>OY856412.1:68700000-70127500 GCA_963693085.1 Alisma plantago-aquatica
ATGTTTTCTATGTTTTTTCTCAGATCCTAGCCCTGGATATCCAAGAAAATATTAAAGATCAACTATGTGCCAACTTGAACCTCCTTTGTTGCTACACATGATATCATTCATAAGATCGTATCATCATTTTTGGTTCAAATTGTGGAGTATACCTTCTACTACACAAAAGTTGCAGTCCATTTTGGTAGACACTTATTACATAATAATATCTAGCAGTCTATAGTAAGTGGTTCATTTCAAAGACAATTATTTGTTCTCATTTCTCTACCGTCCAACCATACATAACACTTCTTACTTGTTATCTTCATTGGTGGCATTCGTTTGTCAATCTCTCCTATTAAGTATAGAGATTTCTCTTAATAAAGTTTATTATTCCCTTTTACCCCAAGATTAATGTTACCCTCTCTATAACATTGTAGACATCGACAACATTGGTCATATTATGTGAATTGTCCCCCATGACCTGGCTATAAGTCCCTTAAGTACTTCGTTCAAGTTTTGCTCATTGATCTTTCTAGTCATGTTGTGTTAAAGATCCTATACGACTACTATGTGGTCTTTTCTATTGATGGTATGTACTCCTAGAGACTTGTTAATTTCTTGTTATTTGATTGGACGGATGACATACAAATCTTTGTTGACCTCACTAGTGTCTTTTTCCTTGACAAGTATCCTTTCAAGAAACTTAACGTAAACTAATCATCCCTTTAGAAAGCAACACAAGCATTCTATAAGCACAAAGAAACTTGTGAGGAAAATTAATATAAACTTTTTGCTATCGATATTGATGTTCTTGGGGTATTTTATCAATTTCAATTCTATTGTTTGTCAGTTCAATTTTTAATAAATAAAAAATATATAGTATCATTGTCTACACCAAATAATTTTATTTTTATAATCCTTTAATATACACAAAGGGTTGATAGTCTAATTTGTTACTCGTGTTTCTATGAAGGCATTTTTCAATTTCATTGCTCATAATACTTAATAATATGGGAGTAAAAAGGATAGCTTAATTGAAAATTTTCAAAATAATTTGTGAGAAGAGAGAAGTTGAAAGAGTTTAGAGTTATATCAAAATTAACAAATAATTGAAAATATCTTAGCAATAAAAACAAATAATGTAAATTTAAACACATAAGAGTATATTCATAAAATTAAACAAAGAAGCTAACGATGAACATAATTAAAATGAAAATAGAACGTTAATAAACTTTGGTAGAGAAAAATAGACATCTCAATAGAATACAGAATATCTAACTACATAATTAATATTCTTGTCAATATATTAATAAAGATAAATACATATTTAATCACAAAATCTATATAAAAATAGAAAATAAAAATAAAAAGAAATAAAAAAGACATGTACATCAAATATTTCTGTTTTCTATGTATATATATGTGTATATATATATGCATACATATATTTATGTATATATATACATATATAAATACAAAAATATGTTTGGATAATGGATAACACATTATCTCCCCAATGAGGGATAAGGATTTGAACAGCTAGAGAATTGTTTCTCAAATTAATATTGCCTATGTGTGTCTTATCTCTAGTACAGGTTATGCGAGAGGGAAGAGAAATATTTTTCTTGATCCCTTATATATATATATATACATATATATAAATATAGATATATATACACATATATAAACACACAGACACACACTTTCTCTTTCTCTCACACAGAGGCACACAAAAATATATTTATATATATCGACATTTATACATACATACATATGTATATATATATATATATATATATATATATACATACATATATATATATATAGCCCCAATGAGGGACAAGGATTTGAACTACCAGACAATAGTTTCTCAAATTAATACTGCTTATGTGTGTCTTATCTCTAGTACATGTTGCGCAAGAGGGAAGAGAAATATGTTTTCTTGATCCTTATTGTGTTGTGGGGTTAATGTTTGTGTTACATTTTTATTTTATTGTTTTCTACACACTCACTCAAACACACACACCCCTCCCCCTAATAAAATAGAATACAAACAATAAACCGAATAACAAACCTAATAAGACACAATAAACGTAAGTAAATATGTTACATGCAAATGAATGGGAATATGATGATCATAAAACTATAAGTAGATAAATACTAACAAACTAGAATATACAAATATACAAAATTAAATAAATGTAATTGTACAAAAAAAATTATACCCAATTACAATACACTGACACATACAAAATACATCGAGTTATGTATTCACACAGACATATTATATATATATGTGTGTGTGTGTGTGAGACAGAGAGAGAGAGAGAGAGAGAGAAATATATATGTGTGCATTTTGTGTGTTTGTCTTCGTGTGTATGTGTCTATGTTTTTGTGTGTATAAAAATAAGAAAATAGAAAATATAATACAAATAATAAATGCTACAAGACACTTAATAAGACACGATACATAAAAGTAAAAATGTTACATACATATATAGGTAAATAGGATAATCATAAAATTGCAAAATGTTAAATACTAATAAACTGCAAAATACCTATGTACATAATTAAATAGAAGTCTCTTTTACAACAAACGATGCACATATTTTACCTAATTCCACTAGACAAGCACATACAAAAATATACATTAAGTAAAATAAATTATATCAATTAGTTACCAAGACACAAAAAAATTGAATACATAGGTACATGCAAATGTCTAATATATATGTACGTAAAGAACACATTACATATTAATTTAAACACAAAGCATAGTCCTAGAAGTCTACAATTACACGCAAATAAAGAGAAATATGATAACCATTGAATTATAACAAGATAAGTACTAGTAAACCACACAATACATATGTTACACCCCATATTTTCAATACCCATATGTTGCCCTATTACAATACTCAAGAACATACAAAAATATACATCAAGCAAAATAAATAATATCAAATAGTTAGCATGAGAAAAAGAATGAAGACATAGATACACACAAATATCTTTTATACATGTAAGTAAAGAACACATTACATATTTATTAAAACACAAAGAATAGGCCAATAAGTAGAGCTAAAATGTATTAAATTAGACAAAGAATAGGGTAGAATAACACCTACAATATATAAAAAAACTATATTTTAAGCATTTTTTATTTTTTCTACTTATTTATAATATAGTTTTATTTGCATACTGTTAAATCTGTAATATATTTTGCATGTGTGATTTATGGTTTTATGTGTGTTTGCATTATACATTTTTATAATTCTAATTTATTTTGGTTTTCTAATTTTGCATTCTTTGTTTTACAAAAATGTGTATTTTGCTACTTATTTTTGCACTGTTTCATCCTTCTCTCTTTTAATTTCTCCCTATCCCAACTAAGAAAAAATATATACTTTCTATTTTATTATTTTTTCTATTGTGGATGTCTTTCACATGCCTTCTTTTTTTTCCTCTCTTCAAAGTACCTTTATTATCCCTTCCTCTCATTTTGTATTGATCGTTCTTTCTACTAACCCTCTCACTATATTTTTCACTCTCAACGGAGTGATGCGCGCTGTCCTATCCACTCTCCCATCCCTCTTAGTACAAATTTCAAATTTGGGTGTCTCTCTCAATTTTGAGTAGGGGGTAAAATATTTCCCTTTTAAATTATTCACATCATAAATGTGGGCGAATTGTTAGGGTTGTCCATGGGGAGGGTATGGGAAGGGCAAGACCTTGCCCTTATCCTTACCCACCAAGTTTAGCAGGTAGGGTATGGGTAATTCCCCATTCCACCAATATCCTTGCCCTCCCCTTACCGTTACCCTCTTACCCACAGGGTAAATGGGGAGGGTAAGGGTGAAGCGGGGAACTCATGTCTTCTAAAAAATTGTGCTAATATTACCGATCATGGTATACCTAATACATTTATTATTTAAGTTAAATATTAAGATACTTCATAATGGCTATTAAATATTCAACATGATTCTAAGTAATCTCCTACATGATTGTACACATGGTTTTCATTGTATTGAAAATATATCGTTGTTGCATATACTAGTAGTACTCCTAACATTTATTTATGAAGAAATATATCATCTCTAAAATAAAAAGATCTTACATTAAAATGATATTATATAGAAATATGTCATGAGAAGTTATTCCTACAAACACAAATATCTTATACTCTCAAAAGTATTGTATACAAAAAATAATTAAGCACAAATGAAGTAGATAACACCATCACAAATATGTAATAGATGGTATATCAACTATTAAATCTTGTTGACTGTCTTACGACTTAAGATATTATATCATACTCGATCAATCAATCCATAAAAAGCATATAATGGTGCATAAATGAAAAAATCTTACTACTGCATACACATGTGTCTTACACCTTTAAAACGGGGATGTATACACAACCAAATTATATATATAAGAAGTAGACAAGAATATCATATATTGTCTAAAATATTGACCGCATAATATTGAATAATACCTAGACTTAAACAACACAATGGCTATATATTCAATATATTTTACATAAATATAGGTGAGTAGCGGGTTAGAGGGTATGGGTAATGGCTAACCCTTACCCTTACCCACTAAGGTTGTGGATTAGAGGGTAGGGGGTAGGTGGGTAAAGGGTAAGAAAATATTTTACCATTACCCTTCCCCTATAGGGTACGGGTAAAGGATAAATGGGTTAACCCTTACCCATTGACAACCCTACCAATTGTATTGTCTTTCATGTCAATTGTCAATTTATACTGGAGTATAAAAACAAAACACTATACTTGATAGTAAATGAAAATATGGAATTGTCAGATAGAAACATACTATAGAAATTGTCAGAGGGAGGGGGGTCACAGAGGGGCAATCCCCCCCCCAACTCTAGAAAAATTCCTAAATAGTAGTAGTAAATGACCCTCAACTCCATTTTTTTTAATAATAGTAGAAAATATCCCTCTTGAATATATGATTTTTTAGTAGTAGTACTAAACATCCCATCAACTCCACAAATTTTTTAATAATATTAGAAAATTCCCCCATAAAATATGGAGTTTTTTCAAAATAGCAGTACTAAATATCCCACCAACTCTAATAGTAACTTTGACCAACAATACTCTAAACAATTGACTCAAAAAATGTAACTCCAAAAATTACTCTATTCAATATGCATTCATTCCTTTGAATTAAATTATGTTGACTAAAATAATTACAGTGTTAAGTTTCTTTAAAATGGACATGAGAAAGTGAATTATATGTATTTTTTTTCCAAGATCGTCTTCAAAAGATTGACTCAAACAAGGTAATCTGAAAATTACTTTCTGATTACACAATCCAGAAAATTAAATTGTGTTTACTTGACTACATTCGACTACTAAATATGTCTGAAACGGTTCATCAAAAGCACATTTTCTTGATAATTCTTATATAAAAACATGCATAATACATAAGAATTTGAAATATGGTATACTCGATTAGCAAGCAAATTATTTTTTAGTGTGATTTTTGGTAGATAGAGTTGTGCCCGAATAGGATTATGATTTAAATAAGAAAATATCTAAATATTGTGTTTAGAATATATATATATAAGTATATTGTGAAAGCAATCTTTATCTTTTGGTTTTGTCAACACTTTGATACCAGCAATTATCTTTTCAATGAAAATTTGGGGGTTAGAGTTTATTTGTTGGCAATCATCATATCATATACATCCTTGTAGTCTTGAGCCATATGCACTTGATGCTTTTGTATCTTGATCTTGTGTCCATTGTTACCAATATTAAATGATCATTTGTATTTCATCCATTTTTTTTGGAAATAGGTAAATATATATTTCATCAATTTGTTATTATGACAAATGACAAGAACTATCAAGATTTTGATCAACTCACAGAGCAATCGGTAGATTCTTATATATTTTTTTTGGTTGTTCAAAATTTAATACTGGCATCACCATAATATAATCAATGCATCTACTATCCTCCAATAAACATATTGGTTAATTATGTATTGGATGTTCCACTATATGTTTCTTTATTCTTGTTAAATTTTGAGATGTTGGCAAATATAAAAGCTCATCATATCTAATATGAAATGTGTATGGTTTTTTTATTCACTTATTTCGATTAGATCAATACCATCCTAAGACTATAAGATATGAAGAGATATTTGTATACCACTGAGTAGAAATTAAATACATGCTAGCATACCATAAAAAAGGAGTAGAACAAAATATTGTGTGGAAGAGATTGAAACATGTATGGAATTACAATCTATTTTATATGACTGTAATGTAAACAAGAGAGATGAAATACAAATGTATTATCCACAAAAGGGCCATTTTTTCTATATAATCATCAATTTCCTCAAAATATGATTGATAGTAAATTGTTAAGATTCAACAAAGCATGATTTTCTAAATTTTCAACATGGATAGAGTTTATTGTTTCTAAAGATGTTGTTTGTTGTCCATATTTCATATGAAAAGCAGAAAGTCCATACAGATGTATATCATTCAATAATATTGGCATTGATAATACTAGTGGCAATGTGAACAGTGGAAATATTATTTTTTATCATGAATGCTATCAAAAATCATCCACGCAACTGGGTGAATGATAGTGACAAAATGATTAAGTGGTTTCTTATGATAAAAAGAGAATACTTGACACTGTTGACAATAAAGTAATAGTGAAACGATTCTATGGAATGAGAACTCCATTTAAAGTATGAGTAAGAAAATCATGCTTTTATTTTGGAGTGTATTAGTATATATAAAAAATGTACTTTGAGTGAGTTTTAGATATTAATTTACAACTACTAGTATTGTTAGAACTTGTTATAAATTTTAGTTAATAACTATTTTTTTGTAATTGTGCCCCCCTCTGAGATCCGACTGGCTCCGCCCCGGACTATAGAGTATGACAATAATTTCTTTCACTTCACATGTCTTTGGATGCTATAAGTTTTGATTCATAATATTTTTATACTAAATAATAATCGTATACCTAATATTTAGAACTTAAGAAAATTATAAGGACATCATCGATACCAAAATAAAAGAGACTAGGAACTCTTCTCTATTCTATTTTCTAACTTTTGTGTAGGTGTACTACCAACCATTTGATGCATCTATCTAGAGTTCTATCACTCCTATATTGTTCTTACCTTACAAATAGAATTTTCATGTTCTTAAGTTCTTCTTTCTAGAAAGTGCAACAGCCCACCCTAATTTTATGTAATACTTGTAAACTCTATGTGGTTACAATAGAAGCTAAAAACAAAAGTTTCCACCTTCTTTTCCTTTCATTTGTTTTCATGATTCTAAATATTAAGTGTCCACTATGAACATGTTACAAACAAATTGGTATTTAAGGATGGTAGTATTTTGTGTCAATTAGTAGTTTATTTGAATATGAGCTACTTCTCTCAATTGGACAACATAAACCTGGTGAGAATCACTACAAATATATAAAATTACTTGATGGAACCAACTATGACTCATTTGGGCCCTTATGGACAGAAACAATCTATTTTAGAAAGCATACAATAAATTCATTAAATGGCACTTAAAATGGTGGGAAAAACATAGCTCCCACTTCAAAATAAAGACCCATATGTAATGTCTTCAAATTTAAACATTAGGATAATTCAATGAAATAATCCTATGCCAATCTCACTAAAACTTAAACATATTACAAACAACATAAGATAATCAAGTTTCATATGTCATGCAAATGTAAGTGATCTTAGAAAATAAACTTTTCTTGTCCCCATCTTGCCCCAAGAAGAAAATACATAGATGTAAATTTGTAACACCTTTATATGACACGGAAAGCACTTACAAATTAATGGTTTAGATTATATCATAAGTGAGTTTTGTGTTGACACTTACCATGCTTTTTAACATACAACCAACCATATTCTTATATTCCTAAGTATAAAATATATGCACATAAAGAAAGTCATTTTAATTGAAAACTCATCCTAGAACATTATTTGACACACAAATCAAGTAAGTAATGTTGGGTCTTAGTATATTTATGTGCATCGAGATGTCTTATCCATACCCATTTTAATTGGGTGCAATACAAGATGCCACATGTTTAGTTACCACTATTTTAGTTTTAGTGTTCGATGTCATGTGTGTATAAATGGAACAAATTAATAGACAGAAATACTTACCTACATGGTTACTGTTATGCTTCTTCATTGATGACAGTACAAATTCACAAATTCTAAAAATAATGTCCAATGGGTTCATTTCATTTAAGTCAACTGGAAGAGATCAATTTACCTATACTTGTAAAAATAAAGTGGCATGTGCAACCCACTAAGTTAGTTAGATATAAAACTAATATTGAGTCCTTACTAGTCATGTATATATATGTATATATGTATATATATGTGTGTATATATGTATACGCGAATATAATGTGATAAATTCTAAAATGTATCTTATCAAGTTTTAGTTGTGAACGTATTAAAATATCTATCATTGCATTTGATGAAATTCATACCTAAATTTTGTTAGTTATATATTATCATCAATTTGGTAATTAATTTTATGAGTTAGTTTCTTGAGGTCATAGATATATACAACCATTTTACATGTGTGATATAGGATACCATCGGTTTGAGTCAGTTGTTTAAGAATTTGTAATGTTAATTGTAGCCCTCCGATTGGGATTTCGTTCGAATATCTAAGAAGTTTTGATCATGTTGGAATCGATTTAGGGATTTTTTGGTAGGGGGTAGTCGGATGAGAAAGTACGTGTTTGATGTACATTTTTACATTAGGAACTCCCACAACTGCACCCTACTACACCCAAAAAAACTAGCCCTTAAACTCAATTAGATGGATTATCATGCCAAAATACCATTATGTTATCTATACTCTTACATCTATAAATATAAGAAACTTCAACGTTGTGTTTGGTATATGGTGAAAAAATTGATGGTGATGGGGACGGTAATTGATGGGAAAGGGGACGGTAATGGTGATGTAGAAATTGTTAAAATATGTTGTTTGGTAACATGTACGTCGTCATAGTGATAGGGATAGGAAAAAACTTTTAAAATGTTGTTTGTTACCTAGTTATAGGGACGGTGAGGGAAAATTTATTTATAAAAAGCACCCTACACAAGTAAGGATCATATTTATTAGAATGTTTTTTTTGCATATGTATCTAAATAAGTAGTGAAGTTTTGAAAGAATTTTCTTTCACCATGATCATCATACTTTTCCATAATGACAAAAACTAATCAAATTTCACCATGGATTCATCATGGAATAACCATGATTTCCTATCACCATGGCAACCAAACAACATTTTTTGTTTCACCATCATTCCTCAGTCAATGATTCACCATGTAACAAATACACTGTAAATGGAAAAACATTATAACGATTTTATTGTTCTTATGAAAAAATAAAGATGACTATTTGCATGTATATACAATATGTATTTGGGGGTTAGAGTTGTTGGGGTAAAAAAAATTATAATTATGGTATCGTTCCATGTTAACACTTGTACTTCAAAGCCATAATTCAAAATAGGCCCGAGAGATATTAAACATTAGTATGACATTTACAACATTTTTGAAATTATTTATGGTTCTATGTCATTTTCCTTTTCTTAGAAAGTTCGCTTGTCTTGATATGGGGTCTTAGAGGTGCTTAGAGGGTTACTTTCGTCTACAATACAATTATAAGCTTCGTAGAACCATCATTGTATTTGTTTCTTTGGATATTATAAATATAATTCTGGTATATATGTGAATACACATCGTTGCTGGCCATTGCATTTTTTACTATTTTTATTTATCATTTTCTCTTATCTGTAAATTATATAGTTATGAAGAAAAAAAATAAAAATTTTGATTTACACAACATATTATTTGAGTAAATGTTATTTGCAACGGATGATCTAAATAATTACATCTGAGATTATGGAAAAATATGTATAGCACAAATGCCAAGGAAAGGACCATATTTTCCAACGTTGAAGAAGGTGGTTTCACTTGATCGTTCTTCCAAAATTATGTTTCATATTTTACTTTGTCAGGAAGCACATTCGGTACTTTAATAGGGTGGTACAAGTTCAAAGCAAACGATAGAAGCAAAGTGGAAATAACATGTACCCCTTTGGTCTTGTGAAATAGGTAAAATGCCCCACTTTGGTTCCCAATATCTACAGCTAATCGCTTGAATAGTTAGGCTTGCTAATATGTGGTCCATAAAAACAACTTAATTGAATGAATAGTAGTGATTCACTGGTATATTAAATGCTGAAATATTTTATTTGTATGAATCATAATCACAAACATGATTGGACACTTTGATCTTGTCCACAGGATTTTGAAGTCATAACCAATTCGGTTTGACATTTTAAACCAAGCCAATCCATCGATTATCAGTCCATTTCAAATGTCCATAATTGCGTCCCTCATTTTCTTTAGAAGTAGAAGTCACCCATTAATCAAGTGAGATAAAGTTAATGAGCACTAAAAGTGCATACCATCTTCACTTAACGAATAGTCATTTTTTTCCACCATAAGATTCGAACTGATAGCATATTTGAAATCCTCTAGTTCATGCCCTTTATTTGTTGGTCATGAATTATGATGAACATGCCATTTCTTTCATAATCTAGTTAATTCTATATGAAAAAAAATATGATTCATCCGTTCCACACATGATGTCAACATATTTTCAGAATTAAGTCATTAAAGGATACCATCATTGGTAAATTTTATGGTCTCAAATGAAATGGCTGGGTTCATACACATGGACAAATACTCTTCCATTTACCATCCTCCAAGGCATAAAACCTCCACTACCGAGTATGGGAGAAAATGAGAGAAATCTATCTCTTAATCCCATGTTTTTAGAGCCAATTTGCTGATATATATTTGGAAATAAAATAGTCTGCCATCCCGCATGGGTGACTGGTTGCAGTCTCTAAATGCAATGGCCTAAATGTTGATAAATAGTCAAAAAGTTGTAAGTTGTGAGGGAAATAGTTTAAATGAGTATCGCTATATAAATGCACAATATTGTTTTTACTGTGTGGAATGTTTGTATACTGTATAGAGTACTATTTACTTATTGGGGATGAAATATACATAATTAATAATATAAAAAAAGAAGTAAAAAATAGAACTAGTTGCTCACTATTGATGTTATTCACAATCCTCCGTACTTTCTGGTTGCAGCCATTGCATTTGCAACTATGAAGAACCACCTTCAGTTCTACTGCCATCGATTGATTGGTTTCCAGTGTGCCTATCAATGATACATAGTGATTCTCATTGTCATGAATAGAAGAAGAAAAAGAACAACACTATGTTGTAGGGTCAGTCGACAAAAGTGAATCACCTTCTCTCAATAGAAATCATTATCCTCGCTCTCAATAGTTTTTGTTTCTATAACTCTCAGTTTTACCCCGTGTCGAACATCCCCTGTTGTTATCCCTCTCCTTGGGAGGTCAGGCGAGGATTTCCGTTTAGTTAGTCTATACTCTATATTCTCTCTTACTGCAGTTGGGTATACCCATTGTTACCTTCCGTCTGTCCACATCCATTACCATCATCTCCACATTACTTGGTTTAAAAAGCTTACTGATTTATTGCAATATCCATACAAATAATGTCCAGAAAATCATTGATTTATATCAAGCAAGGTTGAGATGGGAACTCAAGATGTGCATATAGAAGTAGAAGTACAAAGGCTGGTTAGGAACCAGAAAACGTATCGTCTGCTAGCCTCAAGGATCTTTAAGAATATGCGTCTGTCTTAATTTACAGTTCTCGCAATACTTAGCATATCAGTAATGCTGATTTGATGCCCCTATTTGGGACAAAATTTAATGAAATTGTTAGAAAGATTTTTCATTTGACTTTAATTTTAGATTTATGTCGAGAATTTAGTCAAAATTTAGTTTTTCATTATGATGACATTTTTTCAAAATAAATAAACCCACCTAACTCATGAAGACATACTTGGATCAATCACTGGCTATAAGTGCCAACAAGACCTACAATGGACGCTAGATAATATGCTTAAAGGGGAGGTTACAATCATTTTCGAGGAGCATGAATTGAAGCATTCAGAAAGTGTGTAGAAAATACGAATCATCAGAGAGAGGTGGAACTATAAGAATTGAAACAAGATTTGGTGTGTCTTTGAACGGAAAAGACAAACAAATTAAAAAAGGATAAAACATAAAATTTGAATAAAAATACCTTCAATTTTTGTTAAGAATCATTTTAAGTGGCTACTATGTGATTAATTGTTCTTGATATACTAATATTAGACAAAAAATCTTTAGTATATAATCTCCACGTATTGAAGGTGTGACCTTCGTTGCTGTATGAATGAAGAGTTAGAACATAAATGGTTCAAAGATTCACAGGAGGAAGAAGGCCTATTCTAAAAATGTAAATGAGGTACATGTAGGGGTTATGTTCTCTGTCATGTTTTTCTGGAAAGTGGAAATATTCTAGAGCCTTCTATTCAAACATAGATCATGAATAAAGGATGTCATGACTGTAATCTAGCATTAAAATTTGGTCAATGGAGTAACGTGCATGTTAACAAAAGTGTGTGTGGGAAAGGATGAAAATGGATAAACATGCACGTTAATAAATGAATTGTGCACATAAAAAAATTATATATTAGCAAAAATAAGGGGGAGTAGTAACTTTACACGAATTACAATGCATGTCGAGAACCGTGTAGGATAAGCATGCCCATTAATAATAACATATGATAGGTGGATTTAAAATATTTAAATTGAGTAAAATATAGTGATAGTATTTAAGGTGACTAGTGTGCAAGTTGAAAAGAACGCGTTAACAAACAAAAAAAATTCTAAAACATACTTGAATATGTCTACATAGTTATAAAATCTGAAAATTAAGTGGCTTAAATAGATTTACATAAGGATAAGTGTGGGAGACCTAAATCACAGATAAATAAATAATATAAGAAGAAAGTTACCCAAAATGTTCTAAACATGTAATATAAGTATTGATGATCGTAATCCATTATATGTAATAAAGAAATTTCTGTGAAAACCATTAAACATACTCCATTTAGACTCAAGTCATGACCTATAGTTCTGACTGAAAATAAAAATTATTAAATAGACCTGACAAGTCAATACACATAGCATCAAGGAGTTTTCGACTTCAAACATCATCTAAAGTAAAGAAAAATAATCCAGACTCATATATTAATTCTTTTTTTTCATACATTGTGTGGTATTTGATCACATTTCTTTAACCACATATATATTTCCAATATTTTTAGCCCTTTTATATGACAAAATTATTTCTTTTAATTTAGCAAGTAAAGAAACGATAAGTAATCATGATCACATTTGAAACCATTATAACTATTAAACAAATAGAAAGGATTTTCTGGCATACACGCATAACCACCATGTCATATCTAGATTTTGAAGTTTGAAATTAGGGTGCATAATGCATTTATCCAAGTGCATATCACTAAAAATGATCTGAAGCATATATATATATATGTATATATATATATATATATATATTTATGTATATATATATATATATATATATATATATAGAGAGAGAGAGAGAGTCAGGCTAGAATACGCTCGAGTGTATAGATCACACGGTACACTCAAGTGGAGTATACATATATAGATAATTTTTTTGAAAAATCCAAATCTTTGATTTTGATTATTATAACGAATATAAGCCACATGTAAAATTTGAGCTCATTTGGAGTTTTCTAAGTCATTCTTTCATAACTAACAAGACTGACGTACAAAACTAATTTGAATTTTATAATTTTTATCGCCGTTAGATTAATGACCTATTAATGTCCAAATGAGCTCAAATTTTATATGTAGTATGTTCATATAATATACAAGAAGTTCAATGATTTAGATTTTTAAAATAAACATTGGATGATGGAAAATGACTTGAGTGTATTCGGTCTCCGGTACACTCAAGTGTATTCTAGCCTAACTCATATAGTCAGGCTAGAGGGAGAGAGAAAGAGAGAGAGAGTTCATCCCATGGGAGCCATCCTATACAAAGAGCATGAAATTATTTTGAATAACTACAAACTGAAAGGATATTTTACAAATCCAACTGCATGTATGTTAAGAGAATTATTGCCTTTAGTTTCAAATAGAAAATTATCATGATTGGACACCTTTTCTTGTTGATACACACAATTCACGTCTATTATCAGTCCGAAATTCAATATAGAACGTTGGAAACATACATATTACCACAAGAAATTCATGAGGACAATGCATATGACTATTTTTTGATTTGTAGATGCAATAAAACATTTAAGTGCACACGGTTGATAGAAAAAGTGAATAATCCATGGGAGTTATTTAAAGGGGTCTCACTCGATATATATATATATATATATATATATATATATATATATATATATATATATATATATATATATATATATATATATATAGTTAGTTAGTTAGTTAGTTAGTTAATTAGTTAGTTAGTAAGACTAGAATACACACGAGTGTACAGATCACACCGTACACCTCAATGGCATGTTTCTATTTAGATCATTTTTTACAAAATTTAAACATTTGATCTTCATTGGCATAGTAATAATAAGATACATATAAAATTATAAAGTATTTGGATGACTGTTAGTCACTTACCTGAGGGAGAAAAAATCGACACAAAAAACTAATTTCAAATGCGTCATTTTTTCCCTCTTTATATACGTGACCTATAAGTGTCCAAATGAGCTCAAATTTTATATATTAGCTATTCATAAGATGCTTAAGAGGATCAGTGGTTTATATTTAAAAAAACTATTACATGATGGAAAACCATTGAGGTGTACAGTGTCGAACTCGAGTGTATTCCAACTTCACTCTTTCTCTCTCTCTCTCTCTCTCTCTCTATATATATATATATATATATATAAATATGTATATGTATATGTATATATATATGTATATGTATATGTATATATATGTATATGTATATATATGTATATATATATATATATATATATATAGTCAGGCTAGAATACACTCGAGTGTACGGATCGCACGAATACACTCAAGTGTATTTGCATATCAAGACGATGTTTTACAAAATGTAAACCATTGATCTTCACCGTCATACTATAACTAGGCTACATACAAATTTTGAGCCCATTTGGATGAGTGTAAGTCACTCATCCAAGGGCAACAAAATCTACGCGTGAAACTAATTTGAAATGCATAATTTTTGTGGCCTTCATAACATGAGATATACATATCCAAATGTGCTCAAATTTTGCGTATGAGTTGTTCACAAGATGTTTAAGAAGATCAACGGATTAGATTTTCAAAAAAAATATTACATCATGAAAAACTACTTGAGTGTATTCCGCTCCGGATACACTCGAGTGTATTCTAGCCTGACTCTCTCTCTCTGTCTCTCTCTCTCTCTCTCTCTCTCTCTCTCTCTCTCTATATATATATATATATATATATATATATATATATATGGTTGCATGGCGTGACTTTGTGTGCGCTCAAGTTATTATTGTTGAACTAATAGTTTGCGAGGATGCCAATCAGATGGTCACTATCATACAATGTAACAATCTTACTATGTAACAAATGTTGAAGTTGGATGGGAGGTACCGGTGGAAGGTCACCTCTCATATCAGAGTTATGTGGGATGTTATGAAGCAATGGGCATGTTTGGTGTAGCGTATTCCTAGTGTAGCTATCATTCTAGATATCGAGATAGGAAAACTTGGTGATCCGAGTGTTAAACCGGGGGTGCATTGATATCCCTATGCACTCTGTCACCGCATAAGGGGCTTGATCCACCTTGAAGCATTGGGAACTCCTTACATCAAGTTGTTTGGACAAACATTGGGTCAATAAAGAGTAGTAAGAGGCAGTTGACAATTGAGGCTTTTGGGGTTTTTGTTTTGGAGTTGTTAGGTATATGATTGTACAACATCTTTACACAATGAAAATGTATATATATATATAATGGCCATTTATTTAATACCCACGCGGGTAGCCTGGATTTCGCTACCCGACAGCCAAAAAAGTAACTATTCTGACCAAAAAAGTAATTATGCTATCAAGAAAAGTAACTATGTTGATCAAAAAGTAACTATACGACTAAAAAAGTAATCTCATACAAATCACACAGTAGATATATAAATATATGTAACTGTGTTTTGAAATATGTTGTTACAAACGTAACTATCTATTCATGAAACTCAACAGTTTACATGGTAAAGTAACCCTCTACATGTCAAAAGTAACCAACTTGAAAAAAAGTAACTGAAATGGGGGGCGGGTAGCTACCTACGCAGGTATTAAAGATGGGCCCTATATATATATATACTAGATATAGAGATAGGAAAACTTGGTGATCTGAGTGTGAATCCGGGGGTGTATAGATATCCCTATGCACTCTGTCACCGCATAAGGGGCTTGATCCACCTTGAAGTGTTGGGAACTCCTTACATCAAGTTGTTTGGACAAATATTGGGTCAATAAAGAGTAGTAAGAGGCAGTTGACAATTGAGGCTTTTGGGGTTTTTGTTTTGGAGTTGTTAGGAGTATTATTGTACAACATCTTTACATAATGAAAATGTATATATATATGTATAATGTATATGTCTATATATACATATAGACATAAAATATATATGTATTAATATTTGGAGATATATATATATGTGTGTATATATACATATAACTTACATTTACTGGTCATTAAAATGGAACACGTGGAGTATGTTAATAAAACTAATCCATATTGCTTGGTTAAATACTATATATATTATATGTTTTAAACAAATCATAATCATATCTTATATGGATCATGAGAGATTGAAATATATCATTAAATGATTTATGTAATTTTGACAATTTACTGTTGGTTAGCAAATACACATATTTTTTCATTGAAGGATATATTCAACATTAGATCATGATGATCTTTGATACACATCTTATCTAATGGATATATATCACATCATAAGGTTGGAATGTTCAGTAGAATTTTACAAATATCATAAACAAAGATGGATACATGTAGGCTACATGTACTTGGGTACTCAATTCATTTTCCAATATGTATATGTGTGTGTGTGTTTATGTATGCATTGAGTTATCAAGGAGACTTTCTCTCCATGACCCCTCGTAATCTGTGGAGGAATAACACATGAGGAGTTTGATAAATCAAGTGTGAAATCCACTAGCTCCAAGCTAAACAATCTCATGCTTAAATCTCAATTTTATTTATCCCAATTTGGATTTGAAGCTGAGACCTACTCCTGTAGCCATATATATATATATATATATATATATATATATATATATATATATATATATAGAGAGAGAGAGAGAGAGAGAGTCAGGCTAGAATACACTTGAGTGTACGGATCGCACGAATACACTCAAGTGTGTTTGCGTATCAAGACTATTTTTTGCAAAATGTAAACTATTGATCTTCACCGTCATACTATAACTAGGCTACATAAAAATTTTGAGCCCATTTGGATGAGTGTAAGTCACTCATCCAAGGGCAACAAAATCGACGCGCGAAACTAATTTGAAATGCATAATTTTTGCGGTCTTCATAACATGAGCTATACATATCCAAATGTGCTCAAATTTTGCGTATGAGTTGTTCACAAAATGTTTAATAAGATCAACGGATTAGATTTTCAAAAAAAATATTACATCATGAAATAATACTTGAGTGTATTCCGCTCCGAATACACTCGAGTGTATTCTAGCCTAACTCTCTCTCTCTCTCTCTCTCTCTATATATATATATATATATATATATATATATATATATATATATATATATATATATATGTGTGTGTGTGTGTGTGTGTGTATGTGTGTGTGTACATATATATGTATATGTACACACACACACACACATACACAAACACACACACACACACACACACACAGATATATATATATATATATATATATATATATATATGTGTGTGTGTGTGTGTGTGTGTGTGTGTGTGTGTGTGTACATATACGTATATATATTTATTCATATATATATATATGTATATGTATATATATAAATATATATATAGAAAATAGCAAAAGAAACGGTCTTCCTGTTAATGCTAATACTCCACCAGTCTACAACGATGTTGTTTTCTAGTACTAATGCCATGATCCTCCTTCTGTATTAAGAAGGCTTGTCTTAGTCAGAGAGTGAGGAGTACTAGACATCCACTCTGTGGAAAGTAAGGATGAAAAATTAGTGGATATGATGAAGCCATACCCATACCCCTTTACTCGTTACAAACTTTTGACTAACAGATACCCTCCTTTAGAAGAAAGCTACAAAATCAGCTACCCATCCCTCATTAAAGGTCATGGTGATTCTATAAAACTCATATGAAGCCTTCTAGAGAGAAAAGCTGAAAAATGCAAGTTATTGGTTGGTTCTCCAATTACATGGTGCCATATAATTGAAATATTGTTAGGATCTCTTCAAAAATCCAATTGACAAAATATTGATGTAAAACGTATACCACCAAACTAGTTCAATAAACAAGTTGGTGATTTACTCTGATGTCAAAACAAACAAACTAACACTCTTAACAATATAGTGAAACTGTTATTTATATATTTGTAATAATTTTAAATTTGAACCAATAAAAATGTTAAATAAAATATGAACATCGATTAGGAATTAAACCAAGCCCATGATAGACATGTTGATATCTATGAGGGTTTAATTAATCGATATTGCATATTCATGTAAGAAGTGTTGATCCATGAGATCTAGAAAACCACAGTGGTGTTTGATAGAATGTAGTTGACACTAAAACTTCTTACCCCAACCCTTCTTCATCATGTTAATTCCTACCATCACCAGTAGGAGGGTTGGAGGTTCATACACCATGTGGCCATCCAATTTTTTGGTATACTTTATTTTGCACTGGTGTTCCAAATATTAATCAACATCTCAGACCCCTATGTACTAGAGAAAAATTCTTCACCACATTTTCCATTCTTGCTCAAATACAATTTGTTGTCCTCGACCCATCACACACAAAAAAACATGCCTCATTTCCCTTATTCAACTGTCCTATTCTAGTGTAATATTGACTAGATACCTCAGTCAATATGACCCACTCCACTATGGTATGGTTTACCTCATTCATTCCCACAACAACAAACACCTCTCTGTTATCATCACTAACTACTACTCTGTTCTTCTGGGTGACTTGGGAGCCTATGCTCTTCGAAGTAGATTTAAAGTTCTGTGAAGGCGACATGTATAGTGAAAGAAATAAAATTATATAAAATCCATGATCTTATAGAAGATCTCATCAATAACAATATAACATGAGGACAGTGGTGAGATATAACTTGTCATGGAGTAAATCCAACAAAGTTTCTCAAAAAGAATAGAAGATGCAAAAATGTCAATGATGATAGTGTCTATGTCTCTATATCATTCATGTGGATGAGGGAAAATCCACTTTAAACTCCAAGAACCGAGAATGAAGGAGAAGCCTTCTCATGGTCTATGTGCTATTATTTTACAATATCACCTCCTCTCTCTCCTTGTGGGTAATGACAACTAGTCTAAAAGGTGTGGAACTAAAAACATGTGCATCATTTCCCAATTCAAGGAGAGGCGGGGAAGCAAGATATCTAATAAACCCTGAGTAACAAAAAGACATATGCAACCTTTTACAACTCACTAATTGGACAATCAACTAGATGGTTTAGTAGTTGAATTGGGCTCGATCAGGGCTTACTAAATTTTAACATACCAAAATTTGGGTACTAAATTTATTTTGAGTTATATTTCACAATTCTCTCAAAATCTAAGTCTAATTTCCATTGTCCTCTCATTCTTAATCTCACTTGATTATTTTGATCAACAACTATGTTTTCATATTTGATAATCTCCTTTTGAATTCCTTGTGTATGAATGAATTCATTTTCCTCATATTAATTTTATTTTGCAAAATTAATCCCTCATGCTTTATTCAATGAACTAGTTTGATATCAAGTAATGCAAGTGTGCCTAGACATTTTGGTTTGACCTTGCGTTCATATCTAAATCTTGAATTTAGAATTACCAACTTTATTACTAATTTTGAAAAACTAATAATAGTTATATATAATGAGGATATTTAGTTTCATCAAAAATGGATCATTACCTCAAGTGTTAATATTTATAATGAAATTCATGAAAATTTTACCTGTGACCAAAATTTCATAGGATTTGTAGTTATCTTATTGGAGTTAAAGATATTTCAAAATTATTAAAGACTAATGACTTTAATTAAAAATTACAAATTTGAGAAGTGGAGAGAGTGGGTGCTCGTCTTCTGCTTTTATAGAGAGGGTGATAAGATCTAATTTTTTGGATATTTCATGCCTAAATTTACTCGTAATTTCCTTTCTTTATGCATAGTTGTCCTAACTTTTTCATATTTAACACTTAAACCTTATTTGAAGGTCAGCATTGTTCCCATGTAGCTAACTCACCAAATGATGGTTTTAAATATTAGAAACCAAGCACTCGACCCGTCGATTTACACATCCAATGGTGACCATGCACAACATTAGTGTAACATACCAGAACTAGAATCCTACCTTAGTAGTTTGACCCTTTTTACTTAGCCAAACAAGGAAATGCTAATACATGTAATTAAGCCATTAATGGAACATAAAATGTGACACCTCAAGTATATATGGGAATACATAATAATTTGTGCCTAATAATGACTCATTTGGATGATAATAAGAAATTAAAGAACTTAATTGGATAAATAATCAGCTAATGGGCCACTAATGGTCCATATGACATATCTCATAAAATTAAGTTCCAATAATAAAATCTAAGTTTGATTTCGTGTTCCTTGGGTCCCAATTACCTTGGGAGTCAAGTTTCACATTATTCACATAATAATAATTCATTTAATTCAAATTGGAAAAGAAGACATGTGTTTTCCCTTAAAATATCAAATAAAATTATAAATAACTCTAAAAGAGGAAAATAAACTTAGATTCAAAATCTACATAATAAAAAATAACCGTTGGGTGAATTTTCATCCAATTTGGAGAAAGTTGCTTAAAAGGTGAAAATCAGGAGAGAGAAAGTGTGTAGAACCTTCAAAATATTAAATAAATATTCAAACAAATCCAACATGTAAAATCGATGGCAAATTCATATCCAACATATTAAATATGACTTGTGGGTCAAGTTTCATCAAATTTGGATAATCCTAAAGCTATTAATGTAAGAGGAAAGAGAAAATAGTAATTGAATTATTTAACCCATTAAAGTTTCCAAGAGGCAAAACTAAGTGCACAATCAGAATATACATGCCTTAATTGGCCTCTGTGCAAAATTTTACTTAATTTGGATAATGTTTGAGCCCTTATTTGAAGAGAGAGAAAAAGGACATTAAATGCAATGATTACTTTATTGAATTGATCGATTTTCCTAAAGTCTTGGCAATTATCTGTCACGTGCCTATTTAATTTTTTTCTTACTGTAGCATCTTGTGACAACCTAGATTTTTATCTCCCCTATATTGTATCCTTTATCTCTCATCAAGTCGCCTCTTATTCAATTCAATGTCAATTCCATAGTTTGAGACTCCAATTTAGTCACATTCATGACTAATGTCATAATAGGTGACGCCAATTAACTCGATTGATCTAAGTTTCTTACTTCAAGAATCACCCTCGTGTAAACTAAAATGAAACCTCTTATATGTTATTGCCTTGCTTCCTAATATATATCACAATGTAGAGCTTTCAATGATGAGTCCAACAGTGTAAAAACCACCCCAATCGAAGGCTCCTAGCCCAAGATATGATAATTTGAAAATTAGCTCGATTTACACAAGTATTGATCAATTTTATTTAGATTTTGAGCTTACTGGGCCCTTTTGCCACGGCCCGTCCACCTAGCCTATTTGGGGTAAATGGCAAGGATCTTCACTACCCTTAGATCTTGAGAAGACCACCATGGTCTAGTTAATCTGACCGTCAAACTGCTTACCTGCTTCAAACCCTTCCTCTTCAGGAAATGAGCCTGCGGCTAGGGAGGCTGCTCGGACCTCCACCCCAAATCCAGAAATGGAAGTGAGGGGAAGGGGGATTTGAACCCTAGATTTGCTCTCTTTTATATGCCCTCGAGCTCTAACCCTAGACCCCCTTCTCCATTCTCGTTCTTCCTTGCGCCACTTTTCCCAGGCTGTGGGTTGGTCGAAGTCGACGGCTACGGCAGCCATCTAGCCCCCTCGCATGCCACCATAGTGGCACTCACGGCAAGATTCCAAGCGGCCGGCGTGCCCCGAACCTCCAGAAGCCTTGCTGCTTCTTCCCCAGGCTAAACGGCCGCAACGACCATGGTTTTGAGCGGGGGCGCGGAACCCCTGTTTCTCCTCTGTTCCACGGAGTAGAACAGAGGGATCGCGGACTGGAGGGCGCAAGAGGAGGGGGAGTCTAGCACGAACGTCAGATGGGCGGCGCATCACGACGACTGCCAAGATGATCGAATCTCGACCGCAAGATCCAAGAGAGGACCATGATGGTTCTGAAATTAATGAAAGGCACCTGCAGGCCGCTAGCACCAGTTGAAGCCTGGGGTGTGTGCATCAGATCTCGGGCCAATGGCACAGATCGATCAATAAATAGGAAGGTAACACCCAATCTGAAATCCATATAGTTTCGATGTAGAATTTACAAAAATCATAACTTCCTCATTTTAAGGCCAAATATAGCAAAATTATATATCAAACTGATACTCTCAAAAAGGCCTACAACATGAGCTTATTTCCAGACCCTGAATTTTCTTCTAGTTTCATTATATTGCTAAAGATGTAACCTTTGACTACTTTGAATATGTTTAACACATGATTATGATTAATGATTGGATCTTGATGCTCAATCTACCCTCGATCCTTAAATTAGTACTTGTGATATATACTTGAACTAAATGAAGGTCCTACTCTCCCTATTGTTCATCATGACCCTTTTTGTACATATGTGCTTAGTTTGGACTTTAATGATGAACGTTACTCCAAATTGCTAATCTTGTTGCTAATGACAACCAACTAATCTTGTTATATGTTTCTTATGACCTTATGTTTATGATCCAAACCATCCCTTATGCGTGGCTCTTATTCTTTGATGATCTTTGACCTTGATTACTCTATTATGAGTCTAATGACCTAATCTAAGCATAAGTATCCTAAACCTTGTCATGTCCACATGAAACCTTGAAATGATATGAAACTTGAAACACACTCTTATGATGGACCCTAAATCAATATGAGGTCATCTAATGAACAAATAAGAAACTTGGAACCTATCTTGACCAAAACCCTAAAATGCATCTAATTAGGGTTAATGTTGAGAATCTAATGCATATATGTAATCATGTTGTTAATCAGGTTTGGCATATGGCTAGATGATGAAGGATATGTTAGGTTATGAAATCTATGAATCAGGTATGGGCCTTATCTAGTTATATGACTAGCTTTCTTGTTTGAAATGACATATATTGTATTATTTCTTGTCTATTTGTTCAAATATTGCCATGTAGTATTGCTATGTCTTACTCGATGTTTGCCTCGTCAGTTTTATAACTTGAACACACACATATATAGACCTCCACTATAATATTGATTGATAAAGGGTTAGCTCTTGGTTACGTACTTGAGGTCCCTCTCGTATAAAAGGGTTAGCTAAGATTGAGCACTCTTACATACCCTTCCGACGGGAAGATGGTCAAAGGCCTTAAACATGCTTGATATTGTTGGTATAATGGAGTGAAATCACATAAAATATGGTTTCACATTTGTTAAACAATTAACATGTTTATTCTTGTTCGTTTAGTCTTGAAATCTTTTCAAAATTATGCAAAGCTTATACATATATGTATCTTTCTACCCCATATTCAACACCTCGTGTGTTGACCCATTTCTCGTATGTTGTTTTTAGGTTCAGAGATGGCTAGAAGGTTGATGGGCTTGGTGAGCTATGCTAGGTGTACTTGTTGTAAGATCCATATCTAGTATACATGAGCAGACTTGTACAAAGTGACTCTTGAACATGTAATTCAAATCATGTAATATAATGATGTTTCTTAATATATCTTGTTGATTGTTGAGATTATGTTGGTGCCTTTATCTTGTTATCTGTTCATGTGTGCTAAGCTTTACGCTTCTGCATGTCGCCTTTGGTATTCGTTTGGTTCATGGGACTGGGATTCTGGTTTCATGATAGATGGTATCAGAGCATGAACAATAACTACACCAAACATTGCTCACATGAAACACAAACTAAAACTCACTTTACATCTCAACCCTAGAAACTTAATAAGATGTCCTTGTGGACTAGGTTGACTTAGCCTCTAGGTTAGAACCTAGATGTTCTAGAACTAGGTGTAGACTTGTGTAAATTACCTCCCTAGACATGATTCGTGACATGTGCTTAGGATGTCTACACAAGTGTGCACCATGTTCTTACTAGTTCTCTAGGTGTCATGATACTAGACTACCTAATGAGTGTGGTAACTCGTTTTGGTTTTGGTTTTATTCAGATGGAGTATGGTGGTTTTCATCGCCTGTTTAAACGTTGGAGAAAACACATTTCAAGTATTATTATATGTACATATGAAAAATGTTACCACACGTAGAAAGACAGTGAGTTTCCATGCAACCTAGGAGAAAGAGATGTAACATCAAGTCTAGATGAGAGAGATTATATGATAGTGATAGTATCTAGAGTTGTCTAGAGCCATGATAAAGGCTAGGCTAGTGAGTAACCTAGATAACCTAAGATGATGATGATGATATTGTTGATGATGTTGATGTTGATAAAACCCAAGTTTGTCCTTAAGAGGGACAAGTTGTTTGATGATATGGAATGAGTTTGACCATGCAACCCTAGCTAGACCTAGCACATTGTTGATACATATGACTTGGTTGATTTGCTAAACATAGCTAGTGGGTTGGCATGTTTGCTTGTACCTAGTCTTGTACGTGTTGAGATATGATATGTGACATATAGTTTGTGACCATTGTGGGCCTCAATCTCTCTACAAAGGAGGACCTCTAGCATGGGACAAATGAATAGGGTGACCTTTTGATATGAGTCGACCCGCCTCGGGAGAAGGTTAGAGTACCTAAACTCCAAAATATTTAAAACGTTGAAAAATATGAATGATGAAATACTTGATGATGAGTCCCTAGCTAGGATACTTCTAAGTATATGAGATAAGTCGCCTAGTTTATGGTCTCTTGAAAGTGTTCAACTGTAGATTTCCTATGAAAATATCTAACCCTAGAGAAAGAGGCAATTGAATATTTGATGCTTTCTATATAGGTGAGGGAGATGTCCCAAGACCCTAAGATGATGTATACGATGTGTGATATCCATGACGAGCCTCACACTCGGGTTAGTATCAGTATATAAAGGAATCTAGTGGTTATCCTTGTTTCTCGAAAGATGGGTAGAATTTTTGTTAATGGTTGAAAGTTGTGGTTAGCATGTTTTGCCATGACATATATATATATCTTAGATTGAGTGGTCTAAGCTTATGGAGCTCCTTTAAGATACAAGTGAGATGACTATGAAAGCTTGATAATATTGTCGTTTCTCGAGGTAAAGCATGATGTATGAAACATATATCACTTACGTTTAAAAACTTGAATGTGCATGAGAAGCCCCTCTCATAAGCTAGACCTAATATGGAATCATACTATACATAAAATATGTAGCTTTGAAATCATAAACTTGATATGATGATAAGATCTTAGCTTGAACAATCAGGGGAAACATGCCTAATCTCGTACAAAAAAATGATTAATTGGATATGTTGATGCTCTTGGGGTCATAACTCAAATAAACATGATGAACAAATTGCTTAATTTTAGAATCCAAGATGAGAAATGATGAGCATAGTTGGGAAAATTAAAGAATGCATGAAACCTAGAATAATGATGAAATGTATATATTTAATGTTGGTCTCAATTGGAATTCATCATAATGAACACATACATTAGAGAAACGATACTAAGAAATGGGAAAACCCTAGTGCCATGATGATGCCACATTATAAAGGAACACTAAGTGGGATGAGTACACCCTTGTTGATGATAACCTAGTGTGCATCCCACTGTGGGTAATTCCTTGACAATAATGATGGGATACATAGACCCGATGGATATTGACTTTGACTTGTGAGCACTATATTGGACAATTTCGAGGATGAAATTTCTTTTAAGGAGGGAAGGACGTGACAACCTAGATTTTTATCTCCCCTATATTGTATCCTTTATCTCTCATCAAGTCACCTCTTATTCAATTCAATGTCAATTCCATAGTTTGAGACTCCAATTTAGTCACATTCATGACTAATGTCATAATAGGTGACGCCAATTAACTCGATTGATCTAAGTTTCTTACTTCAAGAATCACCCTCGTGTAAACTAAAATGAAACCTCTTATATGTGATTGCATTGCTTCCTAATATATATCACGATGTAGAGCTTTCAATGATGAGTCCAACAGTGTAAAAACCATCCGAATTGAAGGCTCCTAACACAAGATATGATAATTTGAAAATTAGCTCGATTTACACAAGTATTGATCAATTTTATTTAGATTTTGAGCTTACTGGGCCCTTTTGCCCACAGCCCGTCCGCCTAGCCTATTTGGGGTAAATGGCACAGATCTTCACCACCCTCGGATCTTGAGAAGACCACCGTGGTCTGGCTAATATGACCGTCCAACTGCTTACCTACTTCAAACCCTTCCCCTTTAGGAAACGAGCCTGCGGCTCGGGAGGCTGCTCGGACCTCCACCCCAAATTCGGAAATGGAAGTGAGGGGAGGGGGGATTTGAACCCTAGATTTGCTCCCTTTTATATGCCCTCGAGCTCTAACCCTACACCCCCCTTCTCCATTCTCATTCTTCCTTGCGCTGTTTTTCCCAGGCTGTGGGTTGGTCGAATTCGACGGCTACGACAACCATCTAGCCCCCTCACACGCCACCACAGTGGCACTCACGGCCGGATTCCAAGCGACTGGCGTGCCCCGAACCTCCAGAAGCCTTGCTGCTTCTTCCCCAGGATAAACGGCCACAACGGTCATGGTTTTGAGCGGGGGCGTGGAACCCCTATTCCTCCTCTGTTCCACGGAGCGGAACAGGGGGATCACGGACTGGAGGGTGCAAGAGGAGGGGGAGTCTAGCACGAACATCAGATGGGTGGCGCATCATGACGACTGCCAAGATGATCCAATCTCGACCGCAAGATCCAAGAGAGGACCATGATGGTTCTAAAATCAATGAAAGATACCTGCAGGCCGCTAGCACCGGTTGAAGCATGGGGTGTGTGCATCAGATATCGGGCCAATGGCCCAGATCGATCAATAAATATGAAGGTAACACCCAATCTGAAATCGATATAGTTTCGATGTAGAATTTACAAAAATCACAACTTCCTCATTTTAAGGCCAAATATAGCAAAATTATATATAAAACTGATCCTCTCAAAAAGGCCTACAACATGAGCTTATTTCCAGACCCTGAATATTCTTCTAGTTTCATTATATTGATAAAGATGTAACCTTTGACTACTTTGAATATGCTTAACACATGATTATGATTAATGATTGGATCTTGATGCTCAATCTACCCCCGATCCTTAAATCAGTACTTGTGATATATACTTGAACTAAATGAAGGTCCTACTCTCCCTATTGTTCATCATGACCCTTTTTGTACATATGTGCTTAGTTTGAACTTTAATGATGAACGTTACCCCAAATTGCTAATCTTGTTGCTAATGGACAACCACCTAATCTTGTTATATGTTTCTTATGACCTTATGTTGCTGATTCAAACCATCCCTTATGCTTGGATCGTATTCTTTGATGATCTTTGACCTTGATTACTCTATTATGAGTCTCATGACCTAATCTGAGCATACGTATCCTAAACCTTGTCATGTCCACATGAAACCTCGAAATGATATGAAACTTGAACCACACTCTTATGTTGGACCCTAAATCAATATGAGGTCATCTAATGAAAAAATAAGCAACTTGGAACCTATCTTGACTAAAACCCTAAAATGCATCTAATTAGGGTTAATGTTGAGAATCTAATGATATATGTAATCTTGTTGTTAATCAGGTTTGGCATATGGCTAGATGATGAAGGATATTTTAGGTTATGAAATCTATGAATCAGGTATGGGCCTTATCTAGTTATATGACTAGCTTTCTTGTTTGAAATGACATATATTGTATGCTTTCTTGTCTATTTGCTCAAATATTGCCATGTAGTATTGGTATGTCTTACTCAATGTTTGCCTCGTCAGTTTTATAACTTGAACACACACACATATATAGAACTCCATTATAATATTGATTGATAAAGGGTTAGCTCTTGGTTACGTCCTTGAGGTCCCTCTCGTATAAAAGGGTTAGCTAAGCTTGAGCACCCTTACGGACCCTTCCGATGGGAAGATGGTCAAAGGCCTTAAACATGCTTGATATTGTTGGTATAATGGAGTGAAATGACATAAAATGTGGTTTTACATTTGTTAAACAATTAACATGTTTATTCTTGTTCGTTTAGTCTTGAAATCTTTTCAAAATTATGCAAAGCTTATACATATATGTATCTTTCTACCCCATACTCAACACCTCGTGTGTTGACCCATTTCTCGTATGTTGTTTTTAGGTTCAGAGATGGCTACAAGGTTGATGGGCTTGGTGAGCTATGCTAGGTGTACTTGTTGTAAGATCCAAATATAGTATACATGAGCAGACTTGTACAAAGTGACTCTTGAACATGTAATTCAAATCATGTAATATAACGATGTTTCTTAATATATCTTGTTGATTGTTGAGATTATGTTGGTGCCTTTATCTTGTTATCTGTTCATGTGTGCTAAGCTTTACGCTTCCGCATGTCGCCTTTGGTATTCGTTTGGTTCATGGGACTGGGATTCTGGTTCTGTGAAACATCTAATCTCAGCCGTTGTTTTCCCGATCCGACGACAATGGGTCATCTCCTACCTCGAGTTGGAGTACGCCTGATCTAGATACAATAACCCCGACCTACCCATTTTCTCTTCTCCCTCGTCCTTGCTCCTTTGGTTCTGATTTCTTTCCCAAATGATTCCTTTCCCATTTTTGATCCCCGTCATCCCTAGATTGACCCATAAAACCCTATATAGAGGAAACTCCTAATTCCTTCTTCTCCAGTGTTTTTTGCAGACGTTTGCTTTGTTCTCCTTCTTCCTATGCGGCTACCCAGAAACTACCCTTGACCCTTCTCCTCTTCTCCTCTAGTCCCAATTGGACCAGGCATTGCGGGGAGTAGTCGGGCCTACTCAGTCTCTTCTTCGGCGATCTCGACGGAACCCCAGCTTTCCCTGCTACTTTCGGCCCAATTGATTCACTAGTGAGCATCAATGGACCTCCCTCCATCTTCCCCATTTTACATTTTCATGTGCAGATTTCTCTACCTCCCGGTCGACAAGCTTGGTTTGGGTCTGGTTTTTGGTCACTTCTGGTGAGGTCCGTGCTTGCCCTCTTAGTGCATTTGGTCTCATTTTGGATTGTGTAGCCTCAGCTGAGTTGGTTCTCCATTTTCTTCATCTCTTTTTGCCACCAGTTCTCTCTGGTTCCCTCTCGTGTCTTCTGGCTTTCTGACCATGATAGAAGGTGGCTTCTTCCTTCTCTGGTCGATTTCTGGACCTTCATTAGGGTCACTGGCTTTGCTTTAACCTTAGGAACTCGATGGTATGGTTGTTTTCTAGAAACGATTCTCTGTCATCGGGTTTCGATCAGAGGTTTGAGCTCTTATTCGCTGGCTTTGGGTTGTTCAACGAAGAATAATGCTCGTTATGCTTTGTCTGTGTTGCCCCTCTAGTTTCCTCTTCTGCTTTGTTTTTCTTGTAGGGGGGATTTTGTCTTTTCGTGTGGTTCACTCTCTTCTATTTTGCGTGAGCCATCGTTAAGTTGGATAGGCTTTTTGCTGACTTGGGTGGATTTGATTGGTCAGCCCAGTCTATGTAGGCCTCTCCCTCTCTCCCTTCTCTTTTGCAAATCGGTCTGCTGATAAGTAATTATCTGATTGGTTAGTGATTGAAAATTAATAACTAATTAATGGATGATCAGAAAAATATGAAAAAATATTCGATAGAATCTGAAAAATAAGATCTAATTAATGGTATATGTTTTGATAACTGAATCTAAAGATTAATAATAGGTGTTTTCTATGGATCTAATTAATGATGAATTAACTTGTAAAAATCATAACTAATTATTTATAAGTCAGAAAAATATAATAAAATATGTTTTGGAATCCTAATAACCTAATCTATAGTGTGGCACAGTTTTCATAACCTAATTCACATAATGATCAAAAGGTGGTTTTTAGGGTTTGGTTAATGTGTGTGAAATTGACATACGTGGTTGTGCAATGTTCCCAAACCTTGGGTGAGGAAGGCGCTTGGCCCCCCTGTTCCTTGGGCGGACGTGGTGTGGAACAAACAGCAAACGCCCAAATGGGGTTGCTGCTTGTATAGAGATTTGTTGCAGCGACTTCCTACAGCGGACAGGTTGGGTGCGTGGGGGATAAACGTTAACCTGTGTTGCCGACTATGCATGGAGGTTGATGAGATGCACGACCACCTGTTCTTCAGCTGCCCGTTTTCCCAGTTTGTCTGGTGTAAATGGTCGCTTAAATGTGGCTGGGGTGGGCTCCAGCCGCTGACAATTTGGAGTGGACTGGAATGGGTTATGCAGAAGACAGAAGGAAACAAGAACATGCGGGTGTTTGGAGCTCTGGGTTTCGCTGTCGTTGTGTTTGGCATTTGGCACGAGAGAAATACCAGGCTCCATGGTGGTGCGGAGACAGACAAATTTATGTTTTTTGACCACTTGTCTGAGAGATTGGGGCTTGTTTGTAGGGCCAAACTTACCCTTTATAAAGGTTTGGACCAGGTTACCAGAGAGCAGTGGGGCTTTTGTAGTTAGTCACTCCAGCTGTACAGTATAGGCTTACCTATACTAGTTTTTGACATAGTAATATTTTACCTTATCCAAAAAAAAATTGACATACATTCTATATATGTGTTTGATAGTCTCTTTGATGACCTAGAATTGGATCTAGAATTTCTTTGGACTTTGGATTCTGATATTGAGGTATGTTGTATCCCCTATTACTCAATGTTGAGCAATTCACCTATCTTTTCATCTCTTGAATTTGGCCTACACAATATGTCTTATCTCTTGATATCATGGTTCATGGTAACTATCCTTCTTATTGTGATTTTGGATAATCTCTTGATATCTTATTTTGTGCTATGGTGCACAATAGACTTGTTGATGGTATCTTCCAACTGTGCTGTGGATGTTTATTTGTAGATGCATGTGTTGTCCATTGTGTGATATGGCAACATTGTATAATTTCTGATCATACCTCCTACTTGCCTCTACATTTACCTGCTATGTGATTCAGTAGCCCTAGAGTAGTATAATTACATTGGTTTTGTGTCTTTGTGATTTTTGGTAACATTGTGATATTTTGGATGGTGGATGTGTGATTCCCCATGCCAAGGCAGGACATGTGACTCCTGGACCATGCTATATAAATGTTTGGGTGGTGGATGTGTGATTCCCCATGTCAGGGAAAGATGTGTGAATCTTGGCCCATGTTTCACTAGGTTCAAGATGTGTGATTCTTGGCCACCTTTGTCTCTTATAATATTCTAGTGTTATGCTTATCTCACATGTATGCAGGGTGATGGCTATGACGTGTTCTTATGTGGCACTACTTTATTGTTTTAATTATGGAAAGTATCTTCATTTATGATGATGATGATTCTTATCTTTTATGCCCTTTTTGGGTAGTCCTTATCGCTTGCATGGGAAGCGTGTATATTTGATGTCCTTATGGCTTATATTGCTCAAAGTTTTCTTTAGTATACACATACCAACTTTTGCTGATGTTTCTCTTTCTTCTCTTCTTTTGTGGGGTATGCTTCCAACCCCAGGTTAGATTGAGGAGAGGTGAACTTTGACATCAACCTTGTAGCTGAGCTTTGGGAGACTTGAAGAGGTGGTTAAGTGACCCTCAGATTGATCTTTGGCTTATATGTTTAGTTTCCCTTTTAGAAACCTATGTGTGGTGAAGTGGTGTACTATGTTATCAAGCTTTGTAAATTATTAGATAATAATCTTTTCCACTGCTACTCATTGTGTAATGATACATACATGTTGAATGAATCGGTATCCATCCCTTTGGTGAAAAATTTTATGCGGTGTTTGGTTCAAGGGATGTTGTCTTTTTGTTTCTAGTAGGGAGTGGTTCCCCTCTGGGATCCCACTCCTTACAATTTGAAACCAAGGACTCACTGCCACTAACCATTCATTGGTTCTAAAACGGATGGACTCCAGTAGAGTTCAAATCTACCATTAGGAAGGCCATTCAGAATGAGCATCGGTTCCCAAAACATATGTCTAACCTGGATTGCCAGTCAAAATGACCATCAATTCCCAAAAATGATGTCTAGTCTAGACAGCCAGTCAAAACAACCATTGTTTCTCTAAACTGATGGTCCACCAGGATGCATCTACCGATGGCCAGTAAGAATTGATGGCTCACCTACATGATCTACCAACCGATGGTTTTCCTGGACCCAAGGAAGAGTTTCTACTGAAGAGTCTGCCTACTGATATCCTAGCTGGAGATGGCTCCTTTGTGTGACCTACCTACCAATGGCAGTATTAGACACATCGGTCATGCAAGATTATTAAGTGCATGCCCAAGACATGTGATCAGACTTGCGACGCAAGAAAAAGTACACCCCTGAATGCCACAAATCATGCACCAAGAGATATAAATAGGATACCTCATGCAATGAAGAGGGGGTCACAAACCAAAGGAGACAACAAAGCTCCACTGCCAAGACACCTCACCATCACTTTTCACCTCAAACCATTAGTTTGTGTTCATCGAGGATGAGAGTCCTAGGAGCATGGACGTCCACCATTTTTTAGATGCTTGAAGGAAGGAAGAAGAGGTGAAGGGATCTACATCGTCATCGCCAAATTTAAAGAGGAGAAACTCTCCATCGACCCTGGCCAGTCTATGATCATTGTTGGTGTATCTTTCTCCCGTTCTGAATTTGTTCATTCCCTTTCACCCCTTCTGCCTCCATGTCTCACTATACATATAATTCCACCATGCTTCTCAACACCATGAGTGGCTAGTTGTCTAACTTGGGTTGGGACTATCCAATAAGGATCTCCCAACATGTAAATGCTTAATTCTAATGCATATATAATATTATCAATGTTTATCTCCATACTCTTGATGTTAATGCTTCACTTACATGATATGCTACCATATTATGTTATTTGATTGTTGATACATCAAAAGCGTAGTATTAACCTTTATCTAAATGTTATGGAGTTGCGTGAATGCATGAGAATCTTGGAATACTTATTCTAATGGTCATATGGTTTTACTTTGATTGTTTCTTTTCCATCTCAAGATAGAGAAAACCTTATACTTAGATCTATCCTAATCTCAAGAGAGGAGGTAATAGCCACTTATTATGATTGCATGTAAGCTTGCTATGAGTCTTTCATGTTTATGAGAGATCTGAGATGTCAAACCCAATCCAAGTTTCCCTATCCATTCTTGAAACCTAATCTTTTAACTTTCTTATTATTTTATTTTACTTCTTGATTTGTTTTACTTATTTGTTGCTTGCTTGTTGATGAATCATTTTTCCATAGGAACATAAACTTTACCTTACACTTTTGCTTGGTGTAACTAAGATTAGTCTTAAAGGATCCTAACAATCACCACCTTTTTCCTTGTGTTTGACCCCGATTTACTACATCAGACCCTGTATTATCATTGTGGGGTCCTGAGTGTCTGGTTATAAATTTAAAAGTTTGATTACTCTATATCATCTCCTTTTGGGTGTGTGATTTAGGCCTATAAGCTTTTTGGCACTATTGATGGGGATTGGACAAAAGGTATTGTTAAGAACCTAATTATACTTAGCATACACTCATGCCTAAAGTCTAGCAATATATTCGACAACACATTTTAAATCTAATAACTTTAAACTCCTTAAATATCTCATGTCACACGTCCAGTTTCTAACTTGACTGTGTGACTTATTTTAGGAAGTTTGAGTGAACTGAACCATAACCACTACTAACTACAAGGATCATGGCTCCTCATAGAGTAGTCATCCCCAAACAAAGGGTGGAAGACCTTCATCACGAACCTAATTATGATCATGATGAAGAGCATCATGAGGAAGAGGAGAATGATGAAAACCATGAATAAGAAGAAGAGATCCACCAGGATAGAAAAGATACTGTTCTATAATGGATAAAGCTCTATCTTGGTTCCACACTGTCCCTGATAAAACTATCAATGGATGGGAACCTATGGCTGACGCTTTTGCCACCGAGTTCTATCAGGTAGTGATGACACTTAGAAATAGGCACAAGATCACTGTCTTTGTACAAAACCTCGATGAAAACATGTAGGATGCATGGGAAAGATTCCAAGAATACTAGAGGGACTTCGCTAACCAAAAATATGACAAGGGATTTCTAGTTACAACTTTTTGAAATGGTCTTACCTTTGATGAAAGGACATCACTAAATCCTGTTGTAGGAAGTATTTCCTTGGTAAGGATTCGAAGAAAACCATATAGATAATTAACAATATGGACGCTCTGCAAGCAAGTTTGGAATATGATAGGGGAAAAACCAAAAAGGTATTATCTGAAGGGACAACTATCAAGTTTAATGGTTTAGAAGTTGTAACTTCTCATATTCAAAAGATAAATGTGAAACAATTGAAAGATTCTAGAAGAAAAGGAAAGAATAAAGCAGAAAAGGTGATGAAGTGCTTTACATGTGGAGAAGGAGGACATGGGTGGATAATTGTATCTACACTCAACCAAAAGAGGATGATCAGGAAGATGATAATGTCAATGCTTCTTATGTTAACTTTAAGAGGCTGGATCATCCTGGTTTCTCCTATTGAAAAAAAAGACACACTGCTAAAAATGCTAACTAGCTAAATGAACTTGTAACATACCGAATTCTGGACTTTTTTCCTTTCTGGTCCCCTTTTCCATCTTTTCCTTTCATTTCTATCTTCTTTGGCCTTTCTGTATAATTTGTGAAGAATATGATGGTTTAATGAACATTTGTTCACCTTTTTCACTAATATTTGGGTTTATGCACAAATACCTTAGTGGAAGCTTAGTAATGGGTCTAATATGTAAAATGTCCATTTAAGTGATAAAAAGAATAAAGAAATTCGTGCTAGAACTTTCTAGTATCTTTTAGAATATGAAAAAGAAAAGAAATCCCAAAATATACATAAAGGAGATGATAAATGCAATAATTGGAGATAATATGGAATATATTGGGTAAAAGAAGATAATGAGGAGAATATTGTTCCAAAAATCATAAATGGAAACCCACAAAGATAATTTGGCACTCAATCTCGTTTTCTTGACCTAAAAGAAACTTAAGGGCCCAGTATCACCTAATTTGGAAGATAAAAGCTTATATTAAAGTCTTCATTAAAAGAAAATAGGAGATAAGCCAATAAGGTGAAATAAAATATCTAATATTCTCAAATTAGAAAACTCACTCCAATAAAAATAAGCCTTTGGGAAAATTTACAACTAATTTGGATAATGTTTGAATAATGAGTAAAAATAGGAGAGAGAAAGTGTGTAGAATCTTCTATTTATTAAATAAATAAATAATCCCAACTTGTGAAATTAATGACAAAATCAAATCCAAGTCACTTAGGGAGACTTATGGGTGAAGTTTCACAAATTTTAAGGAATATTATCACCTCTAATGAAGGAGGAAAGAGAAAATGACATTTTAAATATTTATCCTATTAAAAGTCTTCAAAAGGAAAAAATAATTCCAAATTTCGATTCTACGCGTCAAAATCAATCAGAGTATAAATTTTGGGGTAATTTTGGATATCATTTGAGCCTTCAAAAGAGGAGAGAGAAAAATATTTAAAGTTAATATGTCAATATGATCGAAATTTTATTAGAGTTCTGTTTTGGGCCTCCACCTGTGGGATTGGACGGCCGGGATCCATCAGTGGACCTGGGTCCATGGATCAGATGGCTAGTGTTCATCTTCTTCCTCAAATTGATTAGGAAATAGGTTGGTTACTTTCTGAAAATTCAAATCCAATTATCTCAAGATATACTCGACTAATTTCGTGAAGTTTTGGGTTCGTTGGACTCCTCGCAAGAATCCGCATAGCTTTATCCCAAGGTTTTTGTGTTTTAACAAAAATTTGAGAAACCCCTAAATCCATCAGAACTCCTCTCTCACCCCACCTAACTAAACCCTATCCTAGGCCTCCTTGTCTATAAGTATCCATACCCCTAGATCTGATGTCGCCTTAGAAACTCAACCCACCCTTGATTTCTTGTTTCGTTGACGTTTGGACCCTCAATTAGCCGTTGAAGACGTCCAAGTTGCGGCACCTTTGCCTCTCTGCTCCCTCCGCCATCGGTCCAATTAAAGGTATCGTTAGCTTCGTCTTGCTTTTCTCTTTCTTTTCCATGCATGTACATTGATTTTGATGAAGAAACATAGATTTTCCCAAAATTTCCTGTGAGCAGGTGATGCTCCTCGTAGGTTTGGTCGCACGTTGGGTTGGGGATGATGACTTTGTGGTGGTTTGACTATTTTTCCCTTCTCGCCTTCCTCCCTCTTTTCTCTATTTTCACGCGGGGCTTTTTATTCTTTTTGCCTCGGCTTTGACCGGCCACTGACCCGGCCCCCGTCCCTCCCGCTCGCTCTCTCTCTGGTACGAAGTGCCTCTGGCACATTACGATTGGCCGAAGCAAAATAATTCGTATAAAATCATCCAGTGGTAAAAAATTAAAAATAATGGGTTTTTTGAAATTAGGAGAACGAGATCTATCTATTAAAAATATTTTTGATGCCTGATTCTATATTTTTCGAAAAATTATTTTTAGAGTGATTTAAATTTTCTTAAAAATCAAGAAAAATGGCCTAAAAGTCATTATCTCAAAAATATACAAACCTATATGTTATTTTGATCAGAAAACCCTAGCTAAGACAACAGTGATATTTTCGGAGTCTAATTTGAAGGTTTGTGCAAAAAAGTTAGTAACTTTAGGGTTTTGACCTTCTAAGGAATGGGTTTGCGCAAAAAGTTAGTAACTTTAGGGTTTTGACCTTCTAAGGAATGAACTTATCATTAATGCATGTATATGATTATGTAATAGGGGAAAGTGGACTCTAATCTTGATTAGGGATCTGAAAGTGAGTTCTAGGGTTTGGAAGAACGAGGTATGTGCATCTACACCTTCTGTTGGGAAATTTTATTATACCTTTACCCACGTTCCCTAATGAGGCTTAATTTGACCTAATCCATGATTCTTGAAACCTAATTTATTTATGCCTCAAAATCAGTTGTAGTATTATCTTGTTTGGTTTTTATACCCCACTGCCATGTTATTTAATTCAATTGATTACTCTTTCCATAACACTTTTGTTAGCATGTAGTTATATGTTCTATTTAATTTTAAAGTAGAGGTACTTATGTACAACCACCCACAGAGGGCATGTATATAATCTCCCTAGGGGAATGTTTGTATTCTCCCCAAAATATTGTGTAGGTGACTGGGAACATTTTATTCTCCCCTCACCTATAGGTTAGAGGTACGGTAGGTGCCTCAACCCTACTTAGTTAGGTAGACATATTAATTTACATGCAAATCCTTTATTCATATTTATTATTGGGAAGTTTCATTATTTAAAGCCTCATACTCTTGATGTCTCATCTTTTGATAAATCCCTAGCCTAATTTACTTGTTATATTTATATTGAGACATTTAGTATAGTTTAGTGACACATACTTGTTTTTCCTTTCCCTCTTGTTGGGTGTTTTCCCAACCACCCATATGTGGATAAAGGTGATGGATAAGGCATGAATATCTTAGCGTTGGCATGGACTTAGCTGATGGATATGTTGATTGGAGACAAAAGTGGAGTAGTATAGACTTCCCTCTATCTAGATCCTAGTTGTGTATGATGATGTAACCCTAAAAGGGAGATTTTTGATGTATTTTGTACAATATTTTATGAAATTGAATATAGTCAGAAAAAAGTTTATTCCGCTTCTTTTCAATGTGTTTTGTTTACCATAATTTAGTAAAGGGGTGATTTCACTTCTTTACAACATGGTATCAGAGCCCATGGTAGTCAGAATCTGGCTATTTCAGTTTTGTCTCCCTAGTTTGAATCCATGTCTTACATAGTTCCTTTAGGTGACATGGTTACCCTAGATTTGATCTACCTTGATGAAAGGTTGACTTAGAACTCAATTGTTCCATATTAGAATCTTGATGAATAAAACCCTAAAATACTCATAACTAAAACATGCAAAACTTGATGTTGTTTATGTTTGCCTTTAGGCAACTATTAGGGCATGAAGTTGAAGCAAACATGTCTAGAAAGGATCAGGGTTTCGGGGGCTGGAAATATTTTCCTCCACGCCACTAGCTTAGTTTACGAGGACTCCCGTGCCTATATGATACCGCCCTGGCTTGAGCTAATACGAATTGCCCAAAATAGTTTTCTTTTAGGCAATAGTAACCTTTGAGTTCTATGTTGTATAACTTTGGGTATCCTAATAGTTTGACTTAAGTTTCACATGTATGTTGGTTTCTCCTAGAACCCTAATATGATAACCTTTTGACTTGTTTGAGGATGAATACCAAGATAGTTTCCTTATATCCTTTAAACCACATGCTTGGATAGTTTATTCCTAGAACCTAGACTTTAAAGTTTGGTGTTAAGTGAGCTATCGGGGTGTGCATTGGAAGCGTGATGGATCTTGTATAAAGTTTACTTAGACTTATCCTTTAACCCTAATTAGTTTGTCTTGATAGGTTGAACTTTATAAGGGGTGGAGTATAATTAGTTTGATGATGTTGCGTGGTTATATTTTGAGGATGAAATCCTCTTTAGGGGGATGGAACCCTATAACATCTTGAATTCTATCTAATCTATGTTTAGAAATCCTAATTGTCACGCCCACATCCCATGATTTCCACTAATCATGAGATTAGGACATGACTATGAGGATTTCACTTAATACAAAGTTCGCTCCCAACTTTTTCTTTTTATTTCAAACTCTTTGTTTTCTTGCATTCACTCACATAAACAAACTTTACAAGAGAATTAAACTTTTATTACTCTAATATGATCTCAACATTAATGATACAAATTCATATATTCATTCTGTTTCACACACTTCTATGTACATACAACATGGTAATCAAATACATTCTCTCTTATCAAGAAACAAAGATACAAAACATTATTTATAACTCTCTCACATCTATACAAGGACCTAGAGTGACAGGGACCAACTGAACTTAACTAAATTCATACTTAACTCATGTGGTAGATCTACTTTGATGCTTTGACCTTCTTCAAGTCCATGTGGTTTCCCTAAAACATTTTGAGTAGAGTGGTGAGCCTACTCGCTCAGTGAATGAGAACTTCAAAGAAACAGTCTAAAGCACTGATATAATTACAATTATACCTTTGAGCAACTGATATAAATTATAACAATAGTAATTACTACACTAAGAAGATCTAAAACAATACAGTTAAAATAACAGAGAATGTAAATATTGCATTTAAAATACAACTACTATGAAACTGTATTCAAATCATTCTTTACTTTTTTTAATTATAAGAAACTCTTTAAACCTATATGATCATATTTTAGCTTATGCCCTGATCATATGCAGTGTACTCTACATATGAGACTCACCATGCACTGTGGCCACACCGTACAAGACTTAGCGGACACACCCGGGAAATGCTAAGTCTGACTGCTGTCCTGGTATGTTGCAGGAAAACTGGCTCTCTGGCCTAAACTGGACTCCTCCTCTAAGCTGAGTACACAGGAGGAGGGTCTGAGATGCTCTGTGGGCCTCTGGGTTACCACCGGGACGTCTGTTTCATGTTGGGTAACCTATTTTCTCTTAGGAGACTTCCTCAAGGGCTTCGTCTCCCCACACGCTCTGTGGGTGCGTTCCGACCCCCGTATACTGGACACTCCCAGGGTTAGGCTGTTTCACCCCTAAGGCGTAGACCTCACAAAGGGGTTATACGGTGTTCAGGGCTCGTAAGTCTATTATGACTTGATTATATCTTTCTCTAAGACTGATTTCTTTAACTCTATATCTTACTGACTACTCAGACTACTGAACTGAATTCACTGATAATATTGAACTGAAGGCTTAACATATTATTTACCCTTTTCTTAGGGTATCTCCTTACGCATGCACATATAGCATTTCTCATGTATTCAAACATATATCATGTCTACTAAACAAGTATTCTCATTTAAAAATTTCACACATATAAACTTGGCAGAGTAGTATATTCAAAACACTGTAATATTCTGAGTAATCATCATACTATGCATGTGGGCAGACTAAAATTCTTAAATAAATAGAATACATGTCAACATGGCACTTAATACACTAAAATCATACAATTGAACTATTAATCATCAACACATCTCATACTGAGAACTTTGATATCACAACTCTTGATTCATTGAACACCCTATCCTTAGGGTTTCATTTACCACATTCACTTATCACATGACAACACCCTAACCTTAGGGTTTCGTTTGCCTCATTCACTTATCACATGGCAACACCCTATCCTTAGGGTTTCATTTTCCTCATTCACATATGACATGGAAACACCCTATCCTTAGGGTTTCATTTTCCTCATTCACTTATCACATGGCTCTCATAAGGATTTCATACGATGTAAACATTCATTGAATAAAGATTGCTTTCAACAAATCATATATAATCAATATATGTATGAAAACTTAGAACTGAGCTGAATTTAGGTTTTCATGCCATTCACTGAGATATCATGCATCAAGAATAAGATTAAATTATTAAAGTCTATTATGTCAAGGTAAACACTTCAAATGAATTTCATAATATCTATTCACAAATTTCCAACTTTTCACTCGTCTAGGGTTTTAACCCTTTCTAATGAGATATCAAGAAAACACTATTCACATCACATGAAATCCAAGGTAGTATATGACATGTATGTACTATGCATTTAGATAACAATCATTCATAATCAATAAGATTCAGATAGACAAATTTCTCTATTTAATTTTACAGCAATTTCAATCATAGCTAAAAATCCTAAATTTCAGGTTACTCTTGTAACCTCTGTAAATACTTAAGGATTTCTCATTAAGAGGGATTGTATCCATTTCATATATGATTTTATCATCTAAAATTCATAAAAATAGAAGAAGAATCCTTTTCATATCATTTTACAAAAAGTAGATCAAAAGGAAAATTTAAGGTTTGATTGTCACATAGTGAGCAAATTGAAGATTATGGATGAATTAACCAAATTTCATGCCATATACTATTTAAAGGAAGTTCCCACTCGCACTAAGGTGTGAAAATATCTTAAAAACAAAGATCATCCCTGAAAATCTCAAAGTCGTATCAAATCCCTAGCAATTCACCCAATTCTTCTTCCTTTCAACTCAGAAACCATAAAAATGAGGAATTACGAAGAAAGAGTGAGAAAAGGGGAAATTTTGATACCATTTTGGATCAAATTAGGGGAGGGACGGAATATTGACATGTGAGAGAAGATTCACTATGAACGACTATGGAAAGAAGCTAAACATACTTGATTACACCATTCCTCGGACCGCAAAACCCGAATTCACCAATTACACCACTTTCTCCTCTCAAACCATAACTCTCCCTCTCTCTCTAGGAGCTCATTTCTCTAGAATGAATTTCTAGTTATAAGATATGCTAGTGTGTGTGGTCAAACATATAGAGAAAATGAGCTGCTTGGGTCAATTGCACATTGACCCCTCACTCAACTTTCTCTTATTTCAGCTGACTTTTTTGTTATAAAAAGTTTCTTTAATTCGTTTATTTCAGAGATCAAACCTTCTCCAAAAATTATTAGAATTTAGAACTTTGTTTATAATTGAGATAAAAATATTCAATTAAAATGTGAGATTATTTGGAGTTACCAATAAATAAATAAAAATAGAACAGTGCACTGCTATCCAGAAATATGTAGAAATGTCAGTTGAAGCAAAAATGCCTCAGAACGGCCGTGCTATCTACCACGACCGTGCAAGATGGACCCATCACAGCCGTGCTTCCTACCACGACTGTGGTGCATTGCTTTCAGCATATTTGAGTATAAAAGTTGGTTAATAGTTCAATTCTTTCAAAACGGCTGTGTGGCCTTGCATGCCCGTGCCACCAATGACCTAGCAAGGCCGTGCTACCCACCACGACCGTGCTATCCAAGCCTCCAACTACCATTTCTAATTTTCTATGCCTAACATTGTCATTCCTTCCCAAATGATCTTATTTGGTGAAAACCCTAATTTCAGCCGAGTAGGGTTTATATATCTCAAACCCTCATTATGCAAAGAGATAGCAAGCTTGGGGTTCTCATTAGGTTTAACCTATCCTAATTGAGATATCATCATTAATTAGATTTAAGCAACGATCAATCCAATTAAATATGTAATCATCCAGGTAAACCCTAGTTTACCAATTAAGCTCAGATGTGGTCATAACACTAATCCCTTAGACAGGAGGTTAGTATGCTTGGATCCTCATTTTTTTTACCAAACAAGTTATAGGTGTAACCCCAATGTGCTTGTTTATATATTAATGAACATATCATAGTCATTTAATGAATAATTAATATGTTCAAACCCTAATGGATAACCAATGTACATAATAAGAGTAAGTCACATATTAATATGAAATTATGGATCACATGATGCTAACCATGCCATAAACCCTAATGATATGATGAGTAAGATAATTATAACATAATTCGAAATTAATGCATGCTAAGGATGGATAAGTGAAATAAAATGGTCATGTTGACCTAAACCCTAAGACATAATAATCTAACCTTAACAAGTACACCCTTAATGCCTTTCATGAAACATTAATGATAAGTGACATAACTAGTTAACATACATTGATACACATAAATGATATATATATATATACATATATATATACATATATATATATATACATATATATATATATATATAATCATCTAATCACATATTAAGCAAGTCATCAATATAAAATGCAAGTTACCTTGTTATCTAATACACATGTGATTAGTCACTTAATTTGAATCAATTCATTGATAAGTAATATGTCTCACCTTGATCATTAAAATACATGTAATGGCTTCCATATGAATATGAAATGATCGAATCCACATATATGTGAAAAATCAATAATATAAACGAATAAATATAAGGAAATGGTTAATGATGACATTAACGTGAGCAATAAATATAATGTGACAATGTGACAATGTTTAATATGAGTATAAGTAACTAATGTGACATTAATTGGAATAATTGTATGCTTAACCACAAATTGAATAGAATTTATTATTTCATGTAAAATAATTTGTTATATTTAATAAAGTGGTAATATGAGGATAATGAAGTATAAATCTGAATTATTAAGGACAATGATCAAATATAATAATGAATGTTGAGATAATTGAGTAACCCCAAATTGTGCTAAAATTCTTAGTAAGAGAAAAATGAGGAACATATATAATGTTTCATGGATGATAATGAAAAATAACCCTTTTGGCAATAAAGTAAATATGACTAAAATAATGATGAAAAAGTGATATCATAATGAATGTAATCCTAATGAGCCATAAATGTAAATAATGTTAAATATCATAAAAATAATCTTAATAGTGGAACCCAAGGTGATTCTTGAGAACTTGACCTATGTTGAGATGCTTGTGATGTATATGTTGATGAGTTGTTTGGTGGAAGTTATGGTTGGAGAAACAACCTGAAGTTTGGTGATGTGAGGTTGCACACTCACCCTTCCCTAATTGCTAGTGATTTCAGGGATGAAATCCTCTTTAAGGGGTGGAGTGATGTAACATACCGAATTCTAGAATTTTTTCCTTTTTGGTCCTCTTTTCCTTTCATTTCTATCTTCTTTAGCCTTTCTGTATAATTTGTGGAGAATATGATGGTTTAATGAACATTTGTTCACCTTTTTCACCAATATTTGGTTTTATGCACAAATACCTTAGTGGAAGCTTAGTAATGGGTCTAATATGTAAAATGTCCACTTAAGTGATAAAAAGAATAAAGAAATTCATGATAGTACTTTCTAGTATCTTTTAGAATATGAAAAAGAAAAGAAATCCCAAAATATACATAAAGGAGATGATAAATGCAATAATTGGAGATAATATGGAATATATTGGGTAAAACAAGATAATGAGGACAATATTGTTCCAAAAATCATAAATGGAAACCCACAAAGATAATTTGGCACTCAATCTCATTTTCTTGACCTAAAAGAAACTTAAGGGCCAAGTATCACCTAATTTGGAAGATAAAAGCATATATTAAAGTCTTTATTAAAAGAAAATAGGAGATAAGCCAATAAGGTGAAATAAAATATCTAATGTTCTCAAATTAGAAAAATAACTCCAAATTCGTAATCTAAACATAAAAATAAGCCTTTAGGAAAAATTACAACTAATTTGGATAATGTTTGAATAATGAGTAAAAATAGGAGAGAGAAAGTGTGTAGAATCTTCTATTTATTAAATAAATAAATAAATAATCCCAACTTGTGAAATTAATGACAAAATCAAATCCAAGTCACTTAGGGAGACTTATGGGTGAAGTTTCACAAATTTTAAGGAATATTATCACCTCTAATGAAGGAGGAAAGAGAAAATGACATTTTAATTATTTAACCTATTAAAAGTCTTCAGAAGGAAAAAATAATTCCATATTTGGATTCTACGCGTCAAAATCATTCAGAGTATAAATTTTGGGTAATTTTGGATATCAATTGATCCTCCAAAAGAGGAGAGAGAAAAACATTTAAAGTTAATATGTCAATATGATTGAAATTTTATTAGAGTTTTGTTATGGGCCTCCACCCGTGGGATCGGACGGCCGAGATCCATCAGTGGACCCGGGTCCATGGATCGTATGGCTAGTGGCTGTCTTCTTCCTCGAATCGATTAGGAAACAGGTTGGTTACTTTCCGAAAATTCAAATCCAATTATCTGAAGATATACTCGATGAAATCTCGAAGTTTTGGGTTCGTTGGACTACTCACAAGAATCTGCATATCTTAATCCCAAGGTTTTTGTGTTTTGACAAAAATTCAACAAACCCCTAAATCAAGAGGGACTCCTCTCTCACCTCACCTGGCTAAACTCTAGCCTAGGCCTCCTTGTCTATAAGTATCCATACCCCTAGGTCCGCTGTCACCTTAGCAACTCAACCATGCCCTTGATTTCATGTTTCGTTGACGTTTGGACCCTCGACTAGCCGCTGAAGATGTCCAGGTTGCGACACCTTTGCCTCTCTGCTCCCTCCGCCATCAGTCCAATTAAAGGTACCATTAGTTTCGTCTTGCTTTTCTCTTTCTTTTCCATACATGTCTGTTGATTTTGATGAAGAAACGTTGATTTGCCCAAAATTTCACACGAGCAGGTGTTGCTCCTCGCCAGTTTGGTCGCGTGTTGGGTTGGGGACGATGACTTTGTGCTGGTTTGACCATTTTTCCCTTCTTGCCTTCCTATCTCTTTTCTTTGTTCTTAGAGCGGGGCTTTTCAGTCTTTTTGCCTCAACTTTGACCGGCCGCTGACCTAGCCCCCGTCTCTCCCGCTCGCTCTCTCTCTGGTGTGAAGTGCCTACACGACACATTATGATTGGCCGAAGCAAAATAATTCATATAAAATCATCCATTGGTCAAAAATTAGGAATAAGGGGTGTTTTGAAATCAGGAGAATGAGATCTATCTATTAAAAATATTTTCGATGTCTGATTCAATGTTTTTTGAAAAAGTATTTTTAGAGGATTTAAATTACTTAAAAATCAAGGAAAATATTCTAAAAGTCATTATCTCGAAAATATACAAACCTATATGTTATTTTGATCATAAAACCCTAACTAAGACAATGGTGATATTTTCGAAGTCTAATTTGAAGGTTTGCACAAAAAGTTAGTAACTTTAGTGTTTTGACCTTCAAAGGAATGAACTTATCATTAATGCATGCATATGATTATGTAATAGGAGAAAGTGGACTCTAATCTTGATTAGGGATCTGGAAGTGAGTTCTAGGGTTTGGATGAACGCGGTATGTGCATCTACACCTTTAGTTGGGAAATTTTATTATACCTTTACCTATGTTCCCTAATGAGGCTTAATTTGACCTAATCCATGATTCTTGAAACCTAATTTATTTATGCCTCAAAATCAGTTGTAGTATTATCTTGTTTGGGTTTTATACCCCACTGCTATGTTATTTAATTCAATTGATTACTCTTCCCATAACACTTTTGTTATCATGTAGTTATATCTTCTATTTAATTTTAAAGTAGAGGTATGTATGTACAACCACCCACAGAGGGCATGCATATAATCGCCCTAGGGGAATGTTTGTATTCTCCCCAACATATTGTGTAGGTGACTGGGAACGTTTTATTCTCCCCTCACCTATAGGTTAGAGGTTCGGTAGGTGCCTCAATCCTACTTAGTTAGGTAGACATATTAATTTACATGCAAACCCTTTATTCATATTTGTTATTGGCAAGTTTCTTTGTTTAAAGCCTCATACTCTTAATGTCTCATCTTTTGATAAATCCCTAGCCTAATTTACTTTTTATATTTATCTTGAGACCTTTAATATAGTTTAGTGACACATACTTTTTTTTCCTTTCCCTCTTGCTGGATGCTTTCCCAACCACCCAGATGTGGAGCAAGGTGATGGATAAGGCATGAAGATCTTAGCGTTGGCATGGACTTAGCTGATGGATATGTTGATTGGAGATAAAAGTGGAGTAGTTTAGACTTCCCTCTTTCTAGATCCTAGTTGTGTATGATGATATAACCCAAAAAGGGAGATTTTTGATGTATTTGGTACAATCTTTTATGAAATTGAATATAGTCAGAAAAAAGTTTATTCCGCTACTTTTCAATGTGTTTTGTTTACCATAATTTAGTAAAGGGCTTCAGACCACTAAAAAACTGCAAGGCTTTAGTAGAGGTTTTGGACCACCTGTCCTCACACATAACATGAATTATCAAGAAAACAAGAACAATTACCAATGGCAAGGCCAAAACCAAAATAAAAATTAAAGCAGGCCAAGTTACGGTCAAGGTCAGAGCAGAAACTCTAATCAACAATAGTTGGTTTCTAAATTGTTTGAATTTTCCAAAAGGAAAGCCTATATAATGAGAATTTGAGATGAAGTGCTATCAAAAATACATGACTACTAACCACAATGCAAACCCAGTTAGGGGGCATCACTTTTAGATGGCTGATATGCAAGATCACAGTAGGGTGATTTACCAACTATTGGTACAATTACCCGAGCTGATAAAGAGTCCACAAGGTAAAATAACTTAAACCACTAAGAGTGTAAAGATGGTTATATTCCATTCAGGAAAGATACTAGAGAATTCTACAAGAAAGAATAACAAAGAATATACTCATTTTGCTAAGTCCCTACCTACAATTGACTTGATAGAAGAAGAGCCAGAGGTTCAATTTGTCACCAAGAAAGGCAAATCAAAAGCTAGCAGTAAGGGAAAGAAGCCAGTCAAAGAGAAGAAGCTTGATGCAGCTAAAGAAGCCATATCCAATAAAGCCACATATGAAGTGAGAAGTCCTTTTGCATTCAAGCTGATCAAGTCCCATTTGAAGTAGAGTATGAAAAATCATGGAAGCTTTGAAGAAACTACATATGGATATCCTATTTCTTGATGTGTTTGAAGAAATGCCAACCTATAGCAAGTTTTTCAAAGAGATCCTCACAAATATAAGGTGTGGAAGTGAAATCAAAACCATTTGACTTTCTAATATGTATAGTGCCTTCGTGCAAGTGAAAATTTCTACCAAGTAGAAAGATCCAAGAGCCTTTACTATCCCATTCAATGTAGGGGATATCGATGTAAGACAAGGAGTATAAGATCTAAGGGTGAGTATAAGTTTAATGCTTCTCATGTTAGCCTAAAGGATTGGACTCATAGACATGGTCAAGATAGGATTGTAGATTCAACTCGTTGATCATTCATTCACAAAACCAATCAGAGTTGTAGAGGATGTCCCTATCGTGGTGGGAAGATTCTTCATCCCATGTGATATAGTCATAATAGACACAGTAGAAGACCCATCTTGGCCTATGATATTTGGAAGACCGTTCATGTACATAGAAAGATCTTTAATTGATATCGAAGTAGGTATCATAACTATACGAATGGGGAACAACCATATCGATTTTCATGTCCAAGACTCAACGCGAGGAGCCTCTCTCTTTGAGTCAGTTTTCTTTGTGTGTAGTTACAACCAATTCTATGAGGAAGTTCAAGACCAAAATGTGATTGTTGACCCACTAAGTGAGAGCTCTAAACAATCCCAGTGTAGATGTAGAAGATCCAGAAGTTGTGAAAATGCTTGACTATTTGAATCCACATGAAGAAGATTACAAAAATGAGGAATATACAGTTTTAGAGACTGTGAAATATGCCTCTCTAGAACAAAGTCTAGAAGTGAAGGAAACTTTGAAACCTAAGAAAAGATGAAGCAGCTCCTCGAAGGCTTAAAGTACAAATTTCTCGACACTAAAGAAAAGAATGCAATCATCGTAATTTTTTTGCTGGCATAAGATCGACAAGACATGCTACTAAGTGAACTCAAGCTAAGGAGGAAGGCCATTTAGTATTCTATAGAAGATATAGGAGGCTTAAGTACAGTGGATTGCATGAACAAAATACATCTGAAGGAGAATGTCATTCCCTTGCCCTCCTCAGAGAAAGCTTAATTAGAGCATGAGTGAGGTTGTCAAGAAAGAGGTTAGAAATCTTCGAGGTGCATGCAAATACACCCTATAAGTGACACCATTTGGGTGAGTCCCATCCATGTGATACCCAATAAAGGTGGTATGACAGAGGTTAGGGGAGAGAATGGTGATGAAGTAACAACGCGAATGATAATAGGTTGGAGGATGTGCATCTATTGTTGAAAACTCAATGTCGTAACCAAGAAAGATCATTTCTCGTTGCCATTCAACAACCAAGTTCTAGAACACCTATCCCACCATTTGTACTTTGATTTCTATGATGGATACCCAAAGTTTTATTGGGTCCCCGTTCACCCAAATGATAAAAAAAGACTACCTTCACTTACATTTATGGGACATATGCTTTTTCGAAGAATGTCATTTCGTCTCTTCAATGCTCCAACAACTTTCCAAATGTGTATGATTTTAATGTTTCAAGATTTTTGTGAAGACATTATGGAAGTTTTAATGGATGAAATTTTAGTGTACGAGACCCATTTTGATGATTGTCTAAGAAATCTATCACAATTCATGAAATGATGTGAAGAAAAACAATTGGTGTTGAATTGGAAGAAATTTCACTTTATGGTTCAGATGGAGTTGTCTTAGGATATAAGATCTTTGAGAGAGGAATTAAAGCACATTTGAGTAAGGTAGAAGCTATTTCTAAGCTCCCACCTCCTAATTCTGTGACAGGAGTAAGAAGCCTTTTAGGCCACATAGGTTACGATAAGAGATTCATAAGGATTTCTCCAAGATTTGTAAACCAATATCAAATATTCCATCAAGGATTTCATGTTTGATTCCACAGAAGAATGCCTTAAAGCCTGGGAAATCTGAAAAAGTGCTCTGACAACTACAACAATTCTCCAAGTTCTAGATTGGGAGCTTCCTTTGGAAGTAATATGTGATGTGAGCAACTAAACAACTGGGTCTATAGTCAATCGAATGAAAGACAAGAAGAATTAAGTGATATACTATGCAATCAAAACCCTCAACGAAGCCCAAGTCAACTATACCACGATTGAGAAGAAAATGATAGAAATAGTTTTTTTCTTTTGACAAGTTCAGATCCTACCTTATAGTATCAAAAGTGAAAGTATACATGGATCACAGAGCTATCAAATATCTTATGCAAAAGAAAGATATGAAGTCGAGACTCCTGAGGTGAGCACTCTTGCTACAATAGTTTGATCACGAGATCGATTAGAAAAGGGAAATAAAACATCATAGTTGACCACTTGTCTAAAATCATTCTTGGCAATGATAACTCATTGCTAGTTAATGACAATTACATTGACAAAGCATTGATGATGGAAAGGTCATTCCAACCTGCTTTACCTTGGTTAGCAAATATTTACAACTACTTGGCATGTCGATATCTACCTCTCAACATCACCTACAATAAGAAGAAGAATTTGTTTTTTGATCTAAAAAACTACTACCAAGATGATCCTCTTCTCTTCAACAGATGCACTGATAATTTGTATCGGTGTTGCATCCAAGAAGAGGAAGTGTCCAAGATCATGTACGAGTGTCATTCTTCACCATATGGAGGACACTTGGGTGGAGATACACCATCACTGAGATCTTACAATCTGGGTTTTACTGGCCTACACTGTTCAAAGATGTGCATGCTTATGTAAAATCTTGTAAGGAATGTCAACACATAGGAAATATATCCAGGAGAAATGAGATGCCCATGTCTGGTTGGTTTGAAGTTGAGATATTCAACATTTGAGACATTGATTATATGGGATCTTTCTCATCATTACGAGGCAAAAAATACATCATAGTTGCAGTAGACTGGAATCGACATGGGTGGAAGCGGTAGCTACCCCCACTTGTGATTCAAAATTAGTGATAAGATTCTTCGAGAAGATTATTTTTCCCAGATACGGTGTCCCACACACCATTAGTAGTGACAGGGGATCACATTTTGGGGAAAGGAAGTTGAAGCTCGTCAGAAAAAGTAGGGAGTGAGGCACAAAGTTGGCACCCCTTATCACCAACAAACCTCCAGCCAAGTCAAGGTTTCAAATTAGTAGATAAAGCAAATTCTAGAAAAGACAGTCAGGCGCACCCGAAAAGATTGGTCAATGAAGCTGGATGATACTCTATGGGCATATTGTACATCCTACAAGACTCCAATAGGGACCACTCCCTACAGATTTATTTATGGCAAGGCAAGCTACTTACTAGTTGAACTAGAGTACAATGCCTTTTAAGCAACCAAATTCTTGAATATGAACCCAATGTTTATCGACAAGAAGAGGTTCTTGCAATTATAAAAACTAGAGGCGCTTAGGCTCCATGCCTACAAAAACATAAGGATTTATAAGAAAAGAACTTAAGTGTGGAATGATTTCCACTTGAAAAGGAAAGATGTGTTTGAAGGAGTTGAGGTTCTTTTTTTCAATTCAAGCATTATGATTTTTACTTGAAAGCTGAGATAAAGGTGCTCAGGATCTTTCGCTATGTCAAAGATATATCCATTAGGTATGATGGAGAGATTTAATGAAAAAACAAGGAATTTAGCTATGAATGGACACAAAGTAAAGAGATATTATGAAGATGCAGCTTTTACTAGAATATTTGAGGTTATGTTGGATGAACCACCATCAACACAACCCACTAAAAATAAGATTTTTCTTCTTGGGACAATCCTGTGATAAAACTCCTTTCTATAGTCCCTCATAAATAGGAATAATTTTTGGCTTGTCCCTCAGAAATGGTCCATGAAGAGAACCCCTGTGACAAATACTACCCTTCCGCAAAAATACAATTCTCACAAAGTAGGTGACCCTCACAAATGTTACATTTAGGAATTATTTGATCTTCACAAATACATTTTTGAGGGCTTGTATAATTCTCACAAATATATTTTTGAGGGACTTGATGGTGCTGAAAATATATGTTTGAGGGGCTAATGCCTTCATTAATGCTTTTTTAAGGGGCTATATGGTCCTCATCGATTCAATTTTGATAGACGGTTTGTTCTTCATCACTACATTTTTTAGGGACTAAAAACCTTCATAAATATATTTATGATACACTAATAAATATTATCCATTTATTAATTTAATTTCATATAATTATTTATATGTAATTTATATTATAAAATTATCAATTTTTTGATGAGAACGTTTAAATTTTTAATCCCAATCAATATTTATATAATATTCACATGACGTCATAACAACATTCATAAACTAAAACCTCACACAACAATGTCGAATCACCAAAATCAATATGTATAGTTGAACCAAAATATCATCCATACATTGTGTGGTCAATGTTAATAGAACTAGATATTAATAACAATCAACAAAACATATCTGGAACTCCTAATATCTACATTGTCGTTACATTCCTTCAAATGATTACTGCTCTTCATGAATGTTATTCCTCAAACGATTAGATCCATTATGCTCCTGAATATGACACCAACATAATATCAATAGAACTTGAAAGGCTGACAAATACAAGAATCATAGTACAAAAATGAAAGTACATGTATAATTCGATTATGGTGTAATCCAAGGAACATTGAGGTTTTAAATCCATCTTTAAGAGGAAATCAACCTTGCCAATATAAATAGGAAAAACAAATAAGCTAATCATAAATTTTAATCTGAAGGATGATGAAGATATCCAAATATAAATTTTAGATAGATTTATGAAGTGCTTCCTCTTCATAATATTATTCTACAACCATGTGCTTCAATGACATTTCAAGTCTTTTATGCGTAAGTTTACAATGGAATAGAGGTTTGTATATACATGGTAGACATACGATAATATACTAAAAAATAGTATAGGAAAGAGTATTGTTCAAAGAATACGAATACATCATTTGTATTGTGCAATCTACGTGTTAAGGACACTAAGGATGTTGTGCTTTATGTGTTCTACATTTGAGGGTGACTGTGTGGATTTTTATCATAAGGAGGGCACCAACTTTTAACTATAGCCTCGACAAAAGTACAATTATATGTCAATGTTTGCATGGGATTATCAGCATCCAAATTACTCTATAGTTGTTATGAGGTACGCGTGGATGAAAGCTTGGTGGGCGTCCATCTATAGAACTTTGCATTGGAAATATGCCTCCAAAAAACCCACTTTCAACACCTTACATTTGAAAGATATTTGTAGTAGGTCTATCTTGACTACCTTGCTTGTGAAACATGCCTAATCTAGTACCACTTGAATTTCTTTATCTAGGAAACATGCCTAAGCAAGCGCGGCTTGAATTTTGTTGCATGGGAAACATGGCTACATATATACCATATGTATTGTGTTGTGTGTGAAATGCACCTACACTTGGTCCATTTGTAGAACATGTATTGTGAAACCCATCAGTGTTGCCCAATTTTTTTGGGTATTTTGTTCCGCACTGAGTATTCAGACTACCACCATAGGCCAAACAAATCAAGCATGTCATAAAAACATAATATTACATTGAGATAGAGCATACAACTAAAAGTTGCATGTGATTGTTGATACAAATTTATTACTTGAGAGATATCATTATTCAAACTAATTATTGTTTGAGTTAGTTCATTAAGTGTATCCTAAAATGGGAAGTAATTACAAAGATAGATCTCTGTAGGAATAGTTTCAACTAGCAATTAACATGTTAAGTAATGCAACATATATCTTTTTATTTGCATTCCTTGAGTAGCATATCATATCTAATTTCGACAACTTTTCCTTAATGTCCTATCTCTGTATGGCTAGTTCCAATACCACCAATCCTAACCTATTTTGTAGGTTTTAAAACTTGCAAATAAGTTTCACATGTCCGTTCATCAACTTGTCTAAGATGTGATTCTTCTTGGTTTTCTACACCACAATTTTAGATATATCTTGTTGTAATTATAAAGGACCGTACAAGGAAAAAGAAAATTGAGATAAGAAAACATATGAAGATTTCTAGACGTGAAGGAAAATTTCCCTCTCCATTCATACCCATGTAACAAATAACATTTTTTAAGTTTTTTTCCATCCTATCCCTTGCCTCATGAACATGTTACCAAACAAGACATTTAAACAATTTTCCCATCCTCATCACCATCATTGACCCCTTCCCCTTCTTCTTGACCATGTATTGTTCCCCATGTACCAATTATGGCATAAAACTGTATAAAAGGATGGGGTAAACATTTTCAATCTATATTATTATTTGGACATAAAAATTCAATTGTGGAAAAAGAAATACAATCTTACCTAACAAAATTTTTGACCTCTTCAAATCAAGATTCACCTTTATGGTTCATATTCTAGTTGAACATTGCTACTAGATCACTGGTTGGTCACAAAAATAAAGAAGCTAAAAGGGGGATTGATCTTGTCTTGGATAGACATGGAGCCGACAGTTAGAAAATCTCTAGCTTTGTATCTATTACATGCACGACCAAAAAATTCTACTATTGATGACTCATAGTGATTTCTAGATTAAACTATTGATGATCATTACTTGAGATTGAAAATGGTCTGCAAATGAATTACTTGGAGAGGCAGGGGATTGAAATTGTCCTGGAGAGGCAAAATGTCGACCGTTAGACAAGAATTTCCTTTATATCTATTGTGTTCCAATAGAGATTTCTAACCCAATGCTATAGTGAACTGTGTAGAGAACGCAATTGTGACTTGAGACAGAAGAAATCATGACACCAACATGATAGAGGATGCAGTAGGTCTTGAGACAGAAGGAACATGCACTCAACAAGAAGAGTATGTTTAGCAACAGATAGAATAGGGTTACTCTGGAGAACACTCATTTGGCCGACATATATATGTATCCTAGTTTATAATGTAAATTTTAGCGGAAAATAAGGGAGCAGTTTTTGAAGGGAAAAAAGGGAGTGAAGTCCCCTATTTTTTAGTATGAGATAAATTGTATTGATAATGGAACTTTGAGAGGGATTAATATATTTTATCATTTATTTATGAAGGCAAGGAGGTCACAAAACGTTTAGCATCTGGTTAAGTATATGATTGAGGGACAAACCCTTATTCATTAGGAGAAATCACTCAATAATAGATGTTTATTTTGAAGGCCTCTCATCCCTCACAATTATCATTCACTAAATCCCTTACTTTTTGTCGTGACCAGAGGGAGGATGATGATACCACCCAGAGAGAGTCAAGCTAAGAGTATAAATTAGCACTTCTTAGGAGGCAACCCATGGATTTCTTAACATGCTTTCTTGAATTCTAGCTATTTTCATCTCTCGGTAACAAAATTTTACTAATTTTTATTCTAAATTTTATTGCATAGCTATTAAGTTGATTTTATTTCTTAATTTTTATTGTATATAGAATAAAGTTAATGAAGAATCTGAGATGTGCCCCTGTTACAGGTATCATCAGTAGACAAGGAGAAGAGAACCTTTTGCTTAGAACCTTGTGGAACCATCTATTTCACTAGGATGTGAACTGACCTACCATCAAGAAGATGTCAGTTGACCCATCGGAAGCTAAAGAACAAGAGAAGCCATTGAATCTCCAACATGGTCAAGCCATCGAAAGACAATACCTAAGATGAATCATTGGAAGGCGAACTCCTAGTCAGCCCACTGGAATGCGTGAGATCCGCCTAGCCATTAGATCCTCAAGTCAGTAGAGACATTAGAAGTTTTTGTTGGACCATTGAAAAATAGATGCTCAATCAAACAATCAGAATAGGTGCACTCATTTTGAGCCATCAGAAGGCATAATACCACATCTGATGGTTGCAAAGATCCCACCCAACTCAGAGTTGTTTCTATATAAGCAAAACGGGGACCCGACACAATGCAGTGGAAAAAGTAGAGTAGAGAGAAACCCTAGGCCGCCTAACTCCTTCGAGTTAAGGTGATTACTTCATCCCTCCATCGACCATTAGAAGAAACACACTCATCTTCTACTTGTGACCATCATAAACGGTGAACTAGAATCTGAGTCTCGAGATGCTCGCAAGTTGAGAAGGACAAATGCCACAACATCATTAGAGTTTAGACTCTGATGATGCAAGGAGCCATGATGACTTGACGAAGGAACCAAGGTACTGAGGACGCTTCCACAACCGACCACTGATAAACTATCTATTTTCAACCTTCTCATTAATTTCATATTTCCTCCAAATAATCATCATTGTCTTCATAGGTTTAAAGTCCTCTTGTTCTGATAACCTGCCGTGATCGTTCTCTAATTCTAAATCTTTCATCGTGCCAATGGTGCACCTAGAGATGACCATCAAAAGGTGTATCGTCTACCACCATCAATATTCCCTGCTCACTCTGTGAAACATTGGGATATCAATTATCCCTTGACCTCATCTTTCCTCTACCAACCATTGGAAGACATACTCCCTTGTTCTTACCTAAGCAAATGATCAGTTTTTGGAAGACGTACACTAACCATCATTTTACATTAGTTACCAAATGGTCTTTAAACTATCATTAGACAACTGACATTAGGAAAACTATTAGTTTCCAACCATTCCTCCATACGGCCATCAGTTTTGTGCATCTAGCCAACCTGTGCAAACCATCAAATTTCAAGCTCTCCAACCATAAGTTCTTTTGACCATCCTATATCCAAACCATCAGATCCCTGATTTCTAGATTCCTCACAAACCATCAGCTAGCATAATCCCTTCGCAAACCATTGGTTTACAGTTCCTTTCTTGAGATTGCTTTAAAATACTAGTTGACCTAACCTTGCACGAGATATATCAGATATTTACATTATGAAGAGAATCAAAATGGCAGATAATCTAGGTAAAGATTATATTTATCACAAGGGACTAGTAAAAAGGGTTGGTGAGGCCAACAAGGTCAGAGAGAGAATGACTCAGGAGGTGATAGATAGAATAGAAATTTTAATGGATGAAGTTGTTGATTATGTCAAGATCCATGGGGATCCTACCTCAGAAAGTATTAGGGTGGGGCTAGAAGTAGATAGACTCAAATTACTAACAGATCCCATTCCTAAAGAGTCATCCAACTTTTATGAGTCTATAGGGACTGAGGTTTCTGAGTATACACCTTCTATTTAAGTCCAGAATACCAAGAAGAGAGGGGTACCAAGTCCTCCTCCCCAAGATAGACCAAGAATAGTGGCCAAGACATCAACCATGGATAATACTGGGGAACAAGAAATGCCACAACCAGTATTCACTACCACTACCACAATTCTCACTAGGAATGTTCCACCAAAAACAAATGTCATCTAAAAGGAACAACGTGACAACTATTTTCTACCTCAAGATGATGAACATATAGATGTTTGGGAAGACATGTATGGGAGTTTTAAAGATGTGGACACCCTAGAAATGTTGGGGATATACTAAAGGGGGGAAGAAAATTAGAACAAGGTCAAAATTTATGAAATCTGCTTCGACAGCCACATCTCCTATGACAAAGTCACCTTGGAGTTGATGTCATCTCTAAAAAAGTTGACAGTTACAAATGAAGAAACCTAAGAGTGCATGGGATGAATATAATCCTTACTAACTCAGATGAATAAGCCATGAATGCAAATAAAGCTAAAGGAGGCAAAAAAATTTGAATCTTTTCACAAACCAAAAATGGGAGAAGTTATCTAGAGAAAGATGATATAGCTTAGGGAATTCAAAATCTTCCAAGATGTACTCAGGGTTCATGAGTGTCATACACAAGATCTTCTTCATCATCCTGTTCTTCAGGACAAACACATGAAATTTGACCAGAATGGATCTCCACATTCTATAGAGTAGCATGCAAAAGAAGCCTATCAATATTGGTCGGATATTGATTGACACGCTAGCAGAGGAAGTTTGATCGAAAGGCTCATGTGGTTTCTTCATGGGTGGATTTATCACATATATTGTCCAATGTTTAGGCTACCTTAATGAGATATAATTCTTCCTCAAATTTGTTGGGGAATTGCTAGTCGATGCCAAGTGCATAACTGTTGCAAATGTCTTATCCAGGCAGTAGCATACATAATTTTGTAGTTTTTGTAGGTCATAGGATGTTCTTCCCCTACCTTAAATGTATAACTAAGACTATGACAAACTTTTGTTCAGGACAATGACATCCTGAAGATGAAATCTTGAAACAAACTGCTCCCATCTTCAACGAAATAAGCACTGATCAAGCAACTAATGAAGTAGATATAAGAAACTACAACAAATCCAACAAATTAAGGAGTAATATTATGCCTCTCGTAGAAGAAAGTGGTTAAGAAAAAGGGCATAAACTACTATCCTATAGATACTTGAAGAGACTTTGACCAATACTACTATCCCACACTCGAGGTAGTAGATTTGGAGAAAGATGAAGAAAAACCTCTCGTAATTACACCTTCCATAATTATGTGGAGGTGTCATCAGGAGTAGAGGTCGAACCTCCAATGATTACCCCTACCACTACTATCCCATAGATACTTGAAGAGGCTTTGACTGGTACTAGCCCTATAATCAATTTGAGAAATGTTATACTGGAGACACCAGTGGAACTAGAGAAAGAGGGGATGAGAGAACCCCCCACCAACATGAGCGTGGCCTCTCACCACACTATTTCCAACAAAGACAATACAAATTCCATGACTCATAAATCAGTCAACCAAGAGCTTTCCAAAGACATAATATATACAACTAGAAATGAGCCCCTATCACACTACAAAAATGAAATGGAGATGCCAGCAAAGGATAAATCAAGAAATGGACAGGACCTGCCAAGATATGAGGGTGAGAAAAGCCTATACATGAGCATGGGATATGAAGGATCTATATAAATGAAAGAAGCATAGTAGGAGGAAAGCTCAATGAAATCAATGAGCAACCATGATGAGCTGATTTCAAAGAAAAATTCATGGTGATAGGGCAAGAAATTGACGACCTCTGTGAGATCGTCTCTAATCCTTCTCTAAATATTTTAGATTTAACTTCTAATATGTATGCGTTAACTTTACAGGTTGAGAAGATAACATCAAACATGTGGCCATTGCTAACATTGCAACAACATATGCAGCTCTAGATTGTAAATAAAATGCAGGTAATGGAGGCTCAGACGATCATGGCTAGAGAGGTCGCCCTACTGTGCTAGGAGCGAGATAACCTACAATGAGAAAATGAATGCTTACAATCCAAGATAGGAAGAGAAAGGAGGAACCAATGTCATCACCTTCCCATGAAGAGGAAACATCAAAACAACAACAGATTGTCGACCAGGAGGCCTCATAACCTATAAAAGAGATAGATGAGTAGCTAAAGGTGAACATGTTGTTCTCCAAACTAAACACAATGAAAGTTGCACCACCCTTAGAATAAGAAGCAACAACAGAGTTATCTACTAGATAGGGGAAGAAAACTCTTTAAGAAATGTGGAAGTTCTCGCTGGAGAAAACTATGACGCAAATCCCTGGCCTTACCAAGGCACTCCACCAACAAACGCCTAAAGGAGGAAAACATAGAGAATGGAAATACGGATTTCTCAAATATTCTTGAATAAGTCATTCCCACCGAAGCTATCGAAACAAATATGGAAAGTGAAGTCAAACTATAATCAATAGAGATGAGGGAGGAGGTACCAGAAACTATTAAGGATGTGATTAATGGGATGAATTGTCTATTTTTGAACATAGCCCCACCACCTTGAATTGACTTTGAAGACTTTGGAAAAGACTTGTTTTTGGATGAACCAATCGAAGGGGGGTCTTAGAAATCATTTTGAGGTTGAGATGGAAGATCAAATTGCTAAGAGAGATGAAGGAAACATAAACTAGATGTTTCTTGATGCCTCTAAGAAGCCAAACAACCAAGTTATTCCCGAACCACCACTGGTAGCTAACTTAGACCAAGCAACACTACCACCGCTTCCGTATAAAATTAAGGACATGGACATGATGTCAGTATCAGGGATGTTACTTTGTGACATCCATGTCATGGGTTATATCTGCCATGATAATAATCTAAGAGAAGATATCGTCTACAAAAAAATAGATATTATTTGAGAAGCGACGACCTGTGATCAACCTTTAGACATAAGGCATCTATCAATAGAGAATTCTTCAAAGTTCTGTGTGGAACTATAATTGAAGAATATATGCATAGGGACAAAATAGGCCCCATTTTCAATGCCACATCAAGTGTACATTAAAAATTACAAAGCACCCTTGGTTTAAGAGAAATCTAAAGTTCATAAATCATACTTTCAAAGCCTTTAACCTTTGCCATGGTGGATCTTTCCACTAGGTGCATTGATACTTACAATTATAGTACAAATGATCTACCATGTGAAAGGATGGTATTCGAGAAGCCAGAACACAAGAGGATACACGAATTCCCCAAATGCATAAGCATCTTGTTCAAGGCATAGGATCCTAGTATCATCCCAATTAGAGGAAAATATGCATAGATTGTATAATACCCTAGCAAATGCAAGATGTGGGGGACAACACATTCATGGCACTGAGAACGACTGAATAACTAAACATGGGGAATCCCCTGGAGTACCTCATAAATTTAAACTTCCATGCCCTACGAGGGATGTATATCATGGAGGTCAGCCATGATAAAAGATTCTTCTATGACTAGCACATGGTAGACATCCCAAGAAGGATGTACTCTCACATATCTCTCCTTGAACGGACTCCATGGAGAGATCAACTAGAAAATCTAGAGAAAGAAATAGATGTCCCTCATGTATTAGAATGTATAACTAGCCTAGTAATTCCTCCTCCTCAGTCACATGAGACATCACATCCAAAGTAAGAAATTAATATCCCTCCAACCCAATCATAGAAGAGACAAAAGCAAAATCAATGGATCTCAAAGCACCTCATGAATAACCCCTGGTTTCCCCCTCCAAAATTCCTGAGACTGGAGGAGCTACTTCCCCGCCTTAAGATGAGATCCACAAACCAGACACAGAAGAGTAAGTAACAAACCATGAAGAAGTTGAATATGTATTCCCCTACAACCAAGAAGTAGAAGAAGATAGGGCAGAGAAAGACAATGCAACCAATGAACTAGATCATCAACATGCATATGAACTGACACCAACCGATCTGATACAACCCAACTTTGAAAATTTTGATAAAAATATTTTCTATGGGTTTTTGGCCAAGAATCTGACTTTTGTCTGGAGGAACATAGGTCGCAAGATGATGAAACAATCACCATATTTGAAGACGATAATGTTCAATTCATGTGGCTTGACCTTCATGATATACTCCCAATCTTAGGTTATATGACAGTATCGTCATGACGTCCTACCAATTACTTTTGGTTGATGAGCTCACTCAATAATGTGTATATGTCCTTCTATGATATTGTTGGGGACATAATCTACAAGAAAGATATGGGGGAGCTCCAATGACTAATTCATCACTTAGTGTACTATGTCCCCTACTTTATATTTATACCTATCCTACATGATGGACATTGGACACTTCTATCAATTGATACAAAGAAACAAATGATGGTCATAAAACATCTCAGATGCTATTTTTGGCATGAAAAGAACAATTTACCACAAAACAATAAACAACGTCATTGAATAGAAATCTACCCAGGTGGATACATGAATTGTTGATCTGATGAGAATGTATTGTAGAGGCCTTCCAGATGAAAGTTTGAAGTTTGAAAAACCATAGTTCTTCCACTGAAGCCCACAAGAAGCACAACGCTCCAACGACTGTGGTTTCTACGTATTTTGGATGCAAATGTTGGCCACATTATACTAGGGTAAAATATTATCAATAATACTATTATCAACACCTTCAAGGGACATACACAATGCAAATCGCAATGTATGAATGTACATTAACAAGCTAGAAGCCTTAACTCACCCATTCACACTCAATCTCATTCTTTGACACCCTGAGGACAACATGTATGATAATTTTGGGGGATTGTCGAAACAGTCGAGATCGATACGTCTACTTGCCAACTCCTATATTTTTTGCTTTACATATTTTACGTCATTTATGCCAAAATTTTTTAATTTTGCTAACATTTTGAAAGTCGGATGACAAAATTTTGACTATGTATTTAAATTTTTCTTTTTAACCTAAGAAAGAGTGCCACGAGATCATTCTTACCCTATCCCAGTCCCACTATACAAATGGGTAGTGTTAAAGGGATTAGAGAGCCCGTCCCTGAGTGGCCTGAATATCACACACAAATAATATACAAAAAGGAAATAACATTCTTCTTTTATTGAAATGAACCAAAATGTTTATTACAAAGGGCCTGTAGTCAACATGGAAAGAAAAGTAGATCAGAAAACTAGCCAACAACTACATCCCTTTTAGAAATTAGCTTCCATGTAGAGTCTAGATTTGATGTAACAGTCTTTATTTCAGCAGATGATAAAAGGATTAGATAGCATGTGCATAGTCTCTAGTTATTTGCAATACCTAAAACCAAGAAAATCATTACAAAATAAATGCAATTGCATGGCACATTATCAAAAACAAGTAAAATAGTTTATAGCAAAAATAACATACTTCGCAGGACTTATGTTCAAATAAATAATGAAGAAATGATTTTCCAAAACCATATTTATTCGACAAGATTTTATTACACATTTCCTATTATTCTAATATCAAGAAGCATGTTGACATTTTCATGTGGCTCCATTGCCCCAACGAGATGGGGGAAGTCACCATGCTCCTTCTCTCCATATGAGGTAGGAGGTCAAAATGACATGTACAAGGTCCACCCTTCGAATGAGGAGGTCACTTGTTCTCAATATAAATATTATTATCGTTATCATAATTTTGGGCAGTCAAAATGGGCATTTTCATTTGTGTTTCAAGTTATCTCAAAGTACGATATAGAAAATCAGAAGACTAATCAATAGGGAGAAATAACACGACCAAATTCATAGCCAAGTATATGTTCAAGAGGTACATACAAATATCTTCAATACTACTAGTCTGGTCAAGGGGGAGATGTAATAATAGCATACCTTCTTGGTTAGAATTCAGAGTATGGATTCCAAGAGATAGTAGATCAACTCCTTGAGTCAGATCCTAGATCAACAAGATTGGATCAAGGGTCAAGATCATGATGTTTAAAGGATCGTGTTTCAATATTAGAGATTTGGGTTACATTTTCCTAATTCAACCTTAGGGTTAGGTCATCCACTTATAATCACAATATTTCAATATGTCCAACATTATTCAAGTGCCAAGAATGTTTCAAGCATGAATGACCCACTTAGGTATTTTAGGAACATTTTTCAACCCTAATAATTATCATCATTATTCTAGTCATTATCAAATCTCTAGATCATCATCAAGATGGATTAACATCATTGGAACTCAAGATTAGATCAAGTAGAGTCATGAGTCAGATATATGATTACGAATTTTGCATGATTAAGATCAATCATCATCATATCAAGATTAATCCTTATTTCAAGGTGCATGATTCATATTCTAGGGTAGATGAATGAAAAGGTTAGGTATAAATTCGTATCTAGTCAAGTTTGGTTTTAGGGTCGCAGATGATCATTAGAGTCAAATATTAGGGTTTCTCAAGGATAAAACATAAAAGAGTCATTAACTAAAATATTATGAGTAAGAGAGAAAATCTTGGGATATCTATGAGATCCATAAAAAATTAGACTACACAAGTATTTTTTAAATTCATTGGATTTTTGTAATGAAGATTGACTATTTACTCATAATTTTTGGAGCTAGGATACATTTTTTATGATTTAAACAAGATCTGACCTTTTAATTGAATTTCTGAGTAGAGAGGAGAAGAAATATCAAAAAAGAAAGGCCAAGAAGAAAAAAATCCAGGCCGTTTGATCCTTGGTCAACCTTTACCAGCATGGAGATCCTGCGGCTAGGATGCCACCTACTCCTGATCACGTTCTTGAGAAGAAAGGAAAAGAGGCAGGCGTGTTGCTTAGTGGTCATCGATCGTTGGATCCAGTCTCAAGTTGATTGTGATCTTGCTATCCTGGTCCTTCGTCTAAGCCAAAGTGTTCACGACCTGCACGGTGGTGTTGTGTAGGAGCAATGACCAGAGAAAAATGGGCAAAAGGTTAGGAGAGCAAGAGAGAGGGATCTAGGTCGCCAGTTGAGGTTGTGGGTGCATGCCGAAGCCGATGGTGGGGTTTTTATAGGTGCATAAGGGCTAGGTTTAGGGTTTCTCTTAGCCACATGGTACATGGAGGTGGTCGAGAGTGTAGGTCCTTGATTGTTGTCAAAATTGTCCAATAAGAAGGGGAAAAAGGGCTAGTTGCAACTGATTTGATGAGGTGAATATTTTCATTCGCTTTGATTTTCAAAAAGGTTTTTAACTTGGTTAATTGCAAATTCGATCGCTTGGTCCCCTCTCTGCTGATTGTGGGAGGTAAGGGATGACCTTCTAGTCACCTAATCAGTCCATGATATGTGGATGGCCAATCCAAGGGATGAGGTCCACCCCGTTGCCTAGGTCGCGGATCACTGACCTAAACATGGTCAGAAAAAGACAAAAAAGGGGTTTTTAGCATATGACTTCAAAAATCCATACCAATTAGTAGGAAAGTCCAACTGGAGTGAAATTTGGACCATAGTTTCACAAAAATGTGAGGAAGCTTTTGAAAAAGTTTGAGGACCAGTGGATGAAGTTTGATGGATAATGTTATATTTTTTCTAAAGTGATACTTTAACATAATTTGTAATGTCATAATGTGTATACAATCACAATGTTCATCATATTTCGAATTTGATTCTCAACATTGATTATGTAGTCAAGAAAAATAAACTGGGTCCATGATTGAACATAATGAGGGAAAAATTGGAATTGAACAAAATTAAAGGTAAAACTCACTTTATCACATCCTCCCCTTCTTAGAAGGAATTTTGTCCTCAAAATTCAGACTTCCTTGAAAAGGTCAGGAAATCTTTCCTCCATGTCTGACTTCAATTCCCAGGTAGCATCAACACTATCATGGTGCTTCCATAACACCTTCACCATCTCGATCTTCTTATTTCTAAGATCTTTGATGTGAGTATCAATTATCTTGATTGGAACTTCTTGGTATACAAGGGTCTCCTTTAATTCAATTAGTTCATGATTGAGGACATGGCTAGGGTCCTTGACATACTACATCAGGTTTGATACATGAAAATAATTGTGCATCATGCTATATTATATATGTAAAGATCACATGTATACACATTCCCAATATGGTCCAAAATTTCAAATGAACCCATGTATCTGGGGCTAAATTTTCCTTTGTTCTTTGCAATGGCTCGAATTGGTCGAAACTTCAAGAAAACATGGTCACCTACCAAGAACTGAGTATCAGTCCTGTGTGCGTCAGCATAAGACTTCTGATAATCATGTGCCCTTTTCATCCTTTGCTTGATTAGGTTGATATTATCAGAATAAAGTTGTAATTCCTCATATTTCAAAATCCGTTCTTTGCCTACTTCATCCCAGTAAAGTGGACGATCTTCCATACAAAGCTTCATAGGGAGGCATTCCTATAATGGACTAGTAGATATTGTCGTAGGCACACTCAACAAGAGGAAGGTAGTGGTGCCATGAACCACCCCAATCAAGAACACATGATCTCAGAAAGTCTTCTAGAACTTGATTTATCCTCAGACTATCCGTCAATTTGTGGATGATATGCAATACTGAAGTTCAGTTGTGTCCCCAATTCTTCCTGCACTTGTTGCCACAAGAGAGAAGTGAATTTTTCATCACGGTCTGACACAATAGATACAGGAATTCCATGTATCCTAACTATCTCCCAAATGTACATCTCTTCTAACACTGGGATTTTGGTTGTTGTCTTGATCAGAATAAAATGGGCTGATTTAGTCAGACAATCGACTACAACTCAAATGGCATCACTCCCTTTCCTGGTCCTGGGTAGACCCACCACAAAATCCATGGTGATGTTTTCCCATTTCCACTCGAAGACAGGTAGAGGTTGTACAAGACCTCTTAGATGTTGATGTTCATCCTTGACCTGGTGGCAGGTCAAAAACGTAGAGATAAAAGTAGCAATATCAGTCTTCATGTTCCTCCACCAGAAGTGCCTCTCCAGATCCTTGTACATTTTAGTTGAACAATGGTGTACTATATATTTTGACCCCATGAGATTCTCGTAACACCCTTTCTGTCATATCTAAATCCTCTAGGACCCATATGCATTGTTTGTACCAGATTTTACCATCCATACCAACTGTCAAATGTGTTTGGGGTTTTTCTAGTAGCTTAGTCATTTCATCAAGACTCTTGATATTCTTCTGGGATGATAGGATCTCAGATTGGAGGCCTGATTTTACATTGAAGGTGGCCAATCTGAGAACATTTCCCATACACCTCGGTGCCCAAGATGACATGACTTCCATGTTCTTTCATTCAGTGGTGAAAATTGCAACACACTTAGCCTACTTCCTGCTAAGTGCATCGACCACTACATTTGCCTTACTAGGGTGGTAGGCAATGGTGAAGTCACAGTCTTTGAGATACTCAAGCCATCATCTTTGTCTGAGATTCAGGTCCTTCTGGATTAGGATGTCCTTCAGACTCTTGTGGCCGGTGAGGATGCCGAAGGCGGCACCATACAAGTAGTGTTGCCATATCCTCAAAGCATATATGATGGCTGCAATATTGACGTCGTGGGTTGGGTAGTTGACCTCATTTCACTTCAAGTTTTGAAAGGAATAAGCAAATACCATTATTTCTTGCATGAGGACACAACCCAAACCAAACCTTGATGCATCAGTAAAGATGACAAATCCATCATTCCCTGAGGGAAAGGTCAAGACAAGTGCATCCATCAACTTTCTTCATCTCTTAAAAACTAGACTCACACTCTTTTGACCAAACAAACTTCTCTCCTTTTTTGGTGAGCTTTGTGAGGGGATATGCTATCTTGCTGAAGTTCTAAATGAAACATCGGTAATAACCAGTGATACCTAGAAAACTTTGAATATTAGAAAAAAATTTGGGGGCTTGCTACTTGAGAACAATCGAGACTTTGACAGGGTCAACATAAATTTTCCCACCAAAAATCATATGGCCCAAGAAAACGACTTCGGAAATCCAGAATTCACATTTTGACAATTTAGCATAGAACTTCTGGGATTGGATAATAAAGAGAACTTTGCAAAGGTGAGTACGATGTGACTCAATATCATTTGAATGTATCGGTATGTCATCAATGAAGACCACAACAAACTCATCAAGGAAAGGTTGGAAGACAATATTCATCAAGTTCATAAACACGCCAGGGGCATTAGTCAACCCAAATGGCATGACTAGAAATTCGTAATGCCTGTATCTAGTTCGAAAGGCAGTTTTAGGGATGTCTTCATTCTTAACCATGAGTTGGTGGTATCCAGAATGGAGATCCTTTTTTGAAAAGATGTGGGCAGAACGAAGTTGATCAAAAAGGTTGTTGATTCTGGGAAATGGATACTTATTTTTTATAGTAGCTTGATTGATCATACGGTGGTCAATGCACACGCGAAGGGATCCATACTTTTTCATGAAAAATAGAATGAATGCTTCCCAAGGAGAGGTACTAGGGAAAATGAAACCTTTATCTAGTAATTTCTACAACTACTTTTTTAGTTCAATCAATTTAGTAGGAGCCATCCGATAGGGTTTCAAGAAATGGGCGTGGTACTGGGTGCTAATTCGATAGAAAATTTAATGTCACGGTCAAGTTGAAGACCAGGGAGCTCCTCAGGAAAAAAACTCAGGTACTCACACACTATATCAATGTTTTCTAGGGCACTCATATCAGGATTGACTATAATTACAGTTGCTAGGTATGCTTTGCATCCTTTGGATATCAAGTTTTGAACTTTGGTTAGAGAAATGACAATATTTGGATTTTGATAATTTCTTCCAGGAATTACAAGAATGGGGAGTTTGGGTTTAGAAATAATGACAATTCTTGGCACAATAATTGATCATGGCATGATTTTTATGGAGCCAATTCATCCCCAAAATGAGGTCAAAGTCTTCCATGTCTAAGATTATTAAATCTGACTCAAGATTACGACCATCATACGATATAGGGACTTTTTCAACAATGTAGTAGGAGGCTTTGTGTTACAACCTCAATTTTGCATATGTTTTCATAATTGAAATGTAACAATTTTATGAATATGGACCTAATTGAAAAGGTTGTATGCTTTGCTTCAAAGAAGGGATTTCTTTGCAAATCTCCCTTTTGATAGGAACTTCATGGTTCCTATTACTATATTAATCCAATAATGGATATAAAAGACAAGAAAAGAAGAAAAGTCCAAATAATGGAGAAAGATACAAGATAATGGATATTAAGCAAAATATTTGGAAATCTCTAGAAAGTGGCATTAATGGCCACAATTGAATAAATTTCGTTTATATGTGATTTCTAATGAAAGGAATAGGAAAAGAGGGAAAGGAAATAAAAGATAAAGAGAAATCCTTGAAAACAAATCTTTTAGTAAAGAAGATAATGAGAAATAATGAATGTAGATAGCATCTAGAAGGATAATGAGCATCCTTCAAAAAGGAATTCGAAATATTAGGGTTTCTTGGGGTCCAAGAGTCCCCAATTGATAAGAAGAAAGAGAAAATATAAATAATACAAAAATATGAGGATACTGTTCTACATAATTAATGAATTGTTGGTATCATCAAAAGAGGTACTTTCTATTATAAGGAAGTATATTTTCATGGCCAATGGATTAAAAGCCAAGCACAAAGATGATAAGAGAGATGATTTTCAGAATTCCTAATATCTAAAGGATAAATATTATCAAGGAGATAATTACGAGAGAGAGAATACTTCTTAATTAAGAAAAGATGGTTTCCCATTGGGAAAAGACTTCATTTTCATCATGGGCAAGCATGTTAAGGCATTGCTACCCTCCCCTATATAAGGGGTAGAACCCTTGGCTCGAGTCTAAGAGGATCCCATGCATCCTTCTCTCTCCTTCTTCTTATTTTCTCTCAAAACCCTAACCAAGAGGGTATAGAGAAATATCAGGGGAAACAAGTAGCTGTGATGGGATCCCGATGGAGGCACAAAGCTCCCACGACAAACTAGGATGATCGACTATCATCCCCACGCTCTCGACCTCATGCAGCCACCTGCAGCAGACCTGCATGACCAGCCGAACATCGCAGGCCATCGTGCTTGAAACCAGCCACCTCAGCTGTAGTTGGGGGCTTCTGCAAGTATGGAAGAGGGTGGTGGAAGTAAAGGGACCCTCGGCAGTGCCCTTTGGGTCCAAGGAAGGGGAGGAGGAGACCCCCATGAGTTGCTACCATCGGCAGCGCTAGGTCTTCACGAGGAGGAAGAAGATCGGGCGGATTTTGACAGATCTGCCCCTCCACGTTGTACAGAACCAAGGCCACCACATAGGGGTATAAGAGTAAATCAGTTATATTCTTGACCGGCTACATGGTGTATGGGAAAGGCATACGTGGAAGCCTCCCATTGGTCCAAGTAAGTGATTTTTTGTAAAAAATTGTATCTATTTAATGGTAGCTCGGATTGATACATAGAATATATGAATTTTGCTCAGAAAAATGTGAGAAATACATTAAAAATAGATTTAGATCCTAATTCCTCTTACAATTTGAAAAGTAGTTGAAGTTATCAACTTTAATGCATTAATGCTTAAGAAACCCTAATCTATGATGATTAATAATTGGGAAGGGTGATATGGATGTTTAAAGTTGATATTAACCTATTGATTATAAAAGGAAACATTAGATCTAAAAGTATAATGATTATGTATAGTCTAATTAATTTAAGGTTCCATATACACGAATATGCTTTAATGGACCTTGAAACCCTAATTGAGCATATTGGTTGAGTTCATGCTACTAAATTATTGAAATTGAGTATTTGCAACCTTTTAGTTAGTTAATAATGAACTTGAACCTGATCGAGATATTTCTTGCATGATTTAGGGTTTTACACCAAATAAGAATGATTAAGCACTTAGAAACCCTAATTTAGGGTAAAAGAGAAAAAGATCACTTTTAATTTGATATATGTGATAATATGTTGTTGGAAGATGATCCTAATCCTATTGAACAAAATAGGTTAGAATCATTAGGGTTTGAGAGCAATTTTTACCAATTAGGGTTTGCAGTGACAAAAGTACAAGAAAAACCCTAACTGTAATGGAAACTCTAAAAGTGGACTAGAAACCCTAGGAAGCAAACTAGGTTTAATAGATCTTGATGACATGATTTATGATAGGAAATTATATGCATATTTCAGGATCTCTTTGTGTGCTTGCTTGCCTATTGGATTTCTTACATTGATTGGATTATTTTTGTACTCAAATCAGCATGACAGGTATGTGGTTACGCTTATGAATATCTCGAACTAGTTTTCTGAGGATTTCTGAAGTATTCATCAGTGGCTTGAATTAAACTATTGGATGAATTTAATTCATGCATACTATAATGTGGATATGACTATCACCTAAGATATACGCCTACTAGCTCAGATCCTAGTCCCCTCTGTAGCGTGATTGGTTGACCTAGTACATGGCTACCTATGGGGTAGGTCCATCAGGTCCTTGGATGACTTAGTACATAGCTACCTACGGGGTAGGTCCATCAAGTCACCATGAGTCAAAGATTGGGCTACCTTTGGGTAGGGCCATGCAACTCCATAACCCTAAGTAATGGCTACCTGTGAGGTAGGACCATGGGGTTAAGGATCTACCATATGAGAGAGGTAGTATCCAAGTCCACTACAGGGACAACACAGAGATAGGGGATAGGTATGGATTGAGTAGTATTTCTTAAAACGTAACCTTGATTGTTAAATGATATTTGGTTACTTACATTTTTACCATAGTTGTACAATTTTTGTATTCCCCCACATACCAGTATAATTCGTTATACTGACCAACATTTTGTTTGTCGGCAATTTAGGTACAAAATTCCAAAAGGACAAATAGTAAATTGGCATATTGTGAATACATGAATTAAAGTACACGGAGGATTAGTTAGAATAGACTCCAGTTGTGGATAGTAGTTTAGAAATCCAATATTTTAAAAAGGTATGCAAAGTTTTATTTTATTCCAGCTTTTCAGTATAGTTTTGGTAGAATTTAGTAATTATTATTGATTACTTATTGAACCATTGATCTGGAAAATTGGGCTAACGACTCTATCCTTTTGGTCTCCCTTAATTGGGGGTTATCGGGAGGTGGGGTCTCTACATTTGGTATCAGAGCCTTTGGTTCCTCATTTAATCTTTAGTAATTATTAAATTTTACAAATTCTGTAGAACCGAGGGAGTTATTAGAGGATTTTCCAAAAGACAGAGGTGTCTAGAAAAGGATCACGTCCGGGGTTGGCAATATTTTTCTCCACACCGCTAGTCAGAATACGAGGACTCTCAGATCTGTGTGACTGTCTGGCCAATGTCTTAGGATCTGACTCAAAATAAGATACCTTTAGGACTCTCTCATCTATTTTCGTCCCTTCTCAACCATAATTCTGTTAAGATTCTAAGGTTTAGAGTTTTTCTCTCTCTTCCTCACTCTCTTAAGGATAGGGTATGTATGATAAGGTTAAGGAATCCTCCACCAAATTAATGAAAAGCATGTAAATAAGATGTCATGGACATAAGCTTAATAGTTTAAGCATAGACTAAATATTAGTTGCATGCTTAAGTGGTATGACATGTGTTGTCGTACCTCAGGTGAGACCTGAGGTTAGATCTTTTTTCCAAGAGGATGAGTAGAGAGTGGTTCTTGGAGGCAGAGATTTCCATTAAAGGTAGATACCTGGCACATCCTCTGAGGATGATGCTAACCCTAACCCTAAGCGGTGGTTAGAGAGAGAGATGGGATGATCAGATGGATGTCATGGTCGACCATGTGTGTGGGTTGACATGCTTTTGGTTTTGGATACCTATGATAGTATGAGCCATGTGAGGTTGGCTGACCTAGTACCATTGGTGACCCAACCCTGGGGAAGGTTGTGCAAGGTAGAGTGAAGGATAACTGCTTCATCATTGAGGTTAGTGAAGAACCTATAGAAACCCTATGGGCTTATATGAGCATGGCATAATATGCACCCAGAGTATGTTAGTAGTTCTAGTAGTAGGTTAAAACCCAGGCCTGATGGGCATATGGGATAACTTATGAGATAAGCAGAAAGAGTTATGGATAATCTTGAGTGAACATATGTTTGAACATAGGTTTCACCCATGTAGGGGTATGCTTGTGAGCTTGATCCACCTTCATGGATAGAGGAACTCTAGTAGTAAGGTTGTTTGTAGGGTTAGCTCTAGAGAAAGAGAGAAAAACCCAAGCAAGAAGGTTGGAAGCTTAGACTCTAGGATATGAGGAACCCCAAGAAGTTGGGTATGTTACGACCTAAGTGGATGGTTGAGGTTGCCTCTTGCATGATCCTTGTAGGCTTGTGGTATCTAGGTTTCCTTTAGAGGAAACAAACCCTAGAAAGGGGAGGAGACTTCTTGAACCTATCTATGGATGTTGTAGGTGCCTTCTAGGGATAGGAAGAAGAGTTCCTTAGACCCTAAGGGGGTATAATATCAACTTGTGAGGCTTTGCACCTAACTGGTTGTCCTGGTGTAGGACTCTTAGGTGTTGCTCACATGGAAGAATAATAGGAAGTGCATGATATACCTCATACATGTTTGAAAAAGTTGAGCATGCAATTGGACAGCTGAAACATAAAAGTGAATCTAGGGTTCCTAGACCTAAGAGGGGAAGTAGTAGTACCTGGTGCACCTGATGCTCATACAGATGTTTGAGTTCCTATGCATGGGAGTATGGCACCCCTCATGTTTAGAGGAAAGGGGAGCCCCTTGGATTAAGGTGTATGTTTGATGAACCCCTCATATATAGGTTGGTGACATATGTATGTGTGATGATGGTTCAATGTGAAGCAATAGAAACACGTATGACCTATTAGGGAGACCTAGATACGTGCCTTAGTAGCTTGGTAGGGCTAAGCATGCTCATGTGGATGTAAACCCTAGACATAGGAACATTTGTGACCCTTGCTGCTATCTAGATATAGTTTCCTCCCATCCTGGGAGAGGGACCCTTCTGTAGGGTGTGTACCAGCTTTTTTTGGGTTTGAGATAACCTAAAGAGGTCTCATAGGATCTTGAAAAGCTAAGTGGAGAGTACATAGTATGAGAATGAACCTATAGACCCATAGATAACCATCTCTAAGTGCTTGTAGATGGGGCCTAACCAAGGTAGGTAGGTCACCATGATCCCTATGAAAGGATGTAAGTCAGACCACGAAGGCCAAGAGAGATGATGGAAACTTGGGTAAGGATTCAAGTTGGATATGTTCTGTGTTAGACTCCTAAGTATATCCTAGGGTCGGGTAGGGATAAGACCGATGGGAGTAGGAGTTGCCTAATTCCCTAGTTGCACATGACCATAGGGTCAGGAGGTAACAATTATAATTATCTGAGGGCCATGGGTTAGGAGATTGATCACTTTCATGAACTCATGGGACCCAAAGGGCAGATGAAGAGGGCGCTCTCTGGATGCATAAGGGAAGAGAGATGACCCCAAAAGTGATGGCATCCTACAGACCTAGAGGATATGACTAAGGGTCGTGTGGTAACCCAAGTATGTCGGAAACTAGTTTTCCACATAAGTAACCCTGATGTCGAGATGTTCATGATGTGGAGACGTGTTGCACGTTTCAACTTATATTGGAAGGTGTACCGGCAATGTGTGATGCACCATCTCTACTCTTGGAATGGGAAGAACTTTGTGTTTAGACGGCCACCAAATGCTTATTTCCCCTCGTTATGGGGGTGAGAGATAGGGCAGCATGCATGCCATACACTAAGGATAATGAAGATGATGAGGGTGGAAATGTTGCTATGATAATAGTGTACCCTTGTGGAGTGTACGATGTGTGGATGGTTTTCCAACATCAAGAGAACTAAGGTAGTCATCTTATAAGGATGTTCTTGTCATGAGCTGTATGGAATTTATGAGTTAAATAAGTTTGAATTTGATAACCAAGAGGATGAGCTCTAAGTTTTCCTGATGAAGATAGACCTAAAGTCAGAGATGAGATGATAAGTGGAATACATGGAGGTGTATGTCTCCACTGTTACCTAGCACGTAAAGATGAAAGGTGGTGATGGATGCTCTTGTTGAGATGCAACTGCCTAGTTTAGCTAGTGGAAAGGCTAGAAGAGATGGCTATGTGAACCCTAAGTTGTGAGATATGTTTGGCTAACACTCAGAATTAACGAGATCTGTTGATCGAGTTAGTGGTTGCTTGGTTAGCCAGCCAAGGGCTTGTTGTGATAGAAGGATGGTTGTAGAACCTCAGATGCATTTCTCTAAAAGAGAAGGTGATGAAACCCATAACTAGAGTGTTTTAGGGTTTCTGAGGAATCAACCTTGAGGAATAATGACGTACAAGAGATCATGATACACCATGATACTATTGAGATAGTAAGTGGCAATAGTACTTTGGATGCCTAAGATGAAGTTGCATGTGGCATGTCGCCACACATGCCAGGAGGTGAAGGACAAACAACAGTAACCTCGTGAGTTGATACAGAGGGTAAAGAGTCCCCGAGGGGGAATGGGAGTTCATCACTATGGATGTTGTGGTAAGTCTCCCATAGACCAAGGAAGGTCAAGATGCAATATGGGTTATGGTAGATCACCTTACTGAGATGATAGGTAAGAGGAAGAGAGAGTACTGTCAAGGGACAGATCCAATTGAACTACATGTAAGAGAAAGAGATGGTTCAACTAACCCATGATGCAAGTTCAAATGTTCTTGAGTACGACCTAAAGATTCACTTCCATGTGGTGGAAGTGAGTACATTAAGAACTCGATGCGAGTACAACTTATCACCCCTAACTGATGGTTAGCATGATCCAGACTGGAGGGTCTGATGAGAGTGTGTGTGCCCGTGCATGGTGATATATGAAGATAGTTCCTATCCTATGTAAGATGTGATGATAGCCACCATAGCCAGTATCGAGATGTAAGAAGCTTTGTAAGGGAGGCTGTGTTGGTCACCGCTTCATTAAGATGACGTTGGTGAAGGGACCTCGTGAAGGTTAGAAAAAGACCACAGTGTGTGCAAATGAAGTCTCTTTGAACGTGCAATGGCAGAAAGAGAGCCCAGGGGCGACATGAGTCGTAAGCTGATGCAAAGAAGACTGACATACAGTTCACTATGGGAGAATATGTGATATGAAAATCCAACCCCTCTGAGCTATAGCTAAGAAAGTTGAGTCCCCAATACATGGGTCCATTTGAGATGGATTGGTGGAGATGCTTGTGTGTAGCCTTACCCCTCAGGATAACGTGATGTATGATGTGTTCCATGAGTCCAATCTAGAGCACTATGTGAGGTACCCAAGCCATGGGCTGAGCAATGAACCTAGTGAGCTCCTAAGGGAGGCTAACTTACCCTGAGTCACCTATAAGGGTACGAGATACCAAGGTGAGGGAGAGCTCAGGAGTAAAGAATATAAGATGATAAAGGTTCTTTGGAAGCACCATGGAGAGGATGAAGCCAGATGGGAGCCAATGACGCATATGGAAAAGTCTTATCCTGAATTGTTTATATGTTTGGTGGAATTTTGAGGGCAAAATTCCTATAAGAGGGGAAGGATGTTACAACCTCAATTTTTCATATGTTTTCATTATTGAAATGTAACGATTTTATGAATATGGACCTAATTGAAAAGGTTTTATGCTTTGCTTCAAAGAAGGGATTTCTTTGCAAATCTCCCTTTTGATAGGAATTTCGCGGTTCCTATTACTATATTAATCCAATAATGGATATAAAAGAGAAGAAAAGAAGAAAAGTCCAAATAATGGAGAAAGATTCAAGATAATGGATATTAACCAAAATATTGGAAATCTCTAGAAAGTGGCATTAATGGCCACAATTGAATAAATTTCGTTTATATGTGATTTCTAATGAAAGAAATAGGAAAAGAGGGAAAGGAAATAAGAGATAAAGAGAAATCCTTGAAAAGAAATCTTTTAGTAAAGAAGATAATGAGAAATAATGGATCTAGATGCTTCTAGAAGGATAATGAGCATCCTTCAAAAAGGATTTCGAAATATTAGGATTTCTTGGGGTCCAAGGAGTCCCCAATTGATAAGAAGAAAGAGAAAATACAAATAATACAAAAATATGAGGATAATGTGCTACATAATTAATGCATTTTTAGTATTATCAAAAGAGGTACTTTCTACTATAAGGAAGTATATTTTCGTGGCCAATGGATTAAAAGCCAAGCACAAAGATGATAAGAGAGAAGATTTTCAAATTCCTAATATCTAAAGGATAAAGATTATCAAGGAGATAATTAAGAGAGAGAGAATACTTCTTAATTAAGAAAAGATGGTTTCCTATGGGAAAAGACTTTTCTTTCTTCAAGGGCAAGCATGTGAAGGCATTTCTACCCTCCCCTATATAAGGGGTAGAACCCTTGGTCCGAGTCGAAGAGGATTCCATGAATCCTTCTCTCTCCTTCTTCTTGTTTTGTATCAAAACCCTAACCAAGAGGGTATAGAGCAATATCGGGGGCAACAAGTAGTTGTGATGGGATCTCGATGGAGGCACGAAGCTCCCACGACAACCTTGGATGATCGACTATCATCTCAATGCTCTCGATCTCACGCAGCCACCTACAGCAGACCTACACGACCAGCCGAACACTACAGGTCATCGTGCTTGAAACCAACCACCTCGACCATAGCTGGGGGCTTATACAGGTTCGACGGAGGGCGGCGGAAGTAAAGGGACCCTCGTCGGTGCCCTTTGACTCCAAGGAAGGGGAGGAGGAGACCCACATGAGCTACTGCCGTCGGCAACACTAGGTCTTCACGAGGAGGAAGAAGATCAGGCAGCTTTTGACAGATCTGCCCCTCCGTGTTGTACAGAACCAAGGCACCACATAGGGGTATAAGAGTAAATCAGTTATATTCTCAGCCGGCTACATGGTGCATGGGAAAGGATGATGTGGCAGCCTCCCATTGGTCCAAGTAAGTGATTTTTTGTAAAAATCATATCTAACTAATGGTAGCTCGGATGGATACATATAATATATGAATTTTACTCAGAAAAATGTGAGGAATACATTAAAAATAGATTTAGATCTAATTCCTCTTGCAATTCGAAAATTAGTTGAAGTTATCAACTTTATGCATTAATGCTTAAGAAACCCTAATTTATGATGATTAATAATTGGGAATGGTTATACGGATGTTTAAAGTTGATATTAACATGTTGATTATAAAAGGACACATTAGATCCAAAAGGATAATGATTATGCATAGTTTAATTAATTTAAGGTTCCATGTACACGAATATGCTTTAATGGACCTTGAAACCCTAATTGAGCATATTGGTTGAGTTCATGTTACTAAATTATTGAAATTGAGTATTTGCAACCTGTTGGTTAGTTAATAATGAACTTGAACCTGATCTAGATGTTTCTGTCATGATTTAGGGTTTTACACCAAATAAGCATGATTAAGCACTTAGAAACCCTAATTTAGGGTAAAAGAGAAAAATATCACTTTTAATTTGATATATGTGATAATATGTTGTTGGAAGATGATCCTAATCCTGTTGAATGAAATAGGTTAGAATCATTAGGGTTTAAGAGAAATTTTTCCTAATTAGGGTTTGCAGTGATAAAAGTACAAGAAAAACCCTAACTGCAATGGAAACTTTAAAAGTGGACTAGAAACCCTAGGAAGCAAGCTAGGTTTAATAGATCTTGATGACATGATTTATGATAGGAAATTATATGGATATTTTAGGATCTCTTTGTGTGCTTGCTTGCCAATTGGATTTCTTACATTGATTGGATTATTTCTATACTTAAATTAGCATGATAGGTATGTTTTTACGCTTATGAATATCTCGAACTAGTTTTCTGAGGATTTCTGAAGTATTCATCGGTGGCTTGAATTAAACTGTTGGATGAATTTAATTCATGAATTAAATTCATGAATTAATTTTCTGAGGAGCAGGAGGAACCCCAACCACCCTGAAAATGGGTAGGAGGAATTCTAGTAGAACCCCATTTCTCCTCTTTTTAGGCACCTTAGTTTCACCATAGCGAATTTTAGGGCTTCCTTGTTTCATCGATTAAGAACATCATTCCATTAATGCATATGAAGTCTCGTGTGAATGATGATGAGGATGTCAGTTCTGCCAATAAGACCATCAAAATAGTGGAATGAGAAATGAAATAGAAAGCCATTATGGATGTTATACATAACATTGTAGTCCAACAACATCCTTAGTACCTAACCATCACCTAAAACCCATTACCATCCAAGATTTCCAGAAACTTAGCCCAGAAGCATTCTATGGGGAAGATAAGGATGATGTACTTGACAAAGCTGATGCCTGATTAGTATCCATGGACAACACCTTTAGGGTTTTGAGGTTCCCTGGAAAAGACAAAGTTGGTTTTGTTACCTACCAGTTAAAGGGGTGGGGGGGAAGGTGTGGTGGGAGAATTATGTTCGGTCACAATAGGTCATCCCTATCAACTGTGAGGCCTTCAAACATATTTTCACCAACCATTTCCAGCCCACCTTTAAAAGAAAAGAAAAACAAAACCAATTCCCCACCCTTACCCAAGGTACCAACTCAGTGGCTGAGTACAACCCGTAGTTCTGTTTCCTGGAGATACATGTCACTAACCTCGCAGAAGAGAAAAAACTTGATTGTTACATTGATGGGCTCTTCCTTACACTAAAAGCTTTTGTGTCCTCATCCAAACCTAAACTCCTTCCAAGAAGCCTATGACCATATCGTCCATGGAGAGAACCCTAGGGATGGGATATGGGAAGCCAATACCTACCCTTTCCTACCTAGGTATTACTAAAGTTGTACCCACAAAGCCTGAGCAGAAAGGGAAACCCCATAATGGTGGCAATAAGAACAAAAATCTATACAAGAATCAAAGAAATCCTCCTGCTCAAAACTACAATCAAGGCCAGATCAGAACTACAATCATGGTTGTGCATAGAACCAGAACCCTGGCCAAAATAAAGGTCAAGGCTGGAATCCCAATGTTCTGCGTTGTCGCAACTGTGGTAACCTCCATTCTGGCCACTACAAGTACTCGTCCCCAATCTACCACTTTTGCAAATAGGAGGGACACTTCAGAGAAAACTACCCTCACCCCCTCCACCATGGGCCAAATAGGGAGAACATCGGCATGCCCCTTTTCTTTTTAGTGGACACAGACGAGGCGAATGCCAATGGAAACAAACTCATGGAAGGTACCCATTAAATTTGAAATTATTTCCAAAATGTTGTATCATGATTATCTTGTACAATCTCCTTACACCAATAATATGTATACCTAGGTATGATGCAAATCCATGACCATGTTGTTGTTATACTATTTGAATCTGGGTCAACACACACCTTAATGTCTAAGAATCTATCCTATATGCTCAATCTTGAAATAAGGGACTTAGGGCACATACTTGATGTAACTACTCTAAGTGGAAAATTGAAAGTGTAACAACCCCGCCTCTTGGTAACCCCCAATTAAGGGAGACCAAAAGGTCAGAGCCGTTAGCCCAATTTTCCAGATCAATGGTTCGACAAGTAATCAATAATAATTACTAAATTCTACCAAAACTATACTGAAAAGATGGAATTAATTCAGTTGTGGATAGTAGTTTAGAAATCCAAGATTTTAAAAAGGTATGCAAAGTTTTATTTTATTCCATCTTTTCAGTATAGTTTTGGTAGAATTTAGTAATTATTATTGATTACTTGTCGAACCATTGATCTGGAAAATTGGGCTAACCGCTCTGACCTTTTGGTCTCCCTTAATTGGGGGTTACCAAGAGGCGGGGTTGTTACACTTTCAATTTTCCACTTAGAGTAGTTACATCAAGTATGTGCCCTAAGTCCCTTATTTCAAGATTGAGCATATAGGATAGATTCTTAGACATTAAGGTGTGTGTTGACCCAGATTCAAATAGTATAACAACAACATGGTCATGGATTTGCATCATACCTAGGTATACATATTATTGGTGTAAGGAGATTGTACAAGATAATCATGATACAACATTTTGGAAATAATTTCAAATTTAATGGGTACCTTCCATGAGTTTGTTTCCATTGGCATTCGCCTCGTCTGTGTCCACTAAAAAGAAAAGGGGCATGCCGATGTTCTCCCTATTTGGCCCATGGTGGAGGGGGTGAGGGTAGTTTTCTCTGAAGTGTCCCTCCTATTTGCAAAAGTGGTAGATTGGGGACGAGTACTTGTAGTGGCCAGAATGGAGGTTACCACAGTTGCGACAACACAGAACATTGGGATTCCAGCCTTGACCTTTATTTTGGCCAGGGTTCTGGTTCTATGCACAACCATGATTGTAGTTCTGATCTGGCCTTGATTGTAGTTTTGAGCAGGAGGATTTCTTTGATTCTTGTATAGATTTTTGTTCTTATTGCCACCATTATGGGGTTTCCCTTTCTGCTCAGGCTTTGTGGGTACAACTTTAGTAATACCTAGGTAGGAAAGGGTAGGTATTGGCTTCCCATATCCCATCCCTAGGGTTCTCTCCATGGACGATATGGTCATAGGCTTCTTGGAAGGAGTTTAGGTTTGGATGAGGACACAAAAGCTTTTAGTGTAAGGAAGAGCCCATCAATGTAACAATCAAGTTTTTTCTCTTCTGCGAGGTTAGTGACATGTATCTCCAGGAAACAGAACTACGGGTTGTACTCAGCCACTGAGTTGGTACCTTGGGTAAGGGTGGGGAATTGGTTTTGTTTTTCTTTTCTTTTAAAGGTGGGCTGGAAATGGTTGGTGAAAATATGTTTGAAGGCCTCACAGTTGATAGGGATGACCTATTGTGACCGAACATAATTCTCCCACCACACCTTCCCCCCCACCCCTTTAACTGGTAGGTAACAAAACCAACTTTGTCTTTTCCAGGGAACCTCAAAACCCTAAAGGTGTTGTCCATGGATACTAATCAGGCATCAGCTTTGTCAAGTACATCATCCTTATCTTCCCCATAGAATGCTTCTGGGCTAAGTTTCTGGAAATCTTGGATGGTAATGGGTTTTAGGTGATGGTTAGGTACTAAGGATGTTGTTGGACTACAATGTTATGTATAACATCCATAATGGCTTTCTATTTCATTTCTCATTCCACTATTTTGATGGTCTTATTGGCAGAACTGACATCCTCATCATCATTCACACGAGACTTCTTTCCCTTATCTTTGGCACCAAAGGTTCCTTCACCATCCCTATTGTTCCTAGTTTTTGGGGCCATCTGCAAGGGTTCAATTGATATAAGTTTTCTCATTTATAATTTTTCACATTAAGTATATGATAGATCATGGCAATATTGCAACAAGTTTTCTCAAATTATTTTTGAATTTTAGTTCTTTCCCATCCTTAGACTACCCAAAATAGAGGGAGTGCATAGATCAAGTCATGAAACCTTAATGAGAATGAGAAGATGGATGTCATCCTACTTCCTTCTAATAGGTGGCTTGGGTAGTCCTTAAAGAAGAGATGAGATGCTAGAAGACTCTCTAGGGTTACAGGAAGTCCTTCCATTTATTTCTGGATCCACTAAGGCCAGGTGGAGCAGGAGGAACCCCAACCACCCTGAAAATGGGTAGGAGGAATTCTAGTAGAACCCCATTTCTCCTCTTTTTAGGCACCTTAGTTTCACCATAGCGAATTTTAGGGCTTCCTTGTTTCATCGATTAAGAACATCATTCCATTAATGCATATGAAGTGTGTTATGGCTCTGAGACCAACTATCACAGAACAATTCTTACCCTAGTCCTAATCCCACTGTCCAAATGGGCAGTGTTAAAGGGGTTAGAGTGTCCGTCCTTGAGTGACCCAAATATCACACACAGATAATATGCAAAAAGGAAATAACATTCTTCTTTTATTTAAATGAATCAAAATTTTTATTACAAAGGGCCCGTAGGCAACATGGAAAGAAAACTAGATAAGAAAACTAGCCAACAACTACATCCCTTTTAGAAATTAGCTCCCATGTAGAGTCCAGATTTGATGTAGTAGTCTTTAATTCAGTAGATGATAAAAGGAGTAGATAACATGTGCATAGTCTCTAGTTCTTTGCATTACCTAAAATCAAGAAAATCATGACACAATCAATGCATTTGCATGATACACTATCAAAACCAAGTAAAATAGTTTATAGAAAAAATAGTATACTTTGCGGGACTTATGTTCAAATACATAATCAAGAAATGATTTACCAAAACCATATTTATTTGAAAAGATTTTATTACACATTTCCCATTATGTTGATATCAAGAAGCATGCTTACATTTTCATGTGGCTCCATGACCCCAACGAGATGGGGATGTCACCAGGCTCCTCTCCAAATGTGGTAGGAGGTCAAAATTACATGTATAAGGTCCACCCTTAGAATGAGGATGTCACTTGTAATCAATATACACATTATCATCATTATCATATTTTTGGGCAGTCATAATGGGCATTTTCATTTATGTTTCAAGTTATCTCAAAGTATTATATAGAAAATCAAAAGACTAATCAATAGGGAACAATAGCCCAACCAAATACATAGCCAAGTATATGTTCACGAGGTACATACAAATATCTTCAATACTACGTGTTTGGTGAAGAAGGAGATATAATAATAGCATACCTTTTTGGTGAGTATTCAGAGTACGGATTCTAAGAGAGAGTAGATCAACCCCTTGAGTCAGATTCTAGATTAATAAGATTGGATCAAGGGCCAAGATCATGATGTTTAAAGGATCATGTTTCAATATTTGTGATTATGGTTGCATTTTCCTTTTTCAACCTTAGGGTTAGGTCATCCACTTATAATCAACAATATTTCAATATGTCTCTATAACGCCCGGGCCCACTGCCCAAGGTTCTAGTAGGGTTACAGGAATGACGACTGGCCCCACAAACCACCACTAGCTTTTACTGCACACTTTGTCCACACTGACGTGCAAGCTAGGATCAACTTCCCGACTAGTCACCCATCCCAGTACTACTCCAAGCTGAGCACGCTTAACTATGAAGTTCTTAGAGATGGGCTCCCGGAAAGGAGGTGCACCTTGGTGATATGGGTAGTCCAATCATTCCTTTTAAGATCAACTTATCCAAGGCCTCAAATCCTAGGATGTTAGAATCTCCCCCACTTAGACTCTTGACTTCCTTGTCAAGGCTCAACTATAAGGACTCATAATATCTTCCCCATTTCAGTGCAGACCCACAATGTCCCATGGACACCCAGCTCCCGGTCACGGAATGCTAGTGCAAGGGTGGCTACGTCAACCATTGACAACCCTTTCCTACATGCCTGGATCGCACGGCTCAAGACTGACATGCCATGTCCATGTGGGCCCCACCTACTGGAGGGGTTATGGATCTGATACCATTTGTAATGCCCGGGCCCACTACCCAACGTTCTAGTAGGGTTTCAGGAATGACGACTGGCCCCACAAACCACCACTAGCCTTAACTGAGCACTTTGTCCAAACTGACGCGCAAGCCAGGATCAACTTCCCGACTGGTCACCCATCCCAATACTACTCCAAGTTGAGCACGCTTAACTATAGAGTTCTTAGAGATGGGCTCCCAGCAAAGGAGGTGCACCTTGGTGATATGGGTAGTCCAATCATTCCTTTTAAGATCAACTTATCCAAGGCCTCAAATCCTGGGATGTTACAGTCTCACAATATTAAAGTATCAAGAATGTTTCAAGCATGAACTACCCATTTAGGTGTGTTAGGAACATATGTCAACCCTAATTGTTATCATCATTATTCAAGTAATCATCAAATCTCTAGATCATCATCAAGATGAATTAGCATCATTGGAACTCAAGATTAGATCGAGTCATGAGTCAGATATATGATTAAGAATTTTGCATGATTAAGATCAATCATCATCATATCAAGATTAATCCTTATTTTTAGGCGCATGATTCACATTCTAGGGTAGATGAGTCTCAAGGTTAGATCTAAATTCTTATCTAGTAAGGTTTTATTTTAGTGTCACAAGATGATCATTAGAGTCAAGTATTAGGGTTTCTCAATGATTAAACACAAAATAGAGTCATTAACTAAAATATTATGAGTAAGAGAAAAAATCTAGTGATATCGATGAGATCCATAAAGAATTAGACTACACAAGTATTTTTAATAAATTCCTTGGGTTTTTCTAATCAAGATTGACTATTTACTCATAGTTTTTGGAGCTAGGATGTATTTTTTAATGATTTAAAACAAGATTTGGCTTTTTAATGGAATTTTTTAGCAAAGGGGAGAAGAAATATCGAAAAAGAAAGGACGAGAAATCCAGGTCATTAGATCCCTTAATCAACCTTGACTAGTGTGTAGATTCCACGACTTGGAGGCCACCTGCTTCCGATCATGTGTGTGAGAAGGAAGGAAAGGAGGCGGAGCACGTTGCCTGGTGGCCATCGATTGCTGGATCCGGTCACACGTTGACTATGTTCTAGCAGTCCATGTACTTCATCAAAGCCTAAGTGCTTGTGACCCACACGGTGGTGTTGTGGAAGAGAAATGGATAGAGAAAAATGGGAGAAAGGAGAGGAGAGAAAGAGAGAGGGATCTTGGGCGCAGGTCGAGGTCGTGGGTGCATGCCGAAGCTGATGGTGGGGTTTTATAGGTAGATAAGGGCTAGGTTTAGGGTTTCTCTTAGCCACAGGGTCCATGGTGGTGGATGAGAGGGTAGGTCCTTGATTGTTCTCAAAACTGGCCAATAAGAATGGGAAAAGGGCTAGTTGCAACTGATTTTGTGAGGCGAGCATTTGTGTTTTCTTTGATTTTTAAAATGGGTTGTAACTTGGTCAATTGCAAATTCGGTCGCTTGGTCCCCTCTCTGCTGATTGTGGGAGGTAGGGCACGACCTTCAGGTCGCCCGATCAGTCCAGGATCCATGGATGGCCGATCCAAGGGTTGAGGTCCTCCCCCCGCCTAGGCCACAGATCGCTGACCTGGAAATGGTCAGAAAAGGGAAAAAAAGGGGGTTAGCATATAACTTCAAAAATTCATAGAAATTAGTAGGAAGGTCCAATTGGAGTGAAATTTGGACCTTAACTTCAAAAAAATGTGAAGAATCTTTAGGAAACTTTTGAAGACTAGAGGATGGAGTTTGATGGACAATTTTATATTTTTGGGTAAAGTGATACTTTATCCTAATTTATAATGTCATAGTGTGCATACAAATCACATTGGTCATCATATTTTGCATTTGAGTCTCAACATTGGGGCCATGATTTAACATAATGAGGGAAAATTTTGAATTGCACAAAAGTAAAGGTAATACTCACATTATCCCAAAGAGACTCTAATAAATAGACATTTTGAAGCAAATTTTGAATCCAATTTTCATGGGCATTGACACCGCTCTTATCTTAGAACTCCTTCTCTTCAAGCTAATTCTTAGCATTATCATTCCAAGAGTGATATTTTGGACTACTAATTCACCTAAGCAACATCTACTTAACTATGTGCCTACATCATTCTTGTCTCAAGATGCTACATGCAGCAAAAGAACGCTACTGTCCTAGGAAAAACCCTCTAAAATAAGTAGGACCCCATATAGTATACTCCTGATCGACCTCCTAACCTCCTAATACAAGTCAAAAAGTGCAAGCACAAAAAAAGAGGAAACATTTGCCCCTCCAGTGCTTAAATCCCTTCTTGCGATCAAAAGAGGCTTGGCAGCCCACTCCCCTAAAATTTCTTCTGCCTAAGCCTTATGAGTAAGAATAAAAGTCGAGCATGAATATAAATATGGAAATTATGCCAGGAAAGATACTAAAGGCTCTGCTCGGCCAGTTTATAGCTGCACTCAAGAATGGAAGTATGTGTTCCCAATAGTGGAGCCTAGAATCAAAATAAAAATCCACCTATCTTTCGATGAATATCTCATATATATATATATATATATATATATATATATATATATATATATATATATATATATATATATATATATATATATATATATATACATACATACATACATATACATATATATATACATATACATATACATATACATATACATATATATATATATATACATATATATACATATATATACATATATATACATATATATACATATATATACATATATATATATATATATATACATATATATACATATATATACATATATATACATATATATATACATACATATACATATATATATATACATATATATACATACATACATACATGTTGCTGACAAGGAGTGGCTCAAATGGTCAAGCACAATGTCTCCTAACAAAAGGAACTGGGTTTGAATCCCAGTTGCCGCCTTGATTTACCACCCTCCCGGGAATTCAGCCTCCACCATGGGTGTTGGGGGGAGAAATATTTCTTCTTAATCCCATATATACTTGAATCCATATATAAATAAATAAATAAATAAATATATATATATATATATATATATATATATATATATATATATGGTTGTATACATATATATGGGTATATATTCACTACTCACACAGGTGACTAACTTTTGTTACCCGTGGATCTATTTTGTAATAGAAAGGCACCTAATTCTAATGAGATAACTAAAATTATATTACAAAGACTCATTTTTTAAATACAACATTAACATTTTATTGTTACTCTAAATATAGTAAAAATGATATTTATGACAACATTTTATGAATCTTTGTATTACATTTTTGGTCATCTCATTACAACATTGGTTGTCTCACTACAAATATGTGCCTTCCTATTACAAAATAGATGCAACCACACGAGTAGTGAATGAATGGACTACATATATAACTTTATATAACTACATATAATGTATATAACTCACTATAACTAATATTGTTATATAATAGGATAGTTGGGTTAATAATATAAGTGATTGCATAATGTAGATTGAATGTTGGGTCAACCAACTCCATAATATTTCTAAATATGAATACTTTGTGTATGCATGAGTTAGTTTCTTAATACTAACAATATTCTTGTTACATATTCAAAACCCTACAAGAATATAAACATTATAATTGAAGAGAAGATAAAGATTTAAAAAGTATATTGATCGAAGCCTACCTATTTTGATTAAAATGAAAGTTAAAAGAGAAAATATAAAAGAGAAATATGATCAATTTGAAAATAAAATATATGATGAAACATGTGTTATACCATATGCAAAATTCTTCCAAACATACATTCATATATTTATAATGCATAATTAGGTTAACATAAATGCTTGAGACCTAAATAAGAGTGTATTACTAGAATGCATTGAAGTATATAGGATTTGAACCCTAGATACTCCTAGTAAGGGTAAATTGGTAATTAAATATCTTTGGGCTTATTAAATAGGAAGAATTATACTACACATAAGAGACAATACCATTTCAGGATCTAGTCTAGAAAAATGTTATAAAACAATTCAATATGTGAAATTGAATATATATTTATATATATATATATATAAATATAAATCTCTCTCTATATATATACACACATTATATATATGCACATATATATACACACAAACACACACACACACACACACACACACACACACACACACACACACATATATATATATATATATATATATATATATATATATATATATATATATATATATAACCTAGCTAGAAACCTTAGTAATGAGAATTATGGAAAATATGAATAGCACAAATAGATGGAAAGCCCTAGTCATGGATAAAAAAAATAAAAATTGAATACTAATTGATTCCAAGCCAATTTTAATCAATATTGCGGTATATTTGTAGATCTATTTTTTTTATTAAAATTCTTGAAGATAAATACTTGGAAATCAAAATTTTGCATACTTTGATCCAGAGATACATAATTTCTATTATACTTAAAAAAAATATTCTCTCTTGAAATTATGTATAGTAGATAAGTTTGTTGGCCTAAAGTTGTTTTAAACTTTAGCCTTCCTCTTTGAAAGGCCACCAACAATTCTTCTTGGAAATAATAGTATACTATTTTAACCTTGAGAAGTGTAGGTTGGTGCCCATTACTTTAGTGGCATAATGCTTCCAGGAATCTTAATAGAGAGAAGGACATGAGGTCCTTGGGTATACTAAGATACACAATTGTTGTTTTGCCTCTCTCCATGGATTGAACATATGACTTCCTCAAAAACTAGACATTGACATGTGTTATCTTTTTCAAATTTGAATACTTACTCTCAAAAATATGATATGGATTCTATTGACATTGAAAAACCTTATTTACTTTTAATACATGCCTATTTATGTAATTCCTCGCATTTTTTCATAAAATCCATTTGTAGTTAGGTCCATACTTTTACTTTGCAAGTATTATTTTTGTATTGATCATTTGACTGACCTATCTTTCCCTTCCTGGGGTTCATGTGTGGTTTTTATCGTATAGGAACTCATGGGTAGGTGATCAACACAAGTTCTAGAAGAGACATGCAAGAGTTGTCCCATGTAGAAGAGTAGAGAGGAATCAATGCATATTCTTAATTTTCTAATCCTATGTATCAACTTCCATGACCCTAGTTTAAATCATTATTGCTAAAAGATTTGTTTAAAATTACTAATACTATTTTGTAAATATATTATCATAAGGAACAAGTCTTTACAAGATCCAATTGGCAAATTGACTTATCCAATCCAGTCTGGAAACCCGACGAGAAGGTGGGCTGATTGCCTGATCTTGTCATGTCAGTCAACATGTCTAGATAGTTGACCTATTGGGAGGATCTCAACTTGGTCATTCAACCGAACCTTCCATTCAATCAAATACTTTGTCTAGTTGTACTACTAGACTGTCTCGATGACTGACTAGTTTATTAAATCGTGTCAGTGGACTTTCTATTCAACTAACTTGGCTTCTAGATAGTTGATCAATGATCTAAACAAATATATCATGTTTTCATGATTGTACTCTTATTCCCTGTGTATCCTACATGTATGACTATATAGGATCCAAGTTACATTAGTAGTTATATCTATAATCATATTATGATTTCAAATAGAATGATTCATATCTAGGAAAGACCTCATTTCCACCCAACTAACTGGAGAAATTGGAGAACAACTTCACAATAGTCTTGTGACAAGTGTTATAATGATCGTAAAATACCTTTGTCTCGAATATTTGGTTTTAATATGAGGTATGGAAAATGTCATACTTATAATGTTCAATCATTGTTCCTAGATCCAAAGTAGACTATTTGACATACACATGAGCTCAATATCATATATTGACTCACATAAGAACGGACATGCATTTCATAGTCTTAATCATCAATATGTTTGGAATATCACTTCAAAATTCGGAACATATTCTAGCAACATCACTCAATAATACACATGTGGAACATTGCACCCAAGCATTACCTATATGGAAACCCCTATCTAAGGTTATGTTGAGCAGTACTAAAGTATGTAGAACAACTTGTGATCATTGTAGTAACTTTAGGTCTAAGGACCATATAACCATTTCCAAATTACGTATGATATTGATGAGCATTTATATCTTACATGTATGATAGTCAAGTTGAGTCTACTTAATTCCCTTGATCGCACCAAGTACCTATGTTTTGACTTGATATCTAATATCATGACTACTGAGATGTAATCATCAGTCAACACACATGCATTCCTTACTATCGTAGTCCTAATTTCCATACTAATATATAACTAGGGATAGACAAGAGAGGATATTCTTGGAAAACACATGATCTCATGTTTAGGTCTAAAACACTAAGTCACATGTCATTGTCATTCATTACTAAGACATTGTTATATTTATTAATTATCTCATACTGAAGAAAACATAATTATTGCAATTTCTTATATTAATAATCAAATTAATTACAATGTTTTTGCCATTATAATCATTATATGACTATCTCTTAGGTCATATTACCAACACTCTCCCACTTGCAGTAGAGACAATAACTCACAAGTATATATCCAAGTGATCTAAAATGACAAACATAGTTTTTCATGAAAATTCTTCTGTTAGAGGGTCGATAGCAATGATTTTAGTTGGTACTATGTATATCCTTACATCTCCTCACTATAAGATCTCTCTTATGAGATGTTAGAGTCATAGTATATGCTTGAACTATTGATGTGATATGGGCTCTTTATCTTGTGCAATGGATCCATTGTAGTTGTGGTATAGCTCTACTGCATTTTCAATGGATGCAACACTCATATTTCACCAAGGATCTTCTTGATCAATACAACTTCCTTTGTTCCACTCGAGGAAAAATGTAACATCCCTGACATGGGTTGTACTCTAACCCTAGGTGTTTTGATTAAGAAAGATGATTATATGCTTAATCTTATATTTTGAAAAGTAATTTGGGCTCAAGAGGAACTTATGTTGCAATTCTAGTCCTGTTTGAATAATGTTGAAGCAATGTTTGCTTGTTTTAGACTAAAGTGCAAATTACCCAAGTTGAGGGGTTTAAGTGCAAATTGTTAATGATGCATAGGTATGGCTTATGGAAGCCTGAGTACCAAGAAAGAGCTGATGAAGCAATGTTTGTGCATGAAAACCTAGTTTTAGTGTAATGTGCAATTTACCCAAAACCTAGGGTGCAATATGTAAATTACCACTTCAATAAGGTCCCTAATGTTTCTTGGCATCATGTAGAGCAAAGAAAATGAGAAGGGCGCCTCATTTGAATTAAGTTGGAGGATAGAGAAACTTGATATTAAAATAATCAAGATGAATGCCTAATTGAAACCCTAATTCAATTTAGTGCAAAAATAAATGTATTAATTAAAGGGCCTTCAACCAAAATTAAAATGGTTGGATTAAGATGTGTGTGTGGACATCCTTGATCTTTGCAAGGACCACGAAAATATCCAAGGGAGTGGATAACTCACTCACAATTTTATAAGAAAAAGAAATATCCACTGACATATGGATATTAGTATAATATGATTTGAGGTGCTTAATTTGCTTTTCTTTAAATCATGGATAATTGAGAGGAATAAGAGGCAAACAAGATAGCCTTGGACCCAAGGAAGTTGAGGGGAAGAGGCGGCTCCATTTTTGGGATTAAATGAATTTTTATAAAGCATATTCTCTCTCATTGAATTTTTATAAAAACACCTTTTACAAGCCAAATGAAAGGCTTTCCCCGATCCCACTTTTTCACTTTGCTTGGAAAACGACCAAGGAGCTTGGGAGGACTAGGAGGATGACTCCCTACCTGTTGGTAAGCTTCTTGACCCTTGTTCACCTTGAATCCATGGTGAAAATCACAACCATGGTGGAAATCGAAAATCAATGCATAATTTCTTCTTATCTCGATCCCATCTTCAATTCTAACCATTCCTTTTCACTCAAAGCTTGAGGATGAGCCTTGGTATAGTGAAAGGAGTTGCATCCAACATTGTTGACGTGAAGCTCCAAGCTTTGAAGCTCAATTGGAGGTGGGTTATATAACTTGAACCCTTAATGATTGTTATTGAATTCAATTTCTCAATCAATTATGCTCAATTGTTCTTCTTGCAATTCCTTTGATTAATTGCATGAATTCTTCCTATTTCGATCCCCTCTTCAATTCTAACCATTCCTTTTCACTCAAACCTTGAGGACGAGCCTTGGAATGGTGAAAGGAGTTGCATCCACCATTGTTGACGTGAGATTGGAGCTTTGGAGCTCAATTGGAGGCGGGTTTTATAACTTGAACCCTTAATTTTGTTATTGCATTCAATTACTTATCAAATAATGATCCTTTCTTCATTTACAATAATTGATTTGGTTGATTGGTTCAATCACCATTGAAATCACATCAGGTTTCATGAGTTTAGAGCTTGATGATGATGACATCATCTTAAGAATACACCTCACCAAATATCCAAAGCAAATGATTTCCAACTTGTTGGTCCAAATGGTTTCACCAAACTGTTTGGAGACCAAATGGTTTCAAAACCGTTTGGTGATTTGAGACCAAACCATTTCAGGGAGTTGACCATTTGAGAGGGTTGACCATTTGAGGTCAGAACCCTAATACATGTTGAATGCTAATCTAAAGGTTCCAATTGATTAAATCAATGCATTGTTAATCACCAAGTAGCAAACCCTAATCGGGTTAAGTGTTGATTTTTTAATTGATTGTGTTGAGTTTTTTGGTTGGTTAACCCAAATGGTTTCAAAACCATTTGAGAATCACCCAAACAGTTTCAAAACCGTTTGGAGGTCTAGGGTTGAGTATGGTTGGGTATTTAAAGATCCAATGATACTAAATTGAAATGCAATCAATTGTTGATTTGATAATCAATCCAATGATACAAACCCTAATTGGATGTCATGGATTTTAATATTGAGATGAGAAAACGGTTTCAAAACTGTTTAGAGGTCAAGCACCTCAAGACCACATGAGGTCAAGCACCTCAAGACCATTTGGATGGTCAAAGGTGGTGATTTGAAGGATTGAAGATCCAAGGGTCAATGATTATTGAACATCATAACTTAATCGATTGAAGGTTTCAATGTTGCTAATCATGATCAACTATTTGATGAATGTACCTCAAGGAACCTTGCGATTTTGGGACTGATTTGGCCCAAACGGTCTTCAAACCGTTTGGGGGCAAAGGGTTTCAAAACCGTTTGGGGACAAACAGTTTCAAAACCGTTTGGTGATGAAACCTTCAAAACCAAATGGAGTTCAATGTGGTTCAATCACTTGGATATTGAAGGTAATGATAGTTCCAATAACCCAATGATGGTTAGTAATGGTAATCAATGAAGGTACAAAGGTTGAAACCCTAATAGTACCTAAGTGATTAGTACCAATTAAGGGATGAACCCTAATTGCTTATAAGAACAATGACTTGGTACACTATGTTAATCATAGTTGTATGTACTTGATTGAAGGGTTGATATGACCTAATCAAGTTGAGAGGATGATAGCATGAAATTCATATATTAGTATGATTCATGTGGTGATTAAGGGTATGATCCTTAAGTAAAGAGATCATGAAACCCTAATCATGAACACAAACCCTAATTGATAGGGTTATTGAATTCTAACCCTAATTGAGGGCAATTCTAAATAAAATCCTAATCCAGGGTGAGGATGTAGCCCTAATCTACGGTAATGATATGTGAAACTCTAATTTAGGGAAATGAGATGTAAAATCCTAATTAGGATGAATAGTGAATCTCTACTTATGGATAATTAAATGAAATCCTAATGGAGATGATCAATAGACCCAAATTGTGGGTAACTATAGTGGAAATCCTAATTAAGGATGATTCCATGTGAAATCCTATTCTAGGGTAATGTCATGAGAAACCCTTAGTAAGAATGATGTATATGAAACAGTGATGTGATGATGTGATGTGAGAATCAAATTTTGGGTGATGTCATGTAATGATATATGAAACCCTAGTTGAGGGTGATTCCATGAGAAACCCTCGTTGAGGGTGATTCCATGAGAAACCCCGATTAAGAATTAACATCAAATGAAGCTCTAATACTATGTTATGATGAGAGGCCCTAAGAAGGGTGAAGTTATGTGAGACTCTAATGTGGAGTCATAATACATAAAGCCCTAATTCTGGGCAATGTGATAAGAAACCCTAATCCTATTTTTAAGTAAGGGTATAAGGAAACCCTAATGATGAGATAGAAGGAATTACCTTATAATGTTGAAACATTTTATGTGGTTGATTATAAGAAACCTTATTGTAAGCAATGTCTTTAGCATTAGACAAGTCTATATCATTAAAGATAGTTGGACAATTCTAATGTGTGGCCTATGCATTATATGCTAAAGGTGAGAGATTAGTGATGGAATGTATTAAGAGGGAAGTACCTTAATACAAGATATGTTGGTTAATTCTAGAGAGTCTGAAATGATGAGAAAATTGATACACCAAGGTATGTTAGCTATCACACTCAGCACTTCAGGGTTTATATACCTTGATGCACTCCAAATCTTATATGTCTGGGTAAGAAACATAAGAAGTGTGTTATGCAACTATTACAATGAAATGTAATAAGTTGATGCACTTTGATAAAGTGTTGACTAATGTACCTTGAGCATGGGGCTAAGCCAAATTAATGAGTATGATGTAATCATACCATGATGATGATGAGAAATGAACTCATACCTTGAATTGATGATCATTAATGATAGATGATGAGAGTAATGATCTTGAATAACTACTTATGATATCTTTGAATGCCCAGAGGTATGAAATAATGAATTAAGGGTTTGACAGATAATATAATTATGAAACCCTAATTAACGAGAAATGGGAAACCCTAACCCTAATTTTGGGTAAAGGGAATGAAAAGCCCTATTTGATAGTAAACCCTAATTCCTGGTAAAAGAATAATGGTGTTACTATTGTATCACATGATGTGATGAATAACTTGTATGACTGTCATCATGTCTAATAACCATGCATGTATTATCAGATGATGAATATAGCCAGGTGTGAGCTGTGACATTTATATAATAAATGTTGAGGTTTTTGGTATGAAGACAATGTTTGCATCGCAAAGAGAAGAAGCCACATCTCTCCATGTTATTGTGTCTTGAATTCTCTTCTATAGAGACCATTTCACTGTGTGCCAATTCTTTATTAGGAACAAACCATCAATCCCATATGGGCCTGCCACTTTGTGTGGGTTGGAAGCTTGAAGGAATTGGAAAATCTCCATAAGGATAGGAGGACTTGCTATTTCTTGCGTTTGGATTTGGGTCATTTGGCGAAACTCTTCAATGAAGGATCTGACATCCTCTAATATTTATACTGATATGTTCTATGAACATATTAGTAAAGTGACTACATATCATATCTTCAATCACTTGTTTATAAGTGATCCATTCTCTAGTGTTACAACGCAGCATAGTAATGGTATTTTTCCTATGTCTTTGTTTCATGTATGCATTATAAAATTTTGTGTTATCATCTACATTCGTGAGCCAATTGATATGACTCCTTTGCTTTAAATATTCCTCTTCTTGCTTAAGGATGATGTTATATCTTATGTACATCTCGACGTTTAGGTTAGCTGTATTATTGTCATAACAATTTTCTAGGTTTGTTTGGAGTGTATTGAGGTTGTATAAGAGTCTGTTCTTCTCTCTTTTGGTGGCTCGTGCTTTATTATTGGCCCAATTGGTGATCTCATGTTTAATTTCACTAGGTGCATCATGGAGATTTAAAGAAGAGTTCCAGTTGTTGCACATAAGAGTTTGGAAGTGATGATCCTTGGACCAAGATTCTTTAATAAGGAATCTATGTGGAGCTCTGCTGCTAATCATGTTCCTCACAATAATAGGATTGTGGTCTAAATTGGAGCACGAGAGGTGTTCCACAATGAAGTTCACATAGTTTTCTATGAAAGCCATATTGGCCACCACTCTATCAAAATGTTCCTGGAGGCTCCCATGGATATATGTATACTTCATGCCAGAAAAACCAAGGTCGGTGAGATCTTCTTCAAGGAGAGTATCACTAAAGAGGCCAGCTTCATTGAAGTCGTAGCGGCTGCTGCCCATTTTCTCATCCAGGTGGAGAGAGGTGTTGAAGTCTCTCATAATGATTCAAGGAAGAGTGAAACTCCTTCCCATGTTAACTAAATGCTTCCATAGAAGCTTTCTTACAAAAAAGTGGGGGTTAGTGTAAATAAAAGTGATCAAAGTAGTGTTGTTTACCTTGCAAGTAACAAACTGTCTGTGGAAGTTAACAATTTGAATCTCACAATCTCTCTCTTTCCAGCAGAGCCAAATTCCCCCTACGAAGCCTCTATCTTCACAATAGAACGATTTAGTAAAACCCAACATTTTGATAGTATTTGTAGCAGATGAACCACTGATCTGGGTTCAAGCAACACAACTAGTTGAGGTTTCTTCATTGAGATAATATCTCTTAGGACTCGATGAGTATCATCATCGTTGATGCCTTTAGTATCCAACAGAGTGTATTGATCATTAAACAACACTTGATAAGTGAGGGATGTCATACTATTTAAATCAGTTCACCAGGCTATCCTACTCAGGTTCCTCATTTTCTTTCCCTTCAGCAGCTTGCTCCGCATCTGTACCTTGATGCAGTCGAGGGCTTTTCCTTCGATGCTCGTACGATCGGTTGGGCCTGGCTGGTTTCATCCTTGAACCGTTCCCTTTTACTTCCTTCCCGAAGGGAGGGGGCCTTTGTTGCTATATGTTTTATCCCCAGGAGAGTTTTTAGGTTCATCCATCATCTTCTCTTCTGTTATTTGGTGGCCATTCTTTGCTTCATTTTGAGTCTTCCCCAAGTCGGGTAGCATGTCCTCCTTTGGGTTCTCAGTTTGTGCTTTCCTTGTTGTGTCCTCGGTAGTTTTAGGGTCATCCACCATTGTACCTCCATTGTCTTCAGTGTCATCAATGTTTATACCTCCTCTATGACCTCATCCACATCTAGGTTCCTTACCACGTGATCTTCCTGGTTTTCTACATTCCACATTTCCATTTATTTCTTCAACACTTCTCCCTTGTCATTAGCTAAATTGATTTTCTTTTTCCATATTTTGATTGTTGCTAAGTGGATGTTGGGGGGGCTCTACTATCCTCATGTTGTTTTTGGTGTGCTTCCTTGCCTATGTATATCGCTTCCTCCTCCATTTCTGCATGTTTAGAAAACATGTTCTGGTGTTGGTGTTTTTCCTTTCTCTTTACCTAACTTCTCTTTTTGTTGTGTGTGGCTTCTATGAACGGATACCTTCCCTCACCCTATATATGGTTATTATTAAGATTTAAAACCCTAACTTGACATTATTCTCCAATTATTAATGGGTGATTGTGGACTAATGTGTTGATAAAACACTTTTCGACAGGGAAGGGAAAATGGTGAATTTCACCCCAAGAAATATATTTAGTTGAGACAATTAGGTAAGTGCTTCCTAATTGAGATTTTTGCATTAATCTCATTTTGATACCCCTTTTATTTTGCATTTTGATTGAATGAGGCATAATCTTTTAATTTTCTTAAATCAATTAATCTTTTGAAAATATCCACCTATGTTTATATGAATCTTTTTTTGAGGTTGAACCCTTACTCATGTTATGACTTATATACTACTTGTTAGTGTCCAATATATAAGCAATGTCGACACTTTCATAGTATAGTCTAACTTATGAGTAAGGTATTAGGCCTTAGTTGCACATATTCCTTGGGCTTAGTCCCTAAATTGGTTTGTTTCATCTTAGTTACAAATACTCATTGGGGATAATCTCAAAATTGGGGGTATTTGGCCATTGTTGCACATACTCTTTGGGCTTAGTCATTAAATAGATAGTTTGTGGTGATGCAACTACTACTTCCCATAAAGTTATATGTTACTATTCAGGTTGTTCACATTTATGTTACTTGTTCTATACTTATGCATATTTGCACTATTATTAATGGAAATTTAAAATTCTAAAATAATTCAATATCTCTTGAAATGCCTCATTATCGAGTTTACATGTATCTTTATTTATACCTACTAATTGAGTTATATATGCTCTCATTATTTTTTTGATCTTTTCATCTTGTTTTTTCCTCAAATGTTACTCCAAACAATAATTCAACTCAAACAATCAACCACAAAAGATTAGATAAGGTGACACAGGGTTTAGAGTGGTTCCACCCTTAGCAAATACTAAGGCAGTCAGTCCACTACCCAATTGTTTCCAATTGGGATTTGAAAGCACCTATATTTTATTACCTCGCAAGGATGTTACATAAAATACAACTTCCTTCCCAAACCCTTTGGATAGCCTTCACCCCGAAATCATCTCACCAACTTTGAAGCAGCCTTCACTTGAAGTAACTTCAAGCTCCCCCTTGAAGTAGCCTTCCTCCTTGAAGTAGCTTCCCGTTGAGACCTTCTAGAAGTAGTCCAAAGTTCACCTTCTCCTCTGAGAAGACCCTTGTCCACCTGAGAAGATAAACCCTCTCCAATCTACAGCCTCCAACCTAGGAGTAGCAAGGAGAGTACAAAACTGATAAGAAGGAACAAGAAAGGAAAATGGAAATTACAATTACTGTTGTAGCACAAGGCTTGATTTCCTATATTAAGCGTTTTGATCTCCTAACCAATGTGTATGAAAGTGTAAGTGTAGTGGGTAGGAGATGCTATCCTATAGGACATGAAATTGGAGCAATGGAAATGAATAGCAAATGCTGGAGTTTCTTAATTGCTCACAAGAATGGATTGCCAATTGCAAGTATGTATGCTCAAGTATTGCACAAGTGTGGTTTTGGTGTCCTAAGGCATGTCCTATTTATAGGAATGGTCTATGAGTGCTTAAGGACATTCTAGACACTTTCTAGGGGGTTCTTAGTGCTTAACTAGCCGTTAGGTATCCACTAATTGCTTTAGCAATAGCTAGTTAATTTATTCTGAAAAGTGCAGACAGACACCTTCTCAGTCGAAGTTTTTGTCGACTGAGAGTCTCTCGATCGAGGAGTTTGTCGACCGAGGGATGGTCTGGAGCAAGTGTATATAACATTCGATTTTAACTCCCAACCACCTTGTCTTTAGGGTCTAACAGCTATTTGGGTCAATTCTCGGTCGAGGAATTGGTCGACCGAGAGTGTCTCGGTCGAGAAGTTTGTCGACTGAGAATGACTCTGTTTCAATGTTTTGAACTATGTACTAAGTGTGTGTATGAGTGTGCAGTTGTGACACAATTATAGGGGATGACCTATCTAAGTGTTGTGAATGGCTAGGGAAGATCTAAATGCTTGATTTACATGATATCTAAGTACTTGTACATTATATACTTGTACAAGTTTTTACATTTGATTACAATCATGAAACTAAAACATTTTGAGCATATAGATCTTCCAAAGTTGTGTCATCCACTTAGTTCCTGCAACACTTAAGTAGCATGTTAGATCCACAAGAATGAAATGTTTTTCATTCTCAAAACAAAGGGATTTAAATGATGTTCATTTAACCAACAATCTCCCCCTTTTTGAAGATGACAAACATTTCCAAAACATAAAATAAGGAAATATAAATCATATGAGTTTCATACCTGAAGTTTACCTTTTGTAGCCATTTTCTTGTGTGCAAGTGTGTGCTGGACGAGATATTATGAAACTCATTTTATTTTCATTATTTCTCCCCCTTTGTCATTTCAAAAAGATAACCAAGATAATCATTATTCCCCTTTAATTTTATTGCTATGCTCCCCCTTAATAAGATATTCAGTTGTAAAAGCAAAGGATTTAATATGAATGCAAACCATGTGTTGTCAAATTAGCTACAATTTATTTCTCAGTCATTTCCAAAGGATGTTAAGCCTTGAAATGATATGAGAATCCTTTAATCTTATATTAGAGTACATGAATGTATCTCTAACCAAATACACAGGATGTTAAGCCCAAATTTGTTTAGAGAACTCCATTAAGAACAAGATATATATCACATTCATGAATATTGTAGGCTCCATTATTTTCATAGCCAAGATTTCCTTAAAAATACTAAGGTCATAACTTGTTACAAATTGTCTTTAAGATGTTTACAACATTTTTGTGAACTCCCCCTTAATCTTACAATCAAGATAATTTAAGGATTCTAAGGTTATAATAAGCATTAGATCATAATAAGTTAACCTTTTATGAGAGCTATGCACTAAAGTCTTGTTTTCAATATACTAAGATTAATTGCAAGAGAATGATTTACAAATAAGCATTTGGTCAAGCTTATTTTAGGTCGACCTTGACTTCGACCAGGGCGCCCCTCGGTCAAACTTTATTTTGACCGAGGCATTTTCTGCAGATTTAAAGTTTAAGCACTCTCATTGAGTTACACATTAATGTGTAATATGATCAAATGTATATCAATTTGAAGCACTTTGAGTGATACCTATTTTGAAGAAGTTTTATCAATTGAAAACTTAAAGTAGGCATTACAATGAAGCAAGTTATATCCTAAGCAGATTTTCAGAATGTATGTACTTCATTTTGATATCCACAGGGTTGTTCTTTTTGCAAAAAGGCATTTGAACAACATGTTCAATCATAGCAAGAATGTATCTTTCAATCATTTACTTATAAGCAAGATTATTTGCATCAATAGAAATTTCCATAAATCATATTGTCACCATGATGCAAAATTATACCCAGAGAGCAATCATGCGTAGAATTTTAAGCAATATATGAATTTAGTACCTTGCTCTTGATTTGGTTATAATAGATTTTAAATGTAACATTGAAATAGCTCATTATTCTAAACAAGTCTCTTATTTTAAACTTATTTTTAGATTAACTCTTTAGACTCAGTCATCCTTAAGAACAAGTTTTATATCTCATAGAACTCAAGTTCTTAAAATCAAGATTTTTCTTTTGATTACTTAGAACAAACACCTAGATAAGACATTAATATTCTTCTTCAAAGAAACAAACTATTTAGCTTGCCATAGTGTCATCTAGCAAAAATCATTCATTTATTACATGGGATGATACAAGCCATCCAAATGATAATCATTATCTATCATGTTGCATTTGTGCCATAGAGTTTTACTGTTATGCAAAATGGCATTTTTAATGATAACATCATCTTTATATGTAATGATCTGAATCACAATGATCATTTTAAAAACAATATCCATTCGTGGTTTGTATATATAGATCAAAGATTATTTTAGGCAAACCAAGTAAAAGATGGAACACAATGATCATGATAAAACAGTAAAGGCATATCCATAATACAATGATCATGATAGAACAATAGAATCATATCCATATTTTCATGAAATACAATGATTATGATCATTTAAAAGCAAATTTCAAGACACATGGTTTTTAGATAGATCAAGGAATACTTCGGACAAACCATGTGGATTATGATAAAACAATAATTTTCTTGATTAAACCAACATGGTTCATAATTTTCAGATTTAAGCCAAACCATGTATGCTTAATCATCTTTTTCAAGAAAGTAGTGATTGAAATTTGATAATATTTGAATTTTCAAAGAGAGCATGTTCAATTTTCAATCTGCATAAAGTTCAAAATTACACAAGTTGTAACTTGCACCAAGTTCAATAAAAATGTCATTAACATATATGTAATGAAGCAAACTACTAATATGCTTGAATGTTTGTATTCTAGATTTATGACTTATTTTTGCAATCAAGCATATCTACTTACAGTAAGAGTATGTATCTTCAATCAGCATCATTTTTCATTATTTGCAGCAACTTAAGTAGAATCAAAGTTTTCTTTTTGTATACCTGATAGATACAATTTAATCATTAAAAGTATAAAGTTTTGATGCTCATATATTCTTCCTTTTGATTAGGATCATTCAACTACTTAAAGCACAAAAAAATATGTAAAGTTCATTACATACTTAAGTTGATTGTAATTGAAGTGTCTTGTTTTTATTAAATAGTTCTGTCAGAGTTTCACTCGGTCAACAAAGTTTTTGATTGACTTTGTCTCGGTCGACAACTTTCTCGACCAAAAATGTTACTGTTTCTTCAGGAAAAAGTAGATTTAAGGCTGAAACCCTATCGGTCGACCAATGTCTCGACCGACAATGTTTCGGTCGACAATTTTCTCGACCGAGATTGTTTCTGTACTATTTTTAGTAATTGTTTTCATAGATCAATTTAACATAATCATGCAATTTAATTCTCAGCGTAGTTGAGATAAAAACATTTGAATATCAAAGTAACATTAGATAAAATCTCAACTAATCATATTGAAATTTCTAGGTTTTGGGAACCCAAACTAAAATAAGTTATTAAAGATGTGTCTCTACAGGTTTGTTTAAAAATGTGTATTTTCAAGTTAGAATTTTTAATTTCTTGGATCAATTCGTTATCCCATTATGTTAAGTTGAGATAGACATACAGATATAAATTAGAGTCTTTGGTCATACCTCAACTTAATTTTATTCATTTAGTTTGGGGGTTTTGGGACCCATACCAAATCAACATCCTTTTTCTTGTAAGGACATGAGAAGTAATAATGTCCAAGATGCAAACAATAATGGCAACATATAGAATCAATCTCATTTCTCTTTTTATGGGTTTGATCTAGATTGTTCTTGGGTACATATGTATACTTGCCTTTAGCTACATACATAGATTGAGTCTTTGTCACTTGTGTCCTTCCCACACTAGGTTTTTGATAGGATTTTCCTTTAGGCTTGTAACCTAGTCCTCTCCTTCCATTATAACTAGAAGAATTTTTCAGAATCTCATCAAGAACATCATTGTTTCTCAAGCTACTAATTTCCTTTTGTAACTTAGCAATCTCATCCATTCTCTTTTTGATATCTAACTTTGCTTGATCTAGATTAGATAATAAGGAATCTCTTTCTTTTACAATAGTATCATAATCTAGATGAGTGCATAGGATAGGTTGAGTTTGAAAATCATTTAACTTTGCAAGTAATCCAACCTTTTCTTGAGAAAGAATATCATAATTTGTTTCTAGAGTAAAAATCTTCACCTTACAATCACTTAGAGATGATTTCAAAGTACTATTTTTAGAAATAATACTATCCTTCTCTAATCCAAGATCATTTAATTTAGCATACAAATTTTCATTTTCAGATGTGAGAGCAAGAATTTTAGCATGTAACTCATCATTTGTTTTATTAGATTTCTTTAATTTCTTCTTGCACTCAATATACTTATCATGTGTCTCTTGAAGGCTATCAATTAAATCTTCTTTTGATAACTCAAAAAGGCTTACCTCTTCTTCTTCTTCACTTATAGTAGCAATAAGGCATTCTTTATGCACATCTTCCTTCTTTAACCTCCATGGACAGCTAGGTGTTGTGTGTCTTGTTCCTAAGCACCAATTATAGCTTGTTGAAGATTTGTCCAAGCTTCTCCTTTGCTTGCGGTTGTAGACACCAACACCCTCCATTCTTCAAGACTTGATTAGAACTCCTTGAAGCCTGCTCTGATACCAATTGAAAAACCACTAGAGGGGGGTGAATAGGGTTTTATAATTATTTTAACAATAATTCAACTCAAACAATCAACCACAAAAGATTAGACAAGGGGACACAGGGTTTAGAGTGGTAACACCCTTAGAAAATACTAAGGGAGTCAGTCCACTACCCAATTGTTTCCAATTTAGATTTGAAAGCACATGTATTTTATTACCTCGCAAGGATGTTACATAAAATACAACTACCTTCCCAAACCCTTTGGACAGCCTTCACCCCGAAGTCGTCTCACCAACTTTGAAGCAGCCTTCACTTGAAGTAACTTTAAGATCCCCTTGAAGTAGCCTTCCTCCTTGAAGTAGCTTCCCGTTGAGACCTTCTAGAAGTAGTCCAAAGTCCACCTTCTCCTCCGAGAAGACCCTTCTCCACCTGAGAAGATAAACCCTCTCCAATCCGCAGCCTCCAACCTAGAAGTAGCAAGGAGAGTACAAAACAGATAAGAAGGAACAAGAAAGGAAAATGGAAATTACAATTATCGTTGTAGCACAAGGCTTGATTTCCTATATCAAGCATTTTGATCTCATAACCAATGTGTATGAAAGTGTAAGTGCAGTGGGTAGGAGATTCTATCCTATAGGATACGAAATTGGAGCAATGGAAATGAATAGCAAATGTTGGAGTTGCTCAATTGCTCACAAGAATGGATTGCCAATTGCAAGTATGTATGTTCAAGTATTGCACAAGTGTGTTTTGGGTGTCCTAAGGCATGTCCTATTTATAGGAATGGCCTATGTGTGCTTAAGGACGTTCTAGACACTTTCTAGGGCATTCTTAGTGCTTAACTAGTCGTTAGGTATCCACTAATTGCTTTAGCAATGGCTAGTTAATTTATTGTGAAAAGTGCAGACAGACACCTTCTGGGTCGAAGTTTTTTTCAACCGAGAGTGTCTCATTCGAGGAGTTTGTCGAACGAGGGATGGTCTGCTGCAAGTGTATATTGTATGGTGGGTCTAACAGCTATTTGGGTCAATTCTCGTTCGAGGAATTGGTCGACCGAGAGTGTCTCGGTCGAGAAGTTTGTTGACCGAGAATGACTCTGTTTCAATGTTTTAAACTATGTACTAAGTGTGTGTATGAGTGTGTAGTTGTGACACTATTATAGGGGATGACCTATCTAAGTGTTTTGAATGACTAGGGAAGATCTAAACGCTTGATTTACATGATATCTAAGTACTTGTACATTATATACCTGTTCAAGTTTTTATATTTGATTACAATCATGAAACTAAAACATTTTGAGCATATAGATCTTCCAAAGTTGTGTCATCCACCTAGTTCCTGCAACACTTAAGTAGCATGTTAGATCCACAAGAATGAAATGTTTGTCATTATCAAAACAAAGGGATTTAAATGATGTCCATTTAGCCAACACCCTACAATATGTTGCCCTTCCCTAGTGAGCCAAGTTTGGACTTCTATTTCTGACCCCTCTTCTGTCTCCTATTCCTAGTACATCCACTTGCAAACCAAAGTAGATGAACCATTTGTGTCTTTCTCGCCTTTTTATATTTTCCCTCCAACATTGGGTGCTACTTTAGGAGTTGTCAACTGTCCCAAAAAACTTATGATATTGGGAGTGAATACGTCCCCCTTCCCCTATTGTAGGCAACCATCGGATCATTAAGTATATTGTGAAAACCCATTGTAACCTCGCCACTATCAGCCATACATCCCGTCTCCTCATTCACCTCTTTATTTGAAGAGGCTTTAGATACTCCCATGTCATCATCCTGTTTAGAACCTTTTGACTCTAAAACACCAATTTGGCTCCCCCAATGAGTGTTCCTCCCTCATGCCCTTGATTTAGTACCACCATGTCCAGCAACCCTGACTTTGGGTCTGTAACGCCCATACTTCCCTTTATATTCCCCAAAAATATCCCTGCTACCTCTTATTCCACCTGTATAATATTTTTTGACTCCTTAAATTTTCTTTTATCCCCTCCAACCTTCTAAGTGCCCCTGGCCTGGGACTGTTCGCCATAGATCAACTTGAAACTTGGATAAGTTTCCTCCCAATTTCACATGAAGGACGGATTTTGTTTTGATTGACCATTCACCAAAAAGTTCATTCCTTGCTAGAATTCTTGGATTCCTAGGGGACGTCCGCAACTAGGAACCCCACCCCCTCTTCTGGTTCTTGTAACATCCCAATATTTGAGGCCTCAGATAAAATGGTCTTAAAAGGAACATGATTGAATGACCCATATCACCAAGGTGCACCTCCTATTTAAGAAACCCATCACTAATGAACTATGTGGTTAAGCACACTCATCCCAGAGTAATAATAGTATTGATGACCAATCAAGAAGTTTATCCTGGCTTAGATGTGAGTGAGGACAAGCACGTAAATAAGGCTAGTGGTGGTATGTGGGGAAGCGCACAATTAAGGCTAGTGGTGGTATGTGGGGCCAATCCTCATTCCTAAAACTCTACTAGAGCCTTGGGCAGTGGGTCTGGGTGTTACAAATGATATCAGAGCCAATTCCCCTCCAGTAGGTGAGGCCCACATGGGCATGTGGCATGTCAGTCTTTGAGATGTGCGGTCCATGCATATTGGAAAGGGCTATCGGAGTTGATGGAGTTAACCTTGCACTGGTAGTGTCCAGGTATGTTGGAAAGGACTATCCGAGAATATGGAGCCACCCTTGTGTTGGTAGCCGTGACCGGAGCTGGGTGTACATGGTCCATTTGGGTGTGCACTGAAATTAAGTTAGATTATGAGGCCATATAGTTGATCCTTGATGAGGACATCAAGAAACTGAGTGGGGGAGATTATATCATACTAGGATTTGAGGCCTCAAATTAAATTATCTTAAAAGGAATGATTGGACTACCCATGTCACCAAGGTGAACCTCCTTTTCGGGGATCCCATCACTGAAGAACTCTGTGGTTAAGCATGCTCAACCTAAAGTAGTACTAGGATGGGTGACAAGTTAGAAATTTTATCTTGGTTTGCACATGAGTGAGTGCAAAGAATGTAGTTAAGGCTAGTGGTGGTATGTGGGGCCAATCATCATTCCTAAAACTCTACTAAAGCCTTAGGCAGTGGTCCCAGGCATTACAGTTCTCATCTTCCTCCTCAAGAAGGTAGTTCCTATCAACATGGACTAGCTGACGGTAGAGGTAACAGAAATTTGGCAGGCACTCATACTTGATATCAAAAGAGACCACCATATCTTTATTGTCACATAACTTCTAGATTCTTTTTTGGGGTTTTGAGACATGGTTCCCAATCAAAATCTTGTGGAAGCCAACCATTTGATTTCATCTCAATCTAGGTCGACCACTCTTCCAATCCTGCTGGCAATGGTATGCATTGTAGTTTCAAATTTGTATCTTGGTAGTAACCCATACAACCGTGCCTAATTTATGGATTCAATGAAGGTAATCTGTATCAGAACATCCTTAGCAACCACTTGCTTTGTCCAAAGAAGACCATTGTCAAAGTTCCATGGACCTCCATCCAACACTTTTTTCTTGTCCTACTAATGCATGAAATATATTATGAAGGCAACTGAGTCGATTTGTTTGAAAATCACTTTACTTTTAAGTGACCATGCCATTGTCAGGGTTTCCTTTAAATCCATGAAATGATAAGATTTATCTGTCAAGAGCCATGCCACTAGTGCTAACAAGACATGTTCCACTTCTTTTTTGTTTATTTCTTCTAGAAAATCAAAGGCCTCATCTTCTTCATCTGCTAGTCCAAACCCTGCACATTTTTCCATAAACTCATCTTCCATCTCTTGAAAACTGCATCCACAAAGAACAAATGCGCTTGTATCTACAAGAAAGTAGAGCCACTAGGGCGATGAAGGGATCCATGAGGGAGATGGACATAACCCACCAATGTAACCCTAATCACCTAAGTGGTTAGAGAGACGCATGAGGGAGATATTCAATTATCTCCTTAATTGAATTGATGAATTTATTAGATTGCATATATTTTATAATAAATAATAAATTTTAAATGTCATAAAAAGTCATAGAATTGAACATAAATTGGACCAAACGTAGCACAAAGTTGTCATTGAATTTCATATATAATAGTCCATATAAATATACAATAATACAAATAAGTATTGTGTAGCTACATAAACTAGTGAGTACCAACTCTAGAGTCAAACCAAAAAAATGTAAAACATTTAGTCATTCATCATATAATGAAGAACAAATGTCACCCTCTCATATGGGATAATTTAGTGTATGATGAAGAAAACACATCACCTAGTCATTTTGAGCATCATCGATCACTTCTTGGTTTAAACAATGACCATTGTAATTTAGATAATATTGTAATCAAATGTCAAATATATCAACATATTTTTAACTATTCAAAGCACTTTGAAATTTGAACAAACTAAAACAATATAATAAATATCTTACATCTTGGAAATACTTCTAATTGTCATCTAAACAATGTCTCTTATGTATTTCATCAGGTAATATCTGTAATATGTATTTTTGTCTAATGGGGACACTATATGAAATAAATATAAGATAAATAGAAATAAATTAGTGACAATTCAAAAAAAAGTATAAAGGAAAAGGCAATGGAAACAAATTCATCCCATTTTGAGAGAATTTCTAGACATGTAACAAACAAGTGGGACTAAATTACTTGAATTATATGATTCAAATAGATAAACATACAAACTAGAATGGAAAAAATGTGTGATGCCTTCAAATCACAATCCTTTGTTTCCAAGAAACTTAGAAGGATCTTATTTTCATAGTAAATAACTAATCAAGATAAGCACATTTCTAAAGAAACTTAAAAGAAGCTTGTTTTATTTTCATAGTAAAATAAAATCAAATACTTAAATTAGTTTCATAAATTAACTACAATCACGATAAGCACATTTCTAAAGGCATACCCAGGTACACAACAATATTGTATCATATTCAACATAACTTGGTTGTAGTAGGGCCTCATGTAGGAGAATCAAGTGTGGGCTCTAGTTCTCTCGTTCCTACCCCATGGTGTGAGGAAAGACTAAGCAACCCATCTACACCAACTCCTAGAGGTTGGAAGACTAGTTCCATATCAACTATGCAACATAAAACCATACATCTTGGGAAAAGATTCAAGGATTTGGTGTAAGTGTCAAAAGGCAAGGACCCAATCATATTGAGGCCATTAAGAACCATCTACCAATCCTAATGGAAGTTGGTTTAAACTGTAATATGAATTATAAATCACACAAGAAGTTGATGAGGAATAATAGTATTGCATGAGAACTTTGGAAGAATCAAATGACGACACAAAGAACAATCTCAGGGAGTAAGACAATGAAGTGATGGTAGGAAATGTTCCAATTCCTGATAATGCTATATCTACGTCTATTCATTATACCCCTTTTGACCAATCTACACACTCCAACCAACTTTTGATAGGGGATAGAGAAGTGGCCCCAACTACCCTGACATACAAAAAATAGAATCCATGTCACTACTACATCTGACACCACCTTTTTTTAAAACCATATAGCTATCTATGAAGAATCAACCACAATCTGAAGCTAAATGTTTGTGTGCTTCATTTATCCAAAATCTTTGCTCAACGGGTCATAAAAATCATCAAAGATACAGTGAAGGATACAAAATATCTTATTGTAGTTCGACTTGTAACTGCATTTGATCTTCAAGATGAATTCCCTTTTCTACATTTACTTTCTTCTTAATTAGACTTACCCATCACACAAATTGGGGTCATATATGTGTACACTATTATTTGCAACGGCTGATACACAAATACCTCCAAGCCTCCCCTAATGGAAAACCACTTGACCTATAATTGTACATAGATGAGGACACCTTTAACGTTAAAAGTTGGATATCAAGTTATGTATAGCATACTTCATATGCCTATTTAAGGGAAACTAGTACATAATTTAAGTCGAAAGGGAAATTCTTTGTTAGACTGTTCATCAAGCGTTCCTTACATAATAGTATCATAGAAAAACCTTACCACTCAAAAGAATGTGGAAATTGACATGTCGTCTCCCTCACCCAGTAATGCCAAGACATTACAAAGATATTCACAAGTGTCTTACCCATTTGTGAGGCACTTTGATGAAAAATATCATGAAATCCCAACTTCACCTTTTGTGGGCATGAAATATGGATCACTAAATATTTTTGACTACATTGTACATATATGAGAACTCTGGAGTGGATCTCTCCTAAATAATAAAAAAACCAGGGACAAACTCAACATTACCTTAGCGAGCATTGTGAAAAAAATCAACTAATATTAACTTGATAAAATTACTTATGATATGGACCTTATAAACCCTCTATGATAGGGTTTATATAAACATCAATTTGTGAACTATTATGCAATCCAACTTTATAGTAACCTGCACCAACCTTGTTAGGAGTTGTCCCACATCAAACATCATAAATCTACGTTGCCTTAAGAACAAGATGGGCAACAGATGCATCATGTAGAGAAACCAAGATTTCAAAACAACTATAGTTCTAGATATGGGAACTTCATACAAACACAACTGAATGATATCATTCACTTTTTTATATATGTGATAGATGCTAACTTTATGTGAGATCTTAATTTTCTTGAAATTTGTTTCCAATTTTGGGATCCAAGATCTTCACAAATGTGCTTCATTTTCATCTAAATTGTTTGTCACAATAGAAATTAAATGATCAATGGAATATTAGATTGATTGAATGTAAAATTGTTTTCTACTTGGTAAACAATGATGTTAATGTTGTTAATCTGAGATGAAGTCACCCTATGCCTTAGGGATTTCAAGTGAAAAAATAAGCTAATTTTGGTTTCTCATTCCAGCATAGATAGTTTTGATACGCCTTATGTTTACTATGAACTATAGTGAATAGAATCTATTCTAAATTAGAAATTCTAGTGAATAATCCCATTAAATATAGTTCTTGGAAATGAAACACTATTCCCAAATAAGGTGAGATCACTATAACCTCTAATTGCCAAATGGAGAAGACAAGAAATGGTGCATAACATGGGTCTTAAACCATAATTATGGCAAACAACAATGTCTACAATGGCATTGTCATGCTGACACTAACTTCCCAACATCAACTAGATAGATTGCAACTAACTAAAATATAATTGGTCATCTACATTTGATAAACTAATGCAACCTTTTTTTTTACTTTGACACATGAAGCCTCAAAGAAATGTAGATGCCACCTACACTACCAAGTTACAACACTCTTACTTGAAGTAGGCACCCTTCTGCTACTTGTAATAGTATCAAAAGGGAGTGAATGTGGATAAAAGTATAAGTAGTTTTCAAGAAATGAACTCAAGTTTCAGTACAAAATAATATTCATAGAGATGAAACAACAAGTATTAGTGTTTTTAGAAAAATACTATTGCCAACATGGATCATAAATCATTACAATAACTATGTTACAAAAGACGGTGTTATCTACCCTTGACTATTAATTACAAAATGAAGCATCTAACAAAAATAAGGATGACATTTCAGTTTCAAAAACTATACATATTAGCACTGCATTTGATGTTGTTATGATGTTTCAAGATTATTATTCAACATGATTAACCTAAGTATGGAAACTACTATGCACTGCTAAAAAGAGACATTAAAATTTTAAAAATGATTCATAATTTGTCTATTAGACTTGGAGAGGGGAAGAATAATGCAGACAATTCAAGAAAGAATAAAGGACACTAGGTATTTGAGATCTACATACAACACCTATTTTACTTTATTCTAGCAAGAACATGTCATCTAGTAATCTTAATCTAGTGTACCATTTTTGTTTGACACATTTTTATTGATTTTTTTATTCTAGTTTGCTTCCTCTGACCCACCATGGAAGAGTACCTAGTATGTCTTATAGAAACTATGGAACCTCTATCTAAGAGCCATTTGGATTGTCTTGATGTTTAGAACAAGGTTTATTTTATATGAGATTATACATAATCAAATTTTTGTTGAGCAAATAGTGTCAAACAAATGTGTTGGACCCATTATCCCTTGTTTATTCACTCAATCAACTAGATTTTAGTAGGAAACAAAATTCAAATATTGACATGAAGTATCACAAAAATCAAAAAGGAAAAAGAATAATGTAACAATATGATTTATATTTTCATCAAGTAGTTGTATTCATTGAAAACTCACTTACAATGGTTTTAAGATTGATCCCTTGCATGCCACATATATAACAAATACAAAGAACACTAGATGATTTTCTACTTAGATGCATTCACTTATGTTTTAGGAACCATATATAAATTCTAAAAATTATTTTTCCTCTCTCAATTCTAAATAAAAGATAGTGTACTATAGTAGGGTGTAATTTTTAGTATTTTCACTCAACCCCACTACACTAGGGATTTCCTATGAAATATCATTAGTAAGATGCACCAAGAAAGCATCTCCATTTAACGATAATGTTTTGAGGCCCTACAAAGGCAGGAGTATATGGAAGTTTCATAGGGTTAAATAATCTATTGATGACATCAATAAGCAGAGGAAGGGGTGTGTATTTTTCAACTAGTAGAGAAACAAATATTATATAGGGACAACATACACACGATTGAAGTAATAATTTGAAGTAAAAAAATGTAATAATTGAGGGAGAACATGCAAATGATTAATCAAAAGATTCCTTTGAGATTTAAAACCAACATGCAAAGAATTGTGTGGTTATGAATGATTTCCTAGAGAAAAGAGTTACTAAAGCGATACAAATCTAAAATTTGAATGAAATTACAAATGTTTCATGAATCTAGTATTGTGAAAGAGTTGAATAACATTGAATCTAGAAGAATAATTGACTTCTACTCACATGCAACATTCTATTTGTGTCATTTTCTCAACATATTTTTGCAAAATAGTGCCATCTTTCCCAACTAGTCGAACTTGAATTGCTAGTAAGTTAACTTGTTCTAAATGATTTCCTATTGGAAGAAAATAAAGGTTAAGGATAAACAAATCAACATCAAGATATAGATTTCTTTTGTGGGTATTAAAAAACAAAGAGAAACAAAAGAAAATGGTCCACACCCTATGAAGACAGAAGGCCTACAAAAGTAATAAATAAACTAAAACAAAGAGTCAATTGAGTCGTCCCTTCCGTTAAAAAATGATGGCATTCAAATAGTATCTTCCATGAAATAACTCTATCAATTAGTAAGTAACATATTACGTTTCCTATTCTAATAAATGTTTAATTGAATGAAATATTACTTTTATAGAGTTAATTATTTAATGTGTGAAACAAATGAAACAAAAGGTGTGTAGAACTGGAAACCTGAGCAGTCTATAGTAAGGATGACTAATTGTAAGCTCTGGTTCCCCTATTATTCATGTTCCGATCACTAATAAATGTGTGGGGACTTTCTTTATAAGAATTTTTGCAACTTGATTTACCCTTTTGCAAATAGAATCCAGATGCTGGCCTAACTACCTAATGTTGTTACAATGAGATTTAAAAAAGGGAAATGCATAGACCTTTGTATCATTTCCAGTGGTGGGTGATTTGAAACAAACTAGGAAGGCTCCTTCTATGGTTATTATAATCTCCTACATTAGTTTCCCACCATTTCTTAGCTCCTCTAGTGGTCCAGTTCCAAGAAAATTGGGAACTTGATGCAAATCATAGTCCCCCTTCTCACAATTGTTTTGACATTCCAGCATAAAACACAGGCACCACTCCACTGTATCAGCAAAAGATTTTCCTTGTTATCTGGCCTATAAAGAATGCATTATCTTTATTTGGGTAGTTTTATGGCTGACACTATGTTTAATTTAGGAAAGGAGGAGGACGAGGTTGGGATCTGTGCAGAGTAAGGAAAAATATTGGGACCGCAAGAAAAGGGGAAATGAAAGGACCAAAAGATGAATAGGGTAAGTGATATTTAACTTTATATATTTTAATTTTTTAGGCCAACCTAGAAAACCCTACTAAATTGGATCCAATTTAAAAATTGAATAAACTTGTAAAAATCCTAATTTTCAAGTCAGATTGGGTTGGGTCAGGTCAAGTCAGGTAGTGTTGGGTTTTCTTTGCGACCTCTGCCCTCCTAGCCTTGTGAAAAATTTGTAAGACCATTATGACAAATGGCCACAAAGAAGATTGCAATAAAGGGTTCCTCCTACAAAAACAAATTCTATGGTATCATTATTGCAGGAGTTTAGTTATATAAGAAATGTGTGCCTTGACATGATGAGCATGACAATCTATCCCCATTGGGGATGCAAACACAAGAGGAAAGGATAGGAGTTGACCTATCAGGGTGAGGACAAACACAAAGCTAAACCTCTTCTACAGTTCCACCATAACCCTAAAACCTTATTCTCCACTTCCTTCTTTGGTGGAGAAGTGGTTTGGACAACAACTATCTGAAACATTTTCAAAATTAAATCCAGCCAAAGAGTTAAATTTGGGTTTACTTTGGTCCTTTAAATTCTTGAGTTGGTAGGTTTGATCTAGATTGTGTTAGAACTTGGAATATATAGAATTGTCTATGTTCACAATGAATTGAGTTCTTCATGATTATTTTCCTACTTTAGGCATTTTTCCCATTCTCTTGCTTAGTAATAAGTTGATAGATAGCCTTCGGTTTCTAGTTCAAACCACTTGTAGAATACAAGTAATAACTTAGTAGTTACTAAATCAAATATAAAATGGTCTTTTAAGGGAGTCAATATATAAGGTCATACATTCATAATTAATTGAAGTAAAAGTATCCTTAGTTTATAACCTAGATTTATATTAATTTGAGGAAAAATCAAAATTAGGAATTTTGGTCACTTGTGTTGGGAAATATGGGCATAGAGTATAGCAGCGGAAACAAAAATTTATCTAAATGTATTCCCATAACAATAAGATAGTGTCAACTACTATGAAATAGGAAGGGTGGTTTAGAGAGTTATACATGATACTGGAGCAAGTCCAACAACAAAACTCACTTCAATGCAACTGTGAACTAGTTTTCTTGGATAGTGGTTGTGCAACTCCCAGTCTTCACCACGAATGACGAACAAGACAGCTTCTACAATGCCTCTTGTGGACTCACCATGGACTGTAAGCTGCAATTGTCCTCCTAGCCACAACCAAAGGACTCCTGCCTCTAGAGTAGTCCACATGGACCAACTAGAACTCTTGTCGTTCAACAAGAACATATAAAAAGGAGTTGTCCCTCCCGTTAGTGTACTAGTCACCAACTTTCTCTGCCACAACAATGATCCTCAGTTGTTCTCTCATCTAGCTATCCCTCCCTTTTCGGGTAGGACGTTGTTAGGTTCTCTCAGTTACTACAACCAAAGAGGATAACAATTGTTATAGGAACTAATTCTCAGTTGTTTGTGTTGTGTTCTGGGAAGCCCCCAATATCCCTCTATTTATAGGTGGGGTTTGGTCAGGGTTCCCAGTCTGTACGAGATTTGTGCGGGAGTGGAAAGCACCATAAGATCTTGAATTTTTACAACCTTTGAACCAAAAAAGGGTCTTCTGGTGACCCAGATGGTCATTTGATCACATGAGATGGTCGTCTCCCACTGCAACATGGATTTCTAGCAGTTTCCCATCACACACGAGTTTGGAAATTTGTATTCCAATTAATATCACATATTAAATCCTTGCATCCCAATTAGTGTGCATTTGAAACTAGTTTGGGAAAGTTTCAAAATGTTCATTCGGCCCAATCGAGACATCTCACCCATGTGAGACACCCGTCTTGATCACCCAGACACTTGTCTGGTGAGTCAAGATGAACCGATTAGTTCAATCAGTCAGTTCATAGAGTAGAAAATTACCCAATTCAAACTCTGATTAGCCTGACAACCCAAATAGCCATCTCAACACTTGAGATGCCTGTTTGGCTGCCCGAACGTCTGTCTCAATCAGTGAGATGGTCATTTGGCAATGCAATCAGCCAATTAATTGACATGTTGCGTGAATTGAATACCTAAACACTTTAGTGATCAATCCAATCATCATTCAAGATAAACTCCTTTTCTAGGTGAGTTCCTTTGTGTGTGACCCTATAGGTCCCATATCATGTTGGCACTGAATATCCATAACTAACTTATGATATCACAAGCAGAGAGCAGTTCCTAGTCACACATCAGTGCTACCCAAGTGAATGGAAAGTTGGGGAACAACTTCAACCTACAATCTATGTAAGGTGTTGTAGTGATTGTATAATTCCCGTGTCTCTAATATTCAGGATGAACTCAAGGCATGGAATCATCATCCTCACAATGTTCAATCCATGTATCTTGAACTAAGAGTAGATTATCTGAGATAATGTGACCTCAATATCATATATTGATTTACATGTACATGTGCATGTGTTTCTCAGTCTCTCTTATCAAGTGGCCAGGATGTCATACTCAAGTTGGAGGGACAAATCCCATATCTATCACTCACAGTCTATTCCCATGTGTCAAAGTCACCCAATCATCACCTCTATAACAACCCATTTTTTAGGACTGTGTTTGATGATGTCAAAGCATATGCAACGACATGTGTCTAGTACAGTGATTTTAGGTCTAAGTATCACAATCACCACCTTCACTATGAGAGATGACTATGACCACCAATGATGGTTTCTATGTGTCACTTCTCATGGTGGGTCTGTCTGATACATTGTTCCCTGACATGTATTTGTGTGCTTGGTTTAATATTTCCATATCATGACTAATCAGATTTTGTCATCAACCAATACACACTCTAGTCTTATGTGTTACTGGTGTCTATCTACCTTCCTCAATAACAACTGACTAGGGACATGATAAGAATGGACATACTCTTAACATTCATATGATCTCATCCTTCCAAGTCATGTACTTGAAGACATACATTATTGAGTATTGTCATTCTATAGACATTCATAATGTTCCTCATTATCTCATAATTGGGTGAAACAAAATGAATTGGAAGCTTGCCTTTATAAGAATAAATCAAATCCGTTGTGGTACATGCCATGTCAATCATCATATGATCGGCTCTTTGGGCATACCTTACCAATAGACTCCCACTTGTACTTAGATCCTATCACCCAAGAATCTCATTCTTAGTGATCCAAACATGTCCACCATGTTTCTATTGTGCAAGTGTCTTATCTAGCAGATTAGCAACATTTTGCTATTTAGTTGGTATTTTGCATGTTTCTTATCTCTTAGCTCTGAGATGAAACCAATGTAATATGGTATTTGATATTCCATGCCTAACAAGTAGCTCCATTCGTGTCATAGTAATTATACTAATTCATTAATGGTTGGAACATCTATAAGTTCATCACACGAACTTCTAGATCCATATAGTATCACTTTGTGTTCATAACACAAGTATAAGCGGCTTCTTTTGTAGAGTATAATTAATGGCTATTAGTTTGGAACTCTTCCAACTAACAATATTTCTCCTTTTAAAACATATTTTATTGTGATCATTTTGTTACTACAGAATCTTGCATCGATGTAACCATTTACATCCAACTCTTCCTTTTATTGTTATCCTTATTGACTAGCAATTTATCCACAAGTACTTTATAAGTACTAATGAATGGCATTCTAATAACCCTTATTGGATTTTAATATCATCTTTTCATGTCCAATACATACAATATTATATGGGGTAAGTACACTTATAGTATTCATGATAGATCCATTATATGGCATCTGAGTCATGACATTTCCATTCTTCACAAGAATTAGAATATAAGGTTCATGAGCGACCAATCCTGGTTCTCTCTCACTAAATCCTTAAGTGTTGAACTCCTTCAACACATTGCTATTGTATGTTCTCAAAGTTCCAATGTGAAACATTCAGGAACCATCTCATATGTCTTGATCCTTATCTCATAAGATGTTTCATCTCGTCCTTCATTGCTGAAAGTGTTTTATGCTAATTCTCAATATCCACAATATTTAAGATGTTATTCCCTGTCATATGTGGAATATCCATATATTATCCAACTAAAATTTTTGTAATCACACATTTCATATTTTATCTTGATTCAAGTCCCATTTCTGAGATGCTTGTTTCAATCCCTAATTGAACCTTGTAGTTTATAGACTTTGTTTTGCATTCTTGAGGTTATGAAACCTTTTGGGTTGTGTCACATACACATCCTCTGATGTATTCTTTTAAGGAATCTGGTTTCCATTTTCATATGCCAAATCTCATAATCTATTTTAACTACAACAACAAGCATGAAAATTGGTAAAAGAATTTCTATCATGTTCAACAACTTGAATTAATTTGAAAATATTTCTCAACCAATTTGTCCTTTTATGTTATCCATGTAGGTCTTTGACACAAGGCCCTATTGCACCCTTTAGGTACTACCCCTCATGTGGTGATATCAAGGTCCTACCTTGTTACGTTACATGGATCCCATAATGGCCTTGATCCATTGCTCAAATAATGGTATTTAATGTCTTCTAGTTGGCTCATCCTATTATAACCAAGCCATCTGAATTGTTGGATTCCCAATCTTCCAATCTCAGATGTGTTCTACTAGAAATATTTGGTTCTTGTGACATGATGATCCTAAGACAACACTTCTGATTCTAATGGTTCTCATTGTACCCTTTTGTTTGACCTCGAACATTTCGAGTTCTACTTTTACTCCCATTGATTCTTTAGAACTCAGTTATCATATTAAAAAAAACAATTTTGTAATTGGATTGGGATTAATAGTAATACTCAACCATCATGGTTTATGGATAAACCTTCTCTAGAAACAACTATATTAATATATGTTTTAATCCTGTAGACATATTGGGACATACCCAAATCATATCATATATGATGTCTTCATAAACCATTCATATGGTACATGAATTGGTGAGAGGAATATATATTTATGAGGGTATAAGAAAATTTGATTGATAATGATATAATTCCTTCATTCTAACACATCATCATGCTCAGATGGATTTCACTTGTGATACATTATCACAATTCTTTCCTTGAAGGTTCTCAAGATATCGATGCAAAGTATTTTCACATTTGATCTCATCAAAGTTTATTAATACTTTCAACAAAGTCATACTTCATTTATAATCTCCTTGAACTCTTCAAGAGATTAATGCTTCTATCTTACTTGGTACATATCATCATATTACCAGTAAATGAGATGAAGTATAAGTAATTATCAATAGCATTTATTCCATAAGATCTCCATGTATCATATGTATGAGGTCTGATGGAAAGCTTATCCTCCCACTACATCTAGTGAGGGATGACATGTCACTTTGGGCATAAACAAGGCTTTCATGTTTCCTTACATTCAATAACCAAGGAAATCTAGATTAACATCAATATGTATTCTAGACATGCATTTGTTATATGTACATCCAAGGTGACTATTGCTAATGATAATTTTGAGTTATAAATTGTAATCTTTGGTATTAACATTATAAGCATTCATCTTAAAATATTTTGTATAAAGACTATTTAGATGTTTGGGCATTGTCGTGCAGGATCATACCTTTGGAAACAAAAACATTAAAACTTACTTTATTGATATACCATCCTTGTCATACAAGATGTGTTAAAGTAAATATTTCTATTTATTGGCATAATGAAATAGTTTTCTACTAACTCTTTTACATGTCCATTGGGATAAAATAAATTTAAATGTAGACTAAAGCTTCCGTGACATTTGCTCTGCCTTGTCCATCTTTGTCCTTCCATGAAGGCCTTTACTTCTTGTAAGATCCTGCACATCATGTATGTCATATCTTTGTTTGGTATTGCATACTAAAGTAAAGAAGTAATAAAATGTATCTTATAACATTTATACCTGAAGTGGAGGCTTTGGTTCCTTCCTTCTTGTTCTTTAATTCCTCTAACTAGAGTGGGAAATTTCTCTTCCAATGTCTAGGCTGGTGACAACGGTGACAACCACCTTTTATTTTCTTCACACCTCCCTTAGCATTGAGATCTAAAGACTTAGGCTTCTGGTTATCTTAAGAACTCTTCTTAGCTTTGCCTTTGCCATTACACTTCCCCTTTGTCTTGATGATCATAATCATAAACTTGGGCTTGTCTTTCTTCATTTGTGTCTCAGTTGTTCTTCACATTCCCAAAAACTTTGTCAACGGTTTGTCAAATTCATTCATGTTGTAGTTCATGACAAACTAACGATATGACTCTATAGGGACTGCAAAATCATGTCAGTGGCCAACTCTTGACCCAAAGGGAAACCCAGCCTTGCTAGGTTCTCCACATACCCAATAAGCATGAGTACATGAGGACCTACTGGATCTCCTTCTGCCATGCTACAATTGAACAATGCCTCAGAGACACCATATCTATCTTGTCTTACCTGATCTTGGTACATGTTATTGAGATGTGTGACCATCTCAAACACACCCATATTCTCATAATGCCTCTAGTACTCATAGTTCATAGATCATAACATCAGATACTTGACATCCACGATGTCTTTAGTGTGCTTTTTGTAAGCATCCATGTCAGACCTTGGTGCATTTTGAGGTGGTTCCTCTAGTTTTGGCATCTCCAGGACATAGAGCTTGCGCTCCTGCATGAGAATGAATCTCAATGTTCAAAACCAATCGTGGAAGTTGTTCCCATTTAGTTTCTCCTTCTCAAGGACTGATCGTAGAGAAAAGTGATCGTTGTTCATTGATATTTGATTCTACAAATGAATTTGTAATTTTTTCAAAAAGCCATTTTGATTTGATTTGATTAAATTTGTATCATAATTATTAGGTCTTTAACTAATTATCATTCTCAGTATTTTGATCAAATTGACATCCCTCAAGTATCAATTTGGGAAATTGCAGGGAACGATTTTCTAATGTGCCAGGATCCATATTTCGTTAAATCATGAGTCAATTTTTGCCGAGTGCCAATAAATTGATTATTTAGATAGGCAATCATGCCAATTGCATCATATGCAACTCTTGGATAGATGGTATGTGCAACTAATTTCCATGATCATCTGCATGCTTTTGGGCTTGGGATCTCCAAGTCACCAGTTAAGACTGATCCAATAGCCAACACAATAGATATGCACCATGATTTATGCAAATCTACATATCTACCATCACACTTCCATGAGATAGACGGTGCAACATAATTTGTGCAAATCTACCCTTGGTCGATCAAGCTGTTCATGTGTGTTGCTAATGGAAAGTATCTTAGACTTAATATGCTGCTTGATTTGAGGGATTTATATATATCATAGATATACATATATTGGATCCAATCACCACATATATATAGAATGTATCATATACATGCTATATCCCATAATGTAAACACAATATAAAACAAAATGATGGTTATGGTCATGTCTAATTATAATTCCTTGGACCCACAATGAATTATTACCACCTAGGTCAATCATCACATCACATGCATGAACCTACTATTGGTGTAGATATGTGCTTGCCAATCTGGGTAGATCAGTTCAACCCTTGAACCGGTCATCTCACCTTTTGGCCAGTTGGTTGGTCATCACAGAGGGTCATTTGGACTCCAGTCCAACTGATGTTTGGACTCCTTCCAAACAGTCAGTTGGGACCACCAGGCGGTTATTAGGTTCCATCATTCTATCCTCCATGGTCCTCCAAATGGTTGGCTCATCTCACGAACTAATAATCTCTTCTGACAATGATCATCTTCCTCATCATTGCAAGAAAAGAAACTATCATATTTCTATCAAACTATTACATGGTAAAGAGAAACTTCAAGTTACATTTGACAAGAGCAAAGGTAGGAAAAAATTAACTTTATATTGGGAAGAGAGAGGTAGAGGTTTGGTACACAGACTGATATAAATAGGAACAAAAACCAAACCATGCAACCACATATAGATTTAGGATTTAGGTCATAACCATGCTACACATCCACCATCAAAACCACTTTTAGGCCATATATATATATATATATATATATATATATATACATATATATACATATATATACATACATATATATTAGTTTGGGATTATGTGATCTTTGATCAGATACACGCATGAGACAGTTGAAATATTTGCATCGTATCTAATAAATAAACAATTAAACCAAAGTCTGATCATATTGATTATCCTAAATCATAATAAATTGATATGTCTCTGATACTTCTGTTGGGAAGTACGGGCACATAGTATAGCAGCAGAAACAAAAAAATATCTATCTATATTCCTATAATAGCAAGATCGCGTCAACTACTATGAAATAGGAAGGATGGTTTAGTGAGTTATATCTAGTCCTGGAACAAGTCTAGCGACAAAACTCACTTCAATGTAACTGTAAACTAGTTGCCCTTGGACGGTTGTTGTGCAACTCATGGTCATCACCACAAACTATGAATTAGACCACTTCTATAGCACCTCACGTGGACTCACCATGGATTGCAGACTGTGGTTGTCCTCCTAGTAGAAGCCAAAGGATTCCTACCTCTAGAGTAGTCCACATGGACCAACTAGAACTCTTGTCATTCAAAAAGAACAGATGGGAAGGATTTGTCCCTCCCGTTGGTGTACTAGTCACCAACTTACTCTCCCACAACAACGATCCTCAGTTGTTCTCTCCTGTAGCTATCTCTCCCTTATCGGGTAGGACTTGCTTAGGCTATCTCAGTTACCACAACCAGAGAGGATAAAAAATATCATAGGAACTGATTCTCAGATATTTGTGTTGTGTTCTGTGAAGCTCTTAGTAACCCTCTATTTATAGGTGGGGTTTGGTTGAAGGTTCCCAGTCTATACGTGATTTGTGCGGGAGTGAAAAGGACTGGAAGATGTTGAATTTTCGCAACCTACAAACCACAAAACGGTCGTCTGGTGACCCAATCAGTTGTCTGGTCACATGAGATGGTCGTCTCGTACTGCCAGATGGCTGTTTGGTAGTTTCCCAATCACACAAAAATTTGACAATTTTGATTCTAATTAATATCACATATTAATTCTTTGCACCCAAGTATTGTGCAATCAAAACTAGTTTGGGAAAGTTCCATAACATTTGTTCATCCCAACCGAGCCATCTCACCCATGCGAGATGCCCATCTCGCTCACCCAGACGCCCCTCTGGTCAATCAAGCTGAACCGATCAGTTCATAGAGTAGAACTTAGCCAATTCGATCTTTGATCAGCCAGACAATCCAAACGTCCGTCTCAACACTTGAGATGCCCGTCTGGATTCCCAAATGACCATCTCACTAAGTGATATGGTCGTTTGGCAACATAGTCAGCTAATCAGTTTGATCTGTTGAGTGAATTGAATACCTAAACACTTTAGTAATCAATCCAATCATCATTCAAGATAAACACTTCTTCTAGGTGAGTTTCTTTGTGTGTGACCCTAGAGGTCCCATATCATGTCGCCAGTGAATGTCTATAACTAACTTATGATATCACAAGTAGAGGGTTGTGCCTAGTCACACATCAGTTCTACCCAAGTGAATGGAAAGTTAAAGAACAACTTCAACCAACAATCTATGTAAGGTGTCACAGTGATTGTATAATTCCTTTATCTTTGATATCCAAGATGTACTCGAGGCATGGAATCATCATCCTCTCAATGTTCAATCCATGTTTCTTGAACACTCAACATTCAATCCATGATTCTTGAACCAATAGTAGACTGTCTGAGATAATGTGACCTCATTATCATATATTGATTCATATGTGCATGCACATGCGTTTCTCACTCTCGCTTATCAAGTGGCTAGGATATCATACTCCAGTATGAGGGGAAAATCTCATATCTGTCACTCACATTCTATCCCCTTGTGTCAAAATCACCAAATCATCACATTTATAACAACCCATATTTCAGTACTGCATTTGATGATGTCAAAGTGTACCCAACGACATGTGGCGAGTGTAGTGATTTCAAGTCTAAGAATCACAATCACCACCTTCACCGTAAGAGGTGACTATGACTACTAATGATGGTTTCCATGTCTCACTTCTCAAGGTGGTTCTGTCCGATACATTGTTCCCTAATATGCATCTGTGTGCTTGTTTTGATATTGCCATATCATCACTAATGAAATTATGTCATCAACAACCCACACTCTAGTCTTATATGTTACTGGTGTCTATCTATCTTCCTCAGTAACAACCAGCTAGGGACATAATAAGAATGTACATAATCTTAACATTTGTATGATATCATCCTTACAAGCCACATACTTGAAAACCTACATCATTGAGTATTGTCATTCTATAAACATTCATAATGTTTCCTCATTATCTCATAACTGAGTGAAATAGAATGAATTGTAAGCTTGCATTTATGAGTATTAATCAAATCCTTTATGGTATATGCCATGTCAATCATCACATGATTGGCTCTCTGGGCATACCTTACCAACAACTTGTACTTACTATAATGGGCTATGTGGTTCTGGTATATTACAATGTGTTAGTGTCTATTTTACGATTACACCCCATTACGACAGGATAGTGCCTTTTATAGTCACACATATAACGAGATGGGTTTTCCTGGTTGTATATAACTTGGGTTGAGTTAAATATATAGTAAGTAACACATACACAATTATATTTTAACGTAGATATTTTAATTAAATAAATCACCAATCAGGGGTTTTTCTATATGTGATTATTACAAAAGGTTATTTTTATTATTACTATATTACAGAATGTTGGTGTAGTTATACTCTGTTACAACAGCTTACAACATGTTGTGTGATTATAGTGCATTATAAATTGCTCGAGCATGCTATGTGATCATGGTCTATTACAATGATTTGATACACATTGTAGTTTGACATATATAAGTTGGGTCTGAAATGTTGTATATAACTTGGTTCTCTTACAATAGGTTACATCATGTTGTGTGCTTATAACAAACTATAATCACACAACATGATGTAACAAATTATATATATATATATATAGTTGGGTTTGTCATGTTTTATATAACTTGGTTCTCTTACAATAGGTTACATCATGTTGTGTGACTATACTTTGTTATAATCATTAGAGCATGTTGTGTGATTACACAGTTTAGCACTTGTTGTGGTCTCACATATATTAAAATGACTTTGACCTATTGCATATAACTTGAATATATTACAACAGTTTAAATTATGTTGTGTGATTATGGCTATTATAATGGGTTAGAGCATGTTGTGATATTATGATCTATTACAACGGTTTAGCACTCATTGTAGTCTCACATACAATATAATGAGTTTGGCCTATTGTATACAGTTTGTGTTGTATTAAGCATATAAAAAAACAATGTGTGACATGCCTATTGTATTACATATGCTTTTTACAACACACCAATCAAATACTAGTTGTATTATTCCCATTGTAGTTGCTTATTTATGCAATAGTGCGTGGTAAATGCATGTTAAATCAAGAACCCAATCCTTCTTGTAGTGGTACTATGGTGAAGAAGGAATGTAGTTGTCACCAGCAAAACCTCTATGGGGAACCTTTGCATGAGATGTGGTATCATTAGATTCCTCATGTGTGTGCTTATTTTGCAACTTGTAGCATTGGTCCTATATATGAAATGTCTTCTTGAGATAACTTCATCTCTTTGATTGATTTGACTTTGACTTGTTTTTATTTTTCTTTGAACTTTTAGGGTTTTTATCATTTGGACACTTCCTTCCTCTATCACCCAATGCTTCAATTGCTATCTTTTGATAAAGTAAGATCCTTATCTAATTTTTTCTTGAGATTTCCAGGCCATTTTGACTTCATGGAGTGAGATAGTCTTTGACTATCGGAATATCATCATATCTTAGAAATTCTTATAGGATGGTAGAATGGTACAAAGAAACAAAATTGCTTGGTCCTTGTCCTCTATTTTTACATTGATGTGCATGAGGTCGTTGACCGGCCTAAATTGCGCGTCCTAAAATTGGAGGTGGATTTGAGGTAGTCGAGCTTTTACATTTATAACCCGAAACCTTCTAGGCCCCCGCAACTTTTTTTACGGGGTCGAAGTAGATAGACAGGGTCGAACACAGGGACAAGGGTGGTAGTGTTGAGAATGTTGAATCGACACGCTACACTTCGGCAAGGATAAGAGATGATAAAATTCCCAGAAGGGAACACCAGAGCAAGATTGATAAAACAAAAGAAACCCCTATCTCCAACTGGAGTTATGAGGAAAACTTAGGTTTTAGGCATTTATCAATTTTTAGAGATTTTCATGCAACAGAAACAGAGAGGTAACATTAATGCTATAGCGAGGTACGAAGGAGGAAGCTTCGTTGAAACAAGCGGCAGCAGAAGACATCCTGTACCCCTCCTCTCAGAGCGGGTACCTCTAACCAAGCATCAACACCCCTCTCGAGGTTGCTGGACTTAAATTAGAGTGGAAAGGTTACCACTACAACTCCGATTACGGGCACTCTCGTACTCCAGAATCGGACCAAACACTAGAGCCACAACACCTCTCTCAAGGCTGTTGCGATGGGAAAACACAATTCGGTAGCTAATCGAAACGTGATCCAACGTGCAAGCTAGAGTTTAGATATTAAACATAGCAATCATCCAACAAGAGTACCAAGCATAAAGCAGCAGATAATTAAACTCTTCTATTTCTATTAACATATAACGGTCTGATTACAATGCAGAAGTAAAAGAATTAAATGACAGAAATAAAGATAGCTATCGCGTTCTTGATATAGAAGGATGACAGGCTACAGAGGACCATCCAGCCCGATACCGGTCAGGATGCCTAGCCCGATACAACTGTGTCGGGCGGCACACCCTCTCGGGCGGCACGCCGTGACGGGCGGGTTGCATCGTGCGGAGTCCCTGGCCCGATACGCTCATGTCGGGAGGTACACCCTCTCGAGCGACAAGCCGTGACGGGAAAAGCGTATCGGGTTCAGTATTGTGTCGGGCTAGCTATTGTATCTGGTGTTGATCACATAAGTCGGAGATCCATGTCGGCCGATATCAGCCTGCAGTGTCGCCCAGGACGATACTAAGTGAACCATTCACCTCCCTCTCAGGATGGGGAAGAGCTCACCTAGGATCGCCCGGCACAGCACTGAGGCACAACACACTCGCTCTCGCAGCTTTCCTCAGAAGATTACCCAAGGTTCCGAGTGGTTCCGACTGTCTTTTCGGCTTCTTATAGCTGCTATTTATAGGCAGCGGTCGGGGGAAGTTATGGTGCACGGGGCGCCACATGTCCCCCTTTTTCATCGTGGAGTCGGTGATGGCCGATATTGGTATCGCCCAACATAAGGATGTAGGCTATCGGTTACATGACAAGCGGCGCCTACCGGTGGTTGGCCCGTTTCGGGCGACAGGCTTTAGCTATCGGGCGAGCTTGGGCTCCCTATTGGGTAAAAGACGTATCGTCCGTCAGCTCCTTCTTGCGCGGCATCCCTATGTCGCGCGTCGTCGTGTTGCATTTACCCTGTTGGGTAGTGATCATATCGGCCATCTGGAAGGCCGATGCAGGTGTGGAACTTGTTTGTGGGCCGGGACGGCCTTATTGATGATAAAATGTACCAAAATGAGGAAAAACTCTGCAAAAGATGGAAATATTGGATTAAGAGCGTCGTTTGGCCAATTATTGGAAAAGTACTTATAAAAGAGAGGAAAATAGCTAAAAAGGGCAGTTTTGATAACAGAAAAATAGTCTAAAACATCACAAAATTCGGTGTTATCAACTCCCCCAAACTTAGCATTTTGATTGTCCTCAATCAATATTTAAACTTTATTTTGTGATGCTTTTTTTGCACAGTATAGCTTTCAGGCCAAGAGGTAAAACAAGTGTCGTAATGCCTTTAGAGGTAATGCTGCTCTGCTACGAACAAAGGACCTTGCGTTTCCTGCCTTATTATATCAGTAAAAAATTTCTTTCTCTACAGCTTCAGCGAGACTTTGGTGTATGATTCTGAAGTTAGCTTCCACACCAAACAGCTTTATTTTTAGGGCAGAAAGTTGTGTATAGGGTAGGCTAAGGATTTTGGGGTTTTTCTTGTCTCCCATCAGTCCATCCAGGTAAGGGTCCGTTAACATGCAAGTGGTCCCTGCAGTCCAATCCAGTTGGCTTTAGAGTAATGATTTCACATCCTACGTACCACTGCCCCGGATCTACCATGCCTAAAGATGGGTACCTTTGGAAAACAAGTGTGTGTATATATATATTTTTTTTCTTTTATTGGGCACAACTCTCATGCTTTTATTCACACTCTTAAGGCTTCTTTCTCTTTTTGGGATTTTTATTGGGTGAGGGAAAATAAAAGAGATTTTTGTTGTTTGGGCAGCTTTTTCCTTCTCCATACTCGTCTCTTAGCTGTTGCGAGATTATTATTTTTTTTCAAAATTTTTGGCATGGAAAAACGTAATCTTTTGTTTGTTTGAGGCAGCATTATCAGAAAGATATAACAAAACGTGTATCTCGTTAAGCGCATAGAAAACAAACTAGCAAGAAGAAGTATCAGGTTTTTACTATTATAGCAACTTTGTACATATGTATGGGAACATACACATGATATAGGAGAAGAACAAAAGAATAAAGAATTTGAGTCAGAAAAAAAAATAGAGAATTTCAAAAAATTTGTACCTCCCTCACTGGTACATGGTACCCCCCCCCAAACTTACTCCACACTCTGTCCCAGAGTTGTGAAGTGGATAAGGTGAGGTAATGTTATTCCAGTGAGGTTAGCTGATGAGCGCACCTGCGTCAGATAGAAGCTCCCACACATATTTTCTTCTTTTGCTATGATAATCGATGTGGTTGAGCTGGTCAGGCATCGCTTTATTTGCTATCCATTCCAGGACAAAGATGCCGCAGTCGTTAGATAGGGGAAGATGCTACGGACTGCGGTGGTAGAACTGGAGTTTGTGCCACTTGCTTGCTTGCGTGTCCAGGAATGGTTGGATCATCTTTGACACCTCGTCGTAGTATTTTTGAACTAAGCATTCGACGGATGACAACGGTTCTGATGTACACGGCACTGGATGGTTTTTGCTGCTGTCTGAGCTGTTGTAAAAGATTCATGCTCGTTGCAGAGTGTACATCGTCTTGAGCGTCCAATGGTTATAATGCAGGATGGATATAAAAATTGTGCTTGGAACCCCGTTCCCCAACTCTGCCAGAAAATGCTGCCTTGCTCCTGTTTCATCGGTGAGGCAAACGTCATTGAACAACATAGGATGAGCTATGTATTCATGTTCGAACTTTGGATGTAATGTTTGGATGTAGGCAGCCGCCACAGATACAGCCAAGCATCCTCCTTCTTTTACCATGTCCTTTAAATCATCAACCGAGACTATGACATCGCCTGCCTTGTAAATGACCTCTCTCAGGGTAGAATCTGCTAACTTCAGAAGGATTTTATTTACCTGCTCCTATGTAAGCGTAATGCACGAGAAGCGGTTGAAGTTGTTGATTAGTCCTTCTGGAGTTACAGGCGAAGCAGGATCTTCAAGTCCATGCATCTTCCGCAGGATCTCCAACTGCTTGCCTGCCCCGTAGGTGTCAGTTTCTATTTCCTCTTCTCTCTCAGGAGAGCTACTGGATTGTGAAGATTCGTCTTCTTGGTCGCTGTCCAGTAGCCCATCAGGTACTCCTGTGTCTTGGAAATAGCGTCCATCTTTAATCAGCAGCATGGCGAAACTGCTCCTGCGGCGATAGAAGCATGTGCCCCTAAGGGCCCCGAAGTTTCCAATTGTATTGAGCACTTCTATGGCACTTAAGACGACGAAGGCGCTGTTTCCGCTTCCCTCTTCAACCTAGACGGGGAAGTCACAGATAGAATAGAAGTTCCAAACGCCGCCATGACGTTTGGCTCCTTTCTTGATAGCTTGTAGAAGACGCAGCGGTAGAAGCCTCAGATTTTTGTCCTCCGGGCGGCTAAAAGCATTCCCGGAGAGTGGCACCTCGTTATTGCTGCAGTTCAGCAGCCGGACGTTGTGGTTCCTTAAGTCTGCCACGTAGAGGAACCATATGTTGCGGTTCTTGTACGGCGCCGACACGAGGTTTGGGTTATGCTCGTCGATGTGCTGCAGCATGTTGGCCACCGTAGCGGAGTCTGATTCTCCCCACATCAGCCTTCTTGCCAAGGTCGGGGTGGTGTTGTATATTGTCTTCCGACCTGTCCTGCTGTCGATATTTTCTATTATCGCATTCTCAAGGACCCTAAACAGTCTTTTGCCGACGACGACAGGCGTGCGGAACATGCCGCGGAGTGCTCCCCTTCGTACAGAGAAGTAGCCGGCGCTCCAGACGACATCTTCTTCATCTTCCTGCGATCTTAGGACCTTATTCAGCAGTTTCTAGTCTCTAATCGTCAGGCAGCCGATGGCTCATCTGTCGAAGTCGGCCATTTCAAAGGAAGGTATCTCCGATGGCTCACGGAACCTGTCCGCCATCGAGCGTCTTCCTCGGGGGAGGTGTCTTTTATTGGCTGCATAAATGTCCCCCTTTTCTCCCTCTGACTCATCAGAAGAGTCAGACTCGATGATGATATCTCCGTTATCATCCTCGATTTCATCCAGGGGACCGAGGGATCTTCTTCTTCCAGACCTAGGGAGCTCTCTTGTCCTACTAGAGCTCTGTCGGTCGATCTTTGTTGCGTCCCCTCCACGGGCATTGTGGATTGCTCGCTGGAGGCAGAGGAGGACGTTGATCTCGAGGCAGACGTTGACGAAGAGGGTGGGGAGCCTCCTCCAGGAGGTGATGGAGACCTTCTCGGCTGCCTTCGGCGCGGATGGTCGTCCATTCGGTTCAATATCCCCTCGAGCTTGTCAAGGTACTGGAAGGCTTGCTGAAGAGCGGCGTTGAATGCCTCCAATTGGCCGGGAATGCTAACCAGAGTCAGCAGCTCTTGTTCTTGGCTATTCAGTCTTTTCTGGAAAGATGAAAACTTGTGGGTTAAGGAAATACATGTAGCTGAGTTGTTATCAGTTACCTCCCGCAAGTGGTCGAGCTCGTGCCCTAGCATCTTTCTGAGCGATGTAGGGGTTCCTGCGGGTCTCCCTTCCGTCCTCGCGACACCTTACTCGCGTGATGGCCTACCAGATGAGGTAGAGTCTATCTCAATCATTTGCTAGGCAGATGCCGCCGGGCGAGGTGTCGGCGCTCTTGCGGCCTTCTCCGCTTCGCCTTCAAGTTGTGGTGGACATGGCTGTGGTGTGGGCGGATGCTGCTCCGCCTCTACACTAACGGCGATCTCCTCAACAGCTACTATAGGGGACACCGGTGGTGGTGTCAGTGTCAGCTGTGCACCCTCGAGACCCTTTCTTAGGATCTCGTCGAACACCCCATTACTGGAATCCGGCTGAGGTGCTTCTACTGCCTCTTCAGGCATTACAGAGATGTCGGGGGCTGCAGCTGTCTCTCCCGTGGCAGCTCCCGCAGTTGTTGTCCCGGTGACCTCAACGATCACCAGTTCTTCTCCAACCACTATAGTCGTTAGTATGGTGGTGGCTGGTATAGTAGGGGCGACGACAGCTCTATTAGCAGCTGTCGTCGGGAGCTCTGGGATTGTCCTTTCCTGGACTCTTGGGGCGGCGGCGTGGGTTGCGTTTGCCGCCACAACTTCAATTTCCGCGGTAGTGAAGACCAACTTGTCTACGTCGTAAGTGGCACAGTGAGGGAGAGGGAGGAGTATGTTCGTTCTTGCGAATTTGTAGAAATAGCACCTTCCCTCCTTCTTTATAATACTGGCCCTCATGAGGTATTTGAGATCAAACACTTCATCGCCCTGTGTCCTCGACAGACTTCGCGGCTCCTTAGGGTACCTGAGCCCAGCCGCAATCAGATTGACGATGCCACCCATGCAGTATTCTTTGGTGGCATCTCTTATTGGGTGCAGCCTGTTCAGCAGGAACCGTCTGAGGTTTATCACTCTTCCCTCCATCATGTGCCACATGATGTAGAGTTCTTCTGTGTAAATGTTGCTGGACTCGTTCTTGCTGAACAGCATGCACGCCACCAACTTGTGGATGATTCTCCAGAAACACAAGTGTATTGCCGCCACCTTGATTCCCGGCTTAAATGATGAGTCGTCGGTTGGCTTATTCCAGAGCTCCACGGGGTTGAACCCGTCTCCTTCGGTGATTCTCTCACCATTATTCATCAGATCCTCCTCCTCCTCACTGGAAGAGAAGATCTTATTCAGCACCTTCTCGGAGATTGCGTGCTCCGAGTTGTATAGCCTGGCTTGGAGTCTATCTGCTCCGCCGTATTCTTTCTTTTCAGTAGCAGAATTTTTTACTCGGTGGAGAGATGGCATGAACTCCTTTGTGAGCTCAGTGTAGGAGGAAGATCGGTCGAGGCAGATCTTCCTCAGCCCAGTCACGGCGAGGACGCTCTCCAATCTTTCGAAGATGCCTAGCTCCATGAAAGAAGACTGGTGGTCGAACCTGCTCGGCCTGTAGAGCTTGGTTTCCAGCTCAGTGTAACGGCGTGCGTGCTCGTCGTCCCTTGGCACGAACCTTCCTGGCGTGTATTCCAAGGGTTCTACCATTGTTGTTGGTGTTGGAGCTGCCACTTCTCCTACCCTCGTCCTCTTTCCCGTAGTTGACGGTCCAGCTACTTCTGGATTCAGGCGCTTCTGCCTAGCAGTGGGTGCTTCACATGCGGGTTCGGTGTAGATCCTCCTACCTTGCTCGTCGACCCGGACGACAGTCTGCTTGATGCGGGCCATTTCTATTAATCATTAAACAAATTCCTCGGTCAATTAAGTATGTCGACATTTTAAAGAAGTTAAACTGAATGCACAATAAGGAAAATCCTACACCCCCGTTTTGGGCGATACGAGGTTTTCAGAGGTGAAGTCTTGTGCCCGATATGGGGTATGGGTGTCGCCCGCCACATCGGAAGATAAAATACGTGATAAGAACAAGGCGATCAATACACGTCAGGTCTGCTGCCCAACAAGGGTGTGTCGGGCGATACGATCGCGAAGGATAAGGCACCTGATGGGGCCCTCGGCGAGTCGTCCGAAAAGCGGGAGAGTCGGTGCAAAGATGGGCGGCACGGCTATCCCCCGATATGGTGTACCGGGAAAACGTAAATAAAAGGGTATGTTGCGCGATATATGTATCGGGTGATACAAAGCTTCTCAGCTCACGGCGTGCGAGCCCGATAAGCTATTCGTTTAAAGGAAAAATCGTATCGGGCGATACGGTCTGTCGGGCGATACCTTGATGTGTTCTCAACTTCCGCACGATACGAGAGTAGGGGAATCCTTGCACGTCACGGGAGCAACTCAGAAAATCAATGCACGACACTGGTAGGTGAAAACAGTAAGGCAGTAGCCCGACACGGTAAACTCGCCAGGCTATTTATAGCGGTCCCAACCGGGGTAAAACTGGTAATTCTGGAATACATGTCGGTCGTTGGGATAGGTCATTCCTAAGACGGGTAGTCCATCCGTCGACATAAGGGTGATCAGTCCTTTGGCACGACACAGGTGCATGCCGTCTAGGAATGTCATCCGTCACGGCCTTTGTGATTCCCGATATACCCTTGCCCGATATGGGTGCATCCATCATGCCGGTTGGGTTGCTACTCGATACGACCTTCAGAGCAAAGCCGTGAAGAAAAAAAAACTTGAAAACAAAGCGGGGGTAACAAAAGCGGTCGATGAGTAAAACATCACTAGCCCAAAGCTAAGATCCTGGCCTCAAATAGTATTACCCATCCCGGTCTATAAAATACTACGGTGACCCATAAAATAGAGCCAGCGCATGTGGCGCATGCACTGACTCGGGCCTTATTACATCCCAAATGTTTGTCATGTTTTTCTTGCAGGAAAGAAAAATCATCCTATTCTAGGAATTTAAAAGACAGCTCGGGTTGCCTCCTGAGAAGTGCTGCATTTTCCGTCTTCAGCTGGACGCATTCAGCTTCTTCTTCCTGCATCTTCATCTTTGCCTCTCCGGTCACAGACCTGCCTTCTTGGCAGTCTCGGTATTCGATGGTATCTTCCCTGACGGGTTCTTCACGATCTCGGCCAACTGAACTAGCTGCTGGTCAATTTGGCGTTGGTGCGTCTGCATGTCCGCCAATTGTACCTGCAAAGAGTTCAACACGCCAGAACTCGACAGCGCACTTTGCGCTAGTTGATTGTTGATGGTGTCCTGCCTCTTTACGAAGTCGAATAGTTGGCCAATCACGTCTGATTGGCTCGAGCCCTTGTCCTGTTCTTTGTTCGCCCCTTGATATTTACCATGTACCTGGAAATTCCCCTTGGCTGGCTGAAACTGGGTGTTCTTAGCGTACTGACTCGGCCCCCCTCTTTTCTCGAAGGCTTGCGACGGCTTGGACGAAGTACGCAGCTGATGAGAATTCTCAGCCGCATCCTTGTTGCCGTAATTGAAGCTGGGGTGGTCTGGCCTCTTGAAACTTACGAAAGAGACATTTCCAGTCCCTTCGTCTTCAGAGTCCGTGTCACTGTCCGCATCCGGTCTGGTGTAGATGCAACGATCTACCCCATGTCCTCCTTCACCGCAGGTAACACATTTCATCACCTTTTCAACTTGCTTCTTCCCTTTTCCGCCAGATTCCCTTAGTTGCTTAACATCTGTGGCTATTCTTTGTATCTGTGAGGTAATGGACTCCAGCGCCTTGGACTCAAGAGAGGACCCTTCACCAACCTTTTTAACCTGTCCTCCATCGGACCTATCAAAATCAGTGCCGGCATGCAGCTCGTCCATGTTCTTAATGATCCTTTCAGATTTGCTTGGCTTTTTCCCAAGGAAGTCACTGCCTGCTGCCGCATTAAGTGATACCCTTTCATCGGGGGTCAGACCATTATAAAAGGTGGTGACTAGGAAGCCCTTCTTATAATTATGGTGAGGGAAATCCCTCTGATATTCTTGGTACCTTTCCCAGGCGTCATGTAGACTCTCATTAGGCTTTTGCATAAAAGAGGTTATCTTCTGCCGGTTTCTCACAGTCCTTTCTGTGGGGTAGAATTTGTTCACGAACGCGTCAGCGAGTGCTCCCCATCCATCAAGAGCTTGGTGGGGCAACCCAAGGTACCACGATAGAGCTTTGTCTTCCAGGGAGAAGATGAAGCCCTTGTAGTAGATGACATCCTGGGGAACCCCCCGCATCTTGATAGTGTTGCAGATGTTCTTGAAGGCATCTAGGTGGTGGTAGGGGTTATCGTTCTTGGAATTCCCCCTGAAGCTTTTGTTTTGGATCATGGAAATCACTGATGGCTTGAGCTCCAAATTTGCGGTGTTGAAGCGCGGGATAATGACGGGACACCGGGAGTTGTCAGCTTTTGTCGATGCTAACTCTCTCAGATTTTTCTCCTCTTCGTCTGAATCTTCACTGTCGCTGGCATTTCGGCGACGTTCTTGGTCGTGATTTCTCCTATGCCTTTGATGGTGACGACATCTTTCTCTGCATTGGTCGTCCCCGGACTGCCCTCCCTCTCGATCTTCCTGTTGATCATGGCCGTCATCGCGATCATGTCCTTCAGGTGGAGGCGAATCAGGTCTAACCCTCCTCTGACGTTCCTCTTCAGAATGAGGTTGTTCAATACGAGGGGGCATGCTGGTTAGAGTTGGTGCTCAGTGGAACATATCACTGTTCTTCAGAGTACCTGGAAATAGCATGAAAAATCAGGTTTAGGAAATCAATCATTCTTAATAATATGAGTTATTTATTTCAGACAAAGAATAGTTAATAACAATACTTAAAAGAAAGAAAAGAGTGTTGTCAAGCTCATTTCTAAGCTTGAGGCACAGGAGTGTGGTTAGTGGATTCAGATTCGTCAACATTGCCGTTTTGCCTTGTCCCTAGCAACGGTGCCAAAAAGTTGACCGGCCTAAATCGTGCGTTCTAAAATTGGAGGCGGATTTGAGGTAGTCGAGCTTTTACATTTATAACCCGAAACTTTCTAGGCCCCCACAACTTTGTTTACGGGGTCGAAGTAGATAGACGGGGTTGAACACAGGGACAAGGGTGGTAGTGTTGAGAATGCTGAATCGACACGCTACACTTCGGCAAGGATAAGAGATGATAAAATTCCCAGAAGGGAACACCAGAGCAAGATCGATAAAATAAAAGAAAACCCTATCTCCAACTGGAGTTATGAGGAAAACTTAGGTTTTAGGCATTTATCAATTTTTAGGGATTTTCATGCAACAGAAACAGAGAGGTAACATTAATGCTATAGCGAGGTACGAAGGAGGAAGCTTCGGTGAAACAAGCGGCAGCAGAAGACATCCTGTACCCCTCCTCTCAGAGCGGGTACCTCTAACCAAGCATCAACACCCCTCTCGAGGTTGATGTACTTAAATTAGAGTGGAAAGGTTACCACTACAACTCCGATTCCGGGCACTCTCGTACTCCAGAATCGGACCAAATACTAGAGCCACAACACCGCTCTCAAGGCTGTTGCGACGGGAAAACACGATTCGGTAGCTAATCGAAACGCGATCCAACGTGCAAGCTAGAGTTCAGATATTAAACATAGCAATCATCCAACAAGAGTACCAAGCATAAAGCAGCAGATAATTAAACTCTTCTATTTCTATTAACATATAACGGTCTGATTACAATGCAGAAGTAAAAGAATTAAATGACAGAAATAAAGATAGCTATCGCCTTCTTGATATAGAAGGACGAAAGGCTACAGAGGACCATCCAGCCCGATACCGGTCAGGATGCCTAGCCCGATACAACCGTTTCGGGCGGCACACCCTCTCGGGTGGCACGCCGTGATGGGCGGGTTGCATCGTGCGGAGTCCCTGGCCCGATACGCTCATGTCGGGCGGTACACCCTCTCGGGCGACAAGCCGTGACGGCGAAGCGTATGGGGTTCGGTATCGTGCCGGGCTAGCTGTTGTATCTGGCGTCGATCACATAAGTTGGAGATCTGTGTCGGCCGATATCGGCCTGCAGTGTCGCCCGGGACGATACTAAGTGTACCGTTCACCTCCCTCTTGAGATGGGGAAGAGCTCACCTAGGATCGCCCGGCACAGCACTGAGGCACGACACACTCGCTCTCGCAGCTTTCCTCAAAAGATTACCCAAGGTTCCGAGTGGTTCTGACTGTCTTTTCGGCTTCCTGTAGCTGCTATTTATAGGCAGTGGTCGGGGGAAGTTATGGTACACGGGGCACCACGTGTCCCCCTTTTTCATCGTTGAGTCGGTGACGACCGATATTGATATCGCCCGGCACAAGGATGTCGGCTATCGGTTACGTGACGAGCGGCGCCTGCCGGTGGTTGGCCCGTGTCGGGCGACATGCTTTAGCTGTCAGGCGAGCTTGGGCTCCCTGTCGGGATAAAAGACGTATCGTCAGTCAGCTCCTTCTTGCGCGGCATCCCTATGTCGCGCGTCGTCGTGTTGCGTTTACCCTGTCGGGTAGTGATCATATCGGCCATCTGGAAGGCCGATGCAGGTGTGGAACTTGTTTGTGGGCCGGGACGGCCTTATTGATGATAAAATGTACCAAAATGAGGAAAAACTCTGCAAAAGATGGAAATATTGGATTAAGAGCGTCGTTTGGCCAATTATTGCAAAAGTACTTATAAAAGAGAGGAAAATAGCTAAAAAGGGCAGTTTTGATAACAGAAAAACAGTCTAAAACATCACAAAATTCGATGTTATCAGTCGTGGATGATTTTCATTTAAGACGTCAAGAATAGACATCAAGCGAACTGCCTTCTTCCATGCAAATCATGACAAGGTGCTTCTTTAGAGAAAGCTCACTGATAATGAACTTCTTCCTATAAAGTGCTTCAAGTTCATCCCAATTTTCTTTGACATTCATCAATATGGATGACCTCACATAGGAATTTATCCTCTAAGTAAAGAAATATGCTTATGCAAGAATTTTGTTCAATCTGCTCTTGCGGGCCATCCATCATGGATTCTAGTTTCTTCTCCTTTCTGAGAAGAGCTTTGTCGAGTCCTTGCATGAGGCAAGATTCACACTTAACTTTCTAGAGAGAAAAGTTCCTTAAGCAATCAAATTTCTTAATATTGTACATTGACATCATATTAGAGATTTGGTGGTAGAAATTGCTCTGGTAACACTTGTTCGGATATGGTAGCAATGGGAGACCCAACAACAATGGCCAATGAGCTTGTTGTGAAGATTTCGAAGGGTGAGTTGGGCAATTAAATCTGAATACATACGATGAAGATCAATAGTGGAGCAAGAAAGCAACAACAAAGATAAGACTATATAGTGCTTCAAAAAATTTCTGATATGAGAGCCTAGATCAACTGGTGGAGATGATACTATCGATGAAGAGATTATACAGATGATAATTATAGAAGAGAGAAGAAGAACCCAATCCCCTTTTACACCCAAAAGGTAACTGCAAAAGAATATGGTTGCTTGTAGAGGAGCTTTGGAAGGCCTGAAACCGTAGAGATGCCCTACAATTTGTACGTTTCTTTAGGTCTTTACAAAATGATGTCTCTTGATGTCTCCCTGTTGCTCTTCCTCCTTGGGATGAATTGCGAGAATCAATTTATAAGAACAAGACCCATAGATCATGTTCCAAATTCATACAGTTATTTTATAAACGTGTTTACGGTCTGACTAGATTATATACGGTCACTAAAATGAATTGCACTTCCATTTTAGCAACATTTTCTGTGCAGCGTTGGATCGTATATGATCCAACTGGACCATAAATAAAAATACAACCCAGGCAAACAATATATGGTCTGATGTATGACTGTAAAATGCACATATCGGTACGTAAAACGCATCCAGAGGATGTCGAGACTTATATGTTTGATTCATCAAAGAAGTTTTTCTAGAGATTTTAAGACACTCTCTCAACATATTGTGTTTGAGTGGTTTCTTTCCTAACTAGGACCTGCTTCACTCATCGCTAGTTTGAGGGGGAGTACTAACCAACCCAGTTAGTCAAGTACTAAGCATCAAAGCAATGTTAAATGTAGTTGATAATGGAAGCTTATCGTCACTATTTCTAACTGTCCGCTTCATCTAAATTAGTTAGCTATTCTAACAAAATTCTGTTATGTTAATTAGCAGCGTGTGTCTAAATTATATTTCTTACACATCTCTTCATCTCCTCTCTTCTGGTTTCCTTCACTTGGTAATGTTGGTAGACGACCTTCCTATCCCTCGTTGACAATTGCAAGGGTTGACAATTGCAAGGGTCTTCTTTTGCTCAATTGGCACCAGATATCTGGTATTTATTATATTGTCGAAGACCGTCTCACATTTAGAGTTTGAAAAAAGTTGTATACGTATGCGCTGTACTGGAAATTAGCACTTTATTTGCCGTTTACCGAGTATTAAAGTTACATGTTTATGGACGATTGCCCTCGGTAGCTGTTTCCTAAAGTCTAGCAGAGAGTTTGTTAATGATTGAAACACAGCTCAATTTTCTTCATCACGCGGTTTGGCCCCGTCGAATGGAATCACTGTCGTGTCTGCGACGCCTACACTGGATGGTCTGTTCAAGGGCAATATCAATTCTCTTACCCACATGTTCAGTAGCCAGAACAATAGGTAAAAGGAACATGTTGGGAGTCAAATTTTCAGTTCATTAAATGGAAACATATACGAAATTTCAATTTTACACCCACTTTAAAATGCATACAAATTGTTCTCGAAGTACGTATTTTATACAAATAGAGTATGCTTACATACAAATTATACAAAAACAACACACAAAAGTAAAATATGAACGTTCGTTGGGTAGTTATTGAGTGGTAGGCATATTGAATATACATTTGTATCGTACACTTGACACAAACAAGTAATACAAAAAAGTAAAAAATATACATATCTAATAAAAAAATATCCACGTCAACACAACTGAAACCAAACCATTCATGACTCTTATTTAGTAGTTATAGATGTGTGGTCTATGAGGAATATATTTTACGGTACACATTTGTACAACAAACAATATAGAGAATGTACCCATTAATACATAAATTTATACTCGCCATTAAAGAAAATCGTTGACAATTTCTCTCCTATACCAGTTAATTTAATTAAGGTCGTCGATGTGCATCAACTCTCTTCAACGCCCTCAAACACGGCGGCTATTGTTATATCCAGCCGATCCATAGTCTACACGCACGACGGCACACCGCCGTCTGCCATCGCCGCGATTGGCACGGCCCTCGCTGACCTCTCCGACGTCGTGATTGTCGACCTGCCGTGCTTCCCGCTCCCGAACGGCGCCCCCCCGCTAGCGGACATGGTCTCCCAGGCCGTGCAGAACGGCACTGTGATCATGAGTGCTGTCAACGTCACACGGGATGTGCTCCTTGTCATCTTTGGCACCAGCGTTGATCCGATCAACGTCATCGTGCCTGTAGCGAACGGGGGAGGAGGTGCAGGGGATGCCTACTCGTCAAATGTGCAGCGGGCCGCTAAGGACCTCGGCGTTCAAGTCAACCCTCCAGGGACGTTAGTCTTTGACGCTGCAGGTCAGACCATCAATGTCACTGTCACTTTTACGGCAGTTGGTGGAGCGAGCGGCGGCGGAGGTAGGAAGCGGTGGCGCCAGGCCGAGGTCGCGTGGACTCGCGCCGGCGGTATCCAAGATATCACCTGGCCGTTTGTCGTCCGCGTTCCCTAGGGTGGTTAATGCATGAAATCACGGAATTTTTGGTTTGAATTGATAACGGATTTCAATGTATTTTAGAAAGAAGTTTGCTATATAGATAACAAATAAGATCAGAAATGGAATCCCTTTTGTGCAAAAAAACAAATAGAGGAGGTTCCATTTCTGGTCCATGTATTATTTTCTTTTTAATAACTACTTTGTTCTAGACATGGTGTTTCTCAAATCACTTTGTTAAACCATGATGAAGTTTGTGTACTTTATTTGTATAAATTATATACCATCTGTCGCAAAGTCAAATGCCTTGTGTATCCACGTAGTTCATTTACTCACTTGGCGAAAACACCAAAGGACAAGACTCCACAAGACATTGAGAACATTTAGATAGATAATAAAACAATTATATATTTACATTCAAAATATAATGGGTTTAGAATGTAAGTTAATTATATATTTATATTTAAAATATATTGGGTTTAAAATGTAAGTTAATAGAACACTTATACAATCAGTCACGAGTGAATGTTGAGCATTAAAGAAGGTCTCAAGAAAATGAATTTGTCCAATGTATATGCTAAGATTAATGTGTAGGAAGACATAAAAAGAGAGCATGAGAAACGACTGTATCATGACCAAAGTAAGAGTGGCAAGCATTAAGGGTAAGTTGTGCTAGGACCAACCTATGTGGTATAGATATGTGCAATACAGACTGAGTAACACTCCTATACGAAATAATACTATTGAGTAAAACACAATTAAAATAAGAAGAGGCAAGCCTAATTGGAAAGATCTTATCAATTAAAATTTTGAATCTTCATATCTTGATTAGAATATGACCTAAAACTAGGTAGATTGAAAAAGAAGAATGCTTATAGACGATTGGATTGAGGCTTAGATGGTGATCATGGTTGCGATGATTCAAAATGTAGTGGTATCGATTCAGAAAGAAACATGGCATGCCAAAAGTGTGGGAGCAATTTAAGCAGTTACAATGTGAGAATTAGGGCTATAAAAGGGTAGGGTATGGTGCGGATATGGCCATATCCATAACCTCACCCTTTTAGTTAGGCGGGTATGGATATGGGTATATACCTGCCAAACCAAAACTCATACCTGCACCATACCCATAATTGTGTACCCACTGGGTATGAGGATCAGATATGGGTATATGGGTATGTATGAAATATAACACAATTGATAATAGAATAGTAATTCCATCAACATTCTGTGTAGATGGAAAATGGCACATATTGCAATATCATTCATGAAAGGCATACAACTAAAAAATATCACTTATCATCCATATGGAACTTGTTCTTACATGTTATATGTGATGATTTTAAGCACCAAAATCTATTTTTTATAAACAAATATACATGATAAAATCACATACATATTATATATGATATTAGATAAAAGGTTAACCCAATAAAGGCAATCATTTCAATCAATGTAATAGGCCTTCATACTTATTCATCTTTTGTTTTTAGGTTTATTTTATGTGCCAAATCAAGTAAGTTGCTTCTTGCAACTGCATAAAACACCAAATCTAAAAAAATTTATTCAATGAAAATATTGTTTCATCTGTTTCTAACAAAAATCCAAGAAAGCAAGATGAAGTTATTATCTAACCATACATATAATTTGAAACAATATCAACCATCTCACAAAATAGGGAACCTATATAAAATTAGAATCTATTCTTATATGCTTGTTACATATATCAATGTCAACATTATGTTACAAAGTAGTCTTCATTTTACTTCATATTGCTTCATCAACTAATTCTTTTAGATGCCTTGGTGAGGAATAAGGATGAAATGCTACATAACACAACAAGAATATGTATTATCATACAAAAATGTGACGACTTAAATAATGTTGTAAAGAAGAATAGTGTGTTCACTACAAAAAAATTAACATAATTTAAACTATTACCAATCAATCCAAATCTAGAAGAACAACATCTCCCACTTCTTGTTCCTCCTCTAAATCGTTTATTACTAATCTCAACTTAGCATCTCCAAGATCTTGTCCTACACATATACAAAGCATATAAATGTATAAATCACTTCAACAAGTAACAAACTTTACCATAAAATACATACCACAAAAGTTGTTTCTGATCCAATCTTGTTCACAAATAATTACTTCCACTGTACTTGGCTTTAGAGAACTCCTATACTGATCAAGGACTCTTCCACCAGTGCTAAATGCAGCCTCGGATGCAATAGTAGATACAGGGATGGCTAAAATATCACGTGCTATTTTTGCAACAATTGGATACTTAGCACAATTTTGCTTCCACCATGCTAAAATATCAAAAGTATCAACCAAGCTTTCTGACCCCATTTGCTTAGGATGAATAGACTCTTTGAGATATAGATCTAAGTTTGTTCTTGTAGGTTGGGTGTCTTGTACCTTTTGTAAATGATTGTCAAATCTTCCCAAGATCTTCAACAAGCCACTACCACTAGACTTTTGTTGGCCCATGCAATCTGTCATGCTACTAAATTTTTCATAGGAAACATCAATGTATTCTAAGTTTGTTGCACCCATTTGCAATTGGTATTCACTATAAAGATCAACCAAAAACTTTTTAATGTGAACAATATTTTCTTCACCTTTGGGACCATAAATTTCCCTCATATTATACTCCACACTCCGCATTTTAAAACAAGGATCTAAACTGAAGCCACAGAAAATATCTTGCAACTCACATTCCAATATTTATTAAATTTGATCATCATTTCTTTCCTCATGTTAGAGATAAAAGAGATTTCACTATTGGCCAACTCTTTTAGATGAATGTGGATTTCACATATACTGTTGAAGTAATAATTTGTTGATGGATATAATGTTGAAGAGAAGATGTTTGCAACATCATAAAAGATCTCTAAACAATCACATGTCATCTTAGCATGATTCCATTCTTCTTCAGTTAGAAGAAACTTATAAGAAGTATCTCTATTGACCAATCTAAGAAATGCCTCCTTAAACTCCAAAGCATGTTTTAACATTAAAAATGTAGAGTTCCACCTAGTAGAAACATCAAGAGTAAGTGATTTTCTTGGAGCTCTTACTTGAGAAGAAACTTCTTTGAACATTTGAGACCTTAAAACTGATGATTTGATATATTTGACATTATCACGAATCTTCAAAGTCAATGATTTTTTAACATCAACTCCCTCTTGAGAAATCAAGTTAAAAATGTGAGCACAATAGCATATATGAAAATATTGTCCTTGTGTTGGGTTTTAGGGGAGGCAGAGATGACAGCAGAAATAAAAATTTTCTCCCCTAACCCAAAACCCAAAGAGATCTCGTCAACATCTATATGGTAGGAAGGATGGTTTGTAGAGGTGTACCTTGTCTGGAGGCTTGCTCGACGACGTAACCTCGTGGAAAACGCGGTCTTCACCTCTGGTCTTGGACGATGTCTGTGTAGCTCCTGGTCACACCCAGACTGTCGGATTGACGGTTGTCCTCCGAGAGGCAGAAATCTTCCGCCTCTATAGTAGTCTGCACAGACCACCTGAAACTCTAGTCGTCCTATAGGACACTGGAAGGAGTCGTCCCCTTCTGTCGGTGTACTAGTCACCGATGTGCTCTCCCATCACCAGTTGTCATTTTGCAGTTGTCTTTCCCTCATTGTGCCTCCCTAGTCGGGTAGCACTTGCTTGGTCTCTCTCTCAGTTACCACACCAGACATGAAAACTTTGTAGAGCAACTGAAGTTCTCTGAGCTATTCTATTTGAGAAGCCCCCAATACCCTTATATATATATGAGAGGTCAGGGTCAGGGTTCTTAGCCCCGGGCGATACAGGACTAAACTGGGATTAGAAGGGTCTGGAATTTTCACGAATTGATACACTACGACTGGTGAACCAGTCATTTCACAAATGAACTTATCGTTTGGGGACTGAACCGATCGGTTCATCTCATGAACCGTTCATTTGGGGAGCTGAACCGATTAGTTCATTCATGAATCGGTTGTTTCACTTCCCAGAGTAGTTCCCAATTGACTTTCTTCTTTCCATTTCCAATTAATCCAAAGATCTATACTTATCCCAATCGAATTGTACACGTGAAATGAAAATATTTTCTCACCAACCTAACTTTCCCAAATTGGCTCATTTGGTCCAACTAAATCGATCGGTTCAACACTTTAACCAGTCATCTCACTTGACCCTGAGCCGATCAGTTCAATAGTTTGAACCAATTAGTTGGCAGTCCAGCTTGTGCAGAAATCGGTCAATGCAGTTTTCAATCAATCTGACACCCAAATCAGTTAGTCCAACACTTGAACTTGGTGATTCTGAGTCAAGTCAATTGATTGAATGTTTAATTGAACTACTAAACACATTTAGTAAGCAATCTAAACATCATTCATGGATAAACTCCTTTTCCAGGTTAAATCCTATGTGTGTGACCCTGCAAGCCCATTTCACATTGGCAGTGAAAGTCCATAACACTTATGACTTCACAAGCAAAGAGTGGTGCCTAGTCGCACATCAGTGCTACCCAAGTGAAAAGGAAAGCTGGAGAACAAATTTCAATCCTACAATCCATGACATGTGTTAAAGTGAATGTATAATTCCTTTGTCACTGATATCCCAAATGAACTCAAGGCATGGCACAGTCATCCTTTCAATGTTCATTCACTTCCTTGATCTCAGCACAAACTGGATGAGATATATGTGACATCAATATCACATATTGATTCACACATGCATGTACATGCCTTTCTCAATCCTACTCATCAAGTAGCCATGGACATCAAACTCCCTCAGGAGGGACAAATGCCATATCTATCACTCACCCCTCAAAATCCCCATGTGTCAAAGTCACCCGATCATCACCTTTATAACAATATATATTTCAGGACTACGTTTGATGATGTCAAAGTGTACCCAACAATATGTGTTGAGTGTAGTGATTTTAGGTCAAAGAATCACACTCACCACCATCACTGTGAGAGCTGACTGTGACTACCAAGTCATGGGTCCATGTGTAACTCTCACGGTGGGTCTGTTTGATACACTTGTTCTCTAACAAGTACCTATGTGCTTGGTTTGATATCACTATATCATGACTAATGAGATTCTGTCATCAACCAACACACAATCTAGTCTTGTGTGTCATTGTTGTCTATCAACCTTCCACAATGACATCATACTAGGGACAAAATAAGAATATATACTCTTAACATCCGTATGATCTCATCATTTAGGTCCTTAACCTAAAAGCATATGTCATTGAGTAAAACAATTCTTTAGACATTCAATCTGTTCTGTCATTATCTCATAACTGAATGAATCAGAATGAATTGGAAGCTTGCTTTTGATGTTTATCAAATCAATCTTAATGTATCCCACCAATCATCCCATGATTGGCTCTCAGGCATACATACCAATAGACTCCCACTAGCACTGAGTTGTGAGCCAATCACCCTTGAATCATATTCTTAGTGATCTCCAAACATGTCCCACATGTCTAGTGCTAATGCAGTGAGTTATGGCAACACTTTGCCTAAGTCGGTATTATTGCATGTCTCACATCTCTTCATTGTACGTCTTACGTATGAGATGGAGTTTTTGTAATATGCAATCCAATATTCCTTTGCTAACCTTTAGCCTCATTGCATGACCAAGCACTCCTTACTTGTCATCAATGACCGAAATATCTATAAGTTCATTTCCATGAACTCCTAGATCCGTATAGTATCCACTGTTGTTCTCCAACTTACAAATACTCAGTATTTCCTTTTAAAACATCTTTATTGGAACGTTTCAATTTTTCAACACACATTCACTTTTATATATATCCCATATATATTTTGTGACAAATTTTTTGTCTTTTTCGGAAGTTCGCATCAGTGTAACTCTTTACAGTGAACCCTTCCTTATTTCCATAGAACTAGTACTTCTCAAGTACTTATCAAGTTCTCATGGTATTCCAGTAACCCTTACTGGAACTAGAAAAACATCCACTCGTCATGTCCCACATACAAGTTATCAGGATGAGCATATCATATTGTCATGTCCTACATATAAGATTATAAATGCATTTTATTCTTTCTATGTCCATACATACAAGATAATGGGATGATTACATACATGATAGATCCATATCTATTCTTAGTGTTCCCATTCTTCATGAGAATTGGACACTTGGCCTTGGGATACTAACTCCATGTAACATGGACAAGTTTTCTCCCACTAAATCTGTGCACATTGAACCCTTCAGTACAAATTGCCAATGTATGCTCTCTCTTTTCTAGGTCAAGAGGTTTTCGAGAACTATTTCTATAGGTCTCTATTCCTATCACATAGGAAATGTCTCTATCTTCCCTAAAGATAATTTCCACAAAGGATTCCGTTCTAGAACATCTCATTCCTCATCAACATGTGGAATGTAAATATGCTCCCACTAAATCACAGATCCCTTCTTTATCTTTGACACATCAGTCAAACCCTTTGACCATATTATCAAAATAAAGATTTCTAGTTCTGAGTTGCTTGTACTCAATCAATCACATTGATTAGTCCATTGTAACTTATAGACTTCATTTGCACTAATGGATTCATAAACCTTATAGGTTGTGTCATGTACACATCCTTGTTTTATTCCTCACAGGAATGCGGTTTTAGTATCCGTATGCCAAATCTCTTAGTCATTAAGTTGCAATAAACAAGCATGATCCTTCTCAAAATGTCATCCATGTGTCTTAACGTTTAAGACTCATTTGTACTAATGGATTTTATCCCAATGGGTTCTACCACTAAGGTCATACCTTATGGTTCACATGGAAGTCATTTAGGACCTTATGGTCATAAACCAAAACTCAAAATCCGGTTCCTCAATATCATCTAGATTGCTGACTCATCATATTACCAACTCATCATAGATATTTGAGGTGTATCTGTTAAGGAATTTGAGAACTCACAACACTTTGTGATTCTTAATATCCTTTATTAGTGTAAGGTATTCTTTATTTAAGAAGAATTTAGTTATTTGATAATCATCCTCTAACTCATTAGAGTATGACTCCTTATTGATTTAGACATCACTATGCCTTAATCATGAGTTCTCTATGATACACTATCATAATCAGTCATAAGGTTCTCAAACATTTGGTTTAATTATCTCATTCATTGATCACATCAAGAATTATTACTTTTACCAAATTTGTACTTCATTCATGATCTTCTTGAACACCAAGATATTCATATTGGTATTTCTCTAAACACCATTTGAAGTATTAGCATTTGCTCTAATAGGTATGTAAATACATCATATGTATTATACCTAATAGGATAATCATTCTCCCACTACCACTAGTGAAGATTGATTTATCATGTCTAAGATATTCATGTCTCTTAATGGTTCACAACCAAAAGAGTCTAGCTTTATCCATCAATATGGAACTAGAAATGAATTCCCATGATAATGCTAATTATTTGTTTGAGTTATCAATAACTTTTAGGTATCATTTTATCTTATGCATACCAAGTACCACAATATAAATAAGGCATTTCCATAAAGATCATATCTTTGAAATTGAAACGTCAACTTTATTGATAGCCATCCTTGTCACAACAAGATGTAAGAATAAAGTGTTTCTATTTTATTGGAAAATATGAAATAGCAGTTCATAACTCTATTACATGCCTTCAAGGTTGAAAATAAACTAAAGTACTCATATCTATAGCGGAAACACTTGCCCCATTTAGAGTGCTTATCACTTCACATCTTGGTATCATATACCTCAGAAGTGTTACAAGTTTATTTCATGATACCTTCAGGTGGAGACGTCCATCGCCTCCTTCTTCTTTTGTTCTTCCAGATAGAGAGGACAATTCCTTTTCTAATGTCCTGGATTTTGACAATGGTGGAAATTGTCTCCCTGGTCATGCCTCCTTTGGCCTTGAGAGATGAAGACGACTTGGGCTGCTAGCTAGAATCAGAACCCTTCTTAGCTTTGCCCTTGCCCTTGCCCTTGCCCTTGGACCTGCCTTTCTTTTTATTGATCAACATCACAGACTTAGGCTTGTCCTTCTTCATCTATGCCTCGGTTGTCCTCAACATGCCCAACAACTCTGTCAACGGCTTGTCAAAGTTGTTCATGTTGTAGTTCATCACAAACTGACTGTAGGATTCTGGAAACTATTGTAGTATCACGTCAGTAGCCAACTCTTAGCTCATGGGAAATCCCAGTCTCGTCAGGTTCTCCACATACCCAATCATCTTGAGCGTGTAAGGACCAACTAGATCTCCTTCTGTCATGACGCACTTAAACATCACCCTGGAGACATCATATCTCTCTTGTCATGCTTGGTCTTGATACATGTTCTTAAGATGCTGAATCATTTCAATGACGTCCACGTTCTCATGTTGTCTATGTAACTCGTGGTTCATAGAGCACAAAATAAAGCACTTCGCATCAATGGCATCTTAAGAATGCTTCTTAAAAGCATCCCTTTCTGCCTTTGGTGTGGTAGGAGAAGGTTCCTATGGAGCTGGAGTATCCAGGACATAGAGCTTTCACTCTTGAGTGAGAACAATTCTCAATGTCCTAAACCAGTTGTAGAAGTTAGTCCCATTTAGCTTGTCCTTCTCAAGGATCGATCACAATGAGAAGTGATCGTTGTTTGTGGCCATTTGTACTAAAAAAGGAAATATTTGCAATTTAGTCCAAAAACTCAATTTTGACTTTATTTGTGTGATTTGAAAATTTTGACGATATAATTAGGACTTTAATTAATTATCGCTCCCACTATTTTTGTTCAAATTTATAGCCCTCACCATCAATTTAGAAGATTACAACATACAACCTTCTAGTGGGTCCAAGATCCATATTCAATCCAATCATGAGTAAGCTTTAGCTGATCGCCCACAACTAGACTATGTAGGCAGGCAACACTTGCATGCGCAACTCTTTGCCATGGTCATATCATGCCTCTGGAGCTTAGACTCTCTAAGAATCACCAGTTAAGTCTAACCCAAAAGCCGACATGATGAACATGCACCCTACTTTAGAAGAACCTACAAGTCCACCATCACACTTCCACGAGATAGACGGCACACCACGCTTTGGTGTAACCTACGCTTGGTTGATCAAGTTTTTCATGTGTTCTGCTAATGGAAGGCATCTAAGACTTAATATTAATTGAGGGATTTGGTTTTTATATACATATACATATCCAATCACCACAATATATAGTATGTATCATATACATGCTATATCCCACAAAAAACATGTGAAATGATAAAAAGCGATGATTATGGCCATCCTAATGTGATTCCTCGAGCCAAGAGGAATCACAGTCATCTAGGTCCACATCACATGCAACTTGTACAAGATGAACTTTGTGCTTTGCCGTTCTGAGTTTGATCAACTCATCTCCATGATTGATCGGTTTGCCATCAGGCCGATCAGTTGGGTGCCACCAGCCGATCGACTGGCACCTCCAGCCGATCGGTTCACTAGTCTTCGTACATCTCTTCAGGTTTCCACCTGCTCATCTCGCTCCAGGAACCAGCCGCCTCGGTCCACCAGTCGATCGTCTCACGCCTGGGACGATCGTCTTGACACTTCATGTTACAACCCCACCTCCTGATAACCCCCAATTAGGGGAAACCGAGAGGTTGAGCCGCACCCATTAATCCCGGATCAAAGGTTCGACATATAACCATAAACAATTATTAAATTCTAACAGACTATACTGAAAATGGTAATAAAAATTTTCTTTACATACCTTTTGAAAACGGGGATCTCTATTCTTCTATCCATACTGATACTAATCTATCTAATCCTCCTTTGCACTTTAATTCTCATTTAGTGTCACATGTGCCACTTTACTGTTTGTTATTTTCATTGTACCTAAAACGCCGACAAACAAAACGTCGGTCAGGCGTAGCTGGTATGTGGGGGAAACAATAAACATGCAACTATGATAACAATGTAATCATTCAATTACTTGTTTAAAAACCAATATTACGTTTTAGATATAACTCCGCGACCCAAGGGTACCCTATCCTCTGTGTTGTCCCCATTAAACCCCTCATGATCCACCTATATGTGAACCAATTTCTAGGGTTGAGTCACATGGCACTACTCGTAAGTAGTCCACTCCTTAACTCGGGATTTGCTAAAGAGTCTCTAACTCACGGTAACCTAGACCTTACTCTAGGATTACCCCTTTTTAGCCTTTTCAAAATAACAGAGGTGGACCCGGATCTAGCCAGTTATATTATGCACCTTTATAGTGATAGTCATAGTCACTTTATATGTTGCATGAAATAAATAAACATCCAACAGTTGTTGCATTCAGTGCGATTAAACATCCGAGAATTCATCGGAAAACTAACTCGGGTAGTCATAAGCGTAACCACATACCTGATTTGATGAGTCATGCAAATTATTGAACATTTACTTCATGTATATACAATCAAGCCAATCAACATATCCAAGCAAGTAATTCAATCATCACATATTTCCTGAAAAGAATATGTACTCTATTGTTACACTCTTCATCGAGAATCTACTCTATTTACTTGAATTCACTTTCTCGGGTTTGTGTCTATCTTAGGGTTTCATTATGCAATTAGGGTTTCCTTTTATCTTTCACCGCATTAAACCCTAATTTTATGCGATTATTCAAAAACCCTAGTTATCTTATCTATTCTTCAATACTAAGGTTATCTCAACAACATATAACCCTATTTCCATATTTCAAAGCACCTTAATCATTAATTAATTTCATTAAACTTCTTTTACATTAAAGATACTATTTTTATCCCTCTTAATTCATGGCAAGATCATTATGTGCATCTATCATTAATCCAAAGCTCATTAGGGTCTAATTAACATATGAACTCATTTTTCCATCAATTATATATTTTATTCATGAAAAGACCCTAATTACTACATTTAGGGTATTTATCAGAATTAAGGACTCTCATATACAAATAACTTTGAACCAACATTTAACAATCATATTTTCACATTATTCACATTAAATATGATCTTTTCCTCTTTTACCCTAAATTAGGGTTTCTAGATGCATTATCATATATTCATGTGTAAAACCCTAAAGTAAGCCAATTATTATCAAAAGATCATCTTTTTCAAATCCTATTTTCACTTTCATTAACAACAGGTTAATTTCAACTTGAATTATCTAAATAATGTCATTAAGACTATTTACCATCCAATCCAAGGGTTTTCCCTTAATTAATACCCTAAAGATGATAACTTTATGTTCTTTCTAAAATCAAGCATATAAACTCTAAACTAACTAATTATATGCCAAGTCCATCCTTTTTCTTCCAAATATCCATTTTTATCATTAACAGGCTAATATCAACTTACTAATCACTTTAATCATACCAACATAGGGTTCTTTAAACAATTAACACATTAAAGTTGATATCTTCCATTATTTTTCGAATTTCATAAGGAATCAGGATTCAAACATAATTTATTTGGATTCCTCTCGTTCCGAGGATCAACTTTCATATATAATTTGTCTCAATCCGAGCTACCAATCTCATGTTATGAAATTTGTAAAATCACTTACTTTTCGACCAATCGGATGGCGCCACGTCATCCTGCTCATGCAATGCGGCCCGCCTTCAGTTTATAACTGAATTACCATGTTACCCCCGCTTGAAACGATCAGCTATTCAGCCCGCGAAGGGAAATATCGTCCAATCGACTTCTGATCCTTCTTCTACCTCCAGCAGCACCGCGGCTGCTGCCCTAGGCGCCATGGACGGCGCTCCTCCTCCTCTCCTGGACCGCGACGGCCCCCGGGGATAGCCCCCCTTGCTCCCTAGGTCCTCGCCGCTCCTTCAGGTCCTCCAAGCCGCCGCCAAGGTGGCGTGCACCTGACTCAAACGGGGTCGCGAACCTGCTGTCACCTGCAGCCGTGTTGCAATCTTTCGGGAGGAGTGTCTTGAGAACAGAAGCACGGGTTGATCCCTGGTCTCTCCAAGGTTGTTGTGGAGGCTTCCTTCCTCCATCAAGACCACCAAACGAGCCTTTGCTTCTTTAGGATCAGATCCCTCCCTTTGATTAGGGTTTCACGTGCAAGAACCAAGAAGAAGGGAAAGAGAGAGAGAGAGTGGGATCTCTTTGGACTCGACCCAGAGGGTCTACCTTTATACAAGGGTAGGTAAAGAAGCCCTAGGTCGTCTATCCTTGAATCAAAGAGTCTGTTTCCCAAAAAGGAACCTTATTCCTTCAAAGAGAAGTATTCCTTCTCTCTCTTCCTAATCCTTTTTGGTATATCCTACTACTTGGATATAAGGACTTCGAAAATCCTCCTCTCTTATTTACTTTATAGTTGCTTTTTAATGCTTTGGCACAATTCCTATTTTTCTTTATAGAAAATATCATCTTTTTAAATAATTCCATATAATTCATTAAAGAAGCAACACATTATCCTCTTATTTTGCCTTTTTAGTATTCTCTCTTTCTTTCCTCTTTATTGGGACTCCTTGGATCCCAAGATACTCCATTATTTCGAAATTCATTTTATTGGAATGCTCATTATCTTTCTTAATGCACCTATATGCATTATTTTGCATTATCTTGTTTATTTCTCATTAAATTAGTTCTTTTTGAGGATTTCTCTTTACTTCTCTTTTATTTTCCTCATTGGCATTCCTTTTATTATGAGAATTCCTTGGGATACGAAATTTCCCCAAGAAAACTCTTTTATACCTCTTTCCATTCATTTTCCACTTTTTATCATCATTTTCAATCTCTTTCTTATAAAAGAAAACTTAATTAAACTTTTTCTTTTATTATCGTTTTCTTTTTGCAACCATGGACTCCTTGGCACCCAAGGAACCCAAGAGGTACGAAATCCTCTTTGGATTTTCCTTCTAGAGGTTTCTACATATTTCTTTTCTTATAAATTCAATTATTCTTTCACTAATTGAATTTCCTTGGTTATTTCCTTGTTATTGGGCCCAATAGCCAATAAATCCCATAAAACACAACCAATCGAGGCTATTGTGAATGGTATCCACTTAATCAAAACAAAACATATCATTATTTATTCCATTATCTTTAATATGAGAAATTACATTTCTCACTATTTGAACCCACAAATTGGGGTTATAACATCCTTCCCCTCTTATAGGAATTTTGTCCTCAAAATTTAGGCAAGCAAACAAAAAATTCAGGATAAGACTTTTCCATGTCCATCATTGGCCCCTATGTGGCTTTGCCGTACCCATGGCATTTTCAAAGAACCTTTATTATCACATATTCTTTTTCTCTGAGTTCTTTCATCCTGGCGTCTATAAACTACACAGGTGACTCAGGCCATGTCAGCCTCCCTTGGGGCTCACTAGGTTCATTGCTCAGCACATGGTCGGGGTACCTCACATAGTGCTCTAAATTGGACACATGGAAAACATCTCCCATTACTCTATCCTAAGGGGTAGGGTCAAACCTAACCTTCTCCACCCATCCATCTCTAATGGACTCATGTATCGGGTACTCAGCTCTCCTAGTTATAAATTAGAGGGGTCGTATTTTCATGTCATATTTTCTCCCACAGTGTACTGTAGGTCAGTCTACTTTGCATCTGCTCACGACTCTCATCATCTCTAGGCTCCTTTCAGCCCTTGCGCAATCAAAGTGACTTCCTCTACACGTACTGGGGCCCCTTTTCCTAACCATCATGTGGTACTTTTCTAACCATCATGTGGTCCTTTCACCAACATCACCTTACTGAAGTGGTGACCAACACAACCTCCCTTATAGAGCTTCATATAAAACCCGATACTAGCTACAGTGGTCATTGTCTCATCTTTCATAGGACAAGAACTGTCTCTAGATATCACCCTGAACGAGCACACATGCCCTCATCAGACCCTTTAGTCTGGATCATACTAACCATAGTTAGGGGTGATAAACCATACTAACATTGAGTTCTTCATGTACATACTTCCACTTTATGGAAGTGAACTTTTAGGTCAAACTCAAGAACCTTTGAACTTGCTTCATGGTGTAGTTGAGCCATCTCTCTCATGAGTAGTTCAACTAGATCTGTCTCTTGACAGAACTCTTTCTTTCTTATGTCATCTAGGTAAGGCGATCTACCATAACCCATATTGTATCTCGACCTTCCTCGATCCAGGGAAGACACAACATCCGTTGAGCTCTCATTTCCTCTCAGGGATTCTTTTGTCCTCCATATCGATACACTGGGTTACTGGGATTCGTCCTTTACTCCTGGCTTGCATTGACATAATCCACATGCAACCTCATCTTAAGCATCCAAAGTGCAAATGTCATTTTCCACGGTGTATGGCGATCTTCCACCATGATTTCCTGTATGTCATGATTCTTTCAAGGTCAATCCTCTGAAACCCTAAACCACTCTAGTCAGGGTTTCATCACCTTTTTATCCAAAAAGGTGCACTACTACCATCCTTTCATCGTATCCAGGACTAGACAAACAACTCTTAACTTCTCAACCTATCTCATTACATTTGAGTATTATCCAAACACCTCTCCTTTTCAAACTTAGGGTTAGCCAATCAACCCATTCTAGCTTCTGGTCAAACAAATCCGATGTATATCAACCAGAGTATCCATTACCTCTTCACATCCTTGGGTATTAGGTAACATTACACTTCCATGTATTTCACTTATCATGTCACCTCAAACTATATGTTTATATCCATTAAGAACACTCTCTGATTTCATCATCATGGTGATCCAACTCAACCTGGTATAACTTATAAGTTCCACATAGCTCATGATAAAAACATCCTCATAAGGGAACTACCCCATTCCTCTTAGTGTTTGAAATCCATCCATGTATCATTCACTTTACTAGGGTAGGTTATCTTCTCTATCCTCATTCCTTGTGGCACCGTTCCAACCTACGTCATCTATTATCCTTGGTGTATGGCATGCATAATGTCCTATCTCTCACTCCCATAGCAAGAGGAAATAAGCATTTGGCTGCAGTCCAAATACAGAGTTCTTCCTATTCCAAAAGTAGAGATGGTACATCCCACCTTGCTAGTACACCTTTAAATCTCAGTTCAAACGTGCCTCAAATGTCTCTTCATCACAACCATCATGATATCAAACTAGTCTTGAACCTACTGAGGTTTATATCCTTGGTCATCTCCTCTAGGTCTATAGGGTACCGACTCTTTTGGGGTCATCCCTCTTCCCTCATGCATCCAGAGAGTGCCCTACTCATCTTCCCTTTGGGTCTCATGAGTTCATGAAGGTGATCAATCTCCTAACCCATGGCCCTCAGACAATGATAGCTGTTACCTCCCGACCCTATGGTCATGTGCAACTGGGGGATTAGACAACTCCTACCTTCATCGGACTTATCCCTACCTGACCCTAGGATAGACTTAAGATTCTCCATCGTAGTACATGTTCACTTAGAACCTTACCCAAGTCTTCATCATCTCTCTCTTTCTGCATTCATGGGCTGGCCTTCATCCTTTCATCGGGATCATGGCAACCTACTTACCTTGGTCACGCCCCTTACTGGTTACCTCCATGGTAACACATTCATATGCAATTAGAGATGGATATCTATGGGTCTACCGGTTCATTCTCATACCATGTACTTTTCTCTTAACTTCTCAAGATCCTACGAGACCTCTTTAGGTTACCTTGAACCAACAAAACTGATATACATCCTTCCAAAGGGGTTCCTCTCCCAGGATGGGAGGAAAACTATCTCTAAGGTCACAAAAGCTCTTAGGTCCAGGGTTTACATCCACCCAATCCTACATAACCCTAGCAAACCATTAAGGCACAAGAAGATCACTTATTGAACCATACTAGGTCATACTTGTCCTCTTTCCTCAAAGCTAGATCAAGGTCATACCTTCCTTTATCATCAACCTAGCTATGAGGGGTTCACTACACATACCTTAAACTTAAGGCACCTTCCTTTTCCTTTATTCATAAGGCGTACCATGCTCGGAACTAAAAAAAAAAAACTTAATTCTCATCATGAGCATTAGGTATACCACTTCCCTTCTTAAGCCTAGGAACCCTAGGTTCACTTTTAGGTGTCCAACTCCACACTCTATCTCTGAACCATGAATCAAGCTTGCAAAAGGCATCTCGTGCACTTCTTGTCATCCTTCAACTCGAGCAACACTTAGGGTTGGGTCCTCCTAAAGATAACCAAGATATCATCACCTTTTAGGGATCGATCATGAGGCAACCCATATCATCCATTGTTTAGGGTTTTAGGCTTCCAATCTTCTTGCGGGGTTTCCTGCTCTCTCTAGAGCTAACCCTACATCCAACCTCACCATTAGAGGTCCTCTCTTCGTGAAGGTTCAACTTCAAAGGCATGCTCTACATGGGTGAAGCCTAGGTTCGAACTTATGGTTGCTAAAGATCATCCATAACCCTTTATGCTCCATCATGATTCCTTATCCAGGGTTTCATCCTACTGCCAGCACTATGACGTGCCCTAGGTGCCAACTATACCCTACTGCACAAGCCCATAGGGTTTCTAAGGTCCTTCACTAACCTCATCATCTAAAGAGTTATCCTTTACCCTGACATGCACGATCCTTCCCAGGGTTGGGTTGCCAAAGGTGTTAGGTCATCCATGGATCATATGGCATCCCAAAGGCATGTCCCTTCAGACACCTGGTCCAACTCATCTCTCTCTAACCATCACTTAGGGTTAGGGTTAGCATCATCCTCATAGGATGTGCCAGGTCTCAACTAGCAATGGAGATCTCTATCTCCAAGACTGACTTATCCTCCTGACAAGAAGGTCTAGCCTCAAGTCTCTCCTGAGGACATGACATCTTATGTCATACGACCTAAGCATGTATATATTATTTATTTTGCGCTTAATCTATTAAGCTTATGTCCATGACATCTTATTTACATGTCTTTCATTAATTTAGTGGAGGATTCCTTAAATCTTATTAAAATTACCCATACCTCAAGAGGGTGAGGAGAAGAAAGAAAACCCTAATCCTTTAGGTCCTTATCAGAATTTTGTGATGAGAAGGGATGAATAAGATGAGAAGTCCTAAAGGTATCTTATTTCAATTCGTACCCTAAGACTTTGGCCAGGCGGTCACACGGGTCCGGGAGTCCTCGTATTCCGACTAGCGGTGCGGAGGAAAATCTTGCCAGCCCCCGGTCGTGATCCCTTTCTAGACATCTCCGTCTTTCGGATACTCCTCTAATAACTCCCTTGGGTTCTATGGAGTTTGTAAAATTTAATAATTATTAATGGTTAAATGAGGAACCTACGCTCTGATACCAAATGTTACAACCCCACCTCCTGATAACCCCCAATTAGGGGAAACCGAGAGGTTGAGCCGCACCCATTAATCCCAGATCAAAGGTTCGACATATAACCATAAACAATTATTAAATTCTAACAGACTATACTGAAAATGGTAATAAAAATTTTCTTTACATACCTTTTGAAAACTGGGATCTCTATTCTTCTATCCATACTGATACTAATCTATCTAATCCTCCTTTGCACTTTAATTCTCATTTAGTGTCACATGTGCCACTTTACTGTTTGTTATTTTCATTGTACCTAAAACGCCGACAAACAAAACGTCGGTCAGCCGTAGCTGGTATGTGGGGGAAACAATAAACATGCAACTATGATAACAATGTAATCATTCAATTACTTGTTTAAAAACCAATATTACGTTTTAGATATAACTCCGCGACCCAAGGGTACCCTATCCTCTGTGTTGTCCCCATTAAACCCCTCATGATCCACCTATATGTGAACCAATTTCTAGGGTTGAGTCACATGGCACTACTCGTAAGTAGTCCACTCCTTAACTCGGGATTTGCTAAAGAGTCTCTAACTCACGGTAACCTAGACCTTACTCTAGGATTACCCCTTTTTAGCCTTTTCAAAATAACAGAGGTGGACCCGGATCTAGCCAGTTATATTATGCACCTTTATAGTGATAGTCATAGTCACTTTATATGTTGCATGAAATAAATAAACATCCAAAAGTTTAGTTGCATTCAGTGCGATTAAACATCTGAGAATCCATCAGAAAACTAACTCGGGTAGTCATAAGCGTAACCACATACCTGATTTGATGAGTCATGCAGATTATTGAACATTTACTTCATGTATATACAATCAAGCCAATCAACATATCCAAGCAAGTAATTCAATCATCACATATTTCCTGAAAAGAATATGTACTCTATTGTTACACTCTTCATCGAGAATCTACTCTATTTACTCGAATTCACTTTCTCGGGTTTGTGTCTATCTTAGGGTTTCATTATGCAATTAGGGTTTCCTTTTATCTTTCACCGCATTAAACCCTAATTTTATGCGATTATTCAAAAACCCTAGTTATCTTATCTATTCTTCAATACTAAGGTTATCTCAACAACATATAACCCTATTTCCATATTTCAAAGCACCTTAATCATTAATTAATTTCATTAAACTTCTTTTACATTAAAGATACTATTTTTATCCCTCTTAATTCATGGCAAGATCATTATGTGCATCTATCATTAATCCAAAGCTCATTAGGGTCTAATTAACATATGAACTCATTTTTCCATCAATTATATATTTTATTCATGAAAAGACCCTAATTACTACATTTAGGGTATTTATCAGAATTAAGGACTCTCATATACAAATAACTTTGAACCAACATTTAACAATCATATTTTCACATTATTCACATTAAATATGATCTTTTCCTCTTTTACCCTAAATTAGGGTTTCTAGATGCATTATCATATATTCATGTGTAAAACCCTAAAGTAAGCCAATTATTATCAAAAGATCATCTTTTTCAAATCCTATTTTCACTTTCATTAACAACAGGTTAATTTCAACTTGAATTATCTAAATAATGTCATTAAGACTATTTACCATCCAATCCAAGGGTTTTCCCTTAATTAATACCCTAAAGATGATAACTTTATGTTCTTTCTAAAATCAAGCATATAAACTCTAAACTAACTAATTATATGCCAATTCCATCCTTTTTCTTCCAAATATCCATTTTTATCATTAACAGGCTAATATCAACTTACTAATCACTTTAATCATACCAACATAGGGTTCTTTAAACAATTAACACATTAAAGTTGATATCTTCCATTATTTTTCGAATTTCATAAGGAATCAGGATTCAAACATAATTTATTTGGATTCCTCTCATTCTGAGGATCAACTTTCATATATAATTTGTCTCAATCCGAGATACCAATCTCAAGTTATGAAATTTGTAAAATCACTTACTTTTTGACCAAGCGGATGGCGCCACGTCATCCAGCTCATGCAATGCGGCCCGCCTTCAGTTTATAACTGAATTACCATGTTACCCCCGCTTGAAACGATCAGCTATTCAGCCCACGAAGGGCAATATCGTCCAACCGACTTCTGATCCTTCTTCTACGTCCAGCAGCATCGCGGCTGTTGCCCTAGGCGCCATGGACGGCGCTCCTCCTCCTCTCCTGGACCGCGACGGACCCCGGGGATAGCCCCCCTTGCTCCCTAGGTCCTCACCGCTCCTTCAGGTCCTCCAAGCCGCTGCCAAGGTGGCGTGTACCTGACTCAAACGGGGCCGCGAACCTGCTGTCACCTGAAGCCGTGCTGCAATCTTTTGGGAGGAGTGTCTTGAGAACAGAAGCACGGGTTGATCCCTGGTCTCTCCAAGGTTGTTGTGGAGGCTTCCTTCCTCCATCAAGACCACCAAACGAGCCTTTGCTTCTTTAGGATCAAATCCCTCCCTTTGATTAGGGTTTCACGTGCAAGAACCAAGAAGAAGGGAAAGAGAGAGAGAGAGAGTGGGATCTCTTTGGACTCGACCCAGAGGGTCTACCTTTATACAATGGTAGGTAAAGAAGCCCTAGGTCGGCTATCCTTGAATCAAAGAGTCTGTTTCCCAAAAAGGAACATTATTCCTTCAAAGAGAAGTATTCCTTCTCTCTCTTCCTAATCCTTTTTGGTATATCCTACTACTTGGATATAAGGACTTCGAAAATCCTCCTCTCTTATTTACTTTATAGTTGCTTTTTAATGCTTTGGCACAATTCCTATTTTTCTTTATAGAAAATATCATCTTTTTAAATAATTCTGTATAATTCATTAAAGAAGCAACACATTATCCTCTTATTTTGCCTTTTTAGTATTCTCTCTTTCTTTCCTCTTTATTGGGACTCCTTGGATCCCAAGATACTCCATTATTTCGAAATTCATTTTATTGGAATGCTCATTATCTTTCTTAATGCACCTATATGCATTATTTTGCATTATCTTGTTTATTTCTCATTAAATTAGTTCTTTTTGAGGATTTCTCTTTACTTCTCTTTTATTTTCCTCATTGGCATTCCTTTTATTATGAGAATTCCTTGGGATACGAAATTTCCCCAACAAAACTCTTTTATACCTCTTTCCATTCATTTTCCACTTTTTATCATCATTTTCAATCTCTTTCTTATAAAAGAAAACTTAATTAAACTTTTTCTTTTCTTAACGTTTTCTTTTTGCAACCATGGACTCCTTGGAACCCAAGGAACCCAAGAGGTACGAAATCCTCTTTGGATTTTCCTTCTAGAGGTTTCTACATATTTCTTTTCTTATAAATTCAATTATTCTTTCACTAATTGAATTTCCTTGGTTATTTCCCTGTTATTGGGCCCAATAGCCAATAAAGCCCATAAAACACAACCAATCGAGGCTATTGTGAATGGTATCCACTTAATCAAAACAAAACATATCATTATTTATTCCATTAGCTTTAATATGAGAAATTACATTTCTCACTATTTGAACCCAAAAATTGGGGTTATAACACTTCAGGTGTCCGCCGTTCTTTAACATAATAAGAAATATAAATTAATCCTATTTACATTTGCATTGGGAAACGTTGAGTTACATTTGGGGGGAGCAAAGATAGGAAAGAATCTTGAGTTATCTTGAGTTACATTAGGAATAGGAGGTAGGGAATCAGTGTGCAGACCGAGATGCAGGCACCAACAATCAAGCATGCACAAATTTAGGGTTTATGGCCACAATCACCACAAAAACCATTTAAGGGCGATGCATATCAAATGCATTTATATACCATATCATATATGTATATATAGGGATTTTGTGGATTTATATTGGACATGCATAAAGCCAATTAATTATTCACATCGTATGTAATAAATAAAAGGTGATAAACCAAAAAACCAATCATATCGAACTAAAGTATAGAACGTTGACGTGGCTCTGATACCACTATTGGGTTTTAGGTGAGGCAGAGATGGTATAAGAAACAAAAATTTTCTCCCCAAACCCAGAAGCCAAAGAGATATTGTAACGACCCCGCCTCCCGATAACCCCCACTTAAGGGAGACCAGGAGGTCAGAGCCGTTATCCCAATAAACCGGATCAAAGGTTCGACAATTAATCAGTAATAATTATGAAATTCTACCAACTAAACTGAAATATGGTATAAAATAAAACTCTACATACCTTTTTAAAAACTTTGGAAATCTACTTCTATCCACGGCTTGAATCTATTCTATCTAATCCTCCTTGCATTTTATTTCTTATTTTTACAATGTGTCACTTTACTATTTGTTCTTTTCAGGGTTGCACCTAAAATGTCGACAAAGAAAATGTCGATCAGCATAAATGAATATGCCAGTATGTGGGGGAAACAATAATCATGCAATTAACAGTAACAACATATTGCATTCAATTATGATTTAACAAACAACTTTACGTTTCAAGCATAATTGCTCAATCCATACATACCCTAGCCTCTGCGTTGTCCCTGCAATAGACCTAGATGCTACCTTCCTCATGGTAGATCCCCATTAAACCCCTCATGATCCTACCTAATAGGTAGATCAATATCTAGGGTCGAGTCGCATGGCACTACCCATAGGTAGCCCAATCCCTAACACATGGTGTGCTAAAGAGTCTCATGGCACTACCCATAGGTAGCCCAATCCCTAACTCTTAATAACCTGATGGTCCCACTTAACAAGTAGACCCTTTACCAGGTTACCCTTTTCATCATTAGCAAAGCCACAGAGGAGGACCAGGATCTGAGCCAGTCACGTATACATACTTATGGTGATAATCATAGTCACTTTATAGTTGCATGAAATAAAAGTCATCCAAGCAGTTATTTCCAGGCGACCGATAAAACAACCAGGAATCACCGTGAAACTAAAGCGATTAACCATAAGCATAACCACATACCTGTCAGACTGACTTGAGACAGAATTAATCCAATCAATGCAAGAAATCCAATAGGCAAGCAAACACATAAAGAGATCCTAAAATATGCATATAATTTCTTATCATTGATCATGCCATCAAGATCTATTAAACCTAGCTCACTTCCTAGGGTTTCTAGTCCACATTTAGGGTTTCCATTACAATTAGGGTTTCACTTCATTTTTACTATTTTAAACCCTAATTTTATACAATTACTCACAAACCCTAATTATCTCATCTATTCTTCACGAAAGATATTAAGGTTACCTTTTAACAACATATTACCTTAATTTTAGATTAAGGGCACAATTAAATGTCCATTAAGTCTATTATGCCTCTTTTACATTAAAACTACCATTTTTTCCTTTTAATCTATGACAAGATCATTAGGCCCAATTATCATCTTTGGTTCCTTTCAGATTAACAACTCATAGTTCATTAGGATCTAATTCACATATGAACTCTATTTATCATTAAATTCACCTTTATCCATTAGAAAACCCTAATTACTATATTATGGGTATTTATCCACAATTAGGAACTTTTATACTCGAAATAGCTTTGAACCATCATATCTCAGCCTTATTCATGAATTTGAACAATTAAATCCATTAAGAGTCACAATTACTAACATTAGGGTTTCAAGGCCCATTAAAGCTCGTTTAAGCACATGGAATTCTAAATTAAAATAATTACATGCAAATTTCATCCTTTTTGTTCTTGATGTACCTTTTTATAATTAACAGGCTAAAATCAACTCTAATCATCCATAAAACCCTTCTTACTACATTAATCATCTCAAATTAGGGTTTCTTAATCATTAAAGCATTAAAGTTGATAACTTCCACTAATTTTCGAATTGCAAGATGAATCGGGCTATAAAACCATTTTTAAAGGATTCCTCATGTTTTTTTGAACAACTTTCATATTTTATATGCATTCATCCGAGCTACCAATAAAAAGATACGATTTTTGCAAAATAAACTTACTTGAACCAATCACCGAGCGCCACGTCATCCCATCCATGCAACGTAGCTTACTTTGGAAAGCATAATGCAATTATAGTTTTGCCTGGACTTAAGTTGTCGATCCTTCACATGCCAGAGGGGCATTTCAGTCCAATGCGACCCTAGGTTCTCTTCAACCTTCGGCTCCCGCCCTAGCCACCGACGACTGCTGATCTACAGCTCAACGTGGGTGCGCCCTCTCCTCCTCAGGGCTCAGGGGTGGTCGCCAGCTACTGCCCTACCTCTGCCGCCCTCCGCCACACATGGGACACTACTTGGTCATAACCAGCACGGTCGATAGCATGCTCGTCGGGCCTGCAACTCGCGGCCATCACTACAGCCAAACAACTACTTCTGTGTGGGCTTTAGGGCATGGCCACGATGGCCAATCTGTTCTCTGGCATCGTGGCGCATCAAGCTACCATCGCAACCCTTCTTTTGATCCTTGTAGCTTCATGCTCACACTTCTCCTCGTGGTTAGTGTTTATGGATGAAAACAAGGAAGGAGAAGAGAGAACGATGTGTGGGATCCTCTGGACTCGGCCAAGGGTTCTACCCCTTATATAGGGGAGTGTAGCAATGCCCTAGGATGCCCATTCACGAGATCAAAGTTCCTTTCCAAAAAGGAAACCATATTCCTTAACTAGGAAGCAATCTTCTTTCTCTTCCTTATCTTCTAAGATAACTGTATTCTTTGGATAATTAGGAATTCAAAAATTCTCTCTCCTATTCTCTTTATGCTTGACTTTTTAATTCATTGGCATGAATTTATACTTTCTTTTAGTAGAAAATACCTCCTTTTTAAGAGTGTCTCTCTCTAGGGTTTCGCAGCTCTCCCTTCTCTCTACCCTCCCGGCATCTACCGCTGGGGGTAGGGAGCGCCTCCTCGGTGCTTTCCTCCCCCTGGCCCCAGTCCTGGTGAGGCGTAGCGAGTCAGAGTGGACCTCAAGAGGAAGGAGCTGCATCATTGCTGGGGCGGTCTTGATTGTTCGGGGTGAAAGGGAGGATTGATGCACACGCGACGATCAGATCTGGGCTGAGTTCGACTACCTCGCCTCAGTCGACTCCATCCTGCTCAAGCATGGCAGATGGAGAGAAGCTATCCGCTCCAGATCCATAGATCGATGCTTCTCCATCACGCTACTGAGGAAAGAGGCTCCTTCTCCTTTCCTCACTGGCATCCTCTCATCCCTTCTCCGAGTGCTGCTATGCTGGCGGCATTCCTTTTTGGGGGCTCAAATCTGTGACCTTTCCAGAACCCTGGACTGGGTAGTCGACCAGTTGCTCCCGTGCGATGGCGAGCTCCCCCACCGGCGTAGGCAGAGTCATGTTGAGGCATCCTACATAGAAGTTCAGGCACCTGGTGTGTCACTCTAGCAACTGGAGGTGATGTTGTCAGGTGGCTTCTTTGCTGATGCGAGTTGGGTCTCCCTCAAGATGGTCAACAAGTGCCTCATTGCATGGCTCTTCATAGCCAAGAGATTTGAACGCCCTCAAGGTGTTTGATGAGGGGTATCTATGCATACATGGGTCTTTTGTGGGGTTGGGTTCAGAGGGAGGCTTTTGCTCTTCTTCTCCTCCTAATCCTTGTTTTTGTTGCATCAAGTCGAGCCTTGCAGGGTTCTGGTATTTTGTTGATTGTCGACTGATGAATAGGGGTTGGATTCCTACTTGGATCCTACACATTCAGGGAATGATTCAAACGCCGGTGGTGGAACAGTAGTTGTCTAGCTCAAGGACATTAATCGTTAGTCGGCTAATGGAAGGACCTTGTACTACATCTTGACTCCTCTGCTACAACTGGGTTAGGGGATTCACCAATGTTGCATCGGCGGCGCCTCCCTTCTGGATCCTGGCATCACGATGGATGGCTTGGCATGGTGATGGCTGCTGCTGAAGTAGGTGGTTCACCCTTCGGGTGTTGTGGTGGTGATGTTGTGCAAACAACATAATTTTGTGCATCAAGCTGGAGCTAACCAAGGTGCTTGGGTAGTTGTTTGGCGTCTAGCTGCTTAGCTGGATGTGTTCTCATTTCCAGGTGATGATGACTTGGACCTTGTCTGTGTTAAGGTTATTTGAAGCTTTGATTCTGTGTGTTGGTGCTGTGACCCTATATTCCTGGGTTTGTTGGGATGTGGTCTGTCTGCAGAGCCCTTATGCTCATAATTTGTGGGTGGTTTCATGCTATTGAGTGCTTAGCTTTGCTTAAGGTTTCATGTCACAAATCGAGTTGTTTTAGGATCTTAGCCTTAAGTATAGTTTCATGATTTTTGTTTCTCTTGGCCTTGATTACTAACTTGTTGGTATCAAGGTTCTTTTGTTCCTGCTGTAATGGGGTACTTTGTGCCCAAAGTTTTTGGTAATATAGTAACACGCTTTTTGACCGACCAAAAAAGAAAGAAAATACCTCATTTTTAACAATACCATGAAATTCATTAATTATACATCACATTATCCTCTTATTTTGTATTATTGGTATTTTCTCTTTCTTTTTCTCCATTGGGGCTCCTTGGACCCCAAGAAACTCTAATATTTCTAAATCCTTTTTATTGGATACTCATTATCCTTCTAGATGCATCCATATCCATTATTTCTCATTATCCTTTTTATTTCTTTATTAAAATATCTCTTTTTGAGGATTTCTCTTTATCTCTCTTTTTATTTTACTTATTGGAATTCCTTTTAACATTAGGAACATTATGGATACGAAAATCCACCAAAGATAACTGAATTATACCTCTTTCTGCTTATTTCCCACGTTTTATCATTGTTTTCAATTTCTTTCTTAATAAAGAAATATTTAATTCATCTTTTCTTTTCTTGTTGCATTATTTTTGCAAATTTGGACTCCTTGGAACCCAAGGAACCCAAGAGGCACGAAATCCACCTTTGGATTATTTTCTTTTGCCTTCTCGAGGTTTCTACATCTTTCTTTTCTCCATTTCTGATTAATAATGGAGTTTCTTTTGTCTTTTCCTTGTTATTGGGCACAATAGCCAATAAAGCCCACAAAACAATCAACAAGGCTATTGTAAATGAAATCCATTTATTCAAAACAAATTATATCATTATTTGTTCAAATATCTTTAATAGGAGAAATTACATTTCTCACCAAAAGAACCCAAAAATTGGGGTTGTAACATCCTTCCCCTCTTATAGGAATTTTTCCCCCAAAATTCCACCAGGCACACAAAACAAATAGGATAAGCCCTTTTTTTATGTACATCATGGCTCCCATGTGGCCTCACCCTTTCCATGGTGCTTCCCAAGAACCTTCATCATCTCATATTCTTCCATTTGAGTTCTTTCTTACCTTGGTATATCGTACCCTCATAGGTGACTCCGGATATTTCAACCTCTCATAAAGCTAAATAGGTCCAGGGCTCAACACATGGCTTAGGTACCTCACATAGTGCTCTAGATCGGACTCATGGAACACATTATACATCATGTTATCCTGAGGGGTAAGGCTAAACACAACCATCTCCACCAATCCATCTCAAATGGACCATGCAGTCGGGACTCAGCTCTCTCTTAGCTATAACTTACAGGGGTCAAATTTTCACATCACATACTCTCCCACAGTGAACTGCATGACAGACTATTTTTCATCAGCTCACGACTCATGTCGCCCTTGGGCTCTCTTTCAGCCATTGCAAGATCAAAGCAACTTCATCTGCACACACTGTGGTCTTGACCTTCGCGAAGTCCCTTCACCAACATCATCTTAATGAAGTGGTGACCGACACAACCTCCCTTACAGAGTTTCTTTACATCCCAATATTGGCTATGGTGGTTATCATCACATCTTACAGAAGACAAGAACTATCTACATGTATCACCCTAAACAAGCACACATGCTCTTATCAGACCCTCTAGTCTGGATTATACTAATCATTAGTTAGGGGTGATAAACTGTACTAGCATCGAGTTTGTCTACTTCCACCTCATAGAAGTGAATCTTTAGGTTATAAATAACTTTTGAACTCACATCATGGTGTTGTTGAACCATCTCTCTCTCTTATGTAGTTCAATCGGATCTGTCCCTTGACAGTACTCTTTCTTCCTCATGTCATCTAGGTAAGGCGATCTACCATAACCCATATTGCATCTTGACCTGCCTTGGTCTAGGGGAGAATTACCACAACATCCATAGTGATGAACTCCCATTCCCTCTCGGGGACTCTTTATCCTCTATATCAATACACTAGGTTACTGGTGTTCGTCCTTCACCTCCTGGCTTGCATGGCGACAAGCCATATGCAACTTCATCTTAGGTATCAAAAGTACTACTATCACTTACTATCTTCTTAGTACCACGGTGTATGGTGATCTTAAAATCATGATCTCTTATAAGTCATGATTCCTCAAGATTGATTCCTCAGAAACCCTAAACCACTCTAGTCAGGGTTTCATCACCTTCCTTTCTAGAGAAGTGCATCTGAGGTTCTACAACCATCCTTTTATTGCATCAAGGCCTAGGATGGCTAACCAAACAACTACTAACTTATTCAATAGATCTTGTTACATCTGAGTGTTAGCCAAACATATCTCCTTTTTCAACTTAGGGCTAACCTAATAGCCGCTTCTAGCCTCTAGCTAAACTAGGTAGCTACTGCATCTCAACCACTTCACATCCTTATGTGTAAGGTAATGTTGAAGACATACACCAACATCTATTTCACTTATCATCTCATCTCAAACTCTAAGTCTATCTTCATCAAGAAAACTCAGCGCTTATCTTCTTGGTTATCAAACTCAGCCTTGTATAACTCATAAATTCTACATAGCTCATGATAAAAGCATCCTCATAAGATGGCTACCTCAGTTCTCTTGATGTTTGTAAACCATCCACATATCGTTCACTCCACAAAGGTATGTTATTATCTCTGTCCTCATACCTCATAGCAATGTTCCAACTCACATCATCTTTTATCCTTGGTGTATGGCATGTGTATTGTCCTATCTCTCGCTCCCATAATAAGAGGAAATAAGCATTTGGCTGCAGTCCAAATACAAAGTTCTTCCCATTCCAAGAGTAGAGATGGTACATCCCACCTTGCCAGTACACCTTCAAATCTATGTTGAAATGTGCTACATATGTCTCTACATTACGATCATCTCGATGTCAAAGTTACTTCCATGGAAAATGGATCTCGAACCTACTTGAGTCCACACACAATCCTTGGTCATCTCCTCTAGGTCTATAGGGTGCCGACACTTTTGGGGTTATCCCTCTTCCCTTATGCATCCAGAGAGTGCCCTCCTCATTTTCCCTTTGGGTCCCATTAGTTCATGAAGGTGATCAATCTCCTAACTCATGGCCCTCAGACAATGATAGTTGTTACCTCCCGACCCTATGGTCATGTGCAACTAGGGAATTAGGCAACTCCTACTTCCATTGGTCTTATCCCTACTGACCCTTGGATAGACTTAGGATGCTAATATAGTACATGTCCAACTTAGAACTTTACCCAAGTCTTCATCATCTCTCTCTGCATTCATGGGCTGACTTTCATCCCTTCATAGGGGTCATGGCAACCTGCTTACCTTGGTCAGGCCCCATATCGCTTACCTCTATGGTAACACACCCACATGCACATAGAGATGGTTGTCTATGGTCTATAGGTTTCATTCTCATACTATGTACTTTTCACTTAGCTTCTCAAAATTCTATTAGTCCTCTTTAGGTTACCTCAAACCAACATAACTGGTATATACCCTACAAAAGGGTCCCTCTCCCAAGATGGGAGGAAACTACATCTTGATAACAAAGGTCACAAACGTCCTTATGTCTAGGGTTTACATCCACATGAGCATGCTTAGCCCTAGCAAGCTACTAAGGCACAAGCAGACCACCTACTAAACCACACTAGGTCGTACTTGTTCTCATTCCTCAACATTGGCCCTAGAACAAACCTTCACATGTCACCAACCTATAAGTGAGAGGTTCATCAAACATACCTTCAACTCAAGGGGTTTCCCTTTCCTCTAAACATGAGGAGTACCATGCTCGAATCTATAGAAACTCAAATCTCATCATGAGCATCAGGTACACCACTTCCCCTCTTAGGCCTAGGAACCCTAGGTTCACTTTTCTGATGTCCAACTGTCTACTCAATTTTTTAACCTCGAGCCAAGCGTGTATAGGGTATGACATGCACTTCCTGTCATCCTTCTACTCTAGGGTTTGGTTCCTCTAAAGGCAACCAAGATACCATCAACCTCCAGGGATCATGCATGAGGAAACCGCAACCATCCACTTAGGTCGCATCATCCTCAACTCCCCATTGTTCCTCATATCTCGAAGTCTAAGCTTCCAACCTTCTTGCTTGGGTCCTGCTCTCTCTCTCTAGAGCTAACCCTACAAATAGACTTACTACTAGTCCTCTTTCCATGAAGGATCAAGCTCACAAGCATATCCCTACATGGGTGAAGCCTCTTTTCAAACTGATGTTCACTCAAGATTATCCAAAACTCTTCTTTCTTATCTCATAAGATATCCAACATACTCTTATAGCTAGGGTTTCAACCTACTGCCTACACTATTGGCGTACTCTGGGTGCATGTTATTCCCTACGCACATACGTCCATAGGGTTTCTATAGGTTCTTCACTAACGTCATCATTGAAGGAGCTATCCTTCACTCTAACATGCACGACCCTTTCCAGGGTTGGGTCGCCAAAGGTACTAGGTCATTCAACCTCACATGGATCATAACGTCATGGGAATCCAAAAGCATGTCTACACACCTGGTCTATCATGACATCTAACTCATCGTGCCATCTCTCTTTCAAACCACCACTTAGGGTTAGGGTTAGCATCATCCTCAGAGGTTGCACCATGTTTCTGCTTATAATGGAGGTCTCTACCTCCAAGACAAACTTTCTCCACTCATCCTCCTGACAAGGAGGTCTAGCCTCAGGTCTCCCTTGAGGGCATGACAACATATGTCATACGACCTAAGCATGTATCTATTATTTAGTTTATGCTTAAATTATTAAGCGTATGTCCATGACATCTTATTTACATGCTTTTCATTAATTTGGTGGAGGATTCCTTAAACCCTATCAACTTTACCCATACCTCAAGAGGGTTAGAAAGAGAGAGAAAAACCCTAATCCTTAAAATTCTTAACATCATTTGAGTTGAGAAGGGAAGAACAAGATGAGAGAGTCCTAAAGGTATCTTATTTCGAGTCAAATCCTGAGACATTGGCCAGGCAGTCACACAAATACGGGAGTCCTCATATTCCGACTAGCGGTGCGGAAGAAAATCTTGCCAGCCCCCGAACGTGATCCTTTTCTAGACACCTCTGTCTTTCAGAAAATCCTCTAATAACTCACTCGGTTCTATGGAGTTTGTAAAATTTTATAATTATTAAAGATTAAATGAGGAACCTATGCTCTAATACCAAATGTAACAACCCCACCTCCGGGTCACCCCCACTTAAGGGAGACCAAGAGGTCAGAGCTGTTATCCCAATTAATCGGATCAAAGGATCGACAATTAATCAATAATAATTATGAAATTCTACCAACTAAAATGAAATTTGGTATAAAATAAAACTTTGCATACCTTTTTAAAAACTTTGGAAATCTACTTCTATCCACAGCTTGAATCTATTCTATCTAATCCTCCTTGCACTTTATTTCTTATTTTAGTAATGTGTCACTATACTGTTTGTGCTTTTTAGGGTTGCACCTAAAACGCCGACCAACAAAATGTCGGTCAGCATAAATGAATATTCCGGTATGTGGGGGAAACAATAATCGTGCAATTAACTATAACAACATATTACAGTCAATTATGATTTAACAATCAACTCTATGTTTTAAGCATAACTGCTCAATCCATACATACCCTAGCCTCTGCGTTGCCCTTGCAATGGACCTGGATGCTACCTTCCTCATGGTAGATCCCCATTAAACCCCGCATGATCCTACATAATAGGTAGATCAATATCTAGGGTCGAGTCGCATGGCACTACCCATAGGTAGCCCAATCCCTAACTCATGGTGTGCTAAAGAGTCACATGGCACTACCCATAGGTAGCCCAATCCCTAACTCTTAATAACTTAATAACTATTAGAGTATCCCATCTCACTTAACAAGTAGACCCTTTACCAGGTTACCCTTTTCATCATTAGCAAAGCCACAGAGGAGGACCAGGATCTGAGCCAGTCACGTATACATACTTATGGTGATAATCATAGTCACTTTATAGTTGCATGAAATAAAAGTCATCCAAGCAGTTATTTCCAGGCGACCGATAAAACAACCAGGAATCACCGTGAAACTAAAGCGATTAACCATAAGCATAACCACATACCTGTCAGACTGACTTGAGACAGAATTAATCCAATCAATGCAAGAAATCCAATAGGCAAGCAAACACATAAAGAGATCCTAAAATATGCATATAATTTCTTATCATTGATCATGCCATCAAGATCTATTAAACCTAGCTCACTTCCTAGGGTTTCTAGTCCACATTTAGGGTTTCCATTACAATTAGGGTTTCACTTCATTTTTACTATTTTAAACCCTAATTTTATACAATTACTCACAAACCCTAATTATCTCATCTATTCTTCACGAAAGATATTAAGGTTACCTTTTAACAACATATTACCTTAATTTTAGATTAAGGGCACAATTAAATGTCCATTAAGTCTATTATGCCTCTTTTACATTAAAACTACCACTTTTGTCCTTTTAATTTATGATAAGATCATTAGGCCCAATTATCATCTTTGGTTCCTTCCGGATTAACAACTCATAGTTCATTAGGATCTAATTCACATATGAACTCTATTTATCATTAAATTCACATTTATCCATTAGAAAACCCTAATTACTATATTAAGGGTATTTATCCACAATTAGGAACTTTTATACTTGAAATAGCTTTGAACCATCATATCTCAGCCTTATTCATGAATTTGTACAATTAAAGCCATTAAGAGTCACAATTACTAACATTAGGGTTTCAAGGCCCATTAAAGCTCCTTTAAGCACATGGAATTCTAAACTAAATCAATTACGTGCAAATTTCATCCTTTTTGTTGTTTATGTACCTTTTTATAATTAATAGGCTAATATCAACTCTAATCATCCATAAAACCCTTCTTACTCCATTAATCATCTCAAATTAAGGTTTCTTAATCATTAAAGCATTAAAGTTGATAATTTCCACTACTTTTCGAATATCAAGAGGAATTAGGCTATAAAACCATTTTTGATGGATTCCTCACATTTTTCTGAACAACTTTCATATTTTATATGCATTCATCCGAGCTACCAATAAAAAGATATGATTTTTGCAAAATAAACTTACTTGAACCAATCATCGAGCACCGCATCACCCCGTCCATGCAACGAAGCTTGCTTTGGAAAACATAACACAATTACACTTTTGCCCTTAAGTCTTCGATCCTTCACACACCAAAGGGGCGTTTCGGTCCAACGCAACCCTAGGTTGTCTTCAACCTTCGACTCCCGCCCTTGCCGCCGACGACTGCCGATCTACAGCACAATGTGGGTGCGCCCTCTCCTCCTCAGGGCTCTAGGGTGGTCACCAGCTACTGCCTTAGCTCCGCCGCCCTTTGCCACACATGGGACACCACTTGGTCGCAGCCAGTGCGGGCGATAGCACGCTCGTCTGACCTGCAACTTGCGGCCATCGCTGCAGCCAAACAGCTGCTGCTGTGCGGGCTTTAGGGCATGGCCACGATGGCCAATCTATTCTCTGGCATCGTGGCACATCAAGCTACCATCGCAACCCTTCTTTGGCTCCTTGTATTTTCATGCTCACGATGCTCCTCGTGGTTAAGGTTGATGGATGAAAACAAGGAAGGAGAAGAGAGAACGATGTGTGGGATCCTATGGACTCAGCCAAGGGTTCTACCCCTTATATAGGGGAGTGTAGCAATGCCCTAGGATGCCCATCCATGAGATCCAAGTTCCTTTCCAAAAAGGAAACCATATTCCTTAACTAGGAAGCAATCTTCTCTCTCTTCTTTATCTTCTAAGATAACTATATTCTTTGGATAATTAGGAATTCAAAAATTCTCTCTCCTATTCTCTTTATGCTTGACTTTTTAATTCATTGGCACAAATTTATACTTTCTTTTAGTAGAAAATACCTCCTTTTTAACAATACCATGAAATTCATTAATTATGCATCACATTATCCTCTTATTTTGTATTATTGGTATTTTCTCTTTCTTTTTCTCCATTGGGGCTCCTTGGACCCCAAGAAACTCAAATATTTCTAAATCCTTTTTAGTGGATAATCCTTCTAGATGAATCCATATCCATTATTTTTCATTATCCTTTTTATTTCTTTATTAAAATATCTCCTTTTGAGGATTTCTCTTTATCTCTCTTTTTATTTTCTTTATTGGAATTCCTTTTAATATTAGGAACCTTATGGATATGAAAATCCACCAAAGATAACTCAATTATACATATTTCCACTTATTTCCCACATTTTATCATTGTTTTCAATTTCTTTCTTAATAAAGAAATATTTAATTGATCTTTTCTTTTCTTTTGCATTAGTTTTGCAACTTTGGACTCCTTGGAACCCAAGGAACCCAAGAGGCACGAAATCCACCTTTGAATTATTTTCTTTTGCCTTCTAGAGGTTTCTACATCTTTCTTTTCCCCATTTCTTATTAATAATGAAGTTTCTTTTGTCTTTTCCTTGTTATTGGGCCCAATAGCCAATAAAGCCCACAAAACAATCAACAAGGCTATTGTAAACAAAATCCATTTATTCAAAACAAATTATATCATTATTTATTCAAATATCTTTAATAGGAGAAATTACATTTCTCACCAAAAGAACCCAAAAATTGGGGTTGTAACATCCTTCCCCTTTTATAGGAATTTTGCCCTCAAAATTCCACCAGGCACACAAAACAAACAGGATAAGCCCTTTTTTTATGTCCATCATGGCTCCCATGTGGCCTCACCCTTTCCATGGTGCTTCCCAAGAACATTCATCATCTCATATTCTTCCATCTGAGTTCTTTCTTACCTTGGTATATCGTACCCTCATAGGTGACTTAGGACATTTCAACCTCTCATAAAGCTGAATAGGTTCAGGGCTCAGCACATGGCTTGGGTACCTCACATAGTGCTCTAGATCTGACTCATGGAACACATTATACATCATGTTATCCTGAGGGGTAAGGCTAAACACAACCATCTCCACCAATCCATCTCAAATGGACCATGCAGTCGGGACTCAGCTCTCTCTTAGCTATAACTTAGAGGGGTCAGATTTTCACATCACATACTCTCCCACAGTGAACTGCATGTCAGTATGCTTTTCATCAGCTCATGACTCATTTTTCCCCTGGGCTCTCTTTCAGCCATTGCACGATCAAAGCGACTTCATCAGCACACACTGTGGTCTTGACCTTCACAAGGTTCCTTCACCAACATCATCTTAATGAAGTGGTGACCGACACAACCTATCTTACAAAGCTTCTTTACATCCCAATACTGGCTATGGTGGTTATCATCACATCTTACAGAAGACAAGAACTATCTACATGTATCACCCTGAACAAGCACACATGCTCTTATCAGACCCTCTAGTCTGGATTATACTAACCATTAGTTAGGGGTGATAAACTGTACTAGCACCGAGTTCGTCTACTTCCACCTCATGGAAGTGAATCTTTAGGTTATAAATAACTTTTGAACTCGCATCATGGTGCAGTTGAACCATCTCTCTCTCTTATGTAGTTCAACCGGATCCGTCCCTTGACAGTATTCTTTCTTCCTCATGTCATCTAGGTAAGGCGATCTACCATAACCCATATTGCATCTTGACCTTCCTTGGTCTAGGGGAGACTTACCATAACATCCATAATGATGAACTCCCATTCCTTCTCAGGGACTCTTTATCCTCTATATCAATACACTGGGTTACCTGTGTTCGTTCTTCACCTCCTGGCTTGCATGGAGACAAGACACATGCAACTTCATCTAAGGTATCCAAAGTACTACTGTCACTTATTATCTTTGTAGTACCACGGTGTATGGTGATCTTAAAATCATGATCTCTTGTAAGTCATGATTCCTCAAGATTGATTCCTTGACGTGCTCTCCCACCACCAGTTGTGGTCCTATAGTTTCTTTCCCTCGTTGTGCCTCCCTAGTTTGGTAGCACTTGCTTGGGCTCTCTCTCGATTAGCACACCAGAAAGGACAACTTTGCAGAGCAACTGATGTTCTCTGAGTTGTTCTATCTGAGAAGCCTCTAATACCCTTCTATATATAAGAGGGGTCAGGGTCAGGGTTCTTAGCCCCGGGTAATGTGGGACTAAAGTGGGAGTAGAAGGGTCCAAAATTTCTATGAATTAATACACTACGATAGGTGAACCGGGTGTTTCACAAACAAACCAATCATTTGGGGACTGAACCGATCGGTTCATCTCATGAACCAGTCGTTTGGGGATCTGAACCGATCAGTTCTTTCATGAACCGGTCATTTCATTTCCCATAGAAGTTCCCAATTGACTTTCTTCTTTCTATTTCCAATTAATCCAAAGATCAATACTTGTCCCAATCGAATTGTACAAGTAAAACAAAAATATTTTCTGACCAACCTAACTTTCCCAAACTGGCTCGTTTGGTCCAGCTGAACCGATTGGTCCAACACTTGAACCGGTCGTCTCACTTGACCCTCAGCCGATCGGTTCAACAATTTGAACCGATCAGTTGGCAGTCCAGGTTGTGCAGAAATTGGTCAATGCTGTTCTCAATCAATCTGTTACCCAAATCAGTAATCCAATACTTGAACTTGGTGATTCTAAGTCAATTCAATTGATTGAATGTTTAATTCAACTACTAAACACATTTAGTAAACAATCTAAACATCATTCATGGTTAAACTCCTCTTCCAGGTTAAATCCTATGTGTGTGACCCTACAGGCCCATTTCACGTTGGCAGTGAAAGTCCATAACACTTATGACTTCACAAGCAAAGAGTGGTGCCTAGTCGCACATCAGTGCTACCTAAGTGAAAAGAAAAGTTGGAGAACAACTTTCAATCCTACAATCTGTGACTGGTGTTACAGTGAATGTATAATTCCTTTGTCACTGATATCCCGAATGAACTCAAGGCATGGAACAATCATCCTTTCAACGTGCATTCACTTCCTTGATCTCAGAGCAGATTGGATGAGATACGTGTGACATCAATATCACATATTAATTCACACATACATGCACATGCCTTTCTCAGTCCTACTCATCAAGTGTCCATGGACATCAAACTTCCTCAGGAGGGACAAATCCCATATCTATCACCCCTCAAAAGCCCCATGTGTCAAAGTCACCCAATCATCACCTTTATAACAATCTATATTTTAGGACTGCGTTTGATGATGTCAAAGCGTACCCAATGACATGTGTTGAGTGTAGTGATTTCAGGTCAAAGAATCACACTCACCACCATCACTATGAGAGCTGACTGTAACTACCAAGTCATGGTTCCATGTGTCACTCTCACGGTGGGTCGATCTGATACACTTGTTCTCTAACAAGTACCTATGTGCTTGGCTTGATGTTACTATATCATGACTAATGAGATTATGTCATCAACCAACATACAATCTAGTCTTGTGTGTCATTGTTCTCTATCAACCTTCCATAATGACATCTGACTAGGGACAAAATAAGAATGTATATCTTAACATCTGTATCATATCATCATTTACGTCCTTAACCTAAAAGCATACGTCATTGAGTAAAATAATTCTTTAAACTTTCAATATGTTCTATCATTATCTCATAACTGACTGAACCATAATGAATAAGAATCTTACCTTTGATGTTTATCAAATCAATCTTAATGTATCCCACCAATCATCCCATGATTTGCTCTCAGGACATACCTACCAACACCTTGTGCTATCAAATAACCTCTAGAAGAAAGCCTTTTAGTCAAATCTCTCAACATGGCATCATTTGTAGTACAGTTATCAACAACAAGACACATGGTTTTTCTATCCAAATTCCACGTGTAAAGTTTTTCAAGAATTTCTTTGGAAAGATTTTCAACTATACGTGGAGCATCAATTGCAAAAAAAATTAAGATTCTCTTATGAAGTTTACATTCATCATCAATATAATGTGCAGTGAGACAAAAGTATCCTTTATTCTGAATAGAAGTCCACATATCAGTTGTCATGAGCACACATGAGGACAAGTTATCTAACACTTTATATAAATTTTCCTTTTCAGATTCAAAAATTGACATGCAATCTTTTTTTATAGTGGTTCGTGACACAAACTTGAACTGTGGTTGAAGATTTCTCACAAACTCCCTGAAGGTCACAGGCTCTACCATTGAAAAAGGGTATTCATGTACTATTATCATGCGAGCAAGATCAAACCTACTAACCTCTTGATGAAATGTATGATTTTTTATGTCTATTGATCCATTCTTTTTCTTCTCTTCAGCATTTAACTACATTTGCGCAAGCACTTCTTTGCCATAGTATTTTGATGGGTGTTGCCTCCTTACATGAGTATTTAAAGAACTAATTCCATCATTGCTCTTATTTGACAAAATTGCACTACAATAGTTGCATTTGGCTTTAGGCACTCCATTAACCTTCACTTTGACAAAGTGATTCCAAACATCAGAAGTAGTTTGTCTAGACCTTTATTTAGTTTGTTTGCCACCATCATTATGAGATTTGGATGGATGCTCAATTTCAATTTTATCCGCACTCAATTGTTTGCTAGGAGTTGCATTATAAGTAAATCATGTTCCATTAGTGCCCCCAATTTTATTAGGCCCCTCAACTACTTGATCCGACATAATACCTAACATAAAACAAAAATACAAATCTTGACTTAACACATCCAAGACAAACACATAACAAAAAATTAAAATGATTACTATATATATTTTCTAATCAAGAAACGAATTGAAGGACCAAAACATGTTTACAAGGAAATAAGAATGCAAGAGTCAGGCTTCCTTCACGGAATAGATATAAATATAGAGAATAAAACTAAAGAGTAGATTTAAAAGAAGCAAAGTTCTGGAAAACATGAAGTAACACCAAACTATAGTTAACCTGTTTGGAGCATGTAGAATTTTTATTTGGCAAAAAATATCACTCAAGATAGTAGTAGGCAAAATAACTCAAATCTTCTAGGCTTCCACCGCGACCTAAGGTAGACACCACCGTGTAGTTGGATTGGCAATAGAAGGTTGATGTGATGTCGTGCTCGATGCTCCTCAGATTAGACAGTGGAGTTAGGAATCACGAGCCATGACACGTTTGTTCTTGGACCAGTCGGGGCCGACTGCAGCGTAGTAGGTAGATTTGGACTATACTGTATAGCCTTCACAGTACAAGTGGAACACAAACAGAAGCGAATATCATCCCAGACCGACAGCTAGGGTTTGGTTCGTCTCCTATTCAACCTTGTTTTCTTGCTTCGTAGCTCTTTTTATAATTGTTTTCTCAGTTACAATTTGCAATTGTCAACTACTAATCAACGCAACGACAACTAGTCACTGAGACTCCGTATTGACTCCTTGTTTCTAGCCGATAACATCTTTTTCATTATTTATTAGATTGCAATTAGCAATCATTTTAAAGACTAATACATTATACATTATGTTGGCAACTCCTATTTTCCTGCCGGTCTCGACTAGTCTCTTTTTTATTACTTTCTAGATTGCAATCAGCAATCAATATACTACTTTTTAAATTGCAATTCGTTATTGATTCAGCAAGTTCCGCTGCCGTTAAATTTCTTTCTCATATTAGATATGATGCATGTGTATTGTCTTATATTATATAAAATTACATATATTATATATACATGCAATAATGTATAAGTATATACATACGGGTATACGGGTAAGACGGGTATGGATATACTAACAACCATAACTTTACCCGTTAGATGGCGGGTATATGGGTATACGGGTATATGGTTATATGGTTATTAAAACACATACCCATGATGGGTTAGAAGGGTATGAGTTCATGGGTATGCAGGTTTACCCGTAACCATTTACAGCCTTAGTGAGAATTTGTTTTCTAAATCCAAGTATAGAGATGGAAAGAGCAATAATTCACTTAATTTAGAAAAAAAAGTATCACTATAATTGGATATTTTTACCTATTCATTTGTTTAACATACTATCTTTGTAATTAATTGTTAACTTGAAACTTAATATAGAATGTCGAGAAGTATTTCAAAATTTTACATTGTATAAATTTGATGATGATGAACTTTGATAAGTACAATAACATAAATTACTTTTGATTCATGCATTTATCTTGTAAAAATATGATTACCACAAATGATTATTTTGAATTCCTCGAACACTTTTTTGAAGATCTCCCTCTAACAATTATATATAAATACATGCATATACACATATAATAAATATATATATATATATATATATATATATATATTAAACACACACGTGCCAATGCACGTGACACATCAAATCTATTGAATTATTATTATATTATTTTTATTAAGAATGAAATTACATAGTTAATAAATGTATGTGATTTGTTTTGCAACTTTCATGCAAATTGAGAAGTCTACGATAAAAGTTTGTATGCGGTAATAGTTTTACCTTGCATTAGTTTATAGAGATGTTTTTAATCAAGTGTTTTGTCTTTTTTTGCAATCCTATCAACAACGTTGGTGGGTATGAGGGAAAATAAGAAGGAAAGAAAATGAAAAGAGATCGTAGTTAGGAGGAGAGAGGGCGGACAGGTGGAAGGATATCGTGCTAATCAGTTGAGGAGTTTATGAGAGTCTGGTATTTGGGAGGAGAGAGGACGGGAAAGTGGGAGGGGATCGTGTTAATTAGTTGAGGAGTTTATGGGAGTGATGGATGAGTAGTCAAAGCAATAAAGATGGGATATAACTTGCCATGAGAAGAGATGTGGAACGAAAAGAACAAAAGAAACAAAAATATGGGAAAAAGTAGAAACGGAGAAAGTCAAGGAGAGAACTCCATTTTAAATTTTAAATTTCTATATTCCGATTGGTTGGAGATTTTGCAAAAATATTCAAATAGCAGTTTTGTAAGAAGTGAGACAAGCTCACTCTCTTTATAGTAAATATGTATTATAAAATCTTCTCGTCACAACACTATAATGGACTCTAGCTACAAGACAAACAAAAACAAGCATTATCACTTCGAGTTTCCACACAATTTTCAATGGCATGCATACCTCTATACTAAAAAGTAAATGCCTTGAAGCATAAATTATCAACTCAACCTGTTGACGTCAAACAGAGTGGACAATTTTTTTCAAGGGCAACATGACTACAACTTGCACTACCATTGGAAAGTGGCCAAGGTATCTCATATCTAATTTAATTTATGAGTTGATGATGTAGAATAATAGAAGTATCTAGTTTGTATATGAGAACTATACCTCCCAAACTGGCACGCTTCCTATCAACATGACTCCAAAAGATCTCAGCATTCTTTCCCATTTTACATTAGCAGCTGCAGTTTCAAGACTGAAAGAGGTAAAGAATATTTGTTTGAATCGTAATAAGGGTTCCACAGAGCTTCTCACCTATAGGGACCCCTTGTCCATACTTGTAGATGAACCTGAAGGAAAATAAATAGTAAAAATATCATGTGTTGGAATTAGACAGTGTTAATCATTTCTTGGCAGTGCTTTTTCTATAGAGACTGACATAGGCAATGGTTATGATACTTAGTTTTGACAATAACCTCACTTTTGCAATCCATGGTATATGGCAACACATCAAATCGTCTGATGAAGTAGATTTGCATATTTATATAGTATTAAGTGGAGAGTCAAAGTGGTCACACTCTCGCAATATGAAATAACATGTGATTGTACATTTTTTCTCGACTTTAGGTATGCTGATATCAATGTTGTTTTTATAAGGACCTACCTTGTCGATCTTCATGGTGTGTTTGTTCATGTATGAACATTGCTATACACTTTTAAGTGTCCATGTATGTCCGCCTCCTCTAGAAATATGAGACTCCATGCCCAAAACACCAAGCGAAATCCCACCTCCATGATGCAGGTTTTGGTCTTATAACCTGATTAGTGGGTAGTGATTCATCTGGTTTGGTTCATCGACCCTCAACTACCTATTCATTTCCAACTGTGGTAGAGGACACTGGGATCTGTTTTCTTTGGGAGTAGCTATCTCATTGCCTCCACTGCCTGTGTTGCTCACCCGCTTGTAATTAGATGGACACCGAGATGAAGTCCAAGAAGTCAAGAACATGAGCGAGCATCTAATGTACATCCAGTGATATGCTTCCTATCTATCACACGCACAGTGAAGAAAAACAAACCATAGAGGTGAGGGTTAGAAGGAAATTCATAAAATCATAAGAAAGCATAAAACATGTGTTGAAACACAGGACGGTAATTGATAACACTCTATTTTACGTACTTTTGGTATATATTTTACACCACTTTTAGTATATCTTTTGTTAACTTTTCACATAATTTTTCTATCTTTTTAACTAAAGCCTCACTTACATAGTTTCAGGTATATCCACAATCCAGATCGCGGGCAAGACTGCGACCGCGGTCCACTTATACCTCAACTGTGATCGCGGTTCCAGAGTTCCCTAGAGATCGTGATCATCAGACGACAAGGAGGGATCGCGGCTAGCTTATAGACCGCAGTCATCTCTCAACCACGACATCATGGATGGTCGTGATCTGAACATGCGCCTCAAGGATAGACCAGTGGTCGCGGTGTGGTTACAAGTCGTAATCAAGAAGGACCGCCATCAGCTTGGAAACCGCGGTCACTGATGAGCTCTTGCAAACCACGACCGAGCGGAAAGACCTCGACCTCGACTATCCGGATGCAACCCACAAGAAGACCTCGACCGCGGTTATCACCAGGCCGCGACCAATCTCAACTGTGGAAAAAGATGAATAAAGCACATACCGGGACCGCGGTCTCACCCTCACTTAACCAAGACCGCGACTGCGGTCCAGGCTTAAGTCGGTGGAATGTGCCTATAAATAGCACACCCACCTATTTTGTCAAATCATCATATCATAGATCATATCCCGAGGACCACAAAGTGCTGCTGCATTCTAGGTTCATCCCAAACCATCCCATCCATCAATCTTGGATCTCCAAAGGCCGAAGCTGAGGAGAGAGAAGATTGAAGACCCCTTCTTTGAGAGAAGAAGACCGTCCACGCCATCCACGTGATAGATCCGGATCTGAAGAAGTATTGTGTTGTATCACGTCTCTCTCTTTCTAGATCTATCATTCCATCCTATTGTACTTCCCTCCTCTCTTCATGGGCATCTCATGGATCTATCTTTCTGTAACGTCGTTATGCTATCCGCAAGCATGAGCGGCTAAACACCTTAACTTTGGTTGGGAGAAGCCACCAAGGCTCTCTCAACATGTATATTGTCTCTTTCTGTTGAATATACATATTCTTATCAAGATTATCTCCATGCACCTATTTTAATGCTTCACTTGTATGATTAGCTACCATCTTGTGATGTTCGATTGTGATATCTCGAGAGAGTAATATCGCTTTTATCATGTGTCATGGAGTAGTATGAATGCACGAGAGTGTTGGAATGCTAAGGCTTTAAAACCATATGTTCTATTGCGAGGTTTACATGTGGTCACCTCGAGAGAGGGACTACCCTTAGACTTAGATCGATCCTCATCTTGAGAAAGAGTAGAATAGATACTTTTGGTGGTTGCTTGTAATCTTGGTAAGAGTATGCAAGAGAGAGAGATGATGTTGCATGTTGGTGAGATGCTTTAGTAGGTGAACCCCAACTCAGGTTTCCTCCCGTATACTTGTTTCAACTTATTTCTTTTGTTTCTTTTGTTCTTGTTGTTCTTGATTCTTTTGAACTACTTTAGTTTGCGTGATGCCATTGTTCCTTAGGGAACACCCTTTTATATACCCACTTCGGCTAGAGTATACGAGTGTTATATTATGTGTGCTTAACATTGCCAACCTTGTCCCTGTAGTCGACCTCGATCGCTACATCAGACCCCATTTATCGTTACGGGAGCCTAAGAGTCGGGTTATCTCTTTAAAAGTCCGACTACTCTGAATCCACTCCTTTTGGACGTGCGATTTAGGCCGATCAGTAATCCTCTATCAAATTTGATAGAACATAACTAAGTAATGGTGACAAGGGATTTTGTCATCATCCTGCTACCGCCAATGGTCATATGAATCTTGTTAATGGCTCTGGTTGGACTGGATAATCTCTGACGAAGTATAATAGTTTTCAAGGAGGGACTCTCCTATCAAGTTGTGTGATCGTTTTCTAAGACTACAGCCTCAACATTCAGTTGCTCCAGTTTTAACATCCATTGCCTTGGCAGTAAGATATACGATGCACATGGGATTTCGGGTGGGGAAAGAATGAAACCAATGAGGACAGCAGGAATAAGAAGTGAGAATCGAGCAAGAATGTAACCCTTCAAGGGATTGTACTTGGTGTACATTTGTCGTCCACTCTCCATGTGATGAAGTGTCAGATCGAGCGGCCATTATCACCATGATCCCTACAAACATAGTTACTATTGATTTGTAAGAGATCGTGGGATAGTGGTTGTTCATCCCTTAGGATAATGAGAATGTTTGGAAAGATATCTGAGTGGTTGTTTTCATAAGAAAGGAAGATCGTGCCTCGATGAAATGATACGTGGTATTCAGTGAAAAAATTTGCAATTTGGATGATCAGTTACCGTAAGGAGGAGCGACCAAGGCAGAACTGAAAGGGAGACATTTAAACCCATCGTGAGTGTTGTTTACGTGGGTGTGTTTTTTGGTGAGAGGGGAAGGAATAACATGGGTGTGGTAAGTTTGGGGTAAACGTAGAGGCAGTTTTCTTTGAGGGAAAAAAGGAAAAAAAGGTAAAAAAAATCTGAGAAAAGAGAGAGTCAAGGAGATTGTATGATTCTGAAAATGTTGTAATGTGATTGGTAAAGATTTTTTTAAGAAAAAAATGGCAAAGTCGTAAATAGTTGAAAAGATTCACTCTTTTTATAGTAGTATAGATATATAGATGAGATTCAAAACACATGGAGATGAGTGAAATGTTGCACGCAATGGGGGAATCACAAGGTTGGTACGGTGGCCGTGGTAAGCACAATACCTTCTGATGGAGAAGGGGGTTGGGGTTGTATGGGAGATGGTGGCGATGGCACATCTATGCATATGTACAATGATGATCTTGTTTTTAAGAAGGAGAGGGAAAAAGGGGACAAAAAGGTTGAACTGGTGCTTCAAGAAGTTACACTGCCTCAAAAACATGCGACGCAACTACAAGCTGATAACACCGCCAATTCTCCAGAGAGGATTCCTATGATGCAACTAGAAGATTTTGGACTACAAGTTTTCTATGGGAGGTGAAGGGATCGAGTGGAGGACTCCACATCTGACTCCGAACCTTCCATTCCAAGTTCTTCATTTAAAGTCCATTGAGCAAAGACAAGGTGTTCTCTATAGTGCTCGTCATTTTTAGTCAGACTCCTCTGACAAAACGAAGCCTCCTGTAACCACCTATACTAGAAGATACAAAGGTACAATGATACAAAATGGTACAAAATCGACCTTTCTTGAGGATTACAATCAACAAAAAAACATCTACTATGATATAAAATGGTACATAATCGATCTTTCTTTAGGATGATGATAAACAATAAATCATCTAAGATGATTTTTACATAGTTCAACAAGCAGGTTCATTTGAGATTAAGATTCAGCCAAAAGAAGTTCTTATTCTAGACTAAACGTTGCCTCATTTAGTTGAGATCAAATTGATCGGTCGTATTATGGGTTATCTCACTTGGTGTGATCGCCTAAAGTTACTTTGATGACCAGTTGGAAATTGGAGAGTCTATGAACTAAGTATGAATACTTTTCCTAACCAATTCTCATGTAACCAAGACAATGCCAAGGCTCTTACGGGTGGACCATGGTCTTTGTACAGTTGTTGCTTGATTGCATGGTGGTGGAATACCAGAATTTGTACATTCCATGGGATTTCCTAGTTCAATTATGGTTTGGGAAAGGTCCATTGATTTTCCATTTCACCTCTACAATAAGTTCCTATTTAATAGGGTGGGCAAAGTCCTGAGGAAGTTATTTTGAGTGGATGATCATAAGTTTAACTATATGAGGATTCCCTTTGTGCGATTAGCCATGGAGATTGATAGAATAGAGCTAGTGCTACTAGTGATCTTGATCAATGGTGTTGTAATTCAGGTGGAATATAAATATCTCCCAGTCCTCTATCACTTATGTGGAAAACTAGGTCATCACTGGGGAGAATTTGGGATTACAACTAATTATAGTCCTCCTAAACTACCAACCCATTAATGCATTGTAGGTATACTATGGGTGGAAGATGAGAAGAGATGGAAAATGAAATATGGAAGAACTACTCACTCTTTCGAACCAAAATGACCCTACTAGCCTCATTTGTTGTTATGTATGCCCAGAGAGCCAATCATATGATGATTGTAATCACATAATATATAAATGATTTGATTATAAATAAGGCAAGCTTACAATTTATTTTGTTTTATTCAGTTATGAGATAATAATGTAACATAATAAATGTCTAGAGAATGATATTACTCAATGACATATGTCTTCAAGTACGTGACTTGAACAACGAGATCATACGAATGTTAAGAGTATAGACATTCTCATTATCTCCCTATTGGATGTTATTGTGGAAGGTAGATAGACAGCAATAAAACATGACTAGAGTGTGCACTAGTTGGCGACATATGCTAATTAGTCATGATATGTGATATCAAAACAAGCACACAAATACATCTTATAAAATAGTGTATCATACAGACACACCATGAGAGTGATAGATGGAAATCATTACGATGGTAGTCATAGTCAGCTCTCATAGTGTTGGTGGTGATTGTGTTCTTTGACCTGAAGTCACTACACTCATCACATGTCGTTCAGTGTGCTTTGACATAATCCAATGTAATTGTGAATAAGGGTTGGCCATAAAGGTGATGATTGGGTGAGTATGACACATGAGGACTGCTGTGAGTGATGTAGATGGGATATGTCCCTCCTATAGGAGTGTGATATCCTAGGCCTATTGATTAGCGATATTGAGAAATGTATAACCATGAGAATGTGAGTCAATATGTGATATTAAGCTTACATATATCTCAGACAATCTGCTCTGGTTGAAGAAATAAGATTGAATGTTGAAGAAGATGACTACTCCATGCCTCGAGTTCAATCTAGATATAAGTGACAAAGGAATTATACAAACACTGTAACACTATACAGAGATTGTAGGTTGAAATTGTTCTCCAACTTTCCATTCACTTGCGTAGCACTATTGTGTGACTAGGCACCACCCTTTGCTTTTGATGTCATAAACCAATTATGGACATTTACTATCACCATGATATGAGACCTATAGGGTCACACAAATAGGAACTCACCTAGAAGAGGATTTTATCCATCGATGATGTTTAACTTGATTACTAAATATGTTTAGGTAGTCAATTAAACAACCAATTAACTGAATGGACTCAGAACCATCAAGTTCAAGTGTTGGAATGATTGGTTAGGGTGTCAGGTTGATTGGAAATTGAATCGGATGAAATATGCATGAGTCAGGACACCAACTGATCAGCTCACTCGGTGAACTGATCAGCTCTGGGTTGGTGAGAAGACCGGTTCACTTGGTGAACCGATCGGCTCGGTCATGCCAACTAAAGCTTCTAGTGATTTTCTAAATTCATGAGAATAGATGATCATTTCACTTATTCAATTTGATTGGTACAAGGAATTAATGTTGGACATTAATTAGAAATGAATTGTCAATTCAAATTGTGATTGGGAAACATGTGAAACAATTGGCTCACTGAGTGAACCGTTTGTCTCACTGTTCTATCAGGTAGGTTCACCAATGAATTGACCAGTTCACCTGTCGTAGGGAAATTAATTCATAGAAATTATGGTCCCTTCCACTCCCACACAGACAGGGAACCCAAACTCTAATCCCTCCTATAAATATAGGGGTACCGGGGGCTTCTCAGACCCATCAATTGCCTTTTACAATTGTTTGTCTTCTCTGATTGTGGTAACTAAGAGAACTCGAGCAAGTCGTACCCAATAAAGGGAGGGATAGTAAGGGAGAATAATTTTGGGAGACAAAGATAGTGACTAGTACATGAAATGGAGGGACAACTCCTTCATGGATGCTCTAGTAGGATGACAGGAGTTCTAGGAAGTCCATGTGGAATTCCATAGAGGTGTGGAGGCCGTTGTCTACCGCTAGGAGGACGGCATGAACCTGTTGTATGTGGTGAAAATAGGAGGCGTAGCAGACGAGTCCCAGTACAACTAGAATATAGTTTTGCATCTACAACAACGAGGAAATGTCATTAGACTTTCTCTAGGACCAGGTGTATCCTCAAAACCATCCTTCCCATCATATAGTTGTTGACGTGTTCTGTTAGTTTATGGGGAATATTATTGACATCCAACAAGATCCAACTGTACCAATCTAGAATGTCAAACTCATTTGAGTAATTAAATGATGATTTTGATTATTGTGATGTTGTTGTTGTGTATCTAGACGATGTAATGGATGTAGAGGTAGAAATGATGCATGATCCTCTGGGTCCCAAAATCTAGAACAAAAGAAAAAGTCCCATGTGACTCATACTACTGACATTGATGATATCATGGATAATATTTGGGCAACAAGCTAAATGGGTCATATTTATTCTGGAGTACACATGAAAGAGCATGGTTTATCCATGTTATGTATTATTAGATTCATTTCGACATTGATTATGTATGGACATCAAGGTAGACAACAAGAATAGAGTTGTCATACACGAAAAGAAAAAGAACAAGAAGAATAAGTCATATAGAGTATAATATCATGCATTAGAGTTGAGATTTATTTTTACTCAAAGAATGCACTAATTTTTGGGGCAGTTAGGAGGTTTAGAGTGATAAGAGTATATTAATACTTGTTGTAAGGAGTGGGACCCGAGAGGGGAACACTCCTTACTTAATTCAAGAAAATAAATTTGCATAAAACCCCATGAACACAAATATGACCGAATAAAAGGGGTGCAAATTTTCTCTCTCAAACAGATGGGTATAGAAGCATAGCTTGTGGCAGCAGAAAATAAAAATCTAACTATTACACCAATTAATTGTTCATATTAACATTTGACCTTATAGGAGAAGTCTAAACTATGAATCTAATCATCATGATCATATTGTGATGATCAACCTTCCCATCTCAGAACTCCTCCTTGCACTTGGTCCAACGCAAAATCCTCTCCTTCCTAAACCTTAGGCTGAGCTAACTTTGAGTGGGCTGAAGAACAACACCCAGGAAAAGGGAAAATAAAAGAAACCATGTCAGCGAATGCTAAGTATGCACAAAGTAAAATAATTGGGTATTAATTAAAGTGAGAAAAGATTTAAAGTAAAGAGATGTCCATAATGAGATATCCAAACAAAATGATTTTCCAAAAATATTTAAAATGTCCAAAAGATGAGTCAATTATTATAAGGATATGGTTGATAAAATATTTCTTTCCCTGCTCATGTTAACATAATCTCAAAGATAAATAGTTGTGTGGTGATAAATAAACACTAACTAGCATATACTGAGAAGTAGGGTAGGAACCCATAAGTATTCCATACCCAAGGGAAGGAGGACTTAAATCTTAGTGCCAAACAAATATTGTATTCTGAAAGGGAATAGAACCCAGTGCATAGCAGGGGAATAAGACCCAATGCCTAATATCATATGTGGTAGGGGAATAAAACTGAGTGCCGAGAAGGGGAATAAAACCCAGTGCCTATAAACAATATGTGGCAAAGGAATAAAACTCGGTGCCTATATGGTGTCACTTCTTCTAATTATGAAAAGTCATCCACACATGCAAATAGGGTAGGTAAGAATGAAGAATAATTATTTTTCATGCAAAGGATATGAATGTCAAGGTTACATCAAATAGGGTCAGAGGACCCATGGAAGTTGTAAGATTAGGTTATACGCCCATCAATGTGGTATCAACATTAACAAATTAGGAAAATATAATAAAGAAGTGTACTTTAAAAAGATGATAGGATTTTCCACAATTTAGTTAGTGCCTCATATGAAAAAAGATATTTAGTCATGATATTATGCCCAATTTAAATAAAGTAGATGTACATACCTTGACTTGGATATTAAGTCCGAGATTGGATCCTAACCCTCCAAGTTTAAAGGCAACTCAACCTACAAATTGAATTAGGTCTATTAATTATGGTTGATGTCCTAATATAGATGTATGGTGAAAACCCTAAAATTCCAAATCCATCAACAATCCCTAGGTCAACTCATGATAAAGACCTAACAATGAGTTTAGAGTTTCTTTATAATATCTTGACTCGAAATCACACTTTATTAATTATGATGTTATCTTTGATTACTTTTAAGATCATAAGTATAAGAATGATCTAAAATCTAAATCTTCATCAAAACCTAGATTGACACATAATTTTATCTCAGAGAGAAATTTCAAGGTTACTAATAATGGATGTGACTCTAAGATTCCATATTTATCCTTTAAAACCTATCTTTAATTATTAATGTGATATTAAGAAGGTTTAAAACCCTAAAAATAAATTCTTTAAAATTTGTGAACAAGGCATTAACACTATACTAAAAGGTAGAGAAAATTATCAGAATTCTAAAATATATTTTTTGTAATTTTTGGAGCTTCTAGTATAAAGTCCTAATTTTTACAAGATTTATCCTATTTAATGATTTATTAAGTAAGTTTAAATCACAAAAGACCGATTTGGGCCTAGATTAGATAGTGGAATATAGGCACGTGACAGGGAAATGATATCTTTTTCCCACCCGCATTATATGCAACATTTAAAAGAAATTTGTGTGGCAAATTCCCAAAATACTCCTTGAAAGACTACTTTGTTAGTGATGGTGTGAGAGGAAAAAAAGGAAAACCACCACTCAGACTCATTCTCCTTTGCTTGGCCATGCCATGGCCATGAACAAGAAGTAGCTACAATGGCCAAATTTTGGGGAAAATTGATTGGCACTAGATCATGTCGAACAAACATGTTGTTCGTGAAGAACCAAGGTCAATGAGGCATACCGTGAAAGGAATCAAACCCGAGTGAAGATGACTACCAAGGCAAGTCACCGCAAACTTGAGTTAGAAAATGGAGTCAATGGCACAGTGAAATAAAAGTGTGGGGGGAAATTGTAGCCACTGAAGAAAAGGTTGGGATCCCCAGAAACCAGACAAGGGGTCACCCATGTATAAGTTTGAGAATTAGGGTTTATAGAGATGGTAGCTTCGAGAGTCTTGGGTCAGAGATTAGGTGTTTCTCAAAATTTCCATGATAGGGTTCATGTAGGGTATGGTTGGATGCATCTCTGGATGAGGAATCCTTAGGCAAAGAAATCTCATGAAGAGGTCGGATATGGTGAGAGAAATCACCATTTTACAAAGGCATACACATATGAATGGTTTCCTAATCCAGGTCGAGGTAGATGATAAACTACTGACCGCTACATCGTGATCCGACGGTGATGAAAAATCCCGCGCCCAGTTGTTGTCATGACATTAATGCCTTCTAAAATCAAATTTGATTGAAGTGACACATATTTCAATTTCTTTTCTTTTCCCTTCAAATTGGGTGAGTAAACAACCTCCAAATAAAGTGAAATTTGGTGTGTAAGGTAATAAGGAACAAAAGAATCCAATTTTCAAGTCAAATTTTTGTTTTGGAAAACTTTAATCCGTAAAACATCTAATTTGATGAAAAGTATATTTTCTCTATATAAATGTATTCCTTTATTATTTCTTAACCAAATTTTGTGTATAACTCTCTCTTAACAAACATAACCACATGAAAAGTCAAGACTAATTTTAAACTTAGATACCTTAATTTGATAATTTTGCACAATCAAACCCAAAACTAAAGAATATCCTCTATTTCATGTATTAAGGCTTCAAATTTTGGTATTTTATTTTAAACTCTCTTATTTGAAGGATATTAACATCCTAGACACAACAAATTAGTAAGAGGGGCTTATAATAAAGGTTCATATTATTTCCTCAAGCTTGGGTTCGTTGCACTTGTGAAAACTTGTATCTTGGAAATCTTGAATGTAAAATCTATCCAAGAACTCAGTTCGGTGAACATCAACCCCAAGCACCTTTGGCTCACCCCACATGGTTATGAAAACAAACTTGGAATCAAGGAGGAGGAAGATACATTTTACAACAACATTCTTTCTTCATGAATATGTCTGGGAAAGGGGATGGAGAAGAAAAATAGAAAAGAAACATTGATCAATAAGATATTAACCATAGATTTGCTAAGAAGAAGGAATATCTTGCATATCTAACAACAAACTTGCAAGGAAAGATATAGATTTGGCCTCAGTCTCCTAAAGTCGCCTCTCTATAGATTTAGAAGTTAAAACAAAAACTTCGTAGGTCAAAGATGTTGAAATAAATTGATGTAACTCACTTATATATGTAGCTGGTCAACTTTCCAACATGGTCAGGTTCACATCCCAATGCATCCAATCGGGCAAAACAAAAGTAGAAAATGACAAGAGAAAGTCATTGAACCTTGGCCAACTGACCATGCCCGGGTTCACACCAAACCAACCCAGTTTCAATAGAAAAAATTTAAGATATAATTCAAATTCATACATAAGTACCTAAAAGCATCTTATATCCAAAACATTATTAAACTTGATGCAGTTTCATGAAACTCAGATAAATTCAATGTTCACAAACCCAAAAAATGATGAATCTCAAAACATAGAGACCTGACCTTCCCTTGTCATGCAAACTTGGGTTTAATTGAACTCAGCCAAATTCACTACTAGTCGATTCCAAAATGGACTCACGAGGGAACTCTACCTAGTTGCTTGAACTAATCCTAGTTTAGGGAAACCCATCTGGGGGGTTTGAACCCAACTCGATTTAGATACCAAGGAGTACATCCAATTCTCACAATTAAATTTATACCTCACCATATATATCAATATAATCTATATGATTCTATTAAGATGAATTATTTTAGATATCTAATAAACAATACAACTCAATGGAAACAAACATAGAATGCATATCGTTAAGTATATGACCGGGTCTTGAGATGGCACTCCTAAAAATGCACGTGTGATCCCAAAGATGGATTAGACTTTAAATTTATATTTTGAAACCTTCAAAGACCCTCAACAAATTGATATAGGGTTGAAGTAGATATATACGATCGAAAACAGGGACGTGTGGTCATTTAGACATGTTAGATTCTGCTCACAAGTAGTTAAGAAAAACAATCGTTGATATATACAAGGAACAAGAACAAGTTTAATAAATGGAATGAAACAAAATAAGTAAAGGGAATAAAATAGATTCAGTAGAATCCTACCAATCAAGAGAAGGAGATCCTAACTATGTAACCACAAGGGAAATTTGTGCGCCCATTATTGGAAGTTGATAACCCTCAAACACCCTATAAAGCAACTAATATTCAAAAATAGTATGTAGTAGATGTCCTTTCGGGGTCCTCCCACTCACTCTCGCACACTGTAACTAAAATCCCATCAATGATCTGAAACCTTTCTCGAGGACCGACCAATGCCTCAGTATATTTTGGATACCCTCCTAGGTACAAAATATCCAAAGAAATTAGGAATAATAGAGAATTGACATAGAACACAAGACGTGAATGTGGTTGCATTCATATGAATTCGGTCACATTCGGATGAATGTGGTCAAACTCACTTGAACTTGGTTGAATTTAGTTCTAAGTCAAAACTTTCCGACTTTGTGTTCCATACAAATCCTCCCTTGGACGTCCTCTTGAATTTTGGCCCAAACTACCTCATCTACCCATTTCTACAACAAATCTCTCAATCTTGGTAGATATCAAGGTTCGAGAAGGAAAGAGATGAACCAAACCAATGATCATAAAAAAAGACAAGATAGAACAAAAACCATGCTAGATCAAGAAGAAAACTACTTGCTTAGAGGAAAAGTACATAAACATGTCAAAAAAGGGGCTACATAGCAAAGAAGGAGATAAAATAGCCATGCAAAAATATAGTTGGCACCAAAAAAAGATGGAATTGCATCACTTGTACATAAATAAAGAAGAATAGTAAAACAAAGAGGTAGAAGAAGAGATTTAGCCCATAGAAGAGAGGTTTCTAGTCTCTCTCGCCTTAACCTCTGGATGTGTTGCATCTCTTACTTGGGGTCCTCCTCCTTGATCTTCTAAACTCTTTGGCCACCTCTCTCTTTGATTCCGTCCCAACAACAACTTGGATGGGTTTATGGTGGTGGAAAATGCTGAAAATAGTTGGGATGTGGTTGAATGATGGTGGAAATGGATGTAAGGAAGCTAATGGAGGTGAAAGATGATGGAAAATGGTGGAGTATGTAATTAAACCAAAGGAACATGTGTAGGATGAGATCTTAAACCCTCTCAGGCCTTGGAGCTCTAGGAAGGAGTTCTGGGAATCCAATGTTGGAGCTCTAGAAGGCAGTTCAAAAAGTTTAAATGGAACCCCTGGCAAGGTAGACAAGGTGGGTATTTATTGTGGTAAACAATGAGTATAAGTGAGTGGGAAATGAATTTCACCAAACTCAAGTGAATGTGGTCAAATTCGCTCCTTTGGTTTGCAAGGAAGGACTAGAATGGACCATCTGACACATCTTCAGAAGACACCATCGGAAGATGGCCATTGAAAGATGCTCCATCGATAGGAACGTTAGGATGGCAACATTGGAAAATGCACCTTTGGAACTAGCCTTCGGCTGGTGGACCATCAGACACACAATCAGAAGGAGGATGTCTAGTTGTCTTTTGAGGAAAACAACTAGAGGTGGGTGGAAATGAGTTTGTCTAAATTTGGTTGAATTCAACCAAATTGATTTCTTTGATTGGAGGTTGTAGAAGTGCTCCTAAATATGGTTTTACTAAACTTTGGTTGTGACCTTCGGACTAGACCATCAGAAGATAGTCCATCAGAAGTGACCAAAAAAAGGAACAATTTGAAGAGGAACCTTTGGCATCATTCTTCGGTTGGTTCCACCAGAAGATGGTCTTTTAGATGTCTTCCAAAGAAAAACAATCGATGAAGTGTCGATGTGTACTTTTGTAGAAAGTAGGGGATGTATTTGACTGAATTTGGGGGAATTCCAGTTGAATTCGTCAGGAGGAATATGAGAATTGATGTTATCTTAAGTTTGGTGCCTGCAACTCCCAAAATTGACTAGTTGAGAAATTATATCTTCAAAAAGATATCAATTATAAAAAGCTAAGTATCTAGGGTTATTTTGGGCATATCAAGGTCAACAGAAAACTATATATAAGTACTTAGAATAAACACGTATATTTGGGTATTATCAGAATATTATCTTTCCTTGTTCTCTTTCTAGTTTTAATATCACCTTTAGTTTATCTAAGGCTAAGTATGTACTCAAAGAATATAACCACAACATAAGTTCAAAATCATTTTAGCTCAATGATTCCTAACTTAACCAAACATGGGGATAGAAAATTATTTTTTATTATTTGTTTCAAATGTATTCATAAAATTATTATCCAGCTAGGCTTATTAATTATTTAGTGCATTTTCATTACCTTAATTATCCTATTAGGGGTTAAAAATTTTCAATTGATCATATCATCAGATTAGGGTTGAAACTTAGCTTAGATGAGAAGGGGTAAAGCTAGGAATAATGGCAAATAAGTTTATAACAATATAATATATTCTAGTTTTGGTTGTTACATTTTGTAACATGGTATACATTCTTGTGACATCTAAAAGTGAGGACATGTCCTAATATGATTATCTCCACATCACAATTGGTCTTAAGAACATTTTAGTAAAAGGACCATATTGGTGAGTGTTTATATGTATTCAACCTAGTAAGGAATATAGTTGATAACTATGCAGGTTAAAACACTAAGACATATGCACCATTCATTACACTATAAGAACAAATTACAAATCAATTCTAGATAGCAAGAAGCAAATCCTTTGTTATTTTAAGGGCATTGTTTCCTGTGGCCTTCAAAATTAGAATTTTGAGTAATCTAGTAATCCAATATTCCTAGTAGGAGATTGAGCTAAATTACCTTTATTGAAAATATTGGCATCATAATTTTATGCACTTCTGTGAGTCTAGATGTGTCACTTGGCTCTATAAGAAAAAAACCAAGTTAAGTATTGAATCTAAATATCTATCAATTTCTCTCATAGTTATTGGGGTGATTTGGCTTCCACCCATATGGAGATAGGAATTTCACAGAAACAATCTCTACCTCAACTTGTCACACCTAACTGTCAGTCCAATTCACCATGATGGACCTAAGAATATGAAGTTAGACTACCACTTTGTCTGAGAGGTGGTCCAAGGACATTTTCTAACAAAATTTGTTTCATCAGATAATTTTCTTGTTGATATATTTGCCAAGAAAAGTGTAAAGCTTTTGTTGCCAAAATAAGAACCAATGAGATTATCCATTCAAGTTTGAGGGAATGTGTATGTGAAGGTAACAAAGATAGAATGAGTTTAAAAGATAAATAATGAGTTAAGTTGTATTAGCTTCCATTTATCTCTTCTATATATTTTGTTTTGGATTTATGTTGCAAGTCATATTGAATTGTATAGGGCTACTTTTTGTAAATGTGTTATTCTATTTATATTTAGTAGATAGTGAGAGTCCCAATTTAAACCCCACACAGTAGGCTGAGAAGAAGAAAATCAGAGGAAGTTAGAAGGAAACTATAGTAGCACATGCACATGAACAATAATAAAACCATAAAACACATGTTCACCATTCAACATATAATTACAACATGAATTGTTATGACATTTGATATTACATATTGAACAACAAACTTCTACATATACATGTACTACCACTAAACAACAAGATCTTAAGACAACATGTCCGCCTATACATCTCCTCGCCACACAAATCACAACTATCATGGTTCTTCAAGATCATAAGTCCACAACCTAAACAAAAGATTACATGTGGTACACGTCAGCACAATATTCAAGAATATTTTAGTGAGTGTGCCTACATGTCTTTTTTATTTATCCCTCATTACTAAGCTTGGCAATAAGATAAAACTAATACTTGGCAGTTATAAAGAAATACAAGAAAAATCATATACTTGCACAAAGATGTTCATTAAAAAAAGAACACATATTTTAGGCACATTTTCAAATATATCATCCATGCATTTTCCACCTGAGGGAATAATGCATCATCTCAGCTACCAAAGAGTTTGAGATGTAAGGACTTATGATCTACTACCAAAGAGTTAGATCATTGTTCAATGTGATCTGCTACCAAAGAGAATGATCACTTTCCAACACTATGCTACCCAAGAGAATTAGTGATTTCATATAATGGAACAGATATATTATGTTTCATGTGTTCATAGACATAAGTATGGAAAATCAAGCAACATATCATTCAAGAACAATGTTTTCAACTAATACCATATGCCAAGTATTTGTACACATATAATACCTCTATACTCAATAGTCAGCCAAGTAAGAGGTAAGGGTGTACCTTTCTGACAGATTACTAATCACATTCCTGATGTCAGATATATCCTCATGTCAACTATATCTTGGTCAAACCCCTGTTTAAGATAAGATCACACATCACCAATAGGTTCTCATCATCTTAACCCTAGTTATGTCCATTTTAGGATTTTCTTTACTCATTAAGATATCTCATTAATACTTATCTTATCATCATGGTATTAGGTTACTAGTCTTAGATTCTGAGTTAGGATACGTCATTTGAACATCTGGTTCCACATCACTTTTCACTTATATTAACCCTAGGTTATATTCATTAATCCAATTAGGGTTTCAAACCATATTAAGAGCCATCATCATTGTATATCATGAATTATGTGAGTCATTGTGATCCTTGAATTACATATTAGCTTATAATTAGTGATATGAGCTTACTCTGTAATTTTATGGTTTCTTGAGCATATTTGTAATTATTGCACATTAATAAGGGTTATCAGCCCTAATTAACCACATTAAGAAAATTACATAGTTTCATGTTGAAAATTATATCCGACATCATATGGATTATAAAACACGTTTAGGAGTTAGTAGAACATTCTCATAATTTTAGGTCTTCATGTATTATTTATTAGACATCAAAAGACCATTTTATATCTTACATGATAACCCTAATATTTAAGCTTCAAAAAACTGATATCATGGTCCCATGTTGTTCTACTCATTTTTTTGAACATTTTTATACCTTGTTTGTAATTTTTGGATAAACAAGCTAATTTATACAAATTATACAAGATTATGACATTTATTGAAGATTTACCTTTTTGTGGCCAATAGGCCGCTACCACGTGGCCACTAGGGTGATGCCCTTAGCTCTTACCTTCCATTGAGTTGGCCAGTCTACTAGTGATGCCACTGGTTTGCTACCTAGGCTCGGTTTGAACTGGATCAGCCGGTTCAATTCTCCGCTCTCTCTCTCTTTCTCACGAGTCCACGTGATCTCGCGACCCTGTTCTTCTGTGAATAGGTGTCGCCGCCGCTGGCTGGAATCCGGTGAGGAATTCTTGCAGACCCAATATTCCTCATCATATACTTTGTCTTCCAGTAGCTTCGTCACAGCCATACAACTTCCTACAGTCGACCGAAAGCCCTCCTGCGGCTTTGAGATGTTGCCCTAGTGAGCTCGTCGTTGCTGGTTTCCACCAGGGTGGAGCATAGGGGGCAAAGTGCCTCTGCTCATCGTCGTGTCAATTTGAAGCTCCATAAAGAATCACCACACCTCCAAGAACTCGTCTATGTTCTTTATTTACAGCGAGGAGCTCAGTGAACCAGTCTTCGAAGTCCATCTCCTCCTTGTATGAAGACCTTCTTCGTCCATCATGGGGATACCAACAACTAGCCAAGTAGCTCGAGGTTGAAGTTCCAATGGGATCAGAGAAGCTCTGGGCATCTTGTAGACTCACAATCAAGCACTTCTTTCCCCATTCTTTTCCCTCATGTCTCTCCTGTAAAACTCGTTGGAGATACAAAGAGAATGGGGAGATGGAACTCTCTCTTCTCCCCATAGAAATCCTCGAATGAGGGGTCATCACAATCCATTGGAAATGGCATACTTGTTTAGCCACACAAAACTGCTCCTCAGCCCATGACTAGCATACTTGGCATCATGGGAGTGTGTTGCTTGGAGGTTGGTTGTAGCTAATGTGAAGAAGATAACCTCCTCTGTCGTTCGATTGCATCTAAGGGCCTAAATAGGGGTGTATGTAGGTCAATCTGTGTCATCTCCTTTTCAAAGGCCACAACCAATGGATCTTAGATCCAAGGCTATAAATTGGCCACACAGTCTAGTCAATAATTCATGAGTGTGAAACAACATAACTTAGGCTCAAGCTAATAAACTTAGGTCTATCAATCACCGACAATGCACATCATTTCACAAAATTCAAACCTAAATATCTCTCTCTAGGAACATCAAATCATTATGAAATTTCAACCATAGTTTTATTACTACCAAAACTACTTTCTATTAAAATTTGGTGTCATAACTTAGCTTCTTGATCAGCCAAAAAAATGCCTCAATAGAGTATATATTTAGGGATCTTAAGCATGATATCAACCTCAATTAACATCCATATGTAGTCAAAAAATACTTGGGAACTCTTAATATAACTCAGACACATGATTTCATCTATGTCATTAACAATTCATGGATTCTAAAAGTTCAATCTATCACATCCGACACACCTTAAAAGAAATGTTGTCCTAAAAATTAAGCCAAAATCCAATCCATCACATCATATGCATCTTAAAAGAAAAGTTCGTCCTCAAAATTAAGCCATAATAGTACTCCAAGGAAAAACTAATCATGTCTTCATCCATATGTAGGACACCACTCTATGTGCAACATATCCAAAAATAAAGCCCCATAGTCATATCCAAACCACTATTGGGAGGTTTTAAAACATCCAGGGTGAAACATCCCCTTCATAAAGGATTGAAACAACAACTTAGAAATTCGTGTTATGTCATGAAATCTCATATGTTAGGGCTGAATCCTTATATTTACCCATTCATTAGGGTTTCCACATCATATTATCATGTTCTAAAGGAGTTAACTAAAGTTAGCCCGTTATATCAAGGTATCATCAACATTTTATTGAGCTAATCGTTAGAACATGTTCAACATTAACATATGCCTTTTAGGAGGGAGTTAACTAAAGTTAACCCACTTTATCCATCTAGGTCATATCAAGGTGTCATAATCATTATGTTGGGATAACTATCAAACTATATTTTTTGTCATCTTTATTAAGCACTAAGATTAACTCCTCATGTAACATGTTTCATTCATACGATCTTATGTCATTGCTCATAATAAATTACAACATTTACTAGTGATTTCATCACAAGATTAACCAACGATATCACATTATCATCATTATTCATGTATATGGTTAACCATTTATTTATTGACATCTATTAAACCATCTCGAGGTTTCCATGATAACATGTCTATATATCACGTGTTGAGATTAGATCACATCCTTACATATATTATATCATGGTTGAGCTAAAGAAACTTATGTGAGTGGCTTGTTAAACATATATCAAAACTTCATCTAGTTCAACTGAGGTTCTCCTAACCCATATCATGAGGATAGTGTCATTCTCAGCCTCTCTAAGCTCACTCAACTCTATGAGTATCTAATATGCACAAACTTTGTCCTCCCTCTTTGGTCTAGGGTTTTCAGTTCTACCTCATTGGTACTGATCGATAGCTTTAATAGCTCTGGCCACATAAGCACAAACCAAAACATGATATCACATTCTCTTCATAGATCTCTACCCATTAGAACTATTTCTCAACTCTCTCTCTCTCTCTCTTATATACACATGACTAGATTCCTATATAGGGAACCACCAACCCGAGTATGAGGATTCTCAACATACTAACACCATTTACCTCCCGTAGGGTCTTGGGACTCTCCCTTACCCAGATGGTAGGTTCTCATATTTCCATATTCACATATATAACCAGCCTCTCTCTCAACTCTAGGGTAAGGTCCTCCCAAGGACATCTACGGTTCAACAAGAGTATAGGAACCGTGCATAAAGTGACTCAACTCAATCACTCAAGAGTATTCTAGTTTTGGACATATCATATCACATATTTCTCATCATGATCGTATCTTGTAGTTCTCTGACCTTCTCCCAATGGGTCTCACCCTCTCTAGAGTTAACCCTGTAACTGGTCCCAACACCTAGAGGTCCTCCTTTATAAAAGAGCTTGAGGCTCATGCTGACTCACAACCTGTCTTAACTTATCTTATCTTATCTCATAAAAACCTACATACTTGCATCATCAAGCTTATCTCAAAACCTTAATATTGAACTCAAATCCTCAAAGACAAACATTTATCATCATAAACCAACTTGCATCCTGTAAGGAGTGGGATCCCAAAGGGGATCCACTCCCTACTAAAATTTTAAGAATAGAACCTCCAATCCAAACACACTAAAAAAGTATGATGGAGTGGGTGTAAAATTTTGAAATATTATTAATGGTATTAAAGACAACCAACGTATAGAAGAGGAATGAAAAGATTGACTATATTCAATTTCTCATAAGGTTACAAAAGAACATCATAATCTCTCACAAAGGGTTACATAAAAGGTACAACATTAGGATCTAAGATAGAGGGAAGTCTAAACCATGTCAACGTTTTCTCCAAGCTTTAATTCCTTAAGCTAAGTTCATATCTTTATGTCATGTCCTCCATGTTATTCACCTAGGGTAGGAAGCATACCCCAGCAAGAATTGAAAATAGTAGACATCAGCAAAGGCTGGTATGTGCATACTAAAAGTAAATTGAGAAATATATGGAACAAAGGATAACAAATATATAGAATCTTCCCATAGAAAGGAAAATTACCACCCAAGTGGGTATCAAGAGAATTGATCCACAATACAATAGTTACTTTCCATTAAAACAACATATAAAAGTGGTGTCACATAAGCACATATGAAATTAGGGCACATAACCCATAATCCATAAACAACATCCTGCATGCATGTGAGATAAACATATCCCTAGAATAATATAAAGACAAAGTCAGCCAAGCCTCATAAACTTGAAACCTGATAGAGAATGACACATAACCAAACTCCCAAATATACATATAAAGTGGGCCAAACCTCATAAATTTGAAACCCAGGTATGGGCCACATAACCTCCATCCCAAAAATAAAATAAGGGCACATAACCCAAAACAATGCAATTATACTACTCTACTACTGAATCACATAGAATGTTAAATGCAGAGGCAAGTAGAATGCATAGTCAGATTATACCAAAGTAGTCACCACATAAGTGACCAACATATAGATCCACCTCATAAGTGGGAAAAAGACATCACATGTCATCATATAGAGTTCATCATGAACCAAGAATAAAATAAGAGTCTAAAAAATATCCATGATTAAAAGATCCATAACAAATAAGGCAGTTCACATGAACCATGATTTTCAAAAGAAAATGAATAATGTGTAGGCTAATGTCCATAGGACCAAGAGAAAGAAGAAACATAGGCTAATTGCTCAAAAAGAATAATCAGGGATGCAAGCATACCCTTTTTTAGAGTATATACAAGTCCAAGATAGATCTAGATCCAAGTCTAGGTCTCCAAAGAACCTATTAATCATGTATGTGAAATTAGGGTTAGATTTACATTGATCATTCAAAACACTAAAAATCACCTTTTCATTATTATTGAATTAGGTTATCAAAACCATGCTATGTTTAGGTTATATTTTTTTGAATTCAAAACATATTTCATTATATTTATCTGACTAATATATATTTAGTTATAAATTTTATAAGTTATTAATTATTTAGATTAATCTATTAAAATCACATACTTTATACATTAGATTTAGGTAACAAAACCAACACCATTAGAAAGTTCATATTTTTCTAATTTTAGAACAAATTTTATTTTATTTTTTGAGCTATAAATTATTAGTTATGGATTTGGAAAAAATAGACCAATCAGAAATATCCATGTAACCATTATCCTTTTTCCTTTAAAAAATTGAGATGGCCTGGGCCAATCAAAGATGGTCGTTTGGTCTGAGCCCATCGTCAGCGAGGTGCCAGAATCAACATGAATAAAAGAAATCCAGTGAGAGTGAAAAGACCAATTTGTTCAAGGCCAACAAACAAAACCGGAGTTTGTGAAGAGGGAAAACATGTAAAATGACAAGGAAGCATCTCCTTTCTCACTCTTAGTTGTGAGGAGGTTCAGAAAAACACTCGCTCTTTTGTCAGATGAATCAGAAACCAACATGCAGCCTTCAAAACCCAAGGCAAGTAGCATAGATATGTTCAAGAGAACCAGGCGGACTCAAAGGACCAGATAATGCAAATCCATACACTAAAACTCAAGGTTATAACCATGATCTATATTATGGGTAAATCATGAGAAGAAAAGGGGAAAACACATTACACTTGGTTAGGGGGAAATTGAATGCATCTGAAGCACCAGCTAGTCACCAAGAACTGATCCCCATGATCACAAAGCCTCGCAACGAAGAGATTCCTTTGGAGGAACTCCCATTAGCAAGTGAAGAAAGATGGAGTAGGGGATTTGTGCCCACAGTCCAATGGGGACAACCTAAGATTGAAAAATAGGACAATAGGCCCCCCCGGAGGTTGGTCGACAAGTTCCAAGTGGCCCGATGGACTGAGGCGGCGAGGACAAAAGGAGAGGAAAGAAACAGGGGAAGCAATAGAGCAGCAAGGCATCGTTCTATAGAAATTAGGTAGAAGCACCAAAACCTTAGATTATATAGGGTCCTCTATTTTGAGAAGATCCAAGGAATGTGAGGGAGAGAGTACTGAAAGAAAAGGAGGAAAGGAGAGGGAAAGACTGAGAGGGAAAGAGGTTGGTCTCCAATCGCGTGAAGAAGAAAATGGAGGTAGGAGAGAAAACAATAGCCGCATGATTATAAATCTGACGATTAAGGTTGAGTCTAAATTTCTAAAATAAAAGGAAAGCCAGCGTGACAAAATAAACTGGGAAAATCTTATCCAAAAGGAATTAGACTAAAGTGCGGTTAATTAATTATGTCCTTTCTTTTCCAAACAAATTGGGGGTCCAAACATTATCCAATTAATATGAAATTTGAGATAGAGGCCAATTAAGGCATGTAGATTTCGATTATGCAATTAGATTTTCTTTTTGAGGACTATTAATATGTTAAATAAACCAAATCCTATTTTCTCTTTCCTCATGAATTAATGATTATAAGATTCTCTAAATTTTATGAAACTTCACCACAAGTCATAATTAATGTGTTGGATATGAATTTGCCATCGATTTTACACATTGGGGCTATTTGTATATTTATTTAATATTTTGAAGGTTCTACATACTTTCTCTCTCCTAATTTCACCTTTTAATCAAATATTCTCCAAATTGAGTGAAAGTTCACCCAAATGCATATTTTTGTGCGCAGATCACGAATCTAAGATTATTTGCCTCTTTTGAAGTCATTTATTGTTTTATATGATATTTTGGGAAAACTTAGATCTTCTCTTTCCAAATTGAAATAAATTAATTATTATTATGTGAATAATGTGAAACTTGACTCCCAAGGCAATTGGGACCCAAGGAACACGATCTTTAACTTAAATTTTGCTTTTGGGGTTTCCTTTAATGAGTTGTGTCATAATTAATATTTGTGTCCATTAACAACACATTATTACTTAGGTTATCTTATTATCATTATTTCTCATCCATTTATGTTAACATTGTCACCAAAAGGATTATGTGTGATTATATAATTCATGTGACATATTTTATGTGTCCATTATTGGCCTACGACTAATGTGAGAACATTAGGTTACATTAAGGCGATTTATACATGCATTCGCTCATTAAGGTTATACAAAATCTCATCTTGATCTAACCTTAACTTTATTTGGCTAAGACCAAAAGGTCAAATTCTAAGATAGGGTCCAAGATTCGATTTGTTACACATCATCTATATAAGACTTAGAACTTATCATCTATACATATTTCATCTATTACATCAATCACATATTTCTAACAAGGCTCTAGACATCTAATCTAGAACTACTCTCTCTTCTAGACTGATGTCATTCACTTTTGCTTAGATTACATGACCATCTCCTACTAGTACATGTGTGGGGACACATTTTTCTAATACTTACATATAAAATAAAATATCATAAAGTTTTTCTCCAATAAAACGTACGTTAGAGAAAACTATTGAGGTTCGATCTGATTGGAATCAAAAACCAAATTCACAAAATGAGTGTCCCACACATAGTAGAGAGTCTAGTGTCATGTCATCTAATGAAAAGGGTGAGAACAAAGTATAGACTAGTGTATCTACTCTAGACAATGAGCGTCATATGTCTAGGGTTTCTCTTCCCTTGATGTAAGTCATTTACAAATAATGCAATGTCCCATACCGCTGCACCATAAGGAAAGAACGACATCTAAGGACCTGCTATACAACAAGCACCGGTCTAGACCTAGTTCTCAAACATCTAGGTTTTAACCTAGAGTCTAGGTCAGATCTAGTCTCTAAAAGACAACTAATCTAACCCTAAAGATGTTCAAGGTTCTTTATTTTTGAGTTGCATAATGAGAAAATGTTAGGCTTTTCTATTGTTAATGCTTTGATACCACCTGTGACGTCAACATATTTTCTAAAACTTAATATGATGTGTGACGCCTAAATTGAAACCTCACCTCAGTGAGAATCCCAATTTAAAACCCACACATTAGGCTAAGACGAAGAAGAAAATCAGAGGAAGTCAGAAGGAAACAATAGTAGCACATGCAATGAGCAATAATAAAACCATACAACACATGTTCACCATTCAACATATAATTACAATATCGAATTGTTACAACATTTGATATTACATATTGAACAACAAACTTCTACATATACATGTACTACCACTAAAAAACATGATCTTAAGACAACATGTCCACATGTACATCAGCTCGCCACACAATTAACAACTATCATGGTTCTTCAGGATCATAAGTCCACAACCTAAAAAAAAGATTACATGTGGTATATGTCAGCACAATATTCAAGAATATTGTACTGAGTATGCCTACGTATCTTTTTATTTACCCATCAGTACTAATCTTGGAAATAAGATAAAAGTAATACTTGGCAGTTATAAAGAAATATAAAAAAAGCATATACTTGCCCAAAGATGTTCATTAAAAAAAAGAACACATATTTTTGGCACATTTTCCATTATATCATTCATGCATTTTCCACCCGAGGGAATAATACATCTCATCTATCAAAGAGTTTGAGATGTAAGGCCTTATGATCTACTACCAAAGAGTTAGATCATTGTACAATGTGATCGTCTATCAAAGAGAATGATCACTTTCCAGCACTATGCCACCAAAGAGAATTAGTTCTTTCTTATAATTGAACGAATATATTATGTTTCATGTTTTCATAGACATAAGTATGGAAAATCAAGCAACATATGATTCAAGAACAATCATTTCAACCAATACCCTATGTCAAGTATTTGTACACATATAATACATCCATACTCAATAGTAGGCCAAGTAAGAGGTAAGGGTGTACCTTGCTCACAAATATACTAATCACATTCTTGATATCAGATATATACTCATGTCAACTAAATATTGGTCAAACCCCTGGTTAAGATAAGATCACATATCACCATCAGGTTCTCATCATTCTTAACCCTAGTTATGTCCATTTTAGGGTTTTCTTTACTCATTAAGATATCTCATTAATACTTGTCTTATCATCATGGTATTAGGTTATTGGTCTTAGATTCCAAATTAGGACACGTCATTTGAATATCTAGTTCCATATCACTTTTCTCTTATATTAACCCTAGGTTATATTCATTAATCTAATTAGGGTTTCAAAACATATTTAGAGCAATCATCATTGTATATCATGAATTATGTGAATCATTTTGATCAATGAATTACATATTAGATTAAAATTATTGATATGAGCTTGCTCTATAATTTCTATGGTTTCTTGAGCATATTTATAATTATTGCACATTAATAAGGGTTATCAACCCTAATTAACCACACTAAGCAAATTACATAGTTTCATGTTGAAATATCATTATATCTGACATATGGATTATAACACACGTTTAGGGGTTACTGGAACATTCACATAATTTTAGGTCTTCATTTATTATTTATTAGACACAAAAAGACAATTTTATATCTTACATGATAACCCTAATATTTAAGCTTAAAAAGATTGATATCATGGTCCCATGTTGTTCTACTCGTTTTTTTGAACATTTTGATATCTTGTTTCAAATTTTTGGATAAACAAGATAATTTATATGAATTATACAAGATTCTGACATTTATTGAAGATTTACCTTTTTGTGGCCAATGGGTCGTTGCCATGTGGCCACTAGGATGAGGCCCTCTGCTCCTAGCTTCTGCTTAGCCGGCCGATCTACTGGTCATGCGGCTGGTTTGCTACCTGGACCCGGTCTGAACTAGATCGGCTGGTTCAATTCTCCACTCTCTCTCATGTTCTCACGAGTCCACGTGATCTTGCGACCCTGTTCTTCTGTGAACAGGTATCGTCGTTGCTGGTTGGACTCCAGCGAGTAATTCTTGCAAACTGGATCTTCCTCATCATATACTTTGTCTTCCAGTAGCTTCGTCGCTGCCATACGACATCCTACGGTCGAACAAAAGCCCGCCTGTGACTCTGAGATGTTGCCCTAGCGATCTCACCGCCGTTGGTCTCCATCCTGGCAGAGCAAAGGGGCAAAGTGCCTATGCTCATCGTCGCACAAATCTGAAGCTCCAGAAAGATTCGCCACACCACCAAGAACTCATCTCTGTTCTTCATTTACGGTGAGGCACTCAACACACCAGTCTCCAAAGTCCATCTCCCCCTTGCATGAAGACCTTCTTCGTCTATCATGGGGAGACCTACAACTGGCCAAGCAGCTCGAGGACAAGTTTCCAATGGGATTAGAGAATCTCTAGGCATCTCACAAGCTCACAATCAAACATTACTTTCCCCATTCTTTTCCCTCACATCTCTCTTGTACAACTTGTCGAGATGCAAAGAGAATGGGGAGATGGAACTCCCTCGTTTCCCCATAGAAATCCTCAAATGAGGGGTCATCGCAATCCAATGGAAATGGCACACTTGTTTAGCCACACGAAATTGCTCCTCAGCCCACGACTAGCGTGCTTGGCATTGTGAGACTGTGCTTCTTGGAGGCTGGTCGTAACTGCTGTGAAGAAGATAACCTCCTCTGCCGCTCAATTGCATCCAAGGGCCTGGATAGGGGTTTCTCTAGGCCAATCCGTGTCATCTCCATTTCAAAGGCCACAACCACTAGATCTAAGATCCAAGTCTATAAGTTGGCCACATAGTCTAGTCAATGATCCATGAGTGTGACACAACATAACTTAGGCTCAAGCTAATAAATGTAGGTCTATCAATCACCGATAATGCACATCATTTCACAAAATGCATATGTAAATATCTCTCTCTAGGAACATCAAATCATTATGAAATTTCAACCATAGTTTTGCCACTATCAAAACTACTTTCTATTAAAATTTGGTGTCATAACTCAGCTGCCTGATCAGCCAAAAAACCCTCAATATAGTATATGTTTAGGGATCTTAAGCATGATATCAAGCTCAATTAACATCCATATTTGGTCAAAAAAATACTTGGGAAATCTTAATATAACTCAGACACATGATTTCATTTATGTCATTAACTATTCAAGGATTCCAAAAGTTCAATCTATCACATCCTACATATCTTAATAGAAATTTTGTCCTCAAAATTAAGCCAAAATCCAGTCCATCACAACGGTTCTCTGGTCAGCAATTCTTCGGTCCTAATTTCTAGTCACAACCACCTCATTAGTTCATTAGGCACCAGGAGTCCTCAGTGCACGACGTGAACAATACTTCACATCTCAAGGGAGAGGATTCAATCAGAGTGTTCACCCATTTGGTCCTTAGTTTCAAGGAAGAGTACCCATCTATTACCAAATCTATGGCAAATGAGGACATGAAGCTTTCAAGTGCTGGCATAGGTTCAACAATAATTATCAGATGACTGAAATCCTAAACAGGTTAATTGATGATGTGGTGATTGACCAAGCAAAAGCCCTCTTTGTAATGCATATTGGTGATTAGTAACACTTCAATCTAAATGAGTGACATGTCGATTCAGGGGAAACCAATCATGTGGATCAAGCACCTAGTAATCTTATAGTTCCATATAAGGGCTTTGACACTATTATGGTTGGAGATGCTTCAACTATTCCTATGACACACATGGGAAGTGCTTATATTGTTAATGCTAAAACTATTTGTTTAGAAAGAGTGTTGATCTCTCTTAACATAGAAAGAAACATACTGTCTGTTGTTCAACTGACACATGCCTATCCATGCTACTTTCTTTTATTCAAAGATATGTTTCTAATTGTTCATTTACAGAGCCACAAAATTATAGCTAGAGGATCACTTAAACAAGCCATGTACGTGTTTCAGTCCTTAACACATAGAGTGTTCATAGATATAGCAAAGAATAAAGCAACTTCAAATGTTTGGCACATAAGACTGGGACATGTAAACCAATATACTCAAAATCTTATGGAGAATATCAAATTAAATGTCTCTTCTAATAAAGTTTTAGATATTTTTAATAGTTATGTTCTTGGAAAAAGTCACAGACTACCATATTCCAATAAGCATGTTAAAAGTACAATTCCATCTAGACAAGTGTGTTGTGATTTGTAGGGAAAATCTCCAGTGTCATCTAAATAGGGTTATCTCTACTACGCTCTGTTTGTTGATGAATTCTTTAAAGCACAAATCTAATTTCTATAACTACCAGTGAATAAAAAAGTGGGTGAAGTGCCCACTTAAGCGGCCGCTTAAGCGCCCAAGCATATACTCCGTTGTAATTTTCAGTGAAGCGGGCCTTGAAGCGTTTTGCACTGAAGCGGCCGCTTTTGTCCGCTTTTTTCCACTTTAGGCTGCTTTTTTTGGTCCGCTTAAGCGTCCACTTCAGGGTGCTTCACAATAATTATTCTCAAACTTGCCCAATCACCTACTGAATTTAAAAAAAAATGAAAATGATGTATTGTATAGGTGTAATAACTAGTTTGATAAATATCTCTAACTATTTACATCTGTTTGTACACTATATACATCTATATAAGAGCTATGTATTGTCATCTTGTCATTTGTAGAGTTTGTGATATAATATTAGTAATAGTTGCATGAATTTATTGGTGTTTCACTTTGTTGCTGTGATGTTTTAATTTTTCATGATATAATATTAGCAATACATTATGTTCCAGTTGTGTTTGAATTTTCATGACTTTTTTGATGTTCTACAATCTCATCATGTAACTACCTATATGAAAGCACATCATCCTGCCACATGTATATACAATTATTTTTGCTATTGGTTGTTGCACAATTTCATCATTTTAGATGAATGGATGCATACCATTATGGCACTTCTATATGATTGCATGATTTCACAATGAATATAATATTTTGTTGTCACATAATTAATTACTGCAACTAGTAATATTTCGACAAATCTATCTACTATAAATTCAGTAGTTACTACTGCCATGTATCATAAATCGACACTTACCCTACCTAGTTTTAAAATTTTAACTGTACGGATTATGATTCTATGACAATATGACTCTAAAATGTACTTACTCTAATCAGAAATTAATCTATTGATTATTTAATTTCTATCATAACTAGTGTGGACGGGGGGTGATTAAAGTTTGGCTATGTAAAAATAATCCCAAGTGGAAGTATAACACTCATCCAAATCCAGCCCGAAGGGAGAAAATGATCGGCAAGTTATTCTATGTTTTTCTATTTTTTTCAAAAATAATGTGGACCACTTTTTAAAAAAGCATCCGCTTTAGTCCGCTTTAAAACCCGCTTCCCGCTTCACGCTTCAAGCAGAGCAATCTGCACGCTTCCCGCTTCGCGCTTTCCAAAACCTAGATAACTACTTTGTCTTTTTTTGTAAAATGATTTTTAATCAATTCAATAGAAAGATCAAGGTTCTGGTCACTAATGGAGGAGGAGAATTTGTGAATAATGCTATGAAATAGTTTATGTTAGCGGAAGGAATTGTAAATCAACTCTCATGTCCTCATACACAGGAACAAGTGGGTATAGTAGAACACAAGCATCATCATGTTGTTGAAATTGGTCTCACTATGCTATTTGATTCATGTGTTCCTACAACCTTCTGGGTTGAAGCCTTTTTTTCTATTTTTCACATTATCAATAGATCATCTTCTAATACTCACCATTTCAAGTCACCTCTGTCCAAGTTATACAAAAAGGAACCAGATTATACATCTCTTAGACCATTTGGCTGTCTGTGCTTTCATGTTTACCTGATCATACCAAACATAAGTTCGAACCTAGAGCTCTGCCCTGTGTGTTTTTTGGGTTACATTGACTCTTATAAAGGATTTCGATCAGTGGAGGCACTTGGAGTTAGCGAATGGGGGGCCAATAAAAACTTCAGTACTTAATATAGGATTTGAACTCATGACCTCAAATACAATAGTAAATATGTTTACCACGTCACCAAGTCTAGGTATGTGTTTTGTTGTGTCAAACAACATATATATACCATCTGCATTCGATATGTATTGCAAAAAATGAATAATACATGCATAAAAGATCGAACCTGAGACCTCTTAGATATGACTGCACCTTTGAACCACTGCACCAAGTCCATGTCTATGATAAATATACGATAAATATAATATATATTATCAATATACCATTACAAACATATATACATACATATATATAGATTCCATTTTTAACTTTTTGTGGGGCCCGTGGCCCCTAACCCCCCGTTGGGTTCATCCTTGCTTTTGATTCTTACATGTATCATTAGGAAGGAAATATTTCTCAAGGCATGTCATTTGTAATGAAGAGGTGTTCCCCTATAAGCATAAGGTCATTTCTCAGGTTGTTGTTGGGGATAGAGTTCAATTTACTAAGTTTCTAAATGCCTATGATAATTTTTTCTCTGATATCTGTGATTCTACGTCCACATCCTATATTCCAAACTCTCAACACCAAGGTTTTATTTTTGAAAGTCATCAAGAATTATTTCCTAAAGATAGAACAACTAGTTCCCCTGTACACCATAACCATACTGATGTCCCTTCTTATACACCTACGACTGCTCTGAACAACACATCTGATTATGAACATCTAAGTATCAATGATATTATCCCTGTAGCTGACACTTGTGCTTCAGACAGTATGTCTAATGCAAGTATAGAACTGGTCTCGCCTACACCATTTGTCCCTCTTCCAAAATTTAAAGTCCAAACTATTCTCTCCACTATTGAACTTTCACCTGCAGCTAGCTCCAGCTCTCTTGTCCCTGTATCCTTGCCTACTACTCCTATAATTGAGTCAGACAATAGACCTCTTACTAACAGTCACCCCATGCTTACACAGGCAAAGGCTGGAGTGGTGAAACCTAACCTCAAGTATGCCTTAGTGACTCACACTCTACCTCAACCACCCACAACTATGAAATCTGAAGCTATGACTTCTTAACTCCAAGATCTTTACTCTAACAATACTTGAACTCTAGTTCCAAGACCACCTAATGTGAATGTTATGGATGTAAATGGGTGTACAAAACCAAACCCAAAGATGATGGAACCTTGGACAGGTTAAAGGCAATGTTAGTCACAAAGAGATTCAATTAGGAAGAAGGGGTTGATCATCTTGAGACCTTTAGTCCTGTTGTCAAGGCTTCCATAGTTCTTGTTGTCTAACTCTGTTGTTTCCTTTTATTGCAAGATCATTCAAACTTATATTTGTAATGCTTTTCTCAATGGGGAATTAACTGAACCTGTCTGTATGCATCAACCTCCAAGGTTTGTTCATAGAATTGATGCTCATCTTGTTAGTAAGCTGAATAAGGCTCTATATGTATTGAAACAAGCTCCTACAGCCTGGTTTAATAGGCTTAGTGATTTTCTAGTAGGATAAGTTTTTATTTACAACTCTGTCAATCCATCATTGTTCATGTATCATCAAGCTTCAATCATAATCTATCTACTTCTGTATGTAGATGATATCATTCTCATAGGTAGCGGCATTGCTATCCTTCTTCAATCTCAAGAAAAGCTTAGCAATGATTTCAATATTCTTATTTTGGGACCTCTCAACTATTTTCTTGGCATACAAGTACTTCCTCATCCATTTGGCATTATACTCAGCCAAGCTCGTTACATTCTAGACATCTTATCGTAGGCTGAGCTACTTCATTACAAACCAGTTGCTACACCCATTGCTACTAACTTCAACAAAGTTCTCTCTTCTATTTCAATGACTGAATTTCTGGTTGATAGTCGTGCCTATAGAAGAATTGTTGGTTGTCTTCAGTATGCAACCATCACACGTCCGAATATCACATATGTAGTATATACTACATTTCAGTTTTTGGCCTCACCTGCTACTGAAAATTTCACTCTTGTCAAACGAATCCTAATGTATTTGAATGGAACCTTACACACTGCACTCCATATTCGTCCCTCGTCTTCACTGTCCCTTTGAGCTTTCAGTGACTCACAAGTTTCCCAACAACATGAAGGTCCACAATAGGCTTTCGCATCTTCCTGGGAAATAAATGCACTTTGTGGAGCACCAAGATATAAAGTATTGTTGTAAGGTCAAGCTGTGAAGCTGAATATCGAGCCTTAGCCACGATGACAGTAGAGCTGACTTGTATATCTTATCTTCAATGAGATTTGGTTATTGCTCTATATCAACTTCTTGTTCTGTTCCGCGACAACACTAGTGTTCTTCACCTCACTATAAATCCAGTTTTCCCTGCACGAACTAAATATGTTGAGATAGATTACCACTTCATTAGAGAGAAGGTGGCACTGGGACACATCCTAACGACTCATTTTGCTACAGATCAAGAATCGATAGATATTCTGACTAAGGCCTTACCGAAGTATCACTTTTGGGTATTAAGAAATAAACTTGGACTGCTGCCTCTCACCCCAAGTTTGCGGGAAGTGGGAGGTATTGGATGATATAATACATAGTCACAAGTGTATATGTTTTGTCCAAAGCCTAAGTCTAAATAATCTTAATTAATGGCATCACATGTAATTTTTATATGCGCCCATGGGCCTTTCTAGGAAAGCCCCGTTAGGCTTGGCCAAGTCTGTATGAAAGGACAATGTACCCGGACTATCTAAGTAATGAGGATAATTCATTCTCATCAGTTTCAAACTCTCTTTTCCTCTGTTGTTCTCTCCCTTCTTTTTTGTCGCTCCCTTTTGTCTTTCCTCGTGCCCTTTGCTCTTCCGCACTAGGGTTTCATATCTTCTATCAATTCTGGTTACAAAAACTGATATGTATGATCATTTGTCTAGGCTTTCTATTTGTTCCACTTGCATGTCTGTGTATTAATTAATTCATTATGTCTTTGTACTTGCATGTTGAACAATATCAGTTGAATGTTGTGTATTAGTGAGTTGTATACAAATTAACGTCAATATATTTGTGTGCTCATCGGTGGAGCATGTTTTTCTGCAGTATGTTAATTAATCTGGCTTTTGTGTGGAGAGAATCAGCAAACAATTATCGAGTTGTTATCTCTTAGTGGATTGTATATAAAAATATTGTATAACAACGGAATATTTATCATAAACTCAATAAAAATAATAATTTTGATAATGACACGCTATAGCCTACTTCTGTTGATTTTTTCTACTATTTTAAACAAAATTGTCGATATTCATATTTTCTTATTGATCTGGCCTAACCACCACTCACATGCGAACTATCATTCGGATTGTTCTCTTTTAAAAATTGGATGTAAATTATTATATGTACTATATAATTATGAATGATAGCTGAATTTTTTTATCTAATTTTTTGTCTGAGTCAATTCAGAATTATAATTTTTTTGGATTTGATACACAAGTTAAAATTGAGTCAGTTTCAAATCATGACACTTCAAATATGTTTCACAATGTGTTTTCAACCATTTTACGTTTAACTTTTCATCAATTGAAGTAGACCTGCGCAGCACGTGTATTCCGGTAGTATATTATACCTACAAGGAGCTCGGTTGTACATAAATCAAGGGATGGACATTAATTTAACTGTTCGATATACATCAATTGATTTCTTCCTTCCAAACATTGCTTTTCTAATAGATCATCATCCGGAATACCATATGTTTTTTACTCTTTCTTCTTCGGGAAATCGCGTGAGTATTTCCCATCAGAGATGGTCACCAGTATCTATTGGAACATTATCTGTTCGTTGGCAGGGGCGAGAGAATCAACTTAAGAGGATTTCCGAATCCTGCGCGCAACGGCTGCCCGCATCACATTTCGCCACCGCTAGTTGTGAGTTGCGAAAGAAAACATGGTGAAGCTAGCCAAAACCAAGGCCGGTCGCCATCCTCAAATAATCAAATCAATCTGTTTGCCATATGTTGTACGTCGTAGGAGCTCCCTTCATCTTGCCCCTCAACTTTGACAACAACCGAACCAGAATCCTCCCCAGCAGTGACCGGCGCACGGCACAGCGGGCAGTCGGGCCGGAACGCTAGCCACCTGTCGACGCACCCGACGTGGAAAACATGAAGGCATAGCGGCAGAGCCCGGACAAGATCGCGGTCCTCCAGCTCCCCCAGGCACACTGCGCACTCGGCGGTGGTTGTCCTGCCTCTCCTGAGTCAATTCAGAATTTTAATTTTTTTGTCTGAGTCAATTCAGAATTTTAATTTTTTTGGATTTGATACACAAGTTAAAATTGAGTCAGTTTCAAATCATGGCACTTAAAATATGTTTCACAATGTGTTTTCAACCATTTTACGTTTAACTTTTCATCAATTGAAGTAGACGTGCGCAGCACGTGTATTCCGATAGTATATTATACCTACAAGGAGCTCGGTTGTACATAAATCAAGGGAGGGACATTAACTTAACTGTTCGATATACATCAATTGATTTTGCTTTTCTAATAGATTTTCATCCGGAATACCATATGTTTTAACTCTTTCTTTTTCGGAAAATCTGCTGAGTATTTCCCATCAGAGATGGTCACCAGTATCTATTGGAACATTATCTGTTCGTTGGCAGGGGCGAGAGAATCAACTTAAGAGGATTTCCGAATCCTGCGCGCAACGGCTGCCCGCATCACATTTCGCCACCGCTAGTTGTGAGTTGCGAAAGAAAACATGGTGAAGCTAGCCAAAACCAAGGCCGGTCGCCATCCTCAAATAATCAAATCAATCTGTTTGCCATATGTTGTACGTCGTAGGAGCTCCCTTCATCTTGCCCCTCAACTTTGACAACAACCGAACCAGAATCCTCCCCAGCAGTGACCGGCGCACGGCACAGCGGGCAGTCGGGCCGGAACGCTAGCCACCTGTCGACGCACCCGACGTGGAAAACATGAAGGCATAGCGGCAGAGCCCGGACAAGATCGCGGTCCTCCAGCTCCCCCAGGCACACTGCGCACTCGGCGGTGGTTGTCCTGCCTCTCCTGAGTCAATTCAGAATTTTAATTTTTTTGTCTGAGTCAATTCAGAATTTTAATTTTTTTGGATTTGATACACAAGTTAAAATTGAGTCAGTTTCAAATCATGGCACTTAAAATATGTTTCACAATGTGTTTTCAACCATTTTACGTTTAACTTTTCATCAATTGAAGTAGACGTGCGCAGCACGTGTATTCCGATAGTATATTATACCTACAAGGAGCTCGGTTGTACATAAATCAAGGGAGGGACATTAACTTAACTGTTCGATATACATCAATTGATTTTGCTTTTCTAATAGATTTTCATCCGGAATACCATATGTTTTAACTCTTTCTTTTTCGGAAAATCTGCTGAGTATTTCCCATCAGAGATGGTCACCAGTATCTATTGGAACATTATCTGTTCGTTGGCAGGGGCGAGAGAATCAACTTAAGAGGATTTCCGAATCCTGCGCGCAACGGCTGCCCGCATCACATTTCGCCACCGCTAGTTGTGAGTTGCGAAAGAAAACATGGTGAAGCTAGCCAAAACCAAGGCCGGTCGCCATCCTCAAATAATCAAATCAATCTGTTTGCCATATGTTGTACGTCGTAGGAGCTCCCTTCATCTTGCCCCTCAACTTTGACAACAACCGAACCAGAATCCTCCCCAGCAGTGACCGGCGCACGGCACAGCGGGCAGTCGGGCCGGAACGCTAGCCACCTGTCGACGCACCCGACGTGGAAAACATGAAGGCATAGCGGCAGAGCCCGGACAAGATCGCGGTCCTCCAGCTCCCCCAGGCACACTGCGCACTCGGCGGTGGTTGTCCTGCCTCTCCTGAGTCAATTCAGAATTTTAATTTTTTTGTCTGAGTCAATTCAGAATTTTAATTTTTTTGGATTTGATACACAAGTTAAAATTGAGTCAGTTTCAAATCATGGCACTTAAAATATGTTTCACAATGTGTTTTCAACCATTTTACGTTTAACTTTTCATCAATTGAAGTAGACGTGCGCAGCACGTGTATTCCGATAGTATATTATACCTACAAGGAGCTCGGTTGTACATAAATCAAGGGAGGGACATTAACTTAACTGTTCGATATACATCAATTGATTTTGCTTTTCTAATAGATTTTCATCCGGAATACCATATGTTTTAACTCTTTCTTTTTCGGAAAATCTGCTGAGTATTTCCCATCAGAGATGGTCACCAGTATCTATTGGAACATTATCTGTTCGTTGGCAGGGGCGAGAGAATCAACTTAAGAGGATTTCCGAATCCTGCGCGCAACGGCTGCCCGCATCACATTTCGCCACCGCTAGTTGTGAGTTGCGAAAGAAAACATGGTGAAGCTAGCCAAAACCAAGGCCGGTCGCCATCCTCAAATAATCAAATCAATCTGTTTGCCATATGTTGTACGTCGTAGGAGCTCCCTTCATCTTGCCCCTCAACTTTGACAACAACCGAACCAGAATCCTCCCCAGCAGTGACCGGCGCACGGCACAGCGGGCAGTCGGGCCGGAACGCTAGCCACCTGTCGACGCACCCGACGTGGAAAACATGAAGGCATAGCGGCAGAGCCCGGACAAGATCGCGGTCCTCCAGCTCCCCCAGGCACACTGCGCACTCGGCGGTGGTTGTCCTGCCTCTCCTGAGTCAATTCAGAATTTTAATTTTTTTGTCTGAGTCAATTCAGAATTTTAATTTTTTTGGATTTGATACACAAGTTAAAATTGAGTCAGTTTCAAATCATGGCACTTAAAATATGTTTCACAATGTGTTTTCAACCATTTTACGTTTAACTTTTCATCAATTGAAGTAGACGTGCGCAGCACGTGTATTCCGATAGTATATTATACCTACAAGGAGCTCGGTTGTACATAAATCAAGGGAGGGACATTAACTTAACTGTTCGATATACATCAATTGATTTTGCTTTTCTAATAGATTTTCATCCGGAATACCATATGTTTTAACTCTTTCTTTTTCGGAAAATCTGCTGAGTATTTCCCATCAGAGATGGTCACCAGTATCTATTGGAACATTATCTGTTCGTTGGCAGGGGCGAGAGAATCAACTTAAGAGGATTTCCGAATCCTGCGCGCAACGGCTGCCCGCATCACATTTCGCCACCGCTAGTTGTGAGTTGCGAAAGAAAACATGGTGAAGCTAGCCAAAACCAAGGCCGGTCGCCATCCTCAAATAATCAAATCAATCTGTTTGCCATATGTTGTACGTCGTAGGAGCTCCCTTCATCTTGCCCCTCAACTTTGACAACAACCGAACCAGAATCCTCCCCAGCAGTGACCGGCGCACGGCACAGCGGGCAGTCGGGCCGGAACGCTAGCCACCTGTCGACGCACCCGACGTGGAAAACATGAAGGCATAGCGGCAGAGCCCGGACAAGATCGCGGTCCTCCAGCTCCCCCAGGCACACTGCGCACTCGGCGGTGGTTGTCCTGCCTCTCCTGAGTCAATTCAGAATTTTAATTTTTTTGTCTGAGTCAATTCAGAATTTTAATTTTTTTGGATTTGATACACAAGTTAAAATTGAGTCAGTTTCAAATCATGGCACTTAAAATATGTTTCACAATGTGTTTTCAACCATTTTACGTTTAACTTTTCATCAATTGAAGTAGACGTGCGCAGCACGTGTATTCCGATAGTATATTATACCTACAAGGAGCTCGGTTGTACATAAATCAAGGGAGGGACATTAACTTAACTGTTCGATATACATCAATTGATTTTGCTTTTCTAATAGATTTTCATCCGGAATACCATATGTTTTAACTCTTTCTTTTTCGGAAAATCTGCTGAGTATTTCCCATCAGAGATGGTCACCAGTATCTATTGGAACATTATCTGTTCGTTGGCAGGGGCCAGAGAATCAACTTAAGGCCCACTTTGCTACGGTGTTGCCGGGTGTAGTTTGCCGAACTTCAACCAAATCAAACCATGTCTTTCGGACTGTTGGAAAATCGTTTGGTACGATGACATGCGAGCTCTTTGTTTTCCGTCATAATCGTTTGGTTGGTAAACAGATGAGAGCAGCAGCCGATGACCTTTAATCCAAGTGCGTGTGTTTTTCTTATTGGTCCTGAGACTGCCGGTTGGTAGAAGAGGTAAGTTGCTGGTAATTACGCCAGTCGACCATTGAAGAACCGGAAGATACGAACATCCACACCCCACCGCACCCAGATTGGGCACGGTACATATTCCGTGAAATTGTAGCTGAACAAAAAGTTAGATGCAGATGAAAATCTCCCAATTACACTTTACTACACCCAACTAAATAAATTAGAAAAGTAAAAAATAGGTTTTTAAATGTAAGGAACTATAGCGACACCCTACCAAACAGGCCCTAAGAGGACTTCCGAATCCAGCGCGCAACGGCTGCCCGCATCACATTTCGCCACCGCTAGGTGTGAGTTGCGAAAGAAAACATGGTGAAGCTAGCCAAAACCAAGGCCGGTCGCCATCCTCAAATAGTCAAATCAATCTGGTTGCCATATGTTGTACGTCGTAGGAGCTCCCTATATCATGCCCCTCAACTTTGACAACAACCGAACCAGAATCCTCCCCAGCTGTGACCGGCGCACGGCACAGCGGGCAGTCGGGCCGGAACGCTAGCCACCTGTCGACGCACCCGACGTGGAAAACATGGAGGCATAGCGGCAGAGCCCGGACAAGATCGCGGTCCTCCAGCTCCCCTAGGCACACTGCGCACTCGGCGGTGGTTGTCCTGCCTCTTCTGGCGTACGCGTAGGTTGGAAGCGCGGCTAAGGTCTTCCAGTCCACGCCGGCAGTGTCTCCTCCGTCTGGCAGCTGTCCCACCTGGAGGTGGAGGTTCTCAACCGTTGGCGGCGGCCTTGATGGAGTGGGAGGACGCGGTTGCCCGGATTCCCGTTCCCGGCGGTCCGCGCAGAGGTAGAAGACGGCGTAGTGCAGCATTGCAAGAGAGACAACGAACAGTATCAGTACGAAAAGCGCGGCAATGAGTGGGGTCAGGACGAAGCTTGCTCGGGACTGGGGTGGTGGTAACGGCGGAGTGAATTGGAAATCGGCCAGCGTGGATGCCATGCTATTACGAGGTGGCGGCAGCGCATGCATGCCCAGTTCGCACTTCGCAGCGGTGGATGACAGAGAAGTGGTACAGCTAGCGGTGCAGCCATAGAAGTATAATCTGACGCGAACTGAGGTGCTGCCAAGAGTTGGGAAACCTAACGGGTTGAAAGGGCGCGCCGGTTGGTGGTAAATTGGGTGGATAATGTAGGTGCGATGGCGCTGGGATGGTAGATTGGGTTAGCTGGTATGGGAATATGTGCTGGCGTCACTGAGTTGGCTTCCTAGTGGGTACATTGTGGTGGATATAGACTTCGGTGTGTTTGATGTTGGATAAGCAGGCCAACAAACTAGATACACTGACGTCACCATCTTAGCAGAACTGCCATCTTGGGAGTATCCATTGACCATCATCTCAAAATAAACCAATTTACGTTGTCAGGAAAAATCAAAACTGTGTGGCCACGCACTAGAATGGGTTTCTGATTTCTACATGCATAACATTTTTCAAAATAAATTGTTTTTTTTTTTCAAAACATCAAATGGTCGAAATTGAAGTGTTCCATTTTTTTTTATAGTGGGGACATTAAATCCCTGTCAATTGTAATCAGGAAAGAGAAGAACCAATCACGTTCATAAAGGGTCTTAGTCTCATGTAGTGTCCCAACAAGATTCGCTGAGATTCCATTTCACAAACAACAGGTGCAATTTGATGTGTTTTATAGACATCTTCTGGTAAATAACAGTTGAGTTGAGTTTATGTGGTCCGTTAAGCGAACACCTCAAAAAACGGATGGCTGAAGAGTTTCACATTTACGAAGCATGTGCTCCTGCATCGAACTTCAGTTCCCCTTTGCATCAATAAGTTATGATTAGGTCATCTAGGGACCAGTAGAGCGCAAGTTATACTTTATTTTTCAGCACAATGGCAATGATCTAGATTTTGCGATGATCCAGGGCAATTCCCAACCAGGAGTACTCTCATGCCAAAGAAATAGGGTATGTACTCATTGCCCGCGTGAGTAACTAACTTTTGTTATCACTAGATCTGTTTTATAACAGGATAATACATAATTGTAATGAGACTATCACAATTATAATAAAAACACTCATTTTATAAATACATTCTACATTATGAAATTTTTATTGTCCCTCCAAAAATAGTAAAAATGATATTTATGACAAAACAATAAACAATTTATGTTGAATTACAAAATGAGTCTTTCTACTATAATTTCGATCATCTCATTATAATTTTGACTATCTAATCAAAAATATGTGTCTTCTTATTACAAAATAGATGACATTCATTCAGTACCTGTGCGGGTAGCTAATGTTAGTTACCCATGCATCTGTTTTGTAATAGGAATACACATATTTGTAATGAGACAGATAATGTTGTAATGAGATGACCAAAAATATAACACAAAAAATTATTTTGTAATATTGTGTAGATTTCTATTATAAATATTATTTTTACTGTATTTAGAGGGAGAATAAAAAATTTATACTGTATTTACAAAATGAGTCTTTGTATTACAATTTTAATTGTCTCATTACAATTAGGTGTCTTTTTATTACAAAATAGATAAACGGGTAACAAACGTTAGTTATCCGCCAGGGCAATGAATATATACCCATATTATATGTGTACATATATATGTATATGTATATATATTATTGATCCAGTGAAAGCCCTCAGATGGTGAGAGCATGAGAGCCCTTTGAATAACTCCCAACGATGAATCATATTTTCTTTTCTGATCCAACCATATGGATTGAAAATATATCATTGTATTTACCAACCCATAAAGTTTCATATTCTTCGAACATACATATCGCCTGTGGTAATTATAAAGTTTTTAACGTTCCGTATTGAATTCTGGGTTGATCGTTAGATGCAATGTATAGAAAATGAATATATGGATGAGCAAACAATGTTCAATCATGATAATTCTTTTTGTGAAGATAATGACAATGTTGCTTTTTACATCCATGTGTCTAGATTTGCAAGAAACATTCTAAATTTGTGTCTATTACAAAGTCTTTCATGATCTCATAATAGGAGGGATCTCATAGGATTGGCCATATATATATATATATATATATATATATATATATATATGTATGTATATATATATATATGTATATATATGTATATATGTATATATATATATATATATATATATATATATATATATATATATATATATATATATATATATATATATATTATATGGCGTTCATTCATTGCCCGCGCGGGTAGCCTGAATTTTCGTTACCCGGAAGCCAAAAAAGTAACTATGGTGATAAGAAATTAACTACACGAATAAAAGAGTAACTTCGTACAAAATATACAGTAGATATATATAAGGACAGGTTTTTTATTTTGGTGGGACAAATGATATTATTTTTGGATGAAATTTTTTGTGGAGCTTGACAAAATGGTCCTCTACAATTGTGATTTTTTTTTTGAACAAAGGCGGTCGTAAGGGTGGGCGGGTAGCTACCCGTGCGGGCAATAAAGATGGGCCCATATATATATATATATATATATATATATATATATATATATATATACATATATATATATACATATATATATATACATATATATATATATATATACATATATATATATATATATCCTTATATATACTTATATATGTGTGTGTATGTGTGTACAATATATATATATATATAGGTATATATATGTATATAAATATATTCGTACATATTACTCATGATCTGTAAAGACTTGATAGGGTCTTTACCAATCTTTTTGTAATCATGCTCTACATCAGTGTTGCGGAAGCTTATCTTTACTTATGACTACAAAGTAAGAATATGGAATAAGTCCTATCTACTCTTCAATAGGGAACAATTCTTGTACATCTCTTCTAGAGTTTCTTCGTCTCACATCTCCATGAGTTCCCAAAGGGAATAAAACCACACACAAATTTCGAGAAGGGAAATATAAGTCAATGAGGCTGGTACTAAATCTAATTATTGAGCTTTTAAAAAAATAAATATTTATGAAATCAAATATAGGTAAGTTTTCTTGGTGGACTAGGGCAATAATAAGATAGTCTATTTACCATGATAGTTTCAGTAAGATATCAAAATTCAAAGTGGTAACTAGAAATAATAAAGTGATTATCAATACTAATATCAAGATATCTAATTATTGCAGAATGAAAAGATTTATCCATTGGCACAAGAAATCTAATATTTTGTTTTCCTAGTGACTAGTTTCCTAGTGTTCTCCCATGTATGACAGAACAATACTTTCAACTGTGGGAGTAACTAGTTCTAGGGACCTCTAATTGTCCATTATCCATTGTATAGGGTTGGGGGATATGACCCACCGAATCTAGTGAGTCAAAGCTCTCAACCAATATTTTGGGTTTTTGTGTCAATATCAAAATCAATCGATATTACTCAACAATGTTAAACATTTAATTTATTCATGGTGATCTTCAACATGAGGAAAAGGCCAATAAAATTATTTCACCACTTTTGCAAAATTATATGGAATTGAAGAGGGAGACAAATAGTTCAATAATATAATCAAGAATTTAGTACCTTTATCCTATGATAAGATTCCAATATCATTCTCCACTTAGTATTTGATTGGACCCCACACATGCAAGATTTAGAAAGACAAGATATCTTGTTACTATATGATTATTGGCTTGGAATCATTTGTTAAACATTATGGGGTGAAGATTACTCATAGTTGTGACTAATATTACCCCTTGGTTGCTATTAGGTTCATTCATATTTTAAAAATTATGTTTCAACACACATCCACTTTCTTTCCCTTGCTATTGAATTTTTGTTTGGTCTAATAGGATAAATAGTATATTATTACCATATAGTTATAAAAAAAATGCTTATGAGCTCGATTATGTTTTCAGTTTGTCCAACCCAATTCCATGATGTTCATTGCATGCTTTATCATATATCAATATACCATTATTAGAGAAGTCTAATGTTGTATTGTTGTAATAGGAATAAGGTTAATATCAATTTTTAATGACTATTGAAAAATTACTAGAACATTATTTATACAAATCTTATATTTATAATTTTTATGTCAATGTGATAAGTATTAATATGATAGGTTAACTAGGCTAAGGATGTCATCATGTACACATTTATACCTACCATGTTTTCTTTTTCTTTGCAATATATACATGTCTTCTAGTTTTCCTAACATTCAATGTTACATACCTATTCATATCCAATATTAACAATTTACATGTTATATTTAAGCATTTATAGATCTCATGTTAATAACATGAATTCAATGATGCAGCTTTATACACCAACATGTATGTAATGCCTTGAGCCTATAATACGGTCTTCACTTCTTGGATGTATCTAGATATATAGGTTTGTTTCCTCTAGATTTGTCCATGATGTTCCTGGTAGGTGGTGATTCTTATCGCTTGAATTGTGCAATCCTCCTCCATGTACTAGGGGTTTTATCCACTTGTCAACACCATAAATGGTGTCAGGGTGGGGAGGAAGTTCTTGGTAGTAGTTTGTAGATCATCCTATAGGTCATGATGGAGGTGATGACGTGGTTTGAAAATGTTGGTGGGTTTGTTGCATTGGGATGGGACAAAGAAAGTGAGGAGGAGGTGGTGGCATCATTGTTCTATCTCTTGTAGCAGAATCTATAGATGTGTTTTCTGACCTTGATGGGGGTTTAGAGGAGTTGCACATGTGATTTTGAAGTCATAATATGGTGTGGTCAACCATGTTACTTGATGGTAAGGTCTCAGGTAGTAATCGTCATGAAGGTGTAGACTTCGTCAGGATCCTTCATCCTTGGTGTTGCCTTTAGTGAGAATAGTGATGGGTTGGATCACGAGGCATCCGAGTAACCTGGTGAGGTCAAATCAGTGGAGATGGGGTGGATTAGGTTTTAAAGTGGTGTCTTGAGGAGAGGGCGTCAAGTTTGTAGGGCTTTGTGGTGTGGGGATTCTTTCCTTCATGTCACAATTGAGTTCTGAGTGGTATATAGGTTGGTGGGATGGTGATTTTATGGTTTGGAGGAAACCTTCACTACTACAGAAATGCCTTTTAGCGTCGGTTGTTTAACCCCCTTTGGCGTCGGTTTCTGAGCGACGCCTATGTGGGCACCGCTAAAGGTCGAACACTTCGGCATCGGTTTTTTAACCGGCACCTATTTAACGTACAGGCGTCGATTGTTTATAGAAAACCGACGCCAAAAGGGCTCGCGCCACAGAAAACGGTGTCATCTAGGACACATTCTGCATCGGTGTTTAATTGGTAACCGACGTAGAAAGTGTCCTAGATGACGCTGTTTTCTGTGGCGCGAATCCTTTTGGCGTCGGTGATCAACTAAACAACCGACGCTAAATGTATTATAGGCGTGACCATTTCCAACACGGCCGTGGCCACATGAGGCGTCGGTTTTTTTTTCAAAAAACTGACTTTGTAGGTCTTTGCTGACGGTTTTCTGTAAATAACCGACACCTATATCTTTTTTTTTCATATCAGTTTGCAGGCCTGCTGTGGCTGGTCAGCAGGATGAGAACCTGCAGTTCAGTTTTCTGAACTGCAGGTTTACGACATCCATTGATATCAGCCTACAAACAGGCCACAAACCTGCAAAATTAACAAAAAAAAATTCACACAAGTAGATACATTCAGACATCAATTCAATTCTCACATTCACACATATAGAAACATTCAAATACATGTATTAGCATTCAGAAATATTTATTTACAAAGTATCATTCATTATCGCTATCAACATCCCAATCATATCTTACAATTGCCACTGCTTGTATGGCTTTTGCCCATTCTTCTCTTATTTCATTTAATGCTTCCATCATATATGGAGCATGTATATTTTTTAAGCGTTTACCTATAGTGTGGTCAGTTTTAAACACCTGCAAAGAGAATGATGTATATATATAAGTAATAATATAAAAATAAGATTGATATATTTCATACTAACTAATGAGACTATATATAATACCTCATGTATGGTATCGATGTCCAATGCGATATGTCGGATAATCATCTGCATAAATCGCATCATATAGTATGTGCATGCCCAGCTTTTGTCTTGTGTAGCGCACTATAAATTGAAACATACAAAATAATACAACTAAGCACAATTCACATCAATAATATATACATTGGAGTCGGGAACTTACTTGTACGTTCTGCCAATTTATTGGCTGGTTCTTTTTCCTTGGGACTGTTCCTCCAGCCTTTTTGAATGCATCTAAACCCCTACATGTTAATATAACACAGTAAATTGCATAGTAAATAGTAATGTAATAACATATGTTAACAGATACAAAAATGAAATATTTCTCACCAGAATAATGGCATTCTCATTACGTGTCCAATTTTAGTATTTAATGTACTTCCCGCGGGATCTAGATAATAAACAGTGAACGTCCCAGGGACAATAACTAGTAACTCCTAATGTCTACCGCTAGAGGTAAAAAGTTAACAATTAATAACTCAAAATGCACAATAAAAATGGAATTTTCTTAAGTCCAAATTATAAATAAAGTAAACTTACTTGACATTGAATGGAGTTATTATTATCGTCTTCTTTTGCTGACCAAAAATTGTAAAAGCATCTATACAGTATTGTTGAACACTATCAGGGTCTTTAGCTACCATACTAATCAATGATGGAATCAAAAATCCCACATGATCAAATGCAAATTGTTTGCATTGATCTTTGACTAAGTAGCTGCAAAACATGTATTACGTATGCATTAATATATAAGAAACCAGATCATCGGATCTTACACAAGGTATATGGATGTATAAACAAGATCTCACCTTATCCATGTCTCTATCATTGATGTATTCAGCCAAGCATACATAAACAGCTCAATAATATCTTGTATAAATAAAGAGCTGTCGTATGATTGACCTGCATAATCTGCATCTAAAGAAACAATTATAGGGCAATGTATATTATGTGCCCATAGCCAACATGCCATTCCCCTACAAGCAGGACCTAACGGGTATGTTAGGTCAGTTGGAACCCAACTTGGTAATGCGGGAAGTGGAGGTGGAGGCCTAGGTGCTCCTGGTGTCTTCTTTTTAACCTATATATATAATTTCAGATCAGTTGACCTCATATATACACATTAACAGTCTAAATCAATGTAAATTTATCTTACAATTTCAGTAGTGTAGACGACATCTGCTTTGGGCCATAATATGACCCCGCCTTCTGCCTCAGCAAGTGTATCAATATCCGGGTGGGGATATGGAAATGTAGCTTCCCTCCAATTGGGTAACACACGTAATGGGCCCACACGAATGTAGCCTTATGGCATTGGAGTCCCGTGAAACTTTTCCCCAGGAAGGGACGGGTAAGCCTGCGCCTCTACAACAACATAGTCTTGCATTATTAAGTGGCATGGCTTCAATGCCTACAAATTTACGTAAAGAATGTTATACATATATACATATCATCTTGAAAACATATCATCTTGAAAAGACTAGCTACAATGTCATAAACAATACTTACAGTAGACGTGTTAGGCGATGGGTCTCTAGGATTACTCACAGTTTGTGCATCAGGAGAAGAGTGGGTCGCCATAGGCTGATTGGAAGCCTGAGATGCCTGCCACCGCAGCAATTCTTCCTTGACCTTCTCAGCAACTACATCGTTGACCTTCTTAGCAACTATATCCTCAACTCTCTTATTCTCCTATACATGGATAAAAGAAACATTAGCTTCTTATTATTGAATTTCCTTTTGCAGTAACATTCTAAAAAAAGAATAGGTTACCTCTTCTTGAGAAAGTCCCGCTCTGGGTTTGCGCTGGGATGGCCCAAAGAATGCTTTGATGCCCACACCAGCACCTGCACCCCTAACACGTCCGGGATGCTCTGGGTTACCCAGAGCAACTGTCAATTCATCCCTTGTGCCCTAAGGGATGAACGTGCCTTGTTTCCTCTGCTCGTGCATCTCCCGCTAATCACCATCAACATAAATTGGTAAGTTAACACCACAAATAATCAATATTCAAACGATTGCTCTAAGAGTTGTATTTTACCATTTTCGTAGCCGCCTCAGCAGTTACGGGCTTCTTTATTTCACCCTTCTTGTTTTGCCTCCCAGCTATCCAGATATCATGGCGAGGCATGGGTGTGGCAGACTCCTGAGTAGGAGCAGACTCATGAGTAGGAGCAGACTCCTCCTGTAGTCTTTGGCGAACGCTTGTATAGCCTTTTGGACCCATAGTGTGGTCATGCACATTCAGTGCATGCCTTGCTTTTTGTGCGTCACTGAGGGCCTAGTTAGTATGCACATTAATGATTTGGTTAGTAGCACTAAATGTTAATCTTGAATAGGTGAATACAATGTATATTAATTAAATTGGGAGTGACGCCTAATACCTTGAATTCTTCATATTTTCTTGAAGCAATAAAATTGTCCCAATCTTCTTTGTCCAAGAAGTTCCATTGTTCAAGGGCTGACTTCTTCTTCTTATCACCCTCTTTTATGTATTCTCTGTTCAGATTTGTACTATAATTTTTAAGCATCTTTCCAGCGCGTTGCATCACACTTTTACGATGCAACTTCTCATCCAATGCAAACAGATTCTGTTAAATAGAAATGTTATTAACTAGTATCCAAAATAGAATTGCAAATAATAGAATTTGTAATCTACAAAATAGAATTGCAAATAATAATAACTCACGCATAAATCCTTCCATATCAAGTCTTTTTTCCCCTGAGGAACTTTATGCCAATAATCATACTTAACACCACAATGGCTCCGAGTGGTACACCCAAGATAGTTTACAAAATTATTGCGGTTCACTCCAATTGCATTTCCTCCATTATCAAACTCCACAACCAATTTGGATCCACTGCCACTTAGCGCTATTAACTTCTTCAACAGAGTGATGCCCATTTTCTTGTTAAGTGTTTGGTGCTACGCATCAAGTTGCTCCAGTGCTTCAGTGGGTACATGTGCATCATCAACCTAAAATTTGACAAAAATAAACACACTGAATTAGCCCAATATAGAAATATAGGATATATGACATAAGTAGAAGATAATGAATTTTATAGAAATACAGGATATGTTTTTAGAACTTACATTGGTATCCTCGTCATGCTCGTCATGGACATCATGCTCATCATGGACTTCATGCTCATCATGGACATCATGCTCATCATGGTCAGCCATCTAAAAATGTCATTAAAAAGGCAAACATTTAGCATTTGTATTAACTAGAAAAAGGCAAACATTTAGCATTTGTATTAACTAGAAAAAGGCAAACATTTAGCATTTGTATTAACTAGAAAAAAGGCAAACATTTAGCATTTGTATAAACATACATGTCTCTAAAATTGTGATCTTTTATCAATTAACAATCCTTCATTGTGATCTCCGCGCACATATAAGTCATCATTAGCTTCAATATTTTGTGGAGTTGGCAACCCAACTGAGAATGGACTGGAGTCATCATACTTATCATAGTACTCTTCTTCATCTATAGGATCTTCAATGAACTGTCTTTTACCATGAAGAACAATCGACCATTTATCATTTGTAGGATCATCGATATAGAATATTTGTTTCGCCTGTGATGCCAATATGAATGGTTCACCCTTCTCGCCAATCTTTTCAAAGTTCACCAAAGTGAAACCCAATTCATCCACTATAACTTCTTTTGTGTTATCAACCCAATTACATTTAAAGAGCAGAATTTTGAAATCTATGTAGTCAAACTCCCAAATGTCTTCAATGACACCGTAATATGACATTTTAGCTTCACGTGGACTCTTATCCTTTGCACTTGCAAAGTACATAGTCGACGCTTGAAGAGTGACCCCACTATTTTGGACGACACTCTTATCATCTTGGTGCTTTGTGTAATATGTGAATCCATTAATGTCAAACCCTTCATAAGACATAACATTCGTTTTAGGTTTAAAGGTGAGGCATTTGATAGTTTCTGTAATATCATTTGGTGTTTGAGATAGTTGATGTAAGACTTTATCTTCAAACCACTTAGTAAAAGTCTTATTATTCTCTCTAGCAAGCCACATTGAACTTGCTCGAGGATGTTGTCTCTTTATGAAATTGGTATGTTCCTCGATATAAACACTCACTTCGTCCATATTGTGTAAAATATACAAGTGAGCTTGTTCCAACTGCTCACGGCTGATTACTTTCACCCGTGATCCCAAAATTCCTTTGCCCTCCTCAATATTCTTGTCATTATCAGGAGTGTCATTACCAATGAGAAAGTCATTGCAAAAATCCATAACCTCTCTCGCCACATAACCTTCAATAATACTCCCTTCAGGCCAATAACGGTTTTGAACATCACCTTTAAAAATGCTCATGTATCGTTCAAAGGGATACATCCAATGCAAGAAAACTGGTCCCAACATTTTCACTTCCCTAGTCAAGTGGACAACAAGATATACCATGATATCAAAGAACGATGGAGGGAAATACATCTCAAGCTGACATAGGGTAACAACCACTTCTCTTTGCAAATTATCGAGAGTATCAGGGTCAATAACTTTGCTGCATAGACTGTTGAAAAAGAAACAAAGTCTGGTAATTGCAAACCTTACATGCTTCAGAAATATAGATCGAATTGCCACGGGCAATATTTGTTGCATTAGAGTGTGACAATCATGAGATTTAAGACCTATCAACTTCAGATCTTTCATTGATACCAATCTACGGATGTTTGATGAGTAACCATGTGGCACCTTAACATTTACCAAGCATTCACAAAAAGTTTTCTTCTCCTTTGTAGACAACGTATAACAAGCGGGAGGTAAGTATGTTCTTTTATTACCCATTTCACGTAATTCTGTTAATTCTGACCTTATTCCCATTTCACGTAGGTCCAGTCTGGATTTTATCCCATCTTTAGTCTTACCTGGTATATTTAATTGAGTACCAATGATGCTATCACAGACATTTTTCTCAACGTGCATTACATCGATACAATGCCTGACTGTCAAAGAACTCCAATAAGGAAGATCCCAAAATATTGACTTCTTCTTGAATGAAGAATTGTCACTCTGTGTGGCCATACTACATTGTGATTTCTTACCAAATTCATTGACAATGTCTTTTACTCTTTCATAAACAACATCCCCTGGTATAGGTTTAGGTGCACTCCGTTCATCATTCCATCCATTGAATGCTTTGCGCTTCCTACGATACATATGGAATTTTGAAAGAAACCTTCGACGACCAAGATATACAGTCTTGCCGCCATGTTTTAGTCTTATTGAATCAGTGTTTTCTTCACATATAGGACACGCTTTAGCTCCTTTGACACTATATCCAGACGAATTCCCATATGCTGGAAAGTCATTAATAGTGCAAAACAACATAGCGTGCAAACGAAATGTCTCTCTTACTGAAGCATCATAGGTCATCACACCTTCAGCCCAAAGTTTCTTTAAGTCATCAATCAAAGGTTCAAGATAAACATCGATATCATTTCCGGGTTGTTTAGGGCACGATATCAACAACGACAACATAACGTACTTATTTTTCATACACATCCAGGGAGGAAGATTGTATATAACAAGCATGACTGGCCAAGTGCTATGTTGGCTGCTCAATGTCCCGTACGGATTCATCCCATCTGTACAAAGCCCAAGTCTTAGATTCCTATCTTCTTCACCAAATTTGGGATACAATAGATCAATCTTCTTCCACTGTGGGGAATCAGACGCATGTTGTAGGATCCCATCATTATTTTTCTTAACATCTGCATGCCACCTCAAATTCTTCGCATCTTTCGGATTTGCAAACAAGTGTTGAAACCATGATATTATAGGTAGATACCAAAACACCTTGGCAGGAGAACCAGTTTTGGACTCCCCCGAAGTCGTCAATTTATACCGTGACACACCACATTTTGGACAATCTTTCAAATCTACATAGTCCTTTTGAAATAATACACAATCATTCGGGTATGTGTGTATCTTCTTGGCCTCCATTCCCATTGGGCACAATATTTTCTTTACCTGGTATGTTGAGATTGGCAGCTCGTTTCCTTCAGGAAGCATTTCTTTCAACAAAGTCAACAATGAAGTGAAGCTTTTGTCGCTCCATCTATTGTTAGCTTTCAACTTATACAATCTCAACACAGCGCTAAGCTTCGTAAACTTAACACAGCCTATGTATAACGGTATCTCAGCATCATGCACAATGTTTCTAAAGATAGGAGGTGGATCGGTGTGCTCTACCCTACAACTATCCAGCATCGCATCAACGATGTCTGCTGGAACTAGTTCGTTCACATTTACGTCATCGGAGGCAATTTCTTCTTCCACCCAAGCACTGCTATCGACATCTACTGGTTTCGATTTTGAAATCTCTCCATGCTAGTGCCATTCTGTATAGCCTTGTACAATCCCGTTGCACATGACATGACTTTTGATTTCCTCACCAGTGTTGACTTTCAAGTTGTTACCGCAATGCCTACATGGACAGTAGAACCTATCTGTAGGTTTTTTCCTATGTTCCTCGGCAAATCTAATAAACTGATCAAGACCAGATATAAACTCTGGGGTGCAACGATTACGAATGGACATCCATGATCTATCCATTCTATGATCAAAGAGAAAATAAGTATATATTAGGAAACAAGTATATATTAGGAAAAGATTAGGGTATACACTTACATCCTAAGTGTATAATGTGATGTCATTCTTATATATAATAAATGTGTACCACCTATCCCATCCTTGAACACCTAATCTCACTAGTAAGTGTATAATGTGTATTGGGTTTTCAAGAAAATTTCGGCAGCATTTCTCCACTGTTCTCTAAGTACATATGTACTTAGAGAACAAACGGGGAAATGCTACCGAAATTTTCTCGAAAACCCAATACACATTATACACTTACATCCTAAGTGATATTAGGTGTTCAAGAACAGTCCCAAACCGGGGACTATCCAAGATTTACTCCTAATGAGTCAATCTTGGACGGGTTTCTAGGCCAACAAACACAATAATAGATATCTACTATGAAGTCGGACTCCATACAAAGAGTATATAATTTAGTGATTGTTCATTCTAATTTATACCAATGTACAAGTAATATAAAGAACAATGATTGTTCACTTTCTAGGCCAACAAACACATGTGATGTCATTCTTATATATAATAAATGTGTACCACCTATCCCATCCTTGAACACCTAATCTCACTAGTAAGTGTATAATGTGTATTGGGTTTTCAAGAAAATTTCGGCAACATTTCCCTGCTGTTCTCTAAGTACATATGTACTTAGAGAACAAATGGAGAAATGCTACCGAAATTTTCTCGAAAACCCAATACACATTATACACTTACATCCTAAGTGAGATTAGGTGTTCAAGAACAGTCCCAAACCGGGGACTATCCAAGATTTACTCCTAATGAGTCAATCTTGAACGGGTTTCTAGGCCAACAAACATAATAATTGATATCTACAATGAAGCTGGACTCCATACAAACACTATATAATTTAGTGATTGTTCATTCTAATTTATACCAATGTACAAGTAATATAAAGAACAATGATTGTTCACTTTCTAGGCCAACAAACACATGTGATGTCATTCTTATATATAATAAATGTGTACCACCTATCCCATCCTTGAACACCTAATCTCACTAGTAAGTGTATAATGTGTATTGGGTTTTCAAGAAAATTTCGGCAGCATTTCCCCGCTGTTCTCTAAGTACATATGTACTTAGAGAACAAATGGGAAAATGCTACTGAAATTTTCTCAAAAACCCAATACACATTATACACTTACATCCTAAGTGAGATTAGGTGTTCAAGAACAATCCCAAACCGGGGACTGTCTAAGATTTACTCCTAATGAGTCAATCTTGGACGGGTTTCTAGGCCAACAAACACAATAATAGATATGTACATGTTAGGGTTTCATCACAATTGATGTTAGGGTTTCATCAATGTTAGGGTTTAATCAAATCAAATTAGGATGCTAGAATGGACAAGTTTAAATCAAATTAGGGTTTAAATCAAATCAAACACGGTCGTGGCTGTGTTGGCCTACCACGGCCATGCTGGGCAGCACGGCCGTGGTAGGCCATTCTTCTCAGTTCTCAGTGAAAGAAGTAGATCACACTAACTAGTCTTAGGTTTTGAAGTCAGAGCAGCAAGCAGAGCAGAGCAGCGGGTGGCAAGGAAGAAGACAAAGAAGAAGGTGCTACGGCTAATACCTTGTGAGCAGCGGAGGCAAGCACAAAGACAACGCCGCAGTAGGGCGTGAGCAGGGAGGAAGGAGCAAGAGGCGGCGGCGCAAGGAGGAAGGCGGCGAGCGGCGGCGGCGGCGGCGACGCAGAGTAGCAGTAGGGATCGTCGGCGGCGAGCGAGAAGCAGCAGGCACCAGGCACCAGGCGGCAATTTTGGGAGAGCGGCGACGAGCAGCGCACAAGAGAATCGATGAAACAGGAAGAAAGGGGGAAGATTCGGGTGATCGGGCCTCTATTAAGTTGGTCAACTGCATCGGTTATCTACGACAACCGACACCTATTATCTTCAGCATCGGTTGATCGTAATAACTGATGTCCAATTAGACAATCTTTACCCCAAATTAATTGGCGGGAACTATTATCAGCGTCGGTTATCCAAAGATAACCGACACCGAAAGTGGAACTTTTCGCGCAAAATTTCATTTTACATAGGTGTCGGAGAATCGTTAAACAACCGACGCTGTATGTGACCCATATTTTTTTTGCTCAAAAATTGGATTTTGCGGGCACCTTTAGGCGTCGGTTGGTTATACTCAGCCGACACTGAATACAAAGTGGTACCCGTGTCTGGCTGGTCTTCGAATATAGACGTCGGTTTGCATAAATAACCGACGCCTAATATTATAGGCGTCGGTTGTCCGAAATAACCGACGCCCAGAAAAGCGACACTGAACGCTATTTCTGTAGTAGTGCTTCATGGCTAGAGGAAAGCGGTGTGATGAGTTATCGGTGCCTATGAGGAGGCGTATGACTATGGTAATGACCATTGTTTCTATTTCTAGTCAGGTCATAGAGGAGAGGCCATGGTGGAAACCGCAATGGACGTTAGTGATCCTGGCACGGTTTGAGTTATTCAAAATCAAAGATGACGTATTATGGTTCCCAATACACTAAAAGGTAGGGAAAGAGATCATCGTTGTTCTGTAATGACATCCTCTAGGGAGAAAGGAGTAGGGTTGAGTAGGATTGGGGATGGGTCAATTCTTGATTTGACCACAAAATTAAATTAGATATTAATTCATTTTTGTTTGATCTTTAATTTCTTTAACTTTAAGCATTTATAGCTCTTTATGTTATTGATCTTTTTGACTCAAAATTTTAACCAAGTTTTTGCATTAATCTAATATCTAAAAATGCTAACTCTCATAGTCGTGATTATGAGGATGCTACCAAATTTACCCTCTTAATTAATACAATTATAATTATCAAATTGCATTTTCATGTGATCTAATGTTAATAGTCCATAATTGGGTTCAACTATCCAATTGTGGGTCTCGAGTGGGATGAATGCATCAAAGTGAGGGAATGTTCAAATTTAGTTGTCAAATTTCAAGAGAATGTAATGTAATGGAAATATAATAAAATAGGTTTTCAATTTGAGAGGATCATGTATAATAGCCTAAAATTAAACTTTGTACCAAAATTCAATATGTTACAACTCTACACCGCTTAAAAATGATTTTTTTCCTCAAAATAGACACGACCATGGTCTAGTTAGGTACTACTCTCCCCTTAAAAGGACTCAACTAGAAATCTGAATCGACGTGTAGACTACAATGTAGTATCAAACCTCTATTTTGAGGGTTTCATGTGACTCGCTCTAGGATTTTCTTTGCCTCCTTGATTGTGTATTATATCAAGAAATCATCTGTCAAATTCCACAAAATCATTTTTATGCATGTATATTATAAGGAAAATAATTTTCCATAAGGGAAGAATTTTGATGCAAAACTGAAAGATGGCTAAAATAAATGCTATAACTAAGTCACAATCACCTCCTACCAACATTCACCATACTAACTACTTGACTCCATTGTTCACTTATGATATAGGGAAGAAGGATATTGTTATGTAATAAAAGGAGGTTCACAAATTTGAACTCGAGCTTCTAGTTTCACTATTCACCTTCCAATTACAAGGTTGATTTCATTTTCTGACACCTCAACTGATCTCTACTAATATGGTGGTGTTTACTCTTCACTAATTGGTGAGTAAAGTGATTTTGTGAAATTATTTCCTCCTATTTTACTATTTCCATTTAGCAAGATAATGCTAACACGACTAGAGTTGGTTGTACACTTTTTTCCTAAGTTCTAGGTATACCAGTTATTTAACCATAATTTCCACAGGATGTGCATGAGTGCTAATTGTTTTTGTAACAACCCTAATTTTGAGTTATGAAAAAATGCTTGAAACCCTAGTTTGAAAATTTTAAATGTGATTTTACCTATGTAAGTTGTAATAGTATCGATTGGATAAAATGTGACTATAATGAAGATTTATTCATTTCAGTTACATACTAAAAGTTATTTCTATTAATTTCAACAAGGTCAAGATTAATATGAATTTGTTTGTAATGTAATTTTAGAAACTATATACCATACTTATAAATAAGTAGCAAGCGAGAGTCATATTAAAACTGACCCATTGAATGCACATTTTATTGACCAATAAATATATACAAGTTCATTACAATACTAATTGGACTTCTTTAAATTTTGGTCCCAATTTTTTTTAGATAACTATAGGGAATTAAATAAAGGTATTACTCAAGTAGGATATAACATGTTGTTGTGAACCTCAAAATTGGAAACCAAGTTGGAATTCATGTTCATAATAATTATAGGTAACATGCAAATTTTGGTCTCTTTTGGATAATTTGAGGTGCCCCAATTAAATTAAAAAAGAGATTAGTATAGTTCAAACATAAGTAAATTGATTATTTATTTGAATCTATGTTTCCATTTTTATTCATGGGTCACACCCTTTACTCCGAACCTCGTGCCTCATCCCGAATCTGACTAAGATTCAAACTCATCTAAATGGATGTGGGATAACCTTCTTGAATTGAACTCCTCTATCCATGTTGGAATAGAGCATAGAGTCCCCCTTCATGTTGTTTCCTTAATCTAGTGAATAACAAGCTGTGGAAACTCCTCCATTAGATTCGTTTTATCCTCCTAAGCACTCTAATACCCGATTTACATGATTTCAAGCCCTAGTTTCCTTGGTCGGCAAGAACTTCCCCATTTCATCAAGTTTTAGGTTCTAGTGGTCACCAATGCATCCCTCAACCTCCATCCATATAATAGAAACACCTTATATGATCACAAGGCCCCTCTTTGAAATTTAGAATTGATCAAATTGTCTACCAATTTCATGTTCCCTCTTCCCCGTGGAACACCCCACCACAATTGAAGCACGTTCGTCGAACCAATGATGCTGGCAATCGTAAGACTGAGGAAAATCTCATAACACCTTTTGTAAACCTCTGGGGGCTTGATCAACCCTTAATTTTTCCCAAACATTAGGTATTCCAGATCTCCTCTTCATGCCCAATTCATCTATACCCAGGCCAATGTCGATTGTGATGTTTTTGTGATCATCGTCTTTGTGGTGAGGTGAGGAACTCGCCTTTATCGTCGGTCTACAAGGAGGAAGTAGGAATCCTATTCAAGATTTGTGGAACTAAGACTCTTGTCATTGTATTTTTTATTTCTTTGAGGAAGAATAAACACATACACTGATTTCCCAAAAGTACCCTGGTCATTGGTAATTTTCTATTTAGCCCATATTGGCACAATGGATTTTTAGGACCCCCGGCTTTGCTTCTGATAGCATGAGCTTTTGACCTCTTGGGTTGAGTGAACCCATTCCATGTATCCAGATTGATTGGGCCACATATAAAATGGGTCGGGTTCAATGGTCTCTTGATTGGATAACACAATACACATGGATTTTCAGTGATTTATGATTGGCTAGATTTTCTAAATATCATAACAATTGCATCCATGATCAAAAAAATGTGCAACGATCCTCATTCAAAATATTTTTTGATAAGGAAGTTGACTTTAGGTTCAAACCCTAACTCCACCATCAATCACCATGTTTCCTTAAAACACTCAAATTAGGGTTTAAGATGTTATTTAAGGAGATAACTAATATTAATCATGTAATTTTAGGAACTTAGGATTTGACCAAGATCAAAGAGACTAAATTAGGATTTTCTTTGCTCTAGGCAAGCAGGTCATGCCACTATGCATATGTACCTTAGATGAATTACACGTTACTTATGATTTAGTATCATGCTTTAAATTCCAAGTTAATGGATGAAATTAAGATAGCAATGATGGCTCTGATTATATTATTTCATGTTGTTTGTTATACTCATACAGTTCTATGGTCATCACTTGTGTTCATTAGCTTAATTTTATGATCATGTAATGATTAAGACAGTGAAGAAAGAATCACCTAAATCAAGTAATATTAATATCAAGAATAAGAGGGAGAAATACCATGATGATTAAGATATTACATTTAAGTTGTGAATTGTTCTAGGACATTTAAGCTGTAAATTGTTCTCCTGATGTTATTTTGACTTTATGGCATTGATGAGCACTTTGGTGCAACTGAGATGAGACTTAATCGGCCTCATGACCACTTTGGTGAAATTATGGAATGAGGACAACATACATTGATGTAAAGATAAGAACAATGATGTTAATGTTTAAAAATAATATAATTAAGTAACTTTTTAAATGTTTCTCACGATGATGGACCTTATGGTCATTATGGGCTTCTTAGAAATGATAGGATTTTTTAGCATGATGTGTCTGATGTGGGTAGTTATATGGAAAATGCATATTGTAACGTTTCTTAATTTATTAATTTAATAGAATCTAAAGTGTGATGATAATTCCTAATGTTAAGTCATTTCAAGTTTAATTAAGTTCAAGTATATATAGTATTTTTTACTTTTATAAAATGTATCATGCTTCTTACTGATGTATGTCTCTATTTTTGCATGATCGTGGGACAAGATGTCCATAGATCAAGGATCAAAAGAATTTGAATCGAGTGCTTCAAAGTAGAATTTCTAAGACTTATCTTTATGGGGTGTCATTTACACCATAGAGGTTCCAATATAAAGTTTCCAGAGAAGATTTATGCCTTAGATTTTTTCTACCTTTCTTATATTAGATTCCAGTTCAAAGATGAGATAGTTTACATTATAAGTTTTCTCTTACAAAGAACATTATATGAATCAATATTTTGAATTAATGCATGGTGTTTCATTTATCTTGTTTCTATGTATATCATGTGTTGTAACATTCCTCCAAGCCAAATTTCCTATGTTATGGACAAGATAGGGTTTGCTTCTGCTAACATATATGTACTTGGAGGGACTTTACAATGTCGTAATATAGCAAATTAGTAGATGTACACCAGGAAAAAAAAAGCCATATTCATATGTTCTTACCCTAGGTATATAAGACATAAGTGAAAGATATTAGAAATCAAAGCAGAGGTCTAGTCGGGAGACATAAGTTTAAACAAGGATTGGGGTTATGTGCCTAATGTTTTTGGATAGTTATATTAATTCTAGAATAGCATATAGCATCTTTTCTTTTGTTCCCACTTGTTTATGGTATGGGACACAAGTTTATGGGGTTTTGTATAGGGAATAGTATGTGTATAAAACAATGCTTGTCTAGACCTTTCAAGTTCATGTGGTATAGGACATGTGCAGTAGGTAGGTGTTAGGATAAGCATAATAAGACATGTCACCTCTAAATATATGACATGTTGGCATTTATCAAAAGGTGACAAAGAAAATAAGAGTTGGAATTAAAAGTTTGAGACATATAGACACCTAAACCTAATTAGATACATAGTAACACCAAGAATGCATACAAAGGGTAGATAATTTTACATAGATAAATGAGTGGATCACACACATGATATGAATATATGTCTTTTACTAATTTGATGATTATGTTTCATTTGTAACACTATGAATTAGTGTGATACTAATTAATCAAGAAATCATGATAATCATGTTTATGTGTAAGAAATCATGCTATGTTGATATAGTCCTCTCGGTCATGTTATGTGTGCCTCAACTGGCCTTATAAGTATTTTCGATGCATTCAAGAGAGAGAATATTTGGTTGGACCCCAAACATGTAAGATCTAGAAAGACCTCAAGCATGCAATACCTAGAAAAACAAGATGTTTTGTTACTATATGATTATTGGCTAGGAATAATTTGTTAAACAAAATGGGGTGAAGATTGCTCTTAGTTGTAACTCAAACACCCCTTGGTTGCTATAAGGTTCATTCATATTTTACAACTTATGTTTCAACACACATCCACTTTCTTTACCATGACACATAATTTTTGTTTGGTCCAATAGGGTCAAATATATAAATATTACCATATAAGTATGAAAAAGAATGATTATGACCTCTTTTATGTTTTCAATCTGTCCAACCCAATTCCATGATGTTCATTGCATGTGTTGTTATATACAGATATACCATATTAGCAAAGTTGAAAGTTATAATGTCGTAATAGGAATAAGGTTAATATCCATTGTCAATGACTACTAAAATAATTACTAGATAGTTATTTATTCACGTATTATATGTACACTCTTATTCCAATGTGATAAGTATTATCATAATAGGTTAACTAGTCTAAGGTTATCATCATGTCCACATTTATTCCTATCATGTTTTATTTTTCAGTGCAATATATACATGCGTTCTAGTTTCTAACATTCCATGGTACATACATATTCCATTCCAATATTAACAACATGCAAGTTATATTTATCCATTCTTAGATATTATGTTAATAAAATGAATTCAAAGATGTAGCTTTGTGCACCAGGCTATATGTACCTTGAGTTGGTAACATGTTCTTCACTTATTGGTTGTATCTGGATATATATATTTGTTGTCTTTGGATTAGCCCATGATGTCCTAATAGGTGGTGATTCTTATCTCTGGAAATGTGCAGGGTTTATCCTTGTACTAGGTTTGTTTTGACCTTCCAATGCCATGAATGGTGTCAGGGTAGGGAGGAAGTTCTTGGTAGTATTCTATAGATAATATAAAAGATCATGATGGAGGTGATGATGTGGTTTAAAAGTGTCGGCAGGTTTGTTGCATTATAGAGGAATAAAGAAAGTGAGGAGGAGGTGGTCGCATCACAATTCTCTCTCTTATAGTGGAATCTACAAATGTTGTTTCTGACCTCGATGGGGGTGTTTGGGGAGTTACACATGTTATGGTGAAGTCAAAACATTATGTGTTCGACTCTCTAACTTTATGGTGAGGTCTCATAAAGTAATCATCATTGGGTATAGGCTCTACCATGATCCTTCATCCTTGGCATTTCTATTAGTGAGGATATTGATGGCTTGGCTCGTGAGGTGGCCAAATTACTTGCTGAGGTTGAATCCCAGGAGATGTGGGTGGATTGGGTTCTAAGGTGGTGACTAGAGGCGACAGTGTCAGGTTTGTAGGGCTTTGTGATGTGAGGATTCTTGCCTTCTGGTCATAGTTGGGTTATGAGTGGTATATAGGTTGGCGAGATGCTGATTTTGGGGTGTTGAGGAAACCTCCATGGCTAGAGGGAAGTGGAAGAATGAGTTACTGGCACCTATGAGGAGGTGTATGACTTGGTAACAACCATCATCTCCATTTCTAGTTAGGTTGTAGAGGAGTGTCTGGGTGTAAATGGTAATGGTCACTAGTGTTCATGGTGTGGTTTGAGTTATTCAAAATCGAAAAGGACGTATTATGGTGTCTAGTTGGCTAAAATGTGGGAAAAGAGATTGTCATTGTTCAATAATGGCATTTGCTGACTCAAGACGAGTAGAGTTGACATGGTTAAGGAAGAGTCCACTCTTAATTTGACCACAAAACTGAATTAGATATTAATTTGTTTTTTGGTTTACTCTTTAATTTCTTTAGATTTAAGGATTTATAACTCTTAATTTATCAATCCTTTTGACCTAAATTTTAATCACACCTTTAATTTGAACTAATCTAGAGTTCAAAAATACTAAATCCCATACTCATGATTTTGAGGTTTCTAAAAAAATTACTTTCTTAATTAATAAAATAATAATTATCTAATTGCATTTTCATGTGATCTAATGCTAATAGTCAATAATTGGAATCAACTACCTAGTTTTTTATCCTAAGTGGGTGACTATGTCAAAATGAGGGAAAATTGTAGTTTGGTTCTCAAAATTCAAGAGAATGTAATGTAGTGTGATTACAAATGGGAATTTAGAACAAAAGGTTTTCAATTTGAGAGGATCATGTATAATAGCCCTAAATTAAATTGATTAATAAAATTTGGTATGTTACACGACCACAACCACACAAGCTTCATTGTGCTTTATTCTTCCACAATACGACTCTTATATTTTCTTGTTTATGTGTTACTTATATATGTTAGTAGTCCAAGTAGTCTTACATTAACTTCTTTCTTATATCCCAGTCTCATGATGGTATCAGATCTAGTGAGGGGATAGGGGATTGAGAAGCACCCATTCTCTATGCTTTGATGAATCCTCATCATCCTTCAATTATTCTAGGAGAAGGGTTCCTCACGTCTAAGACCTTCTTGCTGTAAGGGCTGTCAGTACCTGTGTTTGCCTTGGATATATGTTTGAGGGTCTTTGGCAGTGTACTGATAGTATTGACATGCCACAAGGAACTCTGAATCCAAAGTTTGACATCTTATTGATACTCATAAAACTATCTTAGAAGTGTCATAATAGAAGTGTTTAAACATCTTAGATCTCTTTGTTAGGAGTTGAATATGTTTGAGGCATCCTTGTTGTAGTGGGATCCCCTTTGTTTAACAAGGTAGAAGTTGTATTAACCATTGGTAGGGCACTAATTAGATTTTGTTAAAGATGTTAAAGTTGATTTACATCCTATCTTGTGAAGTTTATACACTTCTTGAAAATCTATCGTGAGAATTATGTCTTCCAAAAATAATCAACAAATAAATTTTGAATATATTGAAAAAAAATCCAAAATTGGGAAATCCCTAAAGTTCTTATAAAATACATTTACATTAAAGTAAGTTTTATGATCATATTTGTTTACTATATTAAAACAATAGAGGAAACCATCTCTGCAAAATTGACACTATATAGTCTAGAACTCCTCACTAAAAGGACATTGATACTTCATAAAATAACACAGTGTTCCATTACTTACAATTAGGGTTGGTCCAAGTATTAGGCAATGCTCTAACTAGAAAAGCAATAAATTACTCCTTTATTTGTTCTTGGGATATTGTAGGAATCTAATGTTCACCGACTCAAATGGAATAGGCTCATCCATTATTTTATGCTTGAGAGATTGTAGGCATCTAATGTTCACTGACTCACTGTTAGCGTTAGTTGACTCTAGAATTTTTGATGGGCCAGTCTATTTTGATGCTTTTCTAAATTTCATAGTATCCTTAACTGTCCTAAGACTATTTCAATTCTTAAACTTGACCATACATACTTCAGGGTTTCATTCGAGTCCATCTTCAAAAAAAGTTGGCATATGCTATAGAGGTATGAATTAAATCGATGCACATAATGCCACCACAATTAAACATTTGTCCTAAAAAGAGAATAACAATAATGTTCATCAGAAATATTAGAAATAACATAGTCCCCCCCCCACAAATCCTTAAAATGCGATAACATCAATTACCAATGTGTTAGACTATTTCCCAACCCAACCATCCTACACCATTGGAAAATGAAAACGTTGAGAATGTCATAGAACATGTAAATGGAGATGTTGAGATAAAGTTTCTATCATCAAATAGAAGGATCACTCTTAACACAAGATGCTCTACAAGTTCTTCTATGATATTTGAAATCCCTAGATCCCTATTACGCTTAGGGGATTCCACCTTTGAGGAACCTAAAACTTTGATGACATGAGACTATCTACCCAAGATAGTATAGGAACTACGTCACAATACCACTTTGTAGTTCCCCCTAGAAATAAAGATGGGGATGAAGTAGGAAAAGATAAGCTAGATCCCACACTTTGGCTTATAGGATTAACTTATCCATTCTATGAAACTACATGTTCTTACTATGAACCATCAATAACAAAATTTACCATATGTACTTATAGAGCAAGAATTTTGAATAGACAAAAGGATCATTTTGAAAAGATTTTCTTTATGAAAAGAATAAAGTAAAAGTTCATTGGTTTTTTTATCACTACAATGATCAAGCGAGATCTCATTTAAGAACAATGGTATGATCATATGAAGGATGTTAGGAGAAATATTCTATTTTTTAATTGGTTCAACGAAAATCACATCAGACCATGCCTAAAAATTTCAAAAAATATGACCATCACAAAAGCCTCAGTAACATGGAAACTAGGATTAAAGGATAAAGAAGTAGAATCAACACATCCTCCATTTGAACCCATAATGTTGTTAAAGAAAGAAATACCAGTAAACCCTATTCTCGTGATTGAGATTAGACTAGAACTTACAACTTAGAGACAAATTGTTGGTGTAATGCAAAAAAATAATTATACAAATTCTTACTTCCAAACTATTGATAAACAAACTAATAAAATAGAATCCATACTCATTGAAGTTAAATCAACCTTTCTCTCTTTGAAAAAATGATCTTAGGAATATTCCCACCATTATTCCAACTACACTCTCTAAAGATGTCAACCTAGGTAAGAGGGATCCTATTAATTTTGATAAAGACCTAGAAAACATAACTAATGAAATTAGAAATTGACTACAACATTGAAATGTAAGTAAAAAAATGTTTTAACTCAAGATGACTCATCAAAAGATGAGCGTAAAGAAGCAACCTCTAAATAGATTCTATCTTTTGAAAATAATATTAACGACACCATAAATAAAATAGGGTGCTCAAAACCTAGGTATTCCAAGATAAAAATTTACGATAACACGCCAATGCCTGTCGAGCTATAATTTGAAGGAACTCATGACCTTGCTCTAGTTCACTTTGATGGACAATCCCTCATAAATAGATCAATTATTTGAGTATCAAATCATGCAAACATGCAATCAGATTCTTATCTATGCCACTTCATGTAAATCCCCTTAAACAATTGAGCATTCTATTAACAACGTGATTGTTTCATCATTTACTGTGCAGTTGAAAGGGTGGTGGAGTAATTATCTCAATGAAGAAAAAAGGCTTGAAATTTTGTATGCCACTAAAAGGGATGATAGTGGGAATAAAATAAAAAGTAACAAAAATGATATAAAATTTGACTCTATAGAAGATATAAGTTGTATAAGAGAATATTAAATCCCTAATAAATACAGAAAAGAAACCACTCATTTGGTCAATTCTGCCACTAATGAATATCTACAAAATAATTTCAAACTATTAGAAGCATATATATGGACATAAAAATGATATAAATTTTGACTCTATAGAAGATATAAGTTGTATAAGAGAATATTAAATCCCTAATAAATATAGAAAAGAAACCACTCATTTGGTCAATTCTGCCACTAATGAATATCTACAAAATAATTTCAAACTATTAGAAGCATATATATGGACATAAAAATATTGATGTTTAAATGTCATCTATTCTAGCAAAAAATATTTTTGAAGAAATTATCATTGGAACACCCTCTTTAATAAAGAGTATTAGTATTGATAATGAGGAAATATTTGTTATGGTTTAGGGAAAAAATAAATTTTAAATTTAGAAACTGACTTGAAGCTTATCTTATTAACAATGCAAGATTTTTTATATCTAACAAAACTAGTTTTTTAACAATATTTGGAAGTAAGTAAAAGCAAAAGGATGCTACTTGTGATTTAAATTATTCTTGTACTACCTGATAAAATTTCTATCTATAGGAAATGGCAACAACCTCAAGCTCAAGGTCTAATTTGATCCTACAAGTGAAATTATCAATTAATATTTAAAGCATTGATTCTCAGAATTAGAACTACAAAAACCAAGTCGATCACATGAAAAATAGAGATAAGGACATAATAACTCTAAAAGTAAGAGATACTAATCATAAGGCAAGGAAACTTGCTTTACTCTAGAGAAAATTGACCTTTCTAAAGATATTATTCAAAAATATTTCCCTAAGAGATTTATTTTTTCCAATTATGGTTGGTAAAACCATAATATATTATGAGACATTGTTCATAAAAACAAAGAATGAAAAACCTACACACTACTCCAAGGAGATCTCCACATAGATTGAGCTCAAGTATTCTTCTTCAAAGATTAAAAAAACCCTCAATCTCATCTAATAGAATATATACGGGAATCCAACATTCTTGAAAAAAAATAAAAAGTGACCTTACTCCACTCTATTATGACTATTGGGACTATCATGAAGCCTATGAGAACGTTATGTACATAGCAAAAACAAATATAGGAACACATGGTTTGCAAGGTTCACATCTCAAATAGATATTCCTCAATAGTGGATATCTATGTTTTGTTCAAGATTTGTGCATGTTAGAGAAATCTTCCCTAAAACGTTGAATACAATTATACTAATAGGAAAGGATGTATTATAATGGGAAAAAGTTATAAACTATTTTTCCCTCCACTGAGTACCTTAGATCTTTATATGGTCTTGGTATATTTCCACCTACTACTATGCAACCTCGTTCACCAAGAAAATAGAACTCAGATGATGGGAATAAAACATTATTGATATTGAGAAGAGAGTACATCTACCAAAGATTGTTCTCAGTGAAATATTTTATGAATAAGTGTTAGACTAATCAAAATAAAGGTGCACTAAACTACATAAAGATCTTACTAATGAAACAAGAGATATGTACCCAGAACAACTTGAAGAACATACATAAATTATTGGTATTCCAAGAATTAACTAGAATAATAGAGAAGTAATAGAGATATAAAATTTCATCAAGAAAGAATGTTCATTATGAAAAAGAAGATGAATTAATAATTATATTCAAAATTATAAATCAACTATAGTAAGGAATCTTAACTGTTCTCAAAAAGAATAAAAATTATAGAAAGAGCACTATGCAAAAGAAACTTCATTGTTCTAAAAGGACTAAAACTATTGCTACCATAGAAAGGGAATCTTAACCATTATAGAATCAATCATGGAGTAGATATGGACATCACTAGAAGGGTCTCTACTAAGGGAAAATCAATATGAATAGCCCCCAAGGGAGAAAGGAGAGGCAAGCTAGTCTAAGTAATTTCATGTATACACACTTGCTCCTAGCACTTCTCCTCTATATCTCTCTCTCCATCATTAGTAGTTACTTGTAGTAGGACACTTCTCTTGTAATCTCTTCTTATTTGTGTTCTTCTATTGTGTAACCCCCCTTCTTCCACATATTGTAACCACCACTTCCATCAATAAAGATATAGTAATTTTATGTGCTTAGTTATGTGTGTTTGTATGCTTGTCACATATCATGTGCACTTTTGTGAACCTTATGCACTCTGTCGTGCTGCAACAATTGTGGTTGTGAGTCATCATGATTCAACAATAAGATATTCATCACCCACTCTCATTGCACATAAGCCTCTTTTATTTTATTTATTTATATGTTACTTATATATGTTAGTAGGATAAGTAGTCATACACTAGATTTCTTCTTATATCTTGATCCCATTTTGGTATTAGATCTAGTGAGGAGGTAGGGGTTTGACAAGTACATGTTCTCCACTGTTGGTTGAGTCCTCATCGTGCTCTTGTTCCTCTCATATAAGGGTTCCTCATGTCTGAGGCCTCCTTGTCGTAGTGGTACTGTCAGTGCCCATGTTTTCCATTGATAGGCATTTAAGGGTCTTTGGAGGCATGTTGATACTACTAAAAGGCCACTAGGAACTCTAGAAGTAAATCTAGAAATGTTATTGAGACTCATTAAACTACGTTAGATGTGTAACAAGAGAAATGTTTGAAAGTCTTAGATCTCTTTGATACAAGGTGACTAGGTTTGAGGCCTCGTTGTCATAGTGTGCTCCTCACAATTTCACAAAGTTGAAGTTGTATTCACTATTGACAGGACACTATTTATCTATTGTAAAAGATGTCAAAGTTGTTTAACATCCTATCTTTTTAAGATTTTTTACTTCTTGCTAAATATATCATTAGAACCATGTATGTTAAAAACATTGAATAATTTTTAAAAAAGTATATTAAAAAAATTAATATTGGGAAATATATAAAGTACCTATAAAATATATTTATACTACAAGAATTTATATGTTCATCTCTTATTATTATATAAAAACAATAGACAAAACCATCTGGGTAAACTTGACACTAGAAAGTCTATAACCCATCACTAAAAAGGAAATAGATACTTCAAAAACTAACACAAAGTTTCATTACCTACACTTAGGGTTGGTCCAAGTATTAGCCAAAGATATAACAAGAAAAGGAATAAATTCCTCCATTCTTTAATGCTTGATATATTGAAGAAGTCCAAATTTCATTGAATTTCTATTAGGGGTTGGTCGAATATGGCCTTTCAAATGGGTCATTCTTCTTTAATGCTTTTCAAAATTTCTCTATATCCTTAACTAACCCAGGACTATTAACATCCTTAACCTTGAACATCCAAGATTCAAGGATTCATTTGGACCCATCTTCATAAAATGTTGTTTTATAGGGTATGTTTTAAAGAGATGAACAAAGTGACACCACAATTTGCCACTTTTTCCAAAAAAGGGCATAAACACATTATTCCTCACAAATATTAGAAATAATTTAGTCACCACAAAATGTTTAAAATAAGATGACACTAAATTACCAGAGTGTTGGTCTCTTAACCAAGCCAACAATCCTACATCGTTTGAAAATGAAGAAGTTTAGGATGTCATAGAAAATCCAAATAGAGATGATGAGATAACTTCCTATCATCAAATAGAAGGAATACACTTCACACAAGATCTTCTACAAGTTCTTCCAAGAAATTTGACATCCCTAGATCCTTATCATCCTTAAGTGCTTCCTCCTTTGAAACACCTAAAATTTTGATGACATCAAGAATATCTACCACATATAGTCTAGAAACAACCTCACAATACCACTTATATCATTCCCCTAGAAATAAAGATGGGGAAGAAGTAGAAAAAGATAACGTAGATCATACACTTAGGACACAAGTTTAACTATCCAATCTATGCAACAACATGTTATAATTATGAGACATCAAAATAAAATTTACCATAAATGCTTTTATAGAGAAAGAATTTGAAATATATAAATAATTTTTAAGAAAAGATTTCATTTTTGAAAAAGAAAATTTTGATTGGTTCTTTGAACATACATTGATCAAGAGGGAACACTCATTATATAACAATTGTATGAACACATGAAGGATTTATGAGAAGTATTCTATTTTTGAATGGTTTGAAGAAAACCACATCAAATCATTCCTAAAATTTTCAAAAAATATGTCTATCACAAACGCCTCACTAATATGGAATCTAGGATTTAAAAATTAATTATTAGAATCAAAACATCCTCCTTTTGATCCCAAATGTGTGTTAAATGAAGAAGCACCAGTGCCTCCTTTCTCATGACAAATATTAAACAAGAATCTGCAACTCAGGAATGTAATGCCAAAAATTAATTATAACAATTCTTACCTTCAAACTATTGGTGAAAAAACTTGTCGAATAGAATCCATAATCAAGGAAGTTAAATCCACTATTCTATCTTTGCAAAATGATATTAGGAATGGTCCCATAATTATGCCAACTACATATATCAAACTAGGTAAGAAGGCTCCTATTAAGTTTGGTAAAAACCTAGAAGAAATAACTAATGAAATCACAAATTGACTACAACAACTAAGTGTGATTAAAATAGCTATAAATGTTTTAATAGGAGATGACTCATTAGAATATGTGCCTAGATAAATATACTTTAAAGAAATTTTGTCTTTTGAAATTAATATTAATGACCATCAAGAAAATAGTTCCTCAAGACCTCTATATTGCAAGACAAAAAGTTACAATAAAAGGCCAATGCTTGTCAACCTACAATTTGAAGAAACTCATGGTCTCACTCTAGTTCACTTTGATGGACAATCCCTCACAGAATGGAATATAGATGGGTTTTTTGAGTATCAAATTATGAAAACATGCAGTCATATACTTATCTATGGTAGTGCATGTCAAGTCCATAAAAACTCTAAGAATTTTATTACCAACACGATTGTTTCATCATTTGCTGGGAAGTTGAAAGGATGGTGGAGCACATATCTCAATGAAGCCAAATTCTTGATTTTTGATGCCACATAAATGGATGGCAATGGGAGTCAAATAAAAACTGGAAATAATGAAATAATCATTGACTTAGTATACACACTCACTATCAATAAATTACAAAAATTCATGGGACACATTAGTACGGTAACCCAAAAAACTAGATAACAACTCATGAACCTTAGTTGCCCCTCTCTATCAAACTTCATATGGATGTTATAGTAATGCAATTTGGAAAGAAAAATTTATCTTTGGCCTTCCCCATCTTTTTGCTGAAAAAGTTAGGGAAAATATTAGACAAAGTCATTATATCATAGAACACACATATTATGGGAAGATAATCAGAAAAGAGACAAAATAATTAATAAGAAGAATCCAATCCCTTGAGATAGAAATATATAAAAGAATAAATTATATACAAAACTTTTCCAACATACATTGAATAAACATCTAATAGTGTAGAAGAACAAAGAAAAATGAAATATATTTACTCAATACCAGAATATATGAAGAAAAATAGAAATACCAAATATTTTATTGAAATTGATGAAAAGTTTTCCTAAAATAAATAGAACTTTTGTCTCAGTAGAGGATATCATTTGTATAAGAGAATATTTAATCCCTAATAGCTATAGAAAATAAACTTTTGTCTCAGTAGAGGTTCACCAAAAAAAAACTATAGTAAAGAAACGACTCATCTGGTAAATTCAGCCACTAATAACTATCTAAAAATTAATTGTAAACTATGAAACTCATATATATCTATAGAAAATATTGATATTAAAATGTTATTTGTTCTGGAAGATAAAAATTCTAAAGAAATTGTCATTAGAACATTGCTTTTAAACAATATTCAGCCAATTACTATTGATAATGAGGGATTGCATGCTATGACTCAATAAAAGATAGTAATTTCAAATATAGAAAGTGACATGAAGCTTATCTCATTAACAAAGAAATATTTTTTGATAACTAATAGAGTTAACATTTTCTCAAGATATTGAAGAAAAAGCAAAAGAATTATATGTGTGATTGGAATTATTCTTGCACTGTCTGATAAAATTTCTCTCTATAGGAAATGGCAATGAACTCCAGCTTAGGGTCTAAACTTGATCCTCTAAGTTTCATTATCAATTAATACTGAAAGCATTGATTATCAAAATCAAAACTATGAAAATGAGGTCATTCAAATGATGAATAGACATGGATAGCCATGAGTTTAAAAGAAAGAAAACACTAGCCAAAAGGTTGTGACACTTGCTTTACATGAGAGAAAATTGACCTTTCTAAAGGTATTGATTAAAATATTCAAAAATATTTCCATAAGGGATATCTGTTTATTCTAACCATAGTTGGTAAAACCTATATTATTACGAGAAAGTTCTTGCAAAAACAACAAGAAAAAAAATTATGCACTACTCTAATGAGATCTCCTCAAAGATTGAGCTCAATTATTCTACTTTAAACATTGAAAATAATCCTCACTCTCAAAGAATAAAATGAAGATGGGAATCCTAACATTGCCAGAAAATTCAAAAGTGACATTACTCCATGTTGGTATAACCACTGGGACTACAAGCAAGCCTAAGAGAATGTTATGTACGTAGAAAACAAAGATTACGACCACATATGGTCTATAAGGTTCATATATCAAATAGCTATTCTTAAATGGTGTATGTCTAAGTCTTGGTCAAGATTTAGGCCTATCAAAGAAATGTTTTCTGAAGCATTAAATATGATTATACCAATATGAAAGGATGTAGTTGAAGAATGGGACAATGTCATAAATAATTATTCTAGCTAGGCAGTACCTTGGGTAGCCAAGTGGTGTTGGAAAATTTGCACTTGTTACTACCCATCCTTATTGACCAATAAAATAGAAGTCATGTAAAAAATTGGAAAGAAAGTCCCTCTACCAAAGATTGTTCTTAGTAGAAGATTTTATGAAGAAGTCTTAGACAAATCCAAAGAAAAGTACACTAAGATACATAAAGATCTTACTTAAGAAATAAGATATATCTATCCATACCTAACAAAAGAACAATTATGATGACTAATATTCTAAGAATTATTAAAATAATGGAGAAGCAAGAGAGACTTTAAGTCCATCAAAAAAGAATCTCATTATGACAAAAAAAATAAATGAAGAATTAGTATTCAAATAGAAAGATCAAGTATTGTTAGATATTTTCACTATCCTCAGAAAGAAGAAAAACTATAGAAAGACAATCTTCAGTATGCAAAAGACATCACTTTTCCATAAAGAACTAAATATATTGCTACTATAGCAAGGTAATCTCAACTATTGAAGACTCAATCATGTAGGAAACATAGACATCTCTAGAAGGGTCTCTACTAAGGGAAATTTACTATAAATAGACCCCAAGGGAGAAAGGAGGGTAAATCTAATCTAAGTAATTTTTTGCATACAAACTTGTGCATTGTACTTCTCCTCTACCATCTCCTCTATATCTCTCTTCTTCCTTAGTAGATTCTTGTAGCAGGCTATTTATCTTGTAATATCTCTTCCTTATGCTCTTCTCTTGTGTAACCTACCTTCTTAAACATATTACAATCATCACTTCAATAAATACATATATAGTAATTTTGCATTCTTAGCCTCATGTGTTCATGTACTTGTGTTTCACTATATGCTCTCACATGCCTCCATCATGTTACAATTGTTGTTCTGGTAGTGATTAATCACGATGCAACAACAAGATCTTCATCATGTTCTCTCTTCCCATTGTAAGCCTTTGTTATCATCTTGTTAATGTGATATTATATATGTTAGTAGACCAAGTTGTAACATCTCAGGATTTAAGGCCTCAGATAAAATGATCTTAAAAGGAATGATTAGACTACCCATATCACCAAGGTCCACCTCCTTTTTAGGGAGCCCATCATTAAAAAACTATATGGTTGAGTGTGCTCAGTCTAGAGAAATACAAGGATGGGTGAGAAGTCATGATGTTGATCCCATCTTGTACGTGAGTGAGGACAAAGCGCGCAGTCAAGGCCATTGGTGTTGTGCGTCCAATCGTCATTCCTAAAACTCTACTAGAGCCTTGGGAAATGGGTATGTGCATTACAAATAGTATCAGAGTCATAGCCCCTCCAGTAGGTGGGCCCACATGGGCATGTGGCATGCTAGTCTTGAGCCATGCACTCCAGGCATGTGGAAAATGGTTGTCATGGTGATGTAGCCACCCTTGCATTGATAGCCATGATTGAGATATGAGTGTCCATGGTTCATTCTGGGTCTGCACTAAAATGGGGAAATATAATGAGGTCATATATTTGATCCTTGACGAGGGCGTCAAGAGTTTTAGTGGGGGGGATTGTCACATCCTAGGATTTGTGGTCTTAGACAAAATAATCTTAAAAGGAATAATTGGGATACCCACATGACCAAGGTGCACCTCCTTTGTAGGGATTCCATCACTAAAGAACTCTAAAGTTTATCATACTCAGGTTGGAATAGTACTAGGATGAGTGACCAATTAGGAAGTTGATCCTGACTTGTGCACGAGTGATGACAAAGTGTGTACTTAAGGCCAGTGATGGTCTGTGGGGCTAGTCTTCATTCTCAAAACTATATTAGAGACTTAGGAGGTAGGCCAGAGCATTATTCTAACATCCTAGGATTTGAGGACTTGGATAAAAAGATCTTAAAAGGAATGATTGGACTACCTGTATCACCAAGGTGCACCTCCTTTTTAGGGAGCCCATCACTAAAGAACTCTAAAAATGAAGCATGCTTAGCTTGGAGTAGTGATGGGATGGGTGACCAGTTAAGAAGTTGATCATGACTTACATGTGAGTGAGGACAAAGTGTGCAATTAAGACCAGAGGTGGTCTTTGGGGCCAATCATCATTCTTGAAATTCTACTAGAGCCTTGGGTGGTGAGCCCAGGCATTACATATATCATAGCTATAACCCCTCGAGTGGGAGGGCACACGGGTATGTGGCATGCTAATTTCTAAATGTTTTCTTGAAATATTTATTATTGAAATATATTCATTTTTTATTTCTTTATTTTTTATATTTTATCTTAATTTGTGTGGTCCATGCATGTTGGAAAGGGTTGTCCATGGTGATGTACCCACCCTTGTGTTGATTGATCGGGAGTTGGGTGTCCATGGGCCATTCTAGGTCTATATTGAAAAGGGGAAATATTATGAGGTCATATAGTTGAGGCTTGACAAGAACTTCAAGAGCCTAAGTGGGGGAGATTGTAACGTTGCTGGATTTGAGGACTTAGATAAAATTATCTTAAAAGGAATGATTAGACTACCCATATCACTAAGGTACACTTCCTTTTTAGGGATCCCATCACTAAATAACTCTATGGTTAAGTGTGCCCAACCCATAGTAGGACTAGGATGGGTGATAGGAAGTTGAACCTGGCTTGCGTGTGAGTGAGGACAAGCCCTACAATTAATGCTAGTGGTGGTTTGTAGGGCCAATCATCATTCTTAAAACTCTACTAGAGCCTTGGGTAGTGGGCCCGTGCATTACACAAGTAGTTATGGACTAGCTATCTTTTTATTTTTAGTCCCATTATGGTATTAGAGATAGTGAGGCAACATGGGATATAGAAGTACCCATTCTCATTGTGCTCTTCTTCCTCCGGGGAAGGTTTCCTCATGTGTGAGGCATCCTTGTCATAGTGGTATTGTTGATGCCCAAGTTTGTCTTGTATGGGAATTTAATGGTTTTTGGAGGCATGTCAATACTATGGATAGGCCATTAGGAAATCTGCATCCAAAGCTAGAAAGCTTATTGAGACTCATAAGACTGCTCTAGAAGTGTAACAAGAGAAGTGTTTAAATATATTAGATCTCATTGATATGAGTTAAAAATGTCTAAGCTAGCTGCTCAAATCTCTCTCTTGGCCACAACCCTAGCGCTTGGGCGACTAGGTGGGTGACGGTGGGAGCAAAGCCTCTCTTGAGTGGTTACCTTCCTCTCCCGAGTGGTTATTTCTCTCTTGCAGGTTCAAGGCAGGCTACAACTTCGAGTCCTGGTCACGAGATGGCTGAAGATCTGGTCGACAGATGTGCGAGGCTAGGGTTGCAAGACGCCGAAGAGGAGGATATCATTGTTCTAGAAGATGATGAGAAAGGAGACCTGAGCGTGCATGTGGAGATCGCTCTGGTGATGAGGTTGCACACCAATCGGACTTACAATTTTTGGGCAATGAAGAGGACTTTGACGCAGGCATGGTCTCTCCCCAATAAGGTCGTCTTCAAACAGTTGGATGTGGAGGTTTTTGTTATTCAATTCTTGCACTGGAAAGATAAGGCAAGGGTTGTGGAAGGCAGCCCATGGAACTTTGACAATCGGCTGCTGTTGACTAAGGATGTGGAGGATGGTGATCTTCCCAGACAGATAGTGTTTGATGAGGTGTTGTTCTAGATCAGGATCTATGGAATTCCTCTCAGCTACAGGGTGGAAGGAGCAGTGAAGGCCATCGCGGCTAGGATGGGGAGAGTCGAGCAGGTGGACTTAGATGAATTGGGGTGGGACTCTTTGTTGAGAGTTCGGGTAGCATTGGAGGTGCACCGTCCCTTCAAGAGAGTCTTAAAACTGTAAGATAAGAAAGGGCATATCTTCAACCTATAAGTAAAGTATGAAAGACTTCCAAAACCTCTACTACCTATGCGGGAGGATGGGGCACCTAGACAGGGATTGAGATCACGAGGCGGAGTCTGATGATCACCAGTGGGGCTAGGGAGCTGGGCTGAAAGCTTCACCGAGGAAGCCACGCATGACGTCGACCGAAAAATTTTATGGGGTGGGTATGACAAAAAAAGACTTGAATTCTATACCAAACCAATTCGTCGAGTGGGTGTTGAACAGAGCGATGTTGTTATAGGAAGGGAGGGGATAAGGCAGAGAGAGGAGGAGGGGGCATGGAGGCGGCAAGCAGGGTCTGAGGGTGTGGGGGTGAACCGGAGGAGAGATGAGAGGGATGAGAGATCTCGTGGGGGAGATAGGGTTGGTATGTGGAGGGATGACAGGAGGGCGATAGTTGTTAAGGTGGCTGACGGAGGTGGAAGAACATGAGAGGAGGAGGAGAGTGTATGTGGGGATAGGGTGATTGTAGAGTTGAAAGATGTGTAGAACCAGGGCACCGCTGGAGGGGAGATGGTAAAGATGGAAGAGAGTCCGAATGCGAGAGGTTTCTCTGGGATGTTGGAGAGACACAAAGTGGATGGGGCGAGCAATAATATGGGGATGGTGAGTGTAGAGGCGATGGAGGTAGTATCTGTGCATGGTACTAGACGGACTAACAACACTGGGGAACTGGTGGAGAATGAGCGTCAGACTTATGAGAATAGAAAAGCAACCTACGAACATGAACGACGTAGTGAGGAAAATGATAATACTAAAGTGTCGATGGCACACAAGAAAGGCGAGAAGAAGCAGCTAAATACTGGCAATGCAGATGATCAACTCGTGGAAGGATCCATGCAGTTGAAGGTAGCATAGGAGATCAATGGCGAGCCACAACATTCAGAGGAGAATAATACTGGGTTCGAGCAAGGTTGGGGGAGACTAAGGGTGCAAATCCACGACCAGGAAAAAAAAGAAAGATCATAAAAGTGTTATGAGTTCAGTCCAGCAAAGGGGAAACAAGTTGAGGCAAAGACCGAAGATAATCAAGAGACAGGTGCTGATTGATGAGAAGGAGCCATTGGTTGTAGAGGAAGAGGATAACTTTCTTTTTTCAGGAAAAAGGGGAAGACACACTGGTGATGAGGTCATGGACATTGATACTGACTTGGGGCTGGTATTTCTGGTTAAAAAGCACCATGGTCCGCAAATAGGAGAGGAGGGCACAACAAGGAGTATAGTGCTTCAAGTAGTGGGATATGGGATGGCCTAGACCCGTGAAGGACAATGAAAATCCTAAGCTGGAATTGTCGGGGTTTGGGCAACCTCGATAGGAAGCAAGCTCTCCAGAGATGGTGTTGGAGAGAGTGTCCTAGCTTGGTTTTCGTGTCAGAAACTAAGATAGCTGGAAACTAATTGGAGCAGGTGAAAAAGAACTGTGGTTTTGTGGACGGCTTTTGCTTGGCAAGTGTGGGACGGTCAGGAGGTTTGGGGTTGTGGTGGAGGGAGATGAAGGTAGATGTACAGATTTTCTCACAGCATCATGTGGACTCCATTATTGAGGTAGATAATAATGGGGTGAAGTGGAGAGTTATTGTTATTTATGGCTGGGCTGAGCAAAGTCAAAAATATCACACCTGGGACCTTATGAGAAGACTCCAAGTGGATTCAGACATGTTGACTCTTTTCTTTGGTGATTTCAATGAGATCCTCTCTAATGAGGAGAAGTGGGGAGGCAACCAAAAACCTCATAGGTGGATACAAGATTTTAGAGATGTTTTGGACACTTGTGGCTTATTGGATTTGGGTTTTAAAGGTTGTCCGTACACATGGTAGAGAGGATGTATGGTAGAGACGCTCATTAAAGAACGTTTGGACAGAGGTCTGGTGACGCATTACTGGTGCCAGCAGTTCAAATCTGGCAAAGTGATTCATCTTCCTATCTATAGCTCTGATCATGCCCCTATCATTATTTGTGTGGGGGGAGAGATCTTCACTGTAAAAAGTCGAGAAAATATTTCCATTTTGAACCCATGTGGTTGGCTGAAAATGATTGTGAAGAAGTTGTTAAGACATCCTGGACACATGATGAGGGGATAGACGTTCATAAGAAGATGGAAAATTGTAGTGAAAAACTTAAAAAGTGGGCGACTCAAAGATTTGGGAAAATGAAGGAAAAAATAAAAGAGGTGGAGAAGCGTCTTGGGGAGGAATAAAAGAAACATCCAGATGCAGTTGTTCTTGATAGATGCATGGAGTTATCTAAGGAACTGGAGTACTGGCATAGATATGAGGATTCCTATTGGTGTGCTCGGGCACAGGTGGCATCGCTACGTGAAGGGGACCAAAATATGAATTACTTTCATCACAAGGCTTCACAAAGACGTAAACGAAACCATATTGAAGGGTTGAAAGATGAGCATGGCACCTGGCATACTGAGGAGGGTAAAATTCAGCAGGTGGTGACTGAGTTTTCTGGAATTTATTTTCTTGCAGCAGCCCATCAGGTTTTGAGGAGGCTACTGGGGGGTATAGCGGAGGTTGTGGATGATGCTATGAACCACTCTCTAGAAACAGATATATCTGATACTAAAATTCTGGGGGCTCTCAAACAACTACACTTAAATAAAGCACCTGGACCGGATGGTATGATACCCATGTTTTTCCAAAAGTTTTGGAATATTATTGGTAATGATGTTCCAATTATATCAAGGGGTGGTGGAAGGGAAGTACTGAAATTAGTAGGGTAAATTCTACTCTTGTGGTGTTGATACCGAAGGTGGAAAAACCTGTCCAGATATCTGACTTTTGGCCTATAAGCTTGTGTAATGTGATTTACAAAATAGCGTCCAAAGTTATGGCATATAGACTCAAGCCGCTGATGGATAAAATTATTTCTGAGAATCAAAGTGCCTTTATTCTGGGGAGGATAATCACGGATAATGCGCTTATTACTTATGAGCTTTTCCACAAGATGAAGAATGAGGGAAAAAATAAGAAGGGGCTTCTGGCTTTGAAGTTGGATATGTCTAAGGCGTATGACCGGGTTGAATGGAATTTTTTTGGATTTTTTTAAATAGAAGATGGGGTTTGGAAGTGGATGGAGGCAAAAAATCTGAGAGTGTGTTTCTTCAGTTGATCATTCCTTTGCAATCAATGGTGACCGGACTCGAATTTTCAAGCCTTCCCATGGACTGCGACAGGGTGACCCTCTTTCTCCTTATTTATTCATTCTTTGTGCTGAGGCTTTTTCTACTTTCCTTTTGCATGCTGCGAATGCCAAGTTGATCCATGGGATTAAGGTGAGCAGACATGCATCGTGCATTTCATATCTTTTCTTTACAGATGACAGCAGTCTCTTTGCTAGAGCATCCTATCACGAATGCCTGAATGTTGCTAATATCATTAGCCAGTATGAGCAGCCATCGGGTCAAAGAATCAATCTCTCTAAGACGAAGGTGGCTTTTAGTAAGGGAGTGTTGCAAGAATCAAAGGAGGCCATTAAAAACCAGCTGGGGGTCAAGCAAGTAGACAGACATGCTAAATATTTGGGGCTACCTACGGCTATTGGGAGATCAAAGAAACAAATTTTTAGCTTTGTAAAAGATAGAATTTGGAAGAAACTTCAAGGCTGGAAAGAAAAGTTGTTGTCCAAACCGGGATAGGAAGTGTTGATAAAGTCTATAGCACAGGCCAACCCTTCCTATATTATGAGTGTTTTCCAAATACCAGCAGGGACACTTGATGAGGCTACAATGCAAGATCTTGGTGGGGAGCTAAAGATAAGGAAAGGAAGTTGTCATGGCATTGTTGGGCATCCTTGTGTAAACCAAAGAAATATGGCGGGCTCAGTTTTAGAAATATACATGTCTTCAACCAAGCTCTTCTCATAAAACAGGTGTGGCGGCTTATGACAAAACAATCTTCTCTGGCGTACAAGGTCCTAAAGGCAAGATACTTTCCTTTGATGTCTATACTGGAGGCATCAAGGGGGTATAATCCTAGCTATATGTGTAGGAGTTTATGGGAAGCTAAAGCTTTGATCCTTGAAGGAATTAAATGGAGGGTAGGGAACGGTGACAACATCAGAATATGGGAGGATAGTTGGATCTATGATTTTAACGGGAACTTGGTGCCCGTATGGGACATGGCTTCTTGGCAGCCTTCTTTGGTTAGTGAGTTGATAGATCGACAGTCAAGGCAATGGGATTTGGAGTTGCTACCCCAAGTTTTCCCTCTGGAGATTTGTGGATTGATTGAGAACACTCCTATTAGTATCAGATTACCAGAGGATATGCTTTACTGGTGGTCGGATAGGAGAGGCATATTTACTACCAGGTCGGCGTACTGGTTGGGGCTATTGGGAAAGAGAGAATTTATTGCATCCAGACAGGTGTCTTCAGAGTAGATCTGGAAAGTTGTCTGGGACCACATGTAGTCGTCGAAGGTTGCTCACTTTCTTGGCGGGTTACTACAGGTGGTATTGCTACTATGGGGAAATTGCTTGATAGACACTGTCATGTAGATGGTTTTTATCCTCTATTCCATGAGGAAAAGGAAACCATTCAGCACATGCACTTTTTTTGTGTAGAAGCCAGAAAACTCTAGAGATCATCACCAGTAGCGAGCATTGTTGCATCAGCCCACATTCAATCTCCTAGGCAAACAATCTTAGAGTTGCACGATGATCTATCTCAGTAGGAGTTCACGGAGGCTGTGGTGAATATGTGGGGGATGTGAACTTATAGGAACCATAAGGTTTTCCAAGAGGATGGGAGGAGTCTTTCCATGTTCATACGAGCAGCACAAGCATATATTCTCGACACTTGGAGTGCCCGAGAGACAAAAATGGGACAGCGACAAGTACAAGGCAGCAGCACAAATGTACACTAGAGGAGACCAGCGATGGGGACTGTCAAGATCAACTCTGATGCAGCGGTGAAGACAGGCACATGGACAGGGGTGGGTGTCATTGGTCGTGACCATCGGGGTCGGTCAGTAGCAACACGAGGTCGACATCTTTGTGGAGGAGGGACTGTGGTTGTTTGTGAGGCGGTGGCTATGCTGGATGGCGTCCAACTGGCCAAGCAATCTGGTTGGACATCCATTGAGGTTGAGTCAAACTCTAGCATAGTCATAGCTGTGCTTAATAGTGTTGCAGAGAGGAGGGACCATCTCGGCATGATAGTAGATAATATAAAATCTCTTAGTGTTGTTTTTATTTCGGTTTCTTTTGTGCATGTTAGCCGATCCTATAATTTGGTGGCACATGAGTTGGCCAAGCTTGCAAAAGCTAGTGATTTCATGTACACGGGTGAGGTGGGGGACCTTCCACAGTCTCTACTGAACCTTGTAAACTCTGAATCTTATGATTAATAAACAGGATCAGCCCAGTTATCAAAAAAAAAGTTAACAAGGTCTGAGGGCTCCTTGTCATAGTGGGCTCCCTATGTTTTAACGACGTCAAAGTTGTATTCCGTATTTACATTCCACTGGTTAGCTTTTGTTAAAGATATTAAAGTTGTTCAATATCTAATCTTGTAAAATTTCTACACTTCCTACTATCTTAACTTAGAATGATGTCCATTAAAAATAGTTAACAAATAAATTTCGAAATATTGAATAATTAATCCAAAATTTAGAAATACCTAAAGTTCCTACAAAATATAATTACACTAAAAAAGTTTTAAAATCATCTATGATTTCTATATTAAAACAATAAAGAAAATCATCTCGATAAAGTAGACACTAGAAAATCTAGAAATCCTCCTAAAAGGAACCTAGATACTTAAAACAATAACACAAATTTTCATTACCTAAACATAGAGTTGGACCAAGCACTAGCCATATATCAAACAAGAAAAGGAATAAATTCCTTCAATCTTATTCTTGAGAGATTGTAGGTATCTAATGTTCATTGACTCTCTATTAGGGTTTTAGATGGGCCACTATATTTTAATGCTTTTCCAAAATTCTCAACATCCTTAATAGACCTAAGATTTTTGAAATCCTTAAGCTTGAACATCGATACTTTAGTGTCTCATATTGATCCATCTTTATAAACTATTGCCATATTCTATAGGTTTTGCTTTGAAGAGATGAACATAGTGACACAAAATCAGCCATTTGTCCAGAAAAGGGAATAACAATATTTTTCCTCACAACTATTAAAAATAATGTAGGTACTCCAAAACCATTAAAATGGGAGGACGTTAAATTACCAAAGTGATGGAATCTTTCCCTAGACAACCATCCTACACTGTAGCAAAAATAAGAAGTTGAGGATGTCATAGAGCATCCAAATGGAGAAGTTGAGTTAAACTTTCTATCATCAAATAGAAGGATTACTCTTGAAACATTATCCTCTACAATTTATTCTAACATCTTTGACATCCCTAGACCCTTATCATCCTCAAGGTATTCCACCTTTGACACACCTAGCACTTTGATGACATTGGGAGTATCCACCCCGGATAGTCTAGAAACTACATCATATTACCACTCTATCGTTATTCCTAGAGATAAAGATAGGGATGAAGTAGCAAAAGATAACATAGATCCTTGTATTATGCTCATTTTTTTGAAATTTAATTATTAAATGTAAGACATGAATCAATAAATCTTTTCCCTAATGTGATTGTTGATGGAATAATAATATTAAACAACTTTGTGGCATGGGTGCAATCCATTGCCTAGGGGAGGCTGATGAGACTATTTGCGTTGGAAATATGTCCTTGGTAGACAAGACAAAGGAATAATATATTTTGTGTAAAAATAAATATTGATGAATTTATGAACTATTGGATAACTAAAATATAAAATAATAGGCAAGTTTCAGAAGAAGAAAAAATAAGAAACATGGTATTCTAGACAATTAAAAGGGTAATTATCTAGCTAGCTTGGAAACACATGTTTTGAGACATTAATTAGTATTATTTTGATCTAACTTTTGATATATGTGAAAATAATTAAGAAAAGGAAGAGAATTCTATAAATTTGAAGAAAACAAAATTCTGTGAGATAATGGTATTGGGTTAAATAATGTTTAAAAGAGCAAGTTTTGTATGTGAAAGACATCCCTATAAATCCTAACTTACTAGATATATATTGGAAAATAAATTATGATTTTCCTTGAAGTGAGGATAATTCATTTGGTGGAATATATCAAAGAGAGAGATAAAAGGAACTATCTAGATCCTGAATTATAAGTGTTTCCAAAAAAAGACTAATGATCAATTATCCAATATGCACCATAAAGTTATGTTCATTCCTTCATGACTTTTTTGTTGCCAAATCTAAGTACTAATAAGATTATGATATTGTATTATTGTGACTTTTGGTTTCATTAGAATAAAAGCTAATATTATTATAAATAAGAATGAAGGAGGACTATATTCTTTCGTAGGATTATTCCTTACTTTCCCATAATATTAGTTGGTGCCAAATTATTGAATAAAGAGGAATATCCTTTTGGGAATGGGATAATGGTGTGCACTATACTATGCCTTTCCACTTTTGAGAGAGAGAAGAAAAGGAAAAGAGAAAGGATATTATGAGTGGGTGTAAGTATATATACGGGAAGCATGCACACATAGTCACCCTATCATACATACCTCTCCCTCAACCTTCCTTCCACAACTTGGTCATGTTCCTCCTTGGCAAGTTGGCCTCTCTCTCCCTTTGGCCTGATTCCATGATTCCTACTAGATTAATAGCTTAGAAGAGGATAGAGAACATGTTTCTCCACCCGTGCTACTATGATCAACCACCACCCTTACACCAACCAAAAACCATCCTTTTCCTATAACCTCTTGGTATAAACAAATCTACAATGCACTCTTGACTGTTCCCTTATGATTATAATGTGTTTGGGTAGCCATAAGGAGAGTCCCCTTGTCTACTTACATCACTACCGTGGAGGAAAGCTCCACAACTGGCCATGGCGCAATGCCTTCCAGAGCTTCCAGGGAACAACAGGACTATGCAGTTCATGAAGTAGCAACCCTAGAAGTAGAGTCAAATGGTGTGCAAAAAATATCATTCGTGTATAGGAGTCAATGACATGTGTTATCTCCTCTCATGGAAACTGGTACCACAACACCCCAATGGTAGACCTTGCACAACAGGCGTGAGGATGTGGGTACGTCAGACTGCTCTCCATCAAGGAGACAAAAACTGGATCAAGCCCAATAAGGGTTGTGTAAGCTGCACCCAAGCTAGATGTAGTAGGGCAGGGCCTGGCTAGATCAACACCCCAAATATAGAAGGGACCGCATGGTCCGATCCTGGCCACAAGATGAATATTCAATGGCTCAGATATTTTGAACCAAGGTAAAATCTTATTCATTCCATAATAGTTGCTAGCATAATCAAAATATGGGTAAATCATGTATAATGAGAGGAACACAATTAAAATATAGTTGAGGAAACAATCTTATCCCAATTTTGTAATTAGTGAAATATGTGTAAAAATGGTGATTAACACATTAAAACCCTACATTTGTGTATTGAGATGTTTGAATAAGCTAAAAACATTTAATTTGCCATAATTACTAATATTGTTGAACAAGATGAGAAATCAAGATAATCATGATGATTGTGATGAGTAGTGAAGATTTATAATGTGAATAGCCATGCATATGAAAATATCCTAACTTGTTATGTTGTTGGAAAATATGGGCACAAAGTATAGCAGCGGAAACAAAGTTTTATCAATTTGTATTCCCATAACAGTAAGATCGCGTCGATCTTGTCGACAACAATGTATTAAGAAAGAGTGTTTGTGATATATACCTTGTTGCGGAGCAAGTCCGGTGACGTCCCGCTGCACGATATTGTGTAACTTTCCTAGCTTACACAGACGATACTTCTCTCCCATCTTCCAAACATATCATAGGAAGATCTGGTGGCGCTCCTTTCATGCGGTGATGTACACCGCTCATAGGGCATATGGAGGTCGTTGACATCCTCCGAATGCAATCATCTCAGCATCTGCATCTCTACCTTGTCCACACGGATGTACTGGAACTCCACATCATAGTTCTCTCCTTTCTCTCCTGAGGGTTGTGACAGCTAGGGTTTATGTACGTGAGCATAAATAGAAAAGCCTCTCAATATCTTGTAAAGATGTTGGCCATCAAGCTCCTTTAAATATGAGATGAAAGGAAACATGGTTTCTTAAACCCATCAGTAAACAGAAAGACTACGTTAATTAAAATGCTTGTAGATTAATTAGAATATTCTGGAGCAAGTCTAGCGATAAAACTTGCTTTTTTGCAACTATTGACTAGTTACTCTTGGATGGTAGATGTGCAGCTCTTGGTCCTCACCATGTACAGCTATATGTGCAACCTCTACAGTGACTATAGTGGTCTCTCCACGGACTGTAGGTAGACTTTTCTCTTTGAGCGGTAGCCAAAGGACTCTGGCCTCAGATTAGTCCACACAGACCAACTAGAACTCATGGACCAACTAGATTTCATTTAGTTCCCCAAGAATGGACATGAAGGAGTTGTCCCTCTCTTTGGTGTACTAGTCACCAACCTACTCTCCCACAAAAAATGATCACTAGTTGTTTCTCTCCCGTAGCTATCCCTGCCTATCAAGTAGGACTTGCTTGGGTTCTCTTGGTCACCACAACCTAAGAGGAAAATAGTTATCAGAGAAACTAATTCTAAATTCTCTATGTTGTGCTTTTGGAAGCCCTCAATACCCTTCCTTTTATAGGTAGGGTTTGGGTTAGGGTTCCCAATCTATATGGGATTATATTGGAGTGAAAGGGACCAAAAGATCTTGAATATTCACAACCCGTGATAGCTGAAATGATCATCTGCCACACCTAGACGGTCGTCTGCTATGCAAGACAGTCATCTCATACTACCAAATGGCCATTTGGAAGCTTCCTCATCATACACAATTTGGCAATTTTGATTCCAATTAATATCACATACTTATTTACATGCACTCCAAGTTTGTACAATCACAACTATTCGAAAAACATCCAAAATATTTATTTGTCCCAATCGAGCCATATCACCCTAGAGAGACTCCCATCTCACTCACCCATACGGTTGTCGGGTGAGTCTGAGAAGAGTCGGTCAGTTGAAGGGAGAACTTAGCCAATTAAAACTTTGATTATCCTTACAACCAAAATGGCCATCTCAACAATTGATACACATGTTTGGCTGCTCAAACACCCGTCTCAACTCTTGACATGGTCATTTGGCAGTTCAGACAGCGAATACATCGATTTTTTGTGTGAATTGAATACCTAAACATTTTAGTATCAATCCATTTGTCATTCAAGATTAAACTCCTCTTCTAGATGAGTTCCTATGTGTGTGACCCTATAGGTCCCATGTCATGTTGGTAGTGAATGTCTATAACTGGCTTATGACATCACAAGCAGAGAGTAGTGCATAGTCGCACTTCAGTGCTACCCAAGTGAATGGAATGTTAGAGAACAACTTCAACCTACAATCTGTGTAACGTGTTTTAGTGATTGTATAATTCCTTTGTCTCTGATATCCAAATTGAACTCGAGGCATGGATCAGTCATCCTCTCAACATTTATCTCATGTTTCTTGAACCAATAGAAGATTGTCTGAGATAATGTGACCTTAATATCATATATTCATTGACATGTGCATGCGCATGCATTTCTCAATCTCTCTTATCAAGTGGACAAGATATCATACTCCAATAGGAGGGAAAATCACATATCTATTACTCACAATCTATCCCCATGTGTCAAAGTTACCCAATCATCATCATTATAACAACCCATGTTTTAGGAGTGCCTTTGATGATGTCAAAGTGTACCCAACGACATGTGATGAGCATAGTGATTTTAGCTCTAAGAATCACAATCATCACATTCACAACGAGAGAGGAATATGACCACCAAAGATGGTTTCCATGTGTCACTCCCAAGGTGGGTCTGTCTGATGCATTGTTCCCTAACATGTATCTCTATGCTTGATTTGAGATTGCCATATCATGACTTAGTAAGACTCGGTCAACAACCAACTCACACTCTAGTGTTATGTGTTACTGGTGTCTATCTCTCTTCCACAGTAACAATCGACTAGGGACATTTTGAGAATATGTATATGTACTCTTAACATTTGTATGATCTCATTTTGACAAGGCTAATACTTGAAGACATACATTTTTGAGTAATATTATTCTCTAGACACTCATAGTGTATCCTCATTATCTCATAACTGAGTAATACAAATGAATTGAAATCTTTCCTTTATAAGTATTAATCAAATCCTTTAAGGAATATGCCATCCAATCATCACATGATTGGCTTTATGGGCATACCTTACGAACAGAGTCCCAATTGCACTTAGAGCCAATCCCCAATGGATCTCATATTTAGTGACCTAAACATGTCCACCATGCTTCTATCGTGCTAGTGTTGATTTAGTGGGTTAGAAACACTTTGCTTATAGTCGGTATATTGCATGTTTCTATTCTCTTTGTTGTATGACTTCTCATATGAGGAACTATCATAGTATGGTATCTAATATTCCTTTCCTAGAAATTATCTCCATTACTATCAAAGTATCTCTACTGAGTCATCAATGGTTGGAACATCTATAAGTTCATCATATGAATCTTTTAGATCCATATAGCATCACTCTGTGTTCATAGCACAAGTATACTTGACATCTATTTTAGAATAATCAATGTCTATTAGTTCATAACCTTGCCAACTAACCATCACTTGTCCTTTCAAATCAAACATATTTATTTTTTTATCACTTTTGTCTTTACAGAAGTTTGCATTGATGTAACCATGTACATCCAACTCTTCCTTTTATTACTATCCTCATTGAATAGCAATCTATCCTTAAGTATTTCACAAATATTGATGGATATCTTTAATGACTTTCCAATAACCCTTGTTGAAATTAATATCATCTTGTCATGATCAATACATACAAGATTATATGATATAAGCACATTTATAGCATTCATGATAGATCCAACATATGGAATATTATCCATGATATTTCCATTCTTCTCAAGAAATGGAACTTATGGTTCATGAGGGACGAATCTGGATTATCCCTTATTGAATCCATTCATGTTGAACACTTTCAACATTTTCCTATTATACTCAAACTTCCATTGTGACACATTCAAGAACTATCTCTATAGATATTTATCCTTATCTCATTAGAAGTTTCACCTTATTCCTCATTGCTGAAGGTGTTTTCCATGCCAGATCTCAATATTCACAATATTGAGATGTTATTCCTCATCATATGTGGAATATTCATATATGCTCTCACTAAATCTTTTGTAATTGTAGATTCCATCTTTTGTCTTGATTAAAGTCAAACTCTTTGACTTTCTTGTCAAATCTAAAGATCCCATTTTTGAGATGCTTGTTTCAATCCCAGATTGAGATTCGTATTTTGTATACTTTATTTGCATTCTTCAAGTTATAAACCTTTTAGGTTGTGTCACGTACACATCCTTTGATGTATTCCTTTAAGGAATCCAATTTCAATCTTCATATGCCAAATCTCGTAGTCTGATTCATCTATAACAACAAGCTTGAAAATTGGTAAAGGAATTTTTGTCAGGTGCAACAACTTGAACTGATTTGAAAAACTTCTCAACCAATAAGTCCTTTTATGTAATCCATGTAGATCTTTGCAATAATACCTTACTACACCCTTTGCATTTTACCCCTTTAGATAGCACTATTAAGGTCCTACCTTTTTGGTTTACATGGATCCCATAACGGCCTTGAGCCATTATTTAGATTATGGTTCTTAATAGCTTCTAGTTGACCATTTGGCACATCTTAATATGACCAACCCATCTGAATTGTTAGATTCACAATCCTCCAATCTCATATGTGTTCTACTAGAACTATTTTATTTTGTGTTACATGATGAACTTGGATTCCACAACAACTTGTGATTCTCTTAGTTATCATTGTACCTTTTGTTGACCTTGAACATTTAAAGCTTTACTTTTACTCCCACTGATTCTTTAGGAGCTCAGTTATCTTATCAACAAAACACTTTTGTTATTAGATTGGAATTAATAGTAGAATTCAACTATTTTGGTTTGTGGATAAACCTTTTGATGAAACTACTTCGTTAATATTAGTTTCAATCCTTTAGACATATTGGGATACTCCCAAATCATATCATATATGATGTGGATAAACCATTTAGATGGTACACTATTTAGTCATAGATATATATATTTATGAGGATAAGAAGATTATATTAATTGATGATCACCATGACTCATCATGGTATAATTTCTTCATTCTTACACATTATCATGTTTAGATGGATTTGTGATTCATTATCACAGTCCTTTATTTGAAGGTACTCAATTTATCATGTAAAGTATTTGAACATTTGATCTCATCAAAGTTTCTTAATATTTTCATCAAATTCATACTTCATTTATAATCTCCTTAAACAATTCAAGAGATTCCAATTTTACTGAGTACATATCATCATATTACTAGTAAATGGATATGAGGTATATGTAAGTATTTATAGAATTCATTCATAAGATCTTTATGCATCATATGCATGAGTTCTAATGAAAGCTTTATCCTCCCACAATGTTTAGTGAAGGACGTTGTAATGCTTGGGCACACTGCCCATGGCTCAAGTAGAGTTTCAGGAATGACGACTGGCCCCACATACCACCACTATCCTTAATTGTGCACTTTATCAACACTCATGTGCAAGTCGGGGTCAACTTCTCAACTGGTCAAGGTTCGTCTATATGACCTCTTGATGCCCTCGTCAGGGTTCATCTATATGGCCTCATAATCTGACCCCATTTCTGTGTAGACCCACAATGGCCCATGGACACCCAACTCCCGATCACAGAATACCAGCACAAGGGTGGCTACGTCAACCATGGACAACCCTTTCCTACATGCTTAGACTACACGGCTCAAGACTGGCATGTCACATTTGATCTCACCAATGTTTCTTTATATTTTCATCAAAGTCATAGTTCATTTATAATCTCCTTGAACAATTCAAGAGATTCCCATTTTACTGAGTACATATCATCATATTACCAGTAAATGGATATGAGGTATAAGTAAGTATCTATAGAATTCATTCATAAGATCTTTATGCATCATATGCATGAGTTCTAATGAAAGCTTTATCCTCCCACAACGTTTAGTGAAGGACGTTGTAACGCTTGGGCACACTGCCCATGGCTCAAGTAGAGTTTCAGGAACTATTTTATTTTGTGTTACATGATGAACTTGGATTCCACAACAACTTGTGATTCTCTTAGTTCTCATTGTACCTTTTGTTGACCTTGAACATTTGAAGCTTTACTTTTACTCCCACTGATTCTTTAGGAGCTCAGTTATCTTATCAACAAAACACTTTTGTTATTAGATTGGAATTAATAGTAGCATTCAACTATTTTGGTTTGTGGATAAACCTTTTGATGAAACTACTTCGTTAATATTAGTTTCAATCCTTTAGACATATTGGGATACTCCCAAATCATATCATATATGTTGTGGATAAACCATTTAGATGGTACACTATTTAGTCATAGATATATATATTTATGAGGATAAGAAGATTATATTAATTGATGATCACCATGACTCATCATGGTATAATTTCTTCATTCTTACACATTATCATGTTTAGATGGATTTGTGATTCATTATCACAGTCCTTTATTTGAAGGTACTCAAGTTATCATGTAAAGTATTTGAACATTTGATCTCATCAAAGTTTCTTAATATTTTCATCAAATTCATACTTCATTTATAATCTCCTTAAACAATTCAAGAGATTCCAATTTTACTGAGTACATATCATCATATTACCAGTAAATGGATATGAGGTATAAGTAAGTACTTATAGAATTCATTCATAAGATCTTTATGCATCATATGAATGAGTTCTAATGAAAGCTTTATCCTCCCACAATGTTTAGTAAAGGACGTTGTAATTCTTGGGCACACTGCCCATGGCTCAAGTAGAGTTTCAGGAATGACGACTGGCCCCACAGACCACCACTATCCTAAACTGTGCACTTTATCAACACTCATGTGCAAGCCGGGGTCAACTTCTCGACTGGTCAAGGTTCATCTATATGACCTCTTGATGCCCTCGTCAAGGTTCATCTATATGGCCTCATAATCTGACCCCATTTCCATGCAGACCCACAATGGCCCATGGACACCCAGCTCTCGATCACATAATACCAGCACAAGGGTGGCTACGTCAACCATGGACAACCCTTTCCTACATGCTTAGACTGCACGGCTCAAGACTGGCATGTCACATTTGATCTCACCAATGTTTCTTAATATTTTCATCAAATTCATAGTTCATTTATAATCTCCTTGAACAATTCAAGAGATTCCCATTTTACTAAGTACATATCATCATATTACCAGTAAATGGATATGAGGTATAAGTAAGTATCTATAGAATTCATTCATAAAATCTTTATGCATCATATGCATGAGTTCTAATGAAAGCTTTATCCTCCCACAACGTTTAGTGAAGGACGTTGTAACGCTTGGGCACACTGCCCATGGCTCAAGTAGAGTTTCAAGAATGACGACTGGCCCCACAGACCACCACTAGCCTTAACTGCGCACTTTATCCACACCCATGCGCAAGTCGGGGTTAACTTCCTACATGCCAGCACAAGAGTGGCTACGTCAACCATGGAAAACTCTTTCCTACATGCCTGGATTGCACGGCTCAAGACTGGAATGTCACATTTGATCTCACCAATGTTTCTTAATATTTTCATCAAAGTCATAGTTCATTTATAATCTCCTTCAACAATTCAAGAGATTCCCATTTTAGTGAGTACATATCATCATATTACCAGTAAATGGATATGAGGTATAAGTAAGTATCTATAGAATTCATTCATAAGATCTTTATGCATCATATGCATGAGTTCTAATGAAAGCTTTATCCTCCCACAACGTTTAGTGAAGGACGTTGTAACGCTTGGGTACACTACCCATAGCTCAAGTAGAGTTTCAGGAATGATGACTGGCCCCACAGACCACCACTAGCCTTAACTGCACACTTTATCCACACCCATGTGCAAGTCGGGGTTAACTTCCCGACTGGTCACCCATCCTAGTACTACTCCAAGCTGAGCACGCTTAACTATGGAGTTCTTTAGTGTTGTGCTCCCGGAAAAGGAGGTGCACCTTGGTGATATGGGTAGTCCAATCATTCCTTATAAGAGCATTATATTTGAGGCCTCAAATCCTGGGACGTTACAATCTCCCCCACTTAAGCTCTTCACGCCCTCGTAAAGGTTCATCTATATGGCCTCATAATCTGACCCCATTTCAGTGTAGACCCACAATGGCCCATGGACACCCAGCTCCCGATCACGGAATATCAGCGCAAGGGTGGCTACGTCAACCATGGACAACCCTTTCCTACATGCCTGGACTACAGGGCTCAAGACTGGCATGTCACATGCCCATGTGGTCCCCACCTACTGGAGGGGTTATGGCTCTGATACCATTTGTAACGCCTGGGTACACTACTACAGAAGTGCCTTTTAGTGTCGGTTGTTTAACCCCCTTTGGCGTCGGTTTCTGAACGACGCCTATGTGGGCGCCGCTAAAAGGTTGGACACTTCAGCATCGGTTAAAAAACCGATGCCTATTTAACATCAAGGTGTCGGTTTATTATAAAACACCGACTCCAAAAGGGTTCATGCCATAGAAAACGGCATCATCTAGGACGCTTTCTGCGTCGGTTATATACTGAAAAACCGACGCAGAAAAGTGTCCTAGATGACTCCCATTTCCTGTAGCGCGAACACTTTTGGCGTCGGTGTTCAAAAAAAAACCGACGCTGTAAGTTTGTGCTGACGGTTATTGGTAAATAACCGACGCCTATATCTATTTTTTTTTTATAAATCTGTTTGCAGGCCTGCTGTGGCTGGTCAGCAGGATGAGAACCTGCAGTTCAGTTTTCTAAACTACAGGTTTACGACATCCATTGATATCAGCCTACAAACAGGCCACAAACCTGCAAAATTAACATAAAAAGATTCACACAAGTAGATACATTCAGACATCAATTCAATTGTCACGTTCACACATATAGAATCATTCAAATACATGTTTTAACATTCAGAAACATTCATTTACAAAGTATCATTCATCATCACTATCAACATCCCAATTATATCTTACAGTTTATGACCCCACATGCCTTCCTCCCCAGTTCCTGCCGCTAGACAACCACACAATGGATCCAAGAGGATATGCAGGCGTTTGCCAAAGACTATAGGCTGAGTTAACTATTGAGTTAACTCAGCCTATAGTCTTTGGCGAACGCCTGCAATCCTCTTGGATCCATTGTGTGGTCGTCTAGCGGCAGGAACTGAGGAGGAAGGCATGTGGGGTGATAAACTGTCAGGACTAGCACAGCAAGTTGCAATGGAGGTGGAGACGACGACGACGGTGGTGCTTCAGGCGACGCCTGCTTGGCCGGGTAGGGCTCGGCGAAAGGGTTCAACTGCGGCATGGCTTCGATGTAGTAGAGGGAAGGGAGGGGTTCAGAATCCTACGAGAAACGTTTAGAGATGAGGATATTACTGCGGAGGAGGAGGAAACGGTAGACGATATCTCGAGTTGGAATGTCCTCTCCGCGCATCAAGTTGCTCCAGTGCTTCAGTGGGTACATGTGCATCATCAACCTAAAATTTGACAAAAATAAACACACTGAATTAGGCCAATATAGAAATATAGGATATATGACATAACTAGAAGATAATGAATTTTATAGAAATACAGGATATGTTTTTAGAACTTACATTGGTATCCTCGCCATGCTCGTCATGGACAACATGCTCATCATGGACTTCATGCTCATCATGAACATCATTCTCATCATGGTCAGCCATCTGAAAATGTCATTAAAAAGGCAAACATTTAGCATTTGTATCAACTAGAAAAAGGAAAACATTTAGCATTTGTATAAATTAGAAAAAGGAAAACATTTACCATTTGTATAAACATACATGTCTCTAAAATTGTGATCTTTTATCAATTAACAATCCTTCATTGTGATCTCCGCGCACATATAAGTCATCATTAGCTTCAATATTTTGTGGAGTTGGCAACCCAACTGAGAATGGACTGGAGTCATCATACTTATCATAGTACTCTTCTTCATCTATAGGATCTTCAATGAACTGTCTTTTACCATGAAGAACAACCGACCATTTATCATTTGCAGGATCATCGATATAGAATATTTGTTTTGCCTGTGATGCCAATATGAATGGTTCAGCCTTCTCGCCAATCATTTCAAAGTTCACCAAAGTGAAACCCAATTCATCCACTATAACTCCTTTGGTGTTATCAACCCAATTACATTTAAAGAGCGGAATATTGAAATCTATGTAGTCAAACTCCCAAATGTCTTCAATGACACTGTAATATGACATTTTAGCTTCATGTGGACTCTTATCCTTTGCACTTGCAAAGTACATAGTTGACGCTTGAAGAGTGACCTCACTATTTTGGACGACACTCTTATCATCTTGGCACTTTGTGTAATATGTGAATCCATTAATGTCAAACCCTTCATAAGACATAACATTCGGTTTTGGTTTAAAGGCGAGACATTTGATAGTTTCTGTAATATCATTTGGTGTTTGAGATAGTTGATGTAAGACTTTATCTTCAAACCACTTAGTAAAAGTCTTATTATGCTCTCTAGCAAGCCACATTGAACTTGCTCGAGGATGTTGTCTCTTTATGAAATTGGTATGTTCCTCGATATAAACACTCACTTCGTCCATATTATGTAAAATATACAAGTGAGCTTGTTCCAACTGCTCACGGCTGATTACTTTCACCCGTGATCCCAAAATTCCTTTGCCCTCCTCAATATTCTTGTCATTATCAGGAGTGTCATTACCACTGAGAAAGTCATTGCAGAAATCCATAACCTCTCTCGCCACATAACCTTCAATAATACTCCCTTCAGGACGATAACGGTTTCGAACATCACCTTTAAAAATGCTCATGTATCGTTCAAAGGGATACATCCAATGCAAGAAAACCGGTCCCAAGATTTTCACTTCCCTAGTCAAGTGGACAACAAGATGTACCATGATATCAAAGAACGAAGGAGGGAAATACATCTCAAGCTGACATAGGGTAACAACCACTTCTCTTTGCAAATTATCGAGAGTATCAGGGTCAATAACTTTGCTGCATAGACTGTTGAAAAAGAAACAAAGTCTGGTAATTGCAAACCTTACATGCTTTGGAAATATAGATCGAATTGCCACGGGCAATATGTGTTGCATTAGAGTGTGACAATCATGAGATTTAAGACCTATCAACTTCATATCTTTCATTGATATCAATCTACGGATGTTGGATGAGTAACCATGTGGCACCTTAACATTTACCAAGCATTCACAAAAAGTTTTCTTCTCCTTTCTAGACAACGTGTAACAAGCGGGAGGTAAGTATGTTCTTTTATTACCCATTTCACGTAATTCTGTTAATCCTGACCTTATTCCCATTTCACGTAATTCTGACCTTATTCCCATTTCACGTAATTCTGTTAATTCTGACCTTATTCCCATTTCACGTAGGTCCAGTCTGGATTTTATCCCATCTTTAGTCTTACCTGGTATATTTAATAGAGTACCAATGATTCTATCATAGACATTTTTCTCAACGTGCATTACATCGATACAATGCCTGACTGACAAAGAACTCCAATAAGTACATATAACGATGTTATATATTTTCAGAAAAAGTTGTATAACATCAGTTAACCTTTTAAACAAGTATATATTAGGAAACAAGTATATATTAGTCAATCTTGGACGGGTTTCTAGGCCAACAAACACATTTGATGTCAATCTTATATATAATAAATGTGTACCACCTATCCCATCCTTGAACACCTAATCTCACATAGGATGTAAGTGTATAATGTGTATTTGGTTTTCAAGAAAATTTCGGCAGCATTTCCCCGTTGTTCTCTAAGTACATATGTACTTAGAGAACAAACGGGGAAATGTTACCGAAATTTTCTCGAAAACCCAATACACATTATACACTTACATCCTAAGTGAGATTAGGTGTTCAAGAACAGTCCCAAACTGGGGACTATCCAAGATTTACTCCTACTGAGTAAATCTTGGACGGGTTTCTAGGCCAACAAATACATGTGTTGTCATTCTTATATAAACCCTATAATTCATGAAATCATTCTAATTCAATTTAATATGTTGGGATCACATAATTATATAATGACATCAGAATATATAGAAGAATCATAATTAACATGATTAACAACATGCTCATCAAACTAGGGTTTTCTTGAATATCATCTAATAAATCAAGAATTTCATAGTTTCAAACATGCAATAATTCACAATGCAATGTTATAAACTATAGGCAACATGGATAGATGAAATAAATAAACATCCAGCATCTATCACTTATTCAATCTTCAAGAAACCTTGACAAACATCCAACATCTATCACTTATATAATTTGCATGTATATACACCCTAAAGTGCCACAAATCATATAATAAACTATCATGTTATGATATTAGGACCACTTAAAGCAGATTAGGCACATTAAGCAAGCAGAGTAGGGAGCCAATTTCGTGCAAGCAGATTAGGCAAGCAGATTAGGTCAGCACATAAAGAACCAATTTCGCGCCTGGGTTGGTCTGCAGGTACCTGGGCAAGAAGAGTAGGGTGAGGTCGAGCTGGTTGAGTACGTGGGTGGCGGCCGACGAGCTCCAGAACCAGCGGCAGTGACTCCGACGAGCAGGAGCGTCAGCCGCAGCAGGCAGGCAGGCGGCCAGGCGGCGGCAGGCAGGCAGCGGCCAGGCGGACGAGAAGGAGAAGGGGGTACGGTGGCGCCGGTTCTCAGGCGTGGCAGGCAGGTGGGCACCAGGCGTTGCGGCGGCGCCGGTTGTCAGGCGTGGCGGCGGCGCAGGCGGTTGGAGCAGCAGGGGTGCCAGAGAAGAAACGCGTCGGAGAGGGGCGCCGGAGAGGGGACGCCGGAGATGGGGCACCGGAGAGAAGCGCCGGAGAAAAACTAGTACCAGCAGCAGAGAAATCGCCGGAGAAATCGCCGCAATAGGGAAATAGGGTAGCAATGAAACATAAGAAAGGGGAAGAGTCGGGCGATCGAAGGTTATGAAGTTCCCAAATAGCGTCGGTTGTTTACAAAAACCGACGCCTAAACATCTTTACCGTCAGTCGTTCGCAACATCCGACGTCCATTTGGACGATATTTTCATGAAAATGTTTGGCGGGAACCACCTTCAGCGTCGGTGATTAAAGGACGACCGACGCGGAAAAGGACACTTTTTGCGCAAATTTCCATCGCACATAAGCGTCGGTGTTTTAACTACAGACTCGACGCCGAAAGTGACATTATTTTTTTCGCTCGAAAATTGGATGACATTATGCGTCGGTTTTTTATAAACAACCGACGCTGTATTCAAAGCGGTACCCGTGTTTGGCTGGTCTTTGAATATAGACGTCGGTTCTTCTAAATAACCGACGCCTTTAATATAAGGCGTCCGTGTTCCTTAATAACCGACGCCCAGAAAAGCGACACTGAATGCTATTTCTGTAGTAGTGGTACACTACCCATGGCTCAAGTAGAGTTTCAGGAATGACGACTAGCCCCACAGACCACCACTAGCCTTAATTTTTCACTTTATCCACACTCATGCGCAAGTTGGGGTCAACTTCCGGATTGGCCACCCATCCTAGTACTACTCCAAGCTGAGCACGCTTAACTATGGAGTTCTTTAGTGATGGGATCCCAAAAAAGGAGGTGCACCTTGGCGATATGGGTAGTCTAATCATTCCTTATAAGATCATTATATTCGAGGCCTCAAATCTTGGGACGTTATAAACGTCATGTCATATTATGCATGAATAAGTCTTGCATGTTTCCTTAGGTTCAATAACCACATGAATCTTGATCATTATATATTCTAGGCATGCAATTTTCATATTTGTACAAGATGACTAATTCTAATGATAGTCTTGAGCTATCAACTATAATCCTTTGGTATAAAAATTATTCATATTAATCTTTGGATCATTTCACATAAATATGCAAGATGTTTTAGGGATAATGTCATCCCAGATCTTATCTTTGAAATAGAACAACTAAAATCTTTATTGATAATCATCCTTGTCCATATAAGATGCATAAAGAAAATGTTTCTATTCTAATGGAATAATGGAATATAAGTTCTAACAAATCTATTACATGCCCATTGGGCTAAGATAAATTTTAAATATAGACTTTGACTTCTGCAACACTTGATTTGTCTTGCCTAGCTTTTTCCTTCTATGAGGGCTTTTATTTCTTGTCAGATCCTGCACATCAGTATGTCAGATCTCTATCCTGTATCATGTACCAAAATTTAAGAAGTAAATAAATTTTTCTTCTATTGTTTATAACTGAAGTGGAGGCCCCAGTGCCATCCTTCTTCTTCTTTAGTTCCTCTAACCAGAGTGGGAACTTTCTCTTCCAATGTCTACGTTGGTAAAAATGGTGACAATCACCTCTTTGTTTCTTTACTCTACCTTTTTCCTTGAGATATGAAGACTTTGGGTTATGGATAGCTTTAGAACTCTTCTTAGCTTTGCCTTTTCCATTAGACTTGCCCTTTGTCTTGTAGATCACCATCACAGACTTTGGCTTATCTTTCTTCATTTGTGTCACAGATGTTCTCAACATGCCCAACAACTCTGTCAACAGCTTTTCAAAGTTGTTCATATTGTAGTTCATGACAAACTGACTATATGACTCTGGTAGAGACCACATAATCACGTCAGTGCCCAACTCTTGACCTAAGGGCAATCCTAGTCTAGCAAGGTTCTCCACATACCCAATGAGCTTGAGTACATGAAGATCTACTAGATCTCCTTCTTCCATGTTGCACTTGAACAGTGCCTTGGAGACATCTTATCTCTCTTGTCTTGCTTGGTCTTGGTACATGTTTTTGAGATGTGTGACCATCTTAATCACCCGCATTTTCTCATTCTACCTTTTCAACTCATGGTTCAGGGAACATAGCATCAAACACTTGACATCCTTGTCATCTTCAGTGTGCTTCTTATAAGCATCCTTGTCAGCCCTTGGAGCATTTTGAGTAGATTCCTCTAGTTCTGGCATTTCCATAACATATAGCTTTCACTCCTATGTGAGAATGATTCTCAGCATCCTAAACAAGTCATGGAAGTTGTTCCCAGTAAGTTTATCCTTCTCAAGGACCAATCATAGATAAAAGTGATTGTTTTTTTTTGCCATTTGGTTCTACAAAACAATTTGCAATTTTGTCAAAAAAACTCATTTTTTATTTGATTTGATTGGATTGGATATAAAATTTTGGCAATAATAATTAGGTCTTTAATTCATTATTGTTTTCATTTTTTTGTTCAAATTGATAATCCTCAAGTATCAATTTGGAAAGTTGTATTGAATAATTTTCTAATGAGCCAAGATTTATATTTCATCAAATCATGAGTCATCTTTGGTTGATCACCCACAACTTAAATATTTAGGTAGGAAAACTTACCAATTGCATCATATGCAACTCTTGGATAGATGATATGCACAACTCCTTGACATAATCATCTGCATGCTTCTATGGGCCCAGATGCTATGAGAATCACTAGTTAAGCCTGACCCAATAGCCAATACAATAATAATGCACCTTTCTTTGGCGGACCCTACATTACTACCATCACACTTCCATGAGGTAGACGACGTACCATGCTTTGGCGTAACCTATGTTTGGTCGAACAAGTGTTTCATGTGTATTGCTATTGGAAAGTGTCTTAGACTTTATATGCTTGATTGAGGGATTTATATATATATCATATCATATCATATATATATATATATATATATATATACTATAACCAATTACCACATATATAGTATGTATCATATGCATGTTATATCCCACAACGTAGACATGCAATATAAAACAAAAAGTCATTGTTACGGCTATGTCTATTATAATTCCTTGGAGCCACAAGGAATTACTACCACCTAAGTCAATAATCACATCACATGTATGAACTTGTTGTTGGTATAGACCTGTGCTTGCCAATCTGGTAGATCAGTTCAACCATTGAATCGGTCGTCTCGCCTCATGGCCGCTAGGTTGGTCCTCCAGTCCAACTGATGTTTGGACTCCTTTCAAATGATCGGCTGGTCCCATTAGGATGGTCATCTGGCCTCCTATCCAACTGATGTCTGGACTCCTTCTAGTCAGTCGGTTGGGCCTACCAGGTGGTTATCTAGTTCCATCATTTTGTCCTCCAGATGGTTGGCTTGTCTCATGAGCTGGTCATCTCATCCAGCGATGATCATCTTCCTTGTTGTTATAAGAAAAGAAACTATCATTTTGCTACTTTATTACATTGAATAAGAGAAACCTCGAGTTATATTTAAGGGGAGAAAATGTATGAAAGCATTAACTTTACATTGGGAAGAGGGAGGTAGAGGATAGATATGCAGATCGAGATAAACAGGTACCAAACCATCCAACAACACATAGATATAGGGTTTATGCCATAACAACACTACACATCCACCGTCAAAACTATTTTTTGGGAGACGCGTGTAAATTGGATATATATATATATATATATATATATATATATATGTATATATATATATACATACATATACATGTATGTATATATGTATATATATATACACACACATATATATACATACATATATATATGTATGTATATATACATATATATTCGTTAGGGATTATGTGGTATTTGATCGAATACACATATGAGAGTAGTTTAAATATTCACATCGTATGAAATAATTAAATGGTAAAACCGAAAATCTGATCATATCTATTATCCTAAAATATAGTAAATTGGCATGGCTCTGATACCACTGTTGGTAAACATGGGGACATAGTGTAGCAGCGGAAACAAAATTTTATCTATTTATATTCCCATAACAAAAAAATTGTGTCAACTACTATCAAATAGGAAGGATACTTTTTAGCGAGTTATACCTGGTCTTGGAGCAAGTCCAGTGAAAAAAATCGCTTCTTTACAACTGCTGACTAGTTCCTCTTGGACAGTTGGCTATGCAACTCTTGCTATTCACCACAAACAACTAGGTGCCCAACCTCTACAGTAACTTCATTGGTCTCGCTAAAGACTACAGGTTGACTTTTCTCTCTGAGCAGCAACCAAAGGACTCATGCCTTTAGAGTAGTCCACACAGACCAACTAGAACTCCTGTCGTTCACCAAGAATGGACAGGAAGGAGTTGTCCCTCCTATTGGTGTACTAGTCACCAACATACTCTCCCACCAACAACGATTGCCATTTGTTTCCCTCCCGTAGCTATCCCTCCCTGTTGGGTAGGACTTTCTTGGTCTCTCTTGATTACCACAACCAGAGAGGACAATAGTTGTTAGAGGAACTAATTCTTAGTTGTCTATGTTGTACTTTTGTGAAGCCCCTAGTACCCCTCCTTTTATAGGCGGGGTTGGGGCTAGGGTTCCCGATCTATATGGGATTGTGTGGGAGTGGAAGGGACTAGAAGATATTGAATTTTCCCAACCTGTGATAGATGAACAGTTGTCTGGAACACCCAGACGGTCATTTGGGGTGCACGACAGTCATCTCATAGTACCAAACAGTCGTGTGGAAGTTTTTTTATCACACATGAATTTGACAATTTTGATTCCAGTTAATATCACATATTAATTTACTTGTACTCCAAGTTTGTACAATCGAAACTATTTGGGAAACATCCAGAATATTCAGTCAGCCTAATAGAGCCATCTCACCCAGGAGAGATGCTCATCTCACTCACCCAGATGGTTGTTTGGTGAGTCTGAGATGAGTTGGTCTATTCAATCACATTGACCTAATCGGTTCAATAATAGAACTTAGCCAATTCAAACTCTGATTACCCTGACAACTTGAATGGACATCTCAAAAATTTAGACACTCGTCTGGCTGCTCAAATGGTCATCTCAACTCTTGAGATGTTTGTTTGGTAGTTCACTCAGTCAATCCATCAATATGTGGTGTGAATTGAATACCTAAACACTTTAGTAATCAATCCATTTGTCATTCAAGATCAAACTCCTCTTCTAGATGAGTTCTTATGTGTGTGACCCTATTGGTCCCATGCGAAGTTGGCAGTGAATGCCTATAATTAGCTTATGACATCCCAAGAAAGGAGTGGTGCCTTGTCGCACATCATGCTACCCAAGTGAATGGAAAGTTGGAGAGCAAGTTCAACCTACAATATGTGTAAGGTGTTGTAGTGCTTGTATAATTCTTTTGTCTCTGATGTATAGAGTAAGCTTGAGGCATGGATCCATCATCCTCGCAATGTCCATCTCATGTTTGTTGAACCAAGAGTAGACTGTCTGAGATAATGTGACCTCAATATCATATATTGATTCACATGTGCATGTGCAAGCATTTCTTAGTCTTTCTTATCAAGTGGCCATGATATCATACTCCAATAGGGGGGATAAATCTCATATCTATCACTCACAGTCTATCCCCATGGGTCAAAGTTACCCAATCATCACTACTATAACAACCCATGTTTCAGGATTGTGTTTGATGATGTCAAATTGTACCCAACGACATGTGACGAGTGTAGTGATTTCAGGTCTAAGAATCACAAACACCACCTTCACTATGAGAGATGACTATGACCACCAAAGATGGTTTTCATGTGTCACTCTCAATGTGGGTCTGTCTGATACACTGTTCCCTAATATATATCTATGTGCTTGGCTTGATATTGACATATCATGACATAATGAGACTATGTCATCAACCAACTCACACTCCAGTCTTATGTGTTACTAGTATCTATCTGCCTTCCATAGTAACAACTGACTAGGGACACAAAGAGAATATGTATATATACTCTTAACATCCATATGATCTCATTTCAACAAGGCTAATACTTGAAGACATACGTCATTGAGTAATAATATTCTCTAGACATTTGTAGTGTTTCCTCATTATCTCATAATTTAGTAACATAGATGAATTGGAAACTTGCCTTTATAAGTATTAATCAAATCCTTTATGTATTTGCCATGTCAATCATCACATGAATGGCTCTATGGGCATACCTTACCATCAGTTAATGAAACTAATCAAATCTAAGTGATCAGCATGTAAGGATGTGTTGGATATGGTAGTTAGGGTTTCAAAGAATGAATCCAATGATAACTCCATAACAAAGAAACCTAAACCCTAGATTAGGACCTGAGTAGGGTTTAAGATGATTAACATGAATGATGACATATATACATGCAGATTATAATGTTGACTACTTTGATTTGTTGATTGAATGAATATACCTGAAGTAAACATTGAATGATAATTTGCATTGTTCTATAAAAGGTAGGTGGTTATGATTATGACTACCTACATTACTTTCCCGGTGTTTGCCGAGTGTTTCTAGAATATTGAACAACTAAAATGTTAGAGGTTTATTTACATTTTGTTCAATTATAATGCCACTACGAGTATCATATAAAGAAAGATTATGTGAAGAAAATGTCGGTTCTTGTTTGTAAGTTATTGATCGAATATATGTTGTTATGTCCGTACACACTTTTGCATGCACCCCACGTACATAGTATATTTGGATATGTTGACCCGTGCTTTTGTTTCATGATGTTTTGGGTACATGCTAGATAAGATGATATCAAGATAAGGACAGATGAAATTACATGAAGACATTAAGATAAGTAAGATGGATTAGATAGAAAATTCATCTCATATGTACACTTCTGATGATAGAAATTTATGTAACTCCTTAGTGGAGCATATTGTAAATGATATTTGAATTAATGGAAATTATTTGCTATTATTTATTATTTGGTTAAATATGGATCTTGGGAAATTTTCGGTAATGGAACTCAACTTTTTGGATCTTTCCTTAATTGGGGGATGTTGAATAGTGAGGTCATTACATTTGGTATCAGAGCCCCATATTTTTCAAATAATATTTAATAGTTTATAATTTCAAGTAGTTTATAGAAATATGAGGGAGCTATTAGGGTATTTTCTAAAGATGATGGTGTTTAGAAGGGACCACAATCCATAGGCTGACAAAAGTTTCCTCCACACTATTGGGCATGTGCATCCTGCCTGGCCAAAGTTGGAAGATTTCGCCCAAAGTAAAATACCTTTAGGTTTTCCTTTCATCTTGATTCATCCCCTTCTCATCCTCTTGCTTAATAATACCTAACTAGAATTACCCTCCTCATCTCAAGTTAGGGTTTTTGAGAAGAAGTAGGATTAAGGCATCCTCTGCTAATTAAGATACATCTAATGAGGAAATGATAAATGTAATGTGGAAATAATGATACATAAAACAAAAATGTTTTATGGGTTTTTCCTTATGAGAGTAACCCTATATGGAACTAGGGTAGGTTTGGGAAAACCCTAACATATCAAGGGGCATTGAAAACCCTAAGATACAGGGTGTAGTCTCTAACCTTAACATAAAACCCTAATCCTGGGAAATGGGAGTAGTGTGGGTGATAGAGTATCCCTACCCATATGAACCCTAATTAGGGTGAGAAAAAATAAGAAAGATAAAAAAAAAGTTAGGCCACTCAGTCTCCCATGCTTGCGTGCATGTGGAACAAGGAATTAATGAGAAAAGTTTTAAGAAACATAAGAAACTCAAGAACAACTCATTTTATGGATATAACTTTCGCAAAAACTAAATGAAATACCTATAGTGAGTTAAAGAGCATGGGGAAAATAAAGACATCATGGGGATGAATGGTGATAAAGCTCGAAATGGAAGGTCACCTCAGGCCCAACCCGGAATGAGAGGCCTACGAATAAAACCAAGCCTGGGTCAAGGATGGTTTTGAGAGTCCACTGTAGGTACTAAAACCCTTATATAGGATTCCCCATAATGAGGCTCCCCTAAAGAGAGGTCTCACCATGAGATGTAAAGGATAAGGGTCAAGAATTTGTAACCAAATGCATGTTTCAAAATATGAAAAACTTTAGGGTTGGTTTCCCAACCTGGGGTGGGACAACCAAAGAGTGGGAAAAAGGATGTACAGGGGAGGCAAAACCCTAAGACCTTAGGACTAGCTTGTTGCTAGAGAGCCTAACCTCCTCCTGTAAGTCAATAAGGAACCCTAGGTTAGGACCTTCCCTATAAGGGTGAGATGATAAATCATTTTAAAGATTGAGGTATCCTTAAATGACACCTAAAGTAATAAGGATATAAAATATGAAAGAAAATATATTGAGTATAAGTTTTTGAACCCAAGTATGCCATCTCTGAGAAACATGAGGAAAATTCACTATAGAAGTGGTGGAAAGCACAATAGGAAGCCTAGAAGGGAAGGTTGCCATGAGAATAATGAGGGGACATAAAGTGAATAATGAGCAACATAAGAGATGGGGGATATCTAGGTTACAGAATTACATATGAAAAATAATGTACCCTCAATAAAACTTTGGGAAGGGTAGAGCCCTAAGTCAATCCTAGTGTCAAGTAGGGAGTATTAAAATATATAAAACGGATCATATTAGGAGATGATTGTTCCCTGAATGCATAAGACCATTTGTTCGGGAAGTAACAACTATGTTTTCTCAAGGCCCGTGAATCATGAGATTGGCCACCTTCATGAGTTCTTGAGGCTATTGAGTTAATGTGAGAGGCATTCCCTAGATGCATAAGTATGTCATCACTCTAAAAGTACATGTATCCCTAGATACCTCAAGGAAGTGGCTAAGTCTCACAATACATGAGGCATAAATATAAAAGATACAAGAAGTCATGTAATAATGAGATCTTAAAGGAAGTTGTGCACAAACTTAAGTGTAAAAAGGGCATTTGACTTTGTGAAATATAAACATGATTTGGAATAAAAAATTATGGTTTAGAGTCATGTTGAGAATGATTCAACCTAAAACATGAAATTTTGAGATGATGTGTGGATACACCCTCTCTGCACTTGGAATGAGATGAATTTTGTATTTGGGTTGCAGTCAAGTGCTTATTTCATCCCATTATGGGGGAGAGAGATTGCGTAAACACATGTTATGGTTAAAATTGATATATGAAAATGAATACCTTAAGTTGAACTTAATGACATGATCTAGGGTTTGAGGTCTTACCTCACCCTTATGAGGAAGTAAATGCATGATAGGTTGAAAATCCTAGGTGAAAAAAAGGAATCAACAAGTGAAATTGAAATCACAAATAAAAATGTAATAGCCAAGACATGATATCATGTTAATACTAAGAATGTGGATGTACCTTGAGCAGAATTCAAGTACCAATCTTAATCATAATGGGTGGAATTTACATATTAATAAAAGATGCTAATGATATCTAAGTAGGTTACTAACCCTAAGTTGTGAAACTAAGATGAGTTGTCTTTCACCTTGATCTTATTAGGTATGAATTTTTGGGGAAAATTCCTTTTAAGGATGGGTGAATGTAATATCCTCAATGTTGTGAAATTGAATTTATTAAATATAAGGCATGAATTGATAAATGTTTTCCCTAATGATATTATTGATAGAATAAAAATATTAAGCCACTTTGTGGCATGGGTGCTACCCATGCCCAAGTCAGACCCATGAGACTATTTATGTTGAAAATATGTCCTTGGGATACAAGAAAAAGTAATAAGAGATTTTTGTGTCCAAATAAATATTAATGGCTTTATGAATTATTGGACAACTAAAATATTTAATAATATGCAAGTTTCCAAAATAAAATAAGAAAGATGGTATTTTAGATAATTAAAAGAGTAGTTATCTAGCTTGCTTGGAAACACATGTTTTGAGACATTAATTAATACTATTTTGATATAAATTTTGGTATACTTGAAAATAATTAAGAAAAGGAAGAGAACTCTAGAAATTGGGAGAAGAAGAATATTCCATGGGATTATGGTTGTGACGCCCTGATGCACCACAATGAGATTACTTAAAACCAAACTATTGAATTAAAACTAAACATCCAGGTTACCATAAAATACAGGAAATTAAAAACCTATATCATCTAACCATAAAAGTTGCAACATATTGCACATGAGTCCACAAAAGCCCCATGTATAGCATATCCTACCCAAAACATTATACAAGATATTGTTCACAGGCTCTCTAGCTACATATTGTTACAAATGGTAACCTATACATATACATATATGCCATCTCTATACAACAACATGCATAAAGCCAAAACCTTCTATCGATACATACAACAAAAACCTTCCCAAAGACCTGAGTGTACACATATGACACATATGACTCATCTTCTATACACAAGCAACATGTCCAACCTATCAGCAAATATTGGTCCTCTTACTGCTTAACACCAACATCACGATCTCTACTTCCTCGTGCTTGACCACCTAAAAGATGTGGAAATCCACGAGGTGAGACTAAACGTCCCAGCGAAATATATAACACTCCACCATTGTCTATCAAAGAACAAATAACTAAGTAGGTAGATATCATACTAAGTAGGTGGAGCAGATTCAACTAAAGAATATGTAATCAATCGATAAAGTGGGTTAAGAAATACTAGGAAGCTACCACTGAGAAATAGATCAAGTTATATTCTAAAAAGGAATATGAAGAACATGTATAACAACTGATTTCTCTTGCATCTTATAATTCAAGAAATCAGTAAAAATATAAGGAAAAAGGGCCCACCCAGTGTTATTCATATTTAACCCTAGGCAAATATGTGGCATGAATGTGTTATATCTTTTAGTATTGCCCCAAGGATTTAAGTCGTACCACCCAAGTCCATCTGACCACTGCTAAGTCAGAATCGGTGTCATCCAAAGCCAATGGAAGAGCAGGTATCCACGACCTCACCACACCTCTTGGTCAGAACAAGAGAAAGCATTGTAGAGTCATATCAGTCAACTACAACAATGACATATAGTGAAACTCAAGGAATGGCTCACGCATGGCTATCCACATATATAATCACACCTAGCCAACCTTGGTATAGGTAACGGTGCTCGAAGAATAGCGTCACGCATCGTTCTAAAAAGGAGTTGCTCACACATGGCCATCAATTTTACAAGAAGATCAGCTCATGCATGGCCAACTCAAACAACATATAATTGTGGATGCAAGGAGATACTAGACTTGCACCCCAACATAGTCAAAAATATGCACTTTAAGTTATACTTGTTTCACCAATCCAGCAACTAAAGTTGAAACTGAAAAGGATATATGCCATAGGGCACCTACATGATTAGGTTTCACTTGATTAGTTAAGCCAATTGGGTGACTTTTAGCATCAATCAAGTTACAATGTATGTTTCCATAAGAAACTATACAAGAATAAGGGAATAGTACAAATTTAGAAGATATAAAATGTATAAAGTGTGAACTTGTCACACTATCACCACATGTATCCTGTAGCATTGCCATTCACAAGGCCACCACCAATATCACATCACTATGGGATTCAATCCCTCAAATATATCACTAGAGGATACCACCTCACAATGGGAATTAAGACGCCACCAGGTCATAAGACCAAAATTTATAATTCATGTATGGAAACATAACATCATGCCTCAATAAGTACAATGTGCATGACCATCTCCCTATATCACATATAGAGTAACATTGCATTCACTTAGTCATGATGTTCAATCAATTTGCAATGTTAGATGCATATGAGTAGGAGAGAGAAAGCATATAATCACATGCTATATATCTCTACACATTCAACAAGTATAACACACCCAAGATTAGGGTTAGGGTTCACAAACTTAGACGATTAGGGTTTACATCATGAGCATAGCACCAAACCTTTATTGAGTCACCTCCTACATTCTTAGGATGGATTAGGGTTTAACATCATTAGTTGAGTTATGATTAAATTATCACATGAAAACACTAAGAATCACCCTCATTATATGTGTATGTGTGTCATCTCATGGTGTTATGTATATATCACGACCATGTAGCATAGCAAGTGTCCCAACCACCTCCATGGCAGGTATCCTGGTCTCAACCACAACAGGCCATGGTCTCAACCATCTACATGCATGTCTCGGCCATCATAGAGCTTTGAATAAAAACAAAGAAAAATAGGTGTGTGGTCACAAACAAAGCCACAACCCATCATGGACGCAACCATGACAAAACCAAGCACACGCATCTTAGCCCAAAGACAAAATAGGTTGCCATCACAATACTTCAAGGTGTCTTGACCCCAAGCATCGCATAGGCCTTTCGACCGAAAACCACACAAGTGTCTCGAACCCATGGCACACATGGGTGTCTCAACCTCAAAACAACAGGACCCACATAAGGCTCGATCATAACAAGGTCAAACAACAAGAAACCCAACGTTACCATGATCAACAACTCATGGGTTCAATATCATCAAACCCTAGACCAACACCACAAGGATCATCAAGAAAAACCATTTAGGAGATAGAGAACCAAACTACAACACATGCAAGAAACCACCCAAAACATCCAAAGGAAACATTATGGTAGAACATAGATCATGGTGATAAAACCAAATCTCAAGATGCATGCAAGATCACCCTCTAAAGGTCACTTAGAAATTGTGTTCATAGCAATTAGGGTTTTAGAAGGAGAGTTATCATCATGACAAAACTACAAAGTCATAAACCCTAGATTACAAGATCATCATCTACCATCTTAACATCATCTTTAGATATAGAGACAAGAACATGTAGAATAAAAGTAATGTGCTAATGATAAAAGGAGGTAGAGAGTTATATAACCCACCTGATTTGAAGAGAAATCAAGCTCTAAGCTTAAGATCCAAAGAAGAGGAAGAAAACACCAAAAAGTTCATCGCTTTTTCCACAAGGTCACCTCCAAATAGAAAAATGCCTTGGTTAAAAGATAGCTAAAAAAAGGGCAAGGAAACCAGATGGTGATATAAGCTATGTTGGGTCTCAACCTCTTAAGGTCACCCACATATAGGTCACGATCGAGACAAACCAAGAGAGGTCGAAACAAACACAAAACAACTTGTCTCGTTTGAGACAAAAAGGATCACCAACCCCAGGTCGAGACACACCTGAAGGATACCATTATCTCAACCAAAGATACATGCAAGACCATCACAGTTGAGACAAGAGCACCCAAGGGAAGTGTCTTTGTTGAGACACACCAAAACACCAACTACATCGCAACGTAGGTCGCTACAACCATCAAGGTACTCAAAACCCTAAACACCCTAACCACACCTAATGGTGCTACCACTCATACAATGCTCAACCAATGCACCCCTATGCATATTTCTCTCTCTTAAGATGCCAAAGCACTAAGGAAACACTCTACATGTGACAAATTGTAAAATAACCCCTCAACTTGGGCAAATTGCAATTTTATCCAAAACAAGTAAATATAACTCAAACAACGTCCAAACATGACCAAACTTTAAACATAAGCATGTCACATGATAACAAAGCATCTACAATGATACATATCCAACTATTATAGCAAGGTTATAGACATTATTATTTAAGCAAAGTAGGCATACCCAAGCACTAAGGTAGGTTAGGGGCCTTATAATGGTATTGGTTTAAATAATGTTTAAAAGAGCAAGTTTTGTATGCAAAAGACATCACTATAAATCCCAGCTACTAGATATCGATTGGAAAAGGCATTATGAGTTTCCTTGAAGTGAGTATAATTGATTTGAGGGAATATATCAAATAGAGAGAAAAGTAAATATCTAGATGTCCTAAAAATATTAATGCTCAATTATCCAATGTGTAGCATAAAGGTATGTGCATTCCTTCATGAATTTTTGGTTTCCAAATCCAAGTCCTAATAATATAATGGTAGTATCTTTTTGTGACTTTTGGTTTTATTAGAATAAAAGTGGATAGTTTTATAGAAAGGATGAAGGAGGAATATATTCTTTCCTAGGATTAATCCTTATTTTTCCATAATATTAGTTCTTACTATATTGTTGAATAAAAAGGAATATCTTTGTAATAATTTGGGAAAGAGATAATGGTGTGCACTATATTGTGTCTTGGAACCTTTGGGAGAGAGAAGAATGCAAAAAGGGAAAGGAGATTATGAGAGGGTGTAAGTATATGTAGAAGCATGCACACATAGTCACCCCAGCATCCATACCTCTCCCTCAAACCTCGTTCTAGAACTTGACTGTGTTCCTTCTTGGTATGTTGTCCTCTCTCTCCTTGGCATGATGCCATGATGCATGTTGAACTAATAGTTTGGAAGGGGATAGAGAATAGGTTGCTCCGCCCTTGATATTGCGATCAGACACCACCCTTACACCAAGAAAAAACCTCCCTTTTCCCACAACCTCTTATTATAACAGATCTGCAGTGCACTCTTGCCCTTTTCCTGGTGATTCTAATGTATTTGGGTAGCCAATAGGGAGAGTCCCCTTCCTTGCAGCCATGGCTACAATGGAGGAAAGCTTCACCAACCAACCTTGGCATAGGGGCTTCCGAAGCTACTAGGAGGAAACGGAACCCTAGAGTTCATGGAGTTGTAGTCCTAGAAGTAGAGTCGATGGTGTGTAGAAAGTCCCTCACTCAAGTACGGGAGTCTATGGAGGGTGTTCTACCTTCTCATGGAAATTGGTACCATAGCACCTTGATGACAGATCTTGCACAGTAGGAATGAGGATGGGGGACACATCAGACTACTCTCCCTCAGACAGAAGACAACTTTGTTGATCCAATAAGTGTTGTGTAGGTTTTTCCCAACCTATATGTGGTAGGCTAGGACCTATCTAGGCCGATGCCCCAGATACTGAAGGGACCACATGGTTTTATCCTAGCCACAAGAAGAATATCCAATGGCTTAGATAACCTTCACAAACGTAACATCTTATTTATTCTGTAACAGTTTCTAGGATAAATAAATATGGGTAAATTGCATACCATTTTGATTCAAAAAACAAGAGGAACACAAATAAATAATAGTTGAGGCCTAAATCTGATCCCAATTTTGAAAGTAGTGCATTGTGTGTAAAAGTGGTGATTAGCACATTAAAACCCTTGATTTTTGTGTTGAGATGTTTGAATATGCTAAAAATGCTTAATTTGTCATAATTACTAATATTATTGAACAAGATGAGAAATCAATATGATCATGATGATAGTGATGATTATATAGGATTTCTAATGTGAATAGTCATGCATATGAAGAATTAGGGTTAAAGATCCTAACTTGTTTTTTGTTAATGAAATTAATTGAATCTAAGTGATCATCATGGAAGGATGTATTGAATATAGTAATTAGGATTTTGAATCATGACTCTAATGGTAGTTCGATAAAAAAGAAACATGAACCCTAGATTAGGACCCAAGTAGAGTTTAATATGATTAACATGAATGGTCACACTTCATGATTTATATAAATGCAGATTGAAATGTTGATTTCTTGGATTTATTGATTGATTGAATATACCCAAAGTATATACTACAAGATAATCTACATGGTTATAGAAAAGGTACATGGTTATGATTAGACTACCCACATTAGTTTTCTGGTCTTTTTTGAGTGTTTCTTGAAGATTGAACAACTAAATTGTTGGATATTTATTTACATTATGTTCAATTATAATGACACTATGAGTGTCATATAAAAAATATTATGTGAAGAAAATACTAGTTCTTATTTGCAAGTTATTGATTGAAGATATGTTGTTATGTACTTGCACACTTTTGCATGCACCCCACATATACATTATATTTCAATATGCTGATCTATTCTTCTATTTCATGATGTTTTAGGTACATGCTAGATAAGATGATATCAAGATAATGGACAAATGAAATTACATGAAGGCATTAAGATAAGAAAGGAGTATTAGATAGATACTTCTTCTTATTTGTATTATTCTATTGATAGAAATTCATGTAACTTCTCAGTGGAGGATCTTTTAAATGATATTCAAATTAATGGAAATTATTTGTTATTATTTATTATTTGGTTAAATATGGATCTTGGGAAATTTGAGGTAATGACTCTCAACTTTTTGGGTCTTTCCTTAACTGGGCGAAGCTAAAAAGCGAGGTTATTAGAATTCCACACTTAGGCCTACACGCTTAACTTGTCAAATCTATGAAAAAAATGTTTTGACTATGAGCCATCTAAAATAGAGTTTACCCTAACTGCTCTTGTAAAGCACGATTTTGAAATTGACAAACAATTTGCAAGAAAATATTTTCTTTTTCAAACGAATAAAGAAAAAGTTGACTGGCTCTTTGATCACTACAATGATCAAGTGAAAACACGCATTAGAGAACAATGGTATGACAACAAGAAAGATGTTAGGAGAAATATTCTATTGTTTCTACAATTTAAATAAATGACATCACATCGTTCCTAAAAACTTCAAAAAATATGACTATCACAAAAGCATTAAGTAACATGGAAACTAGGATTAAAGGATGAAGAAGTAGAATCAATAGATACTCATTTTCAAACCATAAAGGTATTAAAGTAAGAAATAAAAGTGAGTCCAATTATGATGATTGAGACCAGACAAGAACATGCAACTCAGGAATAAATTGCTAAATTATGCAACAACAAAAATACCAATTCTTACCTCCAACCTTTTGGTAAACAAAATGATAGAATATAACACATACTCATAAGTTGAATCCACCACTCCCTCTAAGAAAAATGATCTTAGGAATAGCCAATCATTACGAAAACTACACTCTCAAAGGATATCAAACTAGGTAAAAAGGCTACTATTGAGTCTGATAAAAACCTAAAAGACATTACTAATGAAATCAAAAAATGACTACGACATCTAAATGTGAGTAAAACAATAATATAGGTTTTAACTTGTCACAAGCTTAACCTAAATAAATAACCTACGAAAAATTCTATCTTTTGAAAATAGTATTAATGATACCATCAAAGAAATATGGTCCTCAAAACCTATAATTCCAAGAAAAAAATGTTTTAATAGACCAATGCATGTCGACCTATTATTTGAAGAAACACCAAACCTCTCTGTAGTTCACTTTGATGAACAATGCATGTTAGAATGGAACATAATTGGGTTATCTGAGTATTAGATCATGCAAATGTGCACTCAGATGCTTATCCATGCCAGTGCATGTCGTCTCATAAAAACTCTTAGCATTCTAGTGGCGACATGATTGTTTCATCATTTATTGGGCAGTTGAGAGGATGGTGGAGCAATTATCTTAATGAACCTAGAATCTCAAAAGTTGAATTCCTATAAAGGAATGATAGCGGACAAATAAAAACTAACAACAATAAAATAATGTTTGACTCGATATACATATTATTGTTAATATATTACAATAGTTCATGGGAGTACAGTGACCCAAAAAACTAGAGAGTGACTCATGAACCTTAGTTTCCTTTCTCTATTAGATCTAGGTAGTATTAAGATGTATTATAACAAGAACACATACATAATTTATTGATGCAATTTTGTGCTCCGTTCCATCTCTAACCGGAGCGCCATGGGGGGTGTCGATCCTTCGGCGCAAGGAACTGGTCCCCCTCCTACCACCGCACCCGTACCTTCCCCTGCCCCGACCTCCGCCACCCCACCTCTAGTCCCTCCACCAGTTGATGGGGCGCCGGCTGATGACTAGAACAACCCCAGTATAGATATCACAGTGGGTAGGGCCTAGGCTAATACCCTGAGGAAGCCCTTGGCTGTTCTGAGAGGTTACAGACTTATTCTTGTCTCAGAGGATCCCAAGGAGCCCCATTTTGGGGACGTTTTGTTAGTTGGATTCATCTGGATTAGGGAGAATCATGTAACTAGCTAGTCCCAGTATAAGGATTTGTCAGTTTTCAAAAGACCTGTAAAATGTAATTTTACGTTTGGTTATCTTGTACTATTGCTACTGTAAAGCAGTCATGATACATGCATGTCCAGCCCAGCCGCGTAAAAGACGAAACAAAAAAGTAACGCTGACAGGTTAAAGCTGGCGCCAGAATTGATTTTTGTAGATGAAAGAACAACGTCGAGGAGGGGGCGACAGAGCTCAAAGAGCTGGATGACTGCGTCCTACGTATTTCAAATGGAATCGTGTATCCATAAATTACTACATAGTTAAAAGTGCAGGATTCCTCAAATGTTTAGCCTCCCATAAACCAAACATAATATTTGCCCAGCTGGATCATTAAATAGAGTCCAATCCAGCTAGATCCGATAAAACAAATGTTCCCATTTAAGGATGGTGATAGTAGGCCCAGGATGAAGTTTTCTGCTCTGGTGCTAGAGGAGATGGATGACTTCAACAAGAGTGATGTCATAGTCTAAGTGATGGGCAAGAAGTTCCACCCAACCCAGCTGTATGGGTGGATGCTTAGAACCTGGCGGCCGAAGGGGGAAATCCCGATGGCACCTATGAGCGAAGGGTTGTTTCTTGTCAACTCTGCCAATGAGACTGACCTGGATGTCTTGCTGAATAGAGGGCCCTGGTTTTTTGATTCACAGTTCATGCTCACCAGGTATTGGTCGCCTCAGGTTGATCTAAGGAGAGTGTCTCTTGTATCTGATCATGTGTGAGTGACTTTTCCATATATTGGTCATCATTGGTCGCGATGGGATCTGATGTCATCGGGTTTGCGGTTGTCACACCTAGGTCATTCAACTTCTCTAGAGGAGGTAGGATGATGGGTACCGCGAGGATGTGTGTGGAGATCCTTGCGGATAAGGAATCATCCCCTATGGTGATGGTGGAATTACCTGGCGGAGAGGAACTTGAGATACAGGTCCAATACGAGGCGCTACCCCACCGGTGTGACACCTACAAGATGTTCGGTAATAGGTCTGGGCACTGCCTGAAGGACACGGATGGAGGTAAACGTGATCCTAAGCGGGGACAGAATACCAGAAGAAGGCCAAGTCATAGATGTAGACCTTCCAAGGTTGGTGATGTGGTTGTTGTTGATCAAGTACAGAGCGTGGAGGTGGTGGTGAATGGATCCTCTTCTCCGAGTGGTCCAGTTCCAGCTCAAGTGGTAACCACTAATGGGGGGAGCTCAGTTTTCCCTGAGGAGGTACTTCCTGGAGGTGTGTCTGCTATGAGACTTGAGGCTTCCCCAACTGCTTTGGTGGAGGAGGGGGAATTTCATGAGGTGGTGAGATCGATTTTAGAGACGGGTTCTCCTGCTCACAAGACGGCACACTAGAAGGATAAAAAGAAGGAGGCGTTGGTGGAGGAAGATCTGCTGACCACTTCTAATACTTTCTCAGTTCTTGATGACTTGGTGGAGGACAGTGGCCACATTCCCCTTACTTGCAGTGTTGTGCGGGGTAGGGAGGGAAGGGGACAGTCCAGTAGAGGAAGAGGGGGTTTCTACACCTGTGGAAGGGGTGGAGCCTGTAGCTCTATAACATGAAGGTGCTCGCCTAGAATGTGCGGGGTGCTTCCTTGCCGCACAAACATAGGAGAGTCAGGGAGCTAATTAGAGAGAAGGACATCTCAATTGTTATTTTTTTGGAAACATGCATCAAGAGAGATTGTATGGAGAGAATGAAGGGCCTCTTTCTGAATGGTTGGGAGTAGGGGTGAGCAAATAATGGTCGAGACCACAAAACTGGACCAGACTGCTCAATTCGGTCTAGTCTAGTCTGGTCTGGTCCATTTTGAGTTTGGTCCGGTCCACGGTCTGAGAATTTTGATGTGTTCGGTCTTTGGTCCAGTCTGGTTCAAAACCGGCCCGGTCCGGACCGTAGACTGACTTTTATATAAAGTTCATGTATATTTGAAGGTGTATTCTATAATAACTACATATAAAGTACATATATAAGCACTACTAGTATAAATGTTTGATACTAAAGTTATATAATTGTTAGAAGTGACTAAGAGTATAAACTTTGTGCAATTAAATACATTGTAAAACATGTAAAAAAGGCTAATTACGGTCCAAACGGTCTGGTCTGGGCTTGTCCTAGCACAAAACGGTCTGGTCCCAGTCCGGTCCTACCTCAAAATGGTCCGGTCTGCGGTCCATATATTTGTCGAAATTCGGTCTGTGGTCCGGTCCGGTTCTGGACCGATGCTCAGCCCTAGCTGGGAGTGTACCTCTAACTATGATCAGGCTAAAGGAGGTCGTATTGTGTTGGGCTGGAATCTGAGCATATGGGAAATCCAACTGATACATGAGATGGACCAGATGATTACTCTGAGTTGTATCAATAGGGGGGGTTCTACTATGTCATTTTTGCCACTTACGGTCTGAATGTGGAGGAGGGTTTCCGTAGGAAGCTGTGGGATGTGTTGGCTAGTTCTAATCAACAGGTGCTCCCACAGCTGGTAATTGGATATTTTAACCATATTCGTAAGGCTAATGAGAAAGCAAGAAGGCTACCGGTCTTGAACTCTATCCTGAAGAGGTTCAATGAGGCAGTGGATGTGACTAATTTGATGGAAGTTAACATGAGAGGTGGTGGTATAACTTGGCATAACAAGAGGATTCCAGTTAAAAGAATCTCTAGTTTTCTTGATAGAGGTCTGGTTAATGTTGCTTGGTTGGATGTGTTTCCGCAGGCTGTGATCCATTTAGGTTCCCACCCTAACAGTGACCATGCATGGATGCTTATGGAGTTATGTGCCTACAAATCTGAGCTGCGGTCGTTTAGGTTCCTCAATCACTGGATTAGCTGGCTGTCATTCAAAAGGGTGCTTGAGGAGGCCTAGAACATTACAGTGGATGGGAATCCTCTTTTCAGGATCATGGTGAAGTTGAAGAACACCAAAATGAAGATAAAGAATTGGTCCAGATGCTTGATAGCCCTCCCTAATTTGATTAAGGATGCTAGATCTATGTTTGATGTTGCAGTGCTTGAGCTGAGATGCAATCCTTCTTGCACCGGCTCATGGAACGGGAAACCCAGGTTGCTGATCGGCTTCTACAGCTGGAGAAAGTGGACGAGGTCCATCTCTGGCAAAGAAGCCGATTTAGATGGATCAAGGATGGTGACCATAATACAAAGGTGTACCATATGGCCATCAGGAGGAATGATATGCGGGATCATATACATGCATTGATTAATTCTAAAGGTGAATTGGTGGATGAATCGAAGGAGATCGCTGAGACTGTTATGATGTTTTTCAAGGATCTGTACAATTAGGCTCCTAGGCCGGAGGTGGACTGCCCCACCCTTCCTACTGCTACGGTCACTATGGATATGAACAGGCTACTGCTGAAGCCAGTTACTGATGATGAAATCAAAGAAGCAGCCTTCTCTATTGGTGCCTCTAAAGCACCTGGTCCAGATGGATTCAATGGCAAGTTCTTCCAGTCGTGTTGGGACCTTGTTAAAGAGGATGTCAGAAGAGTGGTTAGATGTTTCATGGTGGGTGGGAGGATGCTTAGATAGGCTAATCAAGAATTCATTAGACTTATCCCCAAGAAGAACAATGTGGCCTCCTTGACCGACTTTAGGCCCATCGCCTATTGCTCAGTTATTTGTAAGATTATTTCCAAAGTGTTGGTGAGAAGATTGAAAGGTGTCCTCCGGCATATCATATCTAATGTCCAAGGTGTGTTTGTGGAAGGCAGGTCTATCTCGAATAATGCTCTCTTGGCTGCGAAGTTCCTTGTGGACTTCAATGTGAAGAGAACACCAAGGAAAATTTGTTTGAAGCTTGATATCACTAAAGCGTACAATCACCTTAGCTGACCTACTTTGTGGAGGATCATGCGTGCCCTTGGGTTTAGTGATAGATGGATCAACATTTTGTGGGAATGTGTTGAGACAACCTCATTCTGTGTTATGATCAATGGGGTGCCTAAAGGCCTATTCCATGCTACCAATGGGTTGAGACAAGGGGACCTGTTGTCTCCCCTTCTCTTCACTCTGGCCATGGAAGGGTTGACTACCATGATTGATGATGTTGTTACCAAAGGTCTGCTGAAACCGTACAAGGTTCAAGGGGTCAAAGTGTTGCCCCACATGATCTTTGATGATGATGTACTGATGTTTATGTCTGGATACATAAAATATATGAAAGGTGCTCATGTTGTGCTCAACTATTTTGATAACCTTACGGGTCTCTTCATTAGTGCAATGAAATCTAAGGCCTTCTTTTCTAGGTCTTGTGATGGTAGGAGAGGCAGGATGAAGGAAGCACTTGGTATCCAAGAGGGGTCTTTTCCCACAAAATATTTGGGGATCCCTCTCTCTGGTGGGGGTGGGAAGGGAGCGGATTACGCTGAGGTTGAGGATGCCTTGAGATATAAGGTGGACAGATGGTCAGGGTTAAATATCTCCATGGCTGGGCGGGCGATCTTGATCTGAAGCGTCTTGACCTCCATGATTCATTTCTAGTGTAGACATACCTCCCTACCTTGGTTCATCATTGAGAAATGCAAATCTCTAATGAATGGCCTTTTGTGGGGTGGTAGAGGTAGGTCCATTGCTTGGGATGTGGTGGCACAACCGTATGAGGAGGGGGTCTAAATCTTAAAAACCCAGAAGCTATTGCCTCATACACCAATATGAGAAGAGTTGACATATTTCTCTGCAACCCCTCTTGTACCTGGATCCGATGGTTATGTGTTAGATACGGAGTGGATTGCTTGGATCTTGATGTCAAGAGGAGAGATTTATCTAGATGCATTAGAAATATGATCAGGTGCTGGCCCGGTATGAAGGGGAGCTACACAGAAACTTCTAACGGCTGTTGGGCATTGTCTGTCTCAGATGAGTGCCTGTGGGTAGTGAAGAAGCTAAGGCTGTAGGTGCCTTGGTATGATCTCATATGGTGCAAAGGGTTTCAACCCAAGTGGAGCTTCACTGTGTATAGGACGCTGCTTGGTCGGCTTCCTACGATGGATATATTGCTCAGCTGGGGCCTGGCGGTCAACCCCAACTGTTGTTTGTGCAAGTAGAAAAATGAGACTATCGATCATGTCTTTTTTTAATGTGATGTTGCTAAATATTGTTGGAAGAGATGCATCTTGAAGTGTGGTTTTGGTGGTTCACCGTCGTGTGAGCTCCAAACTATCTTATTTTGGCTTCTTGACCAAACTAAAAACAACCATAGCTTGAGAAGCTTTTGTGGGATGGTCTTCTCCACAGTCATTTATCATGTGTGGGGTGAGAGAAATGCTAGGCTTCATGGTAAAGGGGAGCTTGACCCCCTGCACATTTTTTATCTTATTGTAAACAGAGTCAAATGGGACGTGATTAGTTCTAAACCCAAGTGGCTTGGAGATGTGGCTCCGCTTGTTATCCTGATGTGGAGGAACTGAGTGTGGTTGTATAGTATATGCGGTTTTTCCCTAAACTTTCCTTTCCTTTTGAATGAAATATTTTACTAGATCAAAAAAATAAGATGTATTATTAACAAAGTTTCTCATATTATTGGATTGCAGTAGTACATTTAGGAAAGAAAAAATTATCTTCCGCCTTCCATGTGATGAAGTGGATTGTTTCACAATTATGATCCAAGTTTACAATTATACCCTTCTAATACCTAATATTGCTCAATTGAATCCAATTCATCACTCTTGCCATTGTTGAATGATTTCCACACCCAAATTGAAATTATGATGCCCTAATTTCATAATGAGTGCCCTATGACATTCAATTTAAGTTCAATCAATGTTGCTTGTCAATTGATTGAATTCATGGACCATACCTTATCTTTTGGTCCCTAGTCTTTTTCTATAGCTTGATAATAATTTGATCAAGCAATTTTTACAATTATATATTTTTTAGATATTGCAATTATGAGATATAAATCAGATAGAAGATACCTTTTAAAACACTAAAGACCTAATTTTCTAACCTAATTGTGCCCTAGCCACTGGGACCTGAATCTGAGTAGAACCACAGTGACACGGTCATCTCCCTTTCTTGGCCACTATAGGAAGGATAGTGCACTATAGTATAAGCATTCAAAACTCGATATCTCCCTTGTTGATGGTCCTAACGTTGTCAAATTGTTGCACCAGATCTGGTTCTCCTCCTCTTTCAAATGAACCCAAAAATCTCAGTAACAGTCCATATCCCAAAAATGCCCAATATCTCCATGGACCTAGATAATCGACATCCCCCTTGACATAACCCTAGGTCTCGGGGTGCCAATATAAGGGTCTCAGTAGCTTTGAGACCATCCTTTAGCCGTATGAAGCCATCAATTGTTTGACTTTATCCCCCGACTCCTCCACCTAGCCCCACTTGCGTACACCTAAAACAGAGCTTCGTGTTCATTCCTCCAACCCTCTCTTCCAAATTCATCTCGCATACACCATCTGGGAACTCCATCACAACTCTTCCAACTGTCATGAAGAAGTTTGATAGCCCAAAGGGCTCTACCAGAAAATCTTATCTCTATGTCATGTATCGTGACTTCAGCAACCTACATTAGACTCCTTCAAGCACAATCGTGAGGATCTTGGACCACTAGAAGACTCCCTAGAGGCCTACAAGGCAGTCCTGATCCTTTGAGATACTTCGATCCACCATGACTATGATACACTTATTGAGACGACCCGACATCAAATCAGACCGTCACAGTGTAATTAATTGCGGAATTAAACATAGGCAGTGGATTACTGAAAATCACTAAAAATTAAAACCATTTACAAAGAGATCCAAACATAGGAAAACTCTTTTATCAAGAACCAATGTACTTTATTTACATCATGGTTCATAAGTACATGACCTGTATCATCTCTTCTTGAGGATTACAAACATCAACTGCTCTATTTAAACTATACCCACGAAGCATAAGAACCTCGGGGCATCAAGACAAAATCTCAGATCGATTCCTTAAAGGTACTAACTACTAACTCCGAGGACCTGAGAGTACAGAGACGACACATAGGACTCTATTTACAAAACATGACAGCCAGTGCCTCCACCTGGAATATTATTGTTGTCCCTATTGCTGTTTCTGCTGCTCTTCCCGTGCAATAGGGTTTCTGCCTCTTCTTCTGCATCTACCTAAAAAGGTTGGATCCCACAGGGGTGAGAAAATTGAAATTGTCTCGGCGAGATATATAACTCTCTGCCTGAAACATTATTATTGTAGTTTAATAGAATAAAACTGAGCAGAGGAATCATATACATTCAACAGTAGATAAATCAATGTCTAAACAGATTAAAGCAATATTCTTATTCAAATCATTTCATCTATAGCTTGATAAAGTAACATGTTACTTATCCAATAAGGAATTGAAGAATATGTATAACATTTATTCATCTAGGATATGCTAAGCAAGGTAACATCAACCATTGATTTTCATATTTCAACCTTAACCAAACACGCTACATGGATGATTACATTTTACAATCATACTTAAGCCCTGAGGAGAAGAGGTATACCTCTCATACTCCAACCGACCATTGCGAAATCAAAATCGGTACCATACATAGGTCAAGGAAGAGTCGGATTTCCATGACCTCCCTTATCTCGGTCAGTACGAGATCCCATGCAGGACTTCTTGTGTCTCTGCTAAATAGCTTTCCAGAGTATACTGGCAACTTCTCTATAGAGTTACAGTGGCAGATGTACTCTCTTTCCAATCGAGAGATTTCATGTTTATCTCACATTGATCCAACATTAACATTATTGGGAGATTTTTGATACATCCATCCCGGGATCGGGAGATTAGTGATACATCCATCCCGACATATATATTGAAGGATTGAGAGATTTAATGTTTATATCACATCAATTCCTCCATTAGGACGTAAGGATATTTGCGCCCATAACCCCCACATACTCAACAGTATGCCCTCCAGGAGATCCCGTGGGAAAACATGTTTCATCATCACCAACTATTGACGATGATAGATCTATGGACAGGGCTCTACATGATAAGATTTCACTTGATTAATTAAGTACATTACCATATTCTTTTAGCATCAGGTAGGTTTTCAAACATAAATCATTATAACAATTGCTACAAAGAATGTGTAATACTTCTATCAAGTAATTTTCGAAGCTTTATAAAATATTGGGATCTCAATCCCTTGTCACATCATGGGCATTCTCAACCCTTAATACATCATCATCATGATTATGGAAGATGGGTATTCAAACCCTTAATTCATCAAAGAACACTTGTTACCACTTATCAGGTAACTAATACCTTCAGGTCATCTGACCAAGGTAAACATGATACTTGTTACATAAGCATCTCACATGGCTCTCCAGCCCATTTAATCTCTTGTTACCTCTTACTAGGCAACAAAGCATATTATGGCTCACAAGGCCCATAAAAAAAATTTCAAAGATAAAACATCATAGATCATACCTGGCTATGCCCAACATCTCATGATACCTTCATGATTAGTACACATGATAACTGTTATATCATTTACATATCAGTACTATGCAATGTAAGGGTATCATCATTATTTCCTCATTAGGGTTAGGATTTCCAAATTCATGTCAATTAGGGATACTCATCCCATCACTCAAAATTAGGGTTATGATTAATCATCTTATTTCCCATGATTAGGGTTTCATGCACTATAACCCAAAATTATGGTTTCACATACCTTCTCCCTATATTAGGGTTAGGGTTTGATCATTACATAACATCACTCTGGATTAGAGTTTCACATCACATCACTGGATTTGGGTTTCACATGGCATCATTCTAGATTAGGGTTTCACATCACATTACTGGATTAGGGTTTCACATGGCATCACCCTAGATTAGGGTTTCTCATGGCATCACCCTAGATTAGGGTTTCACACATTATTATCTTGAATTATGGTTCTTTATAACTTTTCCCCAAATTAGGGTTTCATGTAACTTTACCCGAAATTAGGGTTTCATGAAGCATCTTCTTAAATTGGGGTTTTTCATTATATTACCTTGAATTGGGATTTCTCATATCATCACCCTATATTAGGGTTACACCATTACCCTAGATTAGGGTTTCACTTAGCATTTCCCTAAATTAGGGTTAGGGTTCATCAACCTTCTCGATTAGAGTTTCATGATCTCTTTATCAAGGATCATACCCTAATTACATATTGTATTCATGTGAAAAGTATTGAGGCTTAACCACTACATGATTATTATACATATATGAATTCTTCTCTCTCCCATCCTCTCTAGGATGTTGATTACTTCAAGCTTGATTAGATTAGGTCAACCCTTCATTCAAGTACATACATTTAGGGTCAGCATGGTGTATTGATATATTGCTTCCATAAGCATCAAAGGTTAACCCCTCTAAGGGTTCTAATCACCCTAGTACCTTAAAGGTACAACCATTGTAATTATCTTTAATATACATCATTAATAATCATGGGGTTAATAGTAATTAGATGGTTCGAATCAATTAGACCGTCAAACGGTCTTGAGGTACTAGACCCTTAAACGATCTTGAAGCACTTTGACCTTCAAATGGTCTTGAAGTACTTTGATCTTCAAATGGTCTTGAAGTACTTTGACCTTAAACGGTCTTGGTTCAATTAAATCCTCCAAATATTGAACCAATTGCACTTTCAAATGGTCTGAAGACCGTTAGACCTTAAACGGTCTTGGTTCAATTGAATCCTCCAAACGGTCTTTGAACCAATTGCACTTTCAAACGGTCTGAAGACTGTTAGACCTTAAACGGTCTTGGTTCAATTGAATCCTCCAAATGGTCTTGGTCTACACCTTCAATCGGTCTTAAGATTGTTAGACCATCAAACGGTCTTGATCTCAAAATCTCTAAACGGTTTGAGACCGTTTGAATTTTATATTAATTAACCCCAAATGGTTTGAGACCGTTTAGTCCTCAAACGGTTTGAGACTGAATGGTCCTCAAACGGTCTAAGACCATTTGGTAAATTCAGCTTGAAACCGTTTAACCCTAAATTAGGGTTTCTACAATCAATCGATTTAGGGTTGCTTCATTGAATCATTCATCAATTGGACCATTGAAAATACATCAAATTATAACCCTTGGATCTCCAACCATCCATCACAACCCTTGACCTCCAAACGGTCTTGGGACCGTTTGGCCTTACACAATCTTGAGACCATTTGCCCCCAAACGGTCTTGAGACCGTTTGAGCCATATCAACATAGAAATCGACTCAATCAATTTAGGGTTTCAACCAATCAATCCGATTAGGGTTTGTAATCAATGGATCATCCATTCTTGAAACCATTATAATTAAATCAATTTGAACCATTGGATCTTCATTCATCCACATCAGCAATTGACCCCAAAGGGTCTTGAGACCGTTTGACCTCAATCGGTCTTGAAACTATTTTCCCTCAAATGGTCTTGAGATCGTTTGATCACCAAACGGTCTTGAGACCATTTGGTCATCAAGATTGGAAATTGTTTGCTCATGATATTTATTGAGGTGTGTGCTAAGATGACATCATCATCTTCAAGCTTCAAACCTTCGAAAATTATTGTGATCTTTGTGGTGATTTCAACAATTAATCAAAAGGACATTCGGGAAAAGAAAAGGAATCAACATGCGATGAAGAAATGATACCAATAATAACATTTAAGGGTTCAAGTTATATAACCCACCTTCAAAGTTGAATCCAAGCTTCAAGCTCCACGTCTTTAATGGTGAATGAAACTTCCTCAACTTCCCAAGGTCCGTCCTCAAGTCTTTGAGTGAAAAGAATGACTACAGGTTGGGGTATGTTCTCCTACTGCTCCTAAGATCCCTTGTATTTGGCCAAAGCAAGGAAAGAAAGAAGAGCCGAAAAAGCCTTTCATGTGGGTGAATAATGGAGAGTATATAAGGGAATTTCAAGAGAGAGAAAATGTTATAAAAATCTTTCAATTCCCTAAATTGGTGCCACTTATCCACCTCACTTCCTTGAATACGAAGCCATCATCCTCCCCTTATAAATCCACTTCTTTATCCATGAATTATAAGAAAACAATTAAGCACATTAATCAATATAATAATAATATCCAAAAATTAGTGGATATTCCTTTTTCTTTAACTAATGTGAGTGGGCTCTCCACTCACTTTATATATTTCGGTGCCATTTCAAGGCACAAGGACGACCATACTTATATAAATTCAACCATCACATTTTTGGTTGAATGGTACTTCCATTAATATATTTATTTTTGAATTAAATTGAATCAGGATTTCAATTATGCTTAAATCTTGATTATTTTAATATCAAGATTCTATCTCTTCCAAAGAGATTCAAATGAAACACCCCTCTAATTTTCTTGTCTCTAACTGATACCAAGAAACATTAGGGACTCTCTAGAAGTGGTATTTTGCATATTGAACCCTAGGTTTTGGGTAAATTGCACATTACACCAAAACTAGGTTTTAATGCACAAACATTGCTTCATAAGCTCTTTCTTGGTGCTCAGGCTTGTGGAATCCATACCTTAGCATCATTCTCATTATTATTATTCTCCAAAACTTTGAGGAACATTTTATCATGTAACATTTGCAAGTTAACCCCTCATCTTGGGTAATTAGCACTTTAGTCCAAAATGGGCAAAACATTGTTTTCAACATTATTCAAAAAGGACTAAAATTGAAACATAAGTTCCTCTTGAGCCTTAATTACTTTTCAAAAAATATGATAAAGCATATAATTATATTTCTTAAAAAAAACATCTAGGGTTAAAGCATAACCCAGATTAGGGATGTTACACTTATCATCCTCTTATTCTTCCTGTAAACTGCAACTCGACATTGTGTTTGTTTTATGGGTTTTTCATTTTAGCCACATAATCACCCACTCACCTCTCATTGGCTCAGCTCATTTGCACCCTTCAACTATGTCATATTTTTTGTTTAGATTCTCTACTTGCAGATTCAATGGCGCGAGCATGATTTGATCGAAACAATCATGAGTTTGAGTGTTACTGATGTGCCCACATTTTTGTCACTCATTTGATTTTTGTGGCATAAGCATTTCAGTCCATTGAACCCCTCTTATTGTCCTCTTGAGCCAAGTATAGCTCGTGGGTCAGGTAGAGGATCCACAAAATCAGATCCCTTCCTTGATCCGTGAAGCTGGTTGGCATTTTCTTTTTAACTTTTAGTTTATATTGTCTAGCCCTTTTTTTGATTGGTTGATCTTGTAAAAATGGTTAATAAAAGCTCTATATGTCCACAAATGGCTAAAAAATATTCACATTCTTAGAAAAATGTGTACATTAATACGAGACCATAACATTACTTTATCACAGTGGGTTTTGATGAAGTAACATTATATGTCCCAAATATCTTATTTAGGGTTCCTATTGATATTTCAAACCCTAATCTTACCAAGATCTTGATTTTCCTTTGCTAAGTTTCCATATCATAATTATTTCAGACTTTCATCAAATAATGGACACTAGATCTAACTGAATGACTTTTAGATCTAGACTAATTGCAGCAATGTACTCTTGTTGAAAATCTTAGCTACACATATGTTTGAGTTACAACGTTCCCTACTGAGTAGTCTTTTGAATTGTATATGTATTCTTGAAAATCCTTGAATATAAATGATAAAGCCCCTTATGAGTTCCTATAATAATGATGTTGATGTTGGGTAAAAGTGACCCACTCATATATGAGGGTGGGATTGTACATCATGGTGACCTCCCTCATCTTTTTGGGGCGACAGAGCCGTATGTATATGCATGCATGTTGATTTCAACATAATGGGGATATTTGTAATAAAAATTGAATTTCTCAAAATAAATATGAGTTTGAATCTCATTAAGTATCTCTATACATAAGTCCTACTAAGTACAATATTTTAATATAAATGGTTTTGATTGTTCAATATTGTTCTTTTAAAAGCATACAGATGCATTTGCATTGTATGCTTCTGGGTTTACTTGATTTAGGTATGAAGACTTGAAGATTTGATACATGATATCTACCATGTTCTTGCCGATATCTATCAGAATGAAGAATGCATATCACATGGGATTATATGTAAATATTGGTATATAGTATCTAGGTAGCAGTCTTCTTATCATGTTATTTCCTTTCATGTTTCCCACAGGCCGTGATATAATAAACCTTATGTCTTTTCAATGAAATACAATGTTATTTCTATTTGCATATCATGTGTTTGTGATCTTCTGACCAATTAGATAAGGGCAATCTAATCCCCTTAATGTTGTCTACCCAGGCAGTGGGATTGGGATTAGGGTAAGAACAGTTCCATAACATCCCCCCTCTTTTTGCTGAAAAAGATAGAGAAAATATTAGGAAAAATCATTGTAGCAATGATCCTTTGGAATAGATATCTTATGGGGAGTTAATCCAAATCATAAACCAAACTTTTATGTCACTTTGCAATCACCATCAACTAAAAGGACACCTAAAGAAATAAAGATTGTTAGGAGAGAAGGAATTGAAGATTTTTGCTATCAATTTTATTACCAAATGGATCCCCCAAGTTCATCTTATAGAAAATAAAAACTTGTTTTTAAAAAACTTATAAAACATCACACATGAAGGATAAATCAACAACACTACTATAAATATAACAAGTTGAAAACCTATATTAAGAACAAAGAAAAAGGAGTAAGATGTTATAAATGTAATCAAAAAGGACATTTTGCTTAACAATGCTTTAAAAATGATTCGAGAAGAAAGTAAATGAGTTACTCTTAGAATAAAAAAGCCTCACACTAGAAGAGTTAGATACGTTTTCTAAAAATTTCATCATAATTATTCTTAAGAATCTAAAGATGAGGAGGATGGAAGATATCTTTGTAATTGTTATGAAGAATCAAATATATCTGATAACATAACAATGATTACTTGAGAACAACAAGGTATTGATTAACCTAGATAAAATTGACCTTTCTAATGGTATTGATTGCATCATTCAAATATATTTTCCTAAGGGACATCTAATTCTTCCCAACTAATGTCATAAACCATTGTGCCCTCTATAGAGTACCTTAGATAGTTAGGTGGTCTTGTATATCAGTAACCAAGAAAGTAGAAGTCGGGTGGTGGGAATGACACATCATTGAGAAATTTGAGGAAAGAAAGTCCCTTTACTAAAGATCATTCTTAATAATAGCTTTTATGAATGAGTCTTAGAAAAATCAAAAGAAATCTACACTAAACTAGGCAATGATCTTAGTGACAAAATAAGAGATACAGAACACATATAATTATTAGTATTCCTGGAATTAAGTGGAATAATGGATAAGGAATATAGAAGAAAAGTCCCATCATGAAAGAATATTCACTATGACAAAAACGACAAAGGAATAACTACTATTTAAAGAAAAAGGTCTACTACTGTAAGGAATATTCACTATTCTTGAAAAGCAAAAAAACTATAGCAAGAGCATCTCCACTATGCAAAACAATCTCCACTATTCCAAAAATGACTTCACTTATTGCTACTATAGAAAGGGAATATCAAATATTGAATACTTGATCGTGGAGGAAATATGGACATCACTGTAAGGGTCTTTACTAAGTGCCATTCACTAGAAACAACCCTCAATGGAGAAAGGAGAGGAAAGCTAGTCTAATCAATTTCTTGCATACACATGTGTGCCTTATATTTCTCCTCTACCACCTCCTCTATCTCTCTCTTATTCCTTAGTAGTTGCTTGTAGTAGGCTACTTCTCTTGTAATATCTTCTTCCTTTTGTTCTTCTTTTCTATAACCTCCCTTCTTCTAATTGTAACCATCACTTCAATCAATAAAGGTATCGTAATTTTCTATGCTTATTTCTATGTGTTTGTGAATGTGTGTTATGTTGTGTGCTCTCTCATGCCTCTGTCGGTCCACCAATATTGCATTTCTACTTGTTCTACTCCCACTACAAGCCTTTTTTTTTGGGGGGGGGAGTAATCCATGTGGATATCTACTCATCTAGTCCTTCTCCATGAGCATATTCAAAAGCACAGTACAAAAATTACACAAATCCATATTTATAAACATGGTTCTACTACTACCATTACAAAACTCCTCATGATAGAGTTTCAAAACTACTTGATTTGGTCTTATATAGCTAGACGACCCTTTCTTGATTTTGAAGACATCCTTGGCAAGCTAGTCCACAGCCTTGTTCTTCTCTTGGTTCATGAACATCACCTTCCAGTCCACCTATGGCTTCCTTTGGATACCTAACTCCCAGTTTCCATAAGTAGGATTTGATCTGTAGTACTCAGTAAGCAAGCACACAATGCTCTGGCTATCTATAGCAATTATTGTAGGGAAATATGGTGATAGAATAGTAAGTGGAAATAAATATTTAACTAGCATTTTCCCCTTTAACCAATGGAACGTGTCAATAGATATGCAATGGGAAGGATGTTTTATAGGATATACCTGGTCCTAGAGTAAGTCCAGTGACAATCTCCTCATCGTGTTGTGTGCCCTTTCTTCAAGACACACTCAAACAACCTCTACAACAGCTTCCCAGTTGATCACCATGAATGGAAGATTGACATTGTCCTCCTAGTGGGAAAAACTCTATGCTTGTAGAGTAGTCGACACAAAACACTAGTAACTCTTGTTGTTCTAGTAGAATGGACAAGACATATTTGTCTCTTCACGTTGGTATACTAGTATCCAACTTGCTCTCTGACAATTGTTAAGCCTTGTTATCCCTCCCTTTATTGGGTAGGACTTTCTTGGGTTCTCTCGGTTACCACAACCAAAGAAAACATACAATTTTCAAAGACAATTGTGTTGTTTCTCTGGGAAGCCCCTAGTGCCCCTCTATTTATAGGAGGGCCAAGTTCAGGGTTCCCAATCTGTGCAGGACTGGAAGGGACCGAAATTTCATGATTTTTCACAATCTGCAAGTGGGAAAATGATTGGTTCACAGGTGAACCGATTAGTTGGCATGTGAGTTGATTGGTTCACCTAGTGAACCTGGTGTTTCATCATGTTTCCCAATCACAATTGTATTGGAAATTCTAATCCAATTAATGTATGATGAGACGTCAACACTAATCCTTGATGTAATCAAATTGCTCTATGAATCGACCAGTTCATATCATGAACTAGTCATCTCATGATCCTGAGCTGATCGGTTCACTCAGTGAACCTGTTGATTCGTGTCTAAGTTCATCTAGAATTCAGCCAATGCAATTTCCAATCAACTTGACACTCCAATCGGTAGACTCAACACTTGAACTATTTGATTCAGAGTCCAATTAGTTAATTGTTGTTTAAATTGATTATCTAAACACTTTAGAAATCAATTTAATTATCATTCATTATTACACTCCTATTCCAAGTGAACTCCTATGTGTATGACCCTATAGGTTACATATTACATTGGCAGTGAATGTCCATAACCAATTATGACATCATAAGCAAAGAGTGGTGCCTAGTCACACATCATTACCACCCAACTAATTGGAAAATTGGAGAACTACTTCAACCTACACTCTATTATTGGTGTTATACTATTTGTACATGTCCTTTGTCACTAATATTTGGATTTAACTTGAGGCATACTTCATCATCCACTTCAATCATTCAATCCATGTTCCAACTGGGTTGTATGGAAATATATTTTTTTGTTGCTTTCTCTGTGCATGTTTACTCCAAAAAACCCAATACAAAGTGCCTTTGGTGAGTTTCAAACTTGGGTCCTTCATTGGGACTTACCGATCTCTTACAACTTGGGCTACTATGGCCGGACCATCTATTATAAGAGATCTAATCAAAGTCCTTTATATCCTGGTATGCAAAGAAGAATGTTGTACTTTTATTGCCCAAATTTAACCATTTAACTCTATACTTTTGCATGATAAGAGATTCCTCAATGTTCATAGCAACTCAGAAGCATTATTTCTAGCCTCAAAAATATATCCCAAAGCTTTGAATTCTAAGGATTTAGATTAGAAACTTATTAAGACATAAGATATTAATTTTCAAGAATCCTAGCTGACTCACTAATATTAAAAACACACTTTAATTAAATCTTGTCTTACTCATTTCATTTTTTTCACAACTGTGTACGTGGGACTTCCCTCAACTAAGGCGCCCAAGCCTTTTTCATAATATCAAGAACACGTCCATTTTAGTCCATGCATTAATAAACCTAAAAGGGATATTCATTCTCCACCCTTTATAATCAAAATCTCAATGCAAAATTATATGATCACTATGAATAGTAGATATCACCTCGCCAACATAGTCAGGCCATTCCAGAAGAAAATAGTTATTGAAAATAGTTTAGTCAATTTTAGAAGAGGTGAAATTTCTTCCTTGTTTTCTATTATTCCAAGTAAAAATGGGCCACTCATGTTAGCCTCATACAACCAACCATTATCCATAAAGGAATTAAAATTCCTCATAGGACTAGACATATTAGATCTCCTAGACCTATCAAAGGTGAGTCTAACACATTAAAGTCCCCACACATGAATCATGAATACTTATATTAATTGCAATATTACTCAAATTAGTCCATAGATTTACTCTCTTTTATCGTAATTATGTCCATAAACACCACTAAAATAAAAGGAGAAACCAACTTGTGAACAATAAAAGTGGACGGATCATCTTCATGTATAACAAAAACATGAACAACATTAGGATCCCATAAGTTGATGATTCTACCCAAAGGATGAGAATCATGATTATAATACCAACTAAAATCTAGCCACAACTTCTACATGACCTTCACAATCTTCTTCCTCATAATCTCGGATTCAAGAATGTAGTAAATAGGATAATTTTCCCTAGTACACCATTCCCAGATTCTATGTTGGTAGTCTACTTCATTTAACCCCCTAAAATTCTAAGAAGTAACAACTATGATATCATTTGTTACCACTAGGATTGGATAGAACTATTCTAGACAATGTAACAACATATTCATCATCATTCAGGGATTCCAGTTCTTTAAACATATTTGGAGAGATATCAATTATCCTTGACTCAAATGAGATATTACCTTTATTATTTTTTTTGATGCATTTTGTAGGAGCTCTTGACTTTGATTTTATAGTTGAAACCCTTGATCATTATTAGGAGTAGAAGCCAAAGTAAATCCTAGGAAATAAATAATTGTTTCATTCAAAATACTTTGCATCTCATTAAATTTTGTTTCCTTCATATACAGACCTTCTACACAGAAATCATTTCATATTGGAACTCCCAAAACAAAGTGTGAAGGGTGTCAACACTCTATTGTTGGATTAAATTGAAATTGAATAGGAGTCTCCAACATACTCTTTTCCCTTATAGAGTTAGTGACCATTATTTCTATATCCACATCTGAGAAACCATAATCAACATGAATAGCCACAGTAGCTTCATCATCACAAGTAATTGTTCTATACAATGGAGAATCTACTTCATTGTTATTGTTCCTAGGTTTAATCTTATGCACCCATTTCTTCCAAAACAAGAACTTATTTAGTGTGCTTTTTTATTAAACATGGTTTTGGACCTAATTCAGACACACATTCTTCTCATGACCAATAGATCCACAAGAAACACACTCCTTTGGAACCAATTCATACTTGACTTTGATGTTATGCTCAATGCTAGAATCTCTAACTAGTTCAATTGTTTCAGGGAAAGGAGAGTCAGTAGACATCATCACAAAGATATGAGCATATTCATATCTAGATCTAGACTTCATAGTTCTATCTACATTAATGGGTTTACTGAGAAACTCACAAGCTGGTCTATAGAACATCAAATTTCTTCCCAGAGGAATATTACGAAAATGAACCCAGATATGATTCTTCTTAAGTGCAAACTTCTCCAAATGATCACAAATTTTCCATTTCTTGAGAACAACAAGCTTGCCATTAACAAACCACAGGCCATAATCTAGATCATGCATCATATCATCAAATTTAGAGAATTTTTTTATGAAGAAATAGTGAGGTTGAGACAAGATTTTGATCCTTCTAGTTACCTTCCATAGCAAGGACATATGCCTCTATAATGTAGGAAGATGAACCTTTAGATCTATGATGTAACCAACCACTGAATTCTTCCACTTCTTCGTGTTTTTATCTACTTCCACTTGTGGATACAATGACATCCCACCCAAGTACTCCTATTGAATAGTACTAAGACAACTACCTCCCTCATCTTCACACTTCCCTAGCTTGAAGAGGCCCACCCATGGTGACAAAGAAGCTAACATATTTGCTTCAATAGAGATCAAGACTCCAAGTATCTCAGCTGGAGGAACTCTTGACTGAACACTATTCAACCCTACTCCAGAGTCCCCGCCATCTCTATAATTCTATAACTCTTTCTATTTCCATACACAAACATATTTTTAAAATTTAGTCATAGTGAGGACTATATATAATATTTCAATTTTATAGTTGAATATTTTTTCTAGTCTAGTTTTGAATCCCTTAGGTGCAAAAAATAAGTTTTTCTTTATTATAAATTATTTATTTAAGTATTCCACTCTATCCAGTAACTAATGTATTTGTTTCTACTATTTTAAATCCTCTAGATCAAGTATGTTCAAACGTAGCAACATTTGAACTTTAGATTTTATTTTATTTTTTCCTTATTATGATAATTTATTTAAATATGAGTTATTTTAGTATTATTATAAGTCTCCTATCTATTTCAAGGTTTCTGTAAAACTTTGATATGCAATTTTAACATACCAAGAACCTTTCAAGTCATTTTCCTCTACGACTTTGCTTGGAAATTTATAAACTAATTATAATAGTCTAATGATAGGGGATATAATTCCACAACCTATTTTATATCCTAGAAAATGGATACATTTGATATATTTAATCTATTTTTTTGGTATCATAAGCCAACTTCCTAAAAGTGTTTAATTCATTTGAATTGATCTCGCTTTGTAGAAATTTTTCTTTCGTCAAAATTATTGATGTATGGTAAGCCAACTTCTTTCTATGTCAAAATGAAGAAGGAAAATTAGAGCAAATATATTTTTAAAATGTATTTCAAAACTCTTATATTAATTTTTGAAACTATTAATTTGAATTTTATGATATATTTTTCCACATTCAGTTTCATTTGTATGTTCATGGCTGAAATTTTCTTTACATTTTATACATGTATGAAGTTTTTGTAAAAAGTCTATTCTACGTTCTTTTTCAAATTTGAAGTGATATTTTTCCATATAAATTAGTGTGAACATCAATTTTAATGACTGCTCTAGGTTGTGTCATAGTAAGGAATGATGTTCCTATGACTATATATTTTGTTATTTTTTTCTAGCATAAAATTTGTATTAAAAATACCTTGAACAACATGTGTGCTTCAGGAATTTTATAATTAATTTGAAGTTATCGATTTTTCAAGGTTTAACATTGTGCATGTTTTTTCAAAATATTTAGTTTCTCTTAAACGTTCACTATTACCATTTATGTCAACTCCTCAGTGAAATGGAAATTTGTTTTAGGATAAAACATTGATTGTTTCTAATAAAAATAACTCATTTTGATTTACTTTTGATATACTATAGGATACTACTTATTGATTCAATATTATCATCTTCAAGTGTTTGTAAACATTTTTCATTATGTTATCATATCAGGTTAGTAAGAACATTTCTTTTTTTCTTTAGGTTTTTAACATACTTTATATTTTTTCACTTTAGATTACTCAAAGTAGCTGGTGTTTTTGTCAAATTTTTTAGTTTTTATGTTACCACTTTGTGAGTGTAGTTGTTCATTTTTATTAAGTTTGACTTATATTAATATATTTTGGAAGTTGTATAATCTTTATTTTGACATTCTCAATTGCATTTATAGTTTTAGGAATGAAATGTTGTTCACTATTCATATAATTGTTGAAAATAATTTATTATTCTTGTGAAATATTATTTATTGGATCATCATTTGGTGTGTTTAAAATATTCCAATTTTTTAAAGAGTCGCACCAACCTTTTGTCTAATTTTCTATGTAGGTTTTACCTATAACATAATGAAAAGTAAATCTTTGTATACTAAATTTATCCTTCAGTCGTTGAATATTGCATCATTGACTCTCATGTTTTTATGGGGGACTTTGTATATATGATTGTATTAAAATAGTTTTTCATATAGTTTGTACCTTGATGTAATGATACTTTAGATTTTCTCTATCTATTGTGCATAATTATGTTACAAATTCTTGTGGTAGTTCAAGGATAGTTAAAATTTTGGATATCAAATCGTAGTGGAATATATATAGTAATTTCTTCTAGTGGATGTTCACAATCTCTAATTACATGTCTCAATTTAGGATCCAAGTAATTTTCTTGGTATTATAAGAAAGTGCATTTATTTCATCATCATTAGATAGTGCCTCACCATATGTAATTTTATTAGTTTTTATAGATTAAATGAGGTATTCAGAATGTATGTTTTCTTAGCCCATCATTATATTAAAGAAGTTTGCAAAGCTTTTTGTCAATCTCTTTGATGTAATATTTTTCATACCATTCCAAAAAAATACATTTATCTAAAACTACATCATTTTTTATTACAATAACTCTCTTGTGGTTGCTATTTCAATTAAAATGTTTAGAAACCATTGTACATTTGTTTGGATTTTAGTGAGACAATAAATCTTTTCTTGTGAAATCTTTATCAATAGTAAATCTGCTTATGTCATTCTTTAGGAATGTGTTATCACTATTTGTATGTTGTTTCTTTAGATTATAATGTATAGCATACTTTTCTTCAATATTGATGTGATATCACCATTATATGTTTTATTGTTAGATATTATATTCAAAAGTGATGTATATACTTTTTTAAAGTTTTTTTGTAATAAATATCATGATTTTTATAAGAAGTTAGAATCTAGATGATTTAGTAAGGAGTGGGACCAAAGATGGGATCCATTCCTTACTTAATTTATGAAAACATGCATAAACCCAATTCATTCACAACTATAAAATAATTACTTTCAAATAAAAGGGGTGCACAATATTTTGTCAAGAAGATTGTAAAAGAAATATAGTTTTGTGGCAGCAGAAAGTAAATTTAACTATCACAAATATATTTGACCAAGTTTAACATTGGGGCCAAAAAGGGAACTAGTGAGATATGAAACCTAAACTAGTGAGGCCAGTTTGTGGTGAGAAACATGCCCATCTTAGAAGACATTCTGAAGCTAGTCTTGAGCATCCCAATATTTGAAAGACATCATCAACTCGAAAGTGAAGAGATTGAGATCATCCCAATATTGTATATAAATAGATCAGAGGACCTTCACTCATAAGATCTCATGAAATAATAACAAATGTTGACATCAGGAAATAATATCATGGAAATGAGATTTTCAAATAGATTTGATATTGCTCAGGAATTAATCAAGAGGTGCCTCATATGGGAACATTGTATTGGTCATATTAGTATTACCTAGACAATTGGAAAGATGCACACGGCTTGACTCGAGTATTTAAATTGGAGACCAATATTCTACCCTTTCAAGTATAAAGTCACCTCAGACCTACATATAATGTTATGTACATCAATTAGGATTCAATTTATGTTATGTAGGATGAAATCCTAAAAATACAAACCTTCGATACAACCCTAGAATGACTTATGCTATTAACTTAGAAAGAGGGTTCAAGGTTATTGAGATATAGGTCTGGCCCAATTTCTAGATTTTGTTAATTATATTTTTCCTCAATTATTAATAAGAGAACAAGAGCGAGAAAAACCTTAAAAATCACATATTTGAAATTCTAAAATTGGGAAACAAAAACCAAACCATAAGATAGAGAAAATTCCACGATTTCAAAAAATATTCTTTATGATTTTTAGAGCTTCCAATAAAAACTTATGATTTTTATAAGATTCACATAATTTACTAACATTTTAGTGAAATAAATTGAAAAAGACCAAAGTACCCTTAAATAAGAAAGCTGGACTTTGGATAGTGATATGGCATAATTGTCATATACACATTTGTGTGTCCATGTGACAAATAAAATCAAAGTTTCCTAAAAGGACAAGAATACCCGTGGTAGAAATCATCAATAGAAGGAAGGAAGGGGAGGGAAAATTGAGATTCACATCTAGCCCATATTCACCCTACGTGCTGAAGCACCATGGAAGCAACTCCAAGCGATGAAGGTCGAGGAAAAATTTGGGGAAAATGTAGTAGATGAAAATTGACGGTTTTGTATACTAGAGAGCGAAGATGAAGATTTGAAGAACTATACCTTCAAAGGAATTTGGTTGTTGAGACAAGATGTACCACAGACACTCACCAGAAATCCTGATACAAAGAACAAGAAGGTGATGAATGCATATGCATCCCTTTTTATCACATCTTCTAGGTCATTCATTTAGGAAATTGTGTTAGTTTTTCTCAAAATTAGGAACTAATTACAACTTCATTACTTTCAACTTCTTAAATAGTTTTCTTATTGTTTTCTATTCACATACACACTTATTCACATTTTCTCATCTTCAAAATGTAAGAACCAACATTTTCACCTAGAGAGTTAGAAGATTGAAGGTTGCATTGCGCCTTCTCTCACCAATGGATCAACTCACTACACCAGCCATCGACTCGCGTTCCCAAGACAAATCCAACCTAGAACTCCAATCTTTTGTCTCACATCACCAATCCATCAAATCAATTCAGCCCATGAGGCATGCAATTCATGTGAGTCAGTCAAATCAGTCTACAAACCGGTCAACTCAGTTTGTGAACTAGTCGAATCAATCTGTCATTCGGCTGACTAGAGTCCCTTGGATCCCACATATTACCTAGATTGATCTGACCCAAGAATGGTCCAGTCCACCAACAACCCTAGGGTTTTGACTTGTTTTCTATAGGTCTGTGTGCCACACATCCCAATCGACTGACTGGGACCATGAGTGAACCAATTTGCATCTCATGAGATAGACTTTTCAGTAACCCCCAGCCACATTTATCCACATTCGTAGGGTTCTTCACCCCTCCTCCCCCTATAAAAGGATGGGGACTCTATACAAAAATGGGATCTTCTTGTTATCTTGTAGTTATTGGGTTTTCTTGTATGACTTGTACTCCATACTTACCTTAGATTTCTAGTTAAACCTATTATTTCTTTAATCTCTTGTACTTTGGGTAAGGATTGGAGAGTGGAGTTATTTGAATGTTGCTAGATTAGAGTCCAATATTGGTTGGATTCTTCATTTACCACTAGTATATGATGTCTCTTCGCATTTCTTGGGCTTTTTGTATCTATTCCTGTGATGACTGAGTAGCTTTCTATATTGGGCCATGGGGTGTAGCCCTGTAGCCATTAATTACTTGGATTTAATTTAACATTGTGATCTTACTTTATAGTTGGTGTTCTATTCATTTATCAAACGTGTTTTCTGACTAGATCTCTTAGATTGATGTTTGTTAACCTTGGGTGAAGAAATATCAGACCCGAAAGGTTCTGAACAATCAAATAAAATGCATAGAGATCTATAAGAAACCTTATAAGAATCTCTTTTGGATGATCATGCAAGGACCCACAAACATCAGAATCAATGGTTTTGCAATGAGCTCAATATTATCAAATGCATTTAGAAGGACATTTTCTATTTATCCTAATTTAACTAGTTTTTTTCAACAAAGTTGTGTGGATCAAACTTTCTTTATAGGTCATGGGTGTGATCCCCATATTCTGGTAATCCCTTATAATCATTTGATCTCAATTTTAGCCGCTTTACTTCTTACAATATTGATTTCTATTCGTAGCATAATCTCTCTTTTAGTAATGTTCACTTTGTTTGTTTTTAGCATAATTATCTTTCATTTTGTTCTTAGTATAATTCTCCTTATTTATGTTCTTAGACAATCATGTCACTCAAATTGGAATTATATTTCTTTTCAAGTTCCCTATTGTTCAAAGCAATCAAACTAAAAATTAAATTTTAAAAAGTTGTTCAATAGGACTGACCCTTCTACACTAAGAATTAACCAACCTGTTTAAGTAGGTTATGTTTCCAAAAAAAGGTTAAACTCTAGGAATTTATTCTCACTAAGGAATTGTTGTGTAAACGAAATACATCACAATGTAGTGGCACTAAGAGAAAAAAATTCATCAATCGTCTTGGGGAACAACTATGAGGGTGCGGTGGGAACTTTGGTGGGTGTGTGTGTGTGTGTGTGTATATATATATATATATATATATATATATACATATATATATATATAGAGAGAGAGAGAGTCAAGCTAGAATACACTCGAGAGTACGGATCGCACAAATACACTCAAGTGTGTTTGCATATCAAGACTATTTTTTGCAAAATGTAAACCGTTGATCTTCACCGTCATACTATACATAGGCTACATACAAATTTGGAGCCCATTTGGTTGAGTGTAAGTCACTCATCCGAGGGCAACAAAATCGACGTGCGAAACTAATTTGAAATGCATAATTTTTACAGTCTTCATAACATGAGCTATACATATCCAAATGTGCTCAAATTTTGCATATGAGTTGTTCATGAGATGTTTAAGAAGATCAATGGATTAGATTTTGGAAAAATATATTGCATCATGAAAAACTACTTGACTGTATTCCGCTCCGGATACACTCGAGTGTATTCCAGCCTAACTTTCTCTCTCTCTCTCTCTCGATATATATATATATATATATATATATATATATATATATATATATATATATATATATATATATATATATGTGTGTGTGTGTGTGTGTGTGTGTGTGTGTGTGTGTGTGTGTGTGTGTGTGTGTGTGTGTGTGTACACATATATGGTATTGTGCTAGGGCTTCCATGGGGTGGGGGGTTGGTTCGAGAAACTCTGAGACAAAATTGGGCAGAACTCAAATATGGAAAACTAGATCGAGTCAACCATAATTGGATGAAGAGCTTTACTAGGAATCTGATAGAAAAAGAATCATAAATTGTGGATTGATTTAAGGCTCACAGAAAGATTGTTGATTGCATGTATTCAGAGTAGTGAGTATTTAGGGGAAGAAGATGATCCTCCAGCCATGAGATCATTGGGGGGCTGTCCGGGTTATATCTCAATCATCCAAACCACACAGAAAAGAAAAGAAAAGGAAAAATAGGAGCATTACATTAATAATCTGAGAACCTTAGCCCAAAAGGAATAGGAATAAAGTGAATGGTTATTTATTATCCTTTTCCTTTTCTAACTTTTGATGATTGGGGAACCCCTCTGCAAGGCTAGCCACATTTGTGACCAATATGTGCAAGGTAAAACCCGAGAGACACTATTTGTCCCACACGAACAGTGACCCACTAAGTCGCATTGTAGGCCATCCAACCTAGCAGACAATTCATTTCTAAGTGGTACACACTACGGGAGTCGAATCTGGGACCCTTCATGAGGGGCCCCGTGTGGCGACCAACTGATCTACCCGTCAGCAGATTTTCCTTTTCCAATCAAATTGGAGTAGCAAATAAAACCCCAAAAAAATTGATATGTAGACTATTTGAGACCAAAGAATCTGAATTTAAAGCCAATTATTTCCTTTTGGTAATCTTTAATACCCAAAACTCAATATTTGAGTGAAACATTACTCTTAATACATTAATGTATTCCTTCGTGGTTTATTATCAAAATTCTGTGTGTGACTCCCTCTTACCCATACCTATCCATAGGAGAAATATAGAAGATTTATTTTGAACTTAAACCCTTCAATGTGATAAATTTGCACATTATGTCTCTAATTAGTATGTGGCTCCTATTAATTGTAATAAAGCATCGAATAACTATTTTATTGGCCAAACCCATATATTTGAAGCTTATTAACATCTCAATACAATCCAAATTAAGAAAAGGTTTCTAAAATAAAACATTACATGGTAAAGGGGAAAAGTAATATTTACCTAAGTTTGGTTATGTTAGAAATTGCTTGTGTTTATGATGAGAGAGAGTTTCTTTCCATGGAGATAACTAGTGACTTATCAACAATGATTTATAGTCCTACAAAACCCTAAATGTATACATCAAATATAGTGGATGTAATCAGCTACCATTGTGACACGGAAGTCTCAGACCATGAAATATCCAAGAAGGAAGACCTAGAACCCCCACCTCCTCAAAAGGAGAGAAAGACCAATGTATCCCAATTGTCCCTATCTTGGATGTGATACCATTTGGGATTGGAAGCTAGGAATTTGGTGGATGGTCAGTGGAGGAATGGTTGAAGATGGAGTAGAAGTATTGTTGGAGTATAATAATGATGGTGGAGTAGGAGTGTTATAGTTCTAGTGGAAAATAATGGAAGTAGGGTGACTATAGTTAAATAAGGTTTGTGGCTATGGGTGATTAGGTGTATATCTTGTTTATGATGAAGGGGGAATGTGTATTAAACTATTTACATTATGGTACTGAACTTACATATGATTTTTGTTGAAGAAGATGTGGGATGTCAATTATTGCACAAAAAGTGTCAATCACAAATGCGCACCAACCTCATTTGATCTTACTACTTTAAGCAAAGATCATTTCATTATGATTTTTAAAGAGGGAAGAAATTTATCTATGAAAATCGGACTTTTCTATCTCATGTATTGCACTCTTTATCTCTCATCAAGTGACCTTCTTACTCAATATGATATAAATATCATAATTTAAATGTTATGATGCTCCATTTTAGTCACATCAGTGCTCAATTCCACCATGTGTTACATCAAAATCAATGTTTGTTTATATTCTAATGCTTTCAATACATCGTTAGCTTCATATTAAAATTTAAATTTAGTCAATATGTTTTTCTTGCTTTATAATGTGTACCATATTGTAGTTGACTCAACTATAGACCCAACAACACAAAAAACATCCCAATTTGGATTTATGAAGCTCGAGATATGGCCCTTTAAAAATTGATCAAAATTACTTATTTTGATCAATTAGATCGAATTTTAATCCTAAATGGGCCCCATATGGATGCACGTGGCCCAATTCGATGGGCGCCCCCTTGTATGGTCCACGGTCTGGAGACTTTGACCTTGGCCATTTAGGTCCCTCCTATTGACCTAAGTGTTACGCATTGTCCATATTTTGATAAGATAACTCAACCATTCCATTCATATGTATCTAATATGTTTGTTTGAAATTGATTCAAGGCATTAGGTACATGAAAAGGATCAAATCTATAATGCCTAGTTTGTTCTAGTTCAAGTTAAAAGCAATGTAAATGCACTTTTATAGAAAATACTTCAAATCACCTTATATGATTTTTATAGTCATTTGTATTGATGATATGACTTGTAATTGAGATGAGAAAAAATTAGGAAACTTTAACTCAAACTTTTGATCACTTAAAAAGAATTTTCCAAAATTCATTACAAGCTTTTTGTCAGTCGAGATACAAAATTGACCATTCCCTTGATGGCTTTTGAGAATTCCTTAGTTCTCCTTAGTTTCACATTCACATAACTCGACTAATCCCTGTACTCACCAAAATTGATTTCAAGAGATCAGTCAAGTTTCACCCAGGACAAACTCGACCGATGTTTCAAATTGACTTTGTCACATAATGCAATCGGTCGAGTTACCTTTATAAAAACTCGACCGACTGTATTGTATGAAAAACACAAAAAAAGTAATTCTAATCGTTGGAGTGTTTCCAATCTCAAAATTATATATGTGGCAACACTCCAAATGTCTAAAGATGTCTCTAAGTATTCCTGTCCTCTAGTGGATACCCCCAACTATAAATAGGTTCTATTGGAGTTCATTCAAAGGTTTCTCATTCATGCTATCCAAGGTTCTTGCTATAGTTTAGTGCATTCAGTCCACTTGAGTCCCTTTCTCTCTATTGATTACACTTCATTTCATCCATATGAGTGAGATAGGATCTGTGTGAGAGAGCTACTTAATTGTACACTTGTAAAGCTCTTAAAGCTTCTACTTCCCCAACCCCTTTCTTCAAGATCAATTTGGTGAAAACTTCTCCAAGTGAAGGAGAAGGTGCAAGCTTCTTGAAGCTATAGAAGAAGCTACAAAAAGCTTTTCCAAGTAAAGGAGGAGGTGAGATTGAAGATTTGATAGTAGAGTGGGTAAATCCTTCAAGGCATAAGACTCGTTGCAATGAGGGTATCTCCTTGGCAAAGGTGTCTAATTGCTTGTAAGAGTGGGTAAGACCATGATGAGGTAGAAGACTCTAGCTTCAGATAGATAAGACCTTGGTTCTAAGGTTGTTGGCTTCCTTGATCTCAAAGGGAATCTGGGTATCCTTATCTCGGAAAAGAAAGGTCAAATTGTATGTCTTATGATGGAGTATAGGTATACATAGATTGCAAAACCTTAGGGATTGACCTCTTAGGTAGTGGAGTGACTCTCTCCTAGTTTGGAGAGTAGAACCACTCTAAACAACTTATTTAAGTATTTGAGTCTATCTATCTCATCCCCTCTATGCATGTTTGGATTGTCATAAAATTCACTATTTACAATTGTGCCTAGTTGAAGTAAACTGATGGTCTAACGAATTCTGTGTAAGTATTTTTTATCTTTATTCACCCCCTTCTAGATCCCTTTAATCCAACACCTCCTAGCTTGTCTCATGCAATCTCAGCCGCTCAAGAATCACGGCATGGATTACACCAAAGTCAACGGGTCATGTTTATCTTCTTCGTCCATACTGCAAACTGATGCAAGAGGCGTTGCTGCCACTTACCCTTGGCATGACAAATACTCCTTTATTCCTCATCATTTTTGTCGATTGATGCTTCCATTGTTCCTCTTTTTCTCTGCTCTCTCTTTCCCCTCTCTAATTGTGCACTTTCATGAACCTCTTGTATGTCTTTGTATAAAAGGCCAATAGACAGAGCAGGAGAGGCGTTGAAAACTGGCTGCTGCCTCTTAGAACTTTTGTACATTTCTATACAGTTGGCGAGGAGGACACGGAAGATTGCCATTGGCATCGTGGACTAAGGTCGCAGGATGTTGTAGAAGTCTTCTCGTGTCATCTTGCGCTTAGTTCTGGTGTTATGATAGATGATGTCTTCCCCTTCCTTTGCATCGTCCACAATAGTGTTCAGTATAAAAATGTCCTGAGCATCTAATGTGGAGATGGCCGCCATATCCAGGTCATGCATTTTGTACGGTAGAGGTGGTGGAGGGGGAAGCTCCTGCGGGGTGGGAGAAGCAGGTTGTACCAAGGCTTCTGTATGGCCTTGTAGATCATCTTCTGAGTCAGAGGCAAAATTGAGGTCTTCATATGTGTCTAAGCTTACTCGTTCTGCCTCGTCCTGATCATGGGGGGAAGGCACTGACGTGTCAAGCACGGAGAGAGGTGGAGCGGTTATTGTGGGTGGGCTGGCGCTGGTTCCTAGTATACATTGTTGGAACTCAGCGAAAGCCGCATCTTTAGCAGCCTCCCCGATGGATCCCAGAGAGGAATAATCAAGGAATTGGTCCCCATATGACATGTTTACATTATCATTGAGTGGGGACTTGGAGTGATGATCACCTTCATGGTGACCTTTGTCGGAACCTTTCTGAGAAGGTTCTGCTGTGTTGCCTGGGTCCTCCCCATCGTCAGATTTATCACCTGAGGAGGTGGTATCATTGTTCGAATCAGCAGAGGAGTCGGAGTCTTCGTCTTCGTCACTATCGCCATCTTTGTCAGCCGCTGCCTTGTCTGCTGTCTTTTTACTTGCGGTCTTTTTGCACTGCCGATGGGTGGCTTGTAATTCATCGAAAGCCACTTGCAGATGCTCGTGTGTTTCGAGTAGTGCGTCGTGGGATTCTTTGAGGTCGTTATATCGGCCCTTGGCGGAGAGGAGACGTGTTGTAAGATCTGTAACTTGAGCACGTAGTTGCTGGATTTCATTATTAGTTGACTCCTCTTGGCGGTTATTTAGTTGTGTGAGGGAGCTGTTGATGGTGTCCAAGCACGTGCTCAGAACTACTTGTTGTTGCTGGAGCTCGTAGAGAGTCTCGGGTAGAGGTTGAGTCTATGTAGAGATCTCATCGACTTGCTTTGTCGTCGCTTCTTGCTGGCACTTCGCTCCAAGGACCAGTTCCGGCAAGTTGTTGTAGTGGCTATTGATGTGCTCAACTTGCTTAGCCACCTCATCTTTTCATTGCTGAAAACCTTGGAGGATGTTGGGCAAGGCTCGGTTTTGTTCATCGATCTTGGCCACCTTTCTAGATAAACCCTGTATACAAGAAAAAATAGAATGTAAAATTTTAGAAGGATCGGTGAGGAGGTTTCAGATGGCGTCGAATTGACGTCTGAATTCCTCACCGATGTTGGAAAAGGGGACCCCAGAAGCGGAAGGGTGGGATGACTTGGGTCTGTGTGGGATGGTGTTAGTGTCTTACGGAAGAGACACTGATGGTGCCCTGAGCTGCGTGGTGACTATGGATGGAGTCACTAGCGGTGTCGGGGTGGTGGTGGATGTGAAAGGTGGTGGTATCTCAGGTGAAAATGGTGGTAGTGATAGTGATGGGGTAGAGACTGTGGAGGTGAATGGGAAAGTGGTAAAGTCGGGCATAGGGGTGGAGAAAGGAGAGCCCAAGGGGAAAAGGGGTGAGGAAGAGGATGTAAATGGTTGCATGGATGTGGTGAAGAAGGGAAGAGTGGTGGATGTGGGGAAGGTGGAGGGTGGAGTGGTGGTGGCGGTTAGCTGATCATTTAGACTCTTAATGAAAGAGTCGATTGATGAGGTGGTTATGTTTTCTTCGTGGAGGGGGTCGGCCTATGGATATGGCCTTGATGTTGGTGTCCCCGACAGCTGTTGTGCCTGCAACTGCCTTCTGGAAGATCGTTTGATAGGTATTTTTGATGGTCGAGCTGTCGGGGCTGTGATACTTAGCTCTGTCTGTCCCGCTTTTGCTTTCTTTTCGGTTGCTTTAACCAAAGATAAGATTTGTGTAAGCTCCTCGTCAGAGAAGAGGAGCTTTTCTGTGTCATAGTTTGCGAGCTCCGGAAGCGGGAGGAGGGTTCTTGATGACTTGACTGTAGGGCAGAAGACATAATGTAGTTTCGCATCCTATTCCTTAATAATGAAGGAATTTTTCAAAGTTTTTTCATTAGTAAGGATGTCGCCCTTTATTTGCGTGCAACGAGGTAGGGGTTTGTCCATCTTGAGGTATTTTATGATGGATGTGACATGGCCCCCCATGCAAACTTCCTTCCCCAGGGCGTAAGCTGATAATTTCTGGATCATTTGTCGGCCAATGTTGACTGGCATTCCGTTTAGAATGGACCAGAGAACAAAGAGATCCGAGATTATAACGTTCCCTCCCTCTATCCTGGGGAAGAGTGCGCCAGCAATAATTTTATGTAGGGTGCGCACAAACCCACAATGTATGTTTGATGCTTTGCACGTCTTAGCATCATAGGTGGGGAGCCTAGTTAGAGATTTCCAAAATTTGTGCTTGTTGAACTCAGGGTGCTCAGTTCCCACAGCCTTGGCTTTATTCAGCTGCTCCTGGTTGTCAATAAAAACTTCATTCAACATGTTTTCTATTAAGACAACCTTGTTGCCGAAGATTTGGGTGACCAGCCTTCTGTCACCTCCATCCCGTGATCTATCCATGATATCTACGGGTTCTTTTGTAAGAAAGGTGAAGAATTCAGTAGTGGGTTCAGAATAAGAGATCTCAGGTACTAAACACAACCTGGCGAGGTTGGCTTTGTCGAGTATGTTGAAAATTCTGTCATGGATCTCCATCTTAAGTAGTACGCTGGAGCAAACGTACTTAGTGGGTTTTAGAATTTTGTCAGTGGAGGGGGTGGTATGTATGAAGAGATTTTATGGTGATGGTGATGTGGTGGTGAGAATTGAGAAGGTGGGGGTGATAACAGGGGTGGTGGTGGTAGGTGTTGCAAGGGGTTGGTCCATAGCAGAGGCAGGGCGAACTTGTTTTCTTGCCCGTTTCTTGGAGGGATGTCCGGTTGCAGTTTCCTGGACCTTGCGTTTCCCCTTTTGTTCTTTGGCTGGGGATTCCTCCTCGGAATTAGGCTTGTATTCTGAGCCTTCGTCATCATCACAAGAAATTGCAATTTCTTCTTCAGGTGACTCAGCTAGGCACTTGTTGAGGCGATCAAGATCGCACAGGACTTGCATCATTTTGAAATTTGGTGGCGCCTTTCCAGTCCTGTTGAAGTCATCTCTGATCTTCTGGAGTCTAGCTAGTTCTGCCCTCAGTTGCTCATTGGTCCATATTTGAGCGTCTTCAGATCCGATGGCTTCCTTTGCTGGTGATGCCATATCTGCAAAATGGGAAATCATGAGTTAGAACAACATGTTTAGAAACAATTTAGATTTTATTTGTATTTATGTGGTTTTATGTATATATATATATATATATATATATATATTATTGCATTTTTAGAGATTATGGAAAGCCAAATGGTTTCAGGACCGTTTGGTTCCAAACGGTTTCAGGACCGTTTGATTCCAAACGGTTTCAAGACCGTTTGATCCCAAACTATTTCAAGACTGTTTGGTTCCAAATGGTTTCAAGACTGTTTGGTTCCAAACGGTTTGAAGACCGTTTGGTTCCAAACGGTTTCAAGACTGTTTGGTTCCAAATTTGGAAGGCGAAATGTCGGGTAACAACCGGCAAAGGCGAACGGTGAAGGGAAGGCGGAGGCGCCGGCGATGAAAGTGAAGGCGGCGGCGGACAGAGCCGTCGGCGATTAAAACTAAGGTGACGGCGGAAGGAGCCGACGGTGATAAAGATGAAGATAGAGAGGATTATGGTGAGGTCGGCGGCAATGAAGACAAAGGTGGCGCCGGCGTTGGAGAAGGGAAAATGCCGCAGCGGCGTCGAGGTCATTAACGGCAGTACTGAGGGTTGTGGAGGCAACAAGGCCGGCCAGGTTGTCTTAGTGGTAGGACTACCTTGCAGTTGTAGGTGGAGTCGACGGCAGAGAAGAAGAGAGGTTGCCGTGTAGAAACACGGGAACCAGGTCATCTGAGGTAAGTCGTGCGTGAGCAGGAGGGTGCAAAGGCAATGGAACAGCTCTGCACGAAAGCTTGAGAAAACTCGAGAGTCGAAGAGAGGAGAAGGAGGGGGGTTATATTTATAGGAACGGTTTAGCAACTGTTTGGCTCCAAACAGTCTCAAGACTATTTGGTTCCAAACGGTTTTGAGACTGTTTGGCTCCAAACGGTTTGAAGACCGTTTGGACTCCAAACAGTTTCAGGATCGTTTGGCTCCAAATGGTGTCAAGACCGTTTGGACTCCAAACAGTATCAAGACCGTTTGGCTCCAAACGATGTCAAGACCATTTGGACTCCAAACGGTTTCAGGACCGTTTGGATCCAAACGGTGTCAAGACCGTTTGGACTCCAAACAGTTTCAAGATCATTTGGAAGGGTAAAGGTTGAAAGGATCGTTTGGCTTGTTGAGATTGTTGTGGTGGTTGCGCTAGCTGAGGTTGCTGCAACTGAGGGTGCAGTTGTGGGTGTAGTGGAGGATGAGTATACTGATAGTAGGCAGATTGGTTCCTGGGGTAGTTATCCCTAGGGAAGTTATTCCTAGATTTCCCTTGAGTTTGATTGAAATTGTTTGGGAATCCATGTGGTAACCTACTAGAGGATCCTCCCTGCGTCTGGTGCTGTGGATTAGCGGTCCCAGTAGGGTTTCCATACTAAAATCCTGGATGATTCCTTGGCTGATTAGGGTTGTAATAGACTTGTCCAGGGATAGAGTGGATAGAGTTGACTTGTTCCGGTAGTTATTCTTCAGACTGGTCAGTAATAGGTTCATGTGGTTGTGGTGGTGGATGCAGATCCATCATCACATTATAAAGCATACCGCAGGAAAGGGTCAGATGGTCAGAAGCATGACAGGCCTCACAGGTTGCTGTGGCGGCCTTGACTTATTGAACCAGAGGATTTTTCTTCTTATCAAACTCTCCAAGAGAAGTCTCGAGAGCTTATTGTTTGTGAACTATGGTTTTCAAGGCTTCAGCTATTTCCTTCATCTCTATTGATTCTTCAGCTTTGTAGACCTTGAGGACACCGTTTCCAGCTGATCGTCCCCAGTTGGACTGATTTTCAGCTCTGAGAGTGACAATTTTCCAGGCGTCCTCATAATTCTTTCTCATAAAGTTTCCTCCAGATGAGGAATCCAAAAACTGTTTGATATCATCACTCACTCCCTGATAGAAGGTTTCTATCAATTAGTTTTGGGAGATTCCATGATGAGGGCACTTTCACAAAAGTTCTTTAAACCTTTCTCATGCTTCAGTAAGGGATTCTCTGGGTAGTTGAGAGAAGTGATTGATCTGCCCCCTGATCTCATAAGTCAGTGAAGGGGGAAAGAACTTCTCCAAGAACTTTTCCTCTAGGGGAGCCCAGGTGGTTATTTCGGGTTCCCTGTCAAGTGAGTTATACCAACTCAGGGCCCTCCCAGACAGAGTTAAATGAAACAGATGAAGCATTACTGCATCAAAAGCGACTCCGGCTTGCGGAACCAGACGGCACAGTTCCTTAAACCTTTTCAGATGATCCATGCAATCATCTCCAGAACATCCGAAGAATGAGATGCCTTGCATGATCTGGATCCACTAGGTCCGAATCTCGAAGTTGGGAATATTGATAATCGGAGGTCGGACTGGATGGTTATCCTCATAGTTCTTTGGGATAGCGTAATCCCTCAGTTGCTTGTTCCTTAACTCCAACTAAGCATCTTGGGTTGCTGCCTCATTTTCAGCTCTGATGCGGGCCTGTTCTTCCGCACGAATCTCCACTTGGATCTGGGCACGAGTATCAGCGATGAGTTGTGCCCGTTGAGCGGCGATGCTGGCGTTGACCCTCTCCATCACCAATGCAGCCTGGCGTTGATCGTCAGCCATTTTCCTGGCTCGTTGGCGATTGAGTCGAATGTGGCGATGGAAACTTCTCTCTACCTCAGAGTCAAACTCCGGATCAGGGGAGAATCCGCGGTTATGCGATGATTACATACACGTTTTCTACCTAAGTAGAGAAAAGAAAACACCTTTATATAGTGGTAAAGATATAATGGTTTCAAGAAGATATAGACTAATGATTAAAAAGAAAGTGTAAAACCCTAACCAAGTAGGAAGGTACTAAATGAAATTAAAACATTTCGTTGTCCCCGGCAATGGCGCCAATTTTTGATGGAGCTTCCACTTATGTGGAATTGCGTGCACCAACTAAAAATCCTAAAGATGGTAAGTCTTTAGGTTTATCCTTGCTTATACTAGATTGAGAACTCCACCCACATATTCTAAGATATGTGGAAGTCTTATCGTAGTATAGTTAAGGGTCGAATCCACGGGACAACGGTCTTGTTGGGAGCAGCAAGATAGAAAACGTTGGACTTTCACTTAATCACTCAATAGTTGGTATTTAGATCAAGAAGTTGATTTGGTTGTTTTAAGCTAAGAACATGTAAAGTAAAGAAAGCAAGTAGATCTAAGGAGTTAAACAATGATAGAAGTCACTAGGGTGTGATCGGTTTTTCACCGCCACTACACATGGATCAAGACATGCAAAGCAAAACATAACCTGCAATAAGAGTTAAGTCACTTAGTATCTTTGTAGACTTAGTTTCCTTTCGGAGAACTAACTATGAGAAGTGTGGGAATGTTGCAATGCCAGCCATTCCCAAACAAATGGTCACCTACTTTGCATCATTCCCTTCGCAAAGTGTGTTCCTCAACTTACCAAGGTTGCACTTTCATACGTCAATTGATTCTATTTCATAGTATGAAAGTGCAACGAATGCTAGTGAGTTTACTCCACTTCTTGAGAGACACTTCTAGATACCGAAACAGATGCATGGTAGATACATGAACCAAGAACCAACATACAAATGAGTTTTGAATCTAATAGTACAAATGTAGACAATTCATACTAAAAGATAAAGGATAACACAAGTTGGACATCAAGCAACATGCATTCATTAAACATTTGATGTTGAACTGAGAAGATAAGAACTCTATATTACAAACTATGGATTACATTTACATGACATGAAAACATGGGTAGTGGGGCTACTCCCCGCACCCTAGTGAAAGAGACTACTCGCTCATGATTAGGACAAAGAAGGAGGAAAGAAGAGAGAGAGAGAGAGAGCATCATCCCCATAAAGGAGAGAGGAAAGTCAACCCCTTGGAGAGAGAGAAACGATCCACCAGCTTCACAGGTTGCACGATGATGAGATCTCCCTCTTCCCACCTTCTTTGGCAGAGAGAGAGAAAGTAGCTTCGAGATGGAGTATGGATCTCAGACTGGAAGCCCCTGGGCAGAGGATGGAAGTTGGATGTGCTTTGGAGTGATTGAGGCAGCCTTTGGACGTCTGAAAACTCCCCCCCCTCCGGGTGGAGGACCCTTAGGGTCTTATATATAGGCCTTAAGTGAAGTCCAAATGGTTTGGAGACCATTTGGACCTCAAGACCGTTTGGGCCTGAGACCGTTTGGATCTCAAGACCGTTTGGACCTTGAGACTGTTTGGACCTCAAGACCGTTTGGACCTCAAGACCATTTGGCTTCATGCGGTCTCGGGACCGTGTGACTCCATGCGGTCTCGGGACCATGTGACTCCAGGTGGTCTCGGGACCGGTTGTCTTCATGCGGTCTTGAGTCCGTGTGACTCCATGCGGTCTCGGGACTGATTGGCTTCATGCGGTCTCGGGACCGTGTGACTTCATGCGGTCTCGGGACTGGTTGGCTTCATGCGGTCTTGAGACCGTGTGACTCCATGCGGTCTCGGGACCGGTTGGCTTCATGCGGTCTTGAGACCATGTGACTCCATGCGGTCTCGGGACCGGTTGGCTTCATGCGGTCTTGAGACCGTGTGACTCCATGCGGTCTCGGGACCGATTGGCTTCATGCGGTCTGGGGACCGTTGGAGTCCATGCGGTCTCGGGACCGATTGGCTTCATGCAGTCTTGAGACCGTTTGACTCCATGCGGTCTCGGGACCGATTCGCTTCATGCGGTCTGGGAACCGTTGGAGTCCATGCGGTCTCGGGACCGATTGGCTTCATGCGGTCTGGGGACCGTTTGAGTCCAGGCGGTCTTGAGGTTGAGTTAGTCTTTTATGATCTTTTTTTTTTGTATTTTTCTGCATATATAAAAGGGAAAAGTTAGTATGATAGTATATTTACAATAAGAGGGAAAATTTAGGGATTATGTATAATTTTAATTTAGAAAGAGTATGGAAAACTAAAGAAAAAAGACTAAGATAATCATCCAAAATTGGAGGTTATCAGTGCACTTTCATGAACCTTAGCCCTCCTTTCCTATCTCCTCCTTTGGTTAGGACGGCAATGTCTTCATGCCCAGATTTGGACATTTTTCCCTTTTCATGTCACCAACTCCACCTGAAGCTGCTGACGGGTTCATGGGGTGTAGCTGGGTGCGAGTGGCTACTTCGTGGGGTCGATATGGGCTCCTGCCACCCTTGGCTACAGCTCTGGAGGGCACGCTTGACCTAGCTCCACCATCACAGCCTTGTTGATGGGCAATGAAGGCCTATGCTTGTCAACCGTTGCACTATGCCATGGAGCGGCGGACTGCACTTGGGAGCTATAAAACGCAACTGCAGCGTTCCTCTGCGTTGAACAGAAGGTCACGCAGACCACCCCCTCTCCCTCCTCTGTCGGTCAAATGACGAGCCATTGGCAACCACATGCTAGGTGGGGTCTGGCATGTGCAGCTGGGTGCCTCCCTAGGTGAGGACACATCCCAGCCATAAGATCAGGAATAGGCGCATCACGAGTCAATCATTTAGTGACGCACAACAACACATATGTCAATTTCATATGACTTTTATACAACACTATCAAAAATCATAATTCTATGATCCTAAGGCCAAATTAGGTGATATTACATACCAAATCGATCGTCTTGATGAGATCTACCCAATGATTGAATCCTCTTCTAGTCCTCTAATTTTGTTAAATGTGTGGTCTTTAACCATTTTGACCATGTTTACTGCATAATCATGATAAAATTGGGATATTTTACTCACCTTTTCATCTCTAATCATCAAATAAGTATATCATATGTACTCTTGATCTAATGTGGGTCCTAATCATCACTTTTTCCCTATATTTGACTCTAAGACATGAATGCGGCTTGTTATGAGACTTTAGTGATGAACCTGGTTCTAATTGTGCTAATATTGCATGTGAATGCAAATAATGCCTCCCTACTCATGACATCAATAACCTTACAATTTTGAGAGATGATAAGGATTATATTTTGCCTCTTTTGATGATTACATGTAGCCCTCAAAACCCCTTTTTGAACACTTATGTGTTATATGTGACTTGGCCTATGCTATTATTCTCTACTTCTTGATGTGGTTGTTTATATCTTGTCCTCTCCTTCCAAATCATAGTTTACTCTATCCATAATGATAATTTTCACATGGATGTCCTATCTAAGTCACACATTGAGCCTCGATGGCATATGTGGACTATGTGGATATGTTGAAACCTAAGGATTGAGAATATGATGCCAAAACCCTAGGTGACATCCACCTATATTGGGATATGTTTCTTGTGACCTAATGTTGCTTATCTAAACCATCTTTTATGCCTGGATATCATGTCATGATGATCATGACCTTATTTCCCCTATTGTGAGTCTTTTGACCCTAGTTTGTACAAAAGTTACTCAAATCGTGTAATCAGAAAACTGAACGGTAGGAGCTTTATTAATTATATGACAATGGCTTTCTTTCTTGAAATGTGATACATATTAATGCTTGTTGACTTGCTCAAATATTACCATGTAGTATTTTAGTATTCTACTAGATGTTTATCTCATTGTAGTTGTTTTATGACTTGTAAACATTACATAGAAACTCAATTATACAAACCTTGTGCACCTGCCAAAAGTTTTGGGGTAAGGACACAAGGTTGGGCATCTAACCTAAGATGTCAAGATATGATGGACCATGATGATAAAAGTTTTAGCTCTTGGCGATGGCTAGGTCCCTTAAGAATACGGTTAGCTAATCTTCAACACCTTCATAGAATCTTCCAATGGGAAGTTAGTCAATAAAAGGCCTTACTATTACATGGTATTGTTGAATACAGGTTATGATGGTATAATTGGAGTAAAGTGACATAAAACATGGGATCTCATTTTGTTAAATACTTAACTTATTTATTCTTATTCGTTACTTTTGTAACTCTTTTCAAATTATGTAAAGCTTATTTATATATGCATCTTTTTCCCCTATACTTAACTCCTCGTGTGTTGACCCACATTGTTTCACGTATTTTATAGGCTCAGAGATGGATAGAATTTGATGGTATTGGTGAGCTATACCAGGTGTATTTGTTGTAAGATCCCTAGTGTACATTAGTAGACTTGTACAGTTTGACCCTTCAATATATAATTGAAATCTTGTAATAAGGCAATCTTTCTTAATATATCCTGTCAAATTTTGAGATCATGATTGGTGCCTTTATTTTGTTATGTCATGTATGTCAAGCATTACTCTTCCACATTCGTGATTTGTAAATACCATGCTAGGATAGATGCCTAGGTCCTATCGACATTCACCTTGTAGTCATTTCAAGTTTAGATTTGGGTAATAAATGGTTCCATGACATTATCACACTAACAAATCATAATGGGATTGTTATTAGAAAAGTGGAAAGGTTTATGATAGGTGGAATATGGAGTAGAAGTATCATTAAAAACAAGCCTACCTAATTGGTTTTAAAGAAACTTCTATATTACATTACCCAATTTGATAGGCAATCTCTTCTTATAGACCAGAATATAAATGGGTTTTTAAAATACCAAATTTAACAAGTTTCCCATGAGATGTTAATCTATTCACATGCTTGTAAAGCATATGTTCATCATGAAGACATAATTGTTCAAATAATAACTTCATCCTTTAATGGTCAATTAAGATCACGGTGGATTAATTATCTTTATAAATACATCCACATTAAATACTTCAAGCTACAAAGAAAATGAGCATGGTTCTCAAATTAAACTAACAAAATGGTCAACCCTAATTATACACTATACATACCTTATTTATAAACGTAATTCAACATTTTATAAGCCATAATAGAACCATATTAGAAAAATATAGAGAATGACACATGAGTTTAAGATGTAAAAGTCTTAATTGTTTTCATTTCTGTAAGGACTTTTCCCTTTCCAATGTTTTTCAAATTCTAGTTTACAATTATATTGTTTATAAAAAAGCTTTTATTTGGATCGCCTACTAATTTTTTGAGCAATGTAAAATAATATATTATACAAGTATATAACAATGTTGTCCTTAAAGAACACTTATCATATGGGGAAATTATACGAAAATATGGTGACAGAGATGGAAACAGAAAAATAAAACAAATTCTATCCATATTCCCCATAACTAGTGGATCGCATCAACAATTATAAATTGGGAAGAAAGGTTGCAAGGCATATACTTGGTCCTAGATCAAGTCTAGTGAGAATTCTTACAAAGTTTTGCTTCTTTCTCAAACAGGATACAAACAGTCAACAAGGTGGCCTCTCGGTGTAGTACAACGGATGATGGTTGACGAAAATCTCCTAGCATGCTGGCAACGGCCTCACACCTCTATGTAGTCCACGTGGACCACCTAGAACTCCATGTCATTCATCAAAAACTGACAGGAAGGAATTGTCCCTTCGTGTTGTCAACATGCTAGCATCGACTTGTCCTCCCTTTTACAAGTAAAATGGCTTTTGGGATATCTCTCCCTTTTACAGGTAAGATGGCTTTGGCTCTCACATTAGCATAATGTTCATATGAGGAGTCTTGACATACAAGCGTGTCGACAACCTTGGCCACCCCACTTATATAGGAGTGGATGGGCTAGGGTTTCTACAAACTCAGGGACAGGATGAGATGAATTTCATGAATTTTTGACTGATGTGAATCACGAGTCGGTCGACTATGCTCCCAGCCATTCAACTGGCACTCTAGTCAGTGGAGTAGAAAATCTATCCGGTCGATTGGAATGTTTTCTTATTTGCAAACATATTGTCTTTCAATGCAAACTGGACAACATGATGTTACAATCAATCCTTGATCCAATCCTACTGATCATTTAGTCAGTCTAATGGAGTTTTTAATCAGTTGAATGGACACTCTAGTCAGTTGACTCACATTGCTAGTTCGTCGAATCACTTATATAGTCAGCCAATGTTGTTTAAGTTGATTGCCTAAACACTTTAGTAACCAAGTTAAACCTAATCCATGAGTAAAGTCCAATTCCAAGTGAATCCCATGTGTGTGACAAGCAGTGTCTAGCAATATATCATTACTATCCAAGTAATTCGAAGGTTGAAGAACAACTTCAACCTACAATATGTTATAAGTGCTACCATGATCATATAATTTATTTTATCTAATATCTAGATTGAAATTGAGGCATGGAATCCTCATCCTTGTAATACTCAATTGATGTACCTTGAACAAGAGCAGATTGTATGAGACGCATGTGAGCTCACATATCACACATTGAGTCACACGAGTATGGCTATATGTTTCTTAGTCTCTCTTATCAAGTGGACATGATATCAACTCATGTAGGATAAACATAAATTATCTACATCACCCACAGACAATCCCCATGTGTCACAATGTACCTGAGAATCACTTTTATGGTAACCCTTATTCAAGGTCATGCATGTTGGATGGTGTCAAAGTTCATCAGATGACATCTGATGAGTGTAGTGACTTCAGGTCAAAGGATGGTGTCAAAGTTCATCAGATGACAACTGATGAGTGTAGTGACTTCAGGTCGAAGAACCAAATCACCAATGTCACTTTGAGATCTAATTGTGACTAACATTCCATAGTAACCATGTATCACTCTCAAGGTGGGTATGTCTGATACAGTATTCTTTAACAAGTACCTATGTGTTTGATGTAATATCCCATATCATGACTAGTAAGACTCTGTCATTAGTCAACATACATTCTAGTCTTATGTATTACAGGACATAAAAAGAATGAATGTACTCTTATTATGTATATGATCTCATTGTTCAGGTCCTCGACCTGGAGACATATGTCATCAAGTAACGTCATTCCTTATACATCTACCATGTTTGTTTCATCATCTCATGCCTGAGACAAACATAATAGATGGAATTACCTTTATTATTATCAAATCAAGTATATGATGCCCATTACAATCATCACATATTGTCTCTTTGAGCAAAAATACTAACAGACTCCCACTTGCACCTACAGCCAATCACCTACAAATCATATTACAAGTGACATTAACACGTCCATCATGTTTCTACTGTACAAGTGTTTTTGTAGCGCATTAGCAACATTTTATCCTAGTTGTTACTTTGCAAGTCTGATGAAAACTCGACCGGCTTCACTTTATAGAAAATGCAGAATAACTGATTCTAATTGTTGGAGTGTTGAAAAACTCTAAATTATATCCTTTGCAACGCCCCAAACATTTAGAAAATGTTCCTTAGGTGTTCCTACCCTCTAGTGGGAACCCCCCTGTAACATATTGAATCCTAAAACTTGATCTTAATCTAGGGTTAAGGAGTTAGAAACCTTGGTCTTTGAGGTTTAGCCAAACAAGTATTTGAATATTCTCTTTAGTGACCTTAAATATGTTAATGCATGAATAAATCATGTTAAAATGTAGAATATAAATTAAAATTGCCAATACCTTCAAATTAATCATAAAATCAATGAAAGGTGCATAATATATGTCACGTGAGGTAATAATGTGCATAATATATGTTACATGAGATAATAATGTGCATAATAGCACAATGTGTCCATAATTGAGAATAATGAGTTATAATTCCACAAAATATGAATAAATAAACTTATGTGAGATGATGATAGAGTAGAATCATTCTAGATCATTCCTTTACCTTATGGTGCAAGGAAGAGAAAAAGGAATCAATAATAATGCTTTAAACATGATAATGAGATATTGAGTTATTAATGAGAGAAAAAATGGAAATAATGGATAATGGACTAAAAGGAAAACTTATTGGATTATAATAACCTCATATTCATTTTCTTTGGATATGTTTTGGCTTGGAGGCAAAGTTTCACCAATTTAGAATAAAAATGATCATATCTATTTTATTTAGAAAAGAAATGGGTGGTTTTCATTAAAAATATTTAATAACTCCAAAAGTTGAAAATAATCTTAGATTTGTAATCTACATATTAAAATATTCCTTTGGGTGAATTTTTACTCAATTTGAAGAAAGTTTGATTAAAAGATGAAATCAAGAGAGAGAAAGTGTGTAGAACCTTCAAAATATTAAATAAGTGCAAAAATAACTCCAACATATAAAATTGATGGAAAATTTGTATCCAACACATTAAATAGGACTTGTGGGTGAATTTTCATAAAATTTGGGTAATCCTATCACTATTAATGAAGGAGGAAAGAGAAAATAAACTTTCAATTATTTAACCCATTAAAAGTTCTCAAAAGGAAAAACTAATTCATATTCTAAATCTACATATTTTAATTAGCCTCTGTGTAAAATTTTACCTAATTTGGGATTTTTTTGTTCCCTCAAAAGAGGAGAGAGAAAATAGAAATGAATTTAATATACCACTTTATTCGAATCCCATTTTGACTATGATTTCAGTTTAATGATGTGTCACACGCATTATTCTTTTATTTTTCAATTTTCACACCAATGGATGATCCAGATCGCTCACTCGCTTGATTGGACGGCTGGGAGCTCGTCTCCAAGCTCGTGCCTAACTAGGAAACTGGTCAATTCACATTGGATCTTCAAATCCTGATTTCTCGATTTGTGGTCAATCTTTCCGTGATATTTTTGCTTCCACATGTTCCTATTTGGATTCCACACATTTTGATATATTAGTCAGGATCTATAATCGAGTATTATCGATTTGCCCAATTTTTGCGGTATGCATCTCTCACGGACCTCTCACAAAAACCTTTACGTGTAAAGGTATATATATTTGAGCACCCCTGAACTATAGTCGGAATTTGAGAAACTATTCCCTCACACCAATCACATCTGAGTTCTTTCTCTTTACCAACGTGATTTCTTAGAGTCAAACTTGCTATCAGTAGATTGTATTCAACCTTTGGGTCTTCTCTGTTCAATTGCGTGCAAGGTAAGCTTCGTTGACATCTACTCTTTGATCTTGTTCGCTTGAATCAGTGTTTGTCAGCTAGATCATGATTTCCCCAAATCCCCTACAAGTCAGTAGCTTGCTTCTTGCCAGTCATGGCATGACCTGGGAAGGGAAGAAACTCCCACCTGTATTCCCAATTTTACCCTCTCCTCGCCTTCTTTGGGTGTTTTCTCAACTATGGACATTGTCATCTTTTCCCTATTTTGTTTTTTGACTGACCATAGCCATACAGCCCTTGACCCATGACTTGTTAGCCCGTGATTGGGCCAAGTCATGTGGGGACGGCCCATTTTCTTTTCTTCTCACGGCTTTTCTTTTCCACGTGGATTTATCTAATTTTCTGATTGGTCAACATTACAAAAATCATAACTAATTATCTACTTATCCAAAAATTACAAATAAATACTCGTTGGATTTAGAAAAATGTAAGCTTTATAATTGTTTTGGTTTTGTCACCTGAATCTAATGTTTTAAAGAGGTGATTTTAATGGATCTAATTAAATAAGATAATAACTTGCATAAATCATAACTAAATATTTATAAGTCAAAAAATATAATAAAATATGTTTTGAACTCAGAAAAACATAACCTAAAACATGGCATGGTTTTGATAACCCAAATTATTAATAATAAGAAGGCAATTTTTAGGGTTTTGAATAATCAATGTGGTTCTAACCCTAATTTCACATACATGATATTAGGTGCTTTGGAAACCTAGATTTGGATCTAGAAGTAATCTTGTTTTGATTAAGACTATTGAGAGGTATGTTAGCATCTCCTATTCTTCTTTATTGAGCAAAAACCTAAATTGTCTTTCTTTTGGTCCTATGGACAATAGCCTATACATTGTTCTTATCTTTTGATATTGTGGTTCTTATGAACTACCTTTTTGTGGTGATCTTGGATATTATATTGACTTCTTTCCTCATGCCTTAGTGCATGTTGGACTTATTTGTTTCTATATGCCTACTTGAAGTGGATAATGATGATGATCACTTATGTGGTGATTAATTTGTAAAATATGACCATATCTTTTTACTTGCCTCCCTATTAAGCATGCTGTGTGACTCAGTAGCCCTAGAGTAATATAATTTGCATTGGTTTTGGGTTATGTGCCCTTATTATTTACTTTTGGGATGGAGGTTATGTGCCAAATTCCCAGGTTTCAAATTTATGAGGTTTGGCCCAACTTTATATATATATATATATATATATATATATATATATATATATATATATATATATATATATATATATATATATATATATATATATATATATATATATATATATACAGAGAGAGAGAGAGTCAGGCTGGGATACACTCGAGTGTACGGATCGCATGAATACACTCAAGTGTGTTTGCATATCAAGACTATTTTTTGCAAAATGTAAACCATTGATCTCCACCGTCATACTATAACTAGGCTACATACAAATTTTGAGCCCATTTGGATGAGTGTAAGTCACTCATCCAAGGACAACAAAATCGACGCGTGAAACTAATTTGAAATGTATAATTTTGCGGTCTTCATAACATGAGTTATACATATCCAAATGTGCTCAAATTTTGTGTATGAGTTAATCACAAGATGTTTAATAACATCAACAGATTAGATTTTCAAAAAAAATATTACATCATGAAATATTACTTGAGTGTATTATGCTCCGGATACACTCGAGTGTATTCTAGCCTGACTCTCTCTCTCTCTCTCTCTCTCTCTCTCTCTCTCTCTCTATATATATATATATATATATATATATATATATATATATATATATATATATATATATATATATATATATATATATATATATATATGGGAGTTTGATTATGTGCCAATCTCTATTAGGCTCATGTGTCTTGACTACCTTTGTTATTTATGTTGTTGTAGTGATATGTTTATCTCACCTACATGCAGTTGTTATGGGTTTTGTGCCCTAAAAATTTTGAGTGCTTTTGTTGCACCACTTTTATTATTGATTTTATGGCAAGTATTTCTTTTCTCATATGATGGTGATTTTTTTCTTTTATGCCCGTTTGGGTAGTTCTTATCTTTTTGCATGGGAAGCCTTCTATACTTTATGTACCTTTTTCCTAATATATAATGCTCAATTCCTTTTTAGCATGCTCATACCAGCTTTTTGTTGATATCCTCTTTTCTTTTCCTTTTGTGGGGTACGCTTCCAACCCCAGGGGTTGGACAAGGAAAGGAAATCTAGGAGGACTTGGACCTCAACAAGTGTAGCTGACTTCGTGGGAGACTTTGCTTGAAGTTGTTAGGTGATCCTCAGCTAGTCCTATATATGTAGTTAGTTTTTCCTTTATGTCACCCTACATGGTGAAAGTTTAGTATTTTAAGAAGCTTGTAATGGTTAGATATATCTTTTGATTTTTCTTCTACTTTGTGATGATACAATCATGTTAAATAAATTTGGTTTTATCCCTTTCAAGAAAAAGTTTTTGTGGATGTGCCTTTTTATTTTTAGTAGGGAGTGGATCCCTATGGGATCCCACTCCTTACACCCCAACTATAAATTGGACCTCTTAGAGTTCATTCCAAAGTTTCCCATTCATGCTATCCAAGGTTCTTGCTATAGTTAAGAGTATTCATTTCACTTGAATCCCTTTCTCTCTCTTGATTACACTTCATTCCATCCATATTAGTGAGATAGGATCTATGTGAGAGAGATACTTCACTTTACACTTGTAAAGCTCTCAAAGATTCTACTTCCCCAACCCCTTTCTTCAATATCAAGTTGGTAAAATCTTCTCCAAGTGAAGGAGAAGGTGAAAGATTCTTCAAGCTATAGAAGAAGGTGCAAAAAGATTCTTTGAGTGAAGGAGGAGGACAAGGCTGAAGATTTACGAGTAGAGTGGGTAAATCATTCAAGGCGGAAGACTCATTGCAAAGAGGGGATCTCCTTTGCAAAGGTGTCCAATTGCTTATAAGAGTGGGTAAGACCTTGGTGAGGTAGAAGACTCTAGATTCAGATAGGTAAGACATTGGTTGTAAGGTTGTTAGCTCCCTTGACCTCAAAGGAAAGTTGGGTATCCTTATCCCCAAAAAGGAAGGTGAAATTGTATGTCTTATAATGGATTATAAGTGCAAATAGGTTGCAAAATCCTAGGGCTTTACCTCTCTAGGTATTGGACTGACTATCTCCTAGTTTGGAGAGTAGAACCACTCTAAACAACTTATTCAAGTGTTTGTTTCAATCTCTCTCATCCTTTCTATACATGTTTAGATTTCCATCAAATTAACTATTTGCAATTGTGCCTAGTTGAAGTAACTTGAAGGTCTAACGAATTTTGTGCAAGTGTTTTTAGCTCTATTTACCCCCGCCTCTAGAGCCCTTTGACCCAACACCTCTTAGCTTCTCTTGTGCAATCTCAGCCACTCCAGCATCATGCCATGGATTACACTGAAGTCAATGACTCATGTTTATCTTCTTTTTCCATACTGCAAACTGGAGCAAGAGGTGTTGTTTCCACTTATTCACCCTGGGCACAACAAATACTCCTCTATTCTTCATCCTTTTTGTCAATTGATGCTTCCATTGTTCCTCTTTTTCTCCTATCTCTCTTTCCCCTCTCTGATTGTGCACTTTTCACGAACCCTAGCCCTCCTTTCCTATCTCACCTTTCTCTAGTTAGGACGGCACCATCATAGTGCCCAGATTTGGGCGTTTTACACTTTCATGTCACCAGATCCGCATGAAGCCACCGACGGGCTCATGAGCTGTAGTCGGGCACAAGGGGCTACTTCTTGGGGTCGATATGGGCTCCCACCACCCTAGGATGCAGCTCTGGTGAGCACCCTTAACCTTGCTCCTCCACGGACTCACAACCATCACAACCCTATGAAGTGATGGGAAATGGTGGCCTATGCTTGTCAACCACTGTGCTACTCCATGGAGTGGTGGAGCGCACTTGGGAGCTACAGAATGCAACCGCAGTGTTCCTCTGCATTGGACACATGTTTGCCCAATCTGCCCCCTCTCTCTTCTTGGTCGGTCAAATCTAGTCAAATGACCAGCCATTGGAAGCCACATGCCATGTGGGGTCCTCCATGTCCAAATGGGTTCCGCCCTAGGTGAGGACACATCCCAGCCATAAGATGAGGAATCAGCAGCTCACGTCAACCATTTAGTGGTTCACCGCAACACCTATGTCAATTTCATATGTTTTGATACAAAACTATCAAAAATCATAACTCTCTTATCCTAAGGCCAAATTAGGTGATATTACATACCAAATCGGTTGTCTCGATGAGATCTACTCAATGATTGAATCCTCTTCTAGTCCTATGATTTTGCTAAAGATGTGGTCTTTAACCACTTTGACTGTGTTTAATGCATAATCATGATAAAATTGGGATCTTATATGCACCCTTTCATCTCTAATCATCAAATTAGTATATCATGTGTACTTTTTATCTAATATGGGTCCTAATCATATCTTTTTCCCTATATTTAACTCTAACACATGAATGTGGCTTGTTATGAGACTTTCATGATGAACATGGTTCTAAATGTGCTAATATTGCATGTAAATGTGCAAAATGCCCCCTTGCTCATGAAATTAGTAACCTTATAACTTTGAGAGATGATATGGATTATATTTTCCTCTTTTTATGATTACATGTAACCCTCAAAACCCTTTTTGAACACTTATGTGTCATATGTGACTTGACATGTCCTATTATGCTCTAATTCTTGAGGTGGATGTTTACGTCTTGTCCTCCCCTTCCAAATCATAGTTACTATATCCATTTTGATAATTTTCATGTGGATGACATTCCTAAGTCACACGTTGAACATTGATGGCATATGTGGACTATGTGGATGATTGAATGTATGTGGATATGTTGATACCTAAGGATTGAGATTATGATGCCTAGACCCTAGGAGACATCCATCTATATTCTAATATGTTTCTTATGACCTAATGTTGCTGATCTAAACCATATTTGATGCTTGGTTCTTTTGTTTTGATTATCATGACCTTATTTCCCCTATTGTGAGACTTTTCACCCTAGTTTGTACAAAAATGACTCAAACCTTGTAGTGAGAAAAATGAATGGAAAATCAAAATAAATTGATACTTGAACCACACCTTTATGATGACCTCTAGGTTAGTAAAATATCATCAAATACACTAATAATTAACTTGAAACCTAACTTGGCCAAAACCCTAAAATGAAACTAGTTAGGGTTAACGATGAGATGCATGTATATAATCTTCTGCTTATTCAGGTGTGGCTTGTGACTGGCCGATCAAGGATAAGTTAGGTTATGAATCTCTAAAATTAGGTACAAGCTTTACTAACTATATGACCAAGTCTTTATTGCTTGAAATGTGATACATATATATGCTTGTTAACTTGCTCGAATATTTCCATGTAGTATTCTAGTATTGTACTCAATGTTTATCTCATTGTAATTATTTTATAACCTGCAATCCATTATACAAACCTTATACCCTGCCAGAATTTTTGGGGTAAGGACATAAGGTTTAGCGTATTAGTTGAGATGCTAAGATAGGACATACCATGTCGATAAAATGGTTATCTCTTGGTGATGGCCTTTAGGTCCCTTAAGAATAAGGTTAGCCAATCTTCAACACCTGCTTAAACACTTCCAATGGGAAGTTAGTCAATAAAAGGCCTTATGATTACATGGTATTGATGAATACATGTTATGATGGTATAATTGGAGTAAAGTGACATAAAACATGAGCTCTCATTTTTCTAAATACTTGACTTGTTTATTCTTATTCGTTACTTATGAAACTCTTTCCAAATTTTGTAAATCTTATATATATGTATCGTTTTGCCCTATACTCAACACTTCATGTGTTGACTCAGATTGTTTCATGTATTTTATAGGCTTAGAGATGTATAGAAGTTGGTGGGATTGGTGAGATATGCCATGTGTACTTGTTGAAAGATCCCTAGTGTATATTTGTAGACTTGTACAATATGATCCTTCAATATATAATTGAAATCTTGTAATAAGACAATCTTGCTTAATATATCTTGTTGAATGATGAGATCATGATTGGTGCCTTTATCTTGATATTTTTTCACATATGTCGATCACTACACTTCCACATTTGCACTTTGTAGATACCATGCTATGGACGGATGCCTAGGTCATATCACCATTCACTTTGTAGTCATTTAGAGTTTGGATTTGGGTAATAATCAGTTCCATGACACTATCACAATAATTTACTAAAAAAATCATTATGGGATTTTTATTGGAAAGGTGGAAGGGTTTTTTATTGGTGGAAGATGGAGTAGAAGTATCATTAAAAACAAGCCTACCTAATTGGTTTTTATGAAACTTCTATATTGCATTGGCCAATTTGATAGGCAAATTCTTCTTGTAGACTAGAATATAAATGGGTTTTCAGAATACCAAATTTAACAAGTTTACCATGATGTTAATCTATGCACATGGTTGTCCTAAACACACAATTGTTAAATTATAACTTCATCCTTTAATGGTCAATTAAGATCATGGTGGATTAATTATCTTTCTAGAATACATCAACATGAAATACTTCATGCTACAAAGAAAAATGAGCATGGTTCTGAAATTAAACTAACAAAATGGTAAACCCTAATTAGACACTATATATACCCTATTTGTAAACATAATTCAACATTTTATAAGCCATAATAGAACCATATTAGAAAAAAATAGAGAATGACAAATGAGTTTAAGATGTAAAGTAGTCTTAATTCTTTAAATTTGTTTAAGGACTTTTTACTTCCCAAAGTTATTCAATTTCCAATTTACAATTCTATTATTTGAAAAGAAAAGCTTTTATCTAGATCGCCTAATACATTTGTTGAGTAATGTAAAATAATATATTAGACAAGTATATTACAACATTGTCCATCTAGAACATTCATCATATGGGGAAATTATAGGGAAATATGGAAATGGAGATGGCAACAGAAATAAAAATAATTCTATCCATATTCCCCATAACCAGTGGATTGTGTCAAAAACTATGAATTGGGAAGGAAGGTTGCAAGGAATATACCTAGTCCAAGAGCAAGTCCAGTGAGAATTCTTACAAAGTTAAGCCTCGTTCTCACATAGAACACGGACAATCATTAAGGTGGCCTCTTGGTGTAGCACCACAGATGATGGTTGACGGTAGTCTCCTAGCATGATGGAAACAACCTTCATGCCTCTATGTAGTCTACATGGACCACCTAGAACTCCATATATTTCTTTTAGAACCGACAGGAAGGAATTTTCCCTTCATATTGTCAATGTGCTAGCATCGAATTATATTCCCTTTAGTAATCTCTCCCTTTTACGGGTAATATTCCTCTTAGTCTATCTCTCCCTTTTACAAGTAAGATGGACTTGACTCTCACATTAGCACAATGTTCAGATGAGGAGTCTTGGCATACAAGTGTGTTGAGAACCTTGGCCACCCCTCATATAGGAGTGGATGGGCTATAGTTTCCAGAGACTTAGGTACAGTATTAGACAAATGTCATGAATTTTTGGTTGTTGTGAATCATGATTTAGTCGACGGGGCCCCCATTCAGTCAATTGGCACTCTAGTTGATGAACCAGACACTCCAGTTGGTTGGTTGGAATGTTTTCTTGATCGCAAACATATTGTCTTTCAATGAAACGATTAATGAATGTCATGATATTAGCATCAATCCATGATCCAATCCTATTGATAATCCAGTCGGTCGACTGGAATTTTTAGTTGGCTGACTGGACACTTCAATCAGTCGACTCACATTGCTAGTCTATGGACTCACTACCCAATTAGCCAACTATCAGGCAATGTTGTTTAAGTTGATTACCTAAAAACTTCAGTATCTAAGTTGAACCTCATCCATGAGTAAACTATAATTGCAAGTGAATCCTATGTGTGTGATCCTATAGGTCCCAAATTACATTGGCAGTGAATGTCCATAACTAGGTTATGGAATCAGAAATAATGAGCAGTATCTAGCAACATATCATTGCTTTCCAAGTAATTTGGAAGTTTAAGAACAACTTAAACCTACAATATGTGATCAGTGTTAGCATGCGTGTGTAGTTTCTTTTTCTCTAATATATAGATTGAACTCAATGAATGAATTCCTCATCCTTGTAATATTCAATTGATGTACCTTGAACTAGGTTAGGCTATATGAGATGCATGTGAGCTCACATATCACATATTGAGTCACATGAGTATGGATATATGTTTCTCAATTTAGCTTATCAAGTGGCCAGGATATCAACTTTGGTAGGAGGGACATAAATTATATACATCACCCACAATCAATCCCCATGTGTCAAAATGTACCCGAGCATCACTTTTATGGAAATACTTATTCAAGGTCACATTGGATGTTGTCAAAGTTCATTAGATGACATGTGATGATTTTAGTGACTTCAAGTAAAAGAACCAAATAACCACTATCACTTTGAGATCTGATTGTGACTAATATTCCATGGTAACCATATATCACTCTCAAGGTGGGTATGTCCAATACACTATTCTTTAACAAGTACCTATGTGTTTGGCTTAATGTCCCATATCATGACTAATCAGACTCTATCATTAGTCAACATACATTCTAGTATTATGTATTATTGTCATCTATTTTGTTTCTACAATAAGATCTGAATAGGGACATAAAAAGAATGTATATACTCTTATCATACATATGATCTCATTTTTCATGTCCTCGACCAGGAGACATGTCATCAAGTAACTTTATTCTTTAGACATCTACCATGTTTGTGTCATCATCTCATGACTGAGACAAACATAATAGATGGAATTACATTTATTATTATCAAATCAAATATATGATGATCCATTACAATTATCACATGATTGTCTCTCTAGGCATAAATACTAATAAACTCCCACTTGCACCTAAAGCCAATCACTTACAAATCATATTCCAAGTGATCTTAACATGTACATCATGTTTCTGCTGTGCAAGTTCTTTTGTAGCGCATTAGCAACATTTTATCATGGTTGGTACTTTGTAAGAATCAATTAATAATACCCCTAAGGTTCACTCCTTCCCCATGCTACAAGAGAAAGGGAAAATGTAAAGACTACCGTTAAAGCAGGGCAAATTACAGTCATGGTAAAATCTTGGTTTATGTAATTTTCAAGGACTTCCAACCACACATATTAGCTATATGACTATAGATAGCTAACGGAAGTCTTGTTATTGAACAGTTAACATGGCCCATATTTCAATGTTTCACATCTCCTCATTGTACGATCTCTTGTATGATATGGATATGTTGTAGTATGTTATCTTGGTTTCCTATCATGTATAGTAGCTCCATTATATTCATATCCTTTCTACTATGTCATCAAAGGTTGGAACCTCCCACAAGTTCATCCAAATGAACTTCTTGATCCATACAGTATCCTTTGTTGTGTTTAAAACAGCAAGGTACTTGGCCTATATTCTGATCATTAATCTTATTTGTTAGTTTGGAAGCTTACATAGGTGCTTTACACCCAATTCTTCCTTATTATAATAATCAAGGAAATGATCCTTAGTGCTTATCAAATACACAACTATGTTCTTTATGGCAGCCTAGTGACCTTTACAGAATCTAACTAATATGCTCTCATCATTTCCAATACATACGAGACAACAAGATGAGTACATAACATTGCATATATGATAGATCCCATTGTAAATGCATATGGCATCTTACTCATGTTTTCCTATTCTTTACAAGATCTGGGACATTGGCCTCTAGAGATATTAATTCTATATACATGGACAATTTTCTTTCTTTGAGTCCTACATATTGAACCCCTTCGGTATCTTGCCAATGTATGTGTTGTCAATTAGGTTTAGAAGCCTTTTAGATCTATCTATATAGATATTAATTCCTAATATATAGGATGCTTCACCTAAACCCTTCATAGAGAAGGTACTTCTCAGTTCGTTCTTTAACATTTGTAGGACAAGGATGGCATTCTCTATCAATATCAAGAATACAGATATGCTCCCCCAAACATTTTATAAACACATGTTTCATCTTCATTTTGACTAAAGTCAAACCCATTTGACTATCTTGTCAAATCAAAGATTCCAACTCTGATATTCTTGCTTCAATCCATAGGTTGACCTTTGTAGCTTACACAACTTTATATGCATTAATTGGATTTATAAAACCTTCAGGTTGTGTCATGCACACATCCTCTATAATATTTTTATTAAGGAATGTGGGTTTAACATCTATTTGCCACATCTCAAAGTCATAATAAGATATAGTGAAAAGCATGATCTTGATGGATTTGACCATGACAACTGGTGAAAAGGTTTCATCATGTTCAACACCTTAAACTTGTTTGAAATCCTTTGTGGCCAAACTACCCTTATAGGTTTGTGCATTACCATCTATGTTGGTATTATCCTTGAAGACCCACTTGCACCCTATGGGTTTTACCGCTTTTAGCTGGATCCACCAAGGTCATGTCCTCATTGATGTACATGGAGTCCATCTTAGATCCAATAGCCTCAAGTAATTTCTCAGACTTTAGTCCCTCAATAGCTTCTAGATAGGTTGTTGTCTCATCATCTATGACCAACTCATCACCTTATTGAGTCATAAGATATTCAAATCTTTCAACCTCAAAGTGTGTCCTACTAGATCTATGAGGTCTTTGTGTTACATGAGGAACTCGAGATTCCACAACAATTTGTGATTCTTCTTGTTCCTATTGTACCTCTACACATTTAATGTTTTCTTGTTGGTCTCAAACTTTTCGAGTTCTAGTGATTCCTTTAGAAATGAATTTCCTTTTAGGAATATAGCCATCATCAAAACAAACACTTTGTTTTGTCGGATGGAATATAAAAGTAGTAACCTCTAGTTTCCCTATGATTTCCAACAAGATAACATTTATCTGACTTGGTACCAAGCTTTTCAAGAAACTATTTTCTCATATAAGCTTCCTATTCAAAATCTTCATATAAGATATATCGAGACACTTCCCACGCTATATCTCACATGGTGTCTTTTGAACCAATTTAGACAGTATGTGGTTTAGTGTAAAGATTTTGTTTTATAAAGCACATTCTTTGAAGGATGTCAAAAAATTAGCTAGACTTATAGATGATTATAATGGGGTATGATTCCTTCTTTTGACACACCATTATGTTTTAGGTAGAGTCCATTGTGATACAATATCATAGTCTCCCTAGAATGTCCTCAAACTCTTGGTTTGAGTATTCTTCACATTGATCATATCGATGTGTGTTAATACTAGTACCCTAAGCATTTGTTCTAAAAGGTCTACACACATCAGTATGTATGAGTCCTAATAGATCACTCATTCTCTCACTATTTCTAGTAAAATTCCTTTTTGTCATCTTGCCCAACAAATAAGACTTTCATGTCTCTATTGGTTTCAAACCAACCATCCTCATGGATACTAGAAAGGTGTTCTTTATTTATGTTCCCTAGATGACAATGTTATAGGTATATATAGATTGAGTTATGTAGTCATTTGGTATATAAGTTATATACTTTTGTCTCTAGAACTATTGAGTATAGAGAATGTGACATCGGGACATTGCCATAAAAGATCATATATTTAAAATAAAACATCAATCATTCATGATACTCTTATCCAAACAAGATAAATATATGATGTTTGTATTAATGGTTGGTACATAATAGAAATTCACTAATTCTATTACATGTACATTATGCTGAGATAAATGATAGGTTCCAACTACAGTGGTAACAACTCTTTCTCCATGGACTTCCACCTTATCTAATTTCATATCTTCTCAGATACTGAAGTGGAGATCTCTATCCCCTACTTCTTCATCCTGAGTTCCTCTACATAAAGAGGAAAATTCCTCTTCTAGTGTACAGGCTGCTGACATTGGTGGTGCATCCCTTCCTTATTCACTCCTCTCTTTTCTTTAAGTGTAGAAGAATTGGGTTCATGAATGGCTTTCAAACTCTTCTTTCCCTTTCCTTTGCCCTTGGACTTTCCTTTTCCTATGGTGATCATCATCACATGTTTAGAATTGTCTTTCTTCATTTGTGCTTTAGTAGTTCTCAACATGCCGAGCAATTGTAACAATGACTTATCAAAATTGTTCATGTCATAGTTCATGACAAACTAACTATATGATTTCCGCAATGACTGGAGAATCACATATGTGCCTAACTCTTGGCCCAAGGGAAATCCCATCATGGTTAGGTTCTTTAAACATCCAATCAACTTGAGCAGATGGGGCCCACTAGATCTCTCTCAATGATATTGCACTTGAATAACGCCTTTGTGATATCATATCTCTCTTGTCTATCTTGATCCCGAAACATGTTCTTGAGATGTGTTACCATCTCACTGACATCCATGTTTTCTTATTGTCTCTACAACTAATAGTTCATTGAGAATAGAATCAGACACTTAACATCCACAACATCTTCAGTATGCTTATTGTAAGCATCCCTTTCACCCTTAGTCACGGTGGGTGTGGGTTCATCTAGCTGTTGTGTCTCTAGGCCATAGGGCTTACACTCTTGAGTGAGAATGATTCTCAATGTCCTAAATCAATCATGGAAGTTATTCCCATTTAGTTTGTCATTATCAATGATAGATCGCAAAGAAAATGTATTGGTATTTACCACTTTTTTCTACAATGAAATTTGCATTTTTCAAAATACCTTTTGATTTGATTTGAAATATTGATGATATTAATTAGGCCTTCAATTAGTTATCACTCCCAATATTTTATTCAAATTGATAGCCCTCACTTATCAATTTAAAAGATTGTAGTGTACAAACTTCTAGTGAGCCAAGATCTAAAATCATTAAGTTACTACCCAACCGACGTTGGTGCTTGTAATCAATTATTAAGGTAGGAAATAGTTACTGATTTCATCTTATGCAATTATCAGATAGATGGTATGCACAACTCATTGTCACAGTCCACCTACATACTTCTAGGCACTTAATACCATTAAGAACACTGAGTTAATCCTAACCCAAAAGCCAACACAATAGAATATGCTCACTGCTTTGGCATGACCACATATCTACTATCACACTTCTAAGATTGTAAGAAATTGGACCCGATAGGGGATCCACTCCCTATTAAATTTGAGGAATGAATCCATCCATCCCATACACACTCAAAATGTATGGTGGAATAGGTGTAACTTTTTCATTTCTTAAATGATGACATACAAAATAGTCTAAGTATAGCATCAGAATAATATTTCCTGACTATATTCATTTCTACATATGTACATTATCATCTCCCATATAGGACTTACATGAACGTTACAAGTACAGGGATATCCAGATATCTCAACTCTATCTCCCCAAGATCTCTACCTAGCAAGTCCATGTCACCATGTCCAGTCTTCCAAGTATTACACTTGGGCTTGGAAGCATACTCCAGAAGAGAAGACAAAATTAGAAATTATCAGCAAAATGTCGGTATGTGCATATAAAATATGGATTGAGCAATATATGGAAAATGTACATCAAATATAATAAGGCTTCCCATAGAAGAGGAAAGTACCACCCAAGTGGGTATTAAAATAAAGATATTTAATGGAGACAAGTAGTAAGAGATTTCTTGCCTTAAAACAATGTCACAACAATAATATCACAATTCATATGCAATGCATGTAAACAACATAGACTAAGGTTATTTCAAGTAGGGCTAGGAAATCATAGGATCCCAGCCTAAAAGTATTGGGTGGAGATCGCACACCTTCAACAGAAATAGTGCTCCCCTGTATAAGTGACGAGTGGAAAAGTGCACTCGAGGCGGAGAAAGCGCACCCTATATAAATATGGTTGTACACATGTTCCAGTACAAGAAATAAATTAGTCTAAGCAATGCACTTAAATAGAGAGAGGTAAGTTAAAGTTTAGTCAAACTGAAATAATAGGATGAGAACATCCAAAAGCTATAATATGGGGTCAGAGGACCCATAACAAATATATAATCATTTTCACAATAAGATGCTTCACATGATCATAAAAGTATAAAACTTGAAATTTAGGATTTCACAAGGAGTAAGATGAACAAGATATAAGAAAGAGTCCAATAAGAATATACAACAAATTAAGATGATCAAAAGATTAGAATCAAGATGCAATCTTTCACATGAGTTAAATTCTCAAAAGAGGGAGAGATTGTGTAAGCTGATGTCCATATGACAAAGAGAAAGAGTGAATGTCGATGATTTTCTAATATGAATGATATGGAATGCAACACACATTAAGAGTAAAATCAGAAATTGGTCAATATGATTTGAAGATGCAACATACAATAAGAGGAATAAGTAGATCAATTTCTCTATATGATCAGGGGATGTAACTTACCTTTCGAAAGCCTACATATCCAATCCACCACAAGATCAGGGTAATGGTTGCACCAAAACATATATTCATTCCATTATATGAATCAAGATATCAATATTTCATTGTTCTTTTTGTTTATCTACTTAACTAAAATCTTAGTGAATTCAAACTATACCAAGAGAACACAGACCTATTGCCATGGAGATGGAAAGATCTGATCTTTAACAAATTGGGTTGAAACTAGCCTCAGCCAAATATACTTGTGATCGTCTCTGGTCACAAACAAGGTTAACCATTTACTAGTCACATGGGTCAAGATCTTTAGATTCTTAATCATTGTTGAAGAAGAAGATACGACCGCATATTAGTAGTTTGCTTCAAAACATCTATAGAATGTTAAAGGGATCAATGAAGGTCAATGGTTTGGTTCAAGTTTCCAATTTCCATGAATCTAGGTTGTCTATAGTGTCCAAACTCTTTGAGTTTTAGTTTAATGGCGTTGGTGGCCATAGCTTCTTGCAGGTACTCTTAGGTCTTTTGCAAAATTCACCATATATTGTCATGGACTTCTCTGAATAATCCATCAATGTGAGGAAAAGAACCAAGGACAGATGTCGAAACTAGTGGATTATGGTTGTGCACTGTAAACACGATGCTTCGATGATGTTTTGTTCTTCGTTGGAAAGAGTGGATCATGGTGGTAGGACATGTCATTTATTGTTCATGGTGGAGGGGAAGAATAGGGAAGGGAGAGGAGAAGAGGAAATCATGATAAACCTTCCACATAGAACCTAACTTAATAAGATTGTAGATAGAGAAAGGAGGCAAGAGATATTATAAAATTCAGAATGAGAGTCAGGGGTTGTTGGTTGAATGGTTTTGTTCTACATATATATAATGTAGTGTGATAGGAAATTGTTAGGAAAATACAACCCACCTAAAGCAACAATGATTCCTTATATACAAGTATTTTTGCCCTTTAGTTCATATTTTATTTAAGGAAACAAACATTGACTAAACAATGTGAATTTGACATGTAGTCTAATTATGATGTGTATAATTCAAATTTAACATATGTTTCTCATTTTGAAATTATTTCAAAGTCTTTTAACTTATTTGTTTCCTTTCGGAATTATCATGCTAATTTATTTTATAATTTATCTATGGCACTTAGAATTATCTAATTGACGTGAAATGTCATAAATAGACTAACTAATACATGGTAAATCCAAGTTTAACATTATTTCTTTTTTTTATGTAGTGGAATATTTAATATATAAAGATTTTTTGGTACTATTTAAATAAATATAATCACAATGTATATTATTTTAATATATTTGATTTTTATGATGCTTTATAAAAATATCTAGTCAAGAGGGAAATACATCCTTTTTATATTTTTAAATACATATTATCATTCCAATTTTCTGTTATGTATGTGTAACACAATTTCCTTCTAATAAAAAGGTACCTAAGTAATTAATGTAAAGATAGACTATAATTTCAATTTTTGATCCTTCCAAAACTATTTGATACTTGCATATCACGATTTTGATTATATCAATAACTTATAAGAGGAAAGATGTGAAGATATTCATGGTATCTATAATATATCATTTATGTTCAATTATTCTTAAGTCCAAATAATGATGATGAGATAACTAATTGATGATTTTCCATTTTTGATGAATTGTAGAGGAAAGTGTTAAGTTTTTTTGAAAAAGTGTATAAACAAAATTGTTATAATTCTTCAATTAGAATTAATTTATTTATTAGATGTGTTTGATGTTGAGAGATATTTTCAATAGAATGTAGACTTCGTAGTGGGAGTCTACTTCCTTTATGGTAGGACAGGAAGGATAAAATTACTTGCATGCTATTTTATATAAAAGAGAGAGAGATACAAAATTAGATTTTTGTGAAATTTATATTGTATTAAATGAATCAATGTTAGTAAATTCCATATATAATCACCATATTTGGAAAAGAGAATTTTATTTGAATTCTTTTTTGACGAACAATTTCATACATTTACTACACATAATACATTAGTTTATGTAAAGAAATTTGTTTGCCAAGGGCAACATAAATTCTCTCACTTGTATGAAATACCCATTAATATTTAATTAGATGTTTATGCATGTGTGTAACATTAATATATACATTGTATATCATAATATCTATTACTACATCTCTTGTAAGAAATATTGCATGTGTTTATTGGGCCATTGCATAATTTATGTAAACATAAATTTATCAGTTAGGTAGTAAGTTTTCTTATTTTGTTACATGTTACTCCAAATCCATGAAGTATTGTATTACTTTTCATTCAAATTTTAACTAAGACTTCTATTGTTATAATTCATCTAGGAAATAACAACAAGTCATCCAACTTATGTTAATTTAATCAATAATAAGAAAATGACTTCTATGATTAATAAAAAAGGACTAAACTACCTCTCTCACTATTTTCCACTATTGAAGTACTTCAATAATTCTTGCAACATATTTGTCATTATTTTTTATTTTCTAATGAAATTAGGATAGCTATTATTGTCCAAATAAAATGACACTTGGCATCCGAGCTAATTGGGACCCAAGGAACACGACTTTATCATTGTATTTTTGTTTTGAAATTTCCTTTTATGAATTATGTAGGCAGATATGGCATCAGATAAGACAGTGGAAACAAAAAAAAGTTCACTGCCATATTTACCTTAGACAACTATGAACTGGGAATGAGAGTTGCAAGGTATATACCTGGTCCTGGAGCAAGTCCAACGACTTATCCTTGTAGTAGTGTGCTTCTTTTCAAGCAACACATAAGCAGTAGTCAACAATGGCCTCTTGATGCAACACCATAGATAGTGGTTGATGACATTCTCCTAGCGGGTGGCAACGACCTCCATGCCTCTACATAGTTCAAGTAGAACACTGGGAACTCCACATTCTTCTAGTAGAGAAAACTGAAATGAGTTGTCCCTTCAAATGTCAACTTGCTAAGGTTGATTTACTCCCCCATGTTATCTCTCTCTTGATGTCCCACCCTTTTATGGGTAGGACTTGATTGATCTCTCTAGTTACCACAACTAGAGAGGACAACAATTGTCATAGATTATTGTTAAGTCTCTAGAAATCCTAGACTACCCCTCCATTTATAGGAGGGCCAGGGTCTGGAGTTCTAGTCTAAGAGAGAGTCGAAGAGACGAAATTTCATAAATTTGGAGAACTTGCAAACCATGAGCCGGTTGGTTCACACATGAGATGATCGTTTCAACACTTGAACTAGATGTTTCAATGTGTTTTCGATTCACAATTGTATTACCGTTTAACATACAATTAATGCACAACATGATTTCAACATGAATCCTTGATTCAGTCACACTGATCATTGAAATGATTGGTTCACATCTAAAATGGTTATTTCACACCTTGAAACAGTCGGTTCATTTATGAACTAGGTGCTTCATGATCTAAACTGGGCAATTCATGATCTGAATGAGGTGGTTCATTTTTTAACCTAACGGTTCAAATTCCAATTCAACCAATATACAACCAATATTGTTTCAATTGAATACCTGAACACTTTAGTACTCAATTTAAACCATATTCATGAGTAAACTCCTATTCTAAGTGCATCCTATGTGTGTGACCCTATAGGTCCCAAATTACGTTGGTAGTGAATGTCCATAACCAACTTTTGACATCATAAGAAATGAGCAGTATCTAGCAATACATCATAGCAACCCAAGAAATTGGAAAGTTGGAGAATAACTTCTACCTACAATTTGTGATCAGTGTTACTGTGATCATATAGTTCATTTGTCTTTGATACCTAGATTGAACTCGAGGCATGGAATCGTCATCCTCTTATTGTTCAATCCAGGTTCCTTGAACTAGAACATATTGTATGAGATGCATGTAAGCTAACATATCACATATTGAGTCACATGAGTATGGCCATACATTTCTCTCTCTCACTTATCTAGTGGAATGGATATCAATCTAATGTAGGAGGGAAAATTCCCATATACATCACTCACATCCGATCCCCATGTGTCATAACATACTCAAGCACCACCTTTATGGCAACCCTTATTCAAGGTCATGTTGGATGATGTCAAAATACATCGCATGGCATGTGATGAGTGTAGTGACTTTAGGTCTAAGAACCACAATCACCACTATCACTATGAGAGCTAATTTTGACCACCTTTCTATGATCTCCATGTATCACTCTCCAGGTGGGTCTGTCCACTACACTGTTCTCTAACAAGTACCTATGTACTTGGTTTGATATCACATTTCATGACTAGTGAAATCATGTCATTCACCAAAACACACTCTAGTCTTTTGTATTATTGTTGTCTATTTTTCTTCCATAATAATATCTGACTAGGGACATAACAATAATGTATGTACTCTTATTAGACATATTATCTCATTGTTCAGGTCCTCAACCTGAGGACATATGCCATGGAGTAACATCATTCTTTAGACAATTAATGTATTTGTTTCGTCATCTCATGATTGAGATGAACATAATAGATGGAATTACATTTATTATTATCAAATCAAGTCTATGATTCCTCATTACAATCATCATATGATTAGATCTATGGGCATACATACCAACAGACTCCCACCTGCACTTAGAGCCAATTGCTTATGAATCTTATTCCAAAGATCATAACATTTCCATCATGTTTTTGCTGCACAAGTGCTTATGTAGAGGGTCAGCAACATTAGTTTCTAGTAGGTATTTTGCAAGTTTTTCACATCGCCTTGATGTACGCTCATATGAGATGGAAGTGTCGTAGTACGCTATCTGAGTTCCTTTGCCTAACCAGTAGCTCCATTGTTGTCACAATATTTTTACTCTATCATCAATGGTTGGAACCTCCCACAAGTTCATCTAAATGAACTTCTTGATCCATACAATATCCTCTGATGTGTTCATAACACCCAGATACTCATCTTCTATTATGGATTATAAAACTATCTCTTTCTTGGAACTTTTCCAACTTACAGTTATCATTTAAGGTCAAGCACAAATTTAGATTGAGAACATTAATTATATTTGTCATTTTGGAAGCTTGCATCGATTAACCCTTTACACCCAAATCTTACTTATTACCATAATCAAGGAATTGATCATTTTAGTGCTTATCAAGTAATTAAGGATGTTCTTTATGGTAGTCTAGTGATTTTTACTAGGATTTGACAGATATCCACTCTCATGTTCAATACATACAAGACAACCAGATGAGTACATAACATTGCAAATGTAATTGGCATCTTACTCACATATTCCTATTCTTCACAAGAATTGGGATACAAAGATCTTGAGAGACTAATTTCATGAGACATGGACAAGTTTTCTCTCATTGAGTACTCTATGTTGAACCCCTTTAGTATTTTGCCAATGTACGTGCTTTTTCTTAGGTCAAGAAGCTTTTTATATCTATCTCTATATATGTTAGTTCCTATCATATAGGATGTTTTGCCTATATCCTTCATACAGAAAGTACTTTCCTTTCCAGGTTCTAATATTTGCACTATAAGGATATTATTCCCCATATTATGTGGAATATAAATATTCTCCAACTAAATCTTTTTGAATCACATATTTCATATTCAATTAGACTAAAGTCAAACTCTTTGACTATGTTGTCAAATATAAGATCCCAGCTCTGAGATTTTTTCTTTAATTCTCAGATAGACGTTTGTAGCTTACAAACTTCATTTACAACAATTGGATTTATAAAACCTTTCAGATTGTGTCACACACACATCCTCTACAATATTCTTGTTAAGGAATGTTTTTAACATCCATTTTGCAAATCTTATAGTCACGCTGGGATGAAATGGAAAATATTATCCTTATGGGTTTAACCATGCTGGCGAAAATATTTCATCATGTTCAACACTTTGAGCTAGTTTTAAAAGCTTGTAATGAAGTTTCACTCATAGTTTTGTACATTACAATCCATGTACATTACCCCTTTATGTAGTACCACCAATATCATACCTTCTAGGCGTTCATGGACTCCATCTTGGATCTCATGGCCCCAAGCCATTTCTCAAACTCTCATCCCTCAATAGTTTCTAGGTAGGTGGTTTGTTCATCATCTATGACCAACACATCTCCTTCTTAAGTCATAAGACATCATAACCTTTCAAACTCAAGGAGTGTTCTACTAGATTTATGAGGTTTTGTATTACATAAGAAACTTGAGATTTCACAACAACTTATGATTCTCCTTGTTCCTACTGTAACTCTTTAGGTTCAATGTTTTCTTATTGGTCTCAAACTTTTCTAATTCTACTTTTCACCCACCCATTACTTTGACATTAAGTTCCTTGTAGGAATACAGCCATCCTAGAAACAGACACTTTTGTTTGTTGGATTGGAATAAAAATAGTATTAAGCAAAACAACAATTATGTGATTTGTGGACAAAGCTTTTCAAGAGACTATTTTCTTATATAAGCTTTCAATCCTAAAAGACATATTGAGACACCTCCCATGCCATATCTCATATGGTGTCCTTTGAGCCATTTTATACGGTACATTATTATAGTGTAAAGAAGGTTCCAAAAAAGAAATCGGAAGACGAGCTAGATTTATTGATGATCACACCATGACTAATAGGGTGTGATATCTTCTTTCTGCTACATCATTATGTTTTAGGTGGAGTTTATTGTCATACACTACCACCGCATATCTAGAAAGTCCTCAAACTCTTCATTTAAAATATTTCATCATCAGTCATATCAAAGTGTCTTGATACTTTTACAGAGTTGGTTGTGTATCATTCATGATCTCCTTGAAAACTATGAGTGATTCATACTTGTATTTCATTAAATACAAATTACCATATCTATTGAGATCATCAGTAAATATACGAGGTACTAGTAACTACCTCTAGAATTTATTCTAAAAGATCTACATACATCAAAATGTATGAGCCTAAATGAAATAGTCACTCCCCCACTACATCTAGTGGAAGGTGTTTTTGTCATATTTCCCAATATATATGATTTGCATGTCTCCGTTGGTTCAATAACCAAAAGAGTTTACATGACCAACTTTATGGATTCTAGAAATGCATTTCTCATTTGTGTGTTATTGATGACAATGCTATAGGCATTTATTGTTTGAGTCATCAAGTCATTCAATATCTATATAAGTGTCTCTAGAATTACCAAATACAAACTATGAGACATTAGGACCACTTCCATAAAAGATCAAATCATTCAAAGCAAAACATCAAATATATTCATAATATTCTTGTCAATACATGATGTTTTTATTTATGTCGGGTACATAATAGGACTTCACTAATTGAATTATATGTCCATCAGGCTGAATTATAGATTCCAACTGTAGTGGCAACAACTCTTGCTCTGCATAGTTCTATCTTACTCTTTCTTGGGTCGTGAAGTAGAGATCTCTATATCCTTCTTCTTCCTGAGTTCCTCTATGTAAAGAGCACAATTCCTATTCCAAGGATGGTGACATTGGTGGCACTTTCCTTCCTTATTTACTCCTCCCTTAGCTTTCAGTGCAGAAGATTTTAGTTTGTAGCTAGCTTTAGAACTTGTCTTAGCTTTTCCTTTGCCCATGGACTTCCCTCTATTGATCATTATCACATATTTGGGTTTGTCCTTCTTCATCTCTTATTCATTTGTGCTCAACATGCCAAGTAATTTTGATAATTTCTTGTCAAAATCAGTCATGTTGTGGTTCATGAACAACTAGTAGTATGATTCTGCCTCTGATTGTAAAATCATGTCTATGGCCAACTCTTGACCTAAGGGAAATCCCAGTCTTGCAAGGTTTTCCAGATACCCAATCAAATTGAGTGTATGGGGACCTACTGGATCTCCTTCATCCATATTGGACTTGAACGACGCCTTTGAAACCTCATATCTCTCTTGTCTTGCCTGATCTTGCTACATGTTCCTAAGATGTGTTACCATATTAATAACATCCATGTTCTCATGTTGTCTATGCAGCTCATAATTCATCAAGAATATCATTAGGCACTTTCCATCCACATCATATTAAGAGTGCTTCCAATAAGTATCCATGTCATCCATAGATGCATTGGGAGTGGGTTTCTTTGGCTCAGATGTCTCCAAGAAATAGAGCTTGCTCTCTTGAGTGAGAATGATTCTCAACGTCCAGAACCATTCATGAAAGTTATTCCCACTCAGCTTTTCCTTCTCAAAGATGTATCATATATAAAACATTTTGTGTTTTCCATTAGATTCTATAAAAGAAAATTTGTAATTTTTTCAAAACACTGTTGATTTCATTTGATAATATTGATGATATACTTGAAAAAATATTGAGTGTGAATGTTTCTGGCAATTTGGAGGGCAATGGCGCTGGCTGGCAACTATCTTCCTCATCACAGTCAGTGATTCCTGCCTCTATTGATGGTGATTCCAATGGAGTTAGTTTTCTTTTGACAACCTCAAGTTTTTGGAACAAACTTTTATAAAAACATGATGTTGATATTACTACCTTGGATAAGATGGAGATTGAGGTGAATGAGAATGTTCTATTATATCCACAAGAGGAAGCGGATCTAAATGCTTCTAGATGGATTAATTGCCTTGTTGGGTATGTCTTTGTCTTCAAGGTTCATCTACCTACTCGAGAATCTATCTTACTCGGATTTGGAGCTTGAAAGGACCAATAGAGGTATTAAGTCATGGTAGGGACTTCTTCCTGATTCATTTTACATACCGTGAAGAACTTTAAGATATTGATGAAGGTGGAATGTGGTTCGTGAGAGGCAAGCCATTGATTCTACTAAAGTGGAATCCATATGTTGTTCTATCAAGGTTCAGACTTGAAGACATTCCTGTTTGGATTAAGATCATGAACTGTCATTAGATCTTTGAGATGCTAAGATGTTCTCCCGGATGAGTTCTTATATGGTGGTGCCTTTGAGGATAGACATGTTCACTCATGACTTCTAGAGGCTTGAATATGCTTGTATCCATGTTCTGCTCCTGGCTTCATATACATTCCTAGAGTCCCTGGAAGTGTTGAGTAGTAGTGATGTGAAGTCTACAATTCTATTTGAATATGAATGGATGCTGAGAAGATGCCTAGTGTGTAATTTGTTTGGTCATAATAATTGTTAGAGGAAGAATAAGGAGAAGATGGTTTGGGTTCCTAAGAAGCTTCCCAATGTCAATGCTATTCCTAACAATTTAGTGGGCACCATCATTTCATTGACATATGAGTCTGGGAGTACCTCGCAAGTTACTAAGAAAATGTTAGAGGAGATGGAGATTAAATATGAAGAGTTTCAAGACTCATTTGAAGATTCTTGTATTATACTAATTGAGCCTAGTCCTGTGAATGATGTTGATAAAGAAGTGATTAACCTTATCACACCTCCTTTATCTGTGGAATACAAGGATTCTGATCCATAGTTTGATTATCTAAAAGATAATAGGAAGAAGAAGACCAGAGCCAAAGGCAATAAAGGACAAATTGAGGATAGTTTTGTTGCTCTATCTAACAAGTTTGACAAATTAATTATTAAGGATGAGAAGCTTCAAGCCAGTGAAGTACTAGTTAAAGGAGTTTCTAATGACTAAAAATGGCTTCTCCATTATCTCTTAGAATGTTAGAGGGCTCAATATTAAAGCTCCTAAGGTCTAGGAGGAAGTGTTGAGGTTTAAGCCTCAAATTATCATTCTAAATGAAACCAAAGTTCATGTGGGTAAGATACACAATCTACTTAGTAAACAGTTTAGTGGTTTTAACTAGATTTCTAATCATGTTAGTCATGTTCTCATAAGATTTTTGGTCTTATGGGATGGTGGAATTTTCTCTATTGATAAGATCTCTGAATTAGATCAACTTGTTCATGCTAGAGTCTCTTTTGATGATAAAAAATTCCTTCTTACGGTAGTTTATGGGCACAATCTGGATTTGGATAGGGTGGCTCTTTGGAATGATATTGAATGAATTAACAGTCTTGGTCATGAGCCTTGGACTATTTTGGGAGACTTCAATGTTTCTAGAAACTATAATGACAAAACTAGGAAAGAACCTCCTTCCAAACTATTGATGGATGATTTCAATGACTGTATCGTTAATTGTGGTTTTTTGAGCTCTCTATGAGTGGTCATTTGTTCTCATTAGACAATCATCAGAGTGGTGTAGATTTTTATACTTTGGAAATAGATAAAGTTTTGTATAATGATGATTTTCTTGATCTCTTTTTTTAGTTTCATGGTGTTCCTGTTCCTAATATCACTAGTGATCATAGGAACATGTCTTTCCTTATTGGTAACAAAACGAAAGTTCTCTCTCTGTTTAGGTTCATCAATGCTTGGGATGAGAGGAGGGACTTCTTGGGAGTTGTGGCTTCATCTTGGAATCATGATGTTGATGGTTATCCTATGTATGTTCATTACTCTAAGTTCATAAATTTGAGGAAGGAGTTATCTGATTGGAACAAGGTTGTTGTTGGAAATCTGTCTGAGAAAGATAATAATCTGGAAAAGGTTGCTACTGATTGTCAGTGTCTTCTTGACAATGACCTCTAAATGATGAGTTACAGTCTTAAGTTATTGGTAGTAGGAAAGCTTCTATTGAAGCCTGTATGGTGAAGAATCCTTTCTTCACCATAAATCGAGGGTTCAATGGCTTCGTGAAGGTGACTCCAATTCAAGATTCTCCTATCCTCCATCAAAAATTGCAGGCACAAGAAACATATTAAGTCTATGGAGATTGGTGGATTTCTTAAGAGCAACTATGATGATATGAGGAATTATGTTTATGACTTCTACTGTGATCTTTTCAATAGGAACCTTGGTGTGAATGATAATGACATTGAGAAGTTGGAGTTTCCTTATATTTCTACTTATTAGAAGAATCTTTTGGACAAGTTTGTTTCTGAAGAAGATATTGAAGATGTCATTGATGACCTTAATATTGATAAATTCCCTAGGCAGGATGGCTTCAATGACAATTTTATTAAAACTAGTTGGAGCATTATAAAATTTGATGTCATTGTTGTTGTCTTGGATTTTTTTCAGATCTGGAAGGCACCTCAAGGAAGCCAATTGTACCTTCATCAATTTATTCCTAAGAGTGATGATTCCCATCTCATAAAAAATAGGAGACTAATTTACTTATGCAATGTGGTTTACAAAGTTATCTCAAAGTCTTAACTAACATATTGCAAAGTGTACTTCCTTCTATTATTAGTTGTAATTAGTGTGCCTTTGTAAAAGGGTGAAGTATGCATGATGTGATTCTTCTCTCTAACGAGCTTATCCATGATTTCAATAAGAAAGTGGGAAAAGGAAGAATGTTTGTTAAATATTACCTCACTAAAGCCTATGATATTGTCAGTTGGGAGGCTCTTTTCAAGATTTTGAGAGTGATGAATTTTCCTAGTAAATGGATTGTATTGCTTAGGGAGATCTTCAATACTACATCATATGAAATTCTCTTTAATGGTGAGCCTACTGCCTCCTTCAAGCCTTCTAATGGGATTAGGTAGGGGGATCCCCAAGACCTTTACCTTTTCACAATTGTCATGCAGTGGTTCACTCAGCTAATTAGTAAAGAAGTTAAGGATGAACATTTGAAGCTTTTAAGTGCCTCAGAAAAACTTAAGTATTTCTTACTTGGCTTTTGTTGATGACCTCATGGTTTTTATGGAGGCTAATGTCATGGTCGCTCGCTCTCTAAGAAATATTTTTGATAGTTTAGCTAATATTATTAGTCTCAGCATTAGCTAAGGGAAGAGAACTATATTTTTTAGTATTGGTGTTGATACTCAAGCGATCACAAAATTTTGGGTATTCAGGCTGGGGTTTTTCCTCTAAGATACCTTGATATCCCCCTTTTTATTGGCAAATTGTCCAAAAAAATATTGCTTTTCTTTGATTGATAGAATGAAGAAGAGATTGGATGGTTGGAAATCCAAGCATTTATCCTTCACATGTAGATTGGAGTTATGCAATTCTAGTCTTTCTTCTATGCATAATTATTGGTCCTCCCCCTTTCCTCTTCACAATTCTGCCTGTGATGAGATTTAGAAAACTATCAGGAACTTTATGTGGGGTTAAAGATAAGGTAGAAATAATCTCCACCTTGTCAAGTGGGAGAATGTTACTAAGTTGAAGGATGAAGGTGGGTTAGCTATTAAGAAATTTAGAGACATATGCAAGGTAGTTTTGCTGTTGAATATTTGGAGGGTTGTCTTGAAGAAGGATAGTCTCTAGATCAACTGGATCCAAGAGAAATATCTTTCAAGGAATTCTCTGTGGAACATTGTCATCTCTAGTCATATTTCTTGGTACTTGATTCAAATGATTAGGCATCTCAATGACTTCAAGTCCCTGATTAGTTATAGAGTTGGTGATCGAGATAATACATGGTTGTGTTTCAATCCTTTCCCTCCTCATAACAAGTGTCTTAAAAACTACATTGGAGAAAAGGAGATCATAAAATCTAGCCTTCCCTCTATTAGTAAGGTTAGTGATATTATCTGTGGTACTAAATGGAAAGTTAACTCCTTGAGATTTCTTGGAGTTTTGAACAACTTCATCAGTGACACTCCACCTCCTAGTGGGGAATAGATAGTATCTTTGTTTGTAAAGAGTCCAAAGTCAAGCATAGGCATATAGGGTTGAATATCAGAAGCAGAGGAGTTGAGGATCCTATTTTCACATGGATTTGGAAGTTTAATGGTCCCAGAAGGTTCCATTTCGTTGTTTGGAAAGTAGGGCATGGAAGGTTGCCTACTACAGATTATGCAAGAAGGAGAGGCTTCTCTATACCTTCCTTCTAGTTTTTATGTAAAAGTGATGTTGAAAATGGCCATCATATTACATTTGAATGTTCCTTCAGTCGGACTATCTGGAGGTTGGCTCTTGAATATGATTTCATTAGTATCATTCCAAGGAGCAGAGTTGACTTGTGCAAGATGATTATTAGGAAATGGAACTGTATGGTGATTTCTATTATGCACTTTGTGTGGCATGAGAGGAACTTGAGGGTTCATAACAACAAGAGTTGGGATGTTGCTATTCTGTGGAATTGGAATGAGTCACCTGTGATGCAGCTGCTTCCTTAGCCAATTTCCTTGCTTTCTCTAAAGATGGTGCATTGTCTTCACTTGTTGGACAAGGAGTTTGTCTTTCCTAGTTGTTATATTATTCTCTTCTTCTTATACATTTATTGATCTCTTTGAGGCAAGCGTACATCTATCTTGGTGAGAGATTCTATCACAAGAACCTTTTTTCCTTTCCTCACACTTATAAAAATTTACAAAAATAGCAAGACAAAGTTTGAATACACCAAAAAGAATAGTGATGATATTAATGGGCCTTTATTAATTATCGCTCTTACTATTTTTTTCAGATTATTATCCCTCACATATCAATTCAGAATATTGTAGCATACAACCTTCTAGTGAGCCAAGACCCAAAATATTTGAGTTATTACCCAGCCAATGCCAACATCCATAACTAGTTATTAAGATAGGAAACTTATGCCAATTGTATCTCATGCAATTCTTGGATAGATTCTATGAGCAACTCTTTGTCATAGTTATCTACATAATTATAGATACTTAATCTCATTAAGATCACCTATTTAAGTCTAACGTAAAAGCCAACACAATAGTAATGCACCTTGCTTGGCAGGCCCACACAACTTACCATCACACTGCCATGAGATGCACTGTGCACCATGCTTTGTGCACCTATTGGGAAATATGAGCACAAAGTACTATGAAATAGGAAGGATAGTTTAGCGCATGATACCTTGTCCTGGAGCAAGTCTAGCGATGGTAAATCGCCTTAATGAAATTGTTAACTAGTATCTCTTGGACAGTGGTAGTGCAGCTCTTGGTCTTCACCACAGACAATGAACACGAATAGCTTCTACAGCCCTCATGTGGTCTCGTCACAGACTGTAGGCTGACTTTGTACTCTGAGAAGCAACCAAAGGACTCACGCCTCTATAGTAGTCCACATGGACCAAATACAACCCATGTTGTTCAACTATAATAGACAAGAGGAGTTATCCCTCCCATTAGCATACTAGTCATGAACTTGCTCTCCCACAACAATGATCCTCTATTGTTCTCTCTCGTAGCTATCCCTCCCTTTTCAGATAGGACTTTCTTGGGCCCTCTTGGTTACCACAACCAGAGAGGACAACAATTGTCAGAGAAACTGATTCCTAGTTGATGTTGTTGTGTTGTAGGAAGCCCCCAATGCCCCTCTATTTATAGGCGGGATTAGGTACAGGGTTCCCAGTCTGTTGGGGATTGTGTGGGAATGGAAGGAACTAGAAGATCTTGAATTTCCACAACATGCGAGCCATGAGACAGTCGTCTGGTGACCGAGACAGTCATCTAGTCACATGAGATGGATGTCTCACTCTACCAAACAGTCATTTGGCAGTTTCCCAATCACACATGAATTTGTCAATTTCGATTCCAATTAATATCACATATTAATTCCCTACACCATAAGTATTGTGCAATTGAAACAAGTTCGGGAAACATCCAAAATCTTTTTTTTGGCCCAACTTATCCATCTCACTCATGATATACGCCCATCTCATTAACCCATACGGTCATTTGGTTAACCTGAGTCAATTCGGTTGATTCAACTTGAACTGGTCAGTTCACTCCTCAGTTTGGGTAGAACTTTGCCAATTTGAAATCTGATTAGAGCCTAATCACCCAAATGGCCATCTCAACACTTGATATGCCCATCTGGCATGTCCAAACAGTTGTATCATCACTTGAGATGATCATCTTGTAGTTCAAGAAGCCAATTTATCGATTTGTTGTGTGAATTGAATACCTAAATGCTTTAGTAATCAATCCAATCATCATTTAAGATAAACTCCTCTTCTATATGAGTTCCTATGTGTGTGGCCCTAGAGGTCCCACATTACATTAGCAGTGAATGTGTATAACTGACTTATAACATCCCAAGTAAGAAGTGTTGCCTAGTCACACATCAGTGCTACCCAAGTGAATCGAAAGTTGAAGAACAACTTCAACCTACAATCTATGTAAGATGTTGCGGACATTGTATAATTCATTTATAGCCAATGTATAACTCCTTTTCCAGAGTGAAATCGAGGCATGGACTCATCATCCTCTCAACCTTCATCTCATGTTTCTTGAACTAAGAGTAGATTGTCTGAGACATTGGGACCTCAATATCATATATTGATTCACATGTACACGCACATGCATTTCTCACTCTCTCTTATAAAGTCGCCAGGATAGCATACTCCAATAGGAGGGGCAAATCCCATATATATCACTCACAGTCTACCCTCATGTATCAAAGTCACCCAATCATCACCTTTATAGCAACCCATGTTTTAGGAATGTGTTTGATGATGTCAAAGCATACCCAACGACATGTGATGAGTGCACTCATTTCAGTTCTAAGAATCACAATCACCACCTTCACTATGAGAGTTGACTATGACCACCAAAGATGGTTTCCATGTGTCACTCTCAAGGTGGGTATGTCTGATAAACTATATCCTAACATGTATCTATGTGCTTGGTTTGATATTGCCATACCATGACTAATGAGATTTTATCATCAACCAATCCACACTCTAGTATTTAGTGTTCCTAGTGTTTATCTACCTTCCATAGTAACAACTGACTAGGGACATAATAAGAATGTACATACTCTTAGCATTCATATGATCTCATCCTTCAAAGTCACGTACTTGAAGACATATGTCATTGAGTATTGTCATTCTTTATACATTCATAATATTTCCTCATTATCTCATAACTGAGTGAAATAGAATGAATTGGAAGCTTGCCTTAATAAGTATTAATCAAATCCTTTTTGGTATATGCCATGTCAATCATCACATGATTGTCTCTATGGGTATACCTTACCAACAGTGCCCAATCTTTAGTTGATCAAGATTTTCATGTGTGTTTCTTATGGAAAGCATCTAAGACTTAATATTTTATTGAGATATTTTATATTTTTACATATAAATATCCAATCACCACATACTAATATCTATCATATACATACTATATCCACAAATGAAACATGTAATTACAAAATACGAGCGATGGTTATGGCCATACTATGATAATTCCTTGGAGGCACAAGGAATTACAATAACCTAAGGTCCACATCATATCTAGCAACCTGTTGTTGATGAAGATATGTGTTAAAACCAGTCTGGGTTGATCAATTGAACTCTTAAACCGATCGGTTGGCCTCATGGTCGGTCAGTTGGTCTCTCTGATCGGTGGACTAAACTTCAATCCAAGCAAAGTTTGGACTCCTTCCGTCAATCAGTTGGGCCACCAGTCGATCGGTCAGTTCCTCCTGTCATCTGGCCTCCTCGGTCCTGTAGTCAATCGGTTCATCTTCTGAAATGATTGGTTGGCCTAGAGAAGAACATCTTCATTTCCATAACAGAAATGGAAACTATCCTAATATTGTTAACATAGTAGATTGTAATTGAGAAACTTCAAGTTACATTTGAGGAGAGCATAGGAAGGAAAGAATATATTATTACATATGGGAAAGGAGATAAAGGCTTGGTATGTAAACTGTGATATAAATAGGAATAACAAGAATCCAACAAAGCACAAAGATATAGGGGTTATTGATCATAACTATACAAACATCCACCATCAAAACCAATTTTAGGGTGACACATATAAAATGCATAAATTCATGTCATATATATAGGGATTCTATGTGGTATTTAATAGGATATGCACATTAATCGTTTAAATAATCGGATCACAAGTAATAAATAAATGATAAAATCAAATTTCAATAATATCAATTAAATTCCAAAACATAGTAAATTGGTGTGGCTCTAATACCACTATAAGGAAATATGATATCAGATAAGGCAGTATAAATAGAAGAAAAATTAACTACCATATTCTCCTTAGACAATAGATTGTGTCAACAACTATGAAGTGGCAATGAGGGTTGCAAGGTATGTACCTTGTCTTGGAGCAAATCCAGTGACTTATCCATGAAATAGTGTGCTTCTTCTTCAAGTAGCACCTCATGTAGTCATCAGCAATGGCCTCCTGCTGAAACATCATGGACGGCGGTTGACGGTGTTCTCCTAGTGGGTAGAACCAGCCTCTGTACCTCTACGTAGTCCACTTACACCACCAAAAACTTCATGTTTAGCTACTAAAGCCCAATAGAAGGAGTTGCCCCTTTGAATGTCAACCTACAAGGGTTGATTCGCTCTCCCTTGTTGTCCCTCCCTTTTATAGGTAGGACTTGCTCGGGCTCTCTAGTTACCACAACTAGAGAGGACAACCATTTTTAGATCTTATTGTTGTGTCTACCCTCTATGTATATGAGGGTCAGGGTCAGCAGTTCTAGTCTAAGTTATAGTCAAATAGATAGAGCTTCATGAATTTCTCAGATCCTGTGAACCATGAACCAGTCACTTAACCAGTGAACCAGTCGGTTCACACATTAGACCATTGGTTCAACACTTGAACTAGTCATTTCACTATGTATCTTATTCAAAATTATATTGGTATTTAATATATGACTAATTGATGAATATGCATTGCACGTGACATTTATTTATCTAAAATTGATGAAAATTAAAACTAAAACATACTCTGCCAATATGAGAGTTTCTAAATCTATCCAGTGTTAAGATAAAAGTTCCATAAAAAAACCATTATTATTTTACATTATAACTGTATGAAGCATGTGGACATAATTCAATTTTTTATATTCTCTAAATTCATGTATATTTGTAGGTTTCAAAGTAGAATTAAATCTTATTTTTTTGAATTCTTATATATCTATGATATTTAAAGAAATTTTATGTATGTATATTTTTAATTATCCTTTCTACCATTGTTATTGTGGAAGTACTTCTAAAATGTATTTGTAACTCTTGATCATAAAATTCATTAAGTTTATTATATTAGTTCTTATTTATTTCCTCATGGAAGAAAAGACAAATTCAAAAGCTTTTAATCTAGCAGAGGAATTATCAAAAAAGATTGTTGATTCTTTTTCATAAAAGTATTAATTATCTATTGATATTTGAACTCATAACATTTGATTGAGGGAAATTATGCTTACCCACTTAAAACATCAAGTAAGATAATTATCAAGTTTTTAATATCTTCTGCATGGCTCTTACACAAACCTATTCACCCATTTCATAATTAGGTTCGACAATTAAATGATATGGGTTTTAATATATTTTAAGAAACATGAGTCAAACATGTGTGTCTCTAATGTAACTATTGTTATAAAAATATAGTGATAATTGACATACTTAAATGTCACTTTGAGTTATCTTAATTAGTGTGAAAAGGTATACATTGGATATAAATCATATTAAATGCATTTATTAGTCAAATCAAGGTCTCATCTTTATGTGTGGTATGCTAATATGAACCATCCTTACCCCGTACTTTTTGTGAAATATATAATTTGTACGTAGACCCATTATTACAATATGAAATCAAGAACAACTCACATTATCTCATTTTTATATTTCCACAAATTTTTGTTAAATAAATACTAAACATGTTCGTATATATTTCTTGCTTTGTTAACTTATAATAATAATAATAATGACTTCTTACATAATTTTCAATTTGTGTTGAGGTTTGAACACATCAAAATTCATACATTAAATAGAGTAATGCAACCGATGATTTTAAACTCAGAGTCTAGACTTCAAACCAAAGAGACTCATGTTGACATGTTTTGCACTCAAAGTCATTTGTTTTCGGTTCACATTGGATAATATTCACAACTTCGACATAATTTTACGCAAAATTTCAAATTATTCCAAACCACATTACTTTTTAGGAAAAGAACTCACTTGTTTACAAACTCAACCCGGACTATTAATCCTAGCCTCAAATCATGAACACCATTACAATCATTAACCAAATAGTGTTTTCAATCCCATATCAAAATATTCAAACTTGGAACCTAGTCAACTTGAATTATAAAACCATAAGTTGAACTTGGTCAAATTTTTCTACAAATTTCAATAGATATACATAATAAAAGAATAAATTGACATAAAACTTAAATTGAAATTGATTAGAATCAACTTACTATTTTAGATTAAGAATTTTGGTTAGGTCGGCTCTAAGTTAACCGGTTTGGGTTGGGGTTGGCTCTAAGTTAACCGGTTTGGGTTAGGAACTAATAACCCTAAATTTGTCTCGCACATTCTATAACAATTTTACGGTCATAGATCATATGGAAGGGAAAACCAAGTTGCAATTTTGTATAGAATTACCCAATACAATGACATGTCTAGATATTCGACATATCGGTATTACTCTGAACATGTAGACATTTGATTTGACTAAAAACATTTGAACTATAGTTTGAAATTTACAACTAATCAGTTCTAGATTTTAAAGTTTATAGTTGAATCAAAAGTTTAAGTTGACATATCCTGAAAATTAGATCATGTAAAGGTGTAAAATCAATATATAATTTCAATTATTAACACTTCACCTCTAATTTATATAAAAATGAGATGACGTTAACATAACTTAATATATTATAATGTAATAGAAGTATAACTATGTAAAAATTATCTAAATACTTGGATAATAATCATGTGAAAAAGTGTAGAAAATGAAAGAATTGATGTCTAGATATGTGTAATGAATTATAAAGTAGGGTCATCTACGACTTCGTGTTGATGTTATAGATTAAATATTGATTGTAGTTATATATCTAATATTTTGCACATACAAAAATCTATAACAGGTGGGGTCTTTCTTTGTAAGGAAGAGTATTTGCATTCACCCCACTCTCTTATTAGCAAACAAAAATGAAATGAAAGATCTATAAAAAAAACACTAGACCTATACAGAGTACCCCTTGCCTATCATGTCATGAATAAGGTCACACCACATCTCTATCCACATCCTTTAAAAATAAGAAAACAAGTCTAACGTCATAATGAAAAACACTATGTTACCTATAGCTCCTACATCGTTTTCCATTTATTTGAGACATACGAAGTGTGCTTTTTATCCATGGCTATCAAGCCTCTAAACTTCAACGATATCTATAGATAAACTTGCATTCATGTGCAACCTATATATGATTTTCTTGTATATGGTTATAGAATATGGGAATTACATAACCATAACAAAAATGAAAACACAAATTTAGATGAGTGTAATAGATAAATTATCTAAAAACATAGTACGAGTCGTTGGCCTGTTCCCTAAAGATGGGACAAACAATAGGTAATTTCTTAGGATTTCTGAAACATATTTGAGTGGCCTGAAATTTTAGACAAAAATGAAGAGGAACCTTTTTAAAGGATATGTCTCATTTTTAAATCCCAACTCTCATGAGAAAAAAAAATTGTCAATGTTTATGGAATTTAAACTGGTTTGTCAATGTAAATTAGGTATAACAGTGTACTTTATTTTTTGGTCATGAAGGGGTGTGGTCCATGTGGATGCTATGAAAGACATTTGTATTTGACAGTTGCAACATACTTACTAAGGACAAGGGCTATAATAGAAGACGTTACATGTGAGATTAAGAAATATAGAAAGGTACTATTAATATGAAATGAGAATTCCAAGGAGGGTGGAATGAAACAAGTACACAAAAAGCATATACAAGTTAAACATATATTCATAAGGCACACAGGAGTTGGGTCATAATGTGATCTGATGGGAACCACCTGAATGTATCAAAATCATTTACTGAGAAAGACTAAGAACTATAGATCAGGAAATAAATCAACTTCTAGATGCCCAGAATAGGCCACCAAGAACAAGGTTGTTAGTCATAAAACATTGTTTTACAGAGTTGATTTTTGCAAACATCCATTGGAATGAGGTTCGTGGCTTTTAGAATCAAGGATACAATATAAAATGGGTGGTGAGAGCCATACATATCTATTAGTCAAAACGATCACTATCCACAAACTTTGCATACAAATATTTACAATACAGTAGACCACCATGACAATGTTTTAGATGAAGCAACATTAACAAAATAATTGAAGATGAACTAAGAAATTTACTATAGTTAAGAGGAAACACATTAAAAGCAATAATTTGATAGGCAAAATTTTATCCAAGTATCCACCAGACAGATTAATCAGAAATAGAGGGAAATACAACCTGGAATCGATAGTTAGGTGATCAATTATTAGATTGTTAGAGTTACCTGTAGTGAGAAGGAAGACCCATGTCCAGTGTGAAAGGAAGAATGCCATGGATCTAAATAAGATCTTGAAGCATGAGTACAATAGATGCAACAATGAGAAGCAGGCATGACTATGAAGATATAAGAAAGTATCACTTTCTTAGATCCAATATCTTCAATGACCAGTGTAAAATCACAACTCTTACTTTTTATCCAATAGGAAGACGACAACCTTCAGGTTGTACTTTCAGGCACCATCTATAATTGTAGCCACTGGATAAAACTTGGAACAAAGAAACAACCAGACTGTGACCCTTCAAAAATCCAGGGGCGTCAGAGAATCCCGACCAAGGAGGTCATCACTCTTTTATTATGCCCATCACTACTATCTCGATGGGCAAATGATAACATACTACAGTCCCATGGTTATGAATAGGCTACCAAAGTCAGTGATAATGACGGGTACCTTACACTCAGGCAGCAGTCGGTGATGATGCCCGACATCACTCTTTGGATTGATAGAGGAAAGGATGAATAGACGATTGGAGTCAGGACTGATATTGAACAGCCTCTTCTGCTCGGTGAAAGTCCATATTAACTATAGATCATTGAGTTTAATTGAATTAGGACTCTTTTTTGGATGGAGATGAGTCTTCACACTTAATATAGTAAATTGTAGATTATATTAATGCACAACATGACATCTACATCAATCCTTGATCTAGTCATACTGAGCATTGAAATGGTTGTTTCACATTTGAAATGGTTGTTCACACTTTAAAATGGTTGATTCATTTCTTAACCAGACAGTTCATGATCGGAACTGGGCATTTCAGATTCCATAACAATTCAGCCAATATACAGCCAATGTTGTTTCAATTGAATACCTAAACACTTTAGTACTCAAGTTAAACCATATTCATGAGTAAACTCCTATTCCAAGTGCATCATATGTGTGTGACCCTATAGTTCTCAAATTACATTGTTGGTGAATGTCCATAACCAACTTAAGACATCAAAAGCAATGAGCAGTATCAAGAAATACATCATTTCTACCCAAGTAATTGGAAAGTTGGAGAACAACTTCAACCTACAATCTGTGTCAATGTTATTGTGATCATGTAGTTCCTTTGTATCTAATATCCAAATTGAACTCAGGGCATGTAAGCATCATCATCTCAATATTCAATCCATGTTTCTTGAACTAGAGTAGACTGTATGAGATGCATGTGAGCTCACATATCACATATTGAGTCACATGTTTATGGCCATACACTCCTTGTTCTCACTTATAAAGTGTACTGAATATCAATCTCCTATAAGAGGGATAAATCACATCTACATCACTCGCAATCAATCACCATGTGTCATAATGTACCTGAGCACCACATTTATGGCAACCCTTATTCAAGATCACATTGGATGTTGTCAAAATACATCAAACGACATTTGATGATTGTAGTGACTTCAAGTCTAAGAACCACAATCATCACTATCACTATGAGATCTGATTCTTGCCACCATTCTATGGTCTCTATGTATCACTCCCAGGGTGGGTCTGAATAATACACTATTCTCTAACAACTACCTATGTGCTTGGTTTGATATCACATATAATGACTAATGAGATTCTATCATCAACCAACACACACTCTAGTCTTGTGTATTATTATTGTCTATTTTTCTTTCATAGTAATATCTAACTAGGAAACATAAAAAGAATGTATGTACTCTTATCATACATATGATCTCATTGTTTAGGTCCTCAACCTGAAGTCATATGTCATGGAGTAACATCATTTTTTATTCATCTACTATGTTTGTGTCATCATCTCATGATTGAGACCAACATAATAGATAGAATTACCTTTGTGGCCATCAGATCAAGTATATGATGCCCCATTACAATCATCAAATGATTATCTCTATGGGCATACATACCAACAAATTATGGCACCATTAGGATTTTTGGCTTGTTGCCATTATATTTATCAAAGTATTGTATCTTTATAAAACACTCACTTAATTGAGTCATATTATCTTCAATTTATTTCTAAAATAATTTCCTTCCATTATTATGCATGAACTTCCACATTTTACTTATTTAACATTTTTAGTCCATTAAATCAAAATATATTTTAGATGATAACATATTATTTATATTTATGATCATGGGAACAAGAATAGTTATCCCAAAGCACATTATATCTCTTGCTAAACATATTTTAGCCATTATCTATATTTTATTTACCAATAGGAACATAAGTGGCATATTTAATGAATTTACTTACATGTTAACATGTAATTAAGTTATATGTTAATATGAGGGTATTATGATATATGTTGTTGATTATAGAACCTATTGCACATAATATGTGATATGCATAAACCATGTTCATTGAGATGTAACTTTATCCTTGTTTGTTCAAATTAAATGAACAAACATTCTAACCTCCTAATCATAGAAATATGATTTCTAGAATCGAGACACTGGGTTTGGTAATGTTATAATGATATAGATGGTTCACCATGCTTTGGGATGCCCACACTTGTTTGATCAAGCTTTTCATATGTTTCAATTATGGAAATCATCTTAGACATAATATTTATTGAGGAATTATATATATATATATACATATACATATCCAATCACCAGATATATACATATATATATATATATATCCAAGCTTTTCATGTGTGTCGATTCGTCTGTATATCAGTAGATTGGCCTCCATCAGTTGGTCAATTGGATCCTTGCTCAAGTGGTTGCTGGACTCCTCCAGTTAGTCAATTGGACCTTGGGTCGATTGATTGGCTCCTCTACTCTATTGCCTCTTCGGTCCTTCTGTCGATCAACCCAATTCCCTATTGGTTGACTCGACTGAGGCATAATGTCTTCTCTTTTTCTAAAATAGAAAATAAAGCTAATCCTATTTATGTATTACATTGTAAAAGTTGAAGCCTCGAGTTACATTCGAGGGAAGTATATGTAGGAAAACATTAACTTACATATGGAGAAAGAGAGAGAAGTTCGGTATGCAAATTAAATTTTAAAGATATGAATTAAACCATTCAACCAATCACACATATCCAGAGGGGTATTGGTCATAATCACACATAAAATCACTATCAAAATGATTTTATGGTGACATATATAGATTGCATATATAAATCATGTCATATATTGGATCTACGGGATATTCCCTAGTGTTGGATCAATGGGCTCTAGAGGGGGGTGAATAGAACTACACACACTTCACAAAATCAATTAGACCACCAATTTAATCATAGTGCAAAAACTAAAGCAATCAACAATTTGATGTCCTATTCTAGCATACAAAGCAAGGATAAGAGATAATGAATAGCATGCACTTGGACAGGTGGTTTAGAGTGGTTCCACGTCCTCAACTTAGGAACGATGTCAGTCCACTACCTAGAGTTGGTTAGACTCTAGGATTTGCAACTTGGTTCTCTTATATATCACTATAAGATTACAAGATACATAAACCACACAACCAAGGGCTTAATTTCTCAAGCTAAGATCTTCTACCTATCCAAGGACTTACCCACAAAGCAAGATTCTTTAGCCTTCTTCAAAGGACTTACCCAATCTTACCTTTGTCTTCAGCCTTGCAGGATTTACCTATCTCACTTGAGCTTTGCCTTGCACCTCTCCTTCACTTGGAGAGCTTCTCCACGTTTTCCCTTCACCAAGGGATCTGGAGCAACGGGCTATCTTCACTCTTGAAGATCAGCAACACATCTTCCCCTTCACTCAGAGAAGAACAGCAGCAACTCCTCTTTCACTTGGAGAAGTAGCTTCAATAAATCTTCAAAGGGATTTGGAGGTAGGAAGAGAGAAAGGAGATCTTTACATAATACAAAGGATAGCTCTCATACACAGGGACCTAACTCACTCTTAACTCATGAATTTGTCTTGAAGGTAGAGAGATAAAGGGGATCAAGGGCTTGGAACACTCTCAACTAAGCTAGAACCAAGTTTGCAATGGAAGAGCAGCTTGGAATGAAGTCCAAGGGGTTCTATTTATAGTTGAGGGTGGCCCTTTATGTTGTGGGACACTTGGGTGCAAAAGTAGTCATTTTTTGTTCAAGAAAACGGCTCTATTTTTGCCCAAAACAATTCACCAACGGTCATATTTCTTTTTCTGCAAATTCCGTACAGTGCAATCGGTCGAGTTTCAATGGGGGTAACTCGACCGATCAAGTAAGAGGCAAACCGATATTCAAATGATCGGTCAATTTTGTCCTAAGGAAACTCGACCGACCATTTCAACTGGAAATAGCCTGCTACCCGATCAGTCGAGTTCTGTGAGTGCACAACTCAACCGATGCAATCTTCAGACAATCGACCAAGGATGATCGGTCGAGTTTTAGGATAGGGAAACTCGACCGACCAAGTGCCTATAATTGATTTTCTAATTTGCAATAAAAGTGATTAGCACTTGGTGAATTTTGTCCCAAACATTTTTCTCTTCTAAGTTACAAGCCAATTCATCATTACAAGTGATTACATTGATGTTCTAAGGTAGTTAACATAGAAATCCTAAAATGCACACTTGTAACCATTTTGGCTTGCACTTGGCCCATTCTAGGGCTTTGTATATATGATCCTTTTCATGTACCTAATGACTGCAAACAATCTTAAATGCACATATTAGATACATATGAATGGAATGGTTAAGTCATTATCAAAATATAGGTAATGTATAACCTCTAGGTCAACATTCTCCCCCTTTTTGACAATGACAAACCATTCCTCAAACATATTGAAAAGGATAAGAAAGTTATACCTTTGCCTTGTGAATTAGGGGGATTCATGATAAGAACAATTGGAATTGTTCCCCCTCAAACTATGCTTCCTCTCACCTGCATGTTAGGTTTTCTATACATGGAAAAACCAATATCCGTGTAATATGTAATCCTTTGCATGTCATATGATCAATCAGAAAATTAACAAGACAAGGATCACCTAGGCAAGAAAGCAATAGTATAACACAAGAAACAATATGATTGAGTCTCAAACCATGAGATATATCTCCCCCTTTTGACATTATCAAAAAGGTAGGGGGGTAGAAGAGCAAAAACTAGGTCTTCTCCAAGACTCAACCACACATATATGCAAAGATAATAGACAACATTGTAAAGGTATATAACATACAACCAAAGAGGAGATCATACAATCGAAGTCAGAATCAAAATATAGCTCAAAAAGCACCAAGCATAAGATAACACAAATGAAATAGCCAAAGTGCATAGCAATGATATCCCAACTTAGAAAGATGTCCTCATAAGCAATTACAACCATAAAAGTGAGAAAATAGGAAATAAGAAAATAGTACAGCTCAGAATAATGTGCCAGGATGTTTCTTATACAAAAGAGTCATGAAAGATATATATAATAGACATGCTAGACTATAAGCTAAGACAACCTCCTAGACATCTAAGCTATCTATGTCAACTGCTTCCTCGTCATCGCCTGGGTTGTAGTCCTCATTGTCATCTGAAGGCAGAGCAGCTGTGCCAGCAGCAGAACCAGCACCATCATCACCATCCTCATCAGAAGCATCCTCAGTGTCACCATCATCAGCATCAGCATCCTCGTCGGCATCCTCAGCCTGGTCGGGCATCTCCTCATCGTCAGGACCAAAAGAGTGGCTGGGCCAACGGCCATTCTACTCGGCCCACGACATACCAAGAGCAAGGAGCACCTTGGCCTGCGGGAAGGACAGAGCAGAGTCCCCCAAGGAAGCGAGCAGAGTGGCCAGGGGGCCAGCAGGTAACGGTAAGAAAGCAGGAGTGGAACTACCAGCAGCATACTGAGGTGGAGCGGCAGTGGAAGGCTCGGCAACAAACGGTGGTGGAGCAGGGAAGTAATGCTCATATGCATAAGAGGCATAGGCACTACCTGGGTAAGGCTGGTAGACATGGTAGGGTGAAGCACAGGACAGGTTCATGGTAGACATGATCGAACACAAATCTTGGTGGAGGTGGTCCTGTACCTGGCGATTGTACGCCTGTTCATGCATCATGTATCCAAGAAGGGTTTCATTTGATGCACAAAACGATGCACGGCTAGGGCGGGGATGTGGCGGTGGAGGTGGAGCATGGGTGGAGGTGGGAGGGGAACCAGAAGCAGAAGCTGAGGCTAAGGCAGAGCCAGAAGCACCAGAGGCAGAGGTAGGAACCGGGACAACCTTCAGAAGGGTGGTTTCACTAATGCACACACCTTTTCTAGCAATCGGGTAATGGAAGTCAGAAAAGAGTGATTTATCAGTGGTGAACTGGAAAAGACCACAAATCAGGGCAGGGTAGGGAGGGTGGGTGCCCTTGGTGTTCTTGTCGGTGTCAAAACAGGTCATATGATGTAAGATGTAACGAGCCCATTTGACATCGATATTGTTTAACAAACAATACATCAGGACCGCTGTGTTTTCTGCAATGTCCGTTTGATTACGCTTGGGATGGATATTGCAGTTAATCACAAGGGCCAAGATGCGCCTCTGGAGGTCAAGGGAGGAGGAGGATAGGGTTGACCGCTTTTTATAAGCTACGTCTAGTTTCTTTAAAAAATGATGAATATCTGGTAGCGTCAATTCATGGTGTTTATAGAAACCTTTCGAGTCAAGAAGATTGAAATACACGTCATGGTCCTTACACCAAGTAGTGTTTTCTTCGTCTCTGGCAAGATAGTAGTTGAAAGTTTCCTCGGAGATTTGAAAACGACAATCGGCGATCATAGATGTTAGGACTACTTCGGTATTCGGTGGGGGAACAAGCGAATCGTAGTTCCAATGCAGATTTGCGTAGAACTCGTGAACTGATTTTGTGCTAGATAACTGATTATTGAAGCAGTCACGTTCGATTGCTAGGGAGGATAAGTGGTGTGTGGCAAGAAGCCTCGAAACAGAGGTGATATACTCTTGAAAACGATTTGCATCAACTAAGGGGCGAAAAGGAAAAGGAGATTGTGGAAGAAGATCCTTATACCGATTTACCGCCTCAATGGACACAAAGGAGGTGTTATCAAAAGGAATCAGGCGATTAATGGAGGAGGAGGTTGGAGCATTGCTATGGGTGGCATGTTTTCTCCTATGGGAAGCCATGGGAACGAAAACAGGAAGAGAAACTGTGCACACAAGCAAGACAAACCTCAAAAGCCGAAGAAGACACACCATAGACGCCTGGGAAGGTCAAGAACAGGTTGCTAAGTCACCCTAGGGTTAGGAACGGGGGAGGGTTAGGGCTTGGGTTGAGAGCACGGGCTAGGAGATGAGGAATCGTTCGGCTATTTTCTAGTTGCAAGGGAAAATAATCAGCCGATCCTAACTTTTAAGTTGGCTCATCCCGCGGATCGGTTGAGTTCTGAGGGTGACAAACTCGACCGAACGGTCCACTGAAGACAAGCTCTCGGCCCCTGATCGGTCGAGTTTTCTAGGGTGGAAACTCGACCGAAGGTCAACCTGACCTAGCAGTCTAATTCTTAGATTCTAGCCATATACATGTCGATTAAAAATATTTTTCTATTCTATTATGCATAATTAACATACCTAGGCACATTTAGCTCATCATTGAGCACTATTTAGCGATAAAATGTGAAATTCGATAAAACCCAAAAATAAGCAAAAACTAAGCATGTTGATAGGCAGTGTAAGCACAAAACAAGCATGTATATGAGCAACATAAGGTGAAGATTGACATGAGCAAGCATATAGAGAAGAGACAACTAGCTAGATCACATAGCAAGATCATTCAAATCAATAATGAGCAATTTAGATCGAATAAAATTAAATTGATTTCTAGGTAGAGGTTTTGTAAAAATGTCCGCCAACTGATTTCCGTGTTCACATGTGTTATATATATATATATATATATATATATATATATATATATATATATATATATATATATATATATATATATATATATATATATATATATATATATCTTGGCAATGTGGTCATGAAGAAAATGATGGCGAACATCTATATGTTTGGCTCTACTATGCAATATAGGATTATAAGATAGATTAATTGCACTAGTATTGTCACAAAAGATAGGAGAAGCATCAAAAAATATGTTAAAGTCTTGGAGCATTTGCTTCATCTATAGGACATGTGCACAACAACTCCCGGCTACAATGTATTCAGCTTCAGTAGTTGATAATGCCACTGTGCTTTGTTTCTTAGAGAACCAAGACACTAAGCATGGTCCTAGGAGGAAGCAAGTGCCACTTGTGCACTTTCTATCAATTAAACACCCTGCATAATCCGCATCACTATATGCTCTAAGAGTAAAATCCCTTGATTTAGGATACCATAGACCAAAATTTTGGGTTTTGGCTAAGTACCTCAAAATTCTCTTAACAGCAGTGAGATGCGACTTCTAGGGCAAGATTGAAAGTGAGCGCACAAGCCAACACTAAACATAATATCATGTCTAGAGGCAGTTAAATAAAGTAAACTTCCAATCATACCTCTATAGAGCTTCTCATCTACCTTTTCACCTTCTTCATCTTTGTCAAGTTTGGCGGTGTTTGACATGGGTGTCTCCATCGGCTTCATATTCTCCATCCCAAAGCACTTGAGTAGTTCAGTTGTGTATTTGCCTTGGTTGATGAAGTTTCCTTCCTTTGTTTGTTTGATTTGAAAGTCGAGGAAGAAGGTCAACTCACCCATCATGCTCATTTCAAATTCACTCTGCATAAGAGAACTAAACTCCTTGCAAAGATCAAGATCAGTCCCGCCAAAAATGATATCATCAATATATATTTGAATTATAAGAAAATGGTTAGAATTGTGTTTTAGAAACAAGGTAGAATCAAATTTGCCCATGACATACCCATTATCTAACAAAAAGTTCTTTAATTTCTCATACCAAGCTCGAGGTGCTTGTTTGAGTCCATAGAGAGCTTTTTGCAACAAATAAACATGATTGGGTAATTTGTCATTTTCAAAGCCCGGAGGTTGAGCAACAAATACTTCCTCCTCGATTGTAACATTCAAAAACGCACTTTTAACATCCATTTGATATAGCAAGAAATTTTTATAGCTAGAAAAGGCAAGTAGCATACGAATAGATTCTTATCTAGCAACAGGAGCATAAGTTTCATCAAAATCAATACCATCATGTTGGTTGTATCCTTGTGCCACTAACCTTGCTTTGTTTCTTACCACCTTTCCATTCTCATCTAGCTTGTTGCGGTAGACCCATTTGGTGCCAATGATTTTTCTATCACTTGGTCTTGGCACTAAGGTCCACACTCGATTCTTCTCGAATTGCTCAAGCTCTTCTTGCATGGAAAGGATCCACTCATCATCACCAAGGGCTTCTTTGATGTTCTTTGGCTCAAGTTGGGAGACGAAGGCACTATCTTCTTGTTCTTTGTTGTGAGCATCTCGTGTCCTCACTCTCTCAAACGGATTGCCAATGATCAACTCCTTGGGGTGATTCTTTGCAAAGCATGGAGTGGGATCCTTCTTTTCTTCTTCTTTTTCTTCTTCTACCACCTGCTTGCCTTTGTCTTTGATGTTGAGATCTTTTAAGATAGGAATTATTTCATCTACAACATCATCATCACCAATATGCTTGCCAACAATAGGGTTAGTTTCAATAAACTTAACATTAATAGATTCTTCAATTTTAGACAATTCAATGTTAAATACTCTATATGCCCTACTAGTAGTGCTATAGCCTAGGAAGAAAGCCTTATAGGATTTCGGATCAAACTTGTCGAGAGAATCCTTCATGTTTAAAACAAAACAAGGACATCCGAAAACATGAAAGAAATCAATAGAGGGCTTCCTACCACGCCATATCTCATAGGGGATTTTCTTAAAAGTCGGATGTGTGAAAACTCAGTTTTGCACAAAACATGACGTGCTAACGGCTTCAGCCCAAAACTTCTTAGGAGTGTCATACTCAAGAAGCATGGTCCTAGCCATCTCTTGTAGCGACCTATTCTTCCTTTCAACAACCCCATTTTGTTGAGGTGTGCGAGGAGAAGAGAAATTGTGTGAATAACCTGATTTTTCACAAAAATGCTCAAAAAGATCATTTTCAAACTCTCCCCCATGATCACTACGGATAGAAACAATATGGCAAGAAGCTTCATTTTCAACCCATTTACAAAAGCTCGAGAAAACATCAAGAGTATCATTTTTAGAAACGAGAAAGAAAGTCCAAGTATATCTAGAGAAAACATCAACAATAACAAGACAATACTTGAAGCCACGAAGCGTTTGTGTTCTCATTGTTCCGAATAGATCAATATGAAGAAGTTTAAGAACTCTCTTGGTACTCATGACTCCTTTGGATTTGAAGGAGGATTTGGTTTGTTTCCCTTGTGTGCAAGGTTGGCATTCCTCATCCTTATCAAAATCCAATTTAGGAAGTCCTCGAACCAAGTCGTTTTTGTTCAATTTCTTCATTTGATGCAAATTCACGACCCAAACGACGATGCCAAAGAGAAAGATCGTTTTTATCCACAAATAAGCATCTATTTAGTATGGGATTAAGAGCATCGAGAACAATAACATAAAGATTACCATTTCTAGTTCCCTTATATAACATTGTAGGAGAGGGAGTCTAGAAGCAAGCATTCTAAAGCAGTAAATAACACAAGATAACCATTATCACATAATTGTCTAACACTAATTACATTGTGATGTAGGCCATCAACAAGCAATATATTTTTAATACATAATTCATTGCCTACATCACCCTCACCTATAACCTTACCCTTCTTGTTGTCCCCGAAGGTTACCGATCCTCCTTTCTTTTTCACAAATTTGTTGAAATGGTTGATTTCTCCAGTCATATGCTTAGAGCAGCCACTATCAACAATCCATTTCTTTTTAACCTGCAAGAAAAGAGGATGTCGGAACCCAACTCAAACTTTCGGATTCGGAGTTAGCTTGGGGACCCATTTCATCTTTGGGTTGGTCCCCTTGGGCTTGTAAGGACAATAGGTAGAATAATGGTCATCACATTTGCAATGAATACAAACCATAGGGTTTTTAGAGCCGGAAGACTCTCCATGGAAAATTGGAGGTTCCACACTCTTTTTATTACCCTTCTTCTTCTTACCTTTGGGAGCAGTCCCATTATATCCTAAACCACTAGTACCAACTTGTTTGGTAGAGTGCTCTAGGACATCATTTAGGGATTTCTTTCCAGAAAGAAACCTTTGCAAAGTAGATCTTAATTTAGCATTATCATCACTAAGATTTACAACAGTAGTAGATAGACTAGCAAGATCTTCTCTAGTATGCAAAAGGTCGGCCTCAAGACAGAGGGCTTTAGTAAGAAGAGAATCTTTTTCTAGAGTTAGGCTAGCAACTTCATTTCTAGGCAAAATAGGTCTAGAAGATAGATCATTAATTTGAGCAAGCAATTTTGTATTTTTAGATTTAAGAACAACTATTTCTCTTTGATAAGCATAGATTTATTCTCTCCTAGCATCATCAATAAGCTTGAGTTCAACATTTTCAGTTTTAAGAGTATCAAGCTCATCTAGGCATTTTTGGTTTTCTATCTTAAGATTTTCAATATTTTTAAGATATGTACCATTCTCAACCTCTACTCCATTATATTGAAGTTCAAGGTCAATAAATTTCCCTTGCAAGGATTCTATCCTATCAAGATGAAATTTTTCATTTTCATCAAGAATGTCAATTTTTGCATAAAGATCATCAACTATTTTGCCTAATCTTTTCCTCTTAGATTTACATTTAGCAAAAGATGATTGGCATTCATTATGCATATCAATGAGAGTTTCCTTAGATAGCTCAAGTAAATTAAAATCACTAACCTTGCTTACCTCACTTACCTCAATTACATCTTCACTAGTTGAGGCCATGAGGGCAAGATGGCATTCTTCATCTTCGGAGCTTGAGGAGCTTGAAGAAGACTCCTCCCATGCCGCATGAGATGCATCTTTGGATCTTATCTCCTTCTTGTCTTTCTTCTTGTACTTTGCTTCTCTTTTGTACTTGTCATCCTTCTTGTGGTTGCTCTTATGATGGCTCTTCTTGGCCTTTGGGCAGTCACTCTTGTAGTGGCCTTTTTTACCACACTTGTAGCACCTAGAAGTTGAGGAGGAGGGCTTGCTCTTGAAGTGTTTCCCTTTTGAGTAGTTGGCTTCATGATCATTGACACCTTCATCTTCACTTGAGGAAGGACAGGGAGACTTCATGGCAAGTTGTTGTTGCCGGACCATTTCTTCAATTTGAGCTTTGAAGGTTGTGTCCTTTATCTTCTTTGATTCCTTCTCTTCTCTTTTCTCCTCTTCCTCTTGCTTGTCAAGCCTAGGTTCGTGGGCTTGGAGGTTACCAACCAGCTCCTCGGTTGACAACTCGCTTAGCTTGTAGACTTGTTCAATAGAAGTGACCTTTGGCTCCCATCTCTTTGGAAGAGATCTCAAGATTTTGGCATCGATTGTACCTCTATCCATGACACTCCCAAGGGCTGCAAGGCTGTTCAAGATGACGTTTAGCCTTGTGTACATATCCGCCACTCTTTCATTCTTCCCCATCTTGAAGTTCTCAAGAAGACCACCAAGCATGTAGACTTTGGCCTCCTTGACTTGCTCGGTCCCTTCATAGGTGACACACAACTTGTGCCATATCTCATGCGTCGTGTCCCAAGAAGAGATCCCGTTGAACTCAAATGGAGTAAGGGCGGCGTAGATGATGCTCACGGCTTTGGCGTTGACTTGAGCACGCTTTATCTCAGCTTCCGTCCATGTGGTGATGTCCCCTTTTGGATCTTCATACTTGCGGTAGACAATCTTCCACATTTCGTAGCTCACCCCTTGTAGGTAGAATTGCATTCTCCTCTTCCAATATAGGAAGTTTGTGTCGTCGAAGACCGGGGGTCTCATTGAGAAGCTTCCTTCAAGGTTGAGTGACCCAAGAGCCGAATCGCCCATCTTCTCCTACTTGTTGAAGTAGCTTGGAGAAGACCTGATCTGATACCACTTGTTGGATCAATGGGCTCTAGAGGGGGGTGAATAGAGCTACACACACTTCACAAAATCAATTAGACCACCAATTTAATCGTAGTGCAAAAACTAAAGCAATCAACAATTTGATGTCCTATTCTAGCATACAAAGCAAGGATAAGAGATAATGAATAGCATGCACTTGGACAGGTGGTTTAGAGTGGTTCCACGTCCTAAACTTAGGAACGATGTCAGTCCGCTACCTAGAGTTGGTTAGACTCTAGGATTTGCAACTTGGTTCTCTTATATATCACTATAAGATTACAAGATACATAAACCACACAACCAAGGGCTTAATTTCTCAAGCTAAGATCTTCTACCTATCCAAGGACTTACCCACAAAGCAAGATTCTTCAGCCTTCTTCAAAGGACTTACCCAATCTTACCTTTGTCTTCAGCCTTGCAGGATTTACCTGTCTCACTTGAGCTTTGCCTTGCACCTCTCCTTCACTTGGAGAGCTTCTCCACATTTTCCCTTCACCAAGGGATCTGGAGCAACGAGCTATCTTCACTCTTGAAGATCAGCAACACATCTTCCCCTTCACTCGGAGAAGAACAGTAGCAACTCCTCTTTCACTTGGAGAAGTAGCTTCAATCAATCTTCAAAGGGATTTGGAGGTAGGAAGAGAGAAAAGAGAGCTTTACATAATACAAAGGATTTCTCTCATACACAGGGACCTAACTCACTCTTAAATCATGAATTTGTCTTGAAGGTAGAGAGAGAAAGGGGCTCAAGGGCTTAGAACACTCTCAACTAAGCTAGAACCAAGTTTGCAATGGAAGAGAAGCTTGGAATGAAGTCCAAGGGGTTCTATTTATAGTTGAGGGTGTCCCTTTATGTTGTGGGACACTTGGGTGCAAAAGTAGTCATTTTTTGTTCAAGAAAACGGCTCTATTTTTTCCCAAAACAATTCACCAACGGTCATATTACTTTTTCTGCAAATTCCGTACAGTGCAATCGGTCGAGTTTCAATGGGGGTAACTCGATCGATCAAGTAAGAGGCAAACCGATATTCAAATGATCGGTCGAGTTTGTCCTGAGGAAACTCGACCGACCATTTCAACTGGAAATGGCGTGCTACCCGATCGGTCGAGTTCTGTGAATGCACAACTCGACCGATGCAATCTTCAGAAAATTGACCAAGGATGATCGGTCGAGTTTCAGGCTAGGGAAACTCGACCGACCAAGTACCTGTAATTGATTTTCTAATTTGCAATAAAAGTGATTAGCACTTGGTGAATTTTGTCCCAAACATTTTTCTCTTCTAAGTTACAAGCCAAATCATCATTACAAGTTATTACATTGATGTTATAAGGTAGTTAACATAGAAATCCTAAAATGCACACTTGTAACCATTTTGGCTTGCACTTGGCCCATTCTAGGGATTTTTATATATGATCCTTTTCATGTACCTAATGCCTGCAAACAATCTTAAATGCACATATTAGATACATATGAATGCAATGGTTAAGTCATTATCAAAATATAGGTAATGTATAACCTCTAGGTCAACACCTAGTGTATGTGGTATTCAAATATTTGCATCGCATATAATAAAATTAATGATAAATAAAAAGACCAATCATATCAATTAAATCCCAAGACATAGTAAATTGATGTCGCCATAATACCACTATAGGGAAATATGGTGACAGAGATGACAGTGGAAATAAAAAAAATCTATCCATACTCCCCACAACCATCGAATCGTGTCAACAACTATGAATTGAGAAGGAAAGTTACAAGGCATATATATACCAGGTCCAGAGCAAGTCCAGCGATAATCCTTACATAGTTGCACTTCTTTCTCAAGCAGCACACGGATAGTCATTGAGATGGCCTCCTGGTGTAGTACCACAGACATAATTTGATGACATTCTCCTAACATGATGGAAACATCCTTCACGCCTCTACATAGTCCACACATACCACTAGGAACTCCATGTCATTCTTCTAGAACTGACGAGAAGGAATTGTCCATTTGTGTTGTTAGTGTGGAGTTCCTGATAGCCAATCCCTTTTGGCAATCTCTCCCTTTTATGATTAAAATGTCTCTTTGGCTATCTCTCCTTTTCTAGAACGGATAGGAAGGAACTCAACATTGAATACCAGAAACTCCACATTATTCTTCTAGAACTGATGGGAAGCAATTGTCCCTTCATTTTTTCAATGTGCTAATGCCAACTTTTCTCCCATTTGGTAATCTCTCCCTTTCACGAGTAAAATGTTACTTTGGCTATCTATCCTTTTTATGACTAATATTCCTCTAGCTCTCATATTACCACAATGTTGAGATAAGGAGTCTTTTCATACAAGTGAGTTGAGCCTTGTCCACCCCCCTTTATATAGGATTGGATTGGCTACAGTTTCTACAAATTTGGGGATATGATGAGATGAATTTCATGAATTTTTAACTACTGTGAATCACAAGTCAATCGACTGACGCTCCCATTGATTGAGTAGACACTCCAATTAGTCGATTGGAATGTTTTCTTATTCACAAACATACTGATTTTCAATGTGACAAGTAATACATGTCATGACGCCAACATCAATCCTTGATCCAACCTTACTGATCATCCATCAGTAGATTGGACTTTTCAGTCAGTCAACTCACATTCCCAGTTGGTTGACTCACATTCCTAGTCAGCCAACTGTCATCCAAAGTTGTTTAAGTTCATTATCTAAACACTTCAGTAACCAAGATAAACCTCATCCATGAGTAAACTCATATTCCATGTGAGTCTTATGTGTGTGACCCTATAGGTCCCAAATGACGTTGGATGTGAATGTCCATTACTATATTATGACATCACAAATAATGAATGATATATATCTACACAGCATTTCTATCCAAGTAATTGGAAAGTTGGACAACAACTTTAACCTACAATATGTCATTAGTGTTATTGTGATAGTTTCTTTGTCTCTGGTATCCAGAATGAATCTTGAACTAGAGAAGACTATATGAGATTCGTATGAGCTCACATATCACATATTGAGTCACACAAGTATGGCGATGTGTTTCTCAGTCTCTCTTATCAAGCGGTCAGGATATCAACTCCTATAGGAGGGACAAATTCCATCTACATCACTTACAGTCCATCCCCATGTGTCACAATGTACCCGAACATCACCTTTATGGCAACCCTTATTCGAGGTCACGTTGTATGGTGACATAGTTCATCAAATGACATGTGATGGGAGTAGTGACTTCAGGTCTAAGAACCACAACCACCACTACTACTTTGAGATCTCATTGTGACTACCATTCCATGGTCTCTGTGTATCACTCTCAAGGTGGGTCAGTCTTCTACATTGTTCTCTAACAAGTACCTATCTGTGTGTCTGGATATCCCATATCATGTCTAATAAAACGGTGTCCTTATTCAAGACACATTCTAGTCTTATGTATTACTATCATCTATTTTTTCATAGTAATGTCTGACTAAGGACATAACATAAATGTATGTACTCTTATCATACATATGATCTCATTGTTCAGGTCCTCAACTTGAAGACATATGTCATCGAGTAACATCATTCTTTTGACATCTACCATGTTTGTGTCATCATCTCATGACTGAGACAAACGTAATAGACAGAATTACATTTGTTGGTATCAAATGAAGTATATGATTCCCTACTGCAATCATCATATGATTAGCTCTCTAGACATATATACCAATAGAATTAATATAAAGAACAAACCCAATGAGATCATCCCTTTATAGTGACTTTGAAATTTTAAATCGATTAAAGAGAGAGAGAAATAATCAGTAAAAGTAAAAGGAGATTTTTGTTGTCAATTTGGATTTGAAATGGATACCACCAAAAGGAACTAAAAAGCCTAAATATTATAAAATATTTAGTAAGTTACTAACCCATAAAGTGTGTTTTATACACACTAAAAACAAACAAGGAAACCAAATAGTAAAAAAAATATAGCATGTTTCAATTGTAGCAAAAAGGGAAATTATGCAAATAAATGTTTCAATTCCAACTTTAAAGAACTAAAAAGTTGTTACTAGAATTTAAAAACACTACACTAAAAGAACTTGATATATTTGTTTGCAATTAAATCTAAATAAAGCCTCAGGAACAGCTAGGAAGAAGTACACCTTTGGAATTACTATGGTAATGAAACATCTCAAATGAAATTAATGTCTTAATTATTGAACAAAAACTTCAACTTCAAACTATAGATTTCATCCAATATATACAAGAACGAAGCATAAAACATTCCATTATACAAATATAATAGGATATAAAAACAAAAGTAAATCAGTTATACACATTTGATCAATGTAATCAAAACAATTTAACTTGTAAAATATAATTATAAACAATTATTTTTGGAAGACTATGCCGAAGAACAAAAAAGAAAATAAAAATTAAAATCATGAACTTAAAGGTTAGGTTAAAAGTCTTCAACAATATATGTATCAAAAAGATAACGATGATGAAAAAACATTGTGTACAATGTTTAGAAGGTGTTGTAATGTTTTGTGAGTGCACAAAAAAATAAGCTAATTAAAATGGAGAAAGCAATGAATATTTATTAGTTATTAATTGTCAAGAATAAGTCAAAAGTAAATCGATTGCTGAAATTAATATAAAAATTAATTACTTTACTCTAAATGGAATATCTTTATTTGATTCTATATCTGATGTTAATTGTAGAGGAGAAGACATGATGTTCATAAAATATTATGAAACAACTATCTATCATGTTAATTCAATTACAAAAGTAAAATGTACAGTTCCAAAAGCATATGTATGCATAAATGATGATACTATCAAGCCATCATTCATCCTTCCTTAAAATATAATTGAAAATATTAGCATAGGATAACCACTTTCTAATAAAATTCTACCTAAACAAGTCATCAAAAGAGTAGTTCATGCTCAAATTAATAAAAAACAACTAACTTTTAAGTTTAGGAACATGGACTTAAATTTCTAGAGAAATTAAAGGTTGTGTTGGATTAGAGGATCATTTCATCAGTGTGTTGGCTACTTCAAAAATAAGTCAAACCAAAAGAAGTTTTATACAGATTATTTACTTGTGTAGTTTATATATTCCACCAAATATATAAAGTTCAAAAAGAAATGACTTCTTCTACTTGATCACCAAGATATCAAAAAGTTTCTAAATCAACATTCAAGATTTCTATTCTAGAGGTTGTCCCTAATAAAATATTTCCATTGAAGAGGGTTTTTATGAAATGGAAGTTGAATTTTTAACTAAAATAATTTTCATATTATATTCAAAAGATCAATATAGGTAATAACTTTAGAAAATTAGGACTTACCTAAAGTTACAAATAGTTTACCACATAATTGCATCCTTGATAAATATAATTTTGTTCCTACCATGTTTGGAAAGAACTACTACAAAAAAATCCAAAGAAACAAGTCGCACAGCTATACTTCATAATTTTGGAGAAAAAACAACAAAAAATGATATCTTTTCTCACTTAAAAAATTAGAAATTATCACCATCTTAGAATGAAATAATGAAAAAAAATCTAATATTCTAACAAGATTCAAAGACAAATAGAAACCCCAATATTAAAATTGTCATGACTATCAAGATGTCTAGATAATTTCTTATGTTTTCAAAATAGTTGAATGATTCAAGCATGGTTCATTAAATGATCATTTGGTCAAACCTACCAAATGTATACTTCTACATATCTTTGAGAAATTATGGAACTACATGGGATATATGTCTAGAAAAGCTTAATGAATATATTCCATTATTTCATATTCTAGATTAAGAAGATCTTTGTATTTTGAGGTGTTGTTGTTCTTATGGAATACCATGTATTATGTAATGAAAATGGGAAAAAGAAACATATGTGGTTCCATCCTACTAATGAAGGCAAGTACTACTAAAATGGTGGGATAAATTTGATATAGACCCTACTTTAAGGGGGGAAATATCTACCCTAGTTTTTGAATATCTTATTTATCAAGAAACTAAAAAGAGGCATTCATATAAGTAATTAAAATTGTCAAAAAGTCCCTCATAAGAAACCACATAAGGGAACATTCTAAACTAATTATACTTTTTGGAAATTTTGATTCCAGAAATATTTCAATTTGTTATATTACTCAAGGATAAAGTGATTTTGAAAATGAAGATGTGTTATGAACTACTCGCTATAATTATGGTTTCAAATAACCCATGTAATTTTACCATGACAGATCCGTGAGCATAAAAGTAAATGTATATAAACATTTACTCAAGAAATTTGAAGATTACCTCCACTAAAAAATGAGTTGAGGAAGTGATAACACAATAAAAGACCAAAGAAGAAAAAAACAACAAAGTCATTACCAATGTATGAAATAAAAGACATTTGTCAAAGACTCAACGTCAAAAATCACAAGTGCATATGGAAAAAGAGAAAAGGGACATCTATGAAAAGTCACAAAAATGAAAGAAAGTGGCATAAAAATTAAGATCGGTTGCTTCATCCTCAAAGAATATAAAAGGTTGAGAAGTTGAATATGGAGAAGAAGCCTTCATAGCTACTACGTTCTTCCCTCTGGAGAGCTCATTTCTTAAAAGTATTGAAATTATTATAGTATGTGTATAAGCTCAAAGTTCTCTACAACTAGATAATTTCTAAGCTCCTTCCTCCACCTTCCCATATGTTGTAGTATCATCCTTATCGCTAATTGTTCTTTGTTTCCACATATTTCTCAAGTGCAACCCTTCCACTTATCCAATTAAATTCCCATTATGTTTTCTTAGTAAGTGTGTGAAAGATCTTCCCGCTATGAGAAACATAACCAAATAATCCTTACTTAGATTAGTAAGATTAAAGGATCTTGATTAGCTTTGTTGATTTAACTATGTTTGAGAAATCATGAATGTTTCCCATATTCTTCAACACCAATCACTAAATTTAGTAAGTTCACTAACATTATCTAAATAGTTTTGTATACACATTCCCATTTCATAATAATCAAGATATACACCTAATCACCCATAATGTGACATCGTCAAATTTTCTAAAATCTTAATCTAATGTGTGACGTCCAATTTGAAACCTCACCTCAGTGAGAATCCCAATTTAAACACCACACACTAGGCTAAGAAGAAGAAAATCAAGGGAGTCAAATGAAAACAACAGTAGCACATGCACATGAACAATAAAACAAACCATTCAACAAGAGCTCACCATTCAACATATAATTACATAATGAATTGTTACAACATTTGATATTACATATTGAATACCAAACTTTAACATATACATGTACTACATTCTAAAATAGGATCTTAAGACAATAGGTCCGCCTGTACAATAGTTCACCACACAAATCTCAACAATTTTGGTCCTTCAACAGCACATGTCCACAACCGAAACAAAGCTTACATGTACTACACATCAATACAATATTCTAAAATATTTTACTAAGTACCCCTACTTGTCTTTTTTATATATCTCTCATTACTAAGACTTGGAAATAAGATAAAACTAGTACTTGGCAGTAACAAAAGAATACTTCAACAAAGATATGTTTATTAACAAAAGAGAACACATATTTTAGGTAAATTTTCCATTATATCATAAGTGCATTGACAGTTGAAGGTTCAAAAAAAACATAGTTACCTCCTCCAGGGTTTTGGGTATCTCTCTCTCACCCTTATGGTAGGTTCTCATATCCATTTTCACATGTACATATATAACCAACCTCTCTTTGACTCTAGGATTTGGTCCTCTCAAGGACGTCTAGGGTTCAACAAGCTATAAGAATCATGCACAAAGCAACTCAACTCATTCACTCAGGAGTAGTCTAGTTTAGGACATATAATATCACATATTTCTCATCATTATCATATCCTAGAGTTTAGGTTCTCTGACCTTCTCCCTTTGGGTCACACCCTCTTCAGAGTTAACCCTAAAATTGGTCCTAACACTAGAGGTCCTCCTTCATAAAAGAGTTTGAGGCTTTTGTTAAGTCATGTCTTATCTTAACTTAGCATTTATTAACTTAGAAAAACTTATAAACTTGCATCATCAAAACTCATCACAAATCCTCAAATCTAAACTTATGTTCTCAAAGACAAACTTGATCATCTCAATTAATCTAGTATCATATATTTAAGTCTTAGATCATATAATCTAAACATATTTCATCTATTCCATCTATCACATATTCCAACAAGGATCTAGACATTTAATCTTGAACTACTCTCTCTTCTAGATTGATGCCATTCACTTTCACTTAGCATGACCACCTCCTACTTGTACATGTCTGGGGACACATTTTTGTAATACTTACATATATGATAAAATATTATATAGTTTTTCTATGATAAAGCATGTGTTAGAGAAGACTATCAAGGTTCGATACAATTGGAATCAAAACCAAATCCACAAAATGAGTGCCATGCACATAGTAGAGAGTCTAGTTCCATGTCAGTTAACAAAAGGGGTGAGAATAAAGTGTAGACTACCATAGCTACCCTAGACACTATATGTCTAGGATTTCTTTCCATTGATGCACATCATCTCCAAATAATATGATTTCCCATACCACCATATTATAAGGAAATAATGACACCTTAGGACCTACTATACCACAAGCACCAGTCTAGACTAAGTTCTCAAACATCTAGGTGCTAACCTAGAGGCTAGGTTAGATATAGTCTCTACAAGACAACTATTCTAACCCTAAAGTTGTTCAAGTTCAAGGTTTTATTTAGTTTGAGTTGCATAATGAGAAAATGTTTGTCTTTGCTATTGTTCATGCTCTAATACAACCTATGACGTCCCCGGATTTTCCAAAATCTTAATCTAATATGTGACGTCCAAATTGAAACCTCACCTCAGCAAGAATCCCAAATTGAAAATCACACACTAAGCTAAGAAGAAGAAAATCAAGGTTGTCAAAGGAAAACAACAGTAGCACATGAACATGAACAATAAAACAAACCATACAACAAGAACTCACCATTCAACTTACAATTACATAATAAATTGTTATAACATTTGATATTACATATTGAATAGCAAAGTTTTACATATGCATGTACTACATTCTAAAATAGGATCTTAAGACAATAGGTCCATTTGTACATCAACTCGCCACACAACTCTCACTATTTTGGTCCTTAAAGAGCATATGTCCACAACCTAAACAAAGATTACATGTGGTACACATCAGCAAAATATTCTAAAATATTGTACTGAGTACGTCTATGTGTCTTTTTATATATCTCTCATTACTAAGACTTGGCAATAAGATAAAACTAGTACTTGGTAGTAACAAAAGAAATATAACAAAAGCATACTTGAACAAATATATGTTTATTAACAAAAGAGAACACATATTTTCAGTACATTTTCCATTATATCATACATGCATTGACTGTCGAAGGTTGAATGCATTGAAGGCCTTATGATTGACTACCAAAGAATTTAAACTATTTCATAATGTGATCAGAATACCAAAGAGTTGTATCACTTTCAAGTACATGACTACCAAAGAGTTGTACTTTATTTTCCATCACTTGACTACCAAAGAGTTGAAGTGATAAGATATAATGGAGCAAGAATATTATATTTCATGTGTTCATAGCCGTAAGTATGGAAAATCAAGCAAGATATCATACAAGAACAATCATTTCATCCAATATCATATGTCAAGTATTTTATTACACATATAATACAAGCATGTTGTATAATAAGCCAAGTAAGAGGTAAAGTGTACCTTAAACCATGATAATATAATCATCACATATTCATGGATCATATATATCTTTGGTCAACCCTGATTAAGACAAGATCACATATCACCATTGATCTCATCATCTTAACCCTATTTATGTTCATTAGGGTTTGACTTAGTCATTGGGATATTCCTATCATTATTTCTTGGCTTACTCTTCTTTTTATTTGGGATTGATGTTACTGATGTTGTATTCCAGATTAAGATCAATTGTATGACCTTTAGTTTCCATATCATTGTGTGTATGTATTAACCCTATATCATATTCATAAACTTATTAGGGTCTATATCACATTAAGAGAAATCATCATGTAACATGAATTTTGTGCATAAATATTGATATCAAGTTACATGTTAGCTTCCAATTACTGAAATAAGGGTGTTCTGTAAATTCCATCATTTATTGATCATAAACATATTTATTGCATTTTAATTAGTATTATTAGTCCTAATTAGACATATGAAGCATATTAAACAATTTCATATCAAAACATCATCATATCCAATATTGTATAGATTATATATCATATTTAGGAGTTACTGGTGCATTATCATAATTTTATGTCATCATTTGATATTTATTACACATGAAATAAGCATTATACATATTACATGATATCATTGATATTTAAGCATCAAAAGATTGATATTATAGTTCATGTTGTTCTACTGACTTTTCTAAGAATTTTAGTACCTTGTTTGTATTTTTCTGATAAGCGGGCTATTTTCTATGATTTATTGAAGATTTGTACAATACTGAAGATTATTACCTTTTTTGAGGCAATCAGAAGTTGCCACGTGTCCAATAAGGATAGTAGTTCCTTCTCTGTCTGGGGTTCTTGCTGAGCCAGATGGTTCTCGTGGTTTGGAATCCTATTGGCTCTGTGTTGGCTGGTTGTCGGTCGTTGGTTGGTCCAGTTGGATCTATTTTCTTTGCTTGAATTGGTCAGGTTAAGGTTTAATCTGGCCATTTTCTTGGACATGGGGCCAGGTTGCTCTTGTCCTTTCCCTCTGAAACACGCCCGTCTATTCTCCAGCACTTGAGGCCCGCTGCCATAGTGCTCTCCTCTAATAAGCAATAGACTGAGTCACGATGCTCCTCATCCATTTCTAAAGATACTATCAACTTTAGTGTCAACTTCCTCACCTCCACGACAGCTCATCTCCTAGGATTTGACTTTGGAGATATCCATCCACAAACTCACCATAGCCAATGCATCTATGGCAGAACAGAAGAGGGGAAAAGCTCCTATGCATAGAAACTTGGATCTAATGCTTCGTAAAGCATCACAACCCTTCAATGAACTTCACCATTTCCCCCAAAAGCGATGGGAGACACTTACTCATAGCTCCCAAGCTCTGTCTTCATCTCTGGACAATAGGGTTTCGTTGACTACCATCGCCATCTCGAGATTCCACTAAAATGACGGGGTTGGATGCCCCAAAACTCGGGCTTGCTTTCTCCTTGTTTGCCTTCCTCAAAATCCCCTTCCACCACATGATCTCTACTCCCCGTCATCCCCTGTTCACCGTGGTCGAGAACTTGTGAGAATGGAGGGCTCATTTTGTCTGTATACCAAACTAATAACCCTAAGTAAGGGGCCAGGGTATTTGCTACGGTGAGTAGATCCTGACTGCTTGGTCACTTCCTCTTTTGAACACAAAATTAAAGATTGTAGTGGTGTGGATTCTTGCACACCACACTGCTCCCATGACTCCTCTAAATCTGAAGCTTGGTGATGATCTCAGTGCCATCCAATATACATCTAGTGGTTGTGATAGACTCTTGACATTATCGGATTTATGGCTCACTTAAGCCAACAGTCACTACATTTGGATTGTTAATGCATGGTCGTGATTTGTCCATGCAGCCTACCCAAAATTAATGGGGCGTGTGACACCATCTGATATCACAACTTAGTTCTATAAATCATCAAAGAATCATACTATTTCATCATCTTCAAACCTAAATAACTCCCTCTATTAGCATCTAAATATAATGAAACTTTGACCATAGTTTTATCACAACTCAAGCTACATGTACTCGAATTTTGTACCAAAATATCACTTCTTGGGCAATCAATTAATTCATTGAAAGAGACATAAATCTTATAAACATTATAGATACAATCCATATCCAATGACCTCCAAACTTTGTCAAAGTACTTTGGACTCTTAATAAAAATCTAACATATGAATACGCTTATGTCATTTGGTTTCCAAAGACACCAAAAGTTCACTCTATCACATCCTACACACCTTAAAAGAAATTCTATCCTAGAAATTAAGCCAAAATCTAGTCATTCACATCATATACATCTTAAAAGAAATTGCATCCTTGAAATTAAGTCATCTATTACTTTAAGAAAATCAAAAGATCTTCACCCACATGTAGGATACTACTATAGGTACAACATCTCCAACAACAAGTGGTCTAGAACTTGTTTAACCACTCCTATGAGGCTCTAAAAGCATCTAAGGTGAACTATCCCTTCAAAATAGTTTAGGAACTCAAGTTATGTCATGACATATTTCATATGTTTGGATTTTCATACTCATTTTACCCATTCATTATACATTGGCATATACTTCCTATGAAATATTTAAATGTAATTAACTCACTTTATCCATCTAGATGATATCAAGGTGCCATCCTCACTTCACTATGGTAATATTCCAATGATATTCAACATCTTTATTAAGCATTATATTAACAGCACAACTAAGAAGTATCATTAATATGATCTCATTTAACTTTGCATAGTTGGTTGCAAACATTATTAGTGACTTGATCATTAGATTTACCATCTTATAATGTAATTGTTTTTCATGTAAATGGTTATCCATTTATACATTGAGATCTATTAAACTATCTCTAGGTATTTCACCATGTCAAATATAAATATCACCTCTCGTATTAGATCAAATTCTCACATATATTGTATCATGGTTGTGCTAAACAAACTTATGGGACTAGTTTATTAAACATATATCAAAGCTTTATCTAGCCAAATTGAGGTCCTAACCCTTATCACGAGGGTAGTGTCATGCTCAGTCTCTATGAGCTCACTCAACTCTATGAGTATCTTATAAGTAAAAACTTTATCTACCCTCTTTGGTCTAGGGTTATCAGGTCTACCTCAACAGCACTGGTTATCTTTATATAAACTCTAACCACATAAGCACAAAACAAAACATGATATGATATTACCATAAAAGGTTCTCTACCCATGAGATATTATTACTCAAAACTTTGTTATACACGTCCACTAGATTCCTAGAAGAAACCACCAACCTGAGTTGGATACCTTATAAAAATAAACATAGTTACCTCGTATAGGGTCTTGGGTATCTCTCCCTCACCCAGATGGTAGGTTTTCATATCCATGTTCACATTTACATATATAACCAACCTCTCTTTGACTCTAGGGTTCAACTAGCTATAAGAATCATGCACAAATCAACTCAGCTCATTCACTCAGGAGTAGTCTAGTTTAGGACATATCATATCACATATTTCTCATCATTCTCATATCCTGGAGTTTAGGTTCTATGACCTTATCCCTTTGGGTCTCACCCTCTTCAGAGTTAACCCTAAAACTGGTCCTAAAACTAGAGGTCCTCCTTCTTAAAGAGCTTGAGGCTTTTGTTGAGTCACATCTTGTCTTAACTTAGTGTATATTAACTTAGAAAAACCTATAAACTTGCATCATAAAAACTCATCTCAAATATGAACTTAGGTCCTCAAAGACAAACTTGATCATCTCAATTCATCTTATATCATATATGTAAGTCTTAGATCTTATAATCTAAACATATTTCATCTATTCCTTCTATCACATATTCCAACAAGGTTCTAGATATCTAATCTAGAACTACTCTCTCTTCTAGACTAATGCCATTCACTTTCACTTAAGTTGCATGACCACCTCCTACTCGTGCATGTGTGGGGACACATTTTTTAAATACTTACATATATAATAAAATATTATACAGTTTTTCTCTATTAAAGCATGTGTTAGAGAAAAATATCAAGGTTCGATCCGATTGGAATCAAAACCAAGTCTACTTCCATGTCACTTAACGAAAGGGGTGAGGACAAAGTGTAGACTAGTGTAGCTACCCTATACAATGATCTCTATATGTCTAGGATTTCTCTTCCCTTGATGCACATCATCTTAAATTAATGTGACGTCCCATACCGCCACATTATAAGGAAATAATGACACCACAGGACCTGTTATACCACAAGCACCAGACTAGTCTAAGTTCGCAGACATCTAGGTGCTAACCTAGAGGCTAGGTCAGATCTAGTCTCTATAAGATGACTATTCTTACCCTAAAGATGTTCAAGTTCAAGGTTTTCTTTAGTTTGAGTTGCATAATGAGCAAATGTTGGGCTTTTCTATTGTTCATGCACTTATACCACCAGTAACGTCCCCGGATTTTCTAAAATCTTAATCTAATGTGAGGCGTGCAAATTGAAGCCTCACCTCAATGAGAATCCCAATTTAAACACCACACACTAGGCTAAGAAGAAGAAAATCAAGGGAGTCAAAGGAAAACAACAGTAGCACATGCACATGAACAATAAAACAAACCATACAACAAGAGCTCACCATTCAACATATAATTACATAATGAATTGTTACAACATTTGATATTACATATTGAATAGAAAAGTTTTACTTATGCATGTACTACATTCTAAAATAGGATCTTAAGACAATAGGTCCACCTGTACATCAGCTCGCCACTATCTTGGTCCTTCAAGAGCACATCTCCACAGCCTAAATAAAGATTACATGTGGTACACATCAGCACAATATTTTAAAATATTGTACTGGGTACGTCTACGTGTCTTTTTATATACCTCTCATTACTAAGACTTGGCAATAAGATTAAACTAGTACTTGTCAGTAACAAAAGAAATATAACAAAAGCATACTTGAACAAAGATATATTTATTAACAAAAGAGAACACATATTTTAGTTACATTTTTCATTATATCATACATGCATTGACTGCCGAAGTTTGAATGCACTGAAGGCCTTATGATTGACTACCAAAGAGTGGGATCATTTCATAATGTGACCAGACTACCAAAGAGTTGGATCACTTTCAAGTACCTGACTACCAAAGATTTGAAGTACTTCATTTTCCATCACTTGACTACCAAAGAGTTGAAGTGATTAGATATAATGGAACAAGTATATTATGTTTCATATGTTCATAGCCGTAAGTATGGAAAATCAAGCAAGATATCATATAAGAACAATCATTTCATCCTATATCATATGCCAAGTATATTACTACACATATAATACAAGCATATTATATATATAAGCTAAGTAAGAGGTAAAGTGTACCTTAAGCCAAGATAATATAATCATCACATATTCATAGATCATCTATATCTTTAGTCAACCCTGATTAAGACAAGATCATATATCACCATCGATCTCATCATCTTAACCATGTTTATGTTCATTAGGGTTTGACTTAGTCTATGGGATATTTCTATCATTATTTCTTATCTTACTCATCTTGTTATTTGGGATTGATGTTAGTGATGTTGTATTCCAGATTAAGATCAATTGTATGACCTTTAGTTCCATATCATTGTGTGCATGTCTTAACCCTTGATCATATTCATAAACTTATTAGGGTTTATATCACACTAAGAGCAATCATCATGTAACATGAATTTCGTGCATAACTATTGATATCAAGTTACATATTAGCTTCCAATTACTGAAATAAGGGTGTTCTATAAATTCCATCATTTATTGATCATAGACGTATTTATTGCATTTTAATTAGTGTTATTAGTTCTAATTAGAAATATGAATCATATTACACAATTTCATATTGAAACGTCACCATATCCAATATTGTATAGATTATATATCATATTTAGGATTTATTGGTCCATTATCATAATTTTAGGTCATCATTTGATATTTATTACACTTGAAATAAGAATTATACATATTATGTGATATCATTTATATTTAAGCATCAAAAGATTGATAATATAGTTCATGTTTTTCTACCAATTGTTCTAAGAATTTTAGTAACTTGTTTGTATTTTTCTGATAAGCAGGCTATTTTCTATGATTTATTGAAGATCTATACATTACTGAAGATTATTACTTTTTTGAGGCAATCAGAAGTCGTCACGTGTTATGTAAGGATAGTAGTTCCTTCTCTATATGGGGTTCTTGCTAAGCCAAATGGTTCTCATGGTCTAGAATCCTATTGGCTTTGTGTTGGCTGGTTGTCTGCCATTGGTTGGTCTAGCTGAATCTCTTTTCTTTGCTTGAGTTTGTCGGGTTAAGGATTGACCTGGACATTGTCTTGGACATGGGGCTAGTTTGCTCCTCTCCTTTCCCTCTAGAACACGCCCCTCTATTCTCCAACACTTGAGGCCCGCTACCACAGGGTTGTCCTCTAACAAGCAATAGACTGAGTCACGATGCTCCTCATCTGTTTCTAAAGATACTATCAGCTTCATTGTCAACTTCCTCACCTCCATGATAGCTCATCTCCTAGGATTAAACTTTGGAGATATCCCTCCACAAACTCACCATAGACAATGCATCTATGGCAGAGCAGAACAGGGGAAAAGCTCCTACGCATACAAGCTTGGATCTAATGCTTCGTAAAGCATCGTAACCCTTCAATGAACTTCACCATATACCCTAAAAGCGGTGGGAGACATTTACTCATAGCTCCCAAGCTCTGTCTTCATCTCCTTAAAAAAGGGGTTGGTTGACTACCATCTCCAACTTGAGATTCCACTAAAATGACAGGGTTGGACTCCCCAAAATTCAAGCTTCCTTTCTCCTTGTTTGCCTTCCTTAAAATCCCCTTCTACTGCCTGATCTCTACTCCCTGTCATCCCCTGCTCACCGTGGTGGAGAACTTGTGAGAATGGAAGGCTCATTTTATTTGTATACCAAACTAATAACCCTAAAAAAGGGGGTCAGGGTATTCACTACGCTGAGTAGAGCCTGACTGCTTGGTCACTTCCTCTTTTGAATACACAATCAAAGATCGTGGTGGTGTGGATTCCCGCACACCACACTGCTCCCATGACTCCTCTAAATCTGAAGCTTGGTGATGATCTCAGTGCCATCCGATATACATCCAGTGGGTGTGACAGGCTCTTGACCTTATCGGATTTGTGGCTCACTTAAGACAATAGTCACTACATTTGGATTGTTAATGCATGGTTGTGATTTGTCCATGCAGCCTGCCCAAAATTAATGGGGAGTGTGACACCATCTGATATCCCAACATAGGTCTATAAATCATCATAGAATCATACTATTTCATCATCTTCAAACCTAAATAACTCCCTCTATTAGCATCAAAATATAATGAAACTTTGTCCATAGTTTTATCACAACTCAAGCTACATTGTACTTGAATTTTGTACCAAAATATCACTTCTTGAGCAATCAGTTAATTAATTGAAAGAGACATAAATCTTAGGAACATTATAGATACAATCCATATCCTATGACCTCCAAACTTCATCAAAGTACTTGGGACTCTTAATAAAAATCTAACATATGAATACACCTATGTCATTTTGTTTCCAAAGACACCAAAAGTTCACTCTATCACATCCTACACACCTTAGAAAAAATTCCATCCTAGAAATTAAACCAAAATCTAGTCCTTCACGTCATATACATCTTAAAATAAATTGCATCCTCGAAATTAAGTCATCTCTTACTTTAAGAAAATCAAAAGATCTTCACCCACATGTAAGATACTACGATAGGTACAACATCTCCAACAACAAGAGGTCTAGAACTTGTTTAACCACTCCTGTGAGGCTCTAAAAGCATCTAAGGTGAACTATCCCTTCAAAAGAGTTTAGGAACTCAGGTTATGTCATGACATATTTCATATGTTTGGATTTTCACCCTCATTTTACCCAAGCATTAAACATTTACATATACTTCCTGTGAAAGATTTAAATGTAATTAACTCACTTTATCCATCTAGATGATATCAAGGTTCCATCATCACTTCACTATGGTAATATTCCAATGATATTCAAAATCTTTATTAAGCATTATATTAACAGCACAACTAAGAAGTATCATTAATATGATTTCATTTAACTTTGCATATCTGGTTGCAAACATTATTAGTGTCTTGATCATTAGATTCACCATCTTATAATGTCTTTGTTATTCGTGTAAATGGTTATCCATTTATACATTGAGATCTATTAAACCATCTCTAGGTATTTCACCATGTCAAATCTAAATATCACCTCTCGTATTAGATCAAATTCTCACATATATTGTATCATGGTTGTGCTAAACAAACTAATGTGGTTGGTTTATTAAATATACATAAAATCTTTATCTATCCCAATTGAGGTCCTAACCCTTATCATGAGAGTAGTGTCATGCTCAGTCTCTATGAGCTCACTAAACTCTATGAGTATCTTATAAGTAAAAACTTTATCTTCCCTCTTTGTTCTAGGGTTATCAGTTCTACCTCAATGGCATTGGTTATCTTTATATAAACTCTAACCACATAAGCACAAAACAAAACATGATATGATATTACCATAAAAGGTTCTCTACCCATGAGATATTATTACTCAAAACTTTGTTATACACGTCCACTAGATTCCTAGAAGAAACCACCAACCCGAACTGGACACTTTACAAAAACAAACATAGTTACCTCGTCCAGGGTCTTGGGTATCTCTCCCTCACCTAGATGGTAGGTTCTCATAATCATGTTCACATGTACATATATAACCAACCTCTCTCTAACTCTAGGGTTTGGTCCTCTCAAGGACATCTAGGGTTCAACAAGCTATAAGAATCATGCACAAATCAACTCAACTCATTCACTCAAGAGTAGTCTACTTTAGGACATATCATATCACATATTTCTCATCATTCTCATATCCTAAAGTTTAGGTTCTATGACCTTCTCCCTTTGGGTCTCACTCTCTTCGAAGTTAACCCTAAAACTAGTCCTAACACTGGTGGTCCTCCTTTGTAAAAGAGCTTGAGGCTTTTGTTGAGTCACGTCTTGTCTTAACTTAGTGTATATTAACTTAGAAAAACCTATAAACTTGCATCATAAAAACTCATATTAAATCTAAACTTAGGTCCTCAAAGACAAACTTGATCATCTCAATTCATCTTATATCATCTATGTAAGTCTTAGATCTTATAATCTAAACATATTTCGTCTATTCCATCTATCACATATTCCAACAAGGATCTAGATATCTAATATAGAACTACTCTCTCTTCTACACTGATGTCATTCACTTTCACTTAGGTTGAAATGACCACCCCCTACTCGTACATGTGTGGGGACACATTTTTTAAATACTTACATATATAGTAAAATATTATATAGTTTTTTTCTGAAAAGCATGTGTTAGAGAAAAATATTGAGGTTCGATCTGATTGGAATCAAAACCAAAGTCTAGTTCCATGTCACTTAACAAAAGGGGTGAGAACAAAGTGTAGACTAGTGTAGCTACCCTAGACAAAGAGTCCTATACATCTAGGATTTCTCTTCCCTTGATGCACATCATCTTAAAATAATACGACGTCCCATACTGCCACAATATAAGGAAATGATGACACCTTAAAACCTGTTATACCACAAGCACCAGACTAGACTAAGTTCTCAGACATCTAGGTTCTAACCTATAGGCTAGGTCAGATCTATTCTCCATAATATGACTATTCTAACCCTAAAGATGTTCAAGTTCAATGTTTTATTTCGTTTGAGTTGCATAATGAGCAAATGTCGGGCTTTTCTATTATTCATGCTCTTATACCACCTGTAACGTCCCCAAATTTTCCAAAATCTTAATCTAATGTGTGACATCCAAATTGAAGCCTCACCTCAATGAGAATCCCAATTTAAACACCACACACTAGGCTAAGAAGAAGAAAATCAAGGGAGTCAAAGGAAAACAATAGTAGCACATGCACATGAACAATAAAACAAACCATACAACAAGAGCTCACCATTCAACATATAATTACATAATGAATTGTTACAACACTTGATATTACATATTGAATACAAAACTTTTACATATGCATGTACTACCTTCTAAAACAAGATCTTAAGACAATAGGTCCACCTATACATCAGCTCGCCACACAACTCTCAACTATCTTGCTCCTTCAAGAGCACATCTCCACAGCCTAAATAAAGATTACATGTGATACACCTCAGCACAATATTTTAAAATATTGTACAGAGTACATCTATGTGTCTTTTTATATACCTCTCATTGCTAATACTTGGCAATAATATTAAACTACTACTTGGAAGTAACAAAAGAAATATAACAAAAGCATACTTGAACAAAGATTAATTTATTAAACAAAGAGAACACATTTTAGGCACATTTTCCATTATATCATCCATGCAATGACTACCGAAGGTTGAATGCACTAAAGGCCTTATGATTGACTACCAAAGAGTTGCATCATTTCATAATGTGACCAGACTACCAAAGAGTTGGATTACTTTCAAGTACTTGACTACCAAAGATTTGAAGTACTTCATTTTCCATCACTTGACTACCAAAGAGTTGAAGTAATTAGATATAATGGAACAAGTATATTATGTTTCATGTATTCATAGCAATAAGTATGGAAAATCAAGCAAGATATCATACAAGAATAATCATTTCATCCAATATCATATGCCAAGTATTTTACCACACATATAATACAAGCATATTATATAATAAGCTAAGTAAGAGGTAAAGTGTACCTTAAACCAAGATAATATAATAATCACATATTCATAGATCATCTATATCTTTGGTCAACCATGATTAAGACAAGATCGCATATCACCAACGATCTCATCATCTTAACCTTTTTTATGTTCATTAGGGTTTGACTTATTAGTTGGGACATTCATGTGATTATTTCTTGTCTTACTCTTCTTGTTATTTGGGATTGATGTTATTGATGTTGTATTCGAGATTAAGACCAATTGTATGACCGTTAGTTTCTATATCATTGTGTGCTTGTGTTAACCCTAGATCATATTCATGAACTTATTAGGGTTTATATCACATTAAGAGAAATCATCATGTAACATGAATTTCGTTCATAACTTGATATCAAGTTACATATTAGCTTCAAATTACTGAAATAAGGGTGTTCAGTAAATTTTAGTACCTTATTTGTATTTTTTTGATAAGTGGGCTATTTTCTATGATTTATTGAAGATTTGTACATTACTGAAGATTATTACCTTTTTCGAGCCAATCTGAAGCCTCCACGTGCCCAGTAAGGGTAGAGGCTCCTTCTCTGGCATGGGTTCTCAATGAGCTGGATGGTTCTCGTGCACTAGAATCCTATTGGCTCTGTGTTGGGTGGTTGTCGACCACTGGTTGGTCCAGCTGGATCTCTTTTCCTTGCTTGAGTTGGTCAAGTTCAAGGTTGAGCTGGCCATTGGGCCGTTCGCTCCCCTCCTTTCCCTTTGGAACATGCCCATCTATTCTCCAGCACTTGAGGCTCACTGTGGTAGGGCTCTCCTCTGATGAGCAACAAGCTAAGTCATGATGTTCCTCATCTGTTTCTAAAGATACAATCAGCTTTGCTGTCAACTTCCTCACCTCCATGACTGTTAATCTCCTTGGATTCGACTTTGGAGATATCCCTCCACAAACTCACTGTCGCCAGTGTAGTTGTAGCAGAGCAGAAGAGGGGAAAAGTTCATATGCATCCAAACTTAGATCTAATGCTTCCTAAAGCATCACAACTCTTCAAAAAACTTCACCATATTCCCCAAAAGTGATGGGAGACACTTACTCATAGCCCCCGATCCCTGTAACTAGGGTTGGTCGACTACTGTCACCACCTCGAGAGTCCACTAAAACAATGGGGTTGGATTCCCCTAAACTTGTGCTTTCTTCCTCATTCTTTGTCTTCCTCAAAATCCCCTTCTACTACCTAATACCTCCATGCTCTACTCCTTATCATCCCCTGCTCACCGTGGTGGAGAACTTGTGAGAATGGAGGGTTCATTCTGTCTTTATACCAAACTAATAACCCTAAGTAAGGGGTCGGGGATTCACTACGGTGATTCGAGCCTAACTGCTTGGTCACTTCCTCTTTTGAATGCACAATTAGATATCATGGTGGTGTGGATTATCGCACGCCACACTACTCCCATGACTCCTCCAAACTGGAGCTTGTTGATGATATCAGTTCCATCCAATATACACCTAGCAGATGTGACAGGCTCTTGACATGACCAGATCTATGGCTCACTTAAGAGAACAGTCACTACAGTTGGATTGTTAATGCATGGTTGTGATTTTCCATGCAACATGCCCAAAATGAAAGGGGTGTGTGACACCGTCTAATATCCCAACTTAGGTCTATAAATCATCAAAGAAGCATATATTATTTCATCATCTTCAAACTTAAATAACTCCCTCTACTAGCATCGAGATCTAATGAAACTTTGACCATAGTTTTATCACAACTCAAGCTACAATGTACTAGAATTTTGTACCAAAATATCACTTCTTGAGCAGTCAGTTAATTCATCGACAGAAACATAAATCTTAGGAACATTACAGATACAATCCATAACTTATGACCTCCAAACTTCATCAAACACTTGGGACTCTTAATATAAATGAATGAGGGTTTGTGATTATGTATGATAGAGTTTCTAAAGATACATATGAATGCACTTATGTCATTTTGTTTCTAAATACACAAAAATTTCACTCTATCATACATAATCACAAACCCTCATTCACTCTAATAACCCTACTTCCATCAATTATCCAAAAACCTCTAACACTCTTACTCCAATAATCATTCTGATACTCCATCAAGATTCCTACTCCATTGTCACAACCCAACTTTCAAAGACAATTTAAAACTTAGAATGAAGTTTTCTAAATAATAATAGTTGAGAGGCTTTAATACAAAATTACCAATAATGGTTGTCCTTATATGAAAATGGGATAAGAAAATATAGAATATGACTCAATTTCATATTTCACTTTCAAATATGTATATCATTTAACTCATGATGATACTATTTTCTTTTCTCTGTCCTCCAAGATGGCCATAAAGCATAGGAATGGTTAAAGATATGACCATGTGACTCTTGAATGAGAGAATCTCGAATTTGTGACTCAAGGATTCAATAAAAGGAACCTTTTCAAATTATTTTACCATTCATGCATAATAATTAAGATTAATGGCCAACATAGAGATCATGGACCAAAACATGTAAAAAATAGAAAACTAATTGCCTTGGAATATTATAGACCATCATATTAATCTATGGTTCAAATTTGAGGTCATTTGGACCATGTTTGAACCCTCCAATCAATTAAGACAAATTTGAAGATAGTTTGACCTAGGTTTGAATACTATTTCATTTAATGAGAGAAATTAACCCTATGGTTTGGTTTATTTGCATTGTCCTACACTTCTTATTTGTTTTTCCTTTTTGGGATCGATCGAACGGCCGTTATCTAATGTACTCATGATACAATGACTCTAGAGTCATCAACTACCTCTGTGTTCTTGGCAAGTTGGAACTCATATACAATGATTGCTTTCCCAATTTGATTCTCAAAAATGGTAACTTCTCTCTAAGAGATCTCATCATCATCCTATTCTTCTCTCTCCCCTAAACCCAACCATCCCTATTTTCTAGGGGTTTCATGCCCTGTAGACAAAACTCCCATTAGGGATTTCTTCTCCTATCTGCCATTGAGTTCCAGACAACACCACAAACCCCCTATGCCTATATAGCTATCCTAAAAGATCTTACCCTCAACTCCTCTACCTTCAATTGAACCTGTATTACCCTAAACCTCCTGGACATATTCCATTTTCTTCTCCAGCTGCAGTCGCAGCCCCATAGCCCTCAACACCACCTTCTGTACCATTAACCATTATGTAAGTATCCCTGGACCCCCTACTTGCTTTCTCAAATGCCTCTTTGTCGTGTGTCTCTACCAAACTCTCTACCCTATAGATCACCTATTTCCTTACTGGCATTCAAAGATGTGATGTTCCTCTGGTCCTTTGGCTTAGGTGAAGCCTCATGTAAGTCCCAATGACCCCTGCGAAGTTTTCCCTAACTTCAATTGACGTTTTTGCGTCCTTGTTTATCGTTTTGGGACCTCCGGCTATCTCTTTTGTCGCTGCTCTTTCCGATGGTCTAGTGTCTCTTCCAACCTTAACATTGGGTGCATCGTCTTTGTCTCGGTGCAACAAAGCTACAGGAACTCCTAGCTACTCATGTGCAGTTGTTCATCGTGAGCTTTAGTTAAAGTTCCTCCACCAGGCATGCTACTCACGACATGGATTGAAGGAGTCAATTATGGGTCCTTGAATGACCATGTAACCCCCACAGTTTCAATCACTTTGGCTTATAAGAGCAGTGTTGGTATTTCAGTTCTCATTTCTTTTCTTCGCGAGTTTGATAATTAAGTTGAAAAGACCAATTTTCCCCCACATATTGAATCGACTAATGTATCATATAATGGCATTTAAGGGATTTGACCCACCCTCATTTCCTTAACCAATGATCTGCTAGGGAGAGTCCCTTTGCTAGATGGAAAGAATTGATTGGACCAGGGCCAATGACCGCTAATTTTGGATAAAAAGCACACGTGGCTTTTTCTCATTTTTAGATTGGTCTTTTTTTGGAAATTTGTAGTAAATTGATGTTTCATCAGAAAATTTCAAATAAATAGTCATTGAAAAGGATTTTTTGAGAGAAATCCTACTAGGTTTTCAATCCATGATTTGCCTTCCTATTCTGATGTTTTATTAGAAACCCTAATTTGACCCATGAAACCCTAATTATGTATTACATGTAATTAATATGATCTAATCCAACTTAGAATTTCTAATGTAATTATGTTGATCAATAAGCCTAACACTAATGCACTCAAACCCTAATCTACCCTAGTTCAACCTAGGATAAATACAATGTATTGATTTATGATGTTCAATCAACATGTATAGATACTTAGAGCCTAATCAAGTCAAGGGAAGTTTTGACCTAGATTTCACTCAAAAATAGGAGAGGCTCTCTTAGGATCATCTTATCTCCAAGGTAAATGGGTCATGCTACTAACCATAAGTATTCATGGCTGATTGCATGCTAAGTATAAAGTAGACATTATCATTTCAAAAATAATTTTTTAATCATGATCCCTCTATATCACCGCTTGATGATTGTTATGTCCTATGGTTATAATGTTCACTATGATTAGAGTTTATGATTTATGACTCATGAAATTGATGTTAATGTTCAAGAAGGAGAAAACCCATCATGTGAATAGGGAGAAATATCATCGTGTTAAGTTCAAGAATCATGTTAATGTTGATGTTAATGTTAATTTCATGTTAATGATCAATTGAATTGGAATTGAAGTAGTCTTTATATGCTCCTGAATCATGAACCTCAAGGTGTCATCGAGGGTTTTCCTAGCATCAACGGATTTCCTAGCAATCATGTGCTCCTAAGGGGGTGTCATAGAGGGATGTATATAATTACTTTTCAATTCTTCATGTTATTAATGAATCAAGAATGCTTATAGTTAATTCATGTCAACTTTTCTTACATGTCAAGTATATTTTACTTTTTTACGTTATAAAGTTCTAGTACCATTTATTGATGTGTTGATTTTCCCCTTTGCATGGTTGGGGATGTGATGTACCCAGGAGTTGGAGAAAATAAGGACTCAATAGGAGAAAGACGGGATTAGAAGACCTTCAAGAGCTAATTGGTGGGGTTCCATCCATGCTAGGTGATCCAATCATGTAGAAATGTTTAATTTCATGCCTATTTTTCTATGATTAGAATTTTAGAAAAGTTATAAAAGTTAGATATAGTTTCCTATTCAAAGAACAATGTATGGATCTCAATGGTGATTTATGTATTTATTTGCTATGTATTAATGTGACATCCCCTTTAAGATGAAAGCTTCCACTGAGTTATGTTGAATATTAAAGGGTGAGATGTTACATTAATGGTATCAGAGAGAATAAATGGATGGCCACCAGATAGCAACCCAATTCATATGTTCTAACCCTATGTTTATGTGACCTTTTTCAAATAGCCCCTAAGAAATTAGACAAGGGAAAGGATCAGGATGATGGCTCTAGCTCTTATAGTTGGGGAAGTGGACCAAGAGGAAACCCTAAGGCAGCCCTAGAAGATCAGGTCCAAGCCCTCACCAATGTCTTAGCACAAGGGCAACATCAACCTAGACATCATGATCTAACTCTAGTGGACTTCCTAAAGATAAGGCCTGACTCTTTCTCGGGTGAAGGAGAAATTGATGTAGTCACCATAGAGGAGGAGTGGATTATGGGCATGGAGCATTGCTTCTGAGCTATGAACTATCCTCGATACTCTAGAGTTTTCTATGCAACCCACATGTTCAAAGGAGCAGCCATCATATTGTGGGAAAACTACCTCAACTCAAGGGCAGTTGAAGCACCTCTACTTACATGGGAAAGATTTGTTGAAGCCTTCCAGGACCACTATGTGTCTGAAGCCATGATTGAGAAGAAGGAATAGAGTTTGCCAATTTGGCTCAAGTGGGTGACATGATTGTGACCCAATATGCCATGAAGTTTAGGGTCTTACAAAAGTATGGCTATGATTATGATGAACGTCACAGAACATAGAAATTCATTTGAGGACTCAAGCTCAACTTGAGCTTTGCCTTGTCAGGAAAAGGACACAAGACCCTCCAAGCTACCCTAGATGCAACCCTAGAACTTTATGATCACCCTATAATATCCTACAAGAAGAAAGGTCCCCATAAGAACAACTAATATCAACCTCCCAACAACCCTAAGAGAAAGGTACATGAGCCTGTAGTAGAAGATGAGAAGCCCCAATGTCCAACGTGCAAGAAGGACCATGCAGGTATGGTATGGGTGCATGTTACTATTGTGGAGAAACTTGCCACCTCAAGTCAAGTTTCCCTAAGCTCACAAAAAAGGACCATAATCCACCTCCTATGAGACTAGCTATGATTTTTTCTATGGAAGTAGAAAAAAGGATGAGGAATGATGTAATAATTAGTTATTTTGAACCCTTTTACGAAACACATTCAATTTTTCATGCAAATTTTAGTAATGCTTTCATCAAATGAAGAAGTAATGAAAACCCTAAGGTGGGTAGTACCCCCAAAAAAATCTAAGGACGAAATTAGTTTTTAGGTTGGTAGAATTGGCACATCCCAACTTTTAAAGCTAATTTAAAACTTAGAATGAAGTTTTTCTAGATAATAATAGTTGAAGGGTTTTAACACAAAAGACCAATAATAGTTGTCCTTATATGAAAATGGGATAAGAAAACGTAAAATAAGACTCAATTTCATATTTCACTTTTAAATGTGCATTATGTATTGTTGTCTAAATTGGACATTATGTTAATCCCTTTGTTTTGATAATGACAAACATTTCATTCTTGTGGTTTTAACGTGCTATTTGAGTATTTCAGGAACAAGCGTATAAGGTGGTGGATAACAAAGACTTGGAAGAACAATTTGATAAAATCGCTTTATTTTCATGATTGTAATCAAATGTAAATGCTTGTACAAGTATATAATGTACAAGTAATTAGATATCATGTAAATCAAGCGTTTAGATCTTCCCTATCCACTCACAACACTTAGATAGGCCATTCCCCAAGATAGTATCACAATTGCACATTGATACACACACTTAGTAAATGAATACATTGAGTCAGTAATATTCTCGGTCGACAAATCGTCGATCGAGAAAATATCGGTCGACAAAAACTTTAACCGAGAAACTCTCGGTCGACAAAATCTTCGATCGAGAATAGACCCTACTAGCCGTTAGACCCAGCAGACAAAGTGGTTGGGAGTTGGAAATGAACGATGTAAACACTTGCTCCAGGAGGTCCCTCGGTCGACAAATCTTCGACCGAGAAGGACTCTCGGTCGACAAATCTTCGACCGAGAAAAGTTCTGTATGCACTTTTCAGGGTCAATTAACTAGCCATTGCAAATGCAATTAGTGGACACATAACGGCTAGTTAAGCACTTAGAACCCCCTAGAAAGTGTCTAGAACGTCCTTAAGCACTTGTAGGTCATTCCTATAAATAGGACATGCCTTAGGACACCTAAAGACACCCATGCTACACTTGCTACACTTGAGAAATCCTTGAGCATACTTTGAGCAATCTGTTTGTGAGCAATTTGAGCATTGTGACAATTGGCTACTTCCTTCCTTAGCTCAAAATTCGTGTCCTATAGGCTAGTATCTCCTACCCACTGCAATCACAAATCCATATACTTGGTTAGGAGATCTATACGCTTGATCTAGGCAAATCAAGCCTTGGGCTACAAAGGATAAGTTGTAATTTCCTTTTTCCTTTCTTGTTCTCTATTACCGTTTGTACTCTCCTTGCTACTCCTAGGTTGGAGGCTGCTGATTGGAGAGGGTGGAGATCTTCTTGGTGAAGAAGGTGACTTTGAGCTACTTCAGAAGGCTGGTGCAACGGGAGGTTACTTCTAGAGAGGAAGGCTACTTCAAGGGGGAGCTTGGAGTTACTTCAAGAAGGCTACCTCAAAGTTGGTGCACCTACTTCAAGTGAAGGCTGTTCAAAGGATGTAAAGGAAAGTATTGTATTTTGTATAAATCCTTGAGAAGGTAATAAAATAAATACTTTCAAAATCCCGGTTGGGTAAGCAACCGGGTAGTGGACTGACAACTTTAGTATTTGCTAAAGTTGGAACCACTCTAAACACCTGTCTCCTTCTTCCAATTTTCAATTGTGGTTGTTTGAATTCAATAAATTGTTAAAATTATTTAAAAACTCTATTCACCCCCCCTCTAGTGTTTTTTCAATTGGTATTAGAGCAGGCTTCAAGGAACCCTAACCAGGTCTTGAAGAATGGAGGGTAATGGTGATTACAATCGCAACAAAAGGTGTTGCTTGGACAAATCGACAACATATTGCAATTGGTGTTTAGGAACAAGCCACACAACAATTAGCTGCCCATGGAGATCAAAGACGGAAGATGAACACAAGGATTGTCTTATTGCTACAACTAGTGAAGAAGAAGAAGAGGTAAGTCTTTTTGATTTATCTAAAGAAGAACTAGTTGCTAGTCTTGAAGAGACACATAATAAATATGTTGAGTGCAAGAAGAAACTAAAGAAATCTAATAAAGCAAATGATGAATTACATGCTAAGCTTCTTGCTATTACATCTGAAAATAAAGATCTTAAAAAGATCATTGAAGATCATGATATTAAGATAAAATCTATAGAGGAAAATTGCAATCTACTTTCTTTAGAAAAGATTAATTTGCAAACTCAAGTGAATGATCTTCAAAAACAACCCATCTTATGCACCCATCTAGATTATGATTCTATTGTCAAAGAAAGAAATTCGTTGTCATCTAACCTAGATCAAGCAAAACTAGATATCAAGAAGAGAATGGATGAGATTGCCAAGTTACAACAAAAAGTTAGTAGTTTAAATAATAATGGCATTCTTGATCAAATCTTAGATAATACCTATCATCAAATTGGGAGAAGAGGACTAGGTTACAAGCCTAAGGGGAAATCTTATCAACAACCTAGTTGGAGAAAGACACAAGCACATCAATCTATATATGTACCTAAAGGAACAAATACATTTGTACCAAAGAACAACCTAGAACAAAACCATAGAAAAAGACTTGAGGTTGATTCTATATGTTGCAATTATTGCTTACGTCTTGGACACTACTCTTTTTCATGCCCATACAAGAAAAAGGATGTTGAGTTGGTATGGGTTCCAAAACCCCCAAATTGAATTGATTAGACTAAGTTGAGATATGAACGAAGACTTTAAATTACATATCTTTATGTCTATCTCAACTTAACATAAAGAGATACAAAATGATTCAAGTAACTAAAATTTCTAACTTGAAAATTTATCTCAATTAAGGTCCTCAAAACTTAAAGATTTGAATATGATTAGTTGAGATTTGATCTAAATGTTACTTTGATATTCATATGTTTTATCTCAACTAAAACTGATTTTTAAATTGCATAATTGAATTAAATATAGTCTATATTTTACTTGGAATCAATAAATAGTTCTGAAGATAATACAGAAACCTTGTCGGTCGAGAAATCTTCGACCGAGCAGTCAGTCGGTCGAGAAATCTTCGACCGAGCAGTCAGTCGGTCGAGAAATCTTCGACCGAACAGGTCACTGATTTCAGTCTACAGTAAAATTGCTGAATAATTTGATTGATCAAGTCGCTATCTATTTGCTGTTAATAATTGTTTTACATGCAAAACAAGTTGAAGATCATTTTTTGAATATAAATGATATCATTTCGATTGATCCTTTAAATAAGGAAAAACTGAAAATCATGTTTAGAGATCACTATTTTATAATGTTTTACATGATTTTTTAAAGCATCTCCTGGTCTATCTATATAGAAATCATGTGTTATGACATTTAGTTTAAATGATCACAATCACTGTATTTCATGGAATTATCATTTTATTGTTCTATTATTACATCATGGATATGCTTTCACTATATTATCATTCAGCTCATAAAGATGATGCTATGCTACATAGAACAAATAGATAACGATTATTGCATGTGTGGATCCTTGATGATACATAGGCAAGAAAAATGATTCATTGGTGATTTGTTGCTTAGAAAAAGAACTTTAAGGTTTGCAAAACATAAAATAAAGAATTTCTCAATTGGTATCTATAAGAAATTGAGATATCATTCATGCCTTCAAGGATATATGTCTTTTCTTGAAGAATCACATGATTAATATGAACAGAAATAGAACTTGATTTATGCACTCATAGTAAAAAAGGACATCATTCATAATAGGTTTTATTCAAAGTAAATTTAATTGATATCTATTTAAGTTATCTGCAAAATTTATACTTCACATGTGAAATCTGCAGATTTTGCCTCTTGGTTGAAATAAAATTTAGCCAAGGGGCGCTATGGTCGTAGTCAAGGACGACCTAAAATAAGCTTTGACAAAATGCTTATTTGGACATCATTTTATTATACTTAATCTTAGTATACTTTTGATAAAGGTCAAAATCCTAATTTAAAATCATCTATGACCTTAGAAGTTTTAAATTGCTTAAATGGTAAGATTAAGGGGGAGCTCATACAAACAAATTTGATTATTTGATTAAGAAGCTTACAAAAACATTGTAAACATCTTTTGGAGCTTGTTACGAACTTAGTATTTTTACTCTTGGTTATGAAGAAATCTATGAATTTCATAAAAATAATATATCCTAAAGGAACTCTCTAAATAAATCAGGGCTTAACATCTCTTGCATTTGGATGAAGACATTTTATGTACTCTAAGATTAAAGGATTCTCATTTGATTTTTATAGCTTAACATCCCTTGATAGATGAGAAATAAATATACATTCATCATAAGCTTAAGGGAATCTCATATCATTTCAAGGCTTAACATCCTTTGCAAATGATTGAGAAACAAATTTTTGCTAAATTAGACAAAAATCCATGTTCCTAATAGAATATCTATCTAAGGGGGAGCATAGTATAAAATTAAGGGGGAGAAGAAATATAAAATATTCAACTTGGATATCTTTTTGAAATGACAAAGGGGGAGAAAGAATACAAAATCAAAATATAAATGAGTTTCATAATATCTCAGTCAGCACCCACTTGCAATACACAAGAATGGCTACAAAAGGTAAACTTCAGGTATGAAACTCATATGATTTATATTTCCTTATTTTATATTTAGGAAATGTTTGTCATCTTCAAAAAGGGGGAGATTGTTGGCTAAATTGGACATTATGTTAATCCCTTTGTTTTGATAATGACAAACATTTCATTCTTGTGGTTTTAACGTGCTATTTGAGTATTTCAGGAACAAGCATATAAGGTGGTGGATAACAAAGACTTGGAAGAATAGTTTGATAAAATCTCTTTATTTTCATGATTGTAATCAAATGTAAATGCGTGTACAAGTATATAATGTACAAGTAATTAGATATCATGTAAATCAAGCGTTTAGATCTTCCCTATCCACTCACAACACTTAGATAGGCCATTCCCCAAGATAGTATCACAATTGCACATTGATACACACACTTAGTAAATGAATACATTGAGTCAGTAATATTCTTGGTCGACAAATCGTCGATCGAGAAAATATCAGTCGACAAAAACTTCGACCAAGAAACTCTCGGTCGACAAAATCTTCGATCGAGAATAGACCCTACTAGCCGTTAGACCCAGCAGACAAAGTGGTTGGGAGTTGGAAATGAACGTTGTAAACACTTGCTCCAGGAGGTCCCTCGGTCGACAAATCATCGACCGAGAAGGACTCTCGGTCGACAAATCTTCGACCGAGAAAAGTTCTGTATGCACTTTTCAGGGTCAATTAACTAGCCGTTGCAAATGCAATTAGTGGACACATAACGGCTAGTTAAGCACTTAGAACCCCCTAGAAAGTGTCTAGAACGTCCTTAAGCACTTGTAGGTCATTCCTATAAATAGGACATGCCTTAGGACACCTAAAGACACCCATGCTACACTTGCTACACTTGAGAAATCCTTGAGCATACTTTGAGCAATCTGTTTGTGAGCAATTTGAGTATTGTGACAATTGGCTACTTCCTTCCTTAGCTCAAAATTCGTGTCCTATAGGCTAGTATCTCCTACCCACTGCAATCACAAATCCATATACTTGGTTAGGAGATCTATACGCTTGATCTAGGCAAATCAAGCCTTGGGCTACAAAGGATAAGTTGTAATTTCCTTTTTCCTTTCTTGTTCTCTATTACCGTTTGTACTCTCCTTGCTACTCCTAGGTTGGAGGCTGCTGATTGGAGAGGGTGGAGATCTTCTTGGTGAAGAAGGTGACTTTGAGCTACTTCAGAAGGCTGGTGCAACGGGAGGTTACTTCTAGAGAGGAAGCCTACTTCAAGGGGGAGCTTGGAGTTACTTCAAGAAGGCTACCTCAAAGTTGGTGCACCTACTTCAAGTGAAGGCTGTTCAAGGGGTGTAAAGGAAAGTATTGTATTTTGTATAAATCCTTGAGAAGGTAATAAAATAAATACTTTCAAAATCCCGGTTGGGTAAGCAACCGGGTAGTGGACTGACAACTTTAGTATTTGCTAAAGTTGGAACCACTCTAAACACCTGTCTCCTTCTTCCAATTTTCAATTGTGGTTGTTTGAATTCAATAAATTGTTAAAATTATTTAAAAACTCTATTCACCCCCCCCTCTAGTGTTTTTTCAATTGGTATCAGAGCAGGCTTCAAGGAACCCTAACCAGGTCTTGAAGAATGGAGGGTAATGGTGATTACAATCGCAACAAAAGGTGTTGCTTGGACAAATCGACAACATGTTGCAATTGGTGCTTAGGAACAAGCCACACAACAATTAGCTGCCCATGGAGATCAAAGACGTAAGATGAACACAAGGATTGTCTTATTGCTACAACTAGTGAAGAAGAAGAAGAGGTAAGTCTTTTTGATTTATCTAAAGAAGAACTAGTTGCTAGTCTTGAAGAGACACATAATAAATATGTTGAGTGCAAGAAGAAACTAAAGAAATCTAATAAAGCAAATGATGAATTACATGCTAAGCTTCTTGCTATTACATCTGAAAATAAAGATCTTAAAAAGATCATTGAAGATCATGATATTAAGATAAAATCTATAGAGGAAAATTGCAATCTACTTTCTTTAGAAAAGATTAATTTGCAAACTCAAGTGAATGATCTTAAAAAACAACCCATCTTATGCACCCATCTAGATTATGATTCTATTGTCAAAGAAAGAAATTCGTTGTCATCTAACCTAGATCAAGCAAAACTAGATATCAAGAAGAGAATGGATGAGATTTCCAAGTTACAACAAAAAGTTAGTAGTTTAAATAATAATGGCATTCTTGATCAAATCTTAGATAATACCTATCATCAAATTGGGAGAAGAGGACTAGGTTACAAGCCTAAGGGGAAATCTTATCAACAACCTAGTTGGAGAAAGACACAAGCACATCAATCTATATATGTACCTAAAGGAACAAATACATTTGTACCAAAGAACAACCTAGAACAAAACCATAGAAAAAGACTTGAGGTTGATTCTATATGTTGCAATTATTGCTTACGTCTTGGACACTACTCTTTTTCATGCCCATACAAGAAAAAGGATGTTGAGTTGGTATGGGTTCCAAAACCCCCAAATTGAATTGATTAGACTAAGTTGAGATATGAACGAAGACTTTAAATTACATATCTTTATGTCTATCTCAACTTAACATAAAGAGATACAAAATGATTCAAGTAACTAAAATTTCTAACTTGAAAATTTATCTCAATTAAGGTCCTCAAAACTTAAAGATTTGAATATGATTAGTTGAGATTTGATCTAAATGTTACTTTGATATTCATATGTTTTATCTCAACTAAAACTGATTTTTAAATTGCATAATTGAATTAAATATAGTCTATATTTTACTTGGAATCAATAAATAGTTCTGAAGATAATACAGAAACCTTGTCGGTCGAGAAATCTTCGACCGAGCAGTCAGTCGGTCGAGAAATCTTCGACCGAGCAGTCAGTCGGTTGAGAAATCTTCGACCGAACAGGTCACTGATTTCAGTCTGCAGTAAAATTGCGGAATAATTTGATTGATCAAGTCGCTATCTATTTGCTGTTAATAATTGTTTTACATGCAAAACAAGTTGAAGATCATTTTTTGAATATAAATGATATCATTTCGATTGATCCTTTAAATAAGGAAAAACTGAAAATCATGTTTAGAGATCACTATTTTATAATGTTTTACATGATTTTTTAAAGCATCTCCTGGTCTATCTATATAGAAATCATGTGTTATGACATTTAGTTTAAATGATCACAATCACTGTATTTCATGGAATTATCATTTTATTGTTCTATCATTACATCATGGATATGCTTTCACTATATTATCATTCAGCTCATAAAGATGATGCTATGCTACATAGAACAAATAGATAACGATTATTGCATGCGTGGATCCTTGATGATACATAGGCAAGAAAAATGATTCATTGGTGATTTGTTGCTTAGAAAAATAACTTTAAGGTTTGCAAAACATAAAATAAAGAATTTCTCAATTGGTATCTATAAGAAATTGAGATATCATTCATGCCTTCAAGGATATATGTCTTTTCTTGAAGAATCACATGATTAATATGAACAGAAATAGAACTTGATTTATGCACTCATAGTAAAAAAGGACATCATTCATAATAGGTTTTATTCAAAGTAAATTTAATTGATATCTATTTAAGTTATCTACAAAATTTATACTTCACATGTGAAATCTGCAGATTTTGCCTCTTGGTTGAAATAAAATTTAGCCAAGGGGCGCTATGGTCGTAGTCAAGGACGACCTAAAATAAGCTTTGACAAAATGCTTATTTGGACATCATTTTATTATACTTAATCTTAGTATACTTTTGATAAAGGTCAAAATCCTAATTTAAAATCATCTATGACCTTAGAAGTTTTAAATTGCTTAAATGGTAAGATTAAGGGGGAGCTCATACAAACAAATTTGATTATTTGATTAAGAAGCTTACAAAAACATTGTAAACATCTTTTGGAGCTTGTTACGAACTTAGTATTTTTACTCTTGGTTATGAAGAAATCTATGAATTTCATAAAAATAATATATCCTAAAGGAACTCTCTAAATAAATCAGGGCTTAACATCTCTTGCATTTGGATGAAGACATTTTATGTACTCTAAGATTAAAGGATTCTCATTTGATTTTTAGAGCTTAACATCCCTTGATAGATGAGAAATAAATATACATTCATCATAAGCTTAAGGGAATCTCATATCATTTCAAGGCTTAACATCCTTTGCAAATGATTGAGAAACAAATTGTTGCTAAATTAGACAAAAATCCATGTTCCTAATAGAATATCTATCTAAGGGGGAGCATAGTATAAAATTAAGGGGGAGAAGAAATATAAAATATTCAACTTGGATATCTTTTTGAAATGACAAAGGGGGAGAAAGAATACAAAATCAAAATATAAATGAGTTTCATAATATCTCAGTCAGCACCCACTTGCAATACACAAGAATGGCTACAAAAGGTAAACTTCAGGTATGAAACTCATATGATTTATATTTCCTTATTTTATATTTAGGAAATGTTTGTCATCTTCAAAAAGGGGGAGATTGTTGGCTAAATTGGACATTATGTTAATCCCTTTGTTTTGATAATGACAAACATTTCATTCTTGTGGTTTTAACGTGCTATTTGAGTATTTCAGGAACAAGCATATAAGGTGGTGGATAACAAAGACTTGGAAGAACAGTTTGATAAAATCTCTTTATTTTCATGATTGTAATCAAATGTAAATGCTTGTACAAGTATGAAATACCCATTAGGGATTTTCCCTCCTCTCTGCCACTGAGTTGCAGATGACACCATGAACCCCCCATGCCTATATAACTATCCCAAAAGATTTGCCAACCCTCACCCTCAACTCATCCACCTTCAATTGATCCTATAGTACCCTGAACCTCTTGGACCTATATAGTTTTATTCTCCAGCCACCACCGCATCACAATATCCCTCAACTCCACTTTTTGTGTAATTAAGCACTCTGTAAGTATCCCTGGACCCCCTAATTGCTTTCTCAACTGCCTCTTTGTCATGCGTCTCTGCCAAAACTCTCTACCCTATAGATCACCGATGGACCTTCACCGACACCCAATGTTGTGATGTTCCTCTGGTCCTTTATCCTGGACGAAGCCTGGTGCAAGTCCTAATGACCCCGACAAAGTTTTTTGTGACTTCAGTTGATGTTTTTGTGCCCTAATTTATCAATTTGGGACCTCTGGCTATCTCCATTATCATGTGCTCTCTCTGATGGGCTAGTGTGTATTCCGACCTTAACATTGGGTTCATCATCTTTGTCTCGGTGCAATGAATCCATAGGAACTCCTCACTACTCATGTGGGGTTGTTCATAGTGAGCTTTGGTCAAAGTTCCTCCACCAGGCATGTTGCTCATGCCATGGGTTGAAGGAGTAAATTTTGGGTGCTTGAATGACCATGGAAACCCCACGATTTCAATCACTTTGTCAATGTTATAAGGGTAGTGATGGTATTTCAGTTCCCATTTCTTTTCTTTGCGAGTTTGATAATTAAGTCAAAAAGGCCAATTTGCCCCATAGATTTAATTGACTAATGCATGGTACAGGGGCATTTAAGGGATTTGGCCCGCCCTCATTTCCTTAACTGATGATCTGCTGGGTAAGCCCCTTTTCTAGCTGGCAAGTGTTGATTGGCCCAAGTCAGCGTGGGCCTAGGTCCAATGATCGTTGATTTGGATAATGAAGCACATGTAGCTTTTTCTCAATTTTTAATTGGTCAGTTCTTTAGAAATTTGTAATAAAGTGATGCTTTATCAGGAAATTTTAGTCATTGAAAAAAAAATTTGAGTGGAATCCAATTTTTAGGTTTTCAAGCCATGATTTACCTTCCTATTCTGATGTTTTATTAGAAACCCTAATTTGACCCATGAAAGCTAATTATGTATTACATGTAATTAATATGATCTAATCCAACCTTGTTTTTTAATGTAATTATGTTGATCAATAAGCCAAGGGGTCATCAAGGGTTTGGCTTATTGATCAACATAATTACCCCTTGAGGTCCATGATAATGTAATTATGTTGATTGCTAGGAAAGACCTAAATCATGTGCTCCAAAGGGGGAGTCATAGAGGGATGCATACAATTACTTTTAAATTCTTCATGTTTTTAATGAATCAAGATGTAGAAACCAAATTAAGGTTGTACTTCTGGATGATATTGTTATCAAAGGAGATGATGCTATCAAGACGAGTTTCCATACTCATTATAGAAACTTATTTAAAGTGCCCAAGGGTGTTGGAGTCAAGTACATCTGGTCACAAATAGCTAAGATTTTAGAACCCCAAAAGCAAAACATGGTTAGATTGGTCACTGGTGAAGAGATTTATAATACTCTAAAATTATTCTGGGCCTGATGAGATGAACTCTCACTTCTTCCAAAATGATTGGAATGTAGTTGGACATGAAGTTTGTTCAGCAGTCAAAGATTTTTTTCTGAAAGGGAAGATGCTCAAGGAGATGAACAAAACTTTCATAACCCGCATTCCTAAAGTTAAACAACCAAAGAAGATAAATGACTAGAGACCCATCTTGTTGTGCAATGTTGTGTACAAATTGATTGCAAAAATCCTGGCCAATAGACTCAGGGATATTTTGCCTGACATCATTAGTCTAAACCAGTCTGCATTTTTCAAGGGGAGACGCATCTTAGATGCCATACTTCATGCTAATGAACTTGTTTCTAATTTTAATACTTGCAGGTATAAAAAAATGTGTCTTAAAGCTGACTTAAGCAAAGCTTATGACGCTATCAATAGATATTATATTCTTGATATTATGAAGGAGATGGAATTCCCTCCCTGCTAGATCCATTGGATAAGAGAATGCATGACAACAAGTTCTTTCTAGGTTTTGGTGAATGGCATTCCCACTGAATTGATCCAAGCGACTAGAGGCATCAGGCAAGGGGATCCCCTTGCTCCATTCTTGTTTGTCATAGGTATGGAGGGTCTTTCTTCGATTCTTAGCACATCAGTTGATGAAGAGAAGATAACCCCTTTGAAGGTTAGAAAAGTAGAAGTGTCACACACCCTATTCATAGATGATTTTGTTGTGATGGCTCAAGCTACTGACAGAGATGCAGAAGGTATAAGAAAGGTGTTGCAGTTGTTCAGTGATATCTCTGGTCTTCAATTAAATCCAGCCAAGAGTCAACTATTCTTGAGCAAGTTAGCTCCTACTAGTATCACCTCGGTTTTGCAGGTTGAAACAACAGAGTTCCCAATGAGATGCCTAGGATTACCCCTGTTCTCGGGTAGATTAACCAAAAGTATGTGCACTCCTCTTGTTGATAAAATCAAAGCAAAATTAGATTCATGGAAAACAAATCTTCTCTCTGTGGAAGGAAGATTAGAACTTATTATATCCACACTGTCAGTGTATCATTTGTACTGGACTGGTACTTTCCCTTTGCCAAAGAGCATCATGGAAGAAATTGATAGGTTGTGCAGAACCTTCCTGTGGGGTGATACAAAAGGACACAAGACCTTTCATACAGTTGCATGGGATAAAATTTGCAGGCTGAGAATGGAAGGAGGCCTTGGCATTAGAGATGTGGATGCCTGCAGCAAGGCTGGGTTAACAAGATTGTTGTGGGATTTAGCAAACAGTAAAAATAATATGTGGGTCAGGTGGATCCACTCGAGATACTTAAATGACAACTCTGTCTGGGCCTATACACCTAGATATAATGATTCCTGGATGTGGAAGGCCCTGCTCAAGCATAGAGATTCTGTTATCCATAAGGTTCGCTTTACCATTGGTGATGGTTCTACCATTTTCTTGTAGAAGGATCCATGGGTATAGGGCTCCTTTCTTAGTCCTCCGATAGATAAAGGCTTAAAACTGAGATCTGGATTTGGTCCTAGCTACAAACTGAGCAATCTTATCAAGGACGGAAAGTGGAGCATACAGCACAGCAGAGGAGTAAATGTGCTTAATGACTTGTGTAAATCTATTAGTATTAGCCCGCATGATCAGTGTACCATGGTGGGAATGGAAACTTTCTCCCTGAGAGGTGCTTGGAACGTGACAAGGCCTGTAGAACATAAGAAACCATGGGCTACTTGGTTGTGGAAGACAAAGGTGCCAAACAAAATAAAACTATTTAGATGGAAACTCTTTCAGGATAGGTTAGTTACTGAGAATTATGTGCAGACCAGGGAAGTTCAGCTTGTTTCTAGGTGCTCATTGTGCAAGGATGCAGGTGATGATGCTCAGCACATATTCTAGGAGTGCAACTATACGAAAGAAATATGGGACAGGCTCTATCAGCATGTCAAAGCACCAATAAACAAGGCCTAATTAATCTCCATCAGTCAACCGAAAACAAAGCAACCGGTGCGGTTCACATTATTTCATGTGTGGAAGGATAGAAACACTTCAGTGTTTGACGATGAAAAGAATAGTCCTCTCTCTACTTGACAGAGAATTATGTCAGATTGGAGGCACTTTGTATAGATATAGTGCAATGCATAGATAGGTTGCATTTCTTATTCATTTTATAAACCACTTGTATATGCTAAAATTTTAAGCAATGGAATATAGAGGCACGCTTAATGATCAAAAAAAAGAATGCTTATAGTTAATTCATTTCAAATTTTATTACATGTCTAGTATACTTTTCTTTGTTTATATTATAAAGTGTTAGTACCATTTACTGTTGTGTTGATTTTATCCTTTGCATGGTTGGGGATGCGATGTACCTATGAGTTGGAGAAAATAATGACTCAAGAGGAGCAATCAAGGTCTAGAAGACCTTCAAGATCTAACTGGTGGGGTGCCATCCATACTAGGCGATCCAATCATGTAAAAATGTTTACTTTCATGCCTAGTTTTTTATTAGAATTTAGACATGTTATAGAAGCTAGTTATAGTTTCCTATTCAAAGAACAATGTATGAATCTTAATGGTGATTTATGTATGTATTTGCAATGATCATATTAATGTGACATCCCTTCAAGATGAAAGATTACAATGAGTTATATTGAATATTAAAAGGATGAGGTGTTACATCCATCTTCTACCATATCTCTACCAACCAACAACAAAAATCCTAGCTTTAAACTCCAAATGGTATCAGAGCTAAGTTAGGGGGAGTTGAGGTATATTTTAATCTTATCCTTTTGAGTTATTGAGGATGCAGGGTCTTCTTGTTGAATATTTTAGGATTTGGGGACTTCTTGTTGCAGTGGTAACATGTTGCACTCACTTTAGCCAAAGTAGGCATTTAGGGTTTTTTAGGTCTAAGAAGTATTATTGACAGGACATTCATTATCTCTAAAGAAAGAAAATCACTATCTCAACTCTTAGATAAAATAAATTACCTAGACTCAAAATTTTCTAAGAATAATGGAATAAAAATTCACATTTTCATACAATTAATATGCAAATCCTTCCATAGTTTGAACTATGTCAATAAAAATCTTGATCACATAAATATTAAAAATGTTAAACAATCCATCCATAATTAAAAAATTCCCAATATTAGGAAAACAATATTGGCTACATCTTCACAAGAATTCATACATATTCTATATAATAGAGATATAAACAAGATAAAATAATCAACATACAACTTTCTTCATTTAGGCCTAGTCCAAGTATCCGATTTTCCTATATATTTGACTGTATTGCTCTTGTATATGGCAAATGGTTTGTATTATTCTTGGAATATTGGAATTATAATTTTATTAGTTTGTACCATGGTTGTGTTAGTTCATCCATTTTTGGTAAGATAAACCCAAATTGTTATTCCTTTCTTGTGAAGTTGATATAATTTTATTCATCAATGTGATGGGACCCTAGGTTGGATTCTCGTGTGAGGAATTGGACTAAAGTTAATCTTGCCTCTCACTTACATGGATGCCGATTATGATAATTGGTAAAATTCATGCAATAACAAGAATATTGTCTCTAGGTGGGGGTGCTTATTGTTTGTATTTTCTTTGTACTAGAATTAGGTAGTGACTCTTGTTCCTTTGTAATTGGGTGGTATGTCCATTACACACAAATACTCATTATTAGATAGTGGCGGTGATTTATTTGACTCCATTGCTTATTTTTTTCTAGTTCTCAAAATAATTAGTATATTTGTCATGAATTTGAAATATATTGTGATTTATTTTACCTTCTCCAAAAAAAGAAATATATTTGATTTTTAAACAAGATGTTATTATGTCTGTTTATATGATGAATATCATTTGTTTTGAAAGATTCCTCTTGACAACCTCCTATATAATAATTATTCTCTTTTGTATGGAACATGTTTAACATATCACTTGTCCTTTTTATGATGTTCTAATATTTCTAAACTAATTCATTACTATGGGTATACCAGCTTTTGATGATATTTTTCATTTTCTTATACTTTTATGGGGGGTCCCAACCCCTTAGGTAAAAGTATGGATGAGTTGACCCTATCAGATAGTCATATCTAGTTCAAATATCTATAACAGTACTTTGTCTTTTTAAAGATAGAATTAAGGAGTACTTTGTCTTTCTAAGGATAGAACTAAGACAGTTAGATTTCATCTACATGTAAACATATCTAGTTTAGTTGTCCACTTTTCCTTGATGTATTCACCAATGTTGGTGAACCATGTTAGATATGAAAATTGTCATAGTTAGATTCATTTTTTTCATGTGTGTATGTGGGTGTGAGGGAGTGTGTGTGTGCAAATGCGTCTTTGTATGGGTATGTGACATAATTGATGGGAGGAAGAGGCACAACTTTTACGAGAAAAAAAAGGTGAATGGTTACCAGTTTCCTGGGTAGTAGAAGTTAAGAGGATTTATTAAAAATTGTTTGAAGTGATGGAATATTGGATCTTTAGGAAAAACATGGTGGTATAATTATTTGGCATTTCTATGTAATATAAATAGTTTGTTGATTCTTCTGTAAAGTTATATTTTTTTTAACTAATTGTATAACGCACGGGTCACATTATATTCATTGTTAGTCTCATTTGATTAAGAGTTTAGCAGCTTCAATCCAAACTCAAAGCTCCCATACCTAGACTGTCAAGGAGAAAAATATAAATAGTCAATTTTATAATCATGTTCTCATATAATAGTGAGGGGAACTTGCTCTATCGAATAGACAACTTAGGAGAAGAATTTTTTATGGATGAGAGTGAATGGAAATCTAAATCAAATAGAAAATTTTCCTCTCTCCTTTCCCACTCAAACTAATTACGCCTACCCTTTGATTCCAATTAAACTTAGAATCCTCCTTTTTTGCAATTTTAACCTTTTTGTCATAGTTTTCTTTTCAATTAATTTTTCTAGTTTCTTGAATTTGTTTTTCGTAATTGGAATTTTTTAACAATTATATAATTTTCTTCATTATATTAAATCTATTGAAATCAAAAATGAAAATATTATAGTTACAATTTTATTGACTATAATTTGTTCTCCTTGAAACTGAATTAACTACTTTCAAATACTATATTGAAATTCATTTATTTTGTCTCTCAAAGCTTAAATAGAGTGTTATTATTGTTTAATTACTAGTACTAAAAGATAACGTCAACATGAAATGATTGAATGTATAATTGACTTTTCACATTAGTATTTTGCTCATACACAAATACACTAATAGTAAAATTGAAGAAAGGAATGAATAGAATTCTACTAATGTTAGTTTGATTATTTTTTTATCACACAACGGTTAGCCAAATTTGGTATATTAATGAATCTTTTCAGTCACTTTCTCATTATACTTCAAGTGGAAGTTTTATTGGACAGCCATTGTCAATCGTCTTGTGTTTTCTATCTTTTAACTGCAACTACCACTTAGACTCTCACACCTATGTTAGTTCTAGAAAGAATTTGGCATTGTTAAAAATCTATTTATTCAACCAGTGGATGATATAGTTTGTGATAATTCACAAATAAGTTGAATTTATTATCATTTAATATATATATATATATATATGTGTGTGTGTGTGTGTGTATGTATGTATGTATGTATATAATGTGTGTGTCCATCTTTAATACTTGTGTGGTAGCCTAGAATTCGCTACTCGTGCCTCCCAAAAAGTAATTATTCGGTCAGAAAATTAACTTATGGACAAAAAAGTAACTATCTTGACCAAAAAGTAACTATTCGACTCAAAAAGCAAAACAGTGTAAAATACACAGCAAAAATTTTGAAATAAATATGTAATTGTATATTTTTATAGTTGTTTCAGATGTAACTTTTTATGCATGAAAAGTAACAGTTTGCAAGGTAAAGTAACTCTCTACATGTGTAAAGGAAGAAACTCCAAAAAACGTAACCACATATGGAATGGGTATCTACCTGTGCGGGCATTGAATGAATGTCATATATAGGCCATTCATTCACTATTTGTGTGGGTAACTACAGTTAGTTACCCATGCATCGGTTTTATAATAGGAATTCGCATATTTGTAATGAGATGAGACAACATTGTAATGAGATGACCAAAATTATAATAGAAAGACTACGTAAATTGTTGTCATAAATATCAATTTTATTATATTTAGAGGGAGAATAAAAATTTCACGTTGTATTTACAAATTGAGTCTTTGTATAACAATTTTGGTTGTCTCATTACAATGAGGTGTATTTCTATTACAGATCAGATCCACATATAACAAATATTAGTTACCCATGCGGGCAGTGAATATATATATATATATATATATATATATATATATATATATATATATATATATGGGCGTTCATTGAATACTCGTGCGGGTTACCTGGAGTTCACTACCCGGTAGCCAAAAAACTAACTCTTCTGGTCGTAAAAGTAATCCTACTATAAAAAAAGTAACTATTTTAATAAAGAAGTAACTATGCGACTAAAAAAGTAAATTCATGAAAAATACAAAGCAGATATGTATATAACCGTGTTTTTGAATCTGCAGTTGCAAATCTAACTATCTATGCATGAAACTTTACAGTTTGCAAGGTAAAGTAACCCTCTACATGAAAAGATTAAGAAACTCAAAAAAAGTAACCAAAATAGGGGGTGGGTATTAAAGATGGACCATATATATATATATATATATATATATATATATATATATATATATATATATATATATATATATATATATATATATATATATATATATATATATATATGGAGCTCATTCGTTGCCCGCACGGGTAGCCTAAATTTTCACTACCCGGCAGCCAAAAAAGTAACTCTCCTGGCCAAAAAAGTAACTCTGCTGTCAAAAAAGTAACTACACGAATAAAAGAGTAACTTTGTACAAAATATACAGTAGAGATATATAAGGACAGGTTTTTTTTATTTGGGAGGGGCAAATGATATTATTTTTGGCTAAATTTTTTGGAGAGCTAGACAAAATAGTGCTCTACAATTTCGAAAAAAAAAATTTGAAAAAAAGTGATCAGAAGGGTGGGAGGGTAGCTACCCTCGCGGGTAATAAAGATGGGCCCATATATATATATATATATATATATATATATATATATATATATATATATATACATATATATATATATATTTATATATTCATATATATATAGAGAGAGAGAGAGAGAGTCAGGCTAGAATACACTCGAGTGTACGGATCACACGAATACACTCAAGAGTGTTTTCATATCAAGACTATTTTTTGCAAAATATAAATCATTGATCTTCACCGTCATACTATAACTAGGCTACATACAAATTTTGAGCCCATTTGGATGAGTGTAAGTCACTCATCCAAGGGCAACAAAATCGACGCACGAAACTAATTTGAAATGCATAATTTCTGCGGTCTTCATAACATGAGATATACATATCCAAATGTGCTCAAATTTTGCTTATGCGTTGTTCACGAGATGTTTAAGAAGATCAACAGATTAGATTTTCAAAAAAAATATTGCATCATGAAAAACTACTTGAGTGTATTCCGCTCCGGATACACTCAAGTGTATTCTAGCCTGACTATATATATATATATATATATATATATATATATATATATATATATATATATATATATATATATATATATATATATATATATATATATATATATATATATAGCGAGAGAGAGAGAGGCTAGAATATACTCGAGTATACATATCGTACAGACATACTCAAGTGTGTTTGCATATCAAGACTATTTTTTGCAAAATGTAAACCATTGATCTTCACCATCATAATGCAACTAGGCTACATACAAATTTTGAGCCCATTTGGACGAGTGTAGGTCACTCATCCGAGGGCAACAAAATCGACGTGCGAAACAAATTTAAAATGTATAATTTTTGTGGTCTTTATAACATCACCTATAAATGTCCAAATGTGCTCAAATTTTGTGTATGACCTATTCACAAGATGTTTAAGAAGATCTATGGATTAGATTTTTGAAAAAAACATTGGATCATGAAAAACTACTTGAGTGTATTCTAACCTGACTCTATATATATATATATGTGTGTGTGTGTGTGTGTGTGTGTGTGTGTGTGTGTGTGTGTGTGTACATGTGCATATATTCATATATATACATACATATATACATCCGTAGATTTGATTAGTTAATTCTCCATCCAGACAGTGATACTTAGGATTGTTTGGGCGATTAGGATTTTTTCAGTGATACTTAGGAAATTTGATAAGTACAGGTTCGTTTAGATAGGTGAGTGATACATCTATATACATATATACATTTATACATACATACATATAAACCTAACGCAGTGGAACCCCTAATGATGTGTCTAAGTGATCGTTTGGGCAATTAGGGCATCGGGCATGGCACCCATGATGATGGCCACTCCATTATCGTCGTCTACCAACGCAACACCAACTCAACCCCACTCGACATCCCTACACCATAGAAAGAATAGGAGTCTAGAAGAGCAACCAACGGTGCTAGAAGCCCTAGCCCTAGCGGGGAGCGTCTGGCAGTAACATACAGTTTCCTTACTATGTTGATTCAGCATCATCAATGGGTGGGGCGTTGGGCAGCAACAAGGCATCTACCTGTAGAGTCGATGCATCGTTGTCGACGGGTGGGGCGTCGGGCAGCAACGGGGCATCTACCTATAAAATCAATGCAGTGTCACTGACAGGAAAGGATGGAGGAGGAGCGTCAGGCAGCAACGGGGTGTCTCCCTACAGAGTTGACACAACGTCGGTGATGGGAAAGGATGGACACAGTGCTAACGGAGGAGCGTCGGGCAGCAATGGGTCGTCTCCTAGTAGTGTTGACACAGCATCATTGATGGGTAGGGATGGACACATCGCCAAGAAGAACCGGTGTCAGATATTGAAGCAACCTGCCCAGTGTAACACCATGGAGTGTTTCCTAGATCCAAGGTACTTTGATGGACAAGTTCACATTGACCTAGACGTGGAGGAGTTTGATCAGATGTGCAACATATGGGAGTTCACCATCATGGCCTACGCCCTGGCCAAGAGACCCTACTACCCACACTTCTAGGTGTGGATACAAAGGACATGGAGACCAAAGGTCTTGTTTGAGGTGTTGTCGAGGGAGAACGATATTTTTCTGATCTAATTCAGCAATGTCAAAGACAAGAGAGAGGTCCTCAACCTAGGACCTCACTGGTTTGACACACATCTTGTAGTGATGAAGGATTGCCAACATGGAGATGAGCTTTGACGTGATCTCTTAGCCACAATCCCCAACTGGATCACCCTGAAGTTGATTGGTCATGCCTAGACCCAACGGGCAGTGGGAACTATTGCTGCTGGTGCGAGGAAGGTGATGCACATTGACAATCACTCATTAGAGACAGATGAGGCACAAGTCCTGGTGGAATTGAAAGTGGAGACTGAAGTACTAGAGAGAGTTTAGTTGAACGTTCAAGGTTGTGATCCAATCTCAGTGGGTATCACCTATGATGGACCGCTGGTGAAGTGTAGTTGTTGTTGTGTTTTTTGGCATAGCAACCAGCAATGTGAGATAGGCAAAAAAGAGAAGACAGACAACAAGGTGGAGCAGAACACACATGTGCCTACGCAGGTCTAGAAGGAGAAAGGCTCTAGTGTTGTACCAGACATTGGGCCTTCTGGTGGAATATTAGGGACACATGAAGAGGCACACACAGAGGTAGACAGGAAAGCATATCTTGACATTGATGTTGGCCTTGATTCTGTGGATGACAGTGGCATGCCAAAGATGGGTATGAATAACCTAGGAGGAACTACAAGGGAAGAAGGAGAATTCATCTTTACTTCTAAGAAGAAAGGACCCAAGAGATCTGGTATTCCTAAGAATGTGGGGGTGAGCACCATCCTAGATACAACAAATAGCTTTGAATCTCTTTCTAACTCTGACAAGGAAGATGGAGCAATAAAAGAATAGAAGGAAAGGGAGGTGAAAAAGAAGGACCAGAGGAAGGAGTCGGGCAGGCGTACCAGGGAAAACAAGAACCTTTCATATGTCCATGCTCCTATAGAATATTAAAGGTGGGTGTGATATGTACAAAAAGAAGGAGATCCGGGAGTGGATCGCTGCTAGTGGGCATTCCTTGGTAGTTTTGGTGGAAACAAAAATAAGGAGGAAAAATAGTAATAGCGTTAGATACTTATTTCCTCAAGGATGGGAGCATGTGTCTAATCTAGAGCATTCAGAGTTGTCTAGAGTTTGTGTTGTATGGAAATCAAATGCATGGCAGGTTACTGTGATACAGATGTCATATCAACATATTACAATGGAGTGTAGGAATGCAAGTGGATTACATATGTGGTTGATAGTTGTCTATGCTCATGATGATGCAAATAGGAGATAGTGTTTATGGTAGGAACTGATAAATTTATCTAAACAGATATCTTATCTTTGGTTGGTGATTGGTGACTTCAATAATGTCTGACTACAAGCTGAGAAGATAGGTGGAAGACCATTAGTGAATGCAATGATTAATGCTTTCAATTATACCATTGATCAATCTAGATTTTTTGAATTTCCCTTGGTTGGTGGGGACTTGTTCACTTGGAACAATGAGAGGAAGTCGGAGGACAGAATTCAAGCAAGCTTGACAGAGCTCTAGTGAATGAGAAGTGGCTGCATATATTCCCTAATGTGCATATTAAAGCCGACGGATCTGAGTTGAGTGACCCTACCCCAATTTCATTGCAAATCATAGAAAAGAAACAAAAGAGAAGACCTTTCAGGTTCTTGAACTATTGGGCTGATTGGAAGGGATTCAATGATGTCATTAGAGAAAGATGGAACATCAAAGTGAAGGGGAACCCAATGTATGTGTTTGCAAAGAAATTGGCTAATACCAATTGTGCACTCAAAAGTTGGGCCAAGGAGAAGGTGAACATTCCCAATATGTTGAAGGAAACCAAAGAAGAATGTAAGGAGGTTAGAAGATTGTTGCTACATGATCCACTAAATGAAGAGTTGATAATGAAAGATAATGATCTGAAAATGATGCTTGAAGACTTAAAGAAGGCTGAAGAAAAGTCCTACTTGTAGAGGATTAGAGAGAAATTGATGGAATATCGTGATAGAAATACCAACCTATATCATTTAGCTGTTAAGAGGAAAGAGGTCAGCAACATCATCTCAGAGCTTATTGATAGTGATGGGAATGTTGTCAACAAATAGGAGGATTTGGAAGAATAGGCTATCCAAATTTATTCTTCTCTATACAAAAGGAGTTTGATGATGAGCTGGAAGAGGAGGATATGGAGTGGAAGTTTAAACTAGCGAGTACCCATAATAATATACTCACAAAGGAAACAAATGAGTAGGAAGTTGAAGATGCACTCTGGAGTATTGGCAGCAACAAGTCACTAGGTCTAGATGGTTTCAATTCTTTTTTCTATAAGAAATCATGGGATATCATAAAGGAGGACATGATGGCATATGTGAGATGGTTCTTAGAAGGAGGAAATATGGTCAGACATGTTAATCACTCTTTCCTTATGCTGATTCCCAAGAAGAAAGTGATTGCTTCCCTTACTGATTTCAGACCTATTGCATGGTGCTCGGGTATTCTTTCCCTTTATCATCAGTTCTCCAACCACCTCCAACTCATTCAAATTATGAAATCAATCAATCGGAGTGAAAGCAACTATTGATCTTGCTGCTCGACTCCATCAATGGGAGTAGAAGCAGTAGCCAAATTTGTTACTGTGGCCAGGTACTTGAAACTAAGATGCCATGGACTGAGAACAACTATGGACAAAAATGTCTGGGTTGTTCTAACTTCAACAAATAGGTTATTTTCAGACATTCCATGGTATCTTGAATCAATAAAATTTGGATTTATAATGTATGTTTTGGTTTTGGTTTTATGTGTAGGGAAGTGAATATTGTAGGTTCTTCTAATGGGTTGATGAACCTCTGAACATTCCTAAAGAATATATTGTCAAGATGAAGAGGCTTGAAGAAGGAATCAAGTTGTCTTGGATGAGGGAAGAAAGAGTTGTGACTAAATATAGGTGTTTTGTGGCTTTATTAGTGGCATCTTGGGTTTTTTTCTTTTTCTGTATGTAGGATCATGTTAGAAGGTGGTTGTAATTTCAACAATCTAGTTGGGAATGCACTTGTATGAATGAATGAATGAATATTGTACTAGTTTTTAAGTGAATGAATGAATATTACTATCCCTTGTGATTGATATGCTTTCATGGTTGTCCACATTGAATGAGTTGCATTGCATGTATGGGAATTGAGCAATGTGGATAAATGCATGTGTATGATCTGAACTTCAGCATGGAAAGATGCACTCAATATGGGTTGGTTTGTACTTTAAATCTCTCAATTGATCATCTTCAGACCTGATCTCCTAACTGACTAAGTCCAAATGGCTCATTAGTAGTTGTAACACATACATTCGAATACAATATCTTCTTTAGTAGTCCATACATTACAATGGGGCTTAATTTACAAATGGCATGAGAACTTCATCTTCAAAGAAGGGAAACGGACAATGTACATATTGAATGCAATTGAATTCAATTCCAAAACTACAAGCATCATAATTGAATTCACCAAGGTCAGAATTGAATTATTGAATCTTTGTTACTAAATTAACAAAAACCAACCAAGCCAACAACATAATTAAGTTGGATTCAAGTTGAGATTAAAATCAATCAGAACTACAACCATCTCTATGAAGTTGAGCTTCTGAATGACATAAGCTAACACACTCCCAACTGATCAAGATTGAATTGCAGTAGATCAGTAGGTCCTCAAGCAATGAGTTGTTGTCATGTTCCTTATGCATAGACCAGTAGGTTGAACTGATGAATGAACTAAACTTACGAATGAACTAAACTGACGCATGAACCGATTCTATGTCATTTGCATGAACTCAATGTGGGTTGTTGTTGATGTTCCTTTATTCCTTTGTGTACATGACATGTGATGTAAATCAATCTCAAACTGAGGTGTCAATTTGCAACCTCTTTCATGTGTATGATAAATTGTATGTTCTATTTTAGTTTTTCAGTTTTCCCCCAATCGATTTGGTGACCGCAGTACAACTACTTGAATCCAATGGATTTTTATACCGGGATGCAGACATTATAATTGAGCTCCCATATTATGTAATGCAAAAGGATTGGATCCTATGGGAATACAAATAGAAATGGTGGTCTCTAAGGTACAATACAACAACAAGGAATGATGAAAACTCACTTGTATAAATAGAGAAAGGATATATTCATTTGCATCCAAAATGATTTGGAAATCTCGAGTTCCATTGTTGGTCTCATTTTGTTGCATTTGAACAAAATGAAGTATTAATTGCATAATCTAGAGACAAATTAGACTTCCTTTTTCTTTCTTTCTGTCTGTTAATTGTCCTAGTCTTCTTTGCATAGAAGACATAGTACCCCACAACTAAAACTGGTACAACTAAATACATCTAAGAACATAAAAGATTTGATTGCAACACATTATGTAGAAGATTTGATTCAACCACAATAAAAAATAGATTTGTGGTCCCAAGATGTGGGTTTCAATTACCTTCAATCAACCTGGCCCCAAGTTGGCTTAGGCTTACAGTCTTATATGCCAAGTTCACTATAATGAGTGTCTAAAACCAAACCTGAAGTATCAGGAAGCAAGTCTAAATCACATGAATTCGGCAGTACAAGATTCATGTAGCTAACATCCAAATGTCATCATTAAATCCTAATTGAACCACAAGAACAAAACCAATCTGATTGAATTCCCTTGAATTCCCAAGATCTGATTGAATTCCCAATTTTCAATTAAGCAAGCACATTTCAACACAACTGAGCAAGCACATTTCAACACTTTACCAATTGAATTAAGCACAAGCACAAGGTATACATTGTGAAATAGAGACATTCTGAACATATCTGATTGAATTACCATGAATTTCTAACTGAGCAAGCAGATTTCAACATTAAATTAAGCACAAGTACTAAGCTCTACATGAGTCAAAATCATTTGTCATAATACATGCTTGTCAAGTACATGAGAGACACAAGTACATAAAAGACAAAATTATTACAACAAGATAGGTTCAGAAGAAATCAGATTTGAATCAATCTTCGGTAGAAATCAAATTTGGATCGATTTTCAGTAGAAATCATTTGGTCATTCTTCTTCTTCATACTTATAAATTTGATGAAGATCATGAGCATCGGATGTATCTTTGACAACCTGTAATGTAAATTTGCACAACATGAGTGACCAGGAATATGAAATCAAGTAAATTAACTGAAATTAAAATCAACTAAGTCAACTTACCCTAGATTTGCATGTACAACTATTGTGCCCTTTTCCATTACATGTACTGTATTTCCTTTGTCTTTTTTCTTTTAACTCAGTTTGTGACTTAAACCTTTGTGGTTTCATGTTTCCTTTACAATGTGATGGAGGTGGATCTCTTGCTTGCATGCCATCTTTCGCATCTTGAATTCGGAGCACACATTGACTACCTTGTGTTGGAATGTGAGTTTGAGATAACGGCATTCCTTCTTCACAAGAATCCATTCCTAAATCATTTTGGAAGGACGTGATGTTGTCATAAGTTTTTGCAAATAGCTCGTGCACATCAAGGTAAGTGTCCTTGTGTTTAGAAGCTATACCAAGTGACTTCATTGATGATCTATAAAGTGAGTTATACCTACCCAAAGGGGTACTGCCATCAAGTTCTTCACAACTCTCTTTGACACAATGATTTGTACTTGTGGTTTTTGCTTCCCTAGTCCATCTATTCAACACATATATAGGTGATATCTTATGAACTTTAAGATAAAGTATCACTTTTAGTATATGACCACATAAGATGCCAGAAAACTAAAATAGCTTGCATTCACAAAAGAATTCTTCATTATTTAGATTAACATTTACTTGGCAGTTATTCTTTGATGTAAACGTGGGTTTCACCGCCATCACGTGAGATTTGATATATAGAATCTTTACTAACCTCCTATAAAGCATATAATGAGGTCAACTTCATTTTCTCTTTGAAAGCTTTAAAAACCAATATGGTGTAGATATCCCTTGCATGTTCTTGAATAGGAGCATAAGACCCTAATGTTGTTTGGCCATCCTTAGTTCTATAGTCTTATTCATCCTCTTTGTCATAACAGTTCTCAACCACCTTCTCAAATACTTGGACAAATTTAAACAAGGGCAAATGATTGTTTACATCTTTGAATATTGCATTCATGCTCTCACTTTGTTGTGTTGTAGACATGTAGGCAAAAAATGTGACTCTAAAGTATACAGGTATCCATGATGATATTCCACAACAAGGTTAGATGTGAGCTATCACCCAAATTGTATGATGTTATCATTTTCTTCCATATTTCTTCAAACTCATGGACGGTGATGGGGTGATTGATGCAAGATTGGAACTCTTCACAGAATCTGACAACAATATCATATATCACACCTAGATGTTCATGTGCTTTTCTCATTATGTACCATTGACAACAATGATGTACTGCATTGGGAAATACAATATGAATTGCCTTCTTCATTGCAGGATCTTGATCAGTTAAGATTGCCTTCGAGTGCTTTTCATACATAGCTTCTAGAAATTTTCGAAAAACCCATATACAGGAGTCAACAGTCTTATCTTGTAATAAAGCACAACCAAAACAAGTAGATTGCTTGTGATGATTCACCCCAATAAAAGGTGCAAAGGGCATATTGTATCTATTAGTTTAGTAAGTTGTGTCAAATGTAATCACATCTCCAAATATTTTATACGTCATTCTTGATCTCGCATCTACCCAAAATATATTGCATGCACAACCCTCATCATCAAATAGTACAGAGTAGAAGAATGCATGGTTTATTGCTTGCTGCTTTTTGAGATGCTCTAATGTGGATGCTACATCAACACCTATGTATCTTCTTCTTAAAGAAACAAGTTTGTTGCTTAGATCTTTTCTTGTGAATGTGACATTATGAATTCCACCTTATTGGCTAGAAATAAGTGACATTATTTGTGCACTAGAAATATTTTGATCATGCATTGCCTGAATCAAATCATGAACCTCAGAATACATGTGACGGTGTGAGCGGTGAAACCTCTTTTTAGGTGGATTGTTGGTGAGATCATGGTTGTGCTCTTTGTCAAAGCTCATAACCACCCACTTTATATCCTCTTCTAGATTGACTCGCGTTTGAGCCTTGCATCCTGCTTGATTAGAAATGATATCTTTTTTTGGGGTGTCCTATGCCCATTGTCTTCCTTCTTTTTTGGTTTATGTAACCCTTCCTTGGAACGCATGAATACCCTATTTGTGACCTTTTTTGTTTTAGCTGAGACATAGTGATTCCTCTTCCTTATGCTAAATCTCATATGATATGCATATTGGTTATAAAACCCCTCCGCCTTATCAAGACTATCAAATTGCAAGCATATGAAAGGTTCTAGTTCAGATTGTACTTCCACCCTTTCATCATCAACAAGGGTCTCATTTTCTTCTCCAAATTTTTTCATTTGCATCCAATGCCTGGTCATCAGCTAACCAATTTATTCCTGTCATACCGTCAACATCATGAGAAAAATCCATATCTACACATAAAAGACATAATCACCCCCTTGTTTGCATTTAGAAAAATGAAGCCACATTGATAAATTAAAAGGAAATCTAACCATGCACGGATTGTTGTGTGGTGCTAGTGTTTTCCATATCCGACCAAACTGAAATGTAACAGTCCATATCTTAAACAAAAAATAAAAATGATTATCAAAATAAACTCAATACAATTTTTTCTCAAACAGTGTTACAAGACCAGTTCTTAAGGCCAAAAACACTAAGAAGAGGAGGAAATACTATTACAGCATCAATTGAACAAATCATGACTGAGCCTTTGCAATTCATTTCACTGGCAAAGGATGACAGAAAAAAGAACTTCGTCAAAGCCACATATTTGAGAACAACAGGTGAATCCAAGAAGTTTAAAAAATAGACTACTTAGGGATGTTGCAGCTAATACACCGCAAAATGTTGATCGCCAGTTTGAGGGAAATTCCTATCTTAGCCGTCGGAGAGAGACAATGCAAAATTTTCAATTTAATGTGTTGGACAACCGCTCTCAAACGAAGTGATGATGCTATTAGCCTAGTAAGCCAAATTCAATGGGTGTCCACAGTATGTGTTTCTATTTAAAGTTGAAGTCAAATATGAAACTTATGTTACATAGTTTAAACCTTATTGAAAAGAATCTTTTAATCAACACCAAACTTAGTTGGCGTAAACAAAGTTCAACGCTCACCCAAATGAATAAAATGACCTCATATATTGAAACAAAAATAATTATAGAAACAAAATGAGATTTCAAAAGAAAATCGTGATTCAGAAATAAGTCAGAATTGTTGAAACTCGCAGTGAAAAGTTCTAAACATGATTGCAATGTCATTGTATTTGTTTTTAAAAAATGATAAAATAGAACATTGAAAGAATACATTCCAAATTGTATCTTGCTTATTAACGATAATAGAAAAAATATATTATTCGTAGTATTTCAAAATCTAAATGAAACCACAAACAATTTCCCAATTGACAACCCAATAAGAAAACCTAATTGAAAAAAAAATAAGAAAAAACTTAGATGTTGTGAAAAAAAGAACTTAATAGATTCACATTTATGGGGCCGGTGTAATTTATTTGGCAAAGGAGAGAGAAGAAAGATGCCAATACAAATGCCATTTTCTCTCTCTGTCCTCCTCCACCAAAAGACCCCAATTACAAGTAGTGCTTTCATTTTAAGGAAGGAACATATTTTCTACACTTCACTGTTTTATTCTTCCAGCATAAAATTGTTTGAGATGAGAGAATCGCCACAACATCTTTAACAGTCACGTGCCTAGGATCCGGAACATGCCTTTGTATCGTTCTCATCTAATATTATGGCCAACCAAATATAGATTTCTAGAATGGAAAATTCAAACCATGCCAATTAATTTATTATGCCAGTCAATCATGATCTGTATGGAAGGCCTCTGTATGGAAGGCCAAGATCAGTATGAAATTGACATGTTACTAACGTGCAAAGGGTGGAAACGTATTGTATGACTTTCTAAAAAGTTGCGCAGTTGCTATATATAGTAACCTACACAAAGTCTCATCTAGAGTATAATTGAACAACAAGGTTTTGTCGTACACTTTCAGAACTGAAGGCAAAGGGCTCGTAAAAAAATCAGGTAAGAAGACAACGAAGTGCACGCATCAGATGAAAAAGTTTTAGAAGTCCATTACCGATTTGTTAGTTGATTAACCAAAGATTACATTCCTTTTTTTTTTAAGGAATCAGTTCAATATCATTCAAAACAAGCCATACGGCTGCTTTGGACAGCCACAACGTAGAGCATTTGTGCATGAAATTTACCTATCGCTTCCCAATCTGAACATGTGTGCTATGTCGGTCTCTCAAAGGAGTCATATTTGGTACTTTGGTGTGAGATTACATTCCATAAAATTTATTACCAAAGAAACTACACAAACATATATCATTTTAATGCAAATCAAGCTTAAAAGACTGATTGCATTATGTTATGACGTATAAGAAAATTTCAACCTGCATACCTCTACGAAGAATGCAGACTTGAACTTTTATGTGTCGTTTGTCAAAGCGGTGGCGATTGCTCGGGCAGCGATGGACAACCACAGACTGTGGGTCAATTGCTATCAATCGCGTTGTCAAACACATGGTTGTTCGCCGCTCTCATTTTACATTGTATTTTCTGTCTGGAGCGATCGGCAAACTCTACCAGCCGCTTATTTCTCACCATGAGAAATTGTTGCGATGAGTCATTTGTGATGAGCTACCGACTATAAATGCAATCGCATTGCCAAATGCTACATTAATAATGTACTTCACCGGAGTAGAAGCCTACCGAACTATACTGGTAATATAAGATACACTACTGAAAATGAAGACCGGAGACAGAACTCCAGGATCAATTATATCAATTATAGTTGTACAAGTTGTTTTGTGTGCGAGATGGTGAAGCATTTCTTCGTCCACAGCGTCTGGCTTTTGCGTACCGGTTTCTTCTCATCTTGGCGGAGCAAATTTCCTGCCGGTCACTATCAAAAAAACACGGTATAGATGACTGTATGTAAAAGGTTCACTTTCGGTGACATGTTTGTATATCACTTACAAACTTTAAAAGAGTTACATACTTTAAGTGACATGTATATAAATCACCTATAGTTTGTATAATCATGCGTAACATAAATGACAAATATTTTATTATATTTAAAAGGGCTACACACAATAGGTGGCATACAATTGAATCATCTATGTTCTAATGGGGGTTTAATATATGTGTGACATGTATATGAGTCGCACATGACCTATACGGGAGTATATTGTTTAGGTGACATACATGCATGTCATCAAATTTTTAGGTGACATACATATTTGTCACATAATCTTTAGGTGACAAATATGTCAGTCATCTAACATCTTCCAATTAATAATAAGCATCAATAATTTTCTTGATTCAATTGCGAGCGGATATATTATCACATTTATTTGACAATTCATAAAGGAGATATGTGACAAAAAATATTCTTGAGAGTCGTTCTAAGTCATTCTAAGAGTTATTCATAAAATGATATCGACATAAAGATATTTCTCAAACTCATACATGTCTATTTTGTGACCGTTCTAAGGCTAATGGGCTTTGTCTTGCAAGGAAAATTCTCATTGACATTGGCCTGCATAGAGCACCCACCAACAATAACAATTGATGTAAATGAGTGGTGAGCATGTGACCGACTATGTTCGAATTGTCCCCAAACTTATACACTTCTATTTCATGAATATTTAAGAGGAAAATACATACATACACATCTTCAATCAAAGTATTTCTAAAAATTTATTGTAAGAGGACATTGTCATGATATGGGTCCTACTCCTAGCTCCTTCTAGAAGTATTTTTACTTACTTGGTGTTTGAGGACACTATCATGATATGAGCTCTGGCTCCTCACAAATACATTTTAAGGAAGTTTTTATGAGAGGACATTCTCATGATATGAGCCCCGACTCCTAACAAATGTATTTTCAAAAACTTATTTAGAGAAGACACTGTGAAGATATGGGCCTCAGCTCCTCGCAAATGTATTATAAAGGAGTTACTATGAGTGGACAAGGGACCTATTGTGAGAGAACATTATCACGATATGAGGCATGGCTCCTCCCAATATGTATATTTATGGACTTTTTGTGAGACGACAGTCTCATGATATGTGTCCTGACTCCTCCTGTATGCATTTCTAGGGACTTGTTGTGAAGGACATTGTCACAATATTCCTCCCAACTGTATTATCATGGACTTACTGTGAGAGATACCATCACGATATGGATCATTACACATGACAAATGTATTTCTAGATACTTGTACTGAGAGGAAAAGGTCACGATATGGGACATGGCTCCTCGAAAATATATTTCCAAGGAGTTGTTGAACGAGGACCCTCTCATGATGTGGGCCTAATTCTTCGCAAATGTATTTTTAGAAAAATTTTATGAGAGGACATTGGCATGGCCCATAGTGAGTATTGCAAGCTAAGCAAGCAAGACCTTTAAGCCCCAAAAGAGAGACATGTAAGCCCCACAAGATAGACCTAAATGCCCCATAAGCAAGACTAGTAAGCCCTGGAAGAAAACTATTGTAATCCCATCTAGTGAAATTTGCATGCAGTGAGTACTACAATTCCCACAAGCGAGTGTTGCAAACCCCAAAAGCAAGTGTTGCAAGAGCTACATGTGAGAGATACCATCCCAACAAGCAAGAGCTACATGCCCAGTTAGAGAGTTTTGCAACCCCAAAAGCGAGTACCATAACTAAAATTTTGGTTTCTTTATCTTTCCAGGACACTATCAAAGCATTTTAGGGACTTGTTGTGAGAGGACATTGTCATGATATGGATCCTAGATCCTCCTAGAAGCATTTTTGCGGACTTTTTGTGAGAGGGCATTGCTATGATATGGGACCTAGCTCCTCGAAAATGCATTTTGTGGGACTTGATGTGAGAGGACATTCTAACGAAATGAGCTCCAGCTCCTCACAGATGAATTTCCAACGACTCGATGAAATAATACACTATCTAATATGGACCACAACTCCTCATAAATGCATTTCAATGAACTTGTTGTGAGAGGACACTGTCATGATATGGGCCACGACTCCTCCCAAATACATTTTTATGGGGATATATCAATATATTTTTATAATAATTCATAAAGGTCATGTGTAAGAGAAATTGCCAATGTGAGTCATTCCAAGTCACACTAAGACTAGTTCAGAAAGGGATATTGGCAAATTTCTCATTGACAACGACTTGCGTCGACCATCCACCCGATCAACAATTGCTATAAATGGATGACGACTATCTCAAATACTCAATTGACCATACTCCAATCATCTCCAAACTCATACATGTATCTATCACAACATTTCTAGGGATTTTCTATGAGAGAACATTGTCATGATATGGTCTCTAACTCCTTCCAAAAGTATTTTTGTAGGCTTGATGAGAGAGAACATTGTCATAATATAGGCCCTAGAACCTCACAAATATATTTTGGCTTGGCAGCGGCTTGTGTAGACCACACACCAAAAGAAGCAATCGTTGCAAAAGGGTGATACTCACCACAAGCATTTGGCTCCTTGCAAATACATTTTCAAGTAGTTGATGTGAGAAGACACTATTATGATATGGGTCGTGATGAGTGTTGCAAGCTGAGCAAGCAACAGTTGCATGCCCCACAATTGTGAATTGTCACAATCGTACAAGCTGAGTGTCACAAGTTCTACAAGGCAGTGTTATAATTGTTGCAAGTACCGCAAGTTGAGAGTCACAGTTCCACACACCAGTGTTGTTATTGGAAAATAGTTTCTAAGCGTCTAAAATGGATGCTTATTTGATGACTAGTGCTACTCGATGACTTGTTGTAAGAGGAGGCTTTTTTATATGACATTCAAGGCCCCTCCTCCAAAGGTCCCATTTTCAATTTGATTTTCTATAATAAATCTTTCTCTCACCCATCATGAGAAGCCACTCTAATGATGAGGGGTTTAGTCTTTGGTGTTGTTTTGGTGACTTGTTCTAAGAGGAAGCTTCCTGATATGACATGGAAGGTTCCACATCCCTAAGACACTTTGGTATACCCATCCTCTAACTTGTGACTTTTCACACTTTTTGTGAGAGGGAACTGACTAGGTGAGGGTCTAAGCTCATGCTCAGTGTAGTTCTAGTGACTTGATGTTAGAGGACAATACCTCATTTTTTAGCTCGTGTGAATTTTCCTTGAGGAAAATAATATAAAAAAACTTGTTTTGGATTTAACCTTAACAAGTGGAATTCTTTTAATGCCCTTGGCTCCATGTTATGTATAAACATTGGTGGGTTCCATGCCTAGACATTGATGTCCAAATTATAACATGTCAACTTTGGGTAGTGATTTTTTAAAATGGGATGAATATGTGTTTATGAATTTATACAATCAAACTTTGAATCATCACTGAATTATAATATCTATATTCCCTACCTACCAATGAAGAATATAGTTTTAGGGCCTAAAATATATTCTCAATTATTACTAAATTAAATAAACTAAATCTTAGATAATCCTACCACCTTTTGATGCCCAATTCTCTAACTACCTTCCCCCCCCCCACTTAATACCCCACTTCCTATAATACTCGCACTCATGAGTCTAGTCAGCGTGGAAACCATTATCCCAACTACACTCCTCACCCCTACCGATCGATCTTGTTCCATTTGGATTTGATGCTTAGGTTGAAATATGTTGCACTCTGACCCCATTCCAATTTCCGATCATACGTCAGAGCTTGTCTATAATAGAGACTCATCTTCAATTGCACACGTGCAGACACCCTAGCTTGGAAATCAGCAGTCCTTTGCCTAGGAGCAGTCATGCAAACGCCCTAGCTACAACTAACCCACATGAATGCCAAAGGCCATCGGTAGCGGAAACCACTTGATGTAGGTTATTGTTTTATATCTCTACATCTTCTTTTTTTATCTCATAGTACCCATATCCAATCAATTAGGGTTTCTATCCATTAAAAATATCACATTGGAAATCAGGTTCATTGTTTCCTTCTTTTACTCATGATCTTAGTTGTTCATCACATTTCCTTTCTTCTTGTGGGTAATCTATACTTGTCTACGGGGATAGGTGATCCTTCCCACCCAAGAAAAGCCTAGGGAGCCTAGGTGACTAGGCTGGAGCCTAGGCATTTCTAAGCATTCTTCATATTCGTTTATATTTTACATATATAGAAATGATTTTTTGTATGCATTTAGCTATATTCAAATACATACATCACTATGCACATTTGTATTGGTTATCACTAAGCTTAATCAATCATAACTTCACATACATCATACATGTCATGACCTAAGATGGACATGTCAGGCCTTAATTTGACCTAAACTAATCTAAATCAAACCTAATATAACTTAATCTGCCTTAATTCGACCTGAATTGGACCTATTTTGACATAGTGTGACCTAATTAAACATAACCTCCCCTGGTTTGTCCTACATTTGACCAAAATGAGCCCTAATTTGGCCAAATCAGACCAAATTTCCCCAAATAAGACATATTTTCCCCAAATCGAAGCTACCCCCCCCAATCAGAACTAATATGCCCAAATTATATCTGATTTGGCCTAAATTAGATCTGTTTCTTCCATAAAATAACTAAAATTTATATAATTTGACCAAATTCAGACCTAATCTTGCTAATTTGGTCTAATTTGGGCCTAAAAGCATGGGCATGCACTTTAATTATCTAAAAACCTAGGTGCCTAGTTTAAGGTGACCGACCTAGAGCCTAGGGGGGCCTAGGCACACCTAGGCAGAGCCCAGGTGGGAGCCTGGATAACTGTGGAGTAAATAATGGAAAGAGACATCATGTTATGTTGAGGTTTTAAAAGTTTCTATTTTTATATTAACAATCATTAGCTCTCGTACATTGATGACAATATAAGGAAATCCTTGACTTGTGATTTTCACACTTTTTGTGATAGGAAACTGACATGGTGAGGGCCTACGTTTATCTTTGGTGAAATTTTGGTTACTTGTTGTGATACGGAATATCCTCATTCTACATGGAATTTGCCTCTTCTCCTCGTCACCTTAACATACAAATACTCCACTATGTGAATCCTCAAACGAATCATGAGGCATCACTCTCATGTTCATGGTCTAAGCTCATGCTTGATGAAATTTTAGTGACTTGATATGAGATGAAACTTCCTCATCTAAAATGGAAGGCATCTTCTCCCATGTCACATTGACATTCAAGTTTAATTTTTTTGTGAATTTCTATGAGACGGTCTTCAATCATGTGACATGAAATCTTCATGTCAGCTTGGCATTCTATTCCTTTGTGGGTGCATGTAATCTCTTTCACTTAATGGTAGAGGACACACTCATGACGTGGGCCTAAACTCATCTCAGATGCAATTTTGGCGACTTTTCATGAGAGGGACCTTCCTCATCTCACATTTGAAAGGACCTCTTTCCCAAGACCCCTTAGCATTTTAATCCTCTACTAGGATATTTCTCCTCTTTCTATGAGAGGTATTCTCATGATGAGGGTCTAGGACTGTCCTTGGTGATGTTTCAGCGACTTGTCATGAGATGTGATTTCATCATATGATATGGATGACTCCTCCTCCATGGGTGATATTGACATACAAATCCTATGATTTGTGATTTCTCTCACTTATTCTGAGAGGACGCACTTGTGATGAAGGCCAAATTTCATCCTCTATCTTAGTTTAGTGACTTTCTATAAAAGGACATTTCCCCAATCAAAATGGAAGACTCCTCCTCCTCATGACATATTGACATGACGATATTTCAAAATATGGTCTTCCTCACTGATATTTAGAGGGAACTCACATAGTGAGGGTCTTAGATAATGCTCAATGTAATTTGGGTGACTTGTTGCAAGAGGACACTCCCTCAGTTTTTGAGATCATATGAATATTCCTTGAGGAAAAAAGATACAAAAGAATCTTTTGGCTTCAGCCTCAACAAGATAGATTTTTTATTCCCCTTGAGGAAAGTAACACTCTATCTCAATATCAAAGAATATTTATAACTTAGAAGAAAAAACTCTTAGTTGGTCAAATGTAAGCTATTTTTTTGGGTCTCTAGGACTTCAAATTCAATTTCAAAATGTTTGGACCTACACAAAAAATACCTTTCCTCTTTCAATAGTCGGTCACATGGATACAAGTATAATAAAGTAAAAATATGTACAAACAGATGAAAATTTAGCATTTATCCCTTCGAGAGGCCGCTTCCACTCTTCCCACTATTACACACAGAAATCACAATTGTTGAATCATTGCCCACCTTGTCTGCCGATTCCCAAGCTCATGACTTGTCGCCTTCATGCCAAAATCCCCAAAACCTCGACCGGTCTGCGCCTAATTTGTTGAAACCTCTCCCTCACCCTCTCTCTCCCCCTCTAGTTCCTATTCCACTCAATCTTTGGATGAGCATGTCCTCTCTCTTCTCCTTCTCTGCTTCATACATTGATGTGTTGTCGAGGTAAACCCTTCTCAATGCTTCAAGTTCCTCTCACACATGATTAGGGGTTACTGTTCTCCTCTATCTCTCTCACATGTTGACCATCTCTGTCTATAGGATCACCATCCCAGGGGCAAAAATCTATGCCAATCCTATGACCCATAAATTCAGACTACTTACTTGGTGGTGGAGGAAGATGAGATGAAATTCCCAGGATCTCGTCGGCAACCTACGGATAGTGCTTGGCATAGGGCATCATATATCTAACAAGTAAAGTTGTCTTGCATGTCACATATGTGTGTTGGTTATCCATAGTTGGATGATGATCACACAACTACTTACAAACACCACCTTGTAAGTCTTTGTTTCTTTGCCTTTCTTTATCAGTTGTGTGCATTATAGTTAATGGTTACATACATGTTTACTATTGGTCTGCATTCGAAAAGTAACCTTTGTCATCAAATTCTGAACCTATGAGGAATATGCCTACCCCAATTTTGAGGGGCAAAATTTTGAAGAGCTTGTCTGTTTGGTCCATGAATCATTGTATTTGTGGTGTCACAACAAACAATGGTTGCAGGGCTAGGATACATCTATTTATCAATGTTTCAGATCTATTTATTCTTTTTGCTAGTAATACTAGACTATTAGTCTATTAGAGTCTTTAAGTATGCAAAGCATGAATGGATAAATTACCAGGATATGACATCTTTGCTACTTGATGACTCTGGTTGTGTAGGGATTTCACATTTACTAATATTTTATACACTTTTTCTTAACTTTTAAGGAACAAAAAATCATGTTAATCTCACATGTACTCATTTTTATTGAACCTGACAGCTTGTGATGTTTTGATGTCATGTAAATTGAATAATGGTTATGATATTGACATTTTTGCTACTCGTAATTTGAGTTTGAGAAGAATCAGTGTCTAAGCACTCTCTTGTTTTGCCTCAAGTCACTAGTTGCATTATCATATTCTAAAGCATTGGCAAATTCATGCAACATCATATCGTAAGCAATATATGACCTACAACTGTAGTATGATGTTCCCACTTTTCCTTCAACAATCCTAAAGTGCATCCCTACCAGTCACATTTGGCATATTTATGACATAAAGGTATGAATGTAGGAGACTCAAGGAGCAGATACAATTTTCTAAATTTCATGTTTATTCAAGAAAATCTCACATAATAGCTACTTTTTTAGTGGCAAAGATAGACAGGACTCTGATGAGCATCTATGGGCATCAAATCAATTTTATTATAAAGAGTTATCAGAAAAATTTGTTTGTGTTCTTATGCGAATGTCTAGTGTGAATTCTGAAGGAGTCAATGTGGTTGGTAATACCTATAGTGTTACAACCCCAATTTTTGGGTTCATTTGGAGAGAAATGTAATTTCTCATATTAAAGATATTGGAAAAAATAATGATATAATTTGTTTTGAATAAATGGATTTCGTTTACAATAGCATTGATTATTGTGTTGTGTGCTTTATTGGCTATTGGACCCAATAACAAGGAAAATTCAATTAATAAATGAATAATCGAGTTTTGAGAAAAGAAAGATGTGGAAACCTCTAGAAGGCAAATCCAAAGAGGGATTTCGTGCCTCTTGGGTTCCTTGGGTTCCAAGGAGTCCAAAGTTGCATAGAGAATGCAATAAGAAAAGAAAAGATCAATTAAATGTTTCTTTATTGAGAAAGAAATTGAAAACAATGATAAAATGTAGAGAAGAAGTGGAAAGAGGTATAATTGAGTTATCCTTGGTGGATTTTCGTATCCAAAGGATTTCTAATATTAAAAAGAATTCCAATAAGGAAAATAAAAGAGACATAAAAGAGAAATCCTCAAAAAGAAATATTTTAATAAAAAGATAAGGATAATATGTGAAATAGACATAAATAAAGGCAAATAGATATTCCCCAATATGGTAATCCGTGCCTTTTGGATTTCTTGAGGTCCAAGGGACCCAAAATAACAAGATAACGGCAAAGGGAAAAAGGATTACTAATTAATTTTGAATTAATTAATGGATAACTTGGGAGAGAAGGAAGGCTTCTCACCCATTGGAATTTGTTCCCCAAATTTCTTGCAAAGCTAGATAATGTCAAGACAAACGTGCCCTTAAAATTTGAGACAAAAATGAGTTATGGTTTGGGAGATATCAATTTCTCAAGTTATCACCAAAAGAAAGATTTAATTTGGCAATTTGAAAAGGGAGTTTCCTTTTGGATGAACGCGTGCTTTGAGGACCGTTGGATCTCAATCCAATATTGGTCGCTCATCTTCAAATTCCCACATAGACTGGGACTTTGCAGGTTATAGGAAGAAACTTCCATCTCAGATTTCTTGCAATCCAGTGGATATGCCAGCCTATCGACAGTACCTTTGGACTCAGAAGGGGGAACTGCGGAGATCCATCCCTATTTTATTTAGGTCTGGTCGTTGATTTGGGAAACGCACAATCCTCATAAACCTGACCTCGACCCTATATATATGGGAGGGTCAAGGAGGGAACTTACACCTATTTTCTCTAGTCCAATCTATACGGAAGGAAGCAAGGAGTGTTTTAGTACGTTCAATTGAACGATTCATCCTGACTTGCACCCCCAGCACCTCGGAGACCCTCACCGGAGTCCGGCAAGTAGGCAGCAACCTTGGCGAGGCTCAGGCAGGCAATTGAACCTATAGTCAACTTCGACGGAGGGAGGCGAAGCTCCCTGCCCTATTGCCTTGCCCGCAGGTGACCTAGAGCCCAGAGTCAACTCCTCAGTTGACCATCGCGTCTGCAGTGCCTCGCACAAGGTAGAAGACGAGGGCCTCGTGGTCTTTTACTGAAATACCCCTCCACGCCTTCAGTCAAGGTAAGGGTGTTTCTGTCCTTCATTTCTTTTGTTTGCAAAGGAAGGGTGCGTGCATCCACGACTATCAGATCCTCAGTGGACCCGCGGACCATGGATCGGGCGATCCTGGTTTTTCTAGAAATAGTAAGTAAACCAATAAAAAGGATTTTCGTGGTAAAAATCATATCTTGAGCTAGAAAACTCGGATGAGGAAAGTTAATACATGAAAAATGATCAAAACAATACAAGGGATACATTTAAAATGGTTTGGACACCTAAATTAGTATATTGTTGCAAATGTGCATTTTTTTTATGGAAAAGGTGTTAATTTGTGATTAGAAAACCTAATTGTTGATAAAAGATAGATTTAATCTTGTAAAGGAGTTAATTCAAGCATTATTAACTTGATTAATGAAAAAGATGGATTTTAACCTGTTTTGATGATAGAATTACAAGGTTTAGGGTTTTAAACCTAATACGTTGATTAATATGCTTAGAAACCTTAAATTAGTGGAAAAGAAAAGAAAAGTACATATAATCTGAAATTAGGGTTTCCTGTTACTAAAAGATGAAATTAGAACCTTTTGTGAAAGAAAGATGAAATAATTAGGGTTTGCAAGTAATTTGGTAAAATTAGGGTTTAAAGTATAAAATGAGGTGGAACCCTAATTATGCTCAAAACCCTAAAAAGGACAAATAACCCTAGGAAACAACTAGGATTAATAGATCATGATGACATGATTAATGATAGAAGAATTGGATGCCTTTTCAGGATCAACCTTTGTGTACTTGCTTGATTTCTTGATTGGTTGAGTTATTTCTGCATTCAAGTCTGCTTAATAGGTATGTGGTTACGCCTATGAATATCCTGAATTAGTTTCCCGAGGATTTTTGAGGTTTTATCGATGACTTGAATTAAACTGTTGGTTGCATTTAATTCTTGCAAATTATAATGTGGATATGACTATCACCTAAGATATATGCCTAGTAGCTCAGATTCTAGTCCCCTCTGTAGCTTAATAGATTGACCTAGTACATGGCTACCGATGGGGTAGGTCCATCAGGTCATTGAACAACTTAGTACATGGCTACCAATGGGGTAGGACCGTCAAGTCATCATGAGTCAAAGATTGGGCTACCTTTGGGTAGGGCCATGCGACTCCATAACCCTAGGTATTGGCTACATGTGTGGTAGGTCCATGGGGGTAAGGATCTACCATATGAGAGAAGTAGTATCCATGTCCACTGTAGGGACAGCACAGAGATAGGGGATAGGTAAGGATTGAGTAATATTGCTTAAAACGTAAGCATGGATGTTAAATGATATTTGGATGACTACATTATTAACATAGTTGCACAATTATTGTTTCCCCCACATACCAGCTTCTTGCTGACCGACGTTTTGTTTGTCAGCGTTTTAGGTACAAATGAAAAGAACAAATAGTAAAGTGGCATATGTGGAATTAAATGAGAATTAACATACACAGGAGGATTAGTTAGATTAGTATCTTCATGGATAGAAGTTTAGAAACCCCAGTGTTTAAAAGGTATGCAAAGTTTTATTTTATACCATTTTTCAATTTAGTTGGTAAAATTTATTAATTATTATCGATTATTTGTCGAACCTTTGATCCGGGTTATTGGTTAACGGCTCTAACCTTTTGGTCTCCCTTAATTGGGGGTTACCGGGGGGCGGGGTCATTACAATTGGTATCAGAGCATAGGTTCCTCATATAATCATCAATAATTATTAAATTTTACAAATTCCATAGAACCAAGGGAGTTATTAGAGGATTTTCTGGAAGACTGAGGTGTCTAGAAAAGGATCACTTCTAGGGGCTAGCAATATTTTCCTCTGCACCGCTAGTCAAAATACGAGGACTCCTGGATTGTGTGACTACCTGGCCGTTGTCTTAGGAGATGACTCGAAATAAGATACCTTTAGGAATCTCTCATCTTGTTCATCCCTTATCAACTCAAATTCTGATAAGGACCTTAAGGATTAGGGTTTTCTCTCTTTCCCTCGCCCTCTTGAGGTATGGGTATGGTTGATAAGGATTAAGGGATCCTCCACCAAATTAATAAAAATCATGTAAATAAGATGTCATGGACATAAGCTTAATAGAGTAAGCATAAAAGAATAGATACATGCTTAGGGCGTATGACACGAGTTGTCATTGCCCTCAGGAGAGACCTGAGGATAGACCTCCTTGGTAGGAGGATGGGTAGAGAGAGTTAGTCTTGGAGGTAGAGACATCCATTAAAAGTAGAGACCTAGCACATCCTCTGAGGATGATGTTAACCCTAACCCTAAGTGGAGGTTAGAGAGAGATGTCATAATGGGTTAGATGTCATGGTTGACAGAGTGTTTGGATGGACATGCATCTGGATTTCCATACGAGCCATGAAAGGTTGGATGACCTAGCACCTTTGGCAACCCAACCCTGGGAAGAGTCGTGCATGTTTGAGCGAAGGATAGCTCCTTCATGGATGAGGTTAGAGAAGAACCTATAGGGACCTTATTGGCTATTGTAAGTAGGATATAGCTTGCACCCAGAGTACATCAGTAGTATGAGCAGTAAGTTAAAACTGAGACCAGAAGGACAGGATGTATGGCTTATGAGATAAGCATAAGGGGCTATGGATAATCATGAGCAAACGTAAGTTTGAGTGTATGCTTCACCCATGTAGAGGTATGCCTGTGAGCTTGATCCTTCATGGAGAGAGGACCTCTAGTAGTATGGTTGGATGTGGAGTTATCTCTAGAGAGAGAAAGCAGGACCGCAGCAAGGAGGTTTGAAAGCCTAAAACCCCGAGAGATGAGGAACAGTGGGGAGTTGAGGATGATGCGGCCTAAGTGGATGATAGTGGTTGCCACATGCTCGATCCCTAGAGGTTGATGATGTCTTGGTTGCCATGAGAGGAACCAAACCCTAGAGAGAGGATGAGTCTGTTGGTACCTCTGTACCTATTGTATAGATGAGAAGAAGAGTTCCTTAGACCTGGAGAGGTTTAGTAACATGTTATGAGGCCTTGTACCTAGTTGGTTGTTCTTGAGGAGGACTCAACTCTGAGGTGTTGCTCATATAAAAGGATCATGGGAGTACATGACATACCTTAGACATGCTTGATTCGTGGTTAAGATATTGAGCATGCAGTTGGATACCCAAAGGAGAACCTAGGGTTCCTAGGCCTAAGAGGGGAAGCAGTGTATATGATGCTCATGATGAGATTTGAGTCTATAGTTTCAAGCATGGTACTCCTCATGTGTAGAGGTAAAGGAAAGCCCTTAAGTTAAGGGTATGTTTGATGAACCCCTCACAACTAAGTTGGTCTAATGTTGAGGATGAGAACAAGTATGACTTAGCATGGTTTAGTAGGTGGTCTTCTTGTGCCTTAGTAGCTACTGGGTTAAGCATGCCCAGGTGAATATAAACCTTAAGAATGTTTGTGACCTTTGTTATTAAGGTGTAGATTCCTCCCATCCTGGGAGAGGGACCCTTTTGTAGGGTGTATACCAATTTTGTTGGTTTTAAGGTAACCTAAAGAGGTTTCAGAGGATCTTGAGAAGCTAAGTGAAGAGTACATGGTAAGAGAATGAACTTGTAGACCTATAGTTAACCATCTCTAAGTGCATATGGATGTGTTACCATGGAGGTAACTGGTAAGGGGCCTGACCAAGGTAGGCAGGTCGCCATGATCCCCGTGAAAGGATGAAAGACAGCCTAAGAATGGAGAGAGATGATGAAAGGCTTGGGTAAGGTTCTATGTTGGACATGTACTATAATAGAATCCTAAGTCTATCCCAGTGTTAGGTAGGGATAAGACCGATGGAAGTAGGAGTTGCCTAATTCCCTAGTTGCACATGACCATAGGGTCGGGAGGTAACAGCTATCATTGTCTGAGGGCCATGGTTAGGAGATTGATCACCTTCATGAACTCATGGGACCCAAAGGACAGATGAGTAGGGCACTCTCTAGATGCATAAGGGAAGAGGGATGACCCCAAAAGTGTCGGTACCCTATAGACCTAGAGGAGACGACCAAGGATTGTGTGTAGACCCGAGTAGGTTCGAGATCAGTTTTCCATGGAAGTGACTTTGATATTAAGATGGTTGTGATGTTGAGACATAAGATGCATGTTTCAACTTAAAGGTGTACTGGTAAGGTGGGATGTACCATCTCTACTCTTGGAATAGGAAGAACTCTGAATTTGGACTGTAGTTAAATGCTTATTTCCTCTTGTTATGAGAGTGAGAGATAGGACAGTATGCATACCATACACCAAGGATAACGATGATGTAAGTTGGAACGTTGCTACAAGGTATGAGGATAGAGATGATAACATACCTTTGTGGAGAAAATAATACATGTATGGTTTACAAACACTAAGAGTATTAAGGAGACCATCTTGTGAGGATGTTTTATCTTGAACTAGGTGGATTTTTGCAAGTGTTACAAGGAATCACAAGGTGGAGTCTGATAACTAAAAGGATGAGCTCAGAGTGTTCTTGATGAAGATAGACTTAGAGTTTGAGATGAGATGATAAGTAGAATACATAGAGGTGTATGTATTCAACATTACCTAATACCTACAGATGTGAAGTGGTAATGGATGATCTAGTTGAGATATAGATGCCTAGTTTGGCTAGAGACTAGAAGAGGTTGTTAGGCAAACCCTAAGTGTGAGAAAGAAGATATGTTGGCTAACCCATAGATGTAGCGAAGTCTGTTGATCAAGTAAATGGTTATGTGGTTAGCTAGCCTAGTCCTTGATGTAATGGAGGGATGGAGGTAGAACCTCAGATGCACTTCTTTGGATAAGAAGGTAATAAAACCCTGATGAGAGTGGTTTAGGATTTCTGAGGAATCAACCTTGAAGAATTGTGACATACATGAAATCATGATCCTACACCGTGAAACTACAAAGATAGTAAGTGATAGAAGTACTTGGGATGCTTATGTTGCATGTAGCATGTAGCCATGCAAGCCAGGAGGTGAAGGACAAACACCAGTAACCCAGTGCATGGATATAAACTATAAAGAGTTCCTGAGAGGGAATGAGAGTTCATCACTATGGATGTTGTGAGTCTCCCCTAGACCAAGGAAGGTCAAGATCCAATATGGGTTATGGTAGATCACCTTACCTAGATAACATGAGAAAGAAAGAATGTTGTCAAGGGACAGATTCGGTTGAACTACTTAAGAGAGAGAGATGGTTCAACTTCACCATGATGCGAGTTCAAGAGTTCTTGAGTGTGACCTAAAGGTTCACTTCCATGAGGTGGAAGTAGATACAGGAAGAACTCGATGTTGGTACCTCTTATCACCCCTAACTAATGGTTAGTATGATCTAGACTAGAGGGTCTGATGAGAGCAAGTGTGCTTGTTTAGGGTGTTACAAAGAGACAGTTCTTAAGATGTGATGTTAACCACCATAGCCTTTATCGGGATGCAAGAAGTTCTATAGGGAGGTTGTATCGGTCACCACTTCATTAAGATGATGTTGGTGAAGGAGGCCTCATGAAGGTCAGGAAAGAACCACAGTGTGTGCAGATGAAGTTGCTTTGATTGTGCAATGGTTGAGAGAGAGTCCAGAGATGAAATGAGTCGTGAGCTGATGCAAAGCATACTGACATGTAGTTCACTGTGGGAGAGTATGTGATGTGAAAATCTGACCCCTCTAAGCTACAACTGAGAAAGCTGAGTCCCCGATATATGGGTCCATTTGAGATGGATTGGTGGAGAAGGTTGTGTTTAGCCTTACCCCTCATGATAACATGATGTATAATGTATTACATGAGTCCAATCTAGAGCACTAGGTGAGGTACCCAAGCCATGTGTTGAGCCCTGAACCTATTCAGCTTTTGAGAGGCTGAAATATCCTAAGTCACCTATGAGGGTATGATATACCAAGGTGAGAAAGAACTCAGATGGAAGAATATGAGATGATGAAGGTTCTTGGGAAGCACCATGGAAAGGGTGAAGCCACATGGGAGCCCTGATGGACATAAGAAAGACTTATCTTGTTTGTTTGCTTGCTTGATGGAATTTTGAGGACAAAATTCTTATAAGAGGGGAAGGATGTTACAACCCCAATTTTTGGGTTCATTTGGAGAGAAATGTAATTTCTCATATTAAAGATATTGGAACAAATAATGATATAATTTGTTTTGAATAAATAGATTTCGTTTACAATAGCCTTGATTATTGTGTTGTGGGCTTTATTGGCTATTGGGCCCAATAACAAGGAAAATTCAATTAATAAATGAATAATCGAGTTTTGAGAAAAGAAAGATGTGGAAACCTCTAGAAGGCAAATCCAAAGAGGGATTTCGTGCCTCTTGGGTTCCTTGGGTTCCAAGGAGTCCAAAGTTGCATAGAGAATGCAATAAGAAAAGAAAAGATCGAATAAATGTTTCTTTATTGAGAAAGAAATTGAAAACAATGATAAAATGTAGAGAAGAAGTAGAAAGAGGTATAATTGAGTTATCCTTGGTGGATTTTCGTATCCAAAGGATTTCTAATATTAAAAGGAATTCCAATAAGGAAAATAAAAGAGACATAAAAGAGAAATCCTCAAAAAGATATATTTTAATAAAAAGATAAGGAGAATATGTGAAATAGACATAAATAAAGGCAAATAGATATTCCCCAATATGGGAATCTATGCCTTTATGATTTCTTGAGGTCCAAGGGGCCCAAAATAACAAGATAATGGCAAAGGGAAAAAGGATTACTAATTAATTTTGAATTAATTAATGGATAACTTGGGAGAGAAGGAAGGCTTCTCACCCATTGGAGTTTGTTCCCCAAATTTCGTGCAAAGCTAGATAATGTCAAGACAAACGTGCCCTTAAAATTTGAGACAAAAATGAGTTATGGTTTTGGAGATATCAATTTCTCAAGTTATCACCAAAATAAAGATTTAATTTGGCAATTTGTAAAGGGAGTTTCCTTTTGGATGAACGTGTGCTTTGAGGACTGTTGGATCTCAATCCAACGCTGGTCACTCATCTTCAAAGTCCCACACGGACTGGGACTTTGCAAGTTATAGGAAGAAACTTCCATCTCGGATTTCTTACAATCCAGTGGATATGCCAGCCTATCGACAGTCCCTTTGGACACAGGAAGGGGAACCGTGGAGATACATCCCTATTTTGTTTGGGTTTGGTCATTGATTTGGGAAACACCCAATCCTTGTGAACCTAACCTCGACCCTATATATAGGGGAGTGTCAAGGAGGGAACCAACACCTCTTTTTGCTAGTCCAACCTCTGCGAAAGGAAGCAAGGAGCGTTTTAGTACGTTCAATTGAACGCTTCGTCCTGACTTGCACCCCCAGCACCTCAAAGACCCTCGTCGGAGTCTGATGAGTAGGCGGAAACCTTGGCGAGGCTCGGGAAAAGCTCCCTGTCCTATCGCCTTGCCCGCAGGTGACCTAGAGCCCAGAGTCAACTCCTTAGTTGACCATCGGGTCTGCAGTACCTCACACAAGGTAGAAGACGAGGGTCTCACAGTCTTTTACCGAAATACCCCTCTATGCCTTCAGTCAAGGTAAGGTTGTTTCTGTCCTTCGTTTCTTTTGTTTGCAAAGGAAGGGGGCATGCATCCACGGCCGTCGGATCCTCGGTGGACCCGCGGACCATGGATCAGGTGATCCTGGTTTTTCTAGAAATAGTAAGTAAACCAATAAAAAGGATTTTCGTGGTAAAAATCATATCTTGAGCTAGAAAACTCAAATGAGGAAAGTTAATACATGAAAAATGATCAAAAAAACGAGGGATACATTAAAAATGTTTTGGACACCTAAATCAGTATATTGTTGCAAAAGTGCAATTTTTATGGAAAAAGTGTTAATTTGTGATTATAAAACCTAATTGTTGATAAAAATAGATTTAATCTTGCAAAGGAGTTAATTCGAGCATTAATAAATTGATTAATGAAAAAGATGGATTTTAACCTGTTTTGATGATGGAATTGCAAGGTTTAGGGTTTTAAACCTAATATGTTGATTAATATGCTTAGAAACCCTAAATTAGGGGAAAAGAAAAGAAAAGTACTTATAATCTGAAATTAGGGTTTCCTGTTACTAAAAGATGAAATTAGAACCTTTTGTGAAAGAAAGATGAAATAATTAGGGTTTACAAGTGATTTGTTAAAATTAGGGTTTAAAGTAATAAAAATGAGGTGGAACCCTAATTATGCACAAAACCCTAAAAAGGACAAATAACCCTAGGAAACAACTAGGATTAATAGATCATGATGACATGATTAATGATAGAAGAATTGGATGCCTATTCAGGATCAACCTGTGTGTACTTGCTTGATTTCTTGATTGGTTGAGTTATTTCTGCATTCAAGTTTGCTTAACAGGTATGTGGTTACTCCTATGAATATCCTGAATTAGTTTCCCGAGGATTTTCGAGGTTTTATCAATGACTTGAATTAAACTGTTGGTTGCATTTAATTCTTGCAAATTATAATGTGGATATGACTATCACCTAAGATATGTGCCTACTAGCTCAGATTCTAGTCCCCTCTGTAGCTTAATAGATTGACCTAGTACATGGCTACCGATGGGGTAGGTCCATCAGGTCATTGAACGCCTTAGTACATGGCTACCAATGGGGTAGGACCATCAAGTCATCATGAGTCAGAGATTGGGCTACCTTTGGGTAGGGCCATGTGACTCCATAACCCTAGGTATTGGCTACATGTGTGGTAGGGCCAAGGGGGTAAGGATCTACCATATGAAAGAGGTAGTATCCATGTCCCCTGCAGGGACAGCACAGAGATAGGGGATAGGTAAGGATTGAGTAGTATTGCTTAAAACGTAATCATGGATATTAAATGATATTTGGATGACTACATTGTTAACATAGTTGCACAATTATTGTTTCCCCCACATCCCAGCTTCTTGTTGACCGACGTTTTGTTTGTCGGCGTTTCAGGTACAAATGAAAAGAACAAACAGTAAAGTGGCATATGTGGAATTAAATGAGAATTAACGTGCACAGGAGGATTAGTTATATTAGTATCTTCATGGGTAGAAGTTTAGAAACTTTGGTGTTTGAAAGGTATGTAAAGTTTTATTTTATACCAATTTTCAGTTTAGTTGGTAAAATTTATTAATTGTTATCGATTACTTGTCGAACCTTTGATTTGGGTTATTGGTTAACGGCTTTGACCTTTCAGTCTCCCTTAATTGGGGGTTACCGGGAGGCGGGATCATTACATATAGACATTGTTGGAGAATGCCACCACCAATCCCCTATCATATGCTATCATCTTTACTTATCTATTTTCTACATAGTTTATAAATGCATATTTATTAAAATAGCATATTTTGTCCTTTGGATATGAGATTTTTCAAACTATCTAAAACCTTCCTAAGCATGTTAAACTGAAGAACTAAGTATTATTTCCTATAACCTAACTACTAAAGCAATCTGGCATGGATTCATTCTTATGGATTTACACATGTTGTTGTATAGAGATGACATATATGTATATCAACAAGTTATCATATGTAATAGGACGTGGCTTGAGATCCAGTTAACAGTATCTTGTATAATGTTTTGGGCATGTGATATGCAATAAAGGTGGCTTCTGGGGACTCATGTGTAAATTTTCGTGACTCTTATGGTTATATGAAATCGGTTTTAATTTTCTATGATTTATGGAAATCCAGATGTTTAGTTTTATTTCTGAAGTTTGGTTTTGATTAATCTTGTTTATGGCGCATCAAGGCATCACAATTGTGTTCATATCAGAGATTTAGGTTCATTGAGTCTATAGGGGCATAGGACTGGGGTTGTATCTATTGTACTATCCTCCAGTTTATCTTATGGTCACTTTCGCTCATGTTGAATAAGAAGAAAAAAAGTTGAAAAGATGGTTGGAGAACACAAAGAACACGTTGTAGAGAGTAGTGTTGCTGCACTCGGAGGTGATGCAAGGGTTCAGGCGATAGAAGATTGGGCTCCCGAAGTGCCCCAGTTTGACTCGTTCGTGCTAGAAAACCCTGTCTGTCGCACTATGTTTGGGCAGTTTATGGCCACGATTACACATATGGAGGACAGAATGTCCATTCCTCAAGCTAGAGCAGTAGTCCCCAATGTTGAATCCTCAAGCACTGGGAATACCTTTGAGAGGCTGAGACGTGTCAGAGATATGGAGTATGCTGGTAAGATAGATCTAGTGGATGCGGATCTTGGTTGATAGAGTTGGAGAAGAATTTCCAGATTCTTAGCATTCCTGAGGCTAATAAGGTGAAGAACATAGTGTACCTTCTGAAGGGAAGTGATGGACATTGGTGGGCCATTGAGGAAGAGAAAGGACCAGGTGTTGAGATCGGTTGGGAGGACTTCATATGGGAGTTTGTTAGCAGGTACTTTCCGCGTACCTATCTTGATGAGAAGATATCCCAGTTCAAGAAGATCAGGCAAGGACCATGGATGATCAATGAATATGAGGAAAGATTCATGGAGTTGTTGAGGTTCTATACTCACATGGCGGCGATAGATGAGGAGAGGATGAGACATTTTGAGAAAGGTATGAATGGTGAGCTGACAATAGCTATGGCAACGCTTGAGAATCATGAGAAGTTTACGACGTTCGTGGAATCTATCAGGAGGATTGAATGGCATGTGGTTGAGAAGAGGGAGAAGAGTGCCAAGAAGAGGCATGCATGGTGCCAAGGGAAGTCATCTGGAGGCTTTAAGAATCCTAGTTTTTTTGCACCGCTAGCTCAGCAGAGGTCTAGTGACATACTCAATGGTCACCCAGTAAAGGTAGAGGTCACAGTTTTCCACCTATAGGAGTACCCAGCACAGCATCAGTATTGACAGGGTCGTTGAGGTCATCGTATGAGAAAAGAATGTGCTACAAGTGTGGATAGGTCAAGCATACCAAGCGATTTATTCAATGAAGGATGATGAGGTGACCCAGCAGCTGAGGCAGAGTTAGCTAGACTCACAGAGACAATAGTACCACAGTGGGGGAGGGTGAGTACATGGATAGGCATCGCATTGCTGGTTCTTCAGGTCATGCCAGTAGAGGATAGGGATGTCAGAAGTGATGTCTAGATCATATGCCATGAGTTAGCTGGAAGGAGTGGTCAACCCGCAAGTAGTGACAGGTCATATGGAGTTATTTCATTCTAATTTGTCTTCTTCTTGTTTTATATATGTTTCGGTTTATCCATGTGTGACCCACTCATTTATCACTTGTGAAGTGATCTCTAGTAGTTCTTTGCCTGTTAGATGTAGATGTGATAGCCTTCGTTTAGAAACCCTATTGGTTGGTTCTGTAGAATCGTTGTAGGTGTGTCCTTCATGTGTCCTTTCTTTTTCAGGACATAGCATTCAAGTGGATCTCATACCGCTTGGCATGCATGGATTTTATGTTATCCTTGGAATGGATACCTTAGAGAAGTATCATGTAGTTTTGGACTCTAGTGCCAAGGTGGCGACATTTTGGTATGACAATGAGACGTGGATCTTCCAAGGAGATAGGAAGATCCTTCTGACTTGTCTGGTGTCAGTGATGGTGGCAGAGAGCTGATGAGGCAAGGTTGCAATGTGTTTTTAGAAGACATGGTGGATAATAAGGTGAGGAGTCCTAGTATATAGGAGGTACCAATTGTCTGTGAATTCAAGGATGTGTTCCCAGATGAGTTTCCAAATGTTCCCCCACCTCGAGAGGTTGATTTTGAGATCAATCTAGTCCCAGGTACCCAGCCAATAGCTCAGACACCGTACAGGATGGCGCCAGCTGAGATGACAGAGTTGAAGAAACAATTGCAAGAGTTGCTTGAGAAGGGTTTTATCAGACCAAGTACATCACCATGGGGTGCTCCAATGCTATTTGTAAAGAAGAAAGACAGTTGAACAAGGTGATGATAAAGAACAAGTATCCCTTACCACAAATAGATGACATATTTAACCAGTTACAAGGACTGTAATGTTCTCCAAGATAGATATGAGATCGGGATATCACTAGTTGCAGATCAAGGCATATAACATACCTAAGTCAACATTCAGGACTCGGTATGGTCATTACGAGTTTGTTGTTATGCCGTTTGGCTAACCAATGTACCAATAGAATTTATGGATCTGATGAACAAGGTGTTTAGACCTTATCTAGACCAGTTCATAGTAGTGTTTATAGATGATATATCGATCTACTCTAGACATAGTCAGTAGCACAAGCAGCATCTGCGTTAGGCATTGACCATGTTGAGATGACATCAGTTGTACGCCAAGTTTAGCAAGTGTGAGTTTTAGCTGAAGGAGGTGTCCATCCTAGTACATGTGATATCTACTGAAGGTGTTTGCGTGGATCCCAAGAAGGTGGAATCTATGACAGAGTGGGAGCAACCAAAGACGCCAATAGAAGTGTGTAGTTTTTTGGGTTTGGCAGGGTACCATAGGAGGTTCATCAAGAACTTTAGCTTAGTAGTGTTACCCCTAATGAAGCTGATAAGGAAAGATATGCCTTTCTTCTAGGATGATAAGTGTCAATGTGCCTTCCAGTTGTTAAAGGAGAAATTGACTAGTGCACCAGTGTTAGTTATGCCTGATCAAGGAAAAGGATAGATAGTTTTTTGGGATGCATCAAGGAATAGTTTGGGTTGTGTGCTGATGCACGACAAGAATGTTATTTCTTTTGCTTCACGAAAGCTTAAGAAACATGATGAGAAGTACCCAACCCATGATCTGGAGCTAGCTGCTAGTGGTCCATGCCTTGGAGGTCTGGAGGCACTAACTTTATGGTGAGAAGTGTCAGATCTTCACCAATCATAAGAACATGAAGTACATATTTTCATAAGAGGAACTGAATACAAGGCATCGACACTGGATGGAGCTAATCAAAGACTACAACTACATGATTGATTACCATCTAGGAAAAGTAAATGTTGTGGTAGATGCTTTTTTAGCAGGAAGTCTTCTCCGTCATCTTCTGCAGACGAAGTGAAGTTGTGTTCCTTGATGTGCCATAAAAGAGACATGTTGGTCTCCTTGCGACAGAAGAACGTGAAGCTAGAGGTTTCCTTACTAGATGGGTTGTTGGCACAGCTACAAGTGAATCCCATATTGAGGCAGCAAATTAGAGAGTCGTAACAAGTTGATCATATGATACAATATATAAGATTAGAGTTTGGCAGTAAGAAGCATGATGGCTTCCATGAGGAAGAACATGGGACAGTTTGTTATCAGAATAGGGTCATGGTTCCTGGTGTTGACAACTTGAGGAAGATGGTTTTAGAAGAGGCTCACTCTTCAATGTATGTTATGCACTCAGGTAGCACCAAGATGTACCATAACCTCAAGGATTTTTAATATTGGTGTCCTAGCTTGAAGCGTGATGTGGTTGAGTTTGTATCTAAGTGCATTGTATGTCAGCAAGTTAAGGAGGAACATCAGAAGCCTGTAGGGATGTTGCAGTCATACCTATACTGGAGTGAAAATGGGATCATGTGATGATGAACTTTGTGGTTGGTCTTACTAGTACAACCAAGGGTCATGATTCTATTTGGGTGATTGTTCACAAGTTGACCAAGTCAGTGTATTTCCTTCATGTGAAGACAACAAATATAGTAGAGAAGCTCACTCAGATATATGTTGATGAGATAGTATGTTTGCATGGTGTTATAGCTACCATCGTATCAGATAGAGGTTCTCAGTTTACGAGTCTCTTATAGGAGTGTTTGCATGAATCCTTGGGTATGCATTTGAGGCTTAGTACTGCCTTTCACCCATGGAAAGATGGTCAGTCTGAGAGGACCATACAGGCTTTGGAAGATCTATTGAGACCCTTCTGTCTTGCAATTTTTGGGCAGATGGGACATCCACCTCAGTTTGATATAGTTTGTTTATAATAATAGTTATCAAAGAAGCATCGGCATGGCCCCTCATTAAGTGTTGTATGGGATACATTGCATATCTCCATTATGTTCTTATGAGAGTACCAACTTCTGGGTCCTTAACTTGTGCAGCAGACGAAAGAGAATATTAAAGTGATTCAACATTAGTTGAAGGCAGCACAGGACAGGCAGAAGTCTTATGTAGACAACTAACATATATTGTTGGAGTTCCAAGTAGGAGACATAGTATATCTCAAGGTTTATCCTTGGAAGGGTGTTTTGAGGTTTGGGAGGAAGGGTAAGTTGGCTTATAGGTTTGTGGGACCTTACCCTATGGTGGCACATGTGGGAAAGGTGGCATATAAGTTGGAGATTCCACCTGAGTTGCACATGTTGCATCTCGTGCTTCATGTTATCATGTTGAGGAAGTGCCACCCTAGTACAGAGTTAGTTTTACAACCCATTAAGGTTGAGTTTGATGAGGATATGTCGTATGTGGAAGGACCCATGTTGATCCTTGATAGAGGAGTGAAGAAGTTGAAGAAGAAGGACATAGTGTAACTGAAGGTTTGGTGGCATCATTGTGGCATTGAGAAAGCCACGTGGGAGCTCAAGAAAGAGATGTGAAGGAAGTACATGTCTCTTTTTGCTTAGGATTTTGGGGGAAAAATCCTTGTTAAGGGTTTATGGCTTGTAAGACCCCTGACCTATGCTTTGGATTGGCCTTGTTTGTTTTTATTAAGTAAGTTCTTAATAATCTTTCTCTAATGCTTTTATATAATCTTAGATCTCATGGAGATCTTAAATATCCATTTTGATCTTGTTTGGATGATGTTTGTGCTTTTTGTGCTTTTTTGGGCTAAACTACAATTACCCATTTCTGAGGGTTATCTTGCAATTTTCCATCCCTAGAGTGTTCCTTATCTTTACTAGAATCATCTAGAGAATAAATAAAGAAGTGGATGCCTTGTTTGATCCTTGGTTGAGTGGTGGCACCCCTAGTGGTGATTAGGGTTTCTAGGGTTGGTCTGTCTCAATATATGTGTACCTTGTGGGTTGTATCGACCTAGGTCACGACCTAGGGCATGTTTTATCAGTGTCAAGGTCAATAAACCATCTCTAGGTGAGATGGTCATGACCTAGATAGTCTTGGGTTGAGATAGTTGTGTTTGGGTGGAGTGTTTTTGTAACATCCCTGACCTGGTTATACTTTAACCCTAGGTGTTTTGATTTAGAAAGATGATTAAATGCTTAATCTCATCTTGTGAAAAGTAATTAGGGCTCAAGAGGAACCTATGTTGCAATTCTAGTCCTGTTTGAATAATGTTGAAGTAATGTTTGCTTGTTTTGGACTAAAGTGCAAATTACCCAAGTTGAGGGGTTTAAGTGCAAATTGTGCATGATAATATGTTCCTCATGTTTTGAAGCATCACGAGAGTGAAAATGATGCTGAGGTATAGCTTATGGAAGCCTGAATACCAAGAAAGAGTTGATAAAGCAATGTATGTGCATGAAAACCTAGTTTTGGTGTAATGTGCAATTTACCCAAAACCTAGGGTGCAATATGTAAATTACCACTTCAATAAGGTCCCTAATGTTTCTTGGCACCATGTAGAGCAAATAAAATGTGAGGGGCGCCTCATTTGAATTAAGTTGGAGGAGAGACAATCTTGATATTAAAATAATCAAGATTTAATCCTAATTGAAACCCTAATTCGATTTAGCGAAAAAATAAATGTATTAATTAAAGGGCCTTCAACCAAAATTAAAATGGTTGGATTCAGATGTGTGTGTGACTTCCTTAATCTTTGCAAGGACCACGAAAATATCCAAGGGAGTGGATAACTCACACACAATTTTATAAGAAAAAGAAATATCCACTCACATATGGATATTAATATAAAATGATTTAAGGTGCTTGATTTGCTTTTCTTTAAATCATGGATAATTGAGAGGAACATGAGGCAAAAAATATAGCCTCGTCCCTAAGGAATATTAAGGGGAAGAGGTGGCCACATTTTTGGGATGAATTGGATTTTTTGCAAAGTACATTCTCTCTCATTGAATTTTTATAAAAGGACCTTTTACAAGCCAAATGAAAGGCTTTTTCGACCCCACTTCTTCTCCTTGCTTGGGAAACGACCAAGGGATCTTGGGAGGATCAGGAGGACGACCCCCAATCTGGTTTTAAGGTTCTTGATCCATTTCACCTTGATTCCATGGTGGAAATCGAAAATGAATTATGGATTTCTTCCTATTTCGATCTCCTCTCCAATTCTAACCATTCCTTTTCACTCAAACCTTGAGGATGAACCTTGGAATGGTGAAAGGAGTTGCATCCACCATTGTTTCCGTGAACATGGAGCTTTGGAGCTCAATTGGAGGTGGGTTTTATAACTTGAATCCTTGATTTTGTTATTGCATTCAATTCCTTATCAAATAATGATCATTTCCATATTTACAGTAATTGATTTGGTTGATGGATGCAATCACCATGAAACCACAGCAGTTTTCGTGAGATTAGAGGTTGAAGATGATAAGCACACACCTCTACAAATATCCAAGGCAAACGGTCTTGATTGAGTTGCTCAAACAGTTTCCCAAACCGTTTGGGAGCAAACGGTTTAAACCATTTAGAAGCAAACGGTTTCACCAAACCGCATGAGACCAAACGGTTTCAGACCATTTGGTGGAGTTGACCAGGGTTGACCATTTGGAGATATTTTGAAAATGATATAGGTTAATGACCCATCAATTATGATTGGTTAGTTTCAATTGGTTCATGAGATGAAGATCAATCAATCACCAAAACCCTAATCGGGTTAAGTGTTGATTTTCAAGTTGATTGAGTTTGAAACTTGGGTTGATTGACCCAAATAGTTTCAAGATTGTTTGGGGATCACCCAAACGGTCTCAAGCCCGTTTGGAGGTCTAGGGTTGAGTATGGTTAAGAAATTGAAGATCCAAGGATACTAAGTTGGAGTGTAATCAATTGTTGATTTTTTGATCAATCCAATGATCCAAAACCTAATTGGTTGACTTGGATTTTGATGATGTGATGGGAAAATGGTCTCAAGACCATTTGGTGGTCATCCAAACGATCCCAAGACCATTTGGGGTCAGGTCATGTCCAAATTAGATGATGGTTCAATGGGTTCAAATCAATCAGACTCACATTGAAATACGTTGAAGGGTTATTGATTCAAAACCCAAATCCAATTGATAAAAGATAGCTATCGCCTTCTTGATATAGAAGGACGAAAGGCTACAGAGGACCATCCAGCCCGATACCGGTCAGGATGCCTAGCCCGATACAACCGTTTTGGGCGGCACACCCTCTCGGGTGGCACGCCGTGATGGGCGGGTTGCATCGTGCGGAGTCCCTGGCCCGATACGCTCATGTCGGGCGGTACACCCTCTCGGGCGACAAGCCGTGACGGGCGAAGCGTATCGGGTTTGGTATCGTGCCGGGCTAGCTGATGTATCTGGTGTCGATCACATAAGTTGGAGATCTGTGTCGGCCGATATCGGCCTGCAGTGTCGCCCGGGACGATACTAAGTGAACCGTTCACCTCCCTCTCAGGATGGGGAAGAGCTCACCTAGGATCGCCCGGCACAGCACTGAGGCACGACACACTCGCTCTCGCAGCTTTCCTCAAAAGATTACCCAAGGTTCCGAGTGGTTCCGACTGTCTTTTCGGCTTCCTGTAGCTGCTATTTATAGGCAGTGGTCGGGGGAAGTTATGGTACACGGGGCACCACGTGTCCCCCTTTTTCATCGTTGAGTCGGTGACGACCGATATTGATATCGCCCGGCACAAGGATGTCGGCTATCGGTTACGTGACGAGCGGCGCCTGCCGATGGTTGGCCCGTGTCGGGCGACATGCTTTAGCTGTCAGGCGAGCTTGGGCTCCCTGTCGGGATAAAAGATGTATCGTCCGTCAGCTCCTTCTTGCGCGGCATCCCTATGTCGCGCGTCGTCGTGTTGCGTTTACCCTGTCGGGTAGTGATCATATCGGCCATCTGGAAGGCCGATGCAGGTGTGGAACTTGTTTGTGGGCCGGGACGGCCTTATTGATGATAAAATGTACCAAAATGAGGAAAAACTCTGCAAAAGATAGAAATATTGGATTAAGAGCGTCGTTTGGCCAATTATTGCAAAAGTACTTATAAAAGAGAGGAAAATAGCTAAAAAGGGCAGTTTTGATAACAGAAAAACAGTCTAAAACATCACAAAATTCGATGTTATCAGTCGTGGATGATTTTCATTTAAGACGTCAAGAATAGACATCAAGCGAACTGCCTTCTTCCATGCAAATCATGACAAGGTGCTTCTTTAGAGAAAGCTCACTGATAATGAACTTCTTCCTATAAAGTGCTTCAAGTTCATCCCAATTTTCTTTGACATTCATCAATATGGATGACCTCACATAGGAATTTATCCTCTAAGTAAAGAAATATGCTTATGCAAGAATTTTGTTCAATCTGCTCTTGCGGGCCATCCATCATGGATTCTAGTTTCTTCTCCTTTCTGAGAAGAGCTTTGTCGAGTCCTTGCATGAGGCAAGATTCACACTTAACTTTCTAGAGAGAAAAGTTCCTTAAGCAATCAAATTTCTTAATATTGTACATTGACATCATATTAGAGATTTGGTGGTAGAAATTGCTCTGGTAACACTTGTTCGGATATGGTAGCAATGGGAGACCCAACAACAATGGCCAATGAGCTTGTTGTGAAGATTTCGAAGGGTGAGTTGGGCAATTAAATCTGAATACATACGATGAAGATCAATAGTGGAGCAAGAAAGCAACAACAAAGATAAGACTATATAGTGCTTCAAAAAATTTCTGATATGAGAGCCTAGATCAACTGGTGGAGATGATACTATCGATGAAGAGATTATACAGATGATAATTATAGAAGAGAGAAGAAGAACCCAATCCCCTTTTACACCCAAAAGGTAACTGCAAAAGAATATGGTTGCTTGTAGAGGAGCTTTGGAAGGCCTGAAACCGTAGAGATGCCCTACAATTTGTACGTTTCTTTAGGTCTTTACAAAATGATGTCTCTTGATGTCTCCCTGTTGCTCTTCCTCCTTGGGATGAATTGCGAGAATCAATTTATAAGAACAAGACCCATAGATCATGTTCCAAATTCATACAGTTATTTTATAAACGTGTTTACGGTCTGACTAGATTATATACGGTCACTAAAATGAATTGCACTTCCATTTTAGCAACATTTTCTGTACAGCGTTGGATCGTATATGATCCAACTGGACCATAAATAAAAATACAACCCAGGCAAACAATATATGGTCTGATGTATGACTGTAAAATGCACATATCGGTACGTAAAACGCATCCAGAGGATGTCGAGACTTATATGTTTGATTCATCAAAGAAGTTTTTCTAGAGATTTTAAGACACTCTCTCAACATATTGTGTTTGAGTGGTTTCTTTCCTAACTAGGACCTGCTTCACTCATCGCTAGTTTGAGGGGGAGTACTAACCAACCCAGTTAGTCAAGTACTAAGCATCAAAGCAATGTTAAATGTAGTTGATAATGGAAGCTTATCGTCACTATTTCTAACTGTCCGCTTCATCTAAATTAGTTAGCTATTCTAACAAAATTCTGTTATGTTAGTTAGCAGCGTGTGTGTCTAAATTATATTTCTTACACATCTCTTCATCTCCTCTCTTCTGGTTTCCTTCACTTGGTAATGTTGGTAGACGACCTTCCTATCCCTCGTTGACAATTGCAAGGGTCTTCTTTTGCCCAATTGGCACCAGATATCTGGTATTTATTATATTGTCGAAGACCGTCTCACATTTAGAGTTTGAAAAAAGTTGTATACGTATGCGCTGTACTGGAAATTAGCACTTTATTTGCCGTTTACCGAGTATTAAAGTTACATGTTTATGGACGATTGCCCTCGGTAGCTGTTTCCTAAAGTCTAGCAGAGAGTTTGTTAATGATTGAAACACAGCTCAATTTTCTTCATCACGCGGTTTGGCCCCGTCGAATGGAATCACTGTCGTGTCTGCGACGCCTACACTGGATGGTCTGTTCAAGGGCAATATCAATTCTCTTACCCACATGTTCAGTAGCCAGAACAATAGGTAAAAGGAACATGTTGGGAGTCAAATTTTCAGTTCATTAAATGGAAAAATATACGAAATTTCAATTTTACACCCACTTTAAAATGCATACAAATTGTTCTCGAAGTACGTATTTTATACAAATAGAGTATGCTTACATACAAATTATACAAAAACAACACACAAAAGTAAAATATGAACGTTCGTTGGGTAGTTATTGAGTGGTAGGCATATTGAATATACATTTGTATCGTACACTTGACACAAACAAGTAATACAAAAAAGTAAAAAATATACATATCTAATAAAAAAAATATCCACGTCAACACAACTGAAACCAAACCATTCATGACTCTTATTTAGTAGTTATAGATGTGTGGTCTATGAGGAATATATTTTACGGTACACATTTGTACAACAAACAATACAGAGAATGTACCCATTAATACATAAATTTATACTCGCCATTAAAGAAAATCGTTGACAATTTCTCTCCTATACCAGTTAATTTAATTAAGGTCGTCGATGTGCATCAACTCTCTTCAACGCCCTCAAACACGGCGGCTATTGTTATATCCAGCCGATCCATAGTCTACACGCACGACGGCACACCGCCGTCTGCCATCGCCGCGATTGGCACGGCCCTCGCTGACCTCTCCGACGTCGTGATTGTCGACCTGCCGTGCTTCCCGCTCCCGAACGGCGCCCCCCCGCTAGCGGACATGGTCTCCCAGGCCGTGCAGAACGGCACTGTGATCATGAGTGCTATCAACGTCACACGGGATGTGCTCCTTGTCATCTTTGGCACCAGCGTTGATCCGATCAACGTCATCGTGCCTGTAGCGAACGGGGGAGGAGGTGCAGGGGATGCCTACTCGTCAAATGTGCAGCGGGCCGCTAAGGACCTCGGCGTTCAAGTCAACCCTCCAGGAACGTTAGTCTTTGACGCTGCAGGTCAGACCATCAATGTCACTGTCACTTTTACGGCAGTTGGTGGAGCGAGCGGCGGCGGAGGTAGGAAGCGGTGGCGCCAGGCCGAGGTCGCGTGGACTCGCGCCGGCGGTATCCAAGATATCACCTGGCCGTTTGTCGTCCGCGTTCCCTAGGGTGGTTAATGCATGAAATCACGGAATTTTTGGTTTGAATTGATAACGGATTTCAATGTATTTTAGAAAGAAGTTTGCTATATAGATCACAAATAAGATCAGAAATGGAACCCCTTTTGTGCAAAAAAACAAAATAGAGGAGGTTCCATTTCTGGTCCATGTATTATTTTCTTTTTAATAACTACTTTGTTCTAGACATGATAAACGGTGTTTCTCAAATCACTTTGTTAAACCATGATGAAGTTTGTGTACTTTATTTGTATAAATTATATACCATCTGTCGCAAAGTCAAATGCCTTGTGTATCGACGTAGTTCATTTACTCACTTGGTGAAAACACCAAAGGACGAGACTCCACAAGACATTGAGAACATTTAGATAGATAATAAAACAATTATATATTTACATTCAAAATATAATGGGTTTAGAATGTAAGTTAATTATATATTTATATTTAAAATATATTGGGTTTAAAATGTAAGTTAATAGAACAGTTATACGACCAGTCATGAGTGAATGTTGAGCATTAAAGAAGGTCTCAAGAAAATGAATTTGTCCAATGTATATGCTAAGATTAATGTGTAGGAAGACAAAAAAAGAGAGCATGAGAAACGATTATATCATGACCAAAGTAAGAGTGGCAAGCATTAAGGGTAAGTTGTGCAAGGACCAACCTATGTGGTATAGATATGTGCAATACAGACCGAGTAACGCTCCTATACGAAATAATACTGTTGAGTAAAACACAATTAAAATAAGAAGAGGCAAGCCTAATTGGAAAGATCTTATCAATTAAAATTTTGAATGTTCATATCTTGATTAGAATATGACCTAAAATTTTGAATCTTCATATCTTGTTTCCTAAAGTCTAGCAGCGAGTTTGTTAATGATTGAAACACAGCTTGATTTTCTTCATCACGCGGTTTGGCCCCGTCGAATGGAATCACTATCGTGTCTGCGACGCCTAGACTGGATGGTCTGTTCAAGGGCAATATCAATTCTCTTACCCACATGTTCAGTAGCCAGAACAATAGGTAAAAGGAACATGTTGGGAGTCAAATTTTCAGTTCATTAAATGGAAAAATATACGAAATTTCAATTTTACACCCACTTTAAAATGCATACAAATTGTTCTCGAAGTACGTATTTTATACAAATAGAGTACGCTTACATACAAATTATACAAAAACAACACACAAAAGTAAAATATGAACGTTCGTTGGGTAGTTATTGAGTGGTAGGCATATTGAATATACATTTTTATCGTACACTTGACACAAACAAGTAATACAAAAAAGTAAAAAAAAAATCTAATAAAAAAATATCCACGTCAACACAACTGAAACCAAACCATTCATGACTCTTATTTAGTCGTTATAGATGTGTGGTCTATGAGGAATATATTTTACGGTACACATTTGTACAACAAACAATACAGAGAATATACCCATTAATACATAAATTTATACTCGCCATTAAAGAAAATCGTTGACAATTACTCTCGTATACCAGTTAATTTAATTAATTCTCGCATTTGATTCGGACTTTGTGTATCACTGCCTATTAAATGGGCTAAGATAAACAAAAACCATAACGCTGTCACATTCAGTATCACTTTATCTTAAATTTCATTAATTTTTACAAGTCAGACTGTGAAGGCACGCTGCAAACATGCAATGCAAAAAAAAAGGGCATGCTATAAATGCTCATTTTTTTATCTCTTCTTTAATAATGAATGTGGTCATTTCCGAATTGTGATATTAGCTTTAGTAAAGCTACCGAAAAGAATGAGAAGGTTCCTTCCCTACGGTTTTGACCATTGCAACGGCTCTCCCCCTTACATAAGAGAGCAGATCACCTCAACTATGCACAGCCCCCACAGATCACAGTACGGCACGTTACATCAAGGCTGAACCTTTTGGAACACCTACGCTTCACATCCATCCCTCAAGGCTTCAACAAATATGATCGCTTTCAACAGACGTATACATCTCGCCGATGCCGCTTTCCCCGTCGTTGTGACATTCTTATCCAGCTTATTCCGGACAACATCCGTCAACTGCGCCCTCCCTGCCCCGGACCCTCTAAGTCACACCGACCTGAACGCATGGTTTGGTACAACTCCTATACCCATCGCTGACTTCTTCTTGGGTGCCAAGGTCGCCGACGTGCATCAACTCTATTCAACGCCCTCAAACACGGCGGCTAATGTCATATCCAGCGGAGCCATAGTCTACACGCACGACGGCACACCGCCGTCTGCCATCGCCGCCGTTGGCATGGCCCTCGCTGACCTCTCCGACGTCGTGATTGTCGACCTGCCGTGCTTCCCGCTCCCGAACGGCGGCCCCCCGCTAGCGGACATGGTCTCCCAGGCCGTGCAGAACGGCACTGTGATCCTGTGTGCTGTCAACGTCACACGGGATGTGCTCCTTGTCATCTTCGGCACCAGCGTTGATCCGATCAACGTCATCGTGCCTGTAGCGAACGCGGGAGGAGGTGCAGGGGATGCCTACTCGTCAAATGTGCAGCGGGCCGCTAAGGACCTCGGCGTTCAAGTCAACCCTCCAGGGACGTTAGTCTTTGACGCAGCAGGTCAGACCATCAATGTCACTGTCACTTTTACGGCAGTTGGTGGAACGATCGGCGGCGGAGGTAGGAAGCGGTGGCGCCAGGCCGAGGTCGCGTGGACTCGCGCCGGCGGTATCCAAGATATCACCTGGCCGTTTGTCGTCCGCGTTCCCTAGGGTGGTTAATGCATGAAATCACGGAATGTTTGGTTTGAATTGGCAACGGATTTCAATGTATTTTAGAAAGAAAGTTTGCTATAGACCAGAAATAGAACTCCTTTTGTTGTTGTGTGCAAAAAAATAAAATAGAGGAGGTTTCATTTCTGGTCCATGTATTATTTTCTTTTTAATAACTACTTTGTTCTAGACATGCTAAACGGTGTTTCTCAGATCACTTTGTTAAACCATGATGAAGTTTGTGTACTTTATTTGTATAAATTATATACCATCTGTCGCAAAGTCAAATGCCTTGTTTATCGACGTAGTTCATTTACTCACTTGGCGAAAACACCAAAGGACAAGACTCCACAAGACATTGAGAACATTTAGATAGATAATAAAACAATTATATATTTACATTCAAAATATAATGGGTTTAGAATGTAAGTTAATTATATATTTATATTTAAAATATATTGGGTTTAAAATGTAAGCTAATAGAACAGTTATACGATCAGTCACGAGTGAATGTTGAGCATTAAAGAAGGTCTCAAGAAAATGAATTTGTCCAATGTATATGCTAAGATTAATGTGTAGGAAGACATAAAAAGAGAGCATGAGAAACGACTATATCATGACCAAAGTAAGAGTGGCAAGCATTAAGGGTAAGTTGTGCTAGGACCAACCTATGTGGTATAGATATGTGCAATACATACTGAGTAACGCTCCTATACGAAATAATACTATTGAGTAAAACACAATTAAAATAAGAAGAGGCAAGCCTAATTGGAAAGATCTTATCAATTAAAATTTTGAATCTTCATATCTTGATTAGAATATGACCTAAAACTAGGTAGATTGAAAAAGAAGAATGCTTATAGACGATTGGATTGAGGCTTAGATGGTGATCATGGTTGCGATGATTCAAAATGTAGTGGTATCGATTCAGAAAGAAACAAGGCATGCCAAAAGTGTGGGAGCAATTTAAGCAGTTACAGTGTGAGAATTAGGGCTATAAAAGGGTAGGGTATGGTGCGGATATGGCCATATCCATAACCTCACCCTTTTAGTTAGGCGGGTATGGATATGGGTATATACCTTCCAAACCAAAACTCATACCTGCACCATACCCATAATTGTGTACCCACTGGGTATGAGGATCGGATATGGGTATATGGGTATGTATGAAATATAACACAATTGATAATATAATAGTAATTCCATCAACATTCTGTGTAGATGGAAAATGGCACATATTGCAATATCATTCATGAAAGGCATACAACTAAAAAATATCACTTATCATCCATATGGAACTTGTTCTTACATGTTATATGTGATGATTTTAAGCACCAAAATCTATTTTTTTATAAACAAGTATACATGATAAAATCACATACATATTATATATGATATTAGATAAAAGGTTAACCCAATAAAGGCAATCATTTCAATCAATGTAATAGGCCTTCATACTTATTCATCTTTTGTTTTTAGGTTTATTTTATGTGCCAAATCAAGTTAGTTGTTTCTTGCAACTGCATAAAACACCAAATCTAAAAAAAATTATTCAATGAAAATATTGTTTCATCTGTTTCTAACAAAAATCCAAGAAAGCAAGATGAAGTTATTATCTAACCATACATATAATTTGAAACAATATCAACCATCTCACAAAATAGGGAACCTACATAAAATTAGAATCTATTCTTATATGCTTGTTACATATATCAATGTCAACATTATGTTACAAAGTAGTCTTCATTTTACTTCATATCGCTTCATCAACTAATTCTTTTAGATGCCTTGGTGAGGAATAAGGATGAAATGCTACATAACACAACAAGAACATGTATTATCATACAAAAACGTGACGACTTAAATAATGTTGTAAAGAAGAATAGTGTGTTCACTACAAAAAAATTAACATAATTTAAACTATTACCAATCAATCCAAATCTAGAAGAACAACATCTCCCACTTCTTGTTCCTCCTCTAAATCATTTCTTACTAATCTCAACTAAGCATCTCCAAGATCTTGTCCTACACATATACAAAGCATATAAATGTATAAATCACTTCAACAAGTAACAAACTTTACCATAAAATACATACCACAAAAGTTGTTTCTGATCCAATCTTGTTCACAAATAATTACTTCCACTATACTTGGCTTTAGAGAACTCCTATACTGATCAAGGACTCTTCCACGAGTGCTAAATGCAGCCTCGGATGCAATAGTAGATACAGGGATGGCTAAAATATCACGTGCTATTTTTGCAACAATTGGATACTTAGCACAATTTTGCTTCCACCATGCTAAAATATCAAAAGTATCAACCAAGCTTTCTGACCCCATTTGCTTAGGATGAATAGACTCTTCGAGATATAGATCTAAGTATGTTCTTGTAGGTTGGGTGTCTTGTACCTTTTGTAAATGATTGTCAAATCTTCCCAAGATCTTCAACAAGCCACTACCACTAGACTTTTGTTGGCCCATGCAATCTGTCATGCTACTGAATTTTTCATAGGAAACATCAATGTATTCTAAGTTTGTTGCACCCATTTGCAATTGGTATTCACTATAAAGATCAACCAAAAACTTTTTAATGTGAACAATATTTTCTTCACCTTTGGGACCATAAATTTCCCTCATATTATACTCCACACTCCGCATTTTAAAACAAGGATCTAAACTGAAGCCACAGATAATATCTTGCAACTCACATTCCAATATTTATTAAATTTGATCATCATTTCTTTCCTCATGTTAGAGATAAAAGAGATTTCACTATTGGCCAACTCTTTTAGATGAATGTGGATTTCACATATACTGTTGAAGTAATAATTTGCTGATGGATATAATGTTGAAGAGAAGATGTTTGCAATATCATAAAAGATCTCTAAACAATCACATGTCATCTTAGCATGATTTCATTCTTCTTCAGTTAGAAGAAACTTATAAGAAGTATCTCTATCGACCAATCTAAGAAATGCCTCCTTCAACTCCAAAGCATGTTTTAACATTAAAAATGTAGAGTTCCACCTAGTAGAAACATCAAGAGTAAGTGATTTTCTTGGAGCTCTTACTTGAGAAGAAACTTCTTTGAACATTTGAGACCTTAATACTGATGATTTGATATATTTGACATTATCACGAATCTTCAAAGTCAATGATTTTTTAACATCAACTCCCTCTTGAGAAATCAAGTTAAAAATGTGAGCACAATAGCATATATGAAAATATTGTCCTTGTGTTGGGTTTTAGGGGAGGCAGAGATGACAGCGGAAACAAAAATTTTCTCCCCTAACCCAAAACCCAAAGAGATCTCGTCAACATCTATATGGTAGGAAGGATGGTTTGTAGAGGCGTACCTTGTCTGGAGGCTTGCTCGACGACGTAACCTCGTGGAAAACGCGGTCTTCACCTCCGGTCTTGGACAATGTTTGTGTAGCTCCTGGTCACACCCAGACTGTTGGATTGACGGTTGTCCTCTGAGCGGTAGAAATCTTCCGCCTCTATAGTAGTCTGCACAGACTACCTGAAACTCTAGTCGTCCTGTCCTATAGGACACTGGAAGGAGTCGTCCCCTTCTGTCGGCGTACTAGTCACCGACGTGCTCTCCCATCACCAGTTGTCATTCTGCAGTTGTCTTTCCCTCATTGTGCCTCCCTAGTCGGGTAGCACTTGCTTGGTCTCTCTCTCAGTTACCACACCAGACATGAAAACTTTGTAGAGCAACTGAAGTTCTCTGAGCTATTCTATCTGAGAAGCCCCCAATACCCTTATATATATATGAGAGGTCAGGGTCAGGGTTCTCAGCCCCAGGCGATACAGGACTAAAGTGGGAGTAGAAGGGTCTGGAATTTTCATGAATTGATACACTACGACTGGTGAACCAGTCATTTCACAAATGAACTTATCATTTGGGGACTGAACTGATCGGTTCATCTCATGAACCGGTCATTTGGGGAGCTGAACCGATTAGTTCATTCATGAATCGGTTGTTTCACTTCCCAGAGTAGTTCCCAATTGACTTTCTTCTTTCCATTTCCAATTAATCCAAAGATCTATACTTATCCCAATCAAATTGTACACGTGAAATGAAAATATTTTCTCACCAACCTAACTTTCCCAAATTGGCTCATTTGGTCCAGCTGAATCGATCGGTTCAACACTTTAACCAGTCATATCACTTGACCCTGAGCCGATCGGTTCAATAGTTTGAACCAATTAGTTGGCAGTCCAGCTTCTGCAGAAATCGGTCAATGTAGTTTTCAATCAATCTGACACCCAAATCAGTTAGTCCAACACTTGAACTTGGTGATTCTGAGTCAAGTCAATTGATTGAATGTTTAATTGAACTACTAAACACATTTAGTAAGAAATCTAAACATCATTCATGGATAAACTCCTTTTCCAGGTTAAATCCTATGTGTGTGACCCCGCAAGCCCATTTCACATTAGCAGTGAAAGTCCATAACACTTATGACTTCACAAGCAAAGAGTGGTGCCTAGTCGCACATCAGTGCTACCCAAGTGAAAAGGAAAGCTGGAGAACAAATTTCAATCCTACAATCCATGACAGGTGTTAAAGTGAATGTATAATTCCTTTGTCACTGATATCCTAAATGAACTCAAGGCATGGAACAGTCATCCTTTCAATGTTCATTCACTTCCTTGATCTCAGCACAAACTGGATGAGATATATGTGACATTAATATCACATATTGATTCACACATGCATGTGCATGCCTTTCTCAAACCTACTCATCAAGTAGCCATGGACATCAAACTCCCTCAGGAGGGACAAATGCCATATCTATCACTCACCCCTCAAAATCCCCATGTGTCAAAGTCACCCGATCATCACCTTTATAACAATATATATTTCAGGACTACGTTTGATGATGTCAAAGTGTACCCAACAATATGTATTGAGTGTAGTGATTTTAGGTCAAAGAATCACACTCACCACCATCACTGTGAGAGCTGACTGTGACTACCAAGTCATGGGTCCATGTATAACTCTCACGGTGGGTCTGTTTGATACACTTGTTCTCTAACAAGTACCTATGTGCTTGGTTTGATATCACTATATCATGACTAATGAGATTCTGTCATCAACCAACACACAATCTAGTCTTGTGTGTCATTATTGTCTATCAACCTTCCACAATGACATCAGACTAGGGACAAAATAAGAATATATAATCTTAACATCCGTATGATCTCATCATTTAGGTCCTTAACCTAAAAGCATACGTCATTGAGTAAAACAATTCTTTAGACATTCAATCTGTTCTGTCATTATCTCATAACTGAATGAACCAGAATGAATTGGAAGCTTGCTTTTGATGTTTATCAAATCAATCTTAATGTATCCCACCAATCATCCCATGATTGGCTCTCAGGCATACATACCAATAGACTCCCACTAGCACTGAGCTGTGAGCCAATCACCCTTGAATCATATTCTTAGTGATCTCCAAACATGTCCCACATGTCTAGTGCTAATGCAGTGAGTTATGGCAACACTTTACCTAAGTCGGTATTATTGCATGTATCACATCTCTTCATTGTACGTCTTACGTATGAGATGGAGTTTCCGTAATATGCAATCCAATATTCCTTTGTTAACCTTTAGCCTCATTGCATGACCAAGCACTCCTTACTTGTCATCAATGACCAAAATATCTATAAGTTCATTTCCATGAACTCCTAGATCCGTATAGTATCCACTGTTGTTCTCCAACACACGGATACTCAGTATTTCCTTTTAAAACATCTTTATTGGAACGTTTCAATTTTTCAACACACATTCACTTTTATATATATCCCATATATATTTTGCGACAAATTTTTTGTCTTTTTCAGAAGTTCGCATCAGTGTAACTCTTTACAGTGAACCCTTCCTTATTTCCATAGAACTAGTACTTCTCAAGTACTTATCAAGTTCTCATGGTATTCCAGTAACCCTTACTGGAACTAGACAAACATCCACTCGTCATGTCCCACATACAAGTTATCAGGATGAGCATATCATATTGTCATGTCCTACATATAATATTATAAATGCATTTTATTCTTTCTATGTCCATACATACAAGATAATGGGATGATTACATACATGATAGATCCATATCTATTCTTAGTGTTCCCATTCTTCATGAGAATTGGACACTTGGCCTTGGGATACTAACTCCATGTAACATGGACAACTTTTCTCCCACTAAATATGTGCACATTGAATCCTTCAGTACAAATTGCCAATGTATGCTCTCTCTTTTCTAGGTCAAGAGGTTTTCGAGAACTATTTCTATAGGTCTCTATTCCTATCACATAGGAAATGTCTATATCTTCCCTAAAGATAATTTCCACAAAGGATTCCGTTCTAGAACATCTCATTCCTCATCAACATGTGGAATGTAAATACGCTCCCACTAAATCACAGATCCCTTCTTTATCTTTGACATATCAGTCAAACCCTTTGACCATATTATCAAAATAAAGATATCTAGTTCTGAGTTGCTTGTACTCAATCAATCACATTGATTAGTCCATTGTAACTTATAGACTTCATTTGCACTAATGGATTCATAAACCTTATAGGCTGTGTCATGTACACATCCTTGTTTTATTCCTCACAGGAATGCGGTTTTAGTATCCGTATGCCAAATCTCTTAGTCATTAAGTTGCAATCAACAAGCATGATCCTTCTCAAAATGTCATCCATGTGTCTTAACGTTTAAGACTCATTTGTACTTATGGATTTTATCCCAATGGGTTCTACCACTAAGGTCATATCTTATGGTTCACATGGAAGTCATTTAGGACCTTATGGTCATAAACCAAAACTCAAAATCCGGTTCCTCAATATCATCTAGATTGCTGACTCATCATATTACCAACTCATCATAGATATTTGAGGTGTATCTGTTAAGGAATTTGATAACTCACAACACTTTGTGATTCTTAATATCCTTTATTAGTGTAAGGTATTCTTTATTTAAGAAGAATTTAGTTATTTGATAATCATCCTCTAACTCATTAGAGTGTGACTCCTTATTGATTTAGACATCACTATGCCTTAATCATGAGTTCTCTATGATACACTATCATAATCACTCATAAGGTTCTCAAACATTTGGTTTAATTATCTCATTCATTGATCACATCAAGAATTATTACTTTTACCAAATTTGTACTTCATTCATGATCTTCTTGAACACCAAGATATTCATATTGGTATTTCTCTAAACACCATTTGAAGTATTAGCATTTGCTCTAATAGGTATGTAAATACATCATATGTATTATACCTAATAGGATAATCATTCTCCCACTACCAATAGTGAAGATTGATTTATCATGTCTAAGATATTCATGTCTCTTAATGGTTCACAACCAAAAGAGTCTAGCTTTATCCATCAATATGGAACTAGAAATGAATTCCCATGATAATGCTAATTATTTGTGTGAGTTATCAATAACTTTTAGGTATCATTTTATCTTATGCATACCAAGTACCACAAGATAAATAAGGCATTTCCATAAAGATCATATCTTTGAAATTGAAACGTCAACTTTATTGATAGCCATCCTTGTCACAACAAGATGTAAGAATAAAGTGTTTCTATTTTATTGGAAAATATGAAATAGAAGTTCATAACTCTATTACATGCCTTCAAGGTTGAAAATAAACTAAAGTACTCATATCTATAGCGGCAACACTTGCCCCATTTAGAGTGCTTATCACTTCACATCTTGGTATCATATACCTCAGAAGTGTTACAAGTTTATTTCATGATACCTTCAGGTGGAGACGTCCATCGCCTCCTTCTTTTGCTCTTCCAGATAGAGAGGACAATTCCTTTTCTAATGTCCTGGCTTTTGACAATGGTGGAAATTGTCTCCCTGGTCATGCCTCCTTTGGCCTTGAGAGCTGAAGACGACATGGGCTGCTAGCTAGAATCAGAACACTTCTTAGCTTTGCCCTTGCCCTTGCCCTTGCCCTTGGACCTGCCTTTCTTTTTATTGATCAACATCACAGACTTAGGCTTGTCCTTCTTCATCTATGCCTCGGTTGTCCTCAACATGCCCAACAACTCTGTCAACGGCTTGTAAAAGTTGTTCATGTTGTAGTTCATCACAAACTGACTGTAGGATTCTGGCAACTATTGTAGTATCACGTCAGTAGCCAACTCTTAGCTCAAGGGAAATCCCAGTCTCGTCAGGTTCTCCACATACCCAATCATCTTGAGCGTGTAAGGACCAACTAGATCTCCTTCTGTCATGACGCACTTAAACATCACCCTGGAGACATCATATCTCTCTTGTCATGCTTGGTCTTGATACATGTTCTTAAGATGTTGAATCATTTCAATGACGTCCACGTTCTCATGTTGTCTATGTAACTTGTGGTTCATAGAGCACAAAATAAAGCACTTCGCATCAATGGCATCTTAAGAATGCTTCTTAAAAGCATCCCTTTCTGCCTTTGGTGTGGTAGGAGAAGGTTCCTATGGAGCTGGAGTATCCAGGACATAGAGCTTTCACTCTTGAGTGAGAACAATTCTCAATGTCCTAAACCAGTTGTAGAAATTAGTCCCATTTAGCTTGTCCTTCTCAAGGATCGATCACAATGAGAAGTGATCGTTGTTTGTGGCCATTTGTACTAAAAAAGGAAATATTTGCAATTTAGTCCAAAAACTCATTTTTGACTTTATTTGTGTGATTTGAAAATTTTGACGATATAATTAGGACTTTAATTAATTATCGCTCCCACTATTTTTGTTCAAATTTATAGCCCTCACCATCAATTTAGAAGATTACAACATACAACCTTCTAGTGGGTCCAAGATCCATATTTCATCCAATCATGAGTAAGCTTTAGCTGATCGCCCACAATTAGACTATGTAGGCAGGCAACACTTGCATGCGCAACTCTTTGCCATGGTCATATCATGCCTCTGGAGCTTAGACTCTCTAAGAATCACCAGTTAAGTCTAACCCAAAAGCCGACATGATGAACATGCACCCTACTTTAGAAGAACCTATAAGTCCAACATCACACTTCCACGAGATAGACGGCACACCACGCTTTGGTGTAACCTACGCTTGGTTGATCAAGTTTTTCATGTGTTTCGCTAATGGAAGGCATCTAAGACTTAATATTAATTGAGGGATTTGGTTTTTATATACATATACATATCCAATCACCACAATATATAGTATGTATCATATACATGCTATATCCCACAAAAAACATGTGAAACGATAAAAAGCGATGATTATGACCATCCTAATGTGATTCCTCGAGCCAAGAGGAATCACAGTCATCTAGGTCCACATCACATGCAACTTGTACAAGATGAACTTTGTGCTTTGTCATTCTAGGTTTGATCAACTCATCTCCATGATTGATCGGTTAGTCATCAGGCCGATCAGTTGGGTGCCACCAGCCGATCGACTGGCACCTCCAGCCGATCGGTTCACTAGTCTTCGTACATCTCCTCAGGTTGCCACCTGCTCATCTCGCTCCAGGAACTGGCCGCCTCGGTCCACCAGTCGATCGTCTCATGCCTGGGATGATCGTCTCGACACTTCAGGTGTCCGCCGTTCTTTAACATAAAAATAAATATAAATTAATCATATTTACATTTGCATTGGGAAATGTCGAGTTACATTTGGGGGGAGCAAAGATAGGAAATAATCTCGAGTTATCTTGATTTACATTAGGAATAGGAGGTAGGGAATCAGTGTGCAGACCGAGATGCAGGCACCAACAATCAAGCATGCACAAATTTAGGGTTTATGGCCACAATCACGCTACAATCACCACAAAAACTGTTTAAGGGCGATGCATATAGAATGCATTTATATACCATATCATATATGTATATATAGGGATTTTGTGGATTTATATTGGACATGCATAAAGCCAATTAATTATTCGCATCGTATGTAATAAATAAAAGGTGATAAACCAAAAAACCAATCATATCGAACTAAAGTATAGAACGTTGACGTGGCTCTGATACCGCTATTGGGTTTTAGGGGAGGCAGAGATGGTATAAGAAACAAAAATTTTCTCCCCAAACCCAGAAGCCAAAGAGATATTGTAACGACCCCGCCTCCCGATAACCCCCACTTAAGGGAGACCAGGAGGTCAGAGCCGTTATCCCAATAAACCGGATCAAAGGTTCGACAATTAATCAGTAATAATTATGAAATTCTACCAACTAAACTGAAATTTGGTATAAAATAAAACTCTACATACCTTTTTAAAAACTTTGGAAATCTACTTCTATCCACAGCTTGAATCTATTCACTACTACAGAAGTGCCTTTTAGTGTCGGTTGTTTAACCCCCTTTGGCGTCGGTTTCTGAACGACGCCTATGTGGGCGCCGCTAAAAGGTTGGACACTTCAGTGTCGGTTAAAAAACCGACGCCTATTTAACATAAAGGCGTCAGTTTATTATAAAACACCGACGCCAAAAGGGTTCACGCCACAGAAAACAGCGTCATCTAGGACGCTTTCTGCGTCGGTTATATACTAAACAACCGACGCAGAAAAGTGTCCTAGATGACTCCCATTTCCTGTAGCACGAACACTTTTGGCGTCGGTGTTCAACAAAAAACCGACGCTGTAAGTCTGTGCTGACGGTTATCGGTAAATAACCGACGCCTATATCTATTTTTTTTTTTTATAAATCTGTTTGCAGGCCTGCTGTGGCTGGTCAGTAGGATGAGAACCTGCAGTTCAGTTTTCTGAACTGCAGGTTTACGACATCCATTGATATCAGCCTACAAACAGGCCACAAACCTGCAAAATTAACATAAAAAGATTCACACAAGTAGATACATTCAGACATCAATTCAATTGTCACGTTCACACATATAGAATCATTCAAATACATGTTTTAACATTCAGAAACATTCATTTACAAAGTATCATTCATCATCACTATCAACATCCCAATTATATCTTACAGTTGCCACTGTTTGTACAGCTATTGCCCATTCTTCTCTTACTTCATTTAATGCTTCCCTCGTATATGGAGCATGTACATTTTTTAAGCGTTTGCCTATAGTGTGGTCAGTTTTAAACACCTGCAAAGAGAATGATGTATATATATAAGTAATAATATAAAAATAAGATTGATATATTTCATACTAACTAATGAGACTATATATAATAATACCTCATGTATGGTATCGATGTCCAATGCGGCATGTTTGATAATCATCTGCATAAATCGCATCACATAGTATGCGCATGCCCAGCCATTGTCTTGTGTTGCGCACTATAAATTGAAACATACAAAATAATACAACTAAGCACAATTCACATCAATAATATATACATTGGAGTCGGGGAGTCAGGAACTTACTTTTACGTTCTCCCAAGACAATGGCTGGTTCTTTTTCCTTGGGACCTTTCCTCCAGCATTTTTGAATGCATCTAAACCCCTACATGTTAATATAACACACTAAGTTGCATAAGTAAATAGTAATGTAATAAAAGATGTTAACGGATATAAAAAATGAAATATTTCTCACCAGAATAATGCCATTCTCATTACGTGTCCAATTTTAGTGTTTAATGTACTTCCTGCGGGATCTAGATAATAAACAGTGAACGTCCCGGGGACAATAACTAGTAACTCCCAATGTCTACCACTAGAGGTAAAAAGTTAACAATTAATAACTCAAAATGCAAAATAATAATGGAATTTTCTTAAGTCCAAATTATAAATAAAGCAAACTTAATTGACATTGAATGGAGCTATTATTATCGTCTTCATTTGATGACCAAAAATTGTAAAAGCATCTATACAGTATTGTTGAACACTATCAGGGTCTTTAGCTACCATACTAATCAATGATGGAATCAAAAATCCCACATGATCATATGCAAATTGTTTGCAATGATCTTCGATTAAGTAGCTGCAAAACATATAGACGTATGCATTAATATATAAGAAACTAGATCACCGGATCTTACACAAGGTATATGGATGTATAAACAAGATCTCACCTTATCCATGTCTCTATCATTGATGTATTCAACCAATCATACATAAACAGCTCAATAATATCTTGTATAAATAAAGAGTTGTCGTATGATTGACCTGCATAATCTGCATCTAAAGAAACAATTATAGGGCAAAGTATATTATGTGCCCGTAGCCAACATGCCATTCCCCTACAAGCAGGACCTAACGGGTATTGTAGGTCAGTTGGAACCCAAGTTGGTAATGCGGGAATTGGAGGTGGAGGCCTAGGTGCTCCTGGTGTCTTCTTTTTAACCTGTATATATAATTTCAGATCAGTTGACATCATATATACACATTAACAGTCTAAATCAATGTAAATTTATCTTACAATTTCAGTCGTGTAGAGGACATCTGCTTTGGGCCACAATATGACCCCGCTTTCTGCCTCACCAAGTGTATCAATATCTAGGTGGGCATATGGCAACTCAACTTCCCTCCAATCGGGTAATACATGTATCGGGCTCACACGAATGTAGCCCTGCGGCATTGGAGTCCCATGAAACGTTGCCCCAGGAAGGGACTGGTAAGCTTGCGCCTCTGCAACAACATAGTTTTCCATTCTTAAGCGGCATGGCTTCAATGCCTACAAATTTACGTAAAGAATGTTATACATATATACATATCATCTTGAAAACATATCATCTTGAAAAGACTAGCTACAATGTCATAAACAATACTTACATCAGACGTGTTAGGCGATGGGTCTCCAGGATTACTTGCAGTCTGTGCACCAGGAGAAGAGTGGGTCGGCATAGGCTGATTGGAAGCCTGAGATGCCTGCCACCGCAGCAATTCTTCCTTGACCTTCTCAGCAACCACATCGTTGAGCTTCTTAGCAACTATATCCTCGACTCTCTTATTCTCCTATACATGGATAAAACAAATATTAGATTTTTATTAATGAATTTCCTTTTGCAGTAACATTATAAAAATAGAATATGTTACCTCTTCTTGAGAAAGTCCTGCTCTGGGTTTGCGCTGGGATGGCCCAAAGAATGCTTTGATGCCCACACCAGCGCCGGCACCTCTAACACGTCCAGGATGCTCTGGGTTACCCAGAGCAACTGTCAATTCATCCCTTGTGCCCTGAGGGATGAACGTGCCTTGTTTCCTCTGCTCGTGCAGCTCCCGCTAATCACCATAAACAAAAATTGGTAAGTTAACACCACAAATAATCAATATTCAAATGATTGCTCTAAGAGTTGTATTTTACCATTTTTGCAGCCGCCTCAGCAGTTTCGGGCTTCTTTATTTCACCCTTCTTGTTTTTCCTGCCAGCTATCCAGATATCATGGCGAGGGAAGGGTGTGGCCGCAGACTCCTGAGTAGTCGCAGACTCCTGAGTAGCCGCAGACTCCGCCTGTAGTCTTTGGCGAACGCTTGCATAGCCTTTTGGACCCATAGTATGGTCATGTACATTCAGTGCACGCCTTGCTTTTTGTGCGTCACTGAGGGCCTAGTTAGTATGCACATTTATAATTAGGTTAGTAGCACTAAATGTTAATCTTGAATAGGTGAATACAATGTATATTAATTAAAATGGGAGTGACACCTAATACCTTGAATTCTTCAGATTTTCTTGAAGCAACAAAATTGTCCCAATCTTCTTTGTCCAAGAAGTTCCATTGTTCAAGGGCTGACTTCTTCTTCTTATCACCCTGTCTTATGTATTCTCTGTTCAGATTTGTCCTGTAATTCCTAAGCATCTTTCCAGCGCGTTGCATCACACTTTTACGATGCAACATCTCATCCAATGCAAACAGATTCTGTAAAATAGAAATGTTATTAACTAGTACCAAAAATATAATTGCAAATAATAGAATTTGTAATCTACAAAATAGAATTGCAAATAATAATAACTCACGCATAAATCTTTTGCATATCAAGTCTTTCTTCACCTGAGGAACTTTATGCCAATTATCATACTTAACACCACAATGGCTTCGAGTGACAACCCCAAGATAGTTTATAAAATTATTGCAGTTCACTCCAATTGCATTCCCTCCATTATCAAACTCCACAACCAATTTGGATCCACTGCCACTCAGCGCAAGTAACTTTTTCAACAGAGTGATACCCCTTTTCTTGTTAAGTTTTTGTTGCTGCGCATCAAGTTGCTCAATTGCTTCAGTGGGTAGCTGTGCATCATCAACCTAAAATTTGACAAAAATAAACACACTGAATTAAGCCAATATAGAAATACAGGATATATGACATAACTAGAAGATAATGAATTTTATAGAAATACAGGATATGTTTTTAGAACTTACGTTGGTATCCTCGCCATGCTCGTCATGGACAGCATGCTCATCATGGACTTCATGCTCATCATGGACATCATTCTCATCATGGTGAGCCATCTGAAAATTTCATTAAAAAGGAAAACATTTAGCATTTGTATCAACTAGAATAAGGAAAACATTTAGCATTTGTATAAACATACATGTCTCTAAAATTGTGATCTTTTATCAATTAGCAATCCTTCAATGTACAAGTAATATAAAAAACAATGATTGTTCACATTCTAGGCCAACAAACACATGTGATGTCATTCTTATATATAATAAATGTGTACCACCTATCCCATCCTTGAACACCTAATCTCACTAGTAAGTGTATAATGTGTATTGGGTTTTCAAGAAAATTTCGGCAGCATTTCCCAGCTGTTCTCTAAGTACATATGTACTTAGAGAACAAACGAGGAAATGCTACCAAAATTTTCTCGAAAACTCAATACACATTATACACTTACATCCTAAGTGAGATTAGGTGTTCAAGAACAGTCCCAAACCGGGGACTATCCAAGATTTACTCCTAATGAGTAAATCTTGGACGGGTTTCTAGGCCAACAAACACAATAATAGATATCTACAATGAAGCCAGACTCCATACAAACAGTATATAATTTAGTGATTGTTCATTCTAATTTATATCAATGTACAAGAAATATAAAAAACAATGATTGTTCACATTCTAGGCCAACAAACACATGTGATGTCATTCTTATATATAATAAATGTGTACCACCTATCCCATCCTTGAACACCTAATCTCACTAGTAAGTGTATAATGTGTATTGGGTTTTCAAGAAAATTCCGGCAGCATTTCCCCGCTGTTCTCTAAGTACATATGTACTTAGAGAACAAACGGGGAAATGCTACCAAAATTTTCTCGAAAACTCAATACACATTATACACTTACATCCTAAGTGAGATTAGGTGTTCAAGAACAGTCCCAAACTGGGGACTATTCGAGATTTACTCCTAATGAGTAAATCTTGGACGGGTTTCTAGGCCAACAAACACAATAATAGATATCTACAATGAAGCCGGACTCCATACAAACAGTATATAATTTAGTGATTGTTCATTCTAATTTATATCAATGTACAAGTAATATAAAAAACAATGATTATTCACATTCTAGGCCAACAAACACATGTGATGTCATTCTTATATATAATAAATGTGTACCACCTATCCCATCCTTGAACACCTAATCTCACTAGTAAGTGTATAATGTGTATTGGGTTTTCAAGAAAATTTCGGCAGCATTTCCCCGCTGTTCTCTAAGTACATATGTACTTAGAGAACAAACGGGGAAATGCTACCAAAATTTTCTTGAAAACTCAATACACATTATACACTTACATCCTAAGTGAGATTAGGTGTTCAAGAACAGTCCCAAACCGGGGACTATCCAAGATTTACTCCTAATGAGTAAATCTTGGACGGGTTTCTAGGCCAACAAATAATGTGTTGTCATTCTTATACCTAAAATCCTAGTTCTTCAAATTAGGGTGATTATTGATGTCTTTAAAAGCATGATTGGCAATTTAGGGAAAAGTTCATCATTTAAATTCCAAGCATTCACATGTGTGCATTACAGTTCATCATTAAGCAAGAAGGGTGATTAGGATTCTCAATATACTCAACAATAAAATAAGTTAAACATGTGTGCATTACAGTTCATCATTTACATTCCAAACATGTCACATGTGTGCATTACAGTTCATCATCAAGATATCTATAACTTACTTAAACATTCAATTATGAAGTAAATATACACTTAATTAAGAATAGCATGACACACAAAGTTGCAGTCAACATCATTATGTTTTGTTCTATCATGGACTATCAGATTGGTATATCACATATGTATCAGTACATTATTAAATAAACACAATCAGTAAATAACTTTTAGCAAAAAATCCACTAGACGTGCAGCCTAGACGTGCCCTGGCGCCGCCCAAGCATCTGCCCAGAGGCCTATCTAGGCAGGGCACCTGGGCTTGGGACCCTAGGCGTGCCCTGCCACCTACTTAGGCGCTGCCTGTGTGAGTTCTAGGTTGGCGGCGGCAGAGAAAAGCAAGGCAGAGGACAAAAAAGGTGGTGAAGGTTTGTGGGTTACCTTGCACGAGGACAGCACGAGTAAAGCTGCTTCTACCGGCGGGGGCGGAGGTGACGACGACAGCACCGTAGCTGCTTCTACTGGCGGTGACGACTAGAGGAGAGCAGGGGCGGTGGGCAACGACCGGCGGCGACGAGCGGACAGCAGCAGTAGCAGGGGCGGCGGAGAAGAAGGGCGCCGGAGAAGAAGGACGCCGGAGATGGGGCGCCGGAGAGAAGCGCCGGAGAGCAGCAGCAGCAGAGAAGCGCCGGAAAGTCGCCGCAACAGGGAAAATCGCCGCAATAGGGTAGCAATGAAACAGAAGAAAGGGGAAAAGTCGGGCGATCGCGGGGGGTTATAAGTTCCCAAATAGCGTCGGTTGTTTACCACAACCGACGCCTAAACATCTTTAGCGTCAGTTGGTTGAAACAACCGACGTCCAATTGGACGATATTTTCATGGAAATTTTTGGCGAGAACCACCTTCAGCGTCGGTTAGAGAGGGATAACTGATGCTGAAAATGACACTATTTTTTTATCAAAAAATGGATTTCGCGGGCGACTTTAAGCGTCGGTTGTTTATAAAAAACCGACGCTTAATACAAAGCGGTACCCGTGTCTGGCTGGTCTTCGAATATAGACGTCAGTTTTATTAAACAACCGACGCCTTATATGTTAGGCGTCGGTTTTCCTTAATAACCGACGCCCAGAAAAGCGACACTGAATGCTATTTCTGTAGTAGTGATTCTATCTAATCTTCCTTGCATTTTATTTCTTATTTTTACAATGTGTCACTTTACTATTTGTTCTTTTCAGGGTTGCACCTAAAATGTCGACAAAGAAAATGTCGATCAGCATAAATGAATATGCCAGTATGTGGGGGAAACAATAATCATGCAATTAACAGTAACAACATATTGCAGTCAATTATGATTTAACAAACAACTTTACGTTTCAAGCATAATTGCTCAATCCATACATACCCTAGCCTCTGTGTTGTCCCTGCAATAGACCTAGATGCTACCTTCCTCATGGTAGATCCCCATTAAACCCCTCATGATCCTACCTAATAGGTAGATCAATATCTAGGGTCGAGTCGCATGGCACTACCCATAGGTAGCCCAATCCCTAACACATGGTGTGCTAAAGAGTCGCATGGCACTACCCATAGGTAGCCCAATCCCTAACTCTTAATAACCTGATGGTCCCACTTAACAAGTAGACCCTTTACCAGATTACCCTTTTCATCATTAGCAAAGCCACAGAGGAGGACCAGGATCTGAGCTAGTCATGTATACATACTTATGGTGATAATCATAGTCACTTTATAGTTGCATGAAATAAAAGTCATCCAAGCCATTATTTTCAGGAAATCGATAAAACAACCGAGAATCGCCATGAAACTAAAGCGATTAACCATAAGCGTAACCACATACCTGTCAGGCTGACTTGAGATAGAATTAATCCAATCAATGCAAGAAATCCAATAGTCAAGCAAGCACATAAAGAGATCCTGAAATATGCATATAATTTCCTATCATTGATCATGCCATCAAGATCTATTAAACCTAGCTTGCTTCCTAGGGTTTCTAGTCTACATTTAGGGTTTCCATTGCAATTAGGATTTCACTTTATTTTTACTATTTTAAACCCTAATTTTATACAATTACTCACAAACCCTAATTATCTCATCTATTCTTCATGAAAGATATTAAGGTTACATTTTAACAACATATTACCTTAATTTCGGATTAAGGGCACAATTAAATGTCCATTAAGTCTATTATGCCTCTTTTACATTAAAACTACCATTTTTTCCTTTTAATCTATGACAAGATCATTAGGCCCAATTATCATCTTTGATTCCTTTCAGATTAACAACTCGTAGTTCATTAGGATCTAATTCACATATGAACTCTATTTATCATTAAATTCACCTTTATCCATTAGAAAACCCTAATTACTATATTATGGGTATTTATCCACAATTAGGAACTTTTATACTCGAAATAGCTTTGAACCATCATATCTCAGCCTTATTCATGAATTTGAACAATTAAATCCATTAAGAGTCACAATTACTAACATTAGGGTTTCAAGGCCCATTAAAGCTCATTTAAGCACATGGAATTCTAAATTAAAATAATTACATGCAAATTTCATCCTTTTTGTTCTTGATGTACCTTTTTATAATTAACAGGCTAATATCAACTCTAATCATCCATAAAACCCTTCTTACTACATTAATCATCTCAAATTAGGGTTTCTTAATCATTAAAGCATTAAAGTTGATAACTTCCACTAATTTTCGAATTGCAAGAGGAATCAGGCTATAAAACCATTTTAAAGGATTCCTCGTGTTTTTTTGAACAACTTTCATATTTTATATGCATTCATCCGAGCTACCAATAAAAAGATACGATTTTTGCAAAATAAACTTACTTGAACAAATCACCGAGCACCACATCATCCCATCCATGCAACGTAGCTTACTTTGGAAAGCATAACGCAATTATAGTTTTGCCTGGACTTAAGTTGTCAATCCTTCACATGCCAGAGGGGCATTTCAGTCCAATGCGACCCTAGGTTCTCTTCAACCTTCGGCTCCCGCCCTAGCCACCGACGACTGCTGATCTACAGCTCAACGTGGGTGCGCCCTCTCCTCCTCAGGGCTCAGGGGTGGTCGCCAGCTACTGCCCTACCTCTGCCGCCCTTCGCCACACATGGGACACTACTTGGTCATAGCCAGCATGGTCGATAGCATGCTCGTCGGGCCTGCAACTCGCGGCCATCACTACAGCCAAACAACTACTTCTGTGTGGGCTTTAGGGCATGGCCACGATGCCCAATCTGTTCTCTGGCATCGTGGCACATCAAGCTACCATTGCAACCCTTCTTTGGATCCTTGTAGCTTCATGCTCACACTTGTCCTCGTGGTTAGGGTTTATGGATGAAAACAAGGAAGGAGAAGAGAGAACGATGCGTGGGATCCTATGGACTCGGCCAAGGGTTCTACCCCTTATATAGGGGAGTGTAGTAATGCCCTAGGATGCCCATCCACGAGATCAAAGTTCCTTTCCAAAAAGGAAACCATATTCCTTAACTAGGAAGAAATCTTCTTTCTCTTCCTTATCTTCTAAGATAACTGTATTCTTTGGATAATTAGGAATTCAAAAATTCTCTCTCCTATTCTCTTTATGCTTGACTTTTTAATTCATTGGCACGAATTTATACTTTCTTTTAGTAGAAAATACCTCCTTTTAAAGAGTGTCTCTCTCTAGGGTTTCGCAGCTCTCCCTTCTCTCTACCCTCCCGGCATCTACCGCTGGGGGGAGGGAGCGCCTCCTCGGTGCTTTCCTCCCCTGGCCCCAGTCCTGGTGAGGCGTAGCAAGTCAGAGTGGACCTCAGGAGGAAGGAGCGACATCATTGCTGGGGCGGTCTCGATTGTTCGAGGTGAAAGGGAGGATTGATGCACACGCGACGATCAGATCTAGGCTGAGTTCGACTACCTCGCCTCAGTTGACTCCATCCTGCTCAAGCATGGCAGATGGAGAGAAGCTATCTGCTCCAGATCCATAGATCGATGCTTCTCCATCACGCTACTGAGGAAAGAGGATCCTTCTCCTTTCCTCACTGGCATCCTCTCATCCCTTCTCCGAGTGTTTCTATGCTGGCGGCGTTCCTTTTTGGGGGCTCAAATCTGTGACCTTTCCAGGTCCTGGACTGGGTAGTCAGCCAGCTGCTCCCGTGCAACGGCGAGCTCCCCCACCGGCGTAGGCAGAGTCATGTTGAGGCATCCTACATGGAAGTTCAGGCCCCTGGTGTGTCACTATAGCAACTGGAGGTGATGTTGTCACGTGGCTTCTCTGCTGATGCGAGTTGGGTCTCCCTCAAGATGGTCGACGAGTGCCTCATTGCATGGCTCTTCGTAGCCAAGAGATTTGAACGCCCTCGAGGTGTTTGATGAGGGGTATCTATGCATACATGGGTCTTTTGTGGGGTTGGGTTCAGAGGGAGGCTTTTGCTCTTCTTCTCCTCCTAATCCTTGTTGTTGTTGCATCAAGTCGAGCCTTGCAGGGTTCTGGTATTTAGTTGATTGTCGACTGATGAATAGGGGTTGGATTCCTACTTGGATCCCACACATTCAAGGAATGATTCAAACGCCGGTGGTGGAACAGTAGTTGTCTAGCTCAAGGACATTAATCGTTAGTCGGCTAATGGAAGGACCTTGTACTGCATCTTGACTCCTCTGCTACAACTGGGTTAGGGGCTTCACCAATGTTGCATCGGCGGCGCCTCCCTTCTGGATCCTGGCATCACGATGGATGGCTTGGCATGGTGATGGCTGCTGCTGAAGTAGGTGGTTCACCCTTCGGGTGCTGTGGTGGTGATGTTGTGCAAACAACATAATTTTGTGCATCAAGCTGGAGCTAACCAATGTGCTTGGGTAGTTGTTTGGCGTCTAGCTGCTTAGCTGGATGTGTTCGCATTTCCAGGTGATGATGACTTGGACCTTGTCTGTGTTTAGGTTATTTGAAGCTTTGATTCTGTGTGTTGGTGCTGTGACCCTATATTCCTGGGTTTGTTGGGATGTGGTCTATCTGTAGATCCCTTATGCTCATAATTTGTGGGTGGTTTCATGCTACTGAGTGCTTAGCTTTGCTTAAGGTTTCATGTCACAAATTGAGTTGTTTTAGGATCTTAGCCTTAAGTATAGTTTCATGATTTTTGTTTCTCTTGGCCTTGATTACTAACTTGTTGGTATCAAGGTTCTTTTGTTCCTGCTGTAATGGGGTACTTTGTGCCCAAAGTTTTTGGTAATATAGTAACACGCTTTTTGACCGACCAAAAAAAAAGAAAATACCTCATTTTTAACAATACCATGAAATTCATTAATTATACATCACATTATCCTCTTATTTTGTATTATTGGTATTTTCTCGTTCTTTTTCTCCATTGGGGCTCCTTGGACCCCAAGAAACTCTAATATTTCTAAATCCTTTTTATTGGATACTCATTATCCTTCTAGATGCATCCATATCCATTATTTCTCATTATCCTTTTTATTTCTTTATTAAAATATCTATTTTTGAGAATTTCTCTTTATCTCTCTTTTTATTTTACTTATTGGAATTCCTTTTAACATTAGGAACATTATGGATACGAAAATCCACCAAAGATAACAGAATTATACCTCTTTCCACTTATTTCCCACGTTTTATCATTGTTTTCAATTTCTTTCTTAATAAAGAAATATTTAATTCATCTTTTCTTTTCTTGTTGCATTATTTTTGCAAATTTGGACTCCTTGGAACCCAAGGAACCCAAGAGGCACGAAATCCACCTTTGGATTATTTTCTTTTGCCTTCTCGAGGTTTCTACATCTTTCTTTTCTCCATTTCTGATTAATAATGGAGTTTCTTTTGTCTTTTCCTTGTTATTGGGCACAATAGCCAATAAAGCCCACAAAACAATCAACAAGGCTATTGTAAATGAAATCCATTTATTCAAAACAAATTATATCATTATTTGTTCAAATATCTTTAATAGGAGAAATTACATTTCTCACCAAAAGAACCCAAAAATTGGGGTTGTAACATCCTTCCCCTCTTATAGGAATTTTCCCCCCAAAATTCCACCAGGCACACAAAACAAATAGGATAAGCCCTTTTTTATGTACATCATGGCTCCAATGTGGCCTCACCCTTTCCATGGTGCTTCCCAAGAACCTTCATCATCTCATATTCTTCCATTTGAGTTCTTTCTTACCTTGGTATATCGTACCCTCATAGGTGACTCCGGATATTTCAACCTCTCATAAAGCTAAATAGGTTCAGGGCTCAACACATGGCTTAGGTACCTCACATAGTGCTCTAGATCGGACTCATGGAACACATTATACATCATGTTATCCTGAGGGGTAAGGCTAAACACAACCATCTCCACCAATCCATCTCAAATGGACCATGCAGTCGGGACTGGGCTCTCTCTTAGATATAACTTACAGGGGTCAAATTTTCACATCACATACTCTCCCACAGTGAACTGCATGACAGTCTATTTTTCATCAGCTCACGACTCATGTCGCCCTTGGGCTCTCTTTCAGCCATTGCAAGATCAAAGCAACTGCATCTGCACACACTGTGGTCTTGACCTTCGTGAAGTCCCTTCACCAACATCATCTTAATGAAGTGGTGACCGACACAACCTCCCTTACAGAGTTTCTTTACATCCCAATATTGGCTATGGTGGTTATCATCACATCTTACAGAAGACAAGAACTATCTACATGTATCACCCTGAACAAGCACACATGCTCTTATCAGACCCTCTAGTCTGGATTATACTAACCATTAGTTAGGGGTGATAAACTGTACTAGCATCGAGTTTGTCTACTTCCACCTCATAGAAGTGAATCTTTAGGTTATAAAGAACTTTTGAACTCACATCATGGTGTTGTTGAACCATCTCTCTCTCTTATGTAGTTCAATCGGATTTGTCCCTTGACAGTACTCTTTCTTCCTCATGTCATCTAGGTAAGGCGATCTACCATAACCCATATTGCATCTTGACCTGCCTTGGTCTAGGGGAGAATTACCACAACATCCATAGTGATGAACTCCCATTCCCTCTCAGGGACTCTTTATCCTCTATATCAATACACTAGGTTATTGGTGTTCGTCCTTCACCTCCTGGCTTGCATGGCGACAAGCCATATGCAACTTCATCTTAGGTATCGAAAGTACTACTATCACTTACTATCTTCTTAGTACCACGGTGTATGGTGATCTTAAAATCATGATCTCTTATAAGTCATGATTCCTCAAGATTGATTCCTCAGAAACCCTAAACCACTCTAGTCAGGGTTTCATCACCTTCCTTTCTAGAGAAGTGCATCTAAGGTTCTACAACCATCCTTTTATTGCATCAAGGCCTAGGATGGCTAACCAAACAACTACTAACTTATTCAACAGATCTTGTTACATCTGAGTGTTAGCCAAACATATCTCCTTTTTCAACTTAGGGCTAACCTAATAGCCGCTTCTAGCCTCTAGCTAAACTAGGTAGCTACTGCATCTCAACCACTTCACATCCTTATGTGTAAGGTAATGTTGAAGACATACACAAACATCTATTTCACTTATCATCTCATCTCAAACTCTAAGTCTATCTTCATCACGAAAACTCAGCGCTTATCTTCTTGGTTATCAAACTCAGCCTTGTATAACTCATAAATTCTACATAGCTCATGATAAAAGCATCCTCATAAGATGGCTACCTCAGTTCTCTTGATGTTTGTAAACCATCCACATATCGTTCACTCTACAAAGGTATGTTATTATCTCTGTCCTCATACCTCATAGCAATGTTCCAACTCACATCATCTTTTATCCTTGGTGTATGGCATGCGTATTGTCCTATCTCTCGCTCCCATAATAAGAGGAAATAAGCATTTGGCTGCAGTCCAAATACAAAGTTCTTCCCATTCCAAGAGTAGAGATGGTACATCCCACCTTGCCAGTACACCTTCAAATCTAAAGTTGAAACATGCTACATATGTCTCTACATCACGATCATCTCGATGTCAAAGTTACTTCCATGGAAAATGGATCTCGAACCTACTTGAGTCCACACACAATCCTTGGTCATCTCCTCTACGTCTATAGGGTGCCGGCACTTTTGGGGTTATCCCTCTTCCCTTATGCATCCAGAGAGTGCCCTCCTCATTTTCCCTTTGGGTCCCATTAGTTCATGAAGGTGATCAATCTCCTAACTCATGGCCCTCAGACAATGATAGTTGTTACCTCCCGACCCTATGGTCATGTGCAACTAGGGAATTAGGCAACTCCTACTTCCATTGGTCTTATCCCTACTGACCCTTGGATAGACTTAGGATGCTAATATAGTACATGTCCAACTTAGAACTTTACCCAAGTCTTCATCATCTCTCTCTGCATTCATGGGCTGACTTTCATCCCTTCATAGGGGTCATGGCAACCTGCTTACCTTGGTCAGGCCCCATATCGGTTACCTCCATGGTAACACACCCACATGCACATAGAGATGGTTGTCTATGGTCTACAGGTTTCATTCTCATACTATGTACTTTTCACTTAGCTTCTCAAAATTCTATTAGTCCTCTTTAGGTTACCTCAAACCAACATAACTGGTATACACCCTACAAAAGGGTCCCTCTCCCAGGATGGGAGGAAACTACATCTTGATAACAAAGGTCACAAACGTCCTTATGTCTAGGGTTTACATCCACATGAGCATGCTTAGCCCTAGAAAGCTACTAAGGCACAAGCAGACCACCTACTAAACCACACTAGGTCGTACTTGTTCTCATTCCTCAACATTGGCCCTAGAACAAACCTTCCCATGTCACCAACCTATAGGTGAGAGGTTCATCAAACATACCTTCAACTCAAGGGGTTTCCCTTTCCTCTAAACATGAGGAGTACCATGCTCGAATCTATAGAAACTAAAATCTCATCATGAGCATCAGGTACACCACTTCCCCTCTTAGGCCTAGGAACCCTAGGTTTACTTTTCTGATGTCCAACTGTCTACTCAATTTTTTAACCCCGAGCCAAGCGTGTATAGGGTATGACATGCACTTCCTGTCATCCTTCTACTCTAGGGTTTGGTTCCTCTAAAGGCAACCAAGATACCATCAGCCTCTAGGGATCATGCATGAGGAAACCGCAACCATCCACTTAGGTCGCATCATCCTCAACTCCCCATTGTTCCTCATATCTCGGAGTCTAAGCTTCCAACCTTCTTGCTTGGGTCCTGCTCTCTCTCTCTAGAGCTAACCCTACAAATAGACTTACTACTAGAGGTCCTCTTTCCATGAAGGATCAAGCTCACAAGCATACCCCTACATGGGTGAAGCCTCTTTTCAAACTGATGTTCACTCAAGATTATCCAAAACTCTTCTTTCTTATCTCATAAGATATCCAACATACTCTTATAGCTAGGGTTTCAACCTACTGCCTACACTATTGGCGTAATCTGGGTGCATGTTATTCCCTACGCACATACGTCCATAGGGTTTCTATATGTTCTTCACTAACGTCATCATTGAAGGAGCTATCCTTCACTCTAACATGCACGACCCTTTCCAGGGTTGGGTCGCCAAAGGTACTAGGTCATTCAACCTCACATGGCTCATAACGTCATGGGAATCCAAAAGCATGTCTACACACCTGGTCTATCATGACATCTAACTCATCGTGCCATCTCTCTCTCAAACCACCACTTAGGGTTAGGGTTAGCATCATCCTCAGAGGTTGCACCATGTTTCTACTTATAATGGAGGTCTCTACCTCCAAGACAAACTTTCTCCACTCATCCTCCTGACAAGGAGGTCTAGCCTCAGGTCTCCCCTGAGGGCATGACAACATATGTCATACGACCTAAGCATGTATCTATTATTTAGTTTATGCTTAAATTATTAAGCTTATGTCCATGACATCTTATTTACATGCTTTTCATTAATTTGGTGGAGGATTCCTTAAACCCTATCAACTTTACCCATACCTCAAGAGGGTGAGAAAGAGAGAGAAAAACCCTAATCCTTAAAATTCTTAACATCATTTGAGTTGAGAAGGGAAGAACAAGATGAGAGAGTCCTAAAGGTATCTTATTTTGAGTCAAATCCTGAGACATTGGCCAGGCAGTCACACAAATACGGGAGTCCTCGTATTCCAACTAGCGGTGCGGAAGAAAATCTTGCCAGCCCCCGAACGTGATCCTTTTCTAGACACCTCTGTCTTTCAGAAAATCCTCTAATAACTCACTCGGTTCTATGGAGTTTGTAAAATTTTATAATTATTAAAGATTAAATGAGGAACCTATGCTCTAATACCAAATGTAACAACCCCACCTCTGGGTCACCCCCAATTAAGGGAGACCAAGAGGTCAGAGCTGTTATCCCAATAAATCAGATCAAAGGATCGACAATTAATCAATAATAATTATGAAATTCTACCAACTAAACTGAAATTTGGTATAAAATAAAACTTTGCATACCTTTTTAAAAACTTTGGAAATCTACTTTTATCCACAGCTTGAATCTATTCTATCTAATCCTCCTTGCACTTTATTTCTTATTTTCACAATGTGTCACTTTACTATTTGTGCTTTTCAGGGTTGCACCTAAAACGCCGACCAACAAAATGTCGGTCAGCATAAATGAATATGCTGGTATGTGGGGGAAACAATAATCGTGCAATTAACTATAACAACATATTGTAGTCAATTATGATTTAACAATCAACTTTATGTTTTAAGCATAACTGCTCAATCCATACATATCCTAGCCTCTGCGTTGTCCCTGCAATGGACCTGGTTGCTACCTTCCTCATGGTAGATCCCCATTAAACCCTGCATGATCCTACATAATAGGTAGATCAATATCTAGGGTCGAGTCGCATGGCACTACCCATAGGTAGCCCAATCCCTAACTCATGGTGTGCTAAAGAGTCACATGGCACTACCCATAGGTAGCCCAATCCCTAACTCTTAATAACTTAATAACTATTAGAGTATCCCATCTCACTTAACAAGTAGACCCTTTACCAGGTTACCCTTTTCATCATTAGCAAAGCCACAGAGGAGGACCAGGATCTGAGCCAGTCATGTATACATACTTATGGTGATAATCATAGTCACTTTATAGTTGCATGAAATAAAAGTCATCCAAGCAGTTATTTCCAGGCGACCGATAAAACAACCAGGAATCACCGTGAAACTAAAGCGATTAACCATAAGCATAACCACATACCTGTCAGACTGACTTGAGACAGAATTAATCCAATCAATGCAAGAAATCCAATAGGCAAGCAAACACATAAAGAGATCCTAAAATATGCATATAATTTCTTATCATTGATCATGCCATCAAGATCTATTAAACCTAGCTCGCTTCCTAGGGTTTCTAGTCCACATTTAGGGTTTCCATTGCAATTAGGGTTTCACTTCATTTTTACTATTTTAAACCCTAATTTTATACAATTACTCACAAACCCTAATTATCTCATCTATTCTTCACGAAATATATTAAGGTTACCTTTTAACAACATATTACCTTAATTTCAGATTAAGGGCACAATTAAATGTCCATTAAGTCTATTATGCCTCTTTTACATTAAAACTACCACTTTTGTCCTTTTAATTTATGATAAGATCATTAGGCGCAATTATCATCTTTGGTTCCTTCCGGATTAACAACTCATAGTTCATTAGGATCTAATTCACATATGAACTCTATTTATCATTAAATTCACATTTATCCATTAGAAAACCCTAATTACTATATTAAGGGTATTTATCCACAATTAGGAACTTTTATACTTGAAATAGCTTTGAACCATCATATCTCAGCCTTATTCATGAATTTGTACAATTAAAGCCATTAAGAGTCACAATTACTAACATTAGGGTTTCAAGGCCCATTAAAGCTCGTTTGAGCACATGGAATTCTAAACTAAATCAATTACGTGCAAATTTCATCCTTTTTGTTATTGATGTACCTTTTTATAATTAATAGGCTAATATCAACTCTAATCTTCCATAAAACCCTTCGTACTCCATTAATCATCTCAAATTAGGGTTTCTTAATCATTAAAGCATTAAAGTTGATAACTTCCACTACTTTTCGAATATCAAGAGGAATTGGGCTATAAAACCATTTTTAATGGATTCCTCACATTTTTCTGAACAACTTTCATATTTTATATGCATTCATCCGAGCTACCAATAAAAAGATATGATTTTTGCAAAATAAACTTACTTGAACCAATCATCGAGCGCCACATCACCCCGTCCATGCAACGAAGCTTGCTCTGGAAAACATAACACAATTACACTTTTGCCCTTACTTAAGTCTTCGATCCTTCACACACCAGAGGGGCGTTTCGGTCCAACGCAACCCTAGGTTGTCTTCAACCTTCGGCTCCCGCCCTTGCCGCCGACGACTATCGATCTGCAGCACAATGTGGGTGCACCCTCTCCTCCTCAGGGCTTTGGGGTGGTCACCAGCTACTGCCTTAGCTCCGCCGCCCTTTGCCACACATGGGACACCACTTAGTTGCAGCCAGTGTGGGCGATAGCACGCTCGTCTGACCTGCAACTTGCGGCCATCGCTGCAGCCAAACAGCTGCTGCTGTACGGGCTTTAGGGCATGGCCACGATGGCCAATCTGTTCTCTGGCATCATGGCACATCAAGCTACCATCGCAACCCTTCTTTGGATCCTTGTATCTTCATGCTCACGATTCTCCTCGTGGTTAAGATTGATGGATGAAAACAAGGAAGGAGAAGAGAGAACGATGTGTGGGATCCTCTGGACTCGGCCAAGGGTTCTACCCCTTATATAGGGGAGTGTAGCAATGCCCTAGGATGCCCATCCACGAGATCCAAGTTCCTTTCCAAAAAGGAAACCATATTCCTTAACTAGGAAGTAATCTTCTCTCTCTTCTTTATCTTCTAAGATAACTATATTCTTTGGATAATTAGGAATTCAAAAATTCTCTCTCCTATTCTCTTTATGCTTGACTTTTTAATTTATTGGCACAAATTTATACTTTCTTTTAGTAGAAAATACCTCCTTTTTAACAATACCATGAAATTCATTAATTATGCATCACATTATCCTCTTATTTTGTATTATTGGTATTTTCTCTTTCTTTTTCTCCATTGGGGCTCCTTGGACCCCAAGAAACTCAAATATTTCTAAATCCTTTTTAGTGGATAATCCTTCTAGATGCATCCATATCCATTATTTTTCATTATCCTTTTTATTTCTTTATTAAAATATCTCCTTTTGAGGATTTCTCTTTATCTCTCTTTTTATTTTCTTTATTGGAATTCCTTTTAATATTAGGAACCTTATGGATATGAAAATCCACCAAAGATAACTCAATTATACATATTTCCACTTATTTCCCACATTTTATCATTGTTTTCAATTTCTTTCTTAATAAAGAAATATTTAATTGATCTTTTCTTTTCTTTTGCATTAGTTTTGCAACTTTGGACTCCTTGGAACCCAAGGAACCCAAGAGGCACGAAATCCACCTTTGAATTGTTTTCTTTTGCCTTCTAGAGGTTTCTACATCTTTCTTTTCCCCATTTCTTATTAATAATGAAGTTTCTTTTGTCTTTTCCTTGTTATTGGGCCCAATAGCCAATAAAGCCCACAAAACAATCAACAAGGCTATTGTAAATGAAATCCATTTATTCAAAAAAAATTATATCATTATTTGTTCAAATATCTTTAATAGGAGAAATTACATTTCTCACCAAAAGAACCCAAAAATTGGGGTTGTATCATCCTTCCCCTTTTATAGGAATTTTGCCCTCAAAATTCCACCAGGCACACAAAACAAACAGGATAAGCCCTTTTTTTATGTCCATGATGGCTCCCATGTGGCCTCACCCTTTCCATGGTGCTTCCGAAGAACATTCATCATCTCATATTCTTCCATCTGAGTTCTTTCTTACCTTGGTATATCGTACCCTCATAGGTGACTTAGGACATTTCAGCCTCTCATAAAGCTGAATAGGTTCAGGGCTCAGCACATGGCTTGGGTACCTCACATAGTGCTCTAGATCTGACTCATGGAACACATTATACATCATGTTATCCTGAGGGGTAAGGCTAAACACAACCATCTCCACCAATCCATCTCAAATGGACCATGCAGTCGGGACTCGGCTCTCTCTTAGCTATAACTTAGAGGGGTCGGATTTTCACATCACATACTCTCCCACAGTGAAGTGCATGTCAGTATGCTTTTCATCAGCTCATGACTCATGTTTCCCCTGGGCTCTCTTTCAGCCATTGCACGATCAAAGCGACTTCATCAGCACACACTGTGGTCTTGACCTTCACGAGGTTCCTTCACCAACATCATCTTAATGAAGTGGTGACCGACACAACCTATCTTACAGAGCTTCTTTACATCCCAATACTGGCTATGGTGGTTATCATCACATCTTACAGAAGACAAGAACTGTCTACATGTATCACCCTGAACAAGCACACATGCTCTTATCAGACCCTCTAGTCTGGATTATACTAACCATTAGTTACGGGTGATAAACTGTACTAGCACCGAGTTCGTCTACTTCCACCTCATTGAAGTGAATCTTTAGGTTATAAATAACTTTTGAACTCGCATCATGGTGCAGTTGAACCATCTCTCTCTCTTATGTAGTTCAACCAGATCCGTCCCTTGACAGTATTCTTTCTTCCTCATGTCATCTAGGTAAGGCGATCTACCATAACCCATATTACATCTTGACCTTCCTTGGTCTAGGGGAGACTTACCATAACATCCATAATGATGAACTCCCATTCCTTCTCATGGACTCTTTATCCTCTATATCAATACACTGGGTTACCTGTGTTCGTTCTTCACCTCCTGGCTTGCATGGCGACAAGACACATGCAACTTCATCTAAGGTATCCAAAGTACTACTGTCACTTACTATCTTTGTAGTACCACGGTGTATGGTGATCTTAAAATCATGATCTCTTGTAAGTCATGATTCCTCAAGATTGATTCCTTGACGTGCTCTCCCACCACCAGTTGTGGTCCTACAGTTTCTTTCCCTCATTGTGCCTCCCTAGTCTGGTAGAACTTGCTTGGGCTCTCTCTCAATTAGCACACCAGAAAGGACAACTTTGCAGAGCAACTGATGTTCTCTGAGTTGTTCTATCTGAGAATCCTCTAATACCCTTCTATATATAAGAGGGGTCAGGGTCAGGGTTCTTAGCCCCGGGTAATGTGGGACTAAAGTGGGAGTAGAAGGGTCCAAAATTTCTATGAATTAATACACTACGACAGGTGAACCAGGTGTTTCACAAACAAACCAATCATTTGGGGATTGAACCGATCGGTTCATCTCATGAACCAGTCGTTTGGGGATCTGAACCGATCAGTTCTTTCATGAACCGGTCATTTCATTTCCCATAGCAGTTCCCAATTGACTTTCTTCTTTCTGTTTCCAATTAATCCAAAGATCAATACTTGTCCCAATCGAATTGTACAAGTAAAACAAAAATATTTTCTGACCAACCTAACATTCCCAAACTGGCTCGTTTGGTCCAGCTGAACCGATCGGTCCAACCCTTGAACCGGTCGTCTCACTTGACCCTCAGCCGATCGGTTCAACAATTTGAACCGGTCAGTTGGCAGTCCAGGTTGTGCAGAAATCGGTCAATGCTGTTCTCAATCAATCTGTTACCCAAATCAGTTAGTCCAATACTTGAACTTGGTGATTCTAAGTCAAGTCAATTGATTGAATGTTTAATTCAACTACTAAACACATTTATTAAACAATCTAAACATCATTCATGGTTAAACTCCTCTTCTAGGTTAAATCCTATGTGTGTGACCCTGCAGGCCCATTTCACGTTGGCAGTGAAAGTCCATAACACTTATGACTTCACAAGCAAAGAGTGGTGCCTAGTCGCACATCAGTGCTACCTAAGTGAAAAGAAAAGTTGGAGAACAACTTTCAATCCTACAATCTGTGACTGGTGTTACAGTGAATGTATAATTCCTTTGTCACTGATATCCCGAATGAACTCAAGGCATGGAACAATCATCCTTTCAACGTGCATTCACTTCCTTGATCTCAGAGCAGATTGGATGAGATACGTGTGACATCAATATCACATATTGATTCACACATACATGCACATGCCTTTCTCAGTCCTACTCATCAAGTGGCCATGGACATCAAACTTCCTCAGGAGGGACAAATCCCATATCTATCACCCCTCAAAAGCCCCATGTGTCAAAGTCACCCAATCATCACCTTTATAACAATCTATATTTTAGGACTGCGTTTGATGATGTCAAAGCGTACCCAATGACATGTGTTGAGTGTAGTGATTTCAGGTCAAAGAATCACACTCACCACCATCACTATGAGAGATGACTGTAACTACCAAGTCATGGTTCCATGTGTCACTCTCACGGTGGGTCGATCTGATACACTTGTTCTCTAACAAGTACCTATGTGCTTGGCTTGATGTTACTATATCATGACTAATGAGATTATGTCATCAACCAACATACAATCTAGTCATGTGTGTCATTGTTCTCTATCAACCTTCCACAATGACATCCGACTAGGGACAAAATAAGAATGTATACTCTTAACATCCATATCATATCATCGTTTACGTCCTTAACCTAAAAGCATACGTCATTGAGTAAAATAATTCTTTAAACTTTCAATATGTTCTATCATTATCTCATAACTGACTGAACCATAATGAATAGGAAGCTTACCTTTGATGTTTATCAAATCAATCTTAATGTATCCCACCAATCATCCCATGATTTGCTCTCAGGACATACCTACCAACACCTTGTGCTATCAAATAACCTCTAGAAGAAAGCCTTTTAGTCAAATCTCTCAACATGGCATCATTTGTAGTACAGTTATCAACAACAAGACACATGGTTTTTCTATCCAAATTCCACATGTAAAGTTTTTCAAGAATTTCTTTGGAAAGATTTTCAACTATATGTGGAGCATCAATTGCAAAAAAAATTAAGATTCTCTTATGAAGTTTCCATTCATCATCAATATAATGTGCAGTGAGACAAAAGTATCCTTTATTCTGAATAGAAGTCCACATATCAGTTGTCATGAGCACACATGAGGACAAGTTATCTAACACTTTATATAAATTTTCCTTTTCAGATTCAAAAATTGACATGCAATCTTTTTTTATAGTGGTTTGTGACACAAACTTGAACTGTGGTTGAAGATTTCTCACAAACTCCCTGAAGGCCACAGGCTCTACCATTGAAAAAGGGTATTCATGTACTATTATCATGCGAGCAAGATCAAACCTACTAACCTCTTGATGAAATGTATGATTTTTTATGTCTATTGTTCCATTCTTTTTCTTCTCTTCAGCATTTAACTACATTTGCGCAAGCACTTCTTTGCCATAGTATTTTGATGGGTGTTGCCTCCTTACATGAGTATTTAAAGAACTAATTCCATCATTGCTCTTATTTGACAAAATTGCACTACAATAGTTGCATTTGGCTTTAGGCACTCCATTAACCTTCACTTTGACAAAGTGATTCCAAACATCAGAAGTAGTTTGTCTAGACCTTTATTTAGTTTGTTTGCCACCATCATTATGAGATTCGGATGGATGCTCAATTTCAATTTTATCCGCACTCAATTGTTTGCTAGGAGTTGCATTATAAGTAGATCATGTTCCATTAGTGCCCCCAATTTTATTAGGTCCCTCAACTACTTGATCCGACATAATACCTAACATAAAACAAAAATACAAATCTTGACTTAACACATCCAAGACAAACACATAAAAAAAAATTAAAATGATTACTATATATATTTTCTAATCAAGAAACGAATTGAAGGACCAAAACATGTTTACAAGGAAATAAGAATGCAAGAATCAGGCTTCCTTCACGGAATAGATATAAATATAGAGAATAAAACTAAAGAGTAGATTTAAAAGAAGCAAAGTTCTGGAAAACATGAAGTAACACCAAACTATAGTTAACCTGTTTGGAGCATGTAGAATTTTTATTTGGCAAAAAATATCACTCAAGATAGTAGTAGGCAAAATAACTCAAATCTTCTAGGCTTCCACCGCGACCTAAGGTAGACACCACCGTGTAGTTGGATTGGCAATTGAAGGTTGATGTGATGTCGTGCTCGATGCTCCTCAGATTAGACAGTGGAGTTAGGAATCACGAGCCATGACACGTTTGTTCTTGGACCAGTCGGGGCCGACTGCAGCGTGGTAGGTAGATTTGGACTATACTGTATAGCCTTCACAGTACAAGTGGAACACAAACAGAAGCGAATATCATCCCAGACCGACAGCTAGGGTTTGGTTCGTCTCCTATTCAACCTTGTTTTCTTGCTTTGTAGCTCTTTTTATAATTGTTTTCTCAGTTATAATTTGCAATTGTCAACTACTAATCAACGCAACGGCAATTAGTCACTGAGACTCCGTATTGACTCCTTGTTTCTAGCCGATAACATCTTTTTCATTATTTATTAGATTGCAATTAGCAATCATTTAAAAGACTAATACATTATACATTATGTTGGCAACTCCTATTTTCCTGCCGGTCTCGACTAGTCTCTTTTTTATTACTTTCTAGATTGCAATCAGCAATCAATATACTACTTTTTAAATTGCAATTCGTTATTGATTCAGCAAGTTCCGCTGCCGTTAAATTTCTTTCTCATATTAGATATGATGCATGTGTATTGTCTTATATTATATAAAATTACATATATTATATATACATGCAATAATGTATAAGTATATAGATACGGGTATACGGATAAGACGGGTATGGATATACTAACAACCATAACTTTACCCGTTAGATGGCGGGTATATGGGTATACGGGTATATGGTTATATGGTTATTAAAACACATACCCGTGATGGGTTAGAAGGGTATGAGTTCATGGGTATGCAGGTATACCCGTAACCATTTACAGCCTTAGTGAGAATTTGTTTTCTAAATCCGAGTATAGAGATGGAAAGAGCAATAATTCACTTAATTTAGAAAAAAAAGTATCACTATAATTGGATATTCTTACCTATTCATTTGTTTAACATACTATCTTTGTAATTAATTGTTAACTTGAAACTTAATATAGAATGTCGAGAAGTATTTCAAAATTTTACATTGTATAAATTTGATGATGATGAACTTTGATAAGTACAACAACATAAATTACTTTTGATTCATGCATTTATCTTGTAAAAATATGATTACCACAAATGATTATTTTGAATTCCTCGAACACTTTTTTGAAGATCTCCCTCTAACTATTATATATAAATACATGCATATACACATATAATAAATAAATAAATATATGTATATATATTAAACACACACGTGCCAATGCACGTGACACATCAAATCTATTGAATTATTATTATATTATTTTTATTAAGAATGAAATTACATAGTTAATAAATGTATGTGATTTGTTTTGCAACTTTCATGCAAATTGAGAAGTCTACGATAAAAGTTTGTATGCGGTAATAGTTTTACCTTGCATTAGTTTATAGAGATGTTTTTAATCAAGTGTTTTGTCTTTTTTTGCAATCCTATCAACAACGTTGGTGGGTATGAGGGCAAATAAGAAGGAAAGAAAATGAAAAGAGATCGTAGTTAGGAGGAGAGAGGGCGGACAGGTAGAAGGATATCGTGCTAATCAGTTGAGGAGTTTATGAGAGTCTGGTATTTGGGAGGAGAGAGGACGGGAAAGTGGGAGGGGATCGTGTTAATTAGTTGAGGAGTTTATGGGAGTGATGGATGAGTAGTCAAAGCAATAAAGATGGGATATAACTTGCCATGAGAAGAGATGTGGAACGAAAAGAACAAAAGAAACAAAAATATGGGAAAAAGTAGAAACGGAGAAAGTCAAGGAGAGAACTCCATTTTAAATTTTAAATTTCTATATTCCGATTGGTTGGAGATTTTGCAAAAATATTCAAATAGCAGTTTTGTAAGAAGTGAGACAAGCTCACTCTCTTTATAGTAAATATGTATTATAAAATCTTCTCGTCACAACACTATAATGGACTCCAGCTACAAGACAAACAAAAACAAGCATTATCACTTCGAGTTTCCACACAATTTTCAATGGCATGCATACCTCTATACTAAAAAGTAAATGCCTTGAAGCATAAATTATCAACTCAACCTGTTGACGTCAAACAGAGTGGACAATTTTTTTCAAGGGCAACATGACTACAACTTGCACTACCATTGGAAAGTGGCCAAGGTATCTCATATCTAATTTAATTTATGAGTTGATGATGTAGAATAATAGAAGTATCTAGTTTGTATATGAGAACTATACCTCCCAAACTGGCACGCTTCCTATCAACATGACTCCAAAAGATCTCAGCATTCTTTCCCATTTTACATTAGCAGCTGCAGTTTCAAGACTGAAAGAGGTAAAGAATATTTGTTTGAATCGTAATAAGGGTTCCACAGAGCTTCTCACCTATAGGGACCCCTTGTCCATACTTGTAGATGAACCTGAAGGAAAATAAATAGTAAAAAGATCATGTGTTGGAATTAGACAGTGTTAATCATTTTTTGGCAGTGCTTTTTCTATAGAGACTGACATAGGCAATGGTTATGATACTTAGTTTTGACAATAACCTCACTTTTGCAATCCATGGTATATGGCAACACATCAAATCGTCTGATGAAGTAGATTTGCATATTTATATAGTATTAAGTGGAGAGTCAAAGTGGTCACACTCTCGCAATATGAAATAACATGTGATTGTACATTTTTTCTCGACTTTAGGTATGCTGATATCAATGTTGTTTTTATAAGGACCTACCTTGTCGATCTTCATGGTGTGTTTGTTCATGTATGAACACTGCTATACACTTTTAAGTGTCCATGTATGTCCGCCTCCTCTAGAAATATGAGACTCCATGCCCAAAACACCAAGCGAAATCCCACCTCCATGATGCAGGTTTTGGTCTTATAATCTGATTAGTGGGTAGTGATTCATCTGGTTTGGTTCATCGACCCTCAACTACCTATTCATTTCCAACCGTGATAGAGGACACTGGGATCTATTTTCTTTGGGAGTAGCTATCTCATTGCCTCCACTGCCTATGTTGCTCACCCGCTTGTAATTAGATGGACACCGAGATGAAGTCCAAGAAGTCAAGAACATGAGCGAGCATCTAATGTACATCCAGTGATATGCTTCCTATCTATCACACGCACAGTGAAGAAAAACAAACCATAGAGGTGAGGGTTAGAAGGAAATTCATAAAATCATAAGAAAGCATAAAACATGTGTTGAAACACAGGACGGTAATTGATAACACTCTATTTTACGTACTTTTGGTATATATTTTACACCACTTTTAGTATATCTTTTGTTAGCTTTTCACATAATTTTTCTATCTTTTTAACTAAAGCCTCACTTACATAGTTTCAGGTATATCCACAATCCAGATCGCAGGCAAGACTACGACCGCGGTCCACTTATACCTCAACTGTGATCGCGGTTCCAGAGTTCCCTAGAGATCGTGATCATCAGACGACAACGAGGGATCGCAGCTAGCTTATAGACCGCAGTCATCGCTCAACCGCGACCTCATGGATGGTCGCGATCAGAACATGCGCCTCAAGGATAGACCAGTGGTCGCAGTGTGGTTGCAAGCCGTGATCAAGAAGGACCGCCATCAGCTTGGAAACCGCGGTCACTGATGAGCTCTTGCAAACCACGATCGAGCGGAAAGACCTCGACCTCGACTATCCGGATGCAACCCACAAGCAGACCTCGACCGCGGTTATCACCAGGCCGCGACCAATCTCAACTGTGGAAAAAGATGAATAAAGCACATATCGGGACCGCGGTCTCACCCTCACTTAACCAAGACCGCGACCGCGGTCCAGGCTTAAGTCGGTGGAATGTGCCTATAAATAGCACACCCACCTATTTTGTCAAATCATCAGATCATAGATCATATCCCGAGGACCACGAAGTGCTGCTGCATTCCAGATTCATCCCAGACCATCCCATCCATCAATCTTGGATCTCCAAAGGCCAAAGCTGAGGAGAGAGAAGATTGAAGACCCCTTCTTTAAGAGAAGAAGACCGTCCACGCCATCCACGTGATAGATCCGGATCTGAAGAAGTACTGTGTTGTATCACGTCTCTCTCTTTCTAGATCTATCATTCCATCCTATTGTACTTCCCTCCTCTCTTCGTGGGCATCTCATGGATCTATCTTTCTGTAACGTCGTTATGCTATCCGCAAGCATGAGCGGCTAAACACCTTAACTTTGGTTGGGAGAAGCCACCAAGGCTCTCTCAACATGTATATTGTCTCTTTCTGTTGAATATACATATTCTTATCAAGATTATCTCCATGCACCTATTTTAACGCTTCACTTGTATGATTAGCTACCATCTTGTGATGTTCGATTGCGATATCTCGAGAGAGTAATATCGCTTTTATCATGTGTCATGGAGTAGTATGAATGCATGAGAGTGTTGGAATGCTAAGGCTTTAAAACCATATGTTCTATTGCGAGGTTTACATGTGGTCACCTCGAGAGAGGGACTACCCTTAGACTTAGATTGATCCTCATCTTGAGAAAGAGTAGAATAGATACTTTTGGTGGTTGCTTGTAATCTTGGTAAGAGTATGCAAGAGAGAGAGATGATGTTGCATGTTGGTGAGATGCTTTAGTAGGTGAACCCCAACTCGGGTTTCCTCCCCTATACTTGTTTCAACTTATTTCTTTTGTTTCTTTTGTTCTTGTTGTTCTTGATTCTTTTGAACTACTTTAGTTTGCGTGCTGCCATTGTTCCTTAGGGAACACCCTTTTATATACCCACTTCGGCTAGAGTATATGAGTGTTATATTATGTGTGCTTAACATTGCCAACCTTGTCCCTGTAGTCGACCTCGATCGCTACATCAGACCCCATTTATCGTTACGGGAGCCTAAGAGTCGGGTTATCTCTTTAAAAGTCCGACTACTCTGAATCCACTCCTTTTGGACGTGCGATTTAGGCCGATCAGTAATCCTCTATCAAATTTGATAGAACATAACTAAGTAATGGTGACAAGGGATTTTGTCATCATCCTGCTACCGCCAATGGTCATATGAATCTTGTTAATGGCTCTGGTTGGAGTGGATAATCTCTGACGAAGTATAATAGTTTTCAAGGAGGGACTCTCCTATCAAGTTGTGTGATCGTTTTCTAAGACTACAGCCTCAACATTCAGTTGCTCCAGTTTTAACATCCATTGCCTTGGCAGCAAGATATACGATGCACATGGGATTTCGGGTGGGGAAAGAATGAAACCAATGAGGACAGAAGGAATAAGAAGTGAGAATCGAGCAAGAATGTAACCCTTCAAGGGATTGTACTTGGTGTACATTTGTCATCCACTCTCCATGTGATGAAGTGTCAGATTGAGCGGCCATTATCACCATGATCCCTACAAACATATTTACTATTGATTTGTAAGAGATCGTGGGATAGTGGTTGTTCATCCCTTAGGATAATGAGCATGTTTGGAAAGATATCTGAGTGGTTGTTTTCATAAGAAAGGAAGATCGTGCCTCGATGAAATGATACGTGGTATTTAGTGAAAAAATTTGCAATTTGGATGATCAGTTACCGTAAGGAGGAGCAACCAAGGCAGAACTGAAAGGGAGACATTTAAACCCATCGTGAGTGTTGTTTACGTGGGTGTGTTTTTTGGTGAGAGGGGAAGGAATAACATGGGTGTGGTAAGTTTGGGGTAAACGTAGAGGCAGTTTTATTTGAGAGAAAAAAGGAAAAAAAAGGTAAAAAAATCTGAGAAAAGAGAGAGTCAAGGAGATTGTATGATTCTGAAAACGTTGTAATGTGATTGGTAAAGATTTTTTTAAGAAAAAAATGGCAAAGTCATAAATAGTTGAAAAGATTCACTCTTTTTATAGTAGTATAGATATATAGATGAGATTCAAAACCCATGGAGATGAGTGAAATGTTGCACGCAATGGGGGAATCACAGGGTTGGTACGGTGGCCGTGGTAGGCACAATACCTTCTGATGGAGAAGGGGGTTGGGGTTGTATCGGAGACGGTGGCGATGGCACATCTATGCATATGTACAATGATGATCTTGTTTTTAAGAAGGAGAGGGAAAAAGGGGACAAAAAGGTTGAACTGGTGCTTCAAGAAGTTACACTGCCTCAAAAACATGCGACGCAACTACAAGCTGATAACACCACCAATTCTCCAGAGAGGATTCCTATGATGCAACTAGAAGATTTTGGACTACAAGTTTTCTATGGGAGGTGAAGGGATCGAGTGGAGGACTCCACATCTGACTCCGAACCTTCCATTCCAAGTTCTTCATTTAAAGTCCATTGAGCAAAGACAAGGTGTTCTCTATAGTGCTCGTCATTTTTAGTCAGACTCCTCTGACAAAACGAAGCCTCCTGTAACCACCTATACTAGAAGATACAAAGGTACAATGATACAAAATGGTACAAAATCGACCTTTCTTGAGGATTACAATAAAAAAAAAACATCTACTATGATACAAAATGGTACATAATCGACCTTTCTTTAGGATGACGATAAACAATAAATCATCTAAGATGATTTTTACATAGTTCAACAAGCAGGTTCATTTGAGATTAAGATTCAGCCAAAAGAAGTTCTTATTCTAGACTAAACGTTGCCTCATTTAGTTGAGATCAAATTGATCGGTCGTATTATGGGTTATCTCACTTGGTGTGATCGCCTAAAGTTACTTTGATGACCAGTTGGAAATTGGAGAGTCTATGAACTAAGTATGAATACTTTTCCTAACCAATTCTCATGTAACCAAGACAATGCCAAGGCTCTTACGGGTGGACCATGGTTTTTGTACAGTTGTTGCTTGATTGCATGGTGGTGGAATACCAGAATTTGTACATTCCATGGGATTTCCTAGTTCAATTATGGTTTGGGAAAGGTCCATTGATTTTCCATTTCACCTCTACAATAAGTTCCTATTTAATAGGGTGGGCAAAGTCCTGAGGAAGTTATTTTGAGTGGATGATCATAAGTTTAACTATATGAGGATTCCCTTTGTGCGATTAGCCATGGAGATTGATAGAATAGAGCTAGTGCTACTAGTGATCTAGATCAATGGTGTTGTAATTCAGGCGGAATATGAATATCTCCCAGTCCTCTATCACTTATGTGGAAAACTAGGTCATCACTGGGGAGAATTTGGGATTACAACTAATTATAGTCCTCCTAAACTACCAACCCATTAATGCATTGTAGGTATACTATGGGTGGAAGATGAGAAGAGATGGAAAATGAAATATGGCAGAACTACTCACTCTTTCGAACCAAAATGGCCCTACTAGCCTCATTTGTTGTTATGTATGCCCAGAGAGCCAATCATATGATGATTGTAATCACATAATATATAAATGATTTGATTATAAATAAGGCAAGCTTACAATTTATTTTGTTTTATTCAGTTATGAGATAATAATGTAACATAATAAATGTCTAGAGAATGATATTACTCAATGACATATGTCTTCAAGTATGTGACTTGAACAACGAGATCATACGAATGTTAAGAGTATAGACATTCTCATTATCTCCCTATTGGATGTTATTGTGGAAGGTAGATAGACAACAATAAAGCATGACTAGAGTGTGCACTAGTTGGCGACAGATGCTAATTAGTCATGATATGTGATATCAAAACAAGCACACAAATACATCTTATAAAATAGTGTATCATACAGACACACCATGAGAGTGATAGATGGAAATCATTACAATGGTAGTCATAGTCAGCTCTCATAGTGTTGGTGGTGATTGTGTTCTTTGACCTGAAGTCACTACACTCATCACATGTCGTTCAGTGTGCTTTGACATCATCCAACGTAATTGTGAATAAGGGTTGGCCATAAAGGTGATGATTGGGTGAGTATGACACATGAGGACTGCTGTGAGTGATGTAGATGGGATATGTCCCTCCTATAGGAGTGTGATATCCTAGGCCTATTGATTAGCGAGATTGAGAAATGTATAACCATGAGCATGTGAGTCAATATGTGATATTAAGCTTACATATATCTCAGACAATCTGCTTTGGTTGAAGAAATAAGATAGAATGTTGAAGAAGATGACTACTCCATGCCTCGAGTTCAATCTAGATATAAGTGACAAAGGAATTATACAAACACTGTAACACTATACAGAGATTGTAGGTTGAAATTGTTCTCCAACTTTCCATTCACTTGCGTAGCACTATTGTGTGACTAGGCACCACCCTTTTCTTTTGATGTCATAAACCAATTATGGACATTTACTATCACCATGATATGAGACCTATAGGGTCACACAAATAGGAACTCACCTAGAAGAGGATTTTATCCATCGATGATGTTTAACTTGATTACTAAATATGTTTAGGTAGTCAATTAAACAACCAATTAACTGAATGGACTCAGAACCATCAAGTTCAAGTGTTGGAATAATTGGTTAGGGTGTCAGGTTGATTGGAAATTGAATCGGATGAAATATGCATGAGTCAGGACACCAACTGATCAGCTCACTCGGTGATCTGATCAGCTCAGGGTTGGTGAGAAGACCGATTCACTTGGTGAACCGATCGGCTCGGTCATGCCAACTAAAGCTTCTGGTGATTTTCCAAATTCATGAGAATAGATGATCGTTTCACTTATTCAATTTGATTGGTACAAGGAATTAATGTTGGACATTAATTAGAAATGAATTGTCAATTCAAATTGTGATTGGGAAACATGTGAAACAATTGGCTCACTGAGTGAACCGTTTGTCTCACTGTTCTATCAGGTAGGTTCACCAATGAATCGACCAGTTCACCTGTCGTAGGGAAATTAATTCATAGAAATTATGGTCCCTTCCACTCCCACACAGACTGGGAACCCAAACTCTAATCCCTCCTATAAATATAGGGGTACCGGGGGCTTCTCAGACCCATCAATTGCCTTTTACAATTGTTTGTCTTATCTGATTGTGGTAACTAAGAGAACTCGAGCAAGTCGTACCCGATAAAGGGAGGGATAGTAAGGGAGAATAATTTTGGGAGACAAAGATAGTGACTAGTACATGAAATGGAGGGACAACTCCTTCATGGATGCTCTAGTAGGATGACAGGAGTTCTAGGAAGTCCATGTGGAATTCCATAGAGGTGTGGAGGCCGTTGTCTACCGCTAGGAGGACGGCATGAACCTGTTGTATGCGGTGAAAATAGGAGGCGTAGCAGACGAGTCCCAGTACAACTAGAAAATATTTTTGCATCTACAACAACGAGGAAATGTCATTAGACTTTCTCTAGGACCAAGTGTATCCTCAAAACCATCCTTCACATCATATAGTTGTTGACGTGTTATGTTAGTTTATGGGGAATATTATTGACATCCAATAAGATCCACCTGTACCAATCTAGAATGTCAAACTGGTTTGAGTAATTAAATGATGATTGTGATGTTGTTGTTGTGTATCTAGATGATGTAATGGATGTAGAGGTAGAAATGATGCATGATCCTCTGGGTCCCAAAATCTAGAACAAAAGAAAAAGTCCCATGTGACTCATACTACTGACATTGATGATATCGTGGATAATATTTGGGCAACAAGCTAAATGGGTCATATTCATTCTGGAGTACACATGAAAGAGCATGGTTTATCCATGTTATGTATTATTAGATTCATTTCGACATTGATTATCTATGGACATCAAGGTAGACAACAAGAATAGAGTTGTCATACACGAAAAGAAAAGAACAAGAAGAATAAGTCATATAGAGTATAATATCATGCATTGGAGTTGAGATTTATTTTTACTCAAAGAATGCACTAATTTTTGGGGCAGTTAGGAGGTTTAGAGTGATAAGAGTATTATAATACTTGTTGTAAGGAGTGGGACCCAAGAGGGGAACACTCCTTACTTAATTCAAGAAAATAAATTTGCATAAAACCCCATGAACACAAATATGACCGAATAAAAGGGGTGCAAATTTTCTCTCTCAAATAGATGGGTATAGAAGCATAGCTTGTGGCAGCAGAAAATAAAAATCTAACTATTACACCAATTAATTGTTCATATTAACATTTTACCTTATAGGAGAAGTCTAAACTATGAATCTAATCATCATGATCATATTGTGGCGATCAACCTTCCCATCTCAGAACTCCTCCTTGCACTTGGTCCAACGCAAAATCCTCTCCTTCCTAAACCTTAGGCTGAGCTAACTTTGAGTGGGCTGAAGAACAACACCCAGGAAAAGGGAAAATAAAAGAAACCATGTCAGCGAATGCTAAGTATGCACAAAGTAAAATAATTGGGTATTAATTAAAGTGAGAAAAGATTTAAAGTAAAGAGATGTCCATAATGATATATCCAAACAAAATGATTTTCCAAAAATATTTAAAATGTCCAAAAGATGAGTCAATTATTATAAGGATATGGTTGATAAATATTTCTTTCCCTGCTCATGTTAACATAATCTCAAAGATAAATAGTTGTGTGGTGATAAATAAACACTAACTAGAATATACTGAGAAGTAGGGTAGGAACCCATAAGTATTCCATACCCAAGGGCAGGAGGACTTAAATCTTAGTGCCAAACAAATATTGTATTCTGAAAGGGAATAGAACCCAGTGCATAGCAGGGGAATAAGACCCAATGCCTAATATCATATGTGGTAGGGGAATAAAACTGAGCGCCGAGAAGGGGAATAAAACCCAGTGCCTATAAACAATATAAGTGGCAAAGGAATAAAACTCGGTGCCTATATGGTGTCACTTCTTCTAATTATGAAAAGTCATCCACACATGCAAATAGGGTAGGTAAGAATGAAGAATAATTATTTTTCATGCAAAGGATACGAATGTCAAGGTTACATCAAATAGGGTCAGAGGACCCATGGAAGTTGTAAGATTAGGTTATACGCCCATCAATGTGGTATCAACATTAACAAATTAGGAAAATATAACAAAGAAGTGTACTTTAAAAAGATGATAGGATTTTCCACAATTTAGTTAGTGCCTCATATGAAAAAAGATATTTAGTCATGATATTATGCCCAATTTAAATAGAGTAGATGTACATACCTTGACTTGGATATTAAGTCCGAGATTGGATCCTAACCCTCCAAGTTTAAAGGCAACTCAACCTACAAATTGAATTAGGTCTATTAATTATGGTTGATGTCCTAATATAGATGTATGGTGAAAACCCTAAAATTCCAAATCCATCAACAAAACCCTAGGTCAACTCATGATAAAGACCTAACAATGAGTTTAGAGTTTCTTTATAATATCTTGACTTGAAATCACACTTTATTAATTATGATGTTATCTTTGATTACTTTTAAGATCATAAGTATAAGAATGATCTAAAATCTAAATCTTCATCAAAAACCTAGATTGACACATAATTTTATCTCAGAGAGAAAGTTCAAGGTTACTAATAATGGATGTGACTCTAAGATTCCATATTTATCCTTTAAAACCTATCTTTAATTATTAATGTGATATTAAGAAGGTTTAAAACCCTAAAAATAAATTCTTTAAAATTTGTGAACAAGGCATTAACACTATACTAAAAGGTAGAGAAAATTATCAGAATTCTAAAATATATTTTTTGTAATTTTTGGAGCTTCCAGTATAAAGTCCTGATTTTTACAAGATTTATCCTATTTAATGATTTATTAAGTAAGTTTAAATCACAAAAGACCGATTTGGGCCTAGATTAGATAGTGGAATATAGGCACGTGATAGGGAAATGATATCTTTTTCCCACCCGCATTATATGCAACATTTAAAAGAAATTTGTGTGGAAAATTCCCAAAATACTCCTTGAAAGACTACTTTGTTAGTGATGGTGTGAGAGGAAAAAAAGGAAAACCACCACTCAGACTCATTCTCCTTTGCTTGGCCATGCCATGGCCATGAACAAGAAGTAGCTACAATGGCCAAATTTTGGGGAAAATTGATTGGCACTAGATCATGTCGAACAAACATGTTGTTCGTGAAGAACCAAGGTCAATGAGGCATACCGTGAAAGGAATCAAACCCGAGTGAAGCTGACTACCAAGGCAAGTCACCGCTAACTTGAGTTAGAAAATGGAGTCAATGGCACAACGAAATAAAAGTGTGGGGGGGAATTGTAGCCACTGAAGAAAAGGTTGGGATCCCCAGAAACCAGACAAGGGGTCACCCATGTATAAGGTTGAGAATTAGGGTTTATAGAGATGGTAGCTTCGAGAGTCTTGGGTCGGAGATTAGGTGTTTCTCAAAATTTCCATGATAGGGTTCATGTAGGGTATGGTTGGATGCATCTCTGGATGAGGAATCCTTAGGCAAAGAAATCTCATGAAGAGGTCAGATATGGTGAGAGAAATCACCATTTTACAAAGGCATACACATATGAATGGTTTCCTAATCCAGCTCGAGGTAGATGATAAACTACTGACCGCTACATCGTGATCCGACGGTGATAAAAAATCCCGCGCCCAGTTGTTGTCATGACATTAATGCCTTCTAAAATCAAATTTGATTGAAGTGACACATATTTCAATTTCTTTTCTTTTCCCTTCAAATTGGGTGAGTAAACAACCTCCAAATAAAGTGAAATTTGGTGTGTAAGGTAATAAGGAACAAAAGAATCCAATTTTCAAGTCAAAATTTTGTTTTGGAAAACTTTAATCCGTAAAACATCTAATTTGATGAAAAGTATATTTTCTCTATATAAATGTATTCCTTTATTATTTCTTAACCAAATTTTGTGTATAAATCTCTCTTAACAAACATAACCACATGAAAAATCAAGACTAATTTTAAACTTAGATACCTTAATTTGATAATTTTGCACAATCAAACCCAAAACTAAAGAATATCCTCTATTTCATGTATTAAGGCTTCAAATTTTGGTATTTTATTTCAAACTCTCTTATTTGAAGGATATTAACATCCTAGACACAACAAATTAGTAAGAGGGGCTTATAATAAAGGTTCATATTATTTCCTCAAGCTTGGGTTCGTTGCACTTGTGAAAACTTGTATCTTGGAAATCTTGAATGTAAAATCTGTCCAAGAACTCAGTTCGGTGAACATCAACCGCCAAGCACCTTTGGCTCACCCCACATGGTTATGAAAACAAACTTGGAATCAAGGAGGAGGAAGATACATTTTACAACAACATTCTTTCTTCATGAATATGTCTGGGAAAGGGGATGGAGAAGAAAAATAGAAAAGAAACATTGATCAATAAGATACTAACCATAGATTTGCTAAGAAGAAGGAATATCTTGCATATCTAACAACAAACTTGTAAGGAAAGATATAGATTTGGCCTCAGTCTCCTAAAGTCACCTATCTATAGATTTAGAAGTTAAAACAAAAACTTCGTAGGTCAAAGATGTTGAAATAAATTGATGTAACTCACTTATATATGTAGCTGGTCAACTTTCCAACATGGTCAGGTTCACATCCCAATGCATCCAATCGGGCAAAACAAAAGTAGAAAATGACAAGAGAAAGTCATTGAACCTTGGCCAACTGACCATGCCCGGGTTCACACCAAACCAACCCAGTTTCAATAGAAAAAATTTAAGATATAATTCAAATTCATACATAAGTACCTAAAAGCATCTTATATCCAAAACATTATTAAACTTGATGCAGTTTCATGAAACTCAGATAAATTCAATGATCACAAACCCAAAAAATGATGAATCTCAAAACATAGAGACCTGACCTTCCCTTGTCATGCAAACTTGGGTTTAATTGAACTCAGCCAAATTCACTACTAGTCGATCCCAAAATGGACTCACGAGGGAACTCTACCTAGTTGCTTGAACTAATCCTAGTTTAGGGAAACCCATCTGGGGGGTTTTAACCCAACTCAATTTAGATACCAAGGAGTACATCCAATTCTCACAATTAAATTTATACCTCACCATATATATATCAATATAATCTATATGATTCTATTAAGATGCATTATTTTAGATATCTAATAAACAATACAACTCAATGGAAACAAACATAGAATGCATACCGTTAAGTATATGACCGGGTCTTGAGATGGCACTCCTAAAAATGCACGTGTGATCCCAAAGATGGATTAGACTTTAAATTTATATTTTGAAACCTTCAAAGACCCTCAACAAATCGATATAGGGTTGAAGTAGATATATACGATCGAAAACAGGGACGTGTGGTCATTTAGACATGTTAGATTCTGCTCACAAGTAGTTAAGCAAAACAATCGTTGATATATACAAGGAACAAGAACAAGTTTAATAAATGGAATGAAACAAAATAAGTAAAGGGAATAAAATAGATTCAGTAGAATCCTACCAATCAAGAGAAGGAGTTCCTAACTGTGTAACCACAAGGGCAATTTGTGCGCCCATTATTGGAAGTTGATAACCCTCAAACACCCTATAAAACAACTAATATTCAAAAATAGTATGTAGTAGATGTCCTTTCGGGGTCCTCCCACTCACTCTCGCACACTGTAACTAAAATCCCATCAATATCTGAAACCGTTCTCGAGGACCGACCACTGCCTCAGTATATTTTGGATACCCTCCCAGGTACAAAATATCCAAAGAAATTAGGAATAATAGAGAATTGACATAGAACACAAGACGTGAATGTGGTTGCATTCATATGAATTCGGTCACATTTGGATGAATGTGGTCAAACTCACTTGAACTTGGATGAATTTAGTTCTAGGTCAAAACTTTCCGACTTTGTGTTCCATACAAATCCTCCCTTGGACGTCCTCTTGAATTTTGGCCCAAACTACCTCATCTACCCATTTCTACAACAAATCTCTCAATCTTGGTAGATATCAAGGTTCGAGAAGGAAAGAGATGAACCAAACCAATGATCATAAAAAAAGACAAGATAGAACAAAAACCATGCTAGATCAAGAAGAAAACTACTTGCTTAGAGGAAAAGTACATAAACATGTCAAAAAAGGGGCTACATAGCCAAGAAGGAGATAAAATAGCCATGCAAAAATATAGTTGGCACCAAAAAAAGATGGAATTGCATCACTTGTACATAAATAAAGAAGAATAGTAGAACAAAGAGGTAGAAGAAGAGATTTAGCCCATAGAAGAGACGTTTCTAGTCTCTCTCGCCTTAACCTCTGGATGTGTTGCATCTCTTACTTGGGGTCCTCCTCCTTGATCTTCTAAACTCTTTGGCCACCTCTCTCTTTGATTCCATCCCAACAACAACTTGGATGGGTTTATGGTGGTGGAAAATGCTGAAAATAGTTGGGATGTGGTTGAATGATGGTGGAAATGGATGTAAGGAAGCTAATGGAGGTGAAAGATGATGGAAAATGGTGGAGGATGTAATTAAACCAAAGGAACATGTGTAGGATGAGATCTTAAACCCTCTCAGGCCTTGGAGCTCTAGGAAGGAGTTCTAGGAATCCAATGTTGGAGCTCTAGAAGGCAGTTCAAAAAGTTTAAATGGAACCCCTAGCAAGGTAGACAAGGTGGGTATTTATTGTGGTAAACAATGAGTATAAGTGAGTGGGAAATGAATTTCACCAAATTCAAGTGAATGTGGTCAAATTCGCTCCTTTGGTTTGCAAGGAAGGACTAGAATGGACCATCTGACACATCTTCAGAAGACACCATCGGAAGATGGCCATTGAAAGATGCTCCATCGATAGGAACGTTAGGATGGCAACATTGGAAAATGCACCTTTGGCACTAGCCTTCGGCTGGTGGACCATCAGACACACAATCAGAAGGAGGATGTCTAGTTGTCTTTTGAGGAAAACAACTAGAGGTGGGTGGAAATGAGTTTGTCTAAATTTGGTTGAATTCAACCAAATTGATTTCTTTGATTGGAGGTTGTAGAAGTGCTCCTAAATATGGTTTTACTAAACTTTGGTTGTGACCTTCGAACTAGACCATCAGAAGATAGTCCATCAGAAGTGACCAAAAAAAGGAACAATTTGAAGAGGAACCTTTGGCATCATTCTTCGGTTGGTTCCACCAGAAGATGGTCTTTTAGATGTCTTCCAAAGAAAAATAATCGATGAAGTGTCGATGTGTACTTTTGTAGAAAGTAGGGGATGTATTTGACTAAATTTGGGGGAATTCCAGTTGAATTCGTCAGGAGGAATATGAGAATTGATGTTATCTTAAGTTTGGTGCCTGCAACTCCCAAAATTGACTAGTTGAGAAATTATATCTTCAAAAAGATATCAATTATAAAAAGCTAAGTATCTAGGGTTATTTTGGGCATATCAAGGTCAACAGAAAACTATATATAAGTACTTAGAATAAACATGTATATTTGGGTATTATCAGAATATTATCTTTCCTTGTTCTCTTTCTAGTTTGAATATCACCTTTAGTTTATCTAAGGCTAAGTATGTACTCAAAGAATATAACCACCACATAAGTTCAAAATCATTTCAGCTCAATGATTCCTAACTTAACCAAACATGGGGATAGAAAATTATTTTTTATTATTTGTTTCAAATGTATTCATCAAATTATTATCCAGCTAGGCTTATTAATTATTTAGTGCATTTTCATTACCTTAATTATCCTATTAGGGGTTAAAAATTTTCAATTGATCATATCATCAGATTAGGGTTGAAACTTAGCTTAGATGAGAAGGGGTAAAGCTAGGAATAATGGCAAATAAGTTTATAACAATATAATATATTCTAGTTTTGGTTGTTACATTTTGTAACATGATATACATTCTTGTGACATCTAAAAGTGAGGACATGTCCTAATATGATTATCTCCACATCACAATTGGTCTTAAGAACGTTTTAGTAAAAGGACCATATTGGTGAGTGTTTATATGTATTCAACCTAGTAAGGAATATAGTTGATAACTATGTAGGTTAAAACACTAAGACATATGCACCATTCATTACACTATAAGAACAAATTACAAATCAATTCTAGATAGCAAGAAGCAAATTCTTTGTTATTTTAAGGGCATTGTTTCCTGTGGCCTTCAAAATTAGAATTTTGAGTAATCTAGTAATCCAATATTCCTAGTAGGAGATTGAGCTAAATTACCTTTATTGAAAATATTGGCATCATAATTTTATGCACTTCTGTGAGTCTAGATGTGTCACTTGTCTCTTTAAGAAAAAAACCAAGTTAAGTATTAAATCTAAATATCTATCAATTTCTCTCACAGTTATTGGGGTGATTTGGCTTCCACCCATATGGAGATAGGAATTTCACAGAAACAATCTCTACCTCAACTTGTCACACCTAACTGTCAGTCCAATTCACCATGATGGACCTAAGAATATGAAGTTAGACTACCACTTTGTCTGAGAGGTGGTCCAAGGACATTTTCTACCAAAATTTATTTCATCAGATAATTTTCTTGTTGATATATTTGCCAAGAAAAGTGTAAAGCTTTTGTTGCCAAAATAAGAACCAATGAGATTATCCATTCAAGTTTGAGGGAATGTGTATGTGAAGGTAACAAAGATAGAATGAGTTTAAAAGATAAATAATGAGTTAAGTTGTATTAGCTTCCATTTATCTCTTCTATATATTTTGTTTTGGATTTATGTTGCAAGTCATATTGAGTTGTATAGGGCTACTTTTTGTAAATGTGTTATTCTATTTATATTTAGTAGATAGTGAGAGTCCCAATTTAAACCCCACACAGTAGGCTGAGAAGAATAAAATTAGAGGAAGTTAGAAGGAAACTATAGTAGCACATGCACATGAACAATAATAAAACCATAAAACACATGTTCACCATTAAACATATAATTACAACATGAATTGTTACGACATTTGATATTACATATTGAACAACAAACTTCTACATATACATGTACTACCAGTAAACAACAAGATCTTAAGACAACATGTCCGCCTATACATCTCCTCACCACACAAATCACAACTATCATGGTTCTTCAAGATCATAAGTCCACAACCTAAACAAAAGATTACATGTGGTACACGTCAGCACAATATTCAAGAATATTTTAGTGAGTGCGCCTACATGTCTTTTTTATTTATCCCTCATTACTAAGCTTGGCAATAAGATAAAACTAATACTTGGCAGTTATAAAGAAATACAAGAAAAATCATATACTTGCACAAAGATGTTCATTAAAAAAATAACACATATTTTAGGCACATTTTCCAATATATCATCCATGCATTTTCCACCTGAGGGAATAATGCATCATCTCAGCTACCAAAGAGTTTGAGATGTAAGGACTTATGATCTACTACCAAAGAGTTAGATCATTGTTCAATGTGATCTGCTACCAAAGAGAATGATCACTTTCCAACACTATGCTACCCAAGAGAATTAGTGATTTCATATAATGGAACAGATATATTATGTTTCATGTGTTCATAGACATAAGTATGGAAAATCAAGAAACATATCATTCAAGAACAATGTTTTCAACTAATACCATATGCCAAGTATTTGTACACATATAATACCTCCATACTCAATAGTCAGCCAAGTAAGAGGTAAGGGTGTACCTTTCTGACAGATTACTAATCACATTCCTGATGTCAGATATATCCTCATGTCAACTATATCTTGGTCAAACCCCTGTTTAAGATAAGATCACACATCACCAACAGGTTCTCATCATCTTAACCCTAGTTATGTCCATTTTAGGATTTTCTTTACTCATTAAGATATCTCATTAATACTTATCTTATCATCATGGTATTAGGTTACTAGTCTTAGATTCCGAGTTAGGATACGTCATTTGAACATCTGGTTCCACATCACTTTTCACTTATATTAACCCTAGGTTATATTCATTAATTTAATTAGGGTTTCAAACCATATTAAGAGCCATCATCATTGTATATCATGAATTATGTGAGTCATTGTGATCCTTGAATTACATATTAGCTTATAATTAGTGATATGAGCTTACTCTGTAATTTTTATGGTTTCTTGAGCATATTTGTAATTATTGCACATTAATAAGGGTTATCATCCCTAATTAACCACATTAAGAAAATTACATAGTTTCATGTTGAAAATTATATCCGACATCATATGGATTATAAAACACGTTTACGAGTTAGTAGAACATTCTCATAATTTTAGGTCTTCATTTATTATTTATTAGACATCAAAAGACCATTTTATATCTTACATGATAACCCTAATATTTAAGCTTCAAAAGACTGATATCATGGTCCCATGTTGTTCTACTCATTTTTTTGAACATTTTTATACCTTGTTTGTAATTTTTGGATAAACAAGCTAATTTATACAAATTATACAAGATTCTGACATTTATTGAAGATTTACCTTTTTGTGGCCAATAGGCCGCTACCACGTGGCCACTAGGGTGAGGCCCTTAGCTCTTACCTTCCATTGAGTTGGCCAGTCTGCTAGTGATGCCACTGGTTTGCTACCTAGGCTCGGTTTGAACTGGATCAGCCGGTTCAATTCTCCGCTCTCTCTCTCTCTTTCTCACGAGTCCACATGATCTCACGACTCTGTTCTTCTGTGAATAGGTGTCGCCGCCGCTGGCTGGAATCCGGTGAGGAATTCTTGCAGACCCAATATTCCTCATCATATACTTTGTCTTCCAGTAGCTTCGTCACAGCCATACAACTTCCTACAGTCGACCGAAAGCCCGCCTGCGGCTTTGAGATGTTGCCCTAGTGAGCTCGTCGTTGCTGGTCTCCACCACGGTGGAGCATAGGGGGCAAAGTGCCTCTGCTCATCGTCGTGTCAATTTGAAGCTCCATAAAGAATCACCACACCTCCAAGAACTCGTCTATGTTCTTTATTTACATCGAGGAGCTCAGTGAACCAGTCTTCGAAGTCCATCTCCTCCTTGTATGAAGACCTTCTTCGTCCATCATGGGGATACCAACAACTAGCCAAGTAGCTCGAGGCTGAAGTTCCAATGGGATCAGAGAAGCTCTGGGCATCTTGTAGACTCACAATCGAGCACTTCTTTCCCCATTCTTTTCCCTCATGTCTCTCCTGTACAACGCGTTGGAGATACAAAGAGAATGGGGAGATGGAACTCTCTCTTCTCCCCATAGAAATCCTCGAATGAGGGGTCATCACAATCCATTGGAAATGGCATACTTGTTTAGCCACACAAAACTGCTCCTCAGCCCATGACTGGCATACTTGTCATCATGGGAGTGTGTTGCTTGGAGGTTGGTCGTAGCTAATGTGAAGAAGATAACCTCCTCTGTCGTTCGATTGCATCTAAGGGCCTAAATAGGGGTGTATGTAGGTCAATCTGTGTCATCTCCTTTTCAAAGGCCACAACCACTGGATCTTAGATCCAAGGCTATAAATTGGCCACACAGTCTAGTCAATAATTCATGAGTGTGAAACAACATAACTTAGGCTCAAGCTAATAAACTTAGGTCTATCAATCACCGACAATGCACATCATTTCACAAAATTCAAACCTAAATATCTCTCTCTAGGAACATCGAATCATTATGAAATTTCAACCATAGTTTTATTACTACCAAAACTACTTTCTATTAAAATTCGGTGTCATAACTTAGCTTCTTGATCAGCCAAAAAAATACCTCAATAGAGTATATATTTAGGGATCTTAAGCATGATATCAACCTCAATTAACATCCATATGTAGTCAAAAAATACTTGGGAACTCTTAATATAACTCAGACACACATGATTTCATCTATGTCATTAACAATTCATGGATTCTAAAAGTTCAGTCTATCACATCCGACACACCTTAAAAGAAATTTTGTCCTAAAAATTAAGCCAAAATCCAATCCATCACATCATATGCATCTTAAAAGAAAATTTCGTCCTCAAAATTAAGCCATAATAGTACTCCAAGGAAAAACTAATCATGTCTTCATCCATATGTAGGACACCACTCTATGTGCAACATATCCAAAAATAAAGCCCCATAGTCATATCCAAACCACTATTGGGAGGTTTTAAAACATCCAGGGTGAAACATCCCCTTCATAAAGGATTGAAACAACAACTTATAAATTCCTGTTATGTCATGAAATCTCATATGTTAGGGCTGAATCCTTATATTTACCCATTCATTAGGGTTTCCACATCATATTATCATGTTCTAAAGGAGTTAACTAAAGTTAGCCTGTTATATCAAGGTATCATCAACATTTTATTGAGCTAATCGTTAGAACATGTTCAACATTAACATATGCCTTTTAGGAGGGAGTTAACTAAAGTTAACCCACTTTATCCATCTAGGTCATATCAAGGTGTCATAATCATTATGTTGGGATAACTATCAAACTATATTTTTTGTCATCTTTATTAAGCACTAAGATTAACTCCTCATGTAACATGTTTCATTCATATGATCTTATGTCATTGCTCATAATAAATTGCAACATTTACTAGTGATTTCATCACAAGATTAACCAACGATATCACATTATCATCATTATTCATGTATATGGTTAACCATTTACTTATTGACATCTATTAAACCATCTCGAGGTTTCCATGATAACATGTCTATATATCACGTGTTGAGATTAGATCACATCCTTACATATATTATATCATGGTTGAGCTAAAGAAACTTATGTGAGTGGCTTGTTAAACATATATCAAAACTTCATCTAGTTCAACTGAGGTTCTCCTGACCCATATCATGAGGATAGTGTCATTCTCAGCCTCTCTAAGCTCACTCAACTCTATGAGTATCTAATATGCACAAACTTTGTCCTCCCTCTTTGGTCTAGGGTTTTCAGTTCTACCTCATTGGTACTGATCGATAGCTTTAATAGCTCTGGCCACATAAGCACAAACCAAAACATGATATCACATTCTCTTCATAGATCTCTACCCATTAAAACTATTTCTCAACTCTCTCTCTCTCTCTCTTATATACACATGACTAGATTCCTATATAGGGAACCACCAACCCGAGTATGAGGATTCTCAACATACTAACACCATTTACCTCCCGTAGGGTCTTGGGACTCTCCCTTACCCAGATGGTAGGTTCTCATATTTCCATATTCACATATATAACCAGCCTCTCTCTCAACTCTAGGGTAAGGTCCTCCCAAGGACATCTACGGTTCAACAAGAGTATAGGAACCGTGCATCAAGTGACTCAACTCAATCACTCAAGAGTATTCTAGTTTTGGACATATCATATCACATATTTCTCATCATGATTGTATCTTGTAGTTTAGGTTCTCTGACCTTCTCCCAATGGGTCTCACCCTCTCTAGAGTTAACCTTGTAACTGGTCCCAACACTAGAGGTCCTCCTTTATAAAAGAGCTTGAGGCTCATGCTGACTCACAACCTGTCTTAACTTATCTTATCTTATCTCATAAAAACCTACATACTTGCATCATCAAGCTTATCTCAAAACCTTAATATTGAACTCAAATCCTCAAAGACAAACATTTATCATGATAAACCAACTTGCATCATGTAAGGAGTGGGATCCCAAAGGGGATCCACTCCCTACTAAAATTTGAAGAATAGAACCTCCAATCCAAACACACTAAAAAAAGTATGATGGAGTGAGTGTAAAATTTTGAAATATTATTAAAGGTATTAAAGACAACCAAAGTATAGAAGCGGAATGAAAAGATTGACTATATTCAATTTCTCATAAGGTTACAAAAGAACATCATAATCTCTCACAAAGGGTTACATAAAAGGTACAACATTAGGATCTAAGATAGAGGGAAGTCTAAACCATGTCAACGTTTTCTCCAAGCTTTAATTCCTTAAGCTAAGTTCATATCTTTATGCCATGTCCTCCATGTTATTCACCTAGGGTAGGAAGCATACCCCAGCAAGAATTGAAAAATAGAAGACATCAGCAAAGGCTGGTATGTGCATATTAAAAGTAAATTGAGCAATATATGGAACAAAGGATAACAAATAAATAGAATCTTCCCATAGAAAGGAAAATTACCACCCAAGTGGGTATCAAGAGAATTGATCCACAATACAATAGTTACTTTCCATTAAAACAACATATAAAAGTGGTGTCACATAAGCACACATGAAATTAGGGCACATAACCCATAATCCATAAACAACATCCTGCATGCATGTGAGATAAACATATCCCTAGAATAATATAAAGACAAAGTCAGCCAAGCCTCATAAACTTGAAACTTGATAGAGAATGACACATAACCAGTGAATAAAAAAGCGGGTGAAGCGCCCGCTTAAGCGGCCGCTTATGCGCCCAAGCATATACTCCGTTGTAATTTTCAGTGAAGCGGGCCTTGAAGCATTTTGCACTGAAGCGGCCGCTTTTGTCCGCTTTTTTCCGCTTTAGGCCGCTTTTTTGGGTCCGCTTAAGCGTCCGCTTCAGGGCGCTTCACAATAATTATTCTCAAAACTTGCCCAATCACCTGCTGAATTTAAAAAAAAATGAAAATGATGTATTGTATAGGTGTAATAACCAGTTTGATAAATATCTCTAACTATTTACGTCTGTTTGTACACTATATACATCTATATAAGAGTTATGTATTGTCATCTTGTCATTTGTAGAGTTTGTGATATAATATTAGTAATAGTTGCATGAATTTATTGGTGTTTCACTTTGTTGCTGTGATGTTTTAATTTTTCATGATATAATATTAGCAATACGTTATGTTCCAGCTGTGTTTGATTTTTCATGACTTTTTTTATGTTCCACAATCTCATCATGTAACTACCTATATGAAAGCACATCATCCTGCCACATGTATATACAATTATTTTTGCTATTGGTTGTTGCACAATTTCATCATTTTAGATGAATGGATGCATACCATTATGGCACTTCTATATGATTGCATGATTTCACAATGAATATAATATGTTGTTGTCACATAATTAATTACTGCAACTAGTGATATTTCGACAAATCTATCTACTATAAATTCAGTAGTCACTACTGCCATGTATCATAAATCGACACTTACCCTACCTAGTTTTAAAATTTTAACTGTACAGATTATGATTCTATGACAATATGACTCTAAAATGTACTTACTCTAATCAGAAATTAATCTATTGATTATTTAATTTCTATCATAACTAGTGTGGACGGGGGGTGATTAAAGTTTGGCTATGTAAAAATAATCCCAAGTGGAAGTATAACACTCATCCAAATCCATCCCGAAGGGAGAAAATGATCGGCAAGTTATTCTATGTTTTTCTATTTTTTTCAAAAATAATGTGGACCACTTTTTAAAAAAGCGTCCGCTTTAGTCCGCTTTAAAACCCGCTTCCCGCTTCACGCTTCAAGCAGAGCAATCCGCACGCTTCCCGCTTCGCGCTTTCTAAAACCTAGATAACTACTTTGTCTTTTTTTTGTAAAATGATTTTTAATCAATTCAATAGAAAGATCAAGGTTCTGGTCACTAATGGAGGAGGAGAATTTGTGAATAATGCTATGAAATAGTTTATGTTAGCGGAAGGAATTGTAAATCAACTCTCATGTCCTCATACACAGGAACAAGTGGGTATAGTAGAACACAAACATCATCATGTTGTTGAAATTGGTCTCACTATGCTATTTGATTCATGTGTTCCTACAACCTTCTGGGTTGAAGCCTTTTTTCTGTTTTTCACATTATCAATAGATCATCTTCTAATACTCACCATTTCAAGTCACCTCTGTCCAAGTTATACAAAAAGGAACCAGATTATACATCTCTTAGACCATTTGGTTGTCTGTGCTTTCATGTTTACCTGATCATACCAAACATAAGTTCGAACCTAGAGCTCTGCCATGTGTGTTTTTGGGTTACATTGACTCTTATAAATGATTTCGATCAGTGACGGCACTTGGAGTTAGCGAATGGGGGGCCAAAAAAAACTTCAGTACTTAATATAGGATTTGAACTCATGACCTCAAATACATTAGTAAATATGTTTACCACATCACCAAGTCTAGGTATGTGTTTTGTTGTGTCAAACAACATATATATACCATCTGCATTCGATATGTATTGCAAAAAATGAATAATGCATGCATAAAAGATCGAACTTGAGACCTCTTAGATATGACTGCACCTTTGAACCACTGCACCAAGTCCATGTCTATGATAAATATACGATAAATATAATATATATTATCAATATACCATTACAAACATATATACATATATATATAGATTGCATTTTTAATTTTTTGTGGGGCCCGTGGCCCCTAACCCCCCGTTGGGTTCATCCCTGCTTTTAATGCTTACATGTATCATTAGGAAGGAAATATTTCTCAAGGCATGTCATTTGTAATGAAGAGGTGTTCCCCTATAAGCATAAGGTCATTTCTCAGGTTGTTGTTGGGGATAGAGTTCAATTTACTAAGTTTCTAAATGCCTATGATAATTTTTTCTCTGATATCTGTGATTCTACGTCCACATCCTATATTCCAAACTCTCAACACCAAGGTTTTATTTTTGAAAGTCATCAAGAATTATTTCCTAAAGATAGAACAACTAGTTCCCCTGTACACCATAACCATACTGATGTCCCTTCTTATACACCTACGACTGCTCTGAACAACACATCTGATTATGAACATCTAAGTATCAATGATATTATCCCTGTAGCTGACACTTGTACTTCAGACAGTATGTCTAATGCAAGTATAGAACTGGTCTCGCCTACACCATTTGTCCCTCTTCCAAAATTTAAAGTCCAAACTATTCTCTCCACTATTGAACTTTCACCTGCAGCTAGCTCCAGCTCTCTTGTCCCTGTATCCTTGCCTACTACTCCTATAATTGAGTCAGACTATAGACCTCTTACTAACATTCACCCCATGCTTACACAGGCAAAGGCTGGAGTGGTGAAACCTAACCTCAAATATGCCTTAGTGACTCACACTCTACCTCAACCACCCACAACTATGAAATCTACTCTTCTACATCCCAGATGATTTGAAGCTATGACTTCTTAACTCCAAGATCTTTACTCTAACAATACTTGAACTCTAGTTCCAAGACCACCTAATGTGAATGTTATGGATGTAAATGGGTGTACAAAACCAAACCCAAAGCTGATGGAACCTTGGACAGGTTAAAGCCAATGTTAGTCACAAAGAGATTCAATTAGGAAGAAGGGGTTGATCATTTTGAGACCTTTAGTCATGTTGTCAAGGCTTCCATAGTTCTTGTTGTCTAACTCTGTTGTTTCCTTTTATTGCAAGATCATTCAAACTTATATTTGTAATGCTTTTCTCAATGGGGAATTAACTGAACCTGTCTGTATGCATCAACCTCCAAGGTTTGTTCATAGAATTGATGCTCATCTTGTTAGTAAGCTGAATAAGGCTCTATATGTATTGAAACAAGCTCCTACAGCCTGGTTTAATAGGATTAGTGATTTTCTAGTAGGATAAGTTTTTATTTACAACTCTGTCAATCCATCGTTGTTCATGTATCATCAAGCTTCAATCATAATCTATCTACTTCTGTATGTAGATCATATCATTCTCATAGGTAGCGGCATTGCTATCCTTCTTCAATCTCAAGAAAAGCTTAGCAATGATTTCAATATTCTTATTTTGGGACCTCTCAACTATTTTCTTGGCATACAAGTACTTCCTCATCCATTTGGCATTATACTCAGCCAAGCTCGTTACATTCTAGACATCTTATCGTAGGCTGAGCTACTTCATTACAAACCAGTTGCTACACCCATTGCTACTAACTTCAACAAAGTTCTCTCTTCTATTTCAATGACTGAATTTCTGGTTGATAGTCGTGCCTATAGAAGAATTGTTGGTTGTCTTCAGTATGCAACCATCACACGTCCGAATATCACATATGTAGTATATACTACATTTCAGTTTTTGGCCTCACCTGCTACTGAAAATTTCACTCTTGTCAAACGAATCCTAATGTATTTGAATGGAACCTTACACACTGAACTCCATATTCGTCCCTCGTCTTCACTGTCCCTTTGAGCTTTCAGTGACTCACAAGTTTCCCAACAACATGAAGGTCCACAATAGGCTTTCGCATCTTCCTGGGAAATAAATGCACTTTGTGGAGCACCAAGATATAAAGTATTGTTGTAAGGTCAAGCTGTGAAGCTGAATATCGAGCCTTAGCCACGACGACAGTAGAGCTGACTTGTATATCTTATCTTCTATGAGATTTGGTTATTGCTCTATATCAACTTGTTGTTCTGTTCCGCGACAACACTAGTGTTCTTCACCTCACTATAAATCCAGTTTTCCTTGCACGAACTAAATATGTTGAGATAGATTACCACTTCATTAGAGAGAAGGTGGCACTGGGACACATCCTAACGACTCATTTTGCTACAGATCAAGAATCGATAGATATTCTGACTAAGGCCTTACCGAAGTATCACTTTTGGGTATTAAGAAATAAACTTGGACTGCTGCCTCTCACCCCAAGTTTGCGGGAAGTGGGAGGTATTGGATGATATAATACATAGTCACAAGTATATATGTTTTGTCCAAAGCCTAGTCTAAATAATCTTAATTAATGGCATCACATGTAATTTTTATATGCGCCCATGGGCCTTTCTAGGAAAGCCCCGTTAGGCTTGGCCAAGTCTGTATGAAAGGACAATGTACCCGGACTATCTAAGTAATGAGGATAATTCATTCTCATCAGTTTCAAACTCTTTTTTCCTCTGTTGTTCTCTCCCTTCTTTTTTGTCACTCCCTTTTGTCTTTCCTCGTGCCCTTTGCTCTTCCGCACTAGGGTTTCATATCTTCTATCAATTCTGGTTACAAAAACTGATATGTATGATCATTTGTCTAGGCTTTCTATTTGTTCCACTTGCATGTCTGTGTATTAATTAATTCATTATGTCTTTGTACTTGCATGTTGAACAATATCAGTCGAATGTTGTGTATTAGTGAGTTGTATACAAATTAACGTCAATATATTTGTGTGCTCATCGGTGGAGCATGTTTTTCTGCAGTATGTTAATTAATCTGGCTTTTGTGTGGAGAGAATCAGCAAACAATTATCGAGTTGTTATCTCTTAGTGGATTGTATATAAAAATATTGTATAACAACGGAATATTTATCATAAACTCAATAAAAATAATAATTTTGATAATGACACGCTATAGCCTACTTCTGTTGATTTTTTCTACTATTTTAAACAAAATTGCCGATATTCATATTTTCTTATTGATCTGGCCTAACCACCACTCACATGCGAACTATCATTCGGATTGTTCTCTTTTAAAAATTGGATGTAAATTATTATATGTACTATATAATTATGAATGATAGCTGAATTTTTTTATTTAATTTTTTGTCTGAGTCAATTCAGAATTTTAATTTTTTTGGATTTGATACACAAGTTAAAATTGAGTCAGTTTCAAATCATGACACTTCAAATATGTTTCACAATGTGTTTTCAACCATTTTACGTTTAACTTTTCATCAATTGAAGTAGACCTGCGCAGCACGTGTATTCCGGTAGTATATTATACCTACAAGGAGCTCGGTTGTACATAAATCAAGGGAGGGACATTAATTTAACTGTTCGATATACATCAATTGATTTCTTCCTTCCAAACATTGCTTTTCTAATAGATCATCATCCGGAATACCATATGTTTTTTACTCTTTCTTCTTCGGGAAATCGCCTGAGTATTTCCCATCAGAGATGGTCACCAGTATCTATTGGAACATTATCTGTTCGTTGGCAGGGGCGAGAGAATCAACTTAAGAGGATTTCCGAATCCTGCGCGCAACGGCTGCCCGCATCACATTTCGCCACCGCTAGTTGTGAGTTGCGAAAGAAAACATGGTGAAGCTAGCCAAAACCAAGGCCGGTCGCCATCCTCAAATAATCAAATCAATCTGTTTGCCATATGTTGTACGTCGTAGGAGCTCCCTTCATCTTGCCCCTCAACTTTGACAACAACCGAACCAGAATCCTCCCCAGCAGTGACCGGTGCACGGCACAGCGGGCAGTCGGGCCGGAACGCTAGCCACCTGTCGACGCACCCGACGTGGAAAACATGAAGGCATAGCGGCAGAGCCCGGACAAGATCGCGGTCCTCCAGCTCCCCCAGGCACACTGCGCACTCGGCGGTGGTTGTCCTGCCTCTCCTGGCGTACGCGTAGGTTGGAAGCGCGGCTATGGTCTTCCAGTCCACGCCGGCAGTGTCTCCTCCGTCTGGCGGCTGTCCCACCTGGAGGTGGAGGTTCTCGACCGTTGGCGGCGGCCTTGATGGAGTGGGCGGACGCGGTTGCCCGGATTCCCGTTCCCGGCGGTCCGCACAGAGGTAGAAGACGGCGTAGTGCAGCATTGCAAGAGAGACAACGAACAGTATCAGTACGAAAAGCGCGGCAATGAGTGGGGTCAGGACGAAGCTTGCTCGGGACTGGGGTGGTGGTAACGGCGGAGTGAATTGGAAGTCGGCCGGCGTGGATGCCATGCTATTACGAGGTGGCGGCAGCGCATGCATGCCCAGTTCGCACTTCGCAGCGGTGGATGACAGAGAAGTGGTACAGCTAGCGGTGCAGCCGTAGAAGTATAATCTGACGCGAACTGAGGTGCTGCCAAGAATTGGGAAACCTAACGGGTTGAAAGGGCGCGCCGGTTGGTGGTAAATTGGGTGGATAATGTTGGTGCGATGGCGCTGGGATGGTAGATTGGGTTAGCTGGTGTGGGAATATGTGCTGGCGTCACTGAATTGGCTTCCTAGTGGGTACATTGTGGTGGATATAGACTTCGGTGTGTTTGATGTTGGATAAGCAGGCCAACAAACTAGATACGCTGACGTCACCATCTTAGTAGAACTGCCATCTTGGGAGTCTCCATTGACCATCATCTCAAAATAAACCAATTTACGTTGTCAGGAAAAATCAAAACTGTGTGGCCACACATTAGAATCGGTTTCTGATTTCTACATGCATAACATTTTTCAAAATAAATTGTTTTTTTTTCAAAAATCAAATGGTCGAAATTGAAGTGTTCCATTTTATTTTATAGTGGGGACATTAAATCCCTGTCAATTGTAATCAGGAAAGAGAAGAACCAATCACGTTCATAAAGGGTCTTAGTCTCATGTAGTGTCCCAGCAAGATTCGTTGAGATTCCATTTCACAAACAAGTGCAAATTGATGTGTTTTATAGACATCTTCTGGTAAAGAACAGTTGAGTTGAGTTTATGTGGTCCGTTAAGCGAACACCTCAAAAAACGGATGGCTGAAAAGTTTCACATTTACGAAGCATGTGCTCCTGCATCGAACTTCAGTTCCCCTCTGCATCAATGAGTTATGATTAGGTCATCTAGGCACCAGTAGAGCGCAAGTTATACTTTATTTTTCAGCACAATGGCAATGATCTAGATTTTGCGATAATCCAGTGTAATTCCCAACCAGGAGTACTCTCATGCCAAAGAAATAGGGTATGTATTCATTGCCCGCGTGGATAACTCACTTTTGTTATCACTGGATCCGTTTTATAACAGGAAAGTACATAATTGTAATGAGACTATCACAATTATAATAAAAACACTCATTTTATAAATACATTCTACATTATGAAATTTTTATTGTCCCTCTGAAAATAATAAAAATGATATTTATGACAAAACAATAAATAATTTATGTTGAATTATAAAACGAGTCTTTCTACTATAATTTCGATCATCTCATTAAAATTTTGACTATCTAATCACAAATATGTGTCTTCTTATTACAAAACAGATGTCATTCATTCACTACCTGTGCGGGTAGCTAATGTTAGTTACTCATGCATCTGTTTTGTAATAGGAATACACATATTTGTAATGAGACATATAATGTTGTAATGAGATGACAACAAATATAATACAAAGAATCATTTTGTAATATTGTGTAAATTTCTTTCATAAATATTATTTTTACTGTATTTAGAGGGAGAATAAAAAAGTTATACTGTATTTACAAAATGAGTCTTTGTATTACAATTTTGGTTGTCTCATTACAATTAGGTGTCTTTTTATTACAAAACAGATAAACGGGTAACAAATGTTAGTTATCCGCCAGGGCAATGAATATATACCCATATTATATGTGTATATATATGTATATGTATATATATATATATATATATATATATATATAATATTGATCCAGTGAAAGTCCTAAGTTGGTGAGAGCATGAGAGCCCTTTGAATAACTCCCAACGATGAATCATATTTTCTGATCCAACCATATGGATTAAAAATATATCATTCTATTTACCAACCCATAAAGTTTCATATTCTTCGAGCATACAGATCATCTGTGGTAATTATAAAGTTTTTAACGTTCCACATTGAATTCTGGATTGATCGTTAGATGCAATATATATATAATGAATATATGGATGAGCAAACAATGTTCAATCATGACAATTTTTTTTGTGAAGATAATGACAATGTTGCTTTTTACATCCATGTGTCTGGATTTGCAAGAAACATTCTAAATTTGTGTCTATTACAAAGTCTTTCATGCTCTCACAATAGGAGGGATCTCATAGGATTGGCCATATATATATATATATATATATATATATATATATATATATATATATATATGGGTATATCTTCGCTACCCGTGCGGGTAACTAAGATTCGCTACCCGTGCATCCATTTTGTAATGGGAAGGTATGCATTTGTAATGAGACGACTAAAATTGTAATACAAAGCATCGTTTTGTATTACAGCGCTGTTACAGTAATAAATATATATTTATTACTGTAACAGCGCTGTAATACAAAACGAGTTTTTGTATTACAATTTTGGTTGTCTCATTACAAATTTGGTTGTCTCATTATATATATATGTCATCCCATTACAAAATTGATGCACGGGTAGCGAATCTTAGTTACCCGCACGGGTAGCGAAGATATACCCTATATATATATATATATATAGATATATATATATATATATATATATATATATATATATATAGAGAGAGAGAGAGAGAGAGTCGGGCTAGAATACACTCGAGTGTATCCGGAGAGGAATACACTCAAGTAGTTTTTCCTGATCTAATATTTTTTTTGAAAATCTAATCCATTGATCTTCTTAAACATCTCGTGAACAACTCATACACAAAATTTGAGCACATTTGGATATGTATAGTTCATGTTATGAAGACCGCAAAAATTATGCATTTCAAATTAGTTTCGCACGTCGATTTTGTTGCCCTTAGATGAGTGACTTACACTCATCCAAATGGGTTCAAAATTTGTATGTAGCCTAGTTATAGTATGACGGTGAAGATCAACGGTTTACATTTTGCAAAAAATAGTCTTGATATGAAAACACACTTGAGTGTATTCGTGCGATCCGTACACTCGAGTGTATTCTAGCCTGACTATATATATATATATATATATATATATATACATATATATATATACACACATATATATATACACACACATATATATACACATATATATACACACACACATATATATATAAACACAAATATATATATACACATATATATATACATATATATACATATATATATATATAGATATATATATATATACATATATATACATATATATATGTATATATATACATATATATATATATATGTATATATATACATATATATATAGGGTAGCGATCTAGTGAGAAACATTCTACGGTGAGAGCATGAGAGGCATTTGAATAACTATAAAGAGATAGCTTGTTTTCAATATCCAACCTTATGGATGGAAATAACATCATTTTATTTACCTTCACAGAGAAAATCATTATAATCCAATATTTTTTACATGTCCATATTTACAATATACACATTTTACATCCAAAGGTCAGCCTGAAACTCAATATTGAGTGTTGAAAAGTATTTGTTTGTTGTGCATGCATTACATGTCCTACGATGATGAAATTTTGTGGGAAGGTAACTAATAGGGTATATTTTTAATCCATAAGGTTAGATTATGAAAAATGTATCATTATATAAAGTTATTCAAATGCCTCTCATGCTCTCACCAAGATATATTTCTCACTGGATCGTTTTCCTATATATATATATATATACATATATATATATATATATACATATATATATATATATACATATATATATATATATACATATATATATATACACATATATATATAAACATATATATATATGTATATATATAAACATATATATACATATATATATATATATATGCATATATATATATATATATATATATATATATATATACATATATACATATATACATATGTATACATATATATATATATATACATATACACATATATATATATATATATATACATATATATATACACACATATACACACACACACATATATACATATATATACACCGAGATATATATATATATATATATATATATATATATACATATACATATATATATATACATACATACATACATATATATACATATATATCCTTATATATACATATATATATATATATATATATATATATATATATATATATATATATCTATGTGTGTGTGTGTGTTACAACCCCAATTTTTTTGGGATCATTTGGTGAGAAATGCAATTTCTCGTATTAAAGATAATTGAACAAAGAATGGTATAATTTATTTTGAATACATGGATTTTGTTTACAATAGCCTTGATGTGTGTGTTGTGGGCTTTATTGGCTATTGGCCCCAAATAACAAGGAAATTCAATTAGTAAAAGGATAATTGAATTTTTAAGAAAAGAAATATGTAGAAACCTCTAGAAGGCAAGTCCAAAGAGGATTTCGTGCCTCTTGGATTCCTTGGGTACCAAGGAGTCCAAGGTTGCAAAAAGAAAGCAATAAGAAATGAAAAGATTTATTAAGTATTTCTTTATGAAGAAAGAAATTGGAAAATAATGATAAAATGTGGAAAATGTGTGGAAAGAGGCATAAATGAGATTTCTTGGGGAAATTTCGTATCCACGAGATTTCTAATGATAAAAGGAAGGCCAATGAGGAAAATAAAAGAGAAATAAAGAGAAATCCTCAAAAAGAAATATTCTAATAAGAAATAAACATGATAATGCAAAATAATGCATATAGGCGCATTAAGAAGGATAATGAGTATTCCAATAAAATGAATTTCAAAATAATAGAGTGCCTTGGGATCCAAGGAGTCCCAATAAAAAGGAAAGAAAGAGAAAATACTAAAAATTGAAAAATAAGAGGATAATATGATACATTATTAATAAATTTTGTGAAAAGTAAAGTATTTTCTTTTAAAAGCGAAAAACATGTTTTTGTGACAAATAATTAAAAGGCAAGTATAAATGAGGATAAGGGTGAAGATTTTTGTATTTCTATATAACCAAGAAATATGGAATAGTAGAGAGAGAAGAGAGAGAAGGTTTGCTTCTCATTGAAGGATTTGTTTTCCTATTTGAAAAAGGGGTTGGTTGCTTCGTGGTCAGACATCCCAGGGCGTGCTACAACTCCCCTATAAAAGGGGTAACACCTTTGGCCAAATCCAAGATGAACCCTTGCCCTCTCTCTCTCCTTCTTCTTCCTTTTCCGTCCAAAACCCTAAACATAGGGGTTAGTGTAACCCGGAGCGATGTGGAGATGTGAATGAGAGCTTGAAGGGGGGACGATGCTCCCAGGCCCCTAGAGAAGAAGCCCAGCCATCGTCCCTGGACCCTAGGAGCTGTACGACCTCGCCGAACGGCCTGCAGCGCGGTCGCGGTTGCAGGTCGTGTGAGGGAGGGCCGGCCGTTCTGGCCGTGAACCAGAGGTACCCGGAGGTGCGTGAAGGCATGACGGGGTCAGAGGGAGGTTTTCCGGTGAGCTCGGGGCCTGGAGGTGGAGGAAACGAGCCCACACACAGCTGCAGATCGCGGCTAGGGCGGCACGGCTAGGGCTGCGCGAGGTTGAAGGAAGCAAAGGCCGCGTTGGACGAAATTGCCCCTCCACGGGCTGAATGCACATGAACTTAAGTGAGGGTATATTGGTCATTCTGTTATATTTCCAAATCCACACGTTGCATGGACTGAGATGACGTGGCGCAATCTCATTGGTTGCGGTAAGTGATTTATTGCAAAAATCATATCTAGCAAACCGTAACTCGGATAGACATAAATAATATATGAATTTTGATCAGGAGAACAAGAGGAATCCAATAAAAATAGTTTTATAGCCTGAATCTGATCATAATTCTAAATGTAGTGCAAATTATCATCTTTAATGAATTAAAGGTTAAGAAACCCTATTTTGAAATAAATAATGTGTTTAATAGGGTTTAGTGGATCATTAGAGTTGATGTTAACCTGTTAAATGTAAAAAGGTACAAAAAGGAATGACTTTGCACGTGATTAGTCTAATTTAGAGTTTATATGCATAAATATGCTTGAAATGTGAAAAGTACTATTTTAATTAAGGAAAAACCCATAGATTTGATGATAGATGGTCTTAATGATATTATTTGGATTACTCAAGCCGATATTAACCTGTTGTTAATAAAAGAGAAAATAGGATCCAAAAATATGATCTTTTTATAATTGGCTTAATTTAGGGTTTCGTGCATGATTATGCATTAATGAGCTTGAAAACCCTAATTTAAGAGAATACGTCTTTTAATTGGTTTAATTGTTCGAATCCATGAATAAATAGGGATGTGATGATCCTAAGTCAATTTGGATATAAAAGACTATTAAAATGAATAGTTGAGCAATTAAGGTTCATATAAATGGAAAAGAGTATTTTAGGGTTTGTTGACCTAAAATGCATAAAGTTGGAGGAATTGATGTAAGAAACCCTAATGAATATTAATGAAACCTTAATGTGGATTAGAAACCCTAGAAAGAGAATTCAAGTCAATAAAGTAGATTCTTGATAAAGTGTGTAATAAATAGAGTACATATTCTTTTTAGGAATTATGTGGTGATTGAATTACTTTCTTGGATCTGTTGATTGGATTGATTGTATATACATGAAGTATGTGTTAAATAATCTACATGACTCATCAAATCAGGTATGTGGTTACGCTTATGAATAATCGCTCTAGTTTCACGACAATTCCCGAAGTTTTAATCGGTTGCTTGAAATTAACTGTTGGATGTTTATTTATTTCATGCAACTATAAAGTGACTATGATTATCACTATAAATGTGCGTATATAACTGGCTAGATTCGGGTCTACCTCTATTGCTTTGAAAAGGCTAAGAAAAAAGGGGTAATCCTAGAGCAAGGTCTAGGTTATCGAGAGTTAGAAATTGGGCTACCTACGTGTAGTGCCATGAGACTCATTAGCCTGCCATGAGTTAAGGAGTGGACTACTTATGAGTAGTGCCATGTGACTCAACCCTAGAAATTGGTTCACTTATAGGTGGATCATGAGGGGTTTAATGGGGACAACATAGAGGATAGGGTACTCTTGGATCGCGGAGTTATATTTAAAATGTAATCTTGGTTGTTAAATGATTAATTGAATTATTACATTGATAACATATTTACATGATTATTGTTTCCCCCACATAACAGCTTCAGTTGACCGACGTTTTGTTTGTCGGCGTTTTAGGTACAAGCCAAAAGGACAAACAGTAAATCATCATATTGTGAAATACATGAAGTTAAATACAAGGAGGATTAGTTAGAGTAGAATCCTTAAGTGGATAGAAGTATAGAGATCCATGTTTTCAAAAAGGTATGCAAAAATTTATTTTCTTACAGCTTTTCAGTATAGTAGGTTAAAATTTGTTAATTATTCTTGGTTAATTGCTGAACCTTTGATCCGGAAGTTATGGGTGCGGCTTCAACCTCTCGGTCTCCCTTAATTGGGGGTTATCGGGAGGTGGGGTCGTAACATTTGGTATCAGAGCTTAGGTTCCTCATTTAACCATGAATAATTATTAAATTTTACAAACTCCATAGAACCCAAGGGAGTTATTAGAGGATTATCCGAAATACGGAGGTGTCTAGAAAAGGATCACGACCGGGGGCTGGCAATATTTTCCTCCGCACCGCTAGTTAGAATACGAGGACTCCCGGATCCGTGTGACTGCCTGGCCAAAGTCTTAGGGTATGAATCGAAATAAGATACCTTTAGGACTTCTCATCTTATTCATCCCTCCTCATCACAAAATTCTGATAAGGACCTAAAGGATTAGGGTTTTCTTTCTTCTCCTCACCCTCTTGAGGTATGGGTAAGGTTAATAAGGTTTAAGGAATCCTCCACAAAATTAATGAAAGGTATGTAAATAAGATGTCATGGACATAAGCTTAATAGATTAAGCGCAAACTAAAAAATAGATACATGCTTAGGTCGTATGACATAAGTTGTCATGTCCTCAGAAGAGACCTGAGGCTAGACCTTCTTGTCAGGAGGATAAGTTAGTCTTGGAGATAGAGATCTCCATTTCAAGTAGAGACCTGGCACATCCTCTGAGGATGATGCTAACCCTAACCCTAAGTGAAGGTTAGAGAGAGATGAGTTGGACCAGGTGTTTGAAAGGACATGCCTTTGGGATGCCATATGATCCATGGGTGACCTAGCACCTTTGGCAACCCAACCCTGGAAAGGGTCGTGTATGGTAGGGTAAAGGATAGCTCCTTAGATGATGATGTTACTGAAGGACCTTAGAAACCCTATGGGCTTGTGCAAGTAGGGTATAGCTGGCACCTAGGGCACGTCATAGTGCTGACAGTAGGATGAAACCCTGGATAAGGAATTATGATGGAGCATAAAGGGTTATGGATGGCCTTGAGCAAACATGAGTTTGAACCTAGGCTTCACCCATGTAGGTCATGCTTTTGAGGTTGATCCTTCATGAAGAGAGGGCCTCAATGGTGAGGTTGGATGTAGGGTTAGCTCTAGAGAGAGCAGGAAACCCAACAAGAAGGTTGGAAGCCTAAAACCCTGAATAATTGATGATAGTGGTTGCCTCATGATTGATCCTTGAAAGTTGATGATATCTTGGTTGCCTTTAGAGGGACCCAACCCTAAGTGTTGCTCGAGTTGAAGGATGACAAGAAGTGCATGTCATGCCTTTTGCATGTTGGGTTCGTAGTTAAGAGATAGAGCATGCAGTTGGACACCTACAAGTGAACCTAGGGTTCTTAGGCCTAAGAGGGGAAGTGGTGTACCTAATGCTCATAATGAGAAGTTGAGTTCCTATAGAAGCGAGCATGGTACTCCTCATGTGTTTGATGAACCCCTCACGGCTAGGTTGATGATAAAGAAAGGTAGGATCTTGATCCAACATTGAGGAAAGAGGACAAGTATGACCTAGCATGGTACAGTAGGTGATCTGCTTGTGCCTTAATAACTTGCTAGGATTAAGTAGGCTCATGTGGATGTAAACCCTAGACCTAAGAGCTTTTGTGACCTTGTTGTCAAGAGATAGTTTTCCTCCCATCCTGGGAGAGGGACCCCTTTGGTAGGGTGTATATCAGTTTTGTTGGTTTAAGGTAACCTGAAGAGGTCTCACAGGATCTTGAGAAGTTAAGTGAAAAGTACATGGTATGAGAATGAACCTGTAGACCCATAGATATCCATATCTAAGTGCATATGGATGTGTTACCATGGAGGTAACCGGTATGGGGCTTGACCAAGGTAGGCAGGTTGCCATGATCCCTATGAAAGGATGAAAGTAAGCCCATGAATGCAGAGAGAGAGAGATGATGAAGACTTGGGTAAGGTTCTAAGTGAACATGTACTATAATGAAAAATCCTAAGTCTATCCTAGGGTCAGGTAGGGATAAGACCGATGAAAGTAGGAGTTGCCTAATTCCCAGTTGCACATGACCATAGGGTCGGGAGGTAACAACTATCATTGTCTGAGGGCCATGGGTTAGGAGATTGATCACCTTCATGAACTCATGGGACCCAAAGGGCAGATGAGTAGGGCACTCCCTTGATGCATGAGGGAAGAGGGATGACCCCAAAAGAGTCGGTACCCTATAGACCTAGAGGAGATGACCAAGGATATATATATCTCAGTAGGTTCAAGACTAGTTTGTTATCATGATGATTGTGATGAAGTGACATATGAGGCACGTTTCAACTGAGATTTAAAGGTGTACTGACAAGGTGGGATGTACCATCTCTACTTTTGGAATAGGAAGAACTCTGTATTTGGACTGCAGCCAAATGCTTATTTCCTCTTATTATGGGAGTGAGAGATAGGACAGTACGCATGCCATACACCAAGGATAAAAGATGATGTGGTATTGGAACGTTGCCACAAGAAATGGGGATAGAGAAGATAACCTACCTAGGTAAAGTGAATGATACCTGGTTTGCAAACACTAAGAGGAATGAGGTAGTCACCTTATGAGGATGTTTTTTTTTCTGAGCTAAGTGGAACTTACAAGTTATACCAGGTTGAGTTTGATCACCATGATGATGAAATCAGAGAGTGTTCTTAATGAAGATAGACATAGAGTTTGAGGTGAGATGATAAGTGGAATACATGGAAGTGTATGTCTTCAAAGTTACATAATACGTAAGGATGTGAAGTGGTAATGGATGCTCTGGTTGAGATACATCTGACTTGTTTGACTAGAAGCTAGAAGAGGTTGTTTGGCTAACCCTAAGTTTGAAAAGGAGAGGTGTTTGGATAACACTCAGATGTAACAAGATACATTGAAAAGTTAAGGGTTGTTTGGTTAGCCAGTCTAGTCCTTGATGCAATGAAAGGATGGTGGTAGAACCTCAGATGCACTTCTTTGGGAGAGAAGGCAATAAAACCCCGACTAGAGTGGTTTAGGGTTTCAGAGGAATCGATCTTGAGGAATCATGACATACAAGAAATCATGATTGAAGATCACCATACACAGTGGTTCTACCAAGGTAGTAGATGGCAATAGCACTTTGGATGCTTAAGATGAAGTTGCATGTGGTATATGGCCATGCAAGCCAGGAGGTAAAGGACAAACCCTAGTAACCCAGTCCATTGATATAGAGGATAAAGAGTTCTCGAGAGGGAATGGGAGTTCGAAACTATGGATGTTGTGATAGGTCTCCCCTAGACCAAGGAAGGTCGAGATGCAATATGGGTTATGGTAGATCGCCTTACCTAGATAACATGAGAAAGAAAGAGTACTGTCAAGGGACAGATTGGGTTGAATCACTTATGAGAGAGGTGGTTCAACTACACCATGAGGTAGAGTATGAAGGTTCTTGAGTTTGACCTAAAGGTTCCCTTCCATAAGGTGAGAGTAGGTACATGAAGAACTTGATGATAGTACAGTTTATAACCCCTAACTAATGGTTAGTATGATCCAGACTAAAGGGTCTGATGAAGGCATATGTGCTCGTACAGGGTGATATCTAGAGACAGTTCTTGTCCTATGAAAGATCTGACAATGACCACCACATCCAGTATCGGGTTTTATAAGAAGCTCTGTAAGGGAGGTTGTGTCGGTCACCACTTCAGTAAGGTGATGTTGGTGAAAGGACCACATGATGGTTAGAAAAGGACCACATGATGGTTAGAAAAGGGCCATATGATGGTTAGAAAAGGAACCACACTGCGTATAGATGAAGTCACTTTGATTGTGCAACGGCTGAAAGGAGCCTAGAGACGATGAGAGTCATGAGCAGATACAAAGTAGACTGACATACAAGTTACTGTGGGAAAATATGTGAAAATCTGACCCCTCTAAGTTATAGCTAAGAGAGCTGAGTCCCTGATGCATGGGTTCTTTTGACATGGTTAAGTTTGACTTTACCCCTCAGGATAAAGTAATGTGTGATGAGTTCCATGTCTCCAATTTAGAGCACTATGTGAGGTACCCCGACCATGTGCTGAGCAGTGAACCTAGTGACCCCCAAGGGAGGCTGACATGGCCTGAGTCACCTGTGCAGTTTATAGATGCCGGGATGAAAGGACTCAGAGAAAAGAATATGTGATGATAAAGGTTCTGTGGAAGCACCATGAGTATGGTAAAGCCACATAGGGGCCAATGATGGACATGGAAAAGTCTTATCCTGAATTGTTTGTTTGCTTTTTTGAATTTTGAGGACAAAATTCCCATAAGAGGGTAAGGATGTTACAACCCTTTTTTTTTTGGGATCATTTGGTGAGAAATGTAATTTCGCATATTAAAGATAATTGAACAAAGAATGGTATAATTTGTTTTGAATACATGGATTTCGTTTACAATAGCCTTGATGTGTGTTTTGTGGGCTTTATTATCTATTGGGCCCAAATAACAAGGAAATTCAATTAGTAAATGGATAATTGAATTTTTAAGAAAAGAAATATGTAGAAACCTCTAGAAGGCAAGTCCAAAGAGGATTGCATGCCTCTTGGGTTCCTTGGGTACCAAGGAGTCCAAGGTTGCAAAAAGAAAGCAATAAGAAACGAAAAGATTAATTAAGTATTTCTTTATGAAGAAAGAAATTGGAAAATAATGATAAAATGTGGAAAATGTGTGGAAAGAGGCATAAATGAGATTTCTTGGGGAAATTTCGTATCCATGAGATTTCTAATGATAAAAGGAAGGCCAATGAGGAAAATAAAAGATAAATAAAGAGCAATCCTCAAAACGAAATATTCTAATAAGAAATAAACATGATAATGCAAAATAATGCATATAGGTGCATTAAGAAGGATAATGAGTATTCCAATAAAATGAATTTCGAAATAATAGAGTGCCTTGGGATCCAAGGAGTCCCACTAAAAAAGAAAGAAAGATAAAATACTAAAAATTGAAAAATAAAAGGATAATATGATACATTATTAATAAATTTTGTGAAAAGTAAAGTATTTTCTTTTAAAAGTGAAAAACATGTTTTCATGACAAATAATTAAAACGCAAGTATAAATGAGGATAAGGGTGAAGATTTTCATATTTCTATATAACCAAGAAATATGGAATAGTAGAGAGAGAAGAGAGAGAAGGTTTGCTTCTCATTGAAGGATTTGTTTTCCTATTTGAAAAAGGGGTTGGTTGCTTCATGGGCAGACATCCCAGGGCGTGCTACAACTCCCCTATAAAAGGGGTAACACCTTTGGCCAAATCCAAGATGAACCCTTGCCCTCTCTCTCTCCTTCTTCTTCCTTTTCCGTCCAAAACCCTAAACATGGGGGTTAGTGTAACCCGGAGCGATGTGGAGATGTGAATGAGAGCTTGAAGGGGGGACGATGCTCCCAGGCCCCTAGAGAAGAAGCCCAACCATTGTCCCTAGACCCTAGGAGCTGCACGACCTCGCAGAATGGCCTGCAGCGCGGTCGTGGTTGCAGGTCGTGTGAGGGAGGGCCAGTCGTTCTGGCCGTGAACCAGAGGTACCCGGAGGTGCGTGAAGGCACGACGGGGTCAGAGGGAGGTTTTCCGGTGAGCTCAGGGCCTGGAGGTGGAGGAAACGAGCCCACGCACAGCTGCAGATCGCGGCTAGGGCGGCACGGCTAGGGCTGCGCGAGGTTGAAGGAGGCAAATGCCACGTTGGACGAAATTGCCCCTCCACGGGCTGAATGCACAAGAACTTAAGTGAGGGTATATTGGTCATTCTGTTATATTTCCAAATCCACACGTTGCATGGACTGAGATGACGTGGCGCAATCTCATTGGTTGCGGTAAGTGATTTATTGCAAAAATCATATCTAGCAAACTGTAACTCGGATAGACATAAATAATATATGAATTTTGATCAGGAGAATAAGAGGAATCCAATAAAAATAGTTTTATTGCCTGAATATGATCATAGTTCGAAATGTAGTGCAAATTATCATCTTTAATGAATTAAAGGTTAAGAAACCCTATTTTGAAATAAATAATGTGTTTAATAGGGTTTAATAGATCATTAGAGTTGATGTTAACCTGTTAAATGTAAAAAGGTACAAAAAGGAATGACTTTGCACGTTATTAGTCTAATTTAGAGTTTATATGCATAAATATGCTTGAAATGTGAAAAGTACTATTTTAATTAAGGAAAAACCCATAGATTTGATGATAGATGGTCTTAATGATATTATTTGGATTACTCAAGCCGATATTAACCTGTTGTTAATAAAAGAGAAAATAGGATCTAAAAATATGATCATTTTATAATTGGCTTAATTTAGGGTTTCGTGCATGATTATGCATTAATGAGCTTGAAAACCCTAATTTAAGAGAATACGTCTTTTAATTGGTTTAATTGTTCGAATCCATGAATAAATAGGGATGTGATGATCCTAAGTCAATTTGGATATAAGAGACTATTAAAATGAATAGTTGAGCAATTAAGGTTCATATAAATGGAAAAGAGTATTTTAGGGTTTGTTGACCTAAAATGGATAAAGTTGGAGGAATTGATCTAAGAAACCCTAATGAATATTAATGAAACCTTAATGCGGATTAGAAACCCTAGAAAGAGAATCCAAGTCAATAAAGTAGATTCTTGATAAAGTGTGTAATAAATAGAGTACACATTCTTTTCAGGAATTATGTGGTGATTGAATTACTTGCTTGGATCAGTTGATTGGATTGATCGTATATACATGAAGTATGTGTTAAATAATCTACATGACTCATCAAATCAGGTATGTGGTTACGCTTATGAATAATCACTCTAGTTTCACGGCGATTCCCGATGTTTTAATTGGTTGCTTGAAATTAACTGTTGGATGTTTATTTATTTCATGCAACTATAAAGTGACTATGATTATCACTATAAATGTGCGTATATAACTGGCTAGATCCGGGTCTACCTCTATTGCTTTGAAAAGGCTAAGAAAAAAGGGGTAATCCTAGAGCAAGGTCTAGGTTACCGAGAGTTAGAAACTGAGCTACCTACGTGTAGTGCCATGAGACTAATTAGCATGCCATGAGTTAAGGAGTGGACTACTTATGAGTAGTGCCATGTGACTCAACCCTAGAAATTGGTTCACTTATAGGTGGATCATGAGGGGTTTAATGGGGACAACATAGAGGATAGGGTACTCTTGGATCGTGGAGTTATATCTAAAATGTAATCTTGGTTGTTAAATGATTAATTGAATGATTACATTGTTAACATATTTACATGATTATTGTTTCCCCCACATACCAGCTTCGGCTGACCGACATTTTGTTTGTCGGCGTTTTAGGTACAAGCCAAAAGGACAAACAGTAAATCGTCATATTGTGAAATGCATGAAGTTAAATACAAGGAGGATTAGTTAGAGTAGAATCCTTAAGTGGATAGAAGTATAGAGATCCATGTTTTCAAAAAGGTATGCAAAAATTTATTTTCTTACAGCTTTTCAGTATAGTAGGTTAAAATTTGTTAATTATTCTTGGTTAATTGTCGAACCTTTGATCCGGAAGTTATGGGTGCGGCTTCGACCTCTCAGTCTCCCTTAATTGGGGGTTATCGGGAGGTGGGGTCGTAACAGTGTGTGTATGTGTGTACAATATATACATATATAGGTATATATATGTATATAAATATATTCGTACATATGACTCATGATCTGTAAAGACCTGATAGGGTCTTTACCAATCTTTTTGTAATCATGCTCTACATCAGTGTTGCAGAAGCTTATCTTTACTTATGACTATAAAGTAAGAATATGGAATAAGTCCTATCTACTCTTCAACCGGGAACAATTCTTGTACATCTCTTTTAGAGTTTCTTCGTCTCACATCTCCATGAGTTCCTAGAGGGAATAAAACCACGCACAAATTTCGAGAAGGGAAATATAAGTCAATGAGGCTGGTACTAAATCTCATTATTGTGCTTTTAAAAAAATAAAGATTTATGAAATCAAATATAGGTAAGTTTGCTTGGTGGACTATGGTAATAATAAGAAGATAGTCTATTTACCATGCTAGTTTCAGTAAGATATCAAAATTCAAAGTGGTAACTAGAAACAATAAAGCGATAATCAATACTAATATCAAGATATCTAATTATTGCATAATGAAATGATTTATCCATTGGCACAAGAAATCTAATATTTTGTCTTCCCAGTGACTAGTTTCCTAGTGTTCTCCCCTGTATGAGAGAATAATACTTTCAACTGTGGGAGTAACTAGTTCTAGGGGACCTCTAATTATCCATTATCCATTGTATAGGGTTGGGGGATATGACCCACCGAATCTACTGATTCTAAGCTCTCAACCAATATTTTGGGTTTTTTGTATCCATATCAAAATCAATCGATATTACTCAACAATGTTAAACATTTAATTTATTCATGGAGATCTTCAACATGAGGAAAAGTCCAATAAAAATTATTTCACCACTTTTGCAAAATTATATGGAATTGAAGAGGGAGACAAATAGTTCAATAATAGAATTAAGAATTTAGTACCTTTATCCTATGATAAGATTCCTAAAAAAAAAGATTCCAATATCATTCTTCACTCAGTATTTGATTGGACCCCACAGATGCAAGATTTAGAAAGACAAGATGTCTTGTTGCTATATGATCATTGGCTTGGAATCATTTGTTAAACATTATGGGGTGAAGATTAATCATAGTTGTGACTAATATTACCCCTTGGTTGCTATTAGGTTCATTCATATTTTAAAAATTATGTTTCAACACACATCCACTTTCTTTCCCTTGCTATTGAATTTTTGTTTGGTCTAATAGGATCAAGTATATAGTATTACCATATAGGTATAAAAAAATGCTTATGAGCTCGATTATGTTTTTAGTTTGTCCAACCCAATTCCATGATGTTCATTACATGCTTTATCATATATCAATATACCATTATTAGAGAAGTCTAATGTTTTATTGTTGTAATAGGAATAAGGTTAATATCAATTTTTAATGACTATTGAAAAATTACTAGATCATTATTTATACACATCTTATATTTATAATGTTTATGTCAATGTGATAAGTATTAATATGATAGGTTAACTAGGATAAGGTTGTCATCATGTCCACATTTATACCTACCATGTTTTCTTTTTCTTTGCAATATATACATGTCTTCTAGTTTTCCTAACATTCGATGATACATACCTATTCATATCCAATATTAACAACTTACATGTTATATTTAAGCATTTATAGATCTCATGTTAATAACATGAATTCAATGATGCAGCTTTATACACCAACATGTATGTAATGCCTTGAGCCTATAATACGGTCTTCACTTCTTGGTTGTATCTAGATATACAGGTTTGTTTCCTCTGGGTTAGTCCAAGATGTTCCTGGTAGGTGGTGATTCTTATCGCTTGAATTGTGCAATCCTCGTCCATGTACTAGGGGTTTTCTCCACTTTTCAACACCATAAATGGTGTCAGGGTGGGGAGGAAGTTCTTCGTAGTAGTTTGTAGATCATCCTATAGGTCATGATGGATGTGGTGATGTGGTTTGAAAATGTTGGTGGGTTTGTTGCATTGTGAAGGAACAAATAAAGTGAGGAGGAGGTGGTGGCATCATTGTTCTATCTCTTGTAGCGGAATCTATAGATGTGGTTTCTGACCTTGATGGGGGTTTAGAGGAGTTTCACATGTGATTGTGAAGTCATAATATGGTGTGGTCAACCCTGTTACTTGATGGTAAGGTCTCAGGTAGTAATCGTCATGAAGGTGTAGACTTCATCAGGATCCTTCATCCTTGGTGCTGCCTTTAGCAAGAATAGTGATGGGTTGGCTCGTGAGGCGTCCGAGTAACCTGGTGAGGTCAACTCAGTGGAGATGGGGGTGGATCGGGTTTTAAAGTGGTGTCTTGAGGTGAGGGCGTCAGGTTTGTAGGGCTTTGTGGTGTGGGGATTCTTTCCTTCATGTCACACTTGAGTTCTGAGTGGTATATAGGTTGGTGGGATGGTGATTTTATGGTTTGGAGGAAACCTTCATGGCTAGAGCAAAGTGGGGCGATGAGTTACCGGTGCTTATGAGGAGGTGTATGACTTTGGTAACGACCATTATTTCTATTTCTAGTCAGGTCATAGAGGAGAGGCCATGGTGGAAACTGTAATGGATGCTAGTGCTCCTGGCATGGTTTGAGTTATTCAAAATCAAAGATGACGTATTATGGTTCCCAATACACTAAAAGGTAGGGAAAGAGATCATCGTTGTTCTGTAATGACATCCTCTAGGGAGGAAGGAGTAGGGTTGAGTAGGATTGGGGATGGGTCAATTTTTGATTTGACCACGAAATTAAATTAGATATTAATTCATTTTTGTTTGATCTTTAATTTCTTTAACTTTAAGCATTTATAGCTCTTTATGTTATTGATCTTTTTGACTCGAAATTTTAACCAAATTTTTTGGATTAATCTAATATCTAAAAATGCTAACTCTCATAGTCGTGATTATGAGGATTCTACCAAATTTACTCTCTTAATTAATACAATTATAATTATCAAATTGCATTTTCATGTGATCTAATGTTAATAGTCCATAATTGGGTTCAACTATCCAATTGTAGGTCTCGAGTGGGATGAATGCATCAAAGTGAGGGAATGTTCGAATTTAGTTGTCAAATTTCAAGAGAATGTAATGTAATGGAAATATGAATGGAAATATAATACAATAGGTTTTCAATTTGAGAGGATCATGTATAATAGCCCAAAATTAAACTTTGTACCAAAATTCAATATGTTACAACTCTACACCGCTTAAAAATGATTTTTTTCCTCAAAATAGACACGACCATGGTCTAGTTAGGTACTACTCTCCCCTTAAAAGGACTCAACTAGAAATTTGAATCGACATGTAGACTACAATGTAGTATCAAATCTCTGTTTTGAGGGTTTCATGTGACTCCCTCTAGGATTTTCTTTGCCTCCTTGATTGTGTATTAGATCAAGAAATCATCTATCAAATTCATTTTTATGCATGTATATTATAAGGAAAATAATTTTCCATAGGGGAAACATTTCGATGCAAAACTGAAAGATGGCTAAAATAAATGCTAGAACTAAGTCACAATCACCTCCTACCAACATTCACCATACTAACTACTTGACTCCATTGTTCACTTATGATATAGGGAAGAAGGATATTGTTATGTAACAAAAGGAGGTTCACAAATTTGAACTTGGGCTTCTAGTTTCACTATTCACCTTCCAATTACAAGGTTGATCTCATTTTCTGACACCTCAACTGATCTCTACTAATATGGTGGTGTTTACTCTTCACTAATTGGTGAGTAAAGTGATTTTGTGAAATTATTTCCTCCTAATTTACTATTTCCATTTAGCAAGATAATGCTAACAAGACTAGGGTTGGTTGTACGCTTTTTTCTAAGTTCTAGGTATACCAGTTATTTAACCATGATTTCCATAGGATGTGCATGAGTGCTAATTGTTTTTGTAACAACCCTAATTTTGAGTTATGAAAAAATGCTTGAAACCCTAGTTTGAAAATTTTAAATGTGATTTTACCTATGTACGTTGTAATATTATTGATTGGATAAAATGTGACTATAATGAAGATTTATTCATTTCAGTTACATACTTAAAGTTATTTCTATTAATTTCAACAAGGTCAAGATTAAGATGAATTCGTTTGTAATGTAATTTTAAAAACTATATTCCATACTTATAAATAAGTAGCAAGCGAGAGTCATATTAAAACTGATCCATTGAATGCGCATTTTATTGACCAATAAATATATACAAGTTCATTATAATACTAATTGGATTTCTTTAAAATATGGTCCCAAATTTTTTTTAGATAACTATAGGGAATTAAATAAAGGTATTACTCAAATAGGATATAACATGTTGTTGTGAACCTCAAAATTGGAAACCAAGTTGGAATTCAGGTTCATACTAATTATAGGTAACATGCAAATTTTGATCTCTTTTAGATAATTCGAGGGGCCCCAATTAAATTAAAAAAGAGATTAGTATAGTTCAAACATAAGGAAATTAATTATTTATTTGAATCTATGTTTCTTTTTTATTCATGGGTCACACCATTTACTCTGAACCTCGTGCCTCATCCCGAATCTGACTAGGAGTCAGACTCATCTAAATGGATGTGGGATATCCTTCTTGAACTGAACTCCTCTATCCATGTTGGAATAGATCGTAGAGTCTCCCTTCATGTTGTTTCCTTAATCTAGTGAATCACAGTCTGTGGAAACTCCTCCATTAGATTCATTTTATCCTCCTGAGCACTCTAATACCCGATTTACATGATTTCAAGCCCTAGTTTCCTTGGTCGGCAAGAACTCCCCCATTTCATCAAGTTTTAGGTTCTAGTGGTCACCAATGCATCCCTTAACCTCCATCCATATAATAGAAACACCTTATATGATCAAAAGGCCCCTCTTTGAAGTTTAGAACTGATCAAATCATCTACCAATTTCATGTTGCCTCTTCCCCGTGGAACACCCCACCATAGCTGAAGCACGTTTGTCGAACCAACGATGCTGACAGTCGTAAGCCCGAGGAAAATATCATAACACCTTTTGTAAACCTCTGGGGGCTTGATCAACCCTTAATTTTTCCCAAACATTAGGTATTCCAAATCTCCTCTTCATGCCCAATTCATCTATACCCAAGCCAATGTCAATTGTGATGTTTTTGTGATCATCATCTTTGTGGCGAGGTGAGGAACTCGCCTCTATCATTGGTCTACAAGGAGGAAGTAGGAATCCTATTCTAGATTTGTGGAACTGAGACTTGTCATTGTATTCTTTGTTGTTTTGAGGAAGAATAAACACATACACTGATTTCCCAAAAGTACCCTGGTCATTGGTAATTTTCTATTTAGCCCATATTGGCACAATGGATTTTTAGGACCCCCGGCTTTGCTTCTGATAGCATGAGCTTTTGACCTCTTGGGTTGAGCGGACCCATTCCATGTATCCAGATTGATTGGGCCACATATAAAATGGTTTGGGTTCAATGGTCTGCTAATTGGATAACACAATAGACGTGGATTTTTAGTGATTTAAGATTGGCTAGATTTTCTAAATATCATAACAATTGCATCTGTGATCAGAAAAATGTGCAACGATACTCATTTAAAATATTTTTTGATAAGGAAGTTGATTTTAGGTTCAAACCCTAACTCCACCATCGATCACCATGTTTCCTTAAAACACTCAAATTAGGGTTTAAGTTGTTATTTAAGGTGATAACTAATATTAATCATGTAATTTTAGGAACTTAGGATTTGACCAAGATCAAAGAGACTAAATTAGGATTTGCTTTGCTCCAGGAAAGCAGGTCATTCCACTATGCATATGTACCTTGGATGAATTACACGTTACTTATGATTTAGTATCATGCTTTAAATTCCAAGTTAATGGATGAAATTAAGATAGCAATGATAGCTCTGATTATATTATTTCCTGTTGTTTGTTATACTCATAAAGTTCTATGGTCATCACTTGTGTTCATTAGCTTAATTTTATGATCATATAATGATTAAGACAGTGAAGAAATAATCACATAAATCAAGTAATATTAATATCAAGAATAAGAGGGAGAAATCCCATGATGATTAAGATATATTTAAGCTGTGAATTGTTCTAGGACATTTAAGCTGTAAATTGTTGTCCTGATGTTATTTTGCCTTTATGGCATTGATGAGCACTTTGGTGCAACTAAGATGAGACTTAATCGGCCTCATGATCACTTTGGTGAAATTATGGAATGAGGATAATTTACATTGATGGAAAGATAAGAACAATGATGTGAATGTTTAAAAATAATATAATTAAGTAACTTTTTAAATGTTTCTCACGATGATGGACCTTATGGTCATTATGGGCTTCTTAGAAATGATAGGAGTTTTTCGCATGACGTTCCTGATGTGGGTATTTATATGGAAAATGCATATCGTAACATTTCTTAATTTATTAATGTAATAGAATCTAAAGTGTGATGATAATTCCTAATGTTAATTCATGTCAATTTTATTTAAGTTCAAGTATATATGCTATTTTTTTACTTTTATAAAATGTATCATGCTTCTTACTGATGTATGTCTCTATTTTCGCATGATCGTGGGACAAGATGTGCATAGATCAAGGATCAAAAGAATTTGAATCGAGTGCTTCAAAGTAGACTTTCCAAGACTTATCTTTATGGGGTGTCATTTACACCATAGAGGTTCCAATATAAAGTTTCCAGAGAAGATTTATGCCTTAGATTTGTTCTACCTTTCTTATATTCGATTCTAGTTCAAAGATGAGATAGTTTACATTATAAGTTTTCTCTTACAAAGACCATTATATGAATCTATATTTTGAATTAATTCATGGTGTTTCATTTATCTTGTTTCTATGTATAACATGTGTTGTAACATTCCTCCAAGCTAGATTTCCTATGTTATGGACAACATAGGGTTTGCTTCCGCTAACATATATGTACTTGGAGGGACTTTACAATGTCATAATATAGCAAATTAGTAGATGTACACCAGGCAAAAAAAATCCATATTCATATGTTCTTACCCTAGGTATATAAGGCATAAGTGAAAGATATTAGAAATCAAAGCAGAGGTCTAGTCGGGAGACATAAGTTTAAACAAGGATTGGGGTTATGTGCCTAATGTTTTTGCATAGTTATATTAATTCTAGAATAGCATATAGCATCCTCTCTTTTGTTCCCACTTGTTTATGGTATGGGGTACAAGTTTATGGGGTTTTGTATAGGGAATACTATGTGTATAAAACAATGCTTGTCTAGCCCTTTCAACTTCATGTGGTATAGGACATGTATAGTAGGTAGGTGTTAGGATAAGCATAATAAGACATGTCACCTCTAAATATATGACCAGTTGGCATGTATCAAAACGAAATAAAGAAAATAAGAGTTGGAATTAAAAGTTTGAGACATATAGACACCTAAACCTAATTAGATACATAGTAAGACCAAGAATGCATACAAAGGGTAGATAATTTGACATAGATAAATGAGTGGATCACACACATGATATGAATATATGTCTTTTACTAATTCGATGATTACGTTTCATTTGGAACACTATGAATTAGTGTGATACTAATTAATCAAGAAATCATGATAATCATGTTTAGGTGTAAGAAATCATGCTATGTTGATATAGTCCTCTCAGACATGTTATGTGGGCCTCAACTGACCTTATAAGTATTTTCGATGCATTTAAGAGAGAGAATATTTGGTTGGACCCCAAACATGCACGATCTAGAAAGACCTCGACCATGCAATACCTAGAAAAACAAGATGTTTTGTTACTATATGATTATTGGCTAGGAATAATTTGTTAAACAAAATGGGGTGAAGATTGCTCTTAGTTGTAACTCAAACTACCCCTTGGTTGCTATAAGGTTCATTCATATTTTACAACTTATGTTTCAACAGACATCCACTTTCTTTACCATGCCACATAATTTTTGTTTGGTCCAATAGGGTCAAATATATAAATATTACCATATAGGTATGAAAAAGAATGATTATGACCTCTTTTATGTTTTCAATCTATCCAACCCAATTCCATGATGTTCATTGCATGTGTTGTTATATATAATTATACCATATTAGAAAAGTTGAAAGTTATAATGTCGTAATAGGAATAAGGTTAATATCCATTGTCAATGACTACTAAAATAATTACTAGATAGTTATTTATTCACTTATTATATGTACATTCTTATTCCAATGTGATAAGTATTATTATAATAGGTTAACTAGTCTAAGGTTATCATCATGTCCACATTTATTCCTATCATGTTTTCTTTTTCTATACAATATATACATGTGTTCTACTTTCTAACATTCCATGGTACATATCTATTCCATTCCAATATTAACAGCATGCAAGTTATATTTATCCATTCTTAGATATTATGTTAATAACATGAATTCAAAGATGTAGCTTTGTGCACCAGCCTGTATGTACCTTGAGTCGGTAACACGTTCTTCACTTATTGGTTGTACCTGGATATATATATTTGTTGTCTTTGGATTAGCCCATGATGTCCCAATAGGTGGTGATTCTTATCGCTGGAACTGTGCAGGGTTTATCCTTGTACTAGGTTTGTTTCAACCTTCCAATGCCATGAATGGTGTCAGGGTAGGGAGGAAGTTCTTGGTAGTATTCTATAGATAATCTAAAAGATCATGATGGAGGTGATGATGTGGTTTAAAAGTGTCGGCAAGTTTGCTGCATTATAGAGGAATAAAGAAAGTGAGGAGGAAGTGGTGGCATCATGGTTCTCTCTCTTGTAGTGGAATCTGCAAATGTTGTTTCTAACCTCGATGGGGGTGTTTGGGGAGTTACACATGTTATGGTGAAGTCAAAAGATTATGTGTTCGACTCTCTAACTTCATGGTGAGGTCTCATGAAGTAATCATCATTGGGTGTAGGCTCTACCAATATCCTTCATCCTTGGCATTTCTGTTAGTGAGGATATTGATGGCTTGGCTCGTGAGGTGGCCAAGTTACTTGGTGAGATTGAATCATCGGAGATGGGGGTGGATTGGGTTCTAAGGTGGTGACTAGAGGCGACAGTGTTGGGTTTGTAGGGCTTTGTAGTGTGGGGATTCTTGCCTTCTGGTCATAGTTGGGTTATGAGTGGTATATAGGTTGGCGGGATGGTGATTTTGGGGTGTTGAGGAAACCTCCATGGCTAGAGGGAAGTGGAACAATGAGTTACTGGCACCTATGAGGAGGTGTATGACTTGGTAACAACCATCATCACCATTTCTAGTTAGGTTGTAGAGTGTCAGGGTGGAAATGATAATTGTCACTAGTGTTCATGGTGTGGTTTGAGTTATTCAAAATCGAAAAGGACATATTATGGTGTCTAGTTGGCTAAAAGGTGGGAAAAGAGATTTTCATTGTTCAATAATGGCATTTGCTAACTCAAGATGAGTAGAGTTGACATGGTTAAGGAAGAGTCCACTCTTAATTTGACCATAAAATGGAATTAGATATTAATTTGTTTTTTTGGTTTACTCTTTAATTTCTTTAGATTTAAGAATTTATAACTCTTAATTTATCAATCCTTTTGACCTAAAATTTTAATCACACCTTTAATTTTCACTAATCTAGAGTTCAAAAATACTAAATCACATACTCATGATTTTGAGGTTTCTAAAAAAATTACTTTCTTAATCAATACAATAATAATTATCTAATTGCATTTTCATGTGATCTAATGCCAATAGTCAATAATTGGAATCAACTACCTAGTTTTCGATCCTAAGTGGGTGACTATGTCAAAATGAGGGAAAATTGTATTTTGGTTCTCAAAATTCAAGAGAATGTAATGTAGTGTGATTACAAATGGGAATTTAGAACAAAAGGTTTTCAATTTGAGAGGATCATGTATAATAGCCCCAAATTAAATTGATTACCAAAATTTGGTATGTTACACGACCACAACCATACAAGCTTCATCGTGCTTTATTCTTCCACTATACGACTCTTATATTTTCTTGTTTATGTGTTACTTATATATGTTAGTAGTCCAAGTAGTCCTACATTAACTTCTTTCTTATATCCCAGTCTCATGATGGTATCAGATCTAGTGAGGGGCTAGGGGATTGAGAAGCACCCATTCTCTATGCTTTGATGAATCCTCATCATCCTTCAATTATTCTAGGGGAAGGGTTCCTCACGTCTAAGACCTTCTTGCTGTAAGGGTACTGTCAGTACATGTGTTTGCCTTGGATATACATTTTAGGGTCTTTGGAGGTGTACTGATAGTATTGACATGCCACGAGGAACTCTGAATCCAAAGTTTGACATCTTATTGAGACTCATAAAACTATCTTAGAAGTGTACTAATAGAAGTGTTTAAACATCTTAGATCTCTTTGTTAGGAGTTGAATATGTTTGAGGCATCCTTGTTGTAGTGGGACCCCCTTTGTTTAACAAGGTAGAAGTTGTATTCACCATTGGTAGGGCACTAATTAGATTTTGTTAAAGATGTTAAAGTTCATTTACATCCTATCTTGTGAAGTTTATACACTTCTTGAAAATCTATCGTGAGAATTATGTCTTCCAAAAATAATCAACAAATAAATTTTGAATATATTGAACAAAAAATCCAAAATTGGGAAATCCCTAAAGTGCTTATAAAAGATATTTACATTAAAGTAATTTTTAAGATCATATTTGTTTACTATATTAAAATAATAGAGGAAACCGTCTCTGCAAAATTGACACTATAAAGTCTAGAAATCCTCACTAAAAGGACATAGATACTTCATAAAATAACACAATGTTCCATTACCTACAATTAGGGTTGGTCCAAGTATTAGGCAATGCTCTAACTAGAAAAGGAATAAATTACTCCATTACTTGTTCTTGGGATATTGTAGGTATCTAATGTTCACCGACTCAAATGGAATAGGCTCATCCACTATTTTATGCTTGAGAGATTGTAGGCATCTAATGTTCACTGACTCGCTGTTAGGGTTAGTTGACTCTAGAATTTTTTATGGGCCAGTATATTTTGATGCTTTTCTAAATTTCTCAGTATCCTTAACTGTCCTAAGACTATTTAAATTCTTAAAATTGAACATACATACTTTAGGGTTTCATTCTAGTCCATCTTCAAAAAAAAATTGTCATATGCTATAGAGGTATGCATTAAATCGATGCACACAATGCCACCACAATTAAACATTTGTCCTAAAAAGAGCATAACAACAATGTTCATCAGAAATATTAGAAATAACATAGTCCCCCCCCACAAATCCTTGAACTGGGATAACATCAATTACCAATGCGTTAGACTATTTCCCAATCCAACCATCCTACACTATTGGAAAATGAATAAGTTGATAATGTCATAGAACATCTAAATGGAGATGTTGAGATAAAGTTTCTATCATCAAATAGAAGGATCACTCTTGACACAAGATGCTCTACACGTTCTTCTATGATATTTGAAATCCCTAGCTCCCTATTACGCTTAGGGGATTCCACCTTTGAGGAACCTAAAACTTTGATGACATGAGACTATCTACCCAAGATAGTATAGGAACTACGTCACAATACCACTTTGTAGTCCCCCCCTAGAAATAAAGATGGGGATGAAGTAGGAAAAGATAAGCTAGATCCCACACTTTGGCTTATAGGATAAACTTATCCATTCTATGAAACTACATGTTCTTACTATGAACCATCAATAACAAAATTTACCATATGTACTTATAGAGCAAGAATTTTGAATAGACAAAAGGATCATTTTGAAAAGATTTTCTTTATGAAAAGAATAAAGCAAAAGATCATTGGTTTTTTTATCACTACAATGATCAAGCGAGAGCTCATTCAAGAACAATGGTATGATCACATGAAGGATGTTAGGAGAAATATTCTATTTTTTAATTGGTTCAACAAAAATCACATCAGACCATACCTAAAAACTTCAAAAAATATGACTATCACAAAAGCCTCAGTAACATGGAAACTAGGATTAAAGGATAAAGAAGTAGAATCAACACATCCTCCATTTGAACCCATAATGTTGTTAAAGAAAGAAATACCAGTCAACCCTATTCTCGTGATTGAGATTAGACTAGAACCTACAACTTAGAGACAAATTGTTGGTGTAATGCAAAAAAATAATTATACCAATTCTTACTTCCAAACTATTGATAAACAAACTAATAAAATAGAATCCATACTCACTGAAGTTAGATCAACCTTTCTCTCTTTGAAAAAATGATCTTAGGAATATTCCCACCATTATGCCAACTACACTCTCTAAATATGTCAACCTAGGTAAGAGGGATCTTATTAATTTTGATAAAAACCTAGAAGGCATAACTAATGAAATTAGAAATTGACTACAACATTGAAATGTAAGTAAAAAAATGTTTTAACTCAAGATGACTCATCAAAAGATGAGCTTAAAGAAACAACTTCTGAATAGATTCTATCTTTTGAAAATAATTTGAATGACACCATAAATAAAATAGGGTTCTCAAAACCTAGGTATTCCAAGATAAAAATTTATGATAACACACCAATCCCTGTCGAGCTACAATTTGAAGGAACTCATGACCTTGCTCTAGTTCACTTTGATGGACAAGCCCTCATAAATGGATCAATTATTTGAGTATCAAATCATGCAAACATGCAGTTAGATGCTTATCTATGCCACTTCATGTAAATCCCATTAAAAAATTGAGCATTCTATTAACAACGTGATTGTTTCATCATTTACTGTGCAGTTGAAAGGATGGTGGAGTAATTATCTCAATGAAGAAAAAAGCTTGAAATTTTGTATACCACTAAAAGGGATGATAGTGGGAATAAAATAAAAAGTAACAAAAATGATAATTTCAAACTATCAGAAGCATATATATCGACAGAAAATATTGATGTTTAAATGTCATCTGTTCTAGCAAAAAATATTTTTGAAGAAATTATCATTGGAACACCCTCTTCAATAAAGAATATTAGTATTGATAATGAGGAAATATTTGTTATGGTTCAGGGAAAAAATAAATTTTAAATTTTGAAACAGACTTGAAGCTTATCTTATTAACAATGTAAGATTTTTTATAGCTAACAAAACTAGTTTTTTTCACAATATTTGGAAGTAAGTAAAAGCTAAAGGATGCTACTCGTGATTTAAATTATTCTTGTACTACCTGATAAAATTTCTCTCTATAGGAAATGGCAACAACCTCAAGCTCACGGTCTAATTTGATCCTACAAGTGAAATTATCAATTAATATTTAAAGCATTGATTCTCATAATTAAAACTACAAAAACCAGGTCGATCACATGAAAAATAGATCTAAGGACATAATAACTCTAAAAGTAAGAGATACTAATCATAAGGCAATGAAACTTGCTTTACTCTGGAGAAAATTGACCTTTCTAATGATATTATTCAAAAATATTTTCCTAAGAGATTTATTTTTTCCAAATATGGTTGGTAAAACCATAATATATTATGAGACATTGTTCATAAAAACAAAGAATGCAAAACTTACACACTACTCCAAGGAGATCTCTACATAGATTGAGCTCAAGTATTCTTCGTTAAAGATTAAAAAAAACCCTCAATCTCATCTAATAGAATATATACGGGAATCCAACATTCCTGAAAAAAAAATCAAAAGTGACCTTACTCAACTCTATTATGACTATTGGGGCTATCATGAAGCCTATGAGAATGTTATGTACATAGAAAACAAAAATTACAGGAACACATGGTCTGCAAGGTTCACACCTCAAATAGATATTCCTCAATAGTGGATATCTATGTTTTGTTCAAGATTTGTGCATGTTAGAGAAATCTTCCCTAAAACGTTGAATACAATTATACCAATAGGAAAGGATGTAGAATAATGGGACAAAGTTATAAACTATTTTTCCCTCTACGGACTACCTTAGATCTTTATATGGTCTTTGTATATTTCCACCTGCTACTATGCAACCTTGTTCACCAAGAAAATAGAACTCAGATGATGGGAATAAAACATTATTGATATTTGAGAAGAGAGTACATCTACCAAAGATTGTTCTCAGTGAAATATTTTATGAATAAGTGTTAGAATAATCAAAATAAAGGTGCACTAGACTACATAAAGATCTTACTAATGAAACAAGAGATATGTACCTAGAACTACCTGAAGAACATACATAATTATTGGTATTCCAAGAATTAACTAGAATAACAAAGAAGTAATAGAGACATAAAATTTCATCAAGAAAGAATGTTCATTATGAAAAAGAAGATGAATTAATAATTACTATTCAAAATTATAAATCAACTATAGTAAGGAATCTTAACTGTTCTAAAAAAGAATAAAAATTATAGAAAGAGCACTATGCAAAAGAAACTTCACTGTTCTAAAAGGGCTAAACTATTGCTACCATAGAAAGGGAATCTTAACCATTATAGAATCAATCATGGAGTAGATATGGACATCACTAGAAGGGTCTCTACTAAGGGAAAATCAATATAAATAGCCCCCAAGGGAGAAAGGAGAGGCAAGCTAGTCTAAGTAATTTCATGTATACACACTTGCTCCTATCACTTCTCCTCTATCACTCTCTCTCCATCATTAGTAGTTACTTGTAGTAGGATACTTCTCTTGTAATCTCTTCTTCTTTGTGTTCTTATATTGTGTAACCCCCCTTCTTCCACATATTGTAACCACCACTTCCATCAATAAAGATATAGTAATTTTATGTGCTTAGTTATGTGTGTTTGTATGCTTGTGATATGTCATGTGCACTTTTGTGACTCTTATGTGCTCTGTCATGCTGCAACAATTGTGGTTGTGAGTCATCATGATTCAACAATAAGACCCACTCTCGTCGCACATAAGCCTCTTTTATTTATTTATTTATATGTTACTTATATATGTTAGTAGGATAAGTAGTCAAACACCAGATTTCTTCTTATATCTCGATCCCATTTTGGTATTAGATCTAGTGAGGAGGTAGGGGTTTGACAAGTACATATTATCCACTTTTGGTTGAGTCCTCATCGTGCTCTTGTTCCTCTCATATAAGGGTTCCTCAGGTCTGAGGCCTCCTTGTCGTACTGGTACTGTCAGTGCCCATGTTTTCCATTGATAGGAATTTGAGGGTCTTTGGAGGCATGTTGATACTACTAAAAGGCCACTAGGAACTCTAGAAGTAACGCTAGAAATGTTATTGAGACTCATTAAACTGTGTTAGACGTGTAACAAGAGAAATGTTTGAAAGTCTTAGATCTCTTTGATACAAGGTGACTAGGTTTGAGGCCTCATTGTCGTAGTGTGCTCCTCACAATTTCACAAGGTTGAAGTTGTATTCACTATTGATAGGACGCTATTTATCTTTTGTTAAAGATGTCAAGGTTGTTTAACATCCTATCTTTTTAAGCTTCTGTACTTCTTGCTAAATATATCATTAGAACAATGTATGTTAAAAACATTGAACATTTTTTTTAAAAAAATATTAAAAAAATTCATATTGGGAAATGTATAAAGTATCTATAAAATATATTTCCACTACAAGAATTTATATACTCATCTCTTATTATTATATAAAAACAATAGAGAAAACCATCTAGGTAAACTTGACATTAGAAAGTCTACAACCCATCACTAAAAAGGAAATAGATACTTCAAAAAATAACACAAAGTTTCATTACCTACACTTAGGGTTGGTCCAAGTATTAGCCAAAGATATAACAAGAAAAGGAATAAATTCCTCCATTCTTTAATGCTTGAGATATTGAAGATGTACAAATTTCATTGAATTTCTATTAGGGGTTGGTCAAATATGGCCTTTCAAATGGGTCATTCTTCTTTAAAGCTTTTCAAAATTTCTCTATATCCTTAACTAACCCATGACTATTGACATCCTTAACCTTGAACATCCAAGATTCAAGGATCCATTTGGACCCATATTCATAAAATGTTGTTTTATAGGGTATGTTTTAAAGAGATGAACAAAGTGACACCACAATTTTCCACTTTTTCCAAAAAAGGGCATAACAACATTGTTCCTCACAAATATTAGAAATAATGTAGTCACCACAAAATGTTTAAAATAAGATGACACTAAATTACCAGAGTGTTGGTCTCTTAACCAAGCCAACAATCCTACATCATTGGAAAATGAAGAAGTTTACTGATAACACCAATTTTTGTGATGTTTTAGACTGTTTTTCTGTTATCAAAACTACCCTTTTTAGCTATTTTCCTCTCTTTTATATGCACTTTCATAATAATTGGCCGAGCAACGCTCTTAATCCAATACTTCCATCTTTTGCAGAATTTTCCTCCCATTTTGACCCAATAAGGCCATCCCGGCCCACAAGCAATAAGTCCAACCTGCATCGGTCCTCCAACGGCCCGATACAAGCACTGCCCGACAGGGTGGCGCAACGCAACGACGCGCGACACGGGGATGCTGCGCAAGAAGAAACTGACATACGACACGCCCTTTACCCGACAGGGAGCCGAAGCTCGCCACGACAACCCAGGCTTGTCGCGCGACACAGGCCACCCACCGTCAGGCGCCGCCTGTCACGTGACCGACAGCTGAGATCCCTGTGTCGGGCGATATGTGTATCGGCCGTCCACCAAACTCGCAAATACGGAGGACATGTGGCGCTTCGAGCACCATAACTTCCCCCAACCGCTGCCTATAAATAGCAGCTACAAGGAGCCGAAAAGGGGGTTGGGGAATTCAAACAGTTGGGAGCTTTGAGTGATCTTCGGAGGAAACTACGAGAGCAGGAGTATCGCGCCCCAGTGCTCATGTCGGGCAACTCTAGGTGAGCCCTTCCTCCTCCTGAGAGGGAGGGGATGATTCACTTCGGACCGTCTCGGGCGACACTGCGGGCAGATATCGGCCAACGACGATGCGCGACGCAAGTGCCCGACAGTCGAACGCGTCGCTCCATGCCCGACACGATATGGAACCCGATATGCTTCGCCCGTCATGCGTGCCTCCCGACTTGAGCGTATCGGCCAGGGTCCTTGAGCGATACAGTCGGCCGTCACGGTGTGCCGCTTGAGAGAGTGTACCGCCCGACACTACTGTATCGGGCTAGGCTCCTGTCCGGTATCGAGCTGAAGAGCCACAGAAGTCTATCGCCCTTCTACATCAAGAAGGCAACCTCTATCTTTAATTTTGTTATTTAAATTCCTTCCTTACACAATGTATTAAGACCCTTAATGTTTATGGAAATAGAAAAGCTTAATCACTTGCTGCTCTATGCTCAGTGCAATATGTTGGATGACTGCTATGTTTGATATCTGAACTCTAGCTTGCATGTTTGGATCGTGTTTCGCTTAGCTACCGAATCGTGTTTTCCCATCGCAACAACTTCGAGAGTTGTGTTGCAGCTCTAGTGTTTGGTCCGATTCTGGAGTACGAGAGTGCCTGGAATGGAGTTGTTTCAGTAACACTCCACCCTAACTTAAAGCCCAACAACCTCAAGAGGGGTGTTGATGTTTGGTTCGAGGTACCCGCTCTGAGAGGAGGGGTGCAGGATGTTGCTGGTGCTGCTTGTTTTGTTGAAGTCTTATCCTTCATACCTTGCTCTAGCTCTAGTTTTATGTTTCTATTTCTGTTGCATCAAAACCCCTAAAAACTTAAATCTTTCTAGTAGCTCCATTTGGAGATAGTTTTGTTGTTCTGTTTGTGGAATCTTACGGTTTCCCTTCTAGGGAATTTATTATCTCTTTATACTTGTTGGAGTGTAGCGTGTCGATTCTGGGTTCTCAACGCTACCACCCTTGTCCCTGTGTTCAACCCCCGTATATCTACTTCGACCCCGTAAGAAAAGTTGCGGGGGCCTAGAAGGATTCGGTTTTATAAATGTAAAATCTCGACTACCTCATATCTGCCTCCACTTTTGGACGCGCGATTTAGGCCGGTCAACTTTTTGGCGCCATTGCCGGGGACAAGGCAAAACGGAACTGTTGACGAATCCGAATCCACTAACTACACTCCCGTGCCTCAAGCTTAGAAATGAGCTTGACATCACTCTTTTCTTTCTTTTATTATTATTATTAATTATTCTTTGCCTGAAATGAATAACTCATATTATTAAGAATAACTGATTTCCTAAAACTTGATTTTTCGTGCTGTTTTAGGTACTCTGAAAAATAGTGATCTGTCCCACTGAACACCAACTCCAACCGTCATGCCACCTCGCATGGAGCCACCCATTTCTGAAAATGAACGCCAAGAGAGGAGGCATGTTTCGCCTCCACCTGAAGGCAACGACCGGTACGACGGTAATGATCAACAAGAAGATCAAGGATCGGGAGATCATGAGGAGGACCATCATCGACACAGACATCGCCACCGGAGGCATAAAAGAAATCACAACAATCAGGAACGATGCCAAAACGACAGTGACAGCGACGACTCAGAGGAAGAGGAGAAGACACTAAGAGAGTTGGCATCCACAAAGGCCAACAACTCTCGATGTCCTGTCGTTATTCCGCGTTTCAACGCGACAAATTTCGAGCTCAAGCCATCCGTGATCTCAATGATCCAGAATAAAAGCTTCAGGGGAGGTTCTAAGAACGACAACCCCTACCACCATCTAGATGCTTTCAAAAATATATGTGACACCATAAGGATGAGGGGGGTTCCCCAAGAAGTCATATATTGCAAGGGCTTTATTTTCTCCCTGGAGGACAAAGCTTTATCATGGTATCTTGGGTTGCCCCACCAATATCTAAATGGGTGGGGAGCACAGGCTGACGCGTTCATGAACAAATTCTACCCCACAGAAAGGACTGTGAGAAACCGGCAGAAAATAACCTCTTTCATGCAGAAGCCTAATGAGAGTCTCCGTGACGCCTGGGAGAGGTACCGAGAATACCAGAGGGATTGCCCCCACCATAATTATAAGAAGGGCTTCCTAGTCACCACCTTTTATAATGGTCTAACCCCCGATGAAAGGGTGTCACTTAATGCGGCAGCGGGCAGTGACTTCCTTTGAAAGAAACCGAGCAAATCTAAAATGATCATTAAGAACATGGCCGAGCTACATGTCGGCGCTGATTTTGATAGATCCGACAGAGGATAGGTTAAAAAGGTAGGTGAGGGTCCTCTCTTGAGTCCAAGGTGCTGGAGTCCATTACCTCGCAAATACAAAGAATAGCTACAGATGTTAAGCAACTGAGGGAATCTGGCGGGAAAGGAAAGAAGCAAGTCGAAAAGGTGATGAAATGCATTACCTGCGGTGAAGGAGGGCATGGTGTAGATAATTGCATCTACACCAGACCAGATGCGGCCAGTGACACGGACTCTGAAGGCGAAGAGACTGAAAATGTCTCTTTTGTAAGTTTCAAGGGGCCAGACCTCCCCGGCTTCAATTACGGCAACAAGGATGCGGCTGAGAACTCTCACCAGCTGCATGCTTCGTCCAAGCCGTCGCAAGCCTTCGAGAAAAGAGGGGGCCGAGTCAGTATGCTAAGAACACCCAGTTTCATCTAGCCAAGGGGAATTTCCAAGTACAAGGTAAATATCAAAGGTCGAACAAAGAACAGGACAAGGGCTCGAGCCAATCAGACGTAATTGGCTAGCTCTTCGACTTCGCAAAGAAGCAGGACACCATCAACAATCAATTAGCGCAAAGTGTGCTGTCGAATTCCGGCGTGTTGAATTCTTTGCAGGTACAATTGGCGGACATGCAGACGCACCAATGCCAAATGGACCAGCAACTAACTCAGTTAGACGAGATCGTGAAGAACCCGTCAGGGAAGATACCATCGAATACCGAGACTGCTAAGAAGGCGGGTCTGTGACCGCAGAGGCAAAGATGAAGATGTAGGAAGAAGAAGCTGAATGCGTCCAGCTAAAGATGGAAAATGCATCGCTTCTTGGGAGGCAACCCGAGCTGTCTTTTAAATCCTTAGAATAGGATGCTTTTACTTTTCTACAAGAAAAACATTACAAACATTTGGGATGTAATAAGGCCCGAGTCAGTGCATGTGCCACATGCGCTGGCTCTGTTTTATGGGTCACCGCAGTATTTTATAGACCAGGATGGGTAATACTATCTGAGGTCGAGACCTTAGCTTCGGGCCAGTGATGTTTTACTCATCGACCGCTTTTGTTACCCCGATTTGTTTGCAAGTTTCTTTTCTTTCTTTCTTCTAATCTTTGCTCTGAAGGTCATATCGGGCGGCTATCCAACCGGCATGATGAATGCGCCCATATCAGGCGAAGGTATTTCGGGCATCACAAAGGCTGCGACGGATGACATTCCTAGATGGCATACACCTGTGATAGTCGTGCCAAAGGACTGATCACCCTTACGCCGATGGATGGACTGCCCGTCTCAGGAATGACCTATCCCAAAGGCCAGCATGGATCCCAGAATTACCAGTCTTACTCCCGGTCGGGACGGCCATATAAGGGACCGTAGTATTACCTTATCAGGCTACCACCTTACTGTTTTCACCTACCCGTGTCGTGTGTTAATTTTCTGAGTTGCTCCCGTGTCGCGCAAGAATGCCCTACTCTCGTGTCGTGTGGAAGTACAGATCACACCAAGCCTTGTATCGCCCGGTATGGATGTCGCGCAACGTACCTTTTATTCACGATTGCCTGATACACCATGTCGGGCGACACGCTGTTTTCCTTTCAAAAAGACCTTATCGGGCATCTTATCCTATCGCCATCTTATCGCCCGACACACCCGTATCAAGCGACTGACCTAACGTGTGTTTATCGCCTTATCGCCCTGTTCATATCGCGTGTTTGATCTTCTGACACAGCGGGTGATACCCACCTCTAGTATCGGACAGAAGGCTTCACCTCAAAAACCCGTGTGTCGCCCGATACCTGGTCGCACTTTTATTTATGTACTTTTTCAAATCATCAACATGTTTAATCGAGGTATTTTCTGATTGTCCCACAGGAATGGCCCGCGTCAAGACAACGGCTGTCCCCGTTGACTCACAAGGCAGGAGAGTCTACCCAGAGACTGCTGCTGAAGGGCAGACTGCCAGGCCTAAGCGCCTGAACCCAGGACCAGCCGGGGCATCGACATCAGAGAAGAGGGCTAGGGTTGGAGAAGTGGAAGCTCCAACTCCAACACTGACACCTCTAGCAGCAGCATGACTCCCGGAATTCTCGTCGGGGAGTTTTGAGCCAAGAGACGACGAGCACGCTCGCCGATATGCTGAACTAGCGACCAAGGTCTACCGACCTAGCAGGTTCTGCCATTAGGCCTCGTTTGCTAAACTAGGGATCGTGAAGAGGCTGAAGGGCGTCCTCACTGCGGCAGGGCTGAAAAAGATCTGCTTCAGCCGGTCTTCTTCTTACACCAAATTGACAAAGGAGTTTATGTCTTCTCTCCACCGGGTGAAGAATTCTGCGGCGGAGAGGGAAAAATTCGGCGGGCCAGACAGACTCCAGGCCCGACTTTACAACTCGGAGCACACTATCTCCGAGAAGCTGTTGAATCAGATCTTCTCTTCCAACGAGGAGGAGAAGAGTCTAATGGTCAACGGTGAGAGAATTACTGAGGGAGACGGGTTCAATCCCGTGGAGCTCTGGAGCAAGCTAACCGGCGAGTCTTCGTTCAAGCCGGGAAGAAAGATGGTGGCAGTGCACTCCTGCTTTTGGAGGATAGTGCACAAACTGGTGGCATGTTTGCTGTTCAGCAAGAATGAGTCCAGTAATATCTATACAGAAGAACTCCACGTCATGAGGTACATAATGGAGGGCCGAGTGATCAATCTCGGGCGGTTCTTGCTGAACAGACTGCACCCGATGAAAGAAGCCACCAAGGAGTACTGCATGGGCGGCATCATCAACCTGATCGCAGTAGGACTCAGGTACCCAAAAGAGCCGCGCAGCCTTTCGAGGACGCAAGGCGATGAGGTGATTGACTCCAAGTACCTGATGAGGACCAGAATCATTAGGAAGGAGGGGAGAGACTATTTCTACAAGTTTTCAAGGACGGACATACTCCTTCCACTCCCTCTATGCGCCGACTATGACGTAGAAAAACTGGGCTTCACCGCCGCCGAAATTGAAGCTGTAGCAAATAACGCAGCTCACACCACCACCATCAGGGCCCAGGAGAGGGTAGCTCCAGAGCTACCGACGACAACTGTTGGTAGAGTTATCGCCGCTCCATCTACATCAGCCACCGCCACAACAAGGACGGTGGTAGTTGAGAAAGAACCAGTGATCGTTGAGGTCACCGAGATAGAGACTACGGGAGTTATCGCGGGAGAGACGGCCACAGCCCCGTCACTGCTTCAAGACCTACAGAGGAAGAAGAGGAATTTCAGTAGGGCGACAGCAATGGGATGTTCAACGAGATCATGAAGGGGCTCGGAAGAACACCGACACCGCCGCCGAAGTCCCCACCTGCAGCAGTTGAGGAGATCGCCGACAGTGCAGAGGTGGAGCAGAGTCCGCCCTCACCACGGCCATCCCCACCTAGACGAGAAGGCAAGGCGGGGCAATTGCAAAAGTGCCGACGCCTCGCCCGGTGGCATATGGGTCGCGAACCATTCTGATAGATTCTACCTCACCTGGTAGACCATCGCGCGAGCAAGATGTCGCGAGGATGGAAGGGAGACCCACCTGAGCTTCCCCGTCGCTCGGAAAGATGCTCGGGCACGAGCTCGACAATTTGCGGTAGGTAATGGATATCAACTCTGACATTTGTATTTCCCTAACCTGCAAATTTGCATCTTTCCAAAACAGGCTGGATAGCCAAGAAAGAAAGCTGTTGACTCTAGCGAGCCTTCCCGGCGGACTAGAGGCCTTAAATGCAGTAATGCAACAAGTTCTCCAATGACTCGACAAGATCGAGGAGAGGCTGGATGGAAGTGACGACCATCCGCACCGAAGACAGCCGAGAAGGTCGCCGTCACCACCCAGCCGTGGCTCTCCTCCTTCTTCATCAGCTTCTCCTTCAGGAACAACGTCCTCCTCATCCTCCAGCAGGCGATCTTCAACACCCAAGGAGGGGACGCAACATAGCTCAGCCGAAGGAGCTCCAGCCGGACAAGAGAGCCCGTTAGGCTTGGGAGATGCAAACATCTCAGTCCCCCTAGATGAAGCCGAAGATGATAGCACATATATCAGCATCAGGGGAGACTCATCTGATGAGTCTGAGGGAGAGAAGGGGGATGTCTACACAGTCAATAAGAGACATCTTCCCCGAAGAAAACGCTCGATGGCGGACAAGTTCCGTGATAAGTCCCGTGAGCCATCCGAGATACCCTCTTTCGAGATGGCCGACTTCGATAGAAGAGCCATCAGACACCTGACGATCAGAGACCAGAACTTGCTGAATAAGGTCTTGAGATCGCATGAAAATGAAGATGACGTCGTATGGACCGACGACTACCTATCCGTGTGATGGGGAGTTCTTCGAAACATGTTCCGCACGCCGGCCTTCGTCGGAAAAAAGACTGTTCAGGGTCCTTGAAGGAGCTATAATAGAACGTACCGACAGTAGGACAGGTCGGAGAATAATATATACCGCCACCCCCACCTTGGCGAGAAGTCTGATGAAGGGAGATCCAGGCTCCCGTGCGGTGACCGACATATTGCAGCACATTGAAGAGCATAGACCAAACCTCGTGTTGGCCCCGTATAAACACTACAACGTGTGGTTCCTCTGCACGGCAGACCTCAGGAACCACGACCTCCAGCTGCTGAGCTGCAGCCGCAACGAGGTGCCATGCTCCGGGGGTGTTTTCTGCCGCCCGGAGGACAGGAAGCTGAGAATCCTGCCACTGCGTCTGCTACGAGCTATAAAGTAAGGAAGCCAACGTCATCAAGGTCCTTGGAACTTCTTTACTCTCTGAGACCTCCCCATCCAGGCAGAAGAGGGGAGTGGAAACAACGCTATCGTCATCCTGGGTGCCATTGAGGCGCTCAACACATCTGGAAACTTGGGAGTCCTCAAAGGCATGTCCTTCTATCAACGTAGGGGCATTTATGCCATGTTGCTGATCAAGGACAAGTGCTATTTCCGAGATGCAGGGGTACCGGAGCAGCTGCTGGACAGTGACCTAGAAGAAGACTCTTCTCAATCCAGCAGCTCCTCAGAAAAAGAAGAGGAAGTGGCGACCGTCACACATGGGGCAGGCAAGCAGCTGGTGGTCCTGAAGAAGGTGCACAGGATGGAGGACACTGCTTCGCCTGAAGCTTCAAAAGGGTTGATCACAAATTTCGACCGTTTTTCGTGTGCAACTCTCACACAGGAGAAAGTCAGTGTAATCCAGCTGAAGTTAGCTGATTCTACCCGTCGGTTGTCGCCTTTCAGGCAGGCGATGTCGTAGTCCCGGTCGATGATCTAAGGGACATGGTGAAGGAAGGAGGGTGCTTGGCTATAGTAGTTGCAGCCGCTTACATCCAGTATATACAGCCAAAGCTGGAACATGCATACATAGCCCAGCCCATGCTTTTTAACAACGTCTACCTCGCCAACAAAATAGGAGTGAAGCAAAATATTCTTGCAGAATTGAGAGGCGGGGTCCTAGGCACTATCTTCTTGCCAATTCTGTATTACAATCATTGGATGCTCCTAACTGTGTACACCCGGCAGTGAGCAGGAATTTTCTACAACAGGTTGGACAGCAATAAGAACCATCCAGTGCCGTGTACATCAGAACCTTTGACATCCGTCGAACGCCTGGTCTGAAAATACTACGACGAGGTGGAAAAGATGATCCAACCATTCATGGACATGCAAGGAGGCAAATGGCACGAACTCCAGTTCTGCCACCGCAGTCCGCAACAAATTCCCTTATCCAACGACTGCGGCATCTACGTCCTGGAATGAATAGCAAATAAAGAAACGTCTGACCAGCTCAACCACATCGGCTATCACAACAGAAGGGGTGAATATGTGTGGGAGCTTCTGTCTGATGCAGGTGCAACCTCACTGGAATAAGCATTACCTCACCTTATCTACTTCACAACTCTGGGACAGAGTTTGGAGCAAGTTTGGGGGGGTACCATGTACCAGTGAGGGAGGTACAAAATTTTGTCTGAATTTTCAAACTTAATCTTCTTCATTCTTTTGTCTCAAATTCTTTATTCTTTTATTCTTTCCTGTATCATGTGTACATATATATGTTCATACCAAATTTTTGAAAATTCTGCTTATCTTGTTCCCATGCATATGTACAAAGTTGCTATATTAGTAAAAACCTGATGCAACTGCTTGCCAAGTTCATTTTCTTTATGCTTAATGTGATGCAAGTTTGTTATATCTTTTCGATAATGCTGCTTCAAACAAACAGAAGATTACGTTTTTCCGTGCCAAAATTTTTCAAAAAATATAATAATCTCAAAAACAGCTAAGAGACAAGTATGGAGAAGGAAAAAGCTGCCCAAACAGCAAGAATCTTCTTGTTTCCCCTTTACCCAACAAAAATCCCAAAAAGAGAAAGTGGCCTTATGAGAGTGAATAAAAGCATGAGAGTTGTGCCCAATAAAAGAAAAGAAAAAAAATATATACACACTTGTTTTCTAAAAGTACCCATCTTTAGGCATGGTAGATCCAGGGCAGTGGTACGTAGGATGTGAAATCACTGCTCTAAAGCCAACTGGCTTGGACTGCAGGGACCACTTGCCCGTTAATGGACCCTTACTTGGATGGACTGATGGGAAACAAGAAGAAAAACCCAAAAAGCCTTAGACTACCCTATACACAACTTTCTACCCCTAAAATAAAGCTGTTTGGTGTGCAAGCTAACTTCGGAATCATACAACAAAGTCTCGTCGAAGCTGTAGAGAAAATTTTTACTGAAATAATAAGGCAAGGAAACGCAGGGTCTTTTGGTTGTAGTGAGGCAGCATTATCTCTAAAGGCATTACTATACTTGTTTTACCTCCTTGCCTGAAAGTTGTACCAAGAAAGAAGAAGCATCACAAAATAAAGTTATATATTGATTGAGGACAATCAAAACGCTAAGTTTGGGGGAGTTGATAACACCAATTTTTGTGATGTTTTAGACTGTTTTTCTGTTATCAAAACTACCCTTTTTAGCTATTTTCCTCTCTTTTATATGCACTTTCGCAATAATTGGCCGAGCAACGCTCTTAATCCAATACTTTCATCTTTTGCAGAATTTTCCTCCTATTTTGACCCAATAAGGACATCCCGACCCACAAGCAATAAGTCCAACCTGCATCGGTCCTCCAACGACCCGATACAAGCACTTCCCGACAGGGTGGCGCAACTCAACGACGCGCGACACGGGGATGCCGCGTAAGAAGAAACTGACGGATGACACACCCTTTACCCGACAGGGAGCCGAAGCTCGCCACGACAACCCAGGATTGTCGCGCGACACAGGCCACCCACCGGCAGGCGCCGCCCGTCACATGACCGACAGCTGAGATCCCTGTGCCGGGCGATATGTGTATCGGCCGTCCACCAAACTCGTGAATACGGAGGACACGTGGCGCTTCGAGCACCATAACTTCCCCCAACCACTGCCTATAAATAGCAGCTATAGGGAGCCGAAAAGGGGGTTGGGGAATTCAGACAGTTGGGAGCTTTGAGTGATCTTCGGAGGAAACTGCGAGAGCAGGAGTATCGTGCCCTAGTGCTTATGTCGGGAAACTCTAGGTGAGCCCTTCCTCCTCCCGAGAGGGAGGGGATGGTTCACTTTGGACTGTCCTGGGCGACACTGTGGGCAGATATCGGCCTACGACGATGCGCGACGCAAGTGCCCGACAGTCGAACGCGTCGCTCCATGCCCGACACGATATCGAACCCGATACACTTCGCCCGTCATGCGTGCCGCCCAAGAGGGTGTGCCGCCCAACTTGAGCATATCGGCCAGGGTCCTTGAGCGATATAGTCGGCCGTCACGGTGTGCCACTCGAGAGAGTGTGCCGCCTGACACTGCTGTATCGGGCTGGAGAGCCACAGAAGTCTGTCGCCCTTCTACATCAAGAAGGCGACCTCTATCTTTAATTCTGTTATTTAAATTCCTTCCTTACGCAATGTATTAAGACCCTTAATGTTTATGGAAATAGAAAAGCTTAATCACTTGCTGCTCTATGCTCGGTGCAATATGTTGGATGACTGATATGTTTGATATTTGAACTCTAGCTTGCATGTTTGGATCGCGTTTCGCTTAGCTACCGAATCGTGTTTTCCCGTCACAACAACTTCGAGAGTTGTGTTGTGGCTCTAGTGCTTGGTCCGATTCTGGAGTACGAGAGTGCCTGGAACGGAGTTGTTTCAGTAACACTCCACCCTAACTTAAAGCCCAGCAACCTCGAGAGGGGTGTTGATGCTTGGTTCGAGGTACCCGCTCTGAGAGGAGGGGTGCAGGATGTTGCTGGTGCCGCTTGTTTTGCTAAAGTTTTATCCTTCATACCTTGCTCTAGCTCTAGTTTTATCTTTCTGTTTCTTTTGCATGAAAACCCTAAAAACTGCTAAATGACTAAAACCTTAAATCTTTCTAGTAGCTCCATTTGGAGATAGTTTTCTTGTTCTGTTTGTGGCATCTTACTGTTTCCCTTCTAGGGAATTTATTATCTCTTTATACCTACCGGAGTGTAGCGTGTCGATTATGGGTTCTCAACACTACCACCCTTATCCCTATGTTCGACCCCGTATATCTACTTCGACCCCATAAGCAAAGTTGTGGGGGCCTAGAAGGATTCGGGTTTATAAATGTAAAAGCTCGACTACCTCAAATCTGCCTCCACTTTTGGACGCGCGATTTAGGTTGGTCATTTAGGATGTCATAGAAAATCCAAATAGAGATGATGAGATAACTTCCTATCATCAAATAGAAGGAATACACTTCACACGAGATCTTCTACAAGTTCTTCCAAGAAATTTGACATCCCTAGATCCTTATCATCCTTAAGTGCTTCCGACTTTGAAACACCTAGAATTTTGACGACATCAAGCATATCTACCCCAAATAGTCTAGAAATAACCTCACAATACCACTTATATCATTCCCCTAGAAATAAAGATGGGGATGAAGTAGAAAAAGATAACATAGATCGTACACTTAGGACACAAGTTTAACTATCTAGTCTATGCAACAACATGTTCTAGTTATGAGCCATCAAAATAAAATTTACCATAAATGCTTTTATAGAGCAAGAATTTAAAATATATAAAGAATTTTTAAGAAAAGATTTCATTTTTGAAAAAGAAAATTTTGATTGGTTCTTTGACCATACATTGATCAAGAGGGAACACTCATTAGATAACAATTGTATGATCACATGAAGGATGCAGGAGAAGTATTCTATTTTTGAATGGTTTGAAGAAAACCACATCACATCATTCCTAAAAATTTCAAAAAATATGTCTATTACAAATGCCTCACTAATATGGAAGCTAGGATTTAAAAATTAATTATTAGAATCAAAACATCCTCCTTTTGAACCCAAAAGGGTGTTAAATGAAGAAGAACCAGTGCCTCCTTTCTCATGACAAATATTAAACAAGAATCTACAACTCAGTAATGTAATGCCAAAAATTAATTATAACAATTCTTACCTTCAAATTATTGGTGAACAAACTAGTCAAATAGAATCCATAATCAAGGAAGTTAAATCCACCATTCTCTCTTTACAAAATGATATTAGGAATGGTCCCATAATTATGCCAACTACATATATCAAACTAGGTAAGGAGGCTCCTATTAAGTTTGGTAAAAACCTAGAACAAATAACTAATGAAATCACAAATTGACTACAACAACTAAGTGTGATTAAAACAGCTATAAATGTTTTAATACAAGATGACTCATCAGAATATGTGCCTAGATAAATATCCTCTGAAGAAATTTTGTCTTTTGAAATTAATATTAATGACACCATCAAGAAAATAGGTTCCTCAAGACCTCTATATTCCAAGACAAAAAGTTACAATAAAAGGACAATGCTTGTCAACCTACAATTTGAAGAAACTCATGGCCTCACTCTAGTTCACTTTGATGGACAATCCCTCACAGAATGGAATGTAGATAGGTTTTCTGAGTATCCAGTTATGAAAACATGCAGTCATATACTTATCTATGGTAGTGCATGTCAAGTCCATAAAAACTCTGAGAATTTTATTACCAACATGATTGTTTCATCATTTGCTGGGAAGTTGAAAGGATGGTGGAGCACATATCTCAATGAAGCCAAATTCTTGATTTTTTTATGCCACTTAAATGGATGACAATGGGAGTCAAATAAAAATTGGCAATAATGAAATAATCACTGACTTAGTATACACACTCACTGTCAATAAATTACAAAAATTCATGGGACACATTAGTACGGTAACCCAAAAAACTAGATACCAACTCATGAACCTTAGTTGCCCCTCTCTATCAAACTTCATAAGGTAGAAAGATGTATTTTTAACAAAAGTTCTCATATTCCCATTTTATAGTAATGCAATTTGGAAAGAAAAATTTATCTTTGGCCTTCCCCATATTTTTGCTGAAAAAGTTAGGGAAAATATTAGACAAAGTCACTATATCATAGAACACACATATTATGGGAAGATAACCAGAAAAGAGACAAAATAATTAATAAGAAGAATTCAATCCCTTGAGATAGAAAATATATAAAAGAATAAATTATATACACAACTTTTCCTACATACATTGAAGAAACATCTAATAGTGTAGAAGAACAAAGAAAAATGAAATCTATTTACGTAATACCAGAATATATCAAGAAAAATAGAAATACCAAATATTTTATTAAAATTGATGAAATGTTTTCCTAAAATAAATAGAACTTTTGTCTCAGTAGAGGATATCATTTATATAAGAGAATATTTAATCCCTAATAACTATAGAAAAGAAACTTTTGTCTCAGTAGAGGTTCACCAAAAAAAACTATAGTAAAGAAACATCTCATCTGGTCAATTCAGCCACTAATAACTATCTAAAAATTAATTGCAAACTACGAAACTCATATATATCTACAGAAAATATTGATATTAAAATGACATTTATCTGGAAGAAAAAAATTCTAAAGAAATTGTCATTAGAACATTGCTTTTAAATAGTATTCTGCCAATTAATATTGATAATGAGGGACTGCATGCTATGACTCAATAAAAGATAGTAATTTCAAATATAGAAAGTGACATGAAGCTTATCTCATTAACAAAGAAATATTTTTTGATAACTACTAGAGTTAACTTTTTCTCAAGATATAGAAGTAAGTAAAAGAAAAAGGATTCTACGTGTGATTGGAATTATTCTTGCACTGTTTGATAAAATTTCTCTCTATAGGAAATGGCAATGAACTCCATCTTAGGGTATAAACCTGATCCTCTAAGTTTCATTATCAATTATTACTGAAAGCATTGATTACCAAAATCAGAACTATTAAAATGAGGTCATTCAAATGATGAATAGACGTGGACAGCCATGAGTTTAAAAGAAAGAAAACTCTAGCCAAAAGGTTGTGACACTTGCTTTACATGAGAGAAAATTGACCCTTCTAAAGGTGTTGATTAAAACATTCAAAAATATTTCCATAAGGGATATCTGTTTATTCTGACCATAGTTGGTAAAACCTATATTATTATGAGAAAGTTCTTGCAAAACCAAAGAGAAAAAAAATTATGCACTACTCTTATGAGATCTCCTCAAAGATTGAGCTCAATTATTCTACTTTAAACATTGACAATAATCCTCACTCTCAAAGAATAAAATGAAGACGGGAATCCTAACATTGCCAAAAAAATTCAAAAGTGACATTACTCCATGCTAGTATAACCACTGGGACTACAAGAAAGCCTGAGAGAATTTTATGTACGTAGAAAATAAAGATTACAACCACTTATGGTCTATAAGGTTCATATATCAAATAGCTATTCTTAAATGGTGTATGCCTAAGTCTTGGTCATGATTTGGGCCTATCAAAGAAATGTTTTCTGAAGCATTAAATATGATTATAACAATATGAAAGGATGTAGTTGAAGAATGGGACAATGTCATAAATAATTGTTCTAGCTAGGTAGTACCTTGGGTAGCCAAGTGGTGTTGGCAAATTTGCACCTATTACTACCCATCCTTATTGACCATTATGACAAAAAAGACAAATGAATAATTAGTATTCAAATAGAAAGATCAAGTATTGTTAGATATCTTCACTATCCTCAGAAAGAAGAAAATCTAGAGAAAGGCCATCTTCAGTATGCAAAAGACATCACTTTTCCATAAAGAACTAAATATTTTGCTACTATAGCAAGGTAATCTCAACTATTGAAGACTCAATCATGTAGGAAACATAGACATCTCTAGAAGGGTCTCTACTAAGGGAAATTTACTATAAATAGACCCCAAGGGAGAAAGGAGAGGAAAGCTAATCCAAGTAATTTTGTGCATACAAACTTGTGCCTTGTACTTCTTCCTTAGTAGATTCTTGTAGCAGGCTATTTATCTTGTAATATCTCTTCTTTATGCTCTTCTCTTGTGTAACCTACCTTCTTAAACATATTACAATCATCACTTCAATCAATACATATATAGTAGTTTTGCATTCTTAGTCTCGTGTGTTCGTGTACTTGTGTTTCACTGTATGCTCTCACATGCCTCCATCATGTTACAATTGTTGTTCTGGTAGTGATTAATCATGATACAACAACAAGATCTTCATCATGTGCTCTCCTCCCATTGTAAGCCTTTGTTATCATCTTGTTAATGTGATATTATATATGTTAGTAGACCAAGTTGTAACATCTCAGGATTAAGGCCTCAGATAAAATGATCTTAAAAGGAATGATTAGACTACCCATATCACCAAGGTCCGCCTCCTTTTTAGGGAGCCCATCATTAAAACACTATATGGTTGAGTGTGCTCAATCTAGAGCAATATAAGGATGGGTGAGCAGTCATGATGTTGATCCCATCTTGTGTGTGAGTGAGGACAAAGTGTGCAGTCAAGGTCATTGGTGTTGTGGGTCCAATCGTCATTCCTAAAACTCTACTAGAGCCTTGGGAAATGGGTCCGAGCATTACAAATAGTATCAGAGCCATAGCCCCTCCAGTAGGTGGGCCCACATGGGCATGTGGCATGCTAGTCTTGAGCCATGCACTCCAGGCATGTGGGAAATGGTTTTCATGGTGATGTAGCCACCCTTGCACTGATAGCCGTGATTGACAGATGAGTGTCCATGGTTCATTCTGGGTCTGCACTAAAATGGGGAAATATAACGAGGTCATATATTTGATCCTTGATGAGGACGTCAAGAGTTTTAGTGGGGGGGATTGTCACATCCTAGGATTTGAGGTCTTAGACAAAATAATCTTAAAAGGAATGACTGGACTACCCATATGACCAAGGTGCACCTCCTTTGTAGGGATTCCATCACCAAAGAACTCCAAAGTTGAGCATACTCAGGTTGGAATAGTACTAGGATGAGTGACCAATTAGGAAGTTGATCCTGACTTGTACACGAGTGATGAAAAAGTGTGCAATTAAGTCCAGTGATGGTCTGTGGGGCTAGTCGTCATTCTCAAAACTATATTAGAGCCTTAGGCAGTAGGCCAGAGCATTATTGTAACATCCTAGGATTTGAGGCCTTGGATAAAATGATCTTAAAAGGACTGATTGGACTACCTGTATCACCAAGGTACACCTCCTTTTTAGGGATCCCATCACTAAAGAACTCTAAAAGTCAAGCGTTCTTAGTTTGGAGTAGTGATGAGATGGGTGACTAGTTAATAAGTTGATCATGACTTACATGTGAGTGAGGACAAAGTGTGCAGTTAAGAGCAGAGGAGGTCTTTGGGGCCAATCGTCATTCTTAAAATTATACTAGAGCCTTGGGTAGTGAGCCCAGGCATTACATATATCATAGCTATAACCCCTCGAGTGGGAGGGCACATGGGTATGTGGCATGCTAATTTCTAAATGTTTTCTTGAAATAGTTATTATTGAAATATATTCATTTTTTAATTCTTTATTTTTTATATTTTTCTTAATTTGTGTGGTCCATGCATGTTGGAAAGGGTTCTCCATGGTGATGTAGCCACCCTTGTGCTGATTGATTGGGAGTTGGGTGTCCATGGGCCATTCTAGGTCTATATTGAAAAGGGGAAATATTATGAGGCCATATAGTTGAGGCTTGACAAGAACTTCAAGAGTCTAAGTGGGGGAGATTGTAACATTGCTGGATTTGAGGACTTAGATAAAATTATCTTAAAAGGAATGATTAGACTACCCATATCACTAAGGTACACTTCCTTTTTAGGGATCCCATCACTAAATTACTCTATGGTTAAGTGTGCCCAACCCATAGTAGGACTAGGATGGGTGACAGGAAGTTGAACCTGGCTTGTATGTGAGTGAGGACAAGCCCTACAATTAATGCCAGTGGTGGTTTGTAGGGTCAATCATCATTCTTGAAACTCCACTAGAGCATTGGGTAGTGGGCCCGTGCATTACACAAGTAGTTATGCACTAGCTATCTTTTTATTTTTGGTCTCATTATGGTATTAGAGATAGTGAGGTGACATGGGATATAGAAGTGCCCATTCTCATTGTGCTCTTCTTCCTCTGGGGAAGGTTTCCTCATGTGCGAGGAATCCTTGTCATAGTGGTATTGTTGATTCCCATGTTTGTCTTATATAGGAATTTAATGGTTTTGGAGGCATGTCGATACTATGGACAGGCCATTAGGAAATCTGCATCCATAGCTAGAAAGCTTATTGAGACTCATAAGACTGTTGTAGAAGTGTAACAAGAGAAGTGTTTAAATATATTAGATCTCATTGATACAAGTTAACAAGGTCTGAGGACTCCTTGTCATAGTGGGCTCCCTATGTTTTAACGAGGTCAAAGTTGTATTCCGTATTTACATTCCACTGGTTAGCTTTTATTAAAGATATTAAAGTTGTTCAATATTCAATCCTATAAAATTTCTACACTTCCTACTATCTTAACTTAGAATGATGTCCATTAAAAATAGTTAACAAATAAATTTCGAAATATTGAACAATTAATCCAAAATTGAGAAATACCTAAAGTTCCTACAAAATATAATTACACTAAACAAAGTTTTAAAATCATCTATGATTTCTATATTAAAACAATAAAGAAAATCATCTCGATAAAGTCGACACAAGAAAATCTAAAAATCCTCCTAAAAGGAACCTAGATACTTAAAAAAATAACACAAATTTTCACTACCTAAACATAGGGTTGGACCAAGTACTAGCCAAATATCTAGCAAGAAAAGGAATAAATTCCTTCATTCTTTTATTCTTGAGAGATTGTAGGTATCTAAAGTTCATTGACTCTCTATTAGGGTTTTAGATGGGCCACTATATTTTAATGCTTTTCCGAAATTCTCAACATCCTTAATAGACCTAAGATTTTTGAAATCCTTAAACTTGAACATCCATACTTTAGTGTCTCATATGGATCCATCTTTAAAAACTATTGCCATATTCTATAGGTTTTGCTTTGAAGAGATGAACATAGTGACACAAAATCAGCCATTTTTCCAGAAAAGGGAATAACAATATTGTTCCTCACAACTATTAAAAATAATGTAGGTACTCCAAAACCATTAAAATGGGAGGACATTAAATTACCAAAGTGACAGACTCTTTCCCAAGGCAACCATCCTACATTGTAGCAAAAATAAGAAGTTGAGGATTTCATAGAGCATCCAAATGGAGATGTTGAGTTAAACTTTCTATCATCAAATAGAAGAATTACTCTTGAAACATGATCCTCTACAATTTATTCTAACATCTTTGACATCCCTAGACCCTTATCATCCTCAAGGTATTCCACCTTTGACACACCTAGCACTTTGATGACATTGAGAGTATCCACCCCAGATAGTCTAGAAACTATGTCATATTACCACTCTATCGTTATTCCTAGAGATAAAGCTACGGATGAAGTAGGAAAAGATAACATAGATCCTTTTAATATCCTCAATTTTGTGAAATTTAATTATTAAATGTAAGACATGAATCAATAAATCTTTTCCCTAATGATATTGTTGATGGAATAATAATATTAAACAAATTTGTGGCATGGGTGCAATCCATTGCCCAAGGGAGGCTGATGAGACTATTTGCATTGGAAATATGTCCTTGACAGACAAGACAAAGGAATAAGATATTTTTGTGTAAAAATAAATATTGATGAATTTATGAACTATTGGATAGCTAAAATATAAAATAATAGGCAAGTTTTAGAAGAAGAAAAAATAAGAAACATGGTATTCTAGACAATTAAAAGGGTAATTATCTAGCTAGCTTGGAAACACATGTTTTGAGACAAGAATTAGTATTATTTTGATCTAACTTTTGATATACGTGAAAATAATTAAGAAAAGGAAGAGAATTCTAGAAATTTGAAGAAAACAAAATTCTGTGAGATAATGGTATTGGGTTAAATAATGTTTAAAAGAGCAAGTTTTGTATGTGAAAGACATCCCTATAAATCCTAACTTAATAGATATATATTGGAAAATACATTATGATTTTCCTTGAAGTGAGGATAATTCATTTGGTGGAATATATCAAAGAGAGAGATAAAAGGAACTATCTAGATCCCGAATTATAAGTGTTTCCAAAAAAGACTAATAATCAATTATCTAATGTGCACCATAAAGTTATGTTCATTCCTTCATGACTTTTTTGTTGCCAAATATAAGTCCTAATAAGATTATGATATTGTATTATTGTGACTTTTGGTTTCATTAGAATAAAAGCTAAGATTTTTATAAATAGGAATGAAGGAGGACTATATTCTTTCCTAGGATTATTCCTTGCTTTCCCATAATATTAGTTGGTGCCAAATTATTGAATAAAGAGGAATATCATTGTAATACTTTTGGGAATGGGATAATGGTGTTCACTATACTATGCCTTTCCACTTTTGAGAAAGAGAAGAAAAGGAAAAGAGAAAGGAGATTATGAGTGGGTGTAAGTATATATACGGAAAGCATGCACACATAGTCACCCTAGCATACATACCTCTCCCTCAACCTTCCTTCCACAACTTGGTCATGTTCCTCCTTAGTAAGTTGGCCTCTCTCTCCCTTTGGCATGATGCCATGATTCCTACTAGATTAATAGCTTAGAAGAGGATAGAGAATAGATTTCTCCACCCGTGCTACTACAATCAACCATCACCCTTACACCAACCAAAAACCACCCTTTTCCCTTAACCTCTTGGTATAAATAGATCTATAATTCACTCTTGACCGTTCCCTTGTGATTCTAATGTGTTTGGGTAGAAATAGGGAGAGTCCCCTTGTCTACTGACATCACTATCGTGGAGGAAAGCTCCACAACTGGCCATGGCACAATGCCTTCCAGAGCTGCCAGGGAACAATAGGATGATGCAGTTCATGAAGTAGCAACCCTAGAAGTAGAGTTAAATGGTGTGCAAAAAATATCGTTCGTGTATAGGAGTCAATGACATGTGTTATGTCCTCTCGTGGAAACTGGTACCGCAACACCCCAACGCTAGACCTTGCACAATGGGCATGAGGATGTGGGCACGTCAGACTGCTCTCCATCAAAGAGACAAAAACTGGATCAAGCCCAATAAGGGTTGTGTAAGCTGCACCCAACCTAGATGTGCTAGGGCAGGGCCTGGCTAGATCGACACCCCAAATATAGAAGGGACCACATGGTCTGATCCTGGCGACAAGATGAATATCCAATAGCTCATATATTTTGAACCAAGGTAAAATCTTATTCACTCCATAATAGTTGCTAGCATAATCAAAATATGGGTAAATCATGTATAATGAGAGGAACATAATTAAAATATAGTTGAGGAAAAAATCTTATCCCAATTTTGGAATTAGTGAAATATGTGTAAAAATGGTGATTAACACATTAAAACCCTATATTTGTGTATTGAGATGTTTGAATATGCTAAAAACATTTAATTTGCCATAATTACTGATATTGTTCAACAAGATGAGAAATCAAGATAATCATGATGATTGTGATGAGTAGTGAAGAGTTATAATGTGAATAGCGATGCATATGAAAATATACTAACTTTTTATGTTGTTGGAAAATACGGGCACAAAGTATAGCAGTGGAAACAAAGTTTTATCTACTTGTATTCCCATAACAGTAAGATCGCGTCGATTTTGTCAACAACAATGTATTAAGAAACAGTGTTCGCGAGATATACCTTGTTGCGGAGCAAGTCTGGTGATGTCCACCTGCACGATATTGTGTAACTTTCCTGGCTTACATGGACGATACTTCTCTCCCATCTTCCAAATGCATCGCGGGAAGATCTGGTGGCACTCCTTTCATGCGGTGATGTACACAGCTCATAGGGCATATGGAGGTCGTTGACATCCTCCGAATGCAATCATCTCAGCGTCTGTGTCTCTACCTTGTCCACACGGATGGACTGGAACTCCACGTCGTGGTGCTCTCCTTTCTCTCCTGAGGGCGGTGACAGCTAGGGTTTATGTGCGTGAGCATAAATAGAAAAGCCTCTCAATATCTTGTAAAGATATTGGCCATTAAGCCCCTTTAAATAGGAGATGAAAGGAAATAGGGTTTCTTAAACCCATTGGTAAACAAAAAGACTACGTTAATTAAAATGCTTGTGGATTAATTAGAATATTCTGGAGCAAGTCTAGTGATAAAACTTACTTCTTTACAACTATTGACTAGTTACTCTTGGACGGTGGATGTGCAGCTCTTGGTCCTCACCATGTATAGCTATATGTGCAACCTCTACAGTGACTATAGTGGTCTCGCCACAAACTATAGGTAGACTTTTCTCTTCGAGCAGTAGCCAAAGGACTCCGGCCTCAGATTAGTCCACACAGACCAACTAGAACTCACAGACCAACTAGATTTCATTTAGTTCCCCAAGAATGGACATGAAGGAGTTGTCCCTCTCTTTGGTGTACTAGTCACCAACTTGCTCTCCCACCAAAAATGATCACTAGTTGTTTTTCTCCCATAGCTATATGTGCCTATCAAGTAGGACTTGCTTGGGTTCTCTTGGTCACCACAACCTGAGAGGAAAATCGTTATCAGAGGAACTAATTCTTAATTCTCTATGTTGTGCTTTTGGAAGCCCCCAATACCCTTCCTTTTATAGGTGGGGTTTGGGTTAGGGTTCCCAATCTGTATGGGATTGCATTGGAGTGAAAGGGACCAAAAGATATAGAATATTCGCAACCTGCGACAGCCAAAACGATCATATGCCACACCCAGACGGTCGTCTGCTATGCAAGACGGTCATCTCATACTGCCAAACGGCCATTTGGAAGCTTCCTCATTGTATACAAATTTGGCAATTTGGATTCCAATTAATATCACATATTTATTTACTTGCACTCCAAGTTTGTACAATCACAACTATTCGGGAAACGTCCAAAATATTTATTTGTCCCAATCGAGCCATATCACCTTGGCGAGACTCCCATCTCACTCACCTAGATGGTTGTCTGGTGAGTCTGAGAAGAGTCCGTCAGTTGAAGGGAGAACTTAGCCAATTAAAACTTTGATTATCCTTACAACCAAAATGGCCATCTCAATAATTGATACGCATGTCTGGCTACTCAAACACCCATCTCAACTCTTGAGATGGTCGTTTGGCAGTCCAGACAGCCAATCAATCGATTTTTTGTGTGAATTGAATACCTAAACATTTTAGTATCAATCCATTTGTCACTCAAGATTAAACTCCTCTTCTATATGAGTTCCTATGTGTGTGACCCTATAGGTCCCATGTCATGTTGGTAGTGAATGTCTATAACTGGCTTATGACATAACAAGCAGAGAGTGGTGCCTAGTTGCACATCAGTGCTACCCAAGTGAATGGAATGTTGGAGAACAATCTGTGTAATGTGTTGTAGTGATTGTATAATTACTTTGTCTCTGATATCCAAATTGAACTCGAGGTATGGATCAGTCATCCTATCAACATTCATCTCATGTTTCTTGAACCAATACAAGATTGTCTGAGATAATGTGACCTTAATATCATATTGATTGACATGTGCATGCACATGCATTTCTCAGTCTCTATTATCAAGTGGACAAGATGGCATACTCCAGTAGGAGGGACAAATCCCATATATATTACTCACAGTCTATCCCCATGTGTCAAAGTTACCCAATCATCATCGTTATAATAACCCATGTTTCATGAGTGCCTTTGATGATGTCAAAGTGTACCCAACGACATGTGATGAGCATAGTGATTTTAGGTCTAAGAATCACAATCACCACCTTCACAATGAGAGAGGAATATGACCACCAAAGATGGCTTCCATGTGTCACTCCCAAGGTTGGTTTGTCTGATGCACTGTTCCCTAACATGTATCTCTATGCTTGATTTGAGATTGCCAGATCATGACTTAGTGAGACTCAGTCATCAACCAACTCACACTCTAGTGTTATGTGTTACTGGTGTCTATCTCTCTTCCATAGTAACAATCGACTAGGGACATTATGAGAATATGTATATGTACTCTTAACATTTATATGATCTCATTTTGACAAGGCTAATACTTGAAGACATACGTCTTTGAGTAGTATTATTCTCTAGACACTCATAGTGTATCCTCATTATCTCATAACTGAGTAACACAAATGAATTGAAAGCTTTCCTTTATAAGTATTAATCAAATCCTTTAAGGAATATGCCAGCCAATCATCACATGATTGGCTTTATGGGCATACCTTACCAACAGAGTCCCAATTGCACTTAGAGCCAATCACCAATGGATCTCATCTTTAGTGACCTAAACATGTCCACCATGATTCTATCGTGCTAGTGTTGATTTAGTGGGTTAGAAACACTTTGCTTATAGTCGGTATATTTCATGCTTCTAATCTCTTTATTGTACGACTTCTCGTATGAGGAACTATCCTAGTATGGTATCTAATATTCCTTGTCTAGAAATTAGCTCCATTACTATCAAAGTATCTCTACTGAGTCATCAATGGTTGAAACATCTATAAGTTTATCATATGAACCTTTTAGATCCATATAGCATCACTCTGTGTTCATAGCACACGTATACATGACATCTATTATATAATAATCAATGGCTATTAGTTCAGAACCTTTCCAACTAACCATCACTTGTCCTTTCAAATCAAACATATTTAATTTTCAATCACTTTTGTCTTTACAGAAGTTTGCATTGATGTAACCATGTACATCCAACTCTTCCTTTTATTACTATCCTCATAGAATAGCAATCTATCCTTAAGTATTTCACAAATATTGATGGATATCTTTAATGACTTTCCAATAACCCTTGTTGTAATTAATATCATCTTGCCATGATCAATACATACAAGATTATATGATATAAGCACATTTATAGCACTCATGATAGATCCAACATATGGAATATGATCCATGATATTTCCATTCTTCTCAAGAAATGGAACTTATGGTTCATGAGGGACTAATTCGGATTATCCCTTATTGAATCCATTCATGTCGAACACTTTCAACATTTTCCTATTATACTCAAACTTCCATTGTGACACATTCAAGAACTATCTCTATAGATCTTTATCCTTATGTCATAAGAAGTTTCACCTTATTCCTCATTGCTGAAGGTGTTTTCCATGCCAGATCTCAATATTCACAATATTGAGATGTTATTCCTCATCATATGTGGAATATTCATATATGCTCTCACTAAATCTTTTGTAATCGTAGATTCCATCTTTTGTCTTGATTAAAGTCAAACTCTTTGACTTTCTTGTCAAATCCAAAGATCCCATTTCTGAGATGCTTGTTTCAATCCCAGATTGAGATTCATATTTTGTAGACCTTATTTGCATTCTTGAAGTTATAAACCTTTTAGGTTGTGTCACGTACACATCCTCTAATGTATTCCTTTAAGGAATCTAGTTTCAATCTTCATATGCCAAATCTCATAGTCTGATTCATCTACAACAACAAGCTTGAAAATTGGTAAAGGAATTTTTGTCAAGTGCAACAACTTGAATTGATTTGAAAAACTTCTCAACCAATAAGTCCTTTTATGTAATCCATGTAGGTCTTTGCAATAATACCTTACTGCACCCTTTGGGCTTTACCCCTTTAGATAGCACTATTAAGGTCCTACCTTGTTGGTTTACATGGATCCCATAACGGCCTTGAGGCATTATTTAGATTATGGTTCTTAATAGCTTCTAGTTGACCATTTGACACGTCCTAATATGATCAACCCATCTGAATTGTTAGATTCACAATCCTCCAATCTCAGATGTGTTCTACTAGAACTATTTTATTTTGTGTTACATGATGAACTTGGATTCCACAACAACTTGTGATTCTCTTGGTTCTCATTGTACCTTTTGTTGACCTTGAACATTTGAAGCTTTACTTTTACTCCCACTGATTCTTTAGGAACTCAATTATCTTATCAACAAAACACTTTTGTTATTAGATTGGAATTAATAGTAGCATTAAACTATTATGGTTTGTGGATAAACCTTTTCATGAAACTACTTCATTAATATTGGTTTCAATCCTTTAGACATATTGGGATACTCCCAAATCATATCATATATGATGTGGATAAACCATTTAGATGGTACACTATTTAGTCATAGATATATATATTTATGAGGATAAGAAGATTATATTAATTGATGATCACCATGACTCGTCATGGTATAATTTCTTCATTCTTACACATCATCATGTTTAGATGGATTTGTGATTCATTATCACAGTCCTTTATTTGAAGGTACTCAAGTTATCATGTAAAGTATTTGAACATTTGATCTCATCAAAGTTTCTTAATATTTTCATCAAAGTCATACTTCATTTATAATCTCCTTGAACAATTCAAGAGATTTCCATTTTACTGAGTACGTATCATCATATTACCAGTAAATGGATATGAGGTATAAGTAAGTATCTATAGAATTCATTCATAAGATCTTTATGCAACATATTCATGAGTTCTAATGAAAGCTTTATCCTCCCACAACGTTTAGTGAAGGATGTTGTAATGTTTGGGCACACTACCCATGGCTCAAGTAGAGTTTCAGGAATGACGACTGGCCCCACAGACCACCACTAGCCTTAACTGTGTGCTTTATCCACACTCATGCGCAAGCTGGGGTCAACTTCCCGACTGGTCACCCATCCTAGTACTACTCCAAGCTAAGCACGCTTAACTATGGAGTTATTTAGTGATGGGCTCCCGAAAAAGGAGGTGCACCTTAGTGATATGGGTAGTCCAATCATTCCTTATAAGAGCATTATATTCGAGGCCTCAAATCCTGAGACGTTACAATCTCTCCCACTTAGGCTCTTGACACCCTCGTCAAGGTTCATCTATATGGCCTCATAATCTGACCCCAATTCAGTGCAGACCCACAATGGCCCATGGACACCAAGCACCTGATCACGGAATACCAGCGCAAAGATGGCTACGTCAACAATGGACAACCCTTTCCTACATGCCTGGACTGCACAGCTCAAGACTAGCATGTCACATGCCCATGTGGGCCCCACCTACTAGAGGGGTTATTGCTCTGATACCATTTTTAACGCCTGGGCACACTACCCATGGCTCAAGTAGAGTTTCAGGAATGACGTCTGGCCCCACAGACCACCACTAGCCTTAACTGCGGACTTTATCCACACTCATGCACAAGTCGGGGTCAACTTCCCGACTGTTCACCCATCCTAGTACTACTCCAAGCTGAGCACACTTAACTATGGAGTTCTTTAGTGATGGGCTCCCAGAAAAGGAGGTGCACCTTGGTGATATGGGTAGTCCAATCATTCCTTATAAGATCATTATATTCGAGGCCTCAAATACTGGGACGTTAAAGACGTCATGTCATATTGTGCTTGCATGTTTCCTTAGGTTCAATAACCACGTGAATCTAGATCATTATATATTCTAGGCATGCACTTTTCATATTTGTACAAGATGACTAATGCTAATGATAGTCTTGATCTATAAATTATAATCCTTTGGTATAAAAATTATTCATATTAATCTTTGGATCATTTCACATAAATATGCAAGATGTTTTAGGGATAATGCCATCCCAGATCTTATCTTTGAAATAGAACAACTACCAAATCTTTATTGATAATCATCCTTGTCCATATAAGATGCATAAAGAAAATGTTTCTATTCTAATGGAATAATGGAATATAAGTTCTAACAAATCTATTACATGCCCATTGGGCTAAGATAAATTTTAAATGTAGACTTTGGCTTCTGCAACACTTGGTTTGCCTTATCCAGCTTTGTCCTTCTATGAGGGCTTTTATTTCTTGTCAGATCCTACACATCAGTATGTCAGATCTCTATCCTGTATCATGTACCAAAATTTAAGAAGTAAACAAAATTTTCTTCTATTGTTTATAACTGAAGTGGAGGCCCCAGTGCCATCCTTCTTCTTCTTTAGTTCCTCTAACCAGAGTGGGAACTTTCTCTTCCAATGTCTGGGCTAGTAACAATGGTGATAATCTCCTCCTTGTTTCTTTACTCCACCCTTTTCCTTGAGATCTGAAGACTTGGGCTTCTGGATAGCTTTAGAACTCTTCTTAGCTTTGCCTTTGCCATTAGACTTGCCCTTTGTCTTGTAGATCACCATCACAGACTTTGGCTTATCTTTCTTCATTTGTGTCTCAGATGTTCTCAACATGCCCAACAACTATGTCAACAACTTTTCAAAGTTGTTCATGTTGTAGTTCATAACAAACTAACTGTATGACTCTGGTGGAGATCACATAATCACGTCAGTGGCCAACTCTTGACCTAAGGGGAATCCTAGTCTAGCAAGGTTCTCCACATACCCAATGAGCTTGAGTACATGAAGATCTACTCGATATCCTTCTACCATGCTGCACTTGAACAGTGCCTTGGAGACATCTTATCTCTCTTGTCTTGCTTGGTCTTAGTACATGTTCTTGAGATGTGTGACCATCTCAATCACCCACATTTTCTCATTCTACCTTTTCAACTCATGGTTCATGGAACATAGCATCAAACACTCGACATCCTTGGCATCTTCAGTGTGCTTCTTATAAGCATCCTTGTCAGCCCTTGGAGCATTTTGGGTAGATTCCTCTAGTTCTGGGGTTTCCATGACATATAGCTTTCACTCCTATGTGAGAATGATTCTCAACATCCTGAACAAGTCATGGAAGTTGTTCCCAGTAAGTTTATCCTTCTCAAGGACCAATCCTAGATAAAAGTGATAGTTTGTTGTTGCCATTTGGTTCTAAAAAACAATTTGCAATTTTGTCAAGAAAACTCATTTTTTATTTGATTTGATTTGATTGGATATAAAATTTGGGCAATAATAATTAGGTCTTTAATTCATTATTGTTGTAATTTTTTTGTTCAAATTGATAATCCTCAAGCATCAATTTGGAAAGTTGTATTGAATAATTTTCTAATGAGCCAAGATTTATATTTCATCAAATAATGAGTCATCTTTGGTTGATCACCCACAACTTAAATATTTAGGTAGGCAAACTTACCAATTGCATCATATGCAACTCTTGGATAGATGATATGCATTACTCCTTGACATAATCATATGCATGCTTCTGGGCCCAGATGCTATGAGAATCACTAGTTAAGCCTGACCCAATAGCCAATACAATAATAATGCACCTCGCTTTGGCGGACCCTACATTACTACCATCACACTTCCATGAGGTAGACGGAGTACCACGCTTTGGCATAACCTATGCTTGGTCGAACAAGTGTTTCATGTGTATTGCTATCAAAAAGAATCTTAGACTTTATATGCTTGATTGAGGGATTTATATATATATATATATATATACACACACACACACACATATAGGGCCCATCTTTATGGCCCGCGCGGGTGGCTACCCGCCCACCCTTCTGACCACTTTTTTTCAAAAAAAAATCACAATTGTAAAGCACTATTTTTTCTAGCTCTCCAAAAACTTTTAGCCAAAAATAATATCATTTGCCCCTCCAAAATCAAAAAACCCATCCTTATATATATCTGTTGTATATTTTGTACAGAGTTACTCTTTTATTCGTGTAGTTACTTTCTGATCACCATAGTTACTTTTTTGACAATAGAGTTACTTTTTTGGCCAAGAGAGTTACTTTTTTGGCTGCTGGGTAGCGAAAATCCAGGCTACCCACGCGGGCAACGAATGAACGCACACACACACACACACATATATATATATATATATATACATATATATACATATATATACACACACATACACACACACACACAGATATATATATATATATACTATAACCAACTACCACACATATAGTACGTATCATATACATGTTATATCCCACAACGTAAACATGCAATATAAAACAAAACGTAATTGTTACGGCTATGTCTATTATAATTCCTTGGAGCCACAAGGAATTACTACCACCTAGGTCAATAATCACATCACATGTATGAACCTGTTGTTGGTGTAGACCTGCTCTTGCCAATCTGGTAGATCGGTTCAACCATTGAATTGGTCGTCTCGCCTCATGGCCGCTTGGTTGGTCCTCCTGTCCAACTGATGTTTGGACTCCTTTCAAATGATCGGTTGGGCCCATTAGGATGGTCATCTGGCCTCCTATCCAACTGATGTCTGGACTCCTTCTAGTCGTTCGGTTGGGTCTACCAGGTGGTCATCTGGTTCCATCGTTTTATCCTCCAGATGGTTGGCTTGTGTCATGAGCTGGTCATATCATCCAACGATGATCATCTTCCTTGTTGTTATAAGAAAAGAAACTATCATGTTGCTACTTTATTACATTGAATAAGAGAAACCTCGAGTTATATTAAAGGAGAGCAAATGTAGGAAAGAATTAACTTTACAGTGGGAAGAGGGAGGTAGAGGATTGGTACACAGACCGAGATAAACAGGTACCAAATTATCCAACAACATATAGATATAGGGTTTAGGCCATAACTACACTACACATCCACCATCAAAACTATTTTTAGGGAGACACATGTAAATTGGATATATATATATATATATATATATATATATATATATACACACACATACATATATATGTATGTATATATGTATATATATACACACACACACATATATATACATACATATATATATGTATGTATATATACATATATATTTGTTAGGGATTATGTGGTATTTGATCAAATACACATATGAGAGTAGTTTAAATATTCACATCGTATGAAATAATTAAATGGTAAAACCAAAAATCCGATCATATCTATTATCCTAAAATATAGTAAATTGACATGGCTCTGATACCACTGTTGGTAAATATGGGCACATAGTATAGCAACGGAAACAAAATTTTATCCATTTATATTCCCATAATAGAAAATTTGTGTCAACTATTATGAAATAGGAAGGATAGTTTTAGCAAATTATACCTGGTCTTGGAGCAAGTCCAGTGAAAAGATCACTTCTCTGCAACTGCTGACTAGTTACTCTTGGACAGTTGGCTATGCATCTCTTAGTATTCACCACAAACAACTAGGTGCCCAACCTTTACAGTAACTTCGGTGGTCTCGCTAAAGACTACAGGTTGATTTTTCTCTCTAAGCAGCAACCAAAGGACTCCTACCTCTAGAGTAGTCCACACTTATCAACTAGAACTCATGTAGTTCACCAAGAATGGACAGGAAGGAGTTGTCCCTCCCATTGGTGTACTAGTCACCAACATGCTCTCCCACCAACAACGATCTCCATTTGTTTCTCTCCCATAGCTATCCCTCCCCGTTGGGTAGGACTTGCTTGGTCTCTCTTGGTTACCACAACCAGAGAGGACAATAGTTGTTAGAGAAACTAATTCTCAGTTGTCTATGTTGTACTTTTGTGAAGCCCTCAGTACCCCTCCTTTTATAGGTGGGGTTTGGGCTAGGGTTCCCAATCTGTATGGGATTGTGTGGGAGTGGAAGGGACTAGAAGATCTTGAATTTTCCCAACCTGTGATAGATGAATATTTGTCTAGAACACCCAGACGGACATCTGGGTTGCAAGACATTCGTCTCGTAGTGCCAAACTGCCGTGTGGAAGTTTTCTGATCACACACGAATTTGACAATTTCGATTCCAATTAATATCACATATTAATTTACTTGCACTCCAAGTTTGTAAAATCAAAACTATTCGGGAAACATCCAGAATATTCAGTCATCCTAATAGAGCCATCTCACCCAGGAGAGATGCATGTCTCACTCACCCAGATGATTGTTTGGTGAGTCTGAGATGATTTGGTCTGTTCAATCACATTGAACTGATCGGTTTAACAATAGAACTTACCCAATTCAAACTCTGATTACCCTGACAACTTGAATGGACATCTCAAAAATATAGACACTCGTCTAGCTGCTCAAATGGCCATCTCAACTCTTGAGATGTTCGTTTGGCAGTTCAGTCAGTCAATCCATCAATATGTGGCGTGAATTGAATACCTAAACACTTTAGTAATCAATCCATTTGTCATTCAAGATCAAACTCCTCTTCTAGATGAGTTCTTATGTGTGTGACCCTATAGGTCTCATGTGAAGTTGGCAGTGAATGTCCATAACTAGCTTATGACATCACAAGAAAGGAGTGGTGCCTTGTCCCACATCGTGCTACCCAAGTGAATGGAAAGTTGGAGAGCAACTTCAACCTACAATATGTGTAAGGTGTTGTAGTGCTTGTATAATTCCTTTATATCTGATGTATAGAGTAAACTTGAGGCATGGATATATCATCCTCTCAACATTCATCTCATGTTTGTTGAACCAAGAGCAGACTGTCTGAGATAATGTGACCTCGATATCATATATTGATTCACATGTGTATGCACATGCATTTCTTAGTCTCACTTATCAAGAGGCCAGGATGTCATACTCCAGTAGGGGGATAAATCCCATATCTATCACTCACAGTCTATCCCCATGGGTCAAAGTTACCCAATCATCACTGCTATAACAACCCATGTTTCAGGACTATGTTTGATGATGTCAAATTGTACCCAACGACATGTGACGAGTGTAGTGATTTCAGGTCTAAGAATCACAAACACCACCTTCACTATGAGAGATGACTATGACCACCAAAGATGGTTTTCATGTTTCACTCTCAAGGTGGGTCTGTCTGATACAATGTTCCCTAACATATATCTATGTGCTTGGCTTGAGATTGACATATCATGACTTAGTGAGACTCAGTCATCAACCGACTCACACTCTAGTCTTATGTGTTACTAGTATCTATCTACCTTCCATAGTAACAACTGACTAGGGACACAAAGAGAATTTGTATATGTACTCTTAACAACCATATGATCTCATTTCGACAAGGTTAATACTTGAAGACATACATCATTGAGTAATAATATTCTCTAGACATTCGTAGTGTTTCCTCATTATCTCATAATTTAGTAACATAGATGAATTGGAAGCTTGACTTTATAAGTATGAATCAAATCCTTTAGGTATTTGCCATGTCAATAATCACATGAATGGCTCTATGGGCATACCTTACCAAGAGTTAATGAAACTAATCAAATCTAAGTGATCAGCATGTAAGGATGTGTTGGGTATGGTAGTTAGGGTTTCAAATAATGACTCCAATGATAACTCCATAACAAAGAAACGTAAACCCTAGATTAGGACCTGAGTAGGGTTTAATCTGATTAACATGAATGATGACATATATACATGCAAATTATAATGTTGACTACTTCGATTTGTTGATTGAATGAATATACATGAAGTAAACACTGCATGATAATTTGCATTGTTCTATAAAAGGTACGTGGTTATGATTATGACTACCTACATTACTTTCCTAGTGTTTTCCGAGTGTTTCTAGAATATTGAACAACTAAAATGTTGGAGGTTTATTTACATTTTGTTCAATTATAATGCCACTACGAGTATCATATAAAGAAAGATTATGTGAAGAAAATGTCGGTTCTTGTTTGTAAGTTATTGATCAAATATATGTTGTTATGTCCGCACACACTTTTGCATCCACCCCACGTACATAGTATATTTGGATATGTTGACCCGTGCTTTTGTTTCATGATGTTTTGGGTACATGCTAGATAAGATGATATTAAGATAAGGACAGATGAAATTACATGAAGACATTAAGATAAGTAAGATGGATTAGATAGACGATTCATCTCATATGTACACTTCTGATGATAGAAATTCATGTAACTCCTTAGTGGACCATTTTGTAAATGATATTTGAATTAATGGAAATTATTTGCTATTATTTATTATTTGGTTAAATATGGATCTTGGGAAATTTTAGGTAATGGAACTCAACTTTTTGGATCTTTCCTTGATTGGGGGATGTTATATAGTGAGGTCATTACATTTGGTATCAGAGCCCCATATTTTTCAAATAATATCTAATAGTTTATAATTTCAAGTAGTCTATAGAAATATGAGGGAGCTATTAGGGTATTTTCTAAAGATGGTAGTGTCTAGAAGGGACCACAACCCACGGGCTAACAAAAGTTTCCTCCACACTACTAGGCACGTGCATCCTGCCTGGCCAAAGTTGGAAGATTTAGCCCAAAGTAAAATATCTTTAGGTTTTCCTTTCAGCTTGATTCATCCCCTTCTCATCCTCTTGCTTAATAATACCTAATTATCATTACCCTCCTCATCTCAAGTTAGGGTTTTTGAGAAGAAGTAGGATTAAGCCATCCTCTTCCAATTAAGATACATGTAATGAGGAAATGATAAATGTAATGTGGAAATAATGATAAATAAAACAAAAATGTTTTATGGGTTTTTGCTTATGAGAGTAACCCTATATGGAACTAGGGTAGGTTTGGGAAAACCCTAACAAGTCAAGGGGCATTGAAAACCCTAAGATATAGGGTGTAGTCTCTAACCTTAACATAAAACCCTAATCCTAGGAAATTGGAGTAGTGTGGGTGATAGAGTATCCCTACCCATATGAACCCTAATTAGGGTGAGAAAAAATAATAAAGATAAAAAAAAGTTAGGCCACTCAGTCTCCCATGCATGCGTGCATGTGGAATAAGGCATTAATGAGAAAAGTTTTAAGAAACATAAGAAACTCAAGAACAAGTCATTTTATGGATATAACTTTCTCAAACACTAAATGAAATACCTCTAGTAAGTTAAAGATCATGGGGCAAATAAAGACATCATGGGGATGACTGGTGATAAAGCCTGGAATGGAAGGTCACCTCAGGCCCAACCCAGAATGGGAGGCCTATGAATAAAACCAAGCCTGGGTCAGGGATAGTTTTGAGAGTCCACTGTAGGGACTAAAACCCTTAGAGAGGATTCCCCATAATGAGGATCCCTTAAATAGAGGTATCACCATGAGATGTAAAGGATAAGGGTCAAGAAGTTGTAACCAAATCCATGTTTCAAAATATGAAAAAAATTAGGGTTGGTGTCCCAACCTGGGGTGGGACAACCAAAGAGTAGGAAAAAGGACGTACAAGGGAGGAAAAACCCTAAGATCTTAGGATTAGCTTGTGGCTAGAGAGCCTAACCTCCTCCTATAAGTCAATAAGGCACCCTAGGTTAGGACCTTCCCTAGAAGGGTGAGATGATAAATCATTTTAAAGATTGAGGTAACCTTAAATGACACCTAAAGTAATAAGGATATAAAATATGAGAGAAAACATATTGAGTATAAGTTTTTGAACCCAAGTATGCCATCTCTGAGAAACATGAGGAAAATTCACTATAGAAGTGGTGGAAAGTACAAGAGGAAGCCCAAAAGGGAAGGTTGTCATGAGAAAAATGAGGGGACATAAAGTGAATTATGAGCAACATAAGAGATGGAGGATATATAGGTTACTGAATTACATATGAAAAATAATGTACCCTCAATAAAACTTTGGGAAGGGTAGAGCCCTAATTCAATCCTAGTGTCTAGTAGGGAGTATTAAAGTATATAAAACTGATCATATTAGGAGATGATTGTTCCCTGAATGCATAAGACCATTTGGTCGAGAGGTAACAACTATGTTTTCTCAAGGCCCATGAATCAGGAGATTGGCCACCTTCATGAGTTCTTGAGGCCATTGGGTTAATGTGAGAGGCACTCCCTAGATGCATAAGTATGTCATCACTCCAAAAGTACATGTATCCCTAGAGACCTCAAGGAAGTGGCTAAGTCTCACAATACATGAGGCATAAATATAAAAGATATAAGAAGTCATGTAATAATGAGATCTTAAAGGAAGTTGTGCACAAACTTAAGTGTGAAAAAGGCATTTGACTTCATGAAATATAAACATGATTTGGAATAAAAAATTATGGTTTAGAGTCATGTTGAGAATGATTCAACCTAAAATAGATATTTTGAGATGATGGGTGGATACACCCTCTCTGCTCTTGGAATGGGATGAATTTTGTATTTGGGTTGCAGTCAAGTGCTTATTTCATCCCATTATGGGGGAGAGAGATTGGGTAAACGCGTGTTATGGTTAAAATTGATATATGAAAATGAATACCTTAAGTTGAACTTAATGACATGAGCTGGGGTTTGAGGTATTACCTCACCCTTATGAGGAAGTAAATGCATGATAGGTTGAAAATCATAGGTGAAAAAAAGGAATCAACAAGAGAAATTGAAATCACAAATAAAAATGTAATAGCCAGGAGATGATATCATGTTAATACTAAGAATGTGGATGTACCTTGAGTAGAATTCAAGTACCAATCTTAATCATAATGGGTGGAATTTACATATTAATAAAAGATGTTAATGATATCTAAGTAGGTTACTAACCCTAAGTTGTGAAACTAAGATGAGTTGTCTTTCACCTTGATCTTACTAGGTGTGAATTTTCAGGGAAAAATTCCTTTTAAGAATGGGTGAATGTAATATCCTCAATTTTGTGAAATTGAATTTATTAAATATAAGGCATGAATTGATAAATGTTTTCCCTAATGATATTATTGATAGAATAATAATATTAAACCACTTTGTGGCATGGGTGCAACCCATGGCCCAAGTCAGACCCATGAGACTATTTGTGTTGCAAATATGTCCTTGGGATACAAGAAAAAGTAATAAGAGATTTTTGTGTCCAAATAAATATTAATGGCTTTATGAATTATTGGACAAGTAAAATATTAGACAATATGCAAGTTTCCAAAATAAAATAAGAAAGTTGGTATTTTAGATAATTAAAAGAGTAGTTATCTAGCTTGCTTGGCAACACATGTTTTGAGCCATTAATTAATATTATTTTGATATAAATTATGGTATACTTGAAAATAATTAAGAAAAGGAAGAGAACTCTAGAAATTGGGAGAAGAAGAATATTCCATGGAATTATGGTTGTGACGCCCCGATGCACCACAATGAGATTACTTAAAACCAAACTATTGAATTAAAACTAAACATCCAGGTTACCATAAAATATAGGAAATTAAAACTGATATCATCTAACCATAAAAGTTACAACATATTGCACATGAGTCCACAAAAGCCCCATGTATAGCATATCCTACCCAAAACATTATACAAGATATTATTCACAGGCTCTCTAGCTACATCTTGTTACACATGGTAACCTATACATATACATATATGCCATCTCTATACAACAACATGCATAAAGCCAAAACCTTCTATTGATACATTCAACAAAAACCTCCCCAAAGACCTGAGTGTACACAGATGACACATATGACTCATCTTCTATACACAAGTAGCATGTCCAACGTATCAGTAAATATTGGTCCTCTTACTGCTTAGTACCAACATCACGATCTCTACTTCCTCGTGCTTGACCACCTAAAAGATGTGGAAATCCATGAGGCGAGACTAAACATCCCAGTGAAAGATATAACACTCCACCAACGTCTATCAATGAACAAATAACTAAGTAGGTAGATATCATACTAAGTAGGTGGAGCAGATTCAACTAAAGAATATGTAATCAACCGATAAAGCGGGTTAAGCAATACTAGGAAGCTACCACTGAACAATAGATAAAGTTATATTCTAAAAATGAATATGAAGAATATGTATAACAACTGACTTCTCTTGCATCTTATAATTCAAGAAATCGGTAAAAAGATAAGGAAAAGGGCCCACCCAGTGTTATTCGTATTTGACCCTAGGCAAATATGTGGCATGACTGTGTTACATCTTTTATTATTGCCCCAAGGATTTAAGTCATACCACCCAAGTCCATCTAACCACTTCTAAGTCAGAATCGATGTCATCCAAAGCCAATGGAAGAGCGGGTATCCATGACCTCACGATACCTCTTGGTCAGAACAAGAGAAAACACTGTAGAGTCATATCAGTCAACTACAACAATGACATATAGTGAAACTCAAGGATTGGCTCACACATGGCCATCCACATATATAATCACACCTAGCCCACCTTGGTATAGGTAACAGTGCTCGAAGAATAGCCTCACGCGCCATTCTAAAAAGGAGTTGCTCACACATGGCCATAAATTTCACAAGAAGATCAGCTCATGGATGGCCAACTCACACAACATATAATTATGGACGCAAGGAGATACTAGACTTGCACCCTAGCATAGTCAAAAATATGCACTTTAAATTATACTCGTTTCACCAGTCCATCAATTAAAGTTGAAATTGAAAAGGATCTATGCCACAGGGCACCTACGTGATTAGGTTTCACTTGATTAGTTAAGACAATTGGGTAACTTTTAGCATCAATCAAGTTACAATGTATGTTTCCATAAGAAACTCTATAAGAATAAGGGAATACTACAAATTTAGAAGATATAAAATGTATAAAGTGTGAACTTGTCACACTATCACCACATGCATCCTGTAGCATTGCCATTCACAAGGCCACCACCAATATCACATCACTATGGGATTCAATCCCTCAAATATATCACTAGAGGATACCACCTCACAATGGGCATTAAGCTGCCACCAGGTCATAAGACCAAAATTTATAATTCATGTATGGCAACATAACACCATGCCTCAATAAGTACAATGTGCATGACCATCTCCCTATATCACATATAGAGTACCATTGCATTCACTTAGTCATGATGTTCAATCAATTTGCAATGTTAGATGCATATGAGTAGGAGAGAGAAAGCATATAATCACATGCTATATATCTCTACACATTCAACAAGTATAACACACCTAGGATTAGGGTTAGGGTTCACACACTTAGACGATTAGGGTTTACATCTTGAGCATAGCACCAAACCTTGATTGAATCACCTCCTACATTCTTGGAATGGATTAGGGTTTAACATCATTAGTTGAGTTATGATTAAATTATCACATGAAAACACTAAGAATGTAATGACCCCGTCTCCCGGTAACCCCCACTTAATGGAGACCAAGAGATCAGAGCCATTATCCAATAACCCAGATCAAAGGTTCGACAATTAATTAATAACAATTATCAAAATTTACCAACTAAACTAAAAATTGGTACAAAATAAAACTTTGCATACCTTTTGAAAACTTTGGGAAACTATCTATCCACAACTTGAATTATTCTATCTAACCCTCCTTGTACTTTACTTCTTATTTCCACGATGTGTCACTTTACTGTTTGTGCTTTTCAAACTTGTACCTAAAACGCCGACAACAAAACGTCGGTCAGCATATCGAAATATACTGGTATGTGGGGACAACCAAAATTTTGCACATATGGATAACAATCTAATTATCACAATCAAATTTCTTAACAAGCCAATTTACGCTTTTCAGTATGACATTCTCCACCGCTTTTACCCTAACCCTGGCATACCCACCTTAGGGTTTATTTTGCCAATGACTTAAGGCCACCTTCTCAATCCTGAGCTTGGTGCCTGGGGTGACCCTTCATAGTGCATGTTAGTCATTCAATATCATAGGCCACCTTCTCATTCCCGAGCTTGGTGCCTGGGGTCACCACTCATGGTGCCCATTGGTCTACCCATCTGGACCTAACCTTTGGCATCTTCCATCAGGGTGGCATGTAGGTGCGAGAATACATACTTATATTATTAATGTGATAATCATAGTGACTTTATGATTGGCAAGTATGAACATACAAACTGATAATTTGCATTCAATGTGATTAACCATCCAGAAAATCCTCAGGAAACTAATGTGGTTATTCATAATTAACCACATACCTGTCAATCAGACTCAGATGCAAGTATAGTCCAAACAAGCAAGTAATCCAGAATCAAGCAAGTACACAGTTCAATCCTAAAATATACATCCAATTCCCTTTTATCAAAAACTATCCAAACCATCTTGCTACTTATGGTTTTTATTCCTTTTTAGGGTTTCTTCCTCTTTTTAGGATTTACTTTGCAATTAGGGTTTTACCTCATCTTACTCTTTTAAACCCAAATTTTCTTATCTATCCTTCACGAAAGTTATTAAGGTTACCCTTTTACAAACACATAACCCTAATTCCCGATTAATGCACAATTAACCAAAAATTAAGTCCATTAAGCCTCTTTTACATTAAATCTACCATTTTTATCCTTTTTAATCTATGACAAAGTCATTATGCTCGTTTATCATCAATTCGTAGTTCATTATGCTCTAATACTCATATGAACATTATTTATCATTAATTCTACCTTGATTCATTCAAAAACCCTAATTTATATATTAAGGTTATTTATCCACAATTAGGAACTTTAACGTTCAAAATATCTTAGAATCATCAAATCTTAGCTTTATTCACGATTTTGAGTAATTAAAGCCATTAAGAGACACATTTACCAATATTAGGGTTGCAAGGCCCGTTAAAGTATATTCATGCACATGAAACTCTAAATCAAACCAATTACGTGCAAAGTTCATCTTTTTTGTTCCTAATGTTCCTTTTTATCATCAACATGTTAATGCCAACTTTAATCTTCCATTAAACATTAATCAATAAAGATTAGGGTTCTTTCAATAGATAAACCATTAAAGATAGCATCTTTACATAATTTTTGGATTGAAAGAAGAATTAGGCTTCAATTACATTTTTATCTCATTCCTCATTTTCTTCTGATCAATTTTCATGTATTAAGTTCCTTAATCTGACCTTCCTACTAATTACTACGCTTTTTGCAAGAAAAAGGCATTTTCTAGATTTTCAAGTTAGAGAGGCTAATTACCATTCTTTTTGGAATAACGATGGACGTCGGATTACTATCGCGGTCCGTGGTTGACCTGATCTTGTGGCTGAGGTTGCTCGTGTCCACTTTTCCTGAACTTGAAGGTGCATACAATCCTGGGCCATGGATCTCCTTTGCGAGTCTATCGTGGACCCAGATCTAACGGCCCCCCTCTTGTCTTCTTCCTCATGCTGAAACGGGCAGCAAGCTCGCAGTCAACCAGGCGGTTGACTCTGGGGTTCTGGCCACCTGCGAGCACGCTGATCACCTAGGGATCTCTACCTCACTCTTCTGAACTCGACCCCAGCATCAACTTCTCACGAAAACCCTGCCACGACCACCTCCTACCCGTCGAACTTCGGCGAGGTTATCTCAGACAACAGGGGTGCCGTTCAGGGTAGAGGATCGAATTGAGGGCACTGAAACGCTCCTCTCGGCTTGTCGCATAGCTTAGGGTAGCAAGAGAGCACACTGGTATCCCGTTTCACCCTCCCCTATATATAGGGTCGAGGTCAGGCTTGCGAGGATTGGGCGTTTCCCAAATCAATGACCAAACCTAAAGAAAATAGGGATGGATCTCCGCGGTTCCCCCTCCTGAGTCCATAGGGACTATCAACAGGCTGGCATATCCACTGGATTGTAAGAAATCCAAGATGGAAGTTTCTTCCTATAACCTGTAAAGTCCTAGTCCGCGTGGGACTTTGAAGATGAGTGGCCCGCGTTGGATTGAGATCCAACGGTCCTCAAAGCACGCGTTCATCCAAAAGGAAACTCCCTTTACAAATTGCCAAATTAAATCTTTATTTTGGTGATAACTTGAGAAATTGATATCTCCCAAACCATAACTCATTTTTGTCTCAAATTTTAAGGGAACGTTTGTCTTGACATTATCTAGCTTTGCACGAAATTTGGGGAACAAATTCCAATGGGTGAGAAGCCTTCCTTCTCTCCCAAGCTATCCATTAATTAATTCAAAATTAATTAGTAATCCTTTTCCCTTTGCCATTATCGTGTTATTTTGGGTCTCTTGGATCTCAAGAAATCCTAAAGGCACGGATTCCCATATTGGGGAATATCTATTTGCCTTTATTTATGTCTATTTCACATATTCTCCATATCTTTTTATTAAAATATCTCTTTTTGAGGATTTCTCTTTCTATCTCTCTTTTATTTTCCTTATTGGAATTCCTTTTAATATTAGAAATCCTTTGGATACGAAAATCCACCAAGGATAACACAATTGTACCTCTTTTCACTTATTTTCCACATTTTATCATTGTTTTCAATTTCTTTCTTAATAAAGAAATATCTAATTAATCGTTTCTTTTCTTATTGCATTTTCTTTGCAACTTTGGACTCCTTGGGACCCAAGGAACCCAAGAGGCACAAAATCCCTCTTTAGATTACATTCTTTTGCCTTCTAGAGATTTCCACATCTTTCTTTTCTCAAACTTCGATTATTCATTTATTAATTGATTTTTCCTTGTTATTGGGCCCAATAGCCAATAAAGCCCACAACACAATAATCAAGGCTATTGTAAACGAAATCCATTTATTCAAAACAAATTATATCATTATTTGTTCCAATATATTTAATATGAGAAATTACATTTCTCAGCAAATCAACCCAAAATTGGGGTTGTAACAAAGAATCACCCTCATTAAATGTGTATGTGTGTCATCTCATGGTGTTATGTATATATCATGACCATGTAGCATAGCAAGTGTCCCAACCACCTCCATGGCAGGTGTCCTAGTCTTGACCACAACAGGCCATGGTCTCAACCATCTACATGCATGTCTCGACCATCCTAGAGATTTGAATAAAAGTAAAGAAAAATAGGTGTGTGGTCACAACCAAAGCCACAACCCATCATGGACGTGACCGTGACAAAACCAAGCACACACGTCTCGGCCCAAATCCAAAATAGGTCACCATCACAATGCTTCAAGGTGTCTCGACCCCAAGCATCGCATAGGCCTTTCGACTAAAAACCACACAAGTGTCTCGAACCCATGGCACACATGGGCGTCTCAACCTCAAAACAACAGGACCCACATAAGGCTCGATCATAACAAGGTCAAACAACAAGAAACCCAACATAACCACGATCAACAACTCATGGGTTCAATATCATCAAACCCTAGACCAACACCACAACGATCATCAAGAAAAACCATTTAGGAGACAGAGAACCAAACTACAACACATGCGAGAAACCACCCAAAACGTCCAAAGGAAACATGATGGTAGAACATAGATCATGGTGATAAAACCAAATCTCAAGATGCATGCAAGATCACCCTCTAAAGGTAACTTAGAGATTGTGTTCATAGAAATTAGGTTTTTAGAAGGAGAGTTATCATCATGACAAAACTACAAAGTCATAAACCCTAGATTACAAGATCATCATATACCATCTTAACATCATCTTTAGATATAGAGACAAGAACATGCAAGCATAAAAGTAATATGCTAACGATAGAAGGAGGTAGAGAGTTATATAACCCACCTAATTTGAAGAGAAATCAAGCTCCAAGCTTAAGATCCAAAGAAGAGGAAGAAAACACCAAAAAGATCATCGCTTTGTCCACAAGGTCACCTCCAAATAGAAAAATGTCTTGGTCAAAAGATAACTAACAAAAGGGCAAGGAAGCCCTAGGCCGAACCAAAGAAGAAAGGGGGAAAAGAGAAGAAACACCCTGCCACTAGTTACCACCATGTCAAAACATAGTCTAAGGGCCTCTGTGAGGAGGGGCTTCTCTCAAGTTGACTAGTAGGGTAGAACCCTAGTCTACAACCAAGGAAAGAGGAAGAAGAAGATAGAGGTTCCAAAGGAAAATGTGATCAAGATGGAAAAACTAATTACCAAGGGAAGAAACCCCCATAAGGAGGAAGATCTAGATTCAAGACACCACATGCAAGGATGATCCACCTCCAAAGCACCAAGAACAACACATTATTTTCTCCACAAAGCTCTAAGGATGAGAACAAGAGAAGGGAGAAGAAGGATGGCTAAGAAAGATAACTTGCATGGAGAGAAAAGGGGTATATACCCAAAGAAGGAAGGAAGTAGGGTATAGATGATGTGTCAACACCAAAAGGCACCAAAGGGACACTTGTTCATCCAAGAAACCAAGATTCAACCACTCAAAACATGCATGCACGAGATGGTGATATAACCTATGTTGAGTCTCGACCTCTTAAGGTCACCCAAATATAGGCCATGGTCGAGACAAACAAAGAGAGGTCGAAACAAATAAAAAACAACTTGTCTCGATCGAGACAAAAAGGATCACCAACCCTAGGTCAAGATACACCTCATGGAGACCATTGTCTTGACCCAAGACACACCCAAGACCATCACGGTCGAGACAAGAGCACCCAAGGGAAGTGTCTCAGTTGAGACACTCCAAAACACCCACTAAGTCTCTGCAACCATCAAGGTACTCAAAACCCTAAACCCTAATCACCCCTAAGGATGCTACCACTCATCCAAAACTTAACCAAGGCACCCCTATACATATTTCTCTCTCTTAGGATGCCAAATTACTAAGGGCACACTCTTCATGTGAAAAATTGCAAGATAACCCCTCATCTTGGGTAAATTGGAATTTGGTCTGAAACCAGCAAACATAACTCAAACAACATCCAAACAAGACCAAACTTTAAACATAAGCATGTCACATGATAACAAAACATCTCCAAAAATTTGAGCAAGGTTCTAGACATCATTATTTAAGCAAAGAAAGCATACCCAATCACCAAGATAGGTTAGGGGCCATACAACCATAAACCCTAATAAGGATTTTGCCCCTGAAATCCTAAGAGAAAAGAGACAAGTACTTCCTCCACATCTCTTCCTTAAGATCCCACATGGATTTCTCTATGCCATGATGATACCACAAAACCTTCTCCCAAATGATGTCCTTCTTCTTCAAGTTCTTGATCCTCTTATCCATGATCAACACATGTCCTTCTACATAGGACACATCCTCATTAAGCTCCACCTCTACTAGCTACAAAACCTACTCTATATCTGGATGAAACTTCCTCAGCATGCTAACATGAAACACTAGATGCAACATGTGCAACTCATGTGGAAACTCCAACTTATAAGCCACCTTCCCAACATGAGCCACCATAGGGTAAGCCCCATAAACCTAGGAGACAACTTATCTTTCCTCCCAAACCTCAAAACACCCTTCCAAGGAAAGACCTTGAGATACACTCTATCTCCAACTTGGAACTCCAAGGGTCTATGTCAGTTATCTGCATACGACTTATGTCTGTCTTGTGCTGCCTTCAACTGTTGTTCAATCACTTTGATCATTTTTGTCATCTACTGCACAAGCTCAGGACCTAGAAGCTGATACTATCAGTCTCATACCAACACAATGGTGACCTGCAACATCTCCTATACAATGCCTCATAGGGTACCATGTCAATGCTCCACTGATAAGTGTTCTTAAAAGAAAACCCTGTTAGGCTGAGGTGGATATCCCAAATGCCCAAATACTGTAACACACAGGCTATCAAAAGATCCTCTAAAGTTTGTATCATCCCCTCAGGCTGGCCGTCTGTCTGATGATGAAATGCCATGTTGAGCTTCAATTGAGTTCCCATAGCTGAGTGCATACGTTCCCAGAAGTGACTGGTAAATTGAGGTCCTCTATCTAATATAATAGAAGTTAGGATATCATGAAAATGTAGGGTCCATCAACATATATCTGAGCAAGTGTCTCTTTTGTATACATTGTCTTCACAGGCAAAAAGTGTGCTGACTTGGTCAATCTGTCAATGATCACCCAAATGGAATCATAACCTTTGGCTATCCTAGGCAGACCAACCACAAAGTTCATATTCACATGATTCAATTTCTACTGTGGTATAGGCAACTATTGCAATATCCCTATAGGCTTCTGATGTTCTACCTTAATCCACTGACACACTGAACACCTTGCAACAAACTCTACCATGTCACACTTCTAGACAAGACACCAGTACAAACTTTTAAGATTATGGTACATCTTAGTGCTACATGGGTGCATAGCATACACTAAAAAGTGAGCCTCTTTTAGAAACATCCTCATCAGATTATAAGCATAAGGTACCACACTATATTGTGGTAGCAAATTGTCCCATCTTCTGCCTCATAGAATCCATCATGCTTCTCACTACTGAACTCTAATTATATCTACTTTATCATAGTATCATCCTGTTGTGCATCACAAATTTTTTGCCTCAGCGTAGGTTTCACCTGTAACTATGCCAACATGCTAGCCAACATAGACACCTCCAACTGAACGTTCATCTAACATAAGGAGACCAACATGTGTCACTTATTGCACAACAAAGAGCACAACTGTGTCTTCTCCACAGAATATGACAAAGAAAACTTCCTGTTGAAAGAATCCACCACAACATTCACCTTCCTTGGATGGTAATCAATTGTTTAGTTGTAGTCTTTCATTAGCTCCATCCAACGTCACTGCCGTGTGTTCAGCTCCTACTGTGAAAATATGTACTTCAGGTTCTTGTGATCTGTGAAGATCTGACACTTCTTGCCATAAAGGTAGTGCCGCCAAATTTTCATGGCATGGAACACTGCATCTAGCTCCAGATCATGGGTTGGGTAGTTCTCCTTGTATTTCTTAAACTGTCATGAAGCAAAAGAAATAACGTTCTTATCCTACATCAGCACACAACCCAAACCATTCCTCAACTCATCACAAAATACTATGTATCATTTCCCTTGTTCAGGTACAACTAACATTGGCACACTAGTCAATTTCTCCTTTAACAACTGTAAGGCACGTTGACACTTGTCATCCTAGACAAAAGGCACATCTTTCCTCGTCAACTTCATTAGGGGTAGAGCCACTGAACTAAAGTTCTTGATGAACCTCCTGTAGAATCCTACCAAACCCAGACAACTACAAACCTCTATTGGCATCTTTAGATTCTCCCACTTTATCATAGATTCCAACTTCTTGTGGTCCACATGAACACCTTCAGCAGATATCACATGTTCTAGGAAGGACTTTTCCTTCAGCCAAAAATTGCACTTGCAAACTTTGCATACAATTGGTGTTGTCTGAACGTGGTCAACACCTGACAAGGATGCTACTCATGTTGCAGGTTGTCCCTAGAGTAGATCAAGATATCATCTTTAAACACTACCATTAACTAGTTTAGATAAGACCTAAACGCATTGTTCATCAGATCCACAAACACTGCCAGTGCATTGGTTAGCCCAAACGGAATAACCAAAAACTCTGAATTACCATACCGAGTGCTAAATGCTAACTTAGGTATCTCATCTGCCTTGATCCACAACTGGTGATATCCTGATCTTAGATCTATCATGGAGAACATTATGACTCCTCACAACTGATCAAACATGTCATCAATCTGCGACAAGGGATATTTGTTTTTTATCATCACTTTGTTCAACTACCTATAGTCGATGCATAGTCTCATATATCTGTCCTACTTCTTTACAAATATCACCTGAGAACTCCATGGTGACATACTAGGCCTGATGAAACCTTTCTCAAGAAGCACTTGTAACTGTTTCTTCAACTTTGCCATCTCAACTGGTGCCATCCTGTACGGTGGCTGAGCTATCGGTTGAGTACCCAGGACTAGATTGATCTTAAAATCAATCTCTCGAGGTGGGGGAACATGAGGAAACTCCTCTAGAAACACGTCCTCAAACTCAGAGACCATTGGAACCTCCTAAATACTCAAACTCCTCACCTTAGTATCCATTACATGTGCCAAAAATGCCTCACAACCCTACCTCATCAACTTCTCCGCAATCATTGTTGACACCGAACACGTTGGGAGAATCTTCCTATCTCCTTGGAAGATCCACGTCATATCCCCGTCCCAAAATGTTCCCATCTTGGAACTACAATACAAGAGCACACAATACTTCTCCAAGGTATCCATTCCAAGGATCACATTGAATCCATGCATGTCAAGTGGTATGAGAACCACTTGAATGCTATGTACTGAAAAAGAAAGGACACAGGAAGGACACACCTCCCACAACTCGACAGAACCTAATTATGGGGTTTCTAAGAGAAGACTATCCTTCCTATGACTAATAGGCAAACAACAACTATTAGTCACCTCTCGAGTGACAAAAGAGTGTGTCGTACCTGGGTCAACCAAAATAGATATAAAGTAAGAAGAAGACAAATCAAAATGAAATAACTCCATCCGACTTATCACTATTCATGGGTTGACCACTCCTTCCGACTGACTCTTGGCATAGAATCTAGTTTTCGCATGATAACGTCCCCATCCCCTACTGGCATGTCCTGAAGAACTAGCCTGTGATGTCTATCCACATCCTCCTCCTCCTCCACTAATATAATATTGTCTCTGTGAGCCCTACTGACTCTGCCTTGGTTGGTGGGTCACCTCGTCATCCTTCATGGAATAAAAATACTTGGTATGCCCAACCTGGCCACACTTGTAGCATGTTTTTCTCTCATACCATGGCCTTGACGGTCATGTCACTGATACTGATGTTGTGTTGGGGGATCCTATCGGTAGAAAGCTATGGCCTCTGCCTTTACTGGTGACCACTGAGTCTGCACACTGGACCTCTACTGAGTTGCCGGTGTAGAAAACCTAGGCTTCTTAAAGACTCCTAACAACTACCCTTGATATCATGCATGCCTCTTCTTGGCACTCTTCTCCCGCTTCTCAACCACCAATCCTTCAATCCTCTTGATAGATTCCTTGAACATCACAAACTTCTCATGATTCTCAAGCATTGCCACAACTATCGTCAGCTCACTGTTTAGAACCTTCTTGAAATGTCTGATCCTCACCTCATCCATCGCCACCATGTGAGGATAGAACCTCAGTAACTCCATGAATCTTGCCTCATGTTCATTGATCAACACAGGTTCTTGCATGATCTTCTCGAACTGAAGGATCTTCTCATCAAGATAGGTACGCGAGAAGTACCTGTTGACAAACTCTCATCTGAACTCCTCTTAACTAATATCAACACCGGGTCATTTCTCCTCCTCAATGGCCCACCAATGGCCAACACTTCCCTTCAAAAGGTACACAACATGCTTCACCTTATCAGCCTCAGGATGCTAAGGATCTTGAAGACCTTCTCCAACTCTGTCAACCAAAGATTTGTTGGATCTGCCGTATCGGGCATACTCCATAGCTCTGGCATGCCTCATCCTCTTAAAGGTCTTCCTAGTACTCGAGGATTCTGATTGGGGAACAACAATCTTAGACTGTGGAATAGGGATTTTATCCACCATGTGTATCATAGTCACAATCAACTGTCTAAAGATGGACTGGAAAATTGGATTTTCCATCATGGCAGGTTGAAGTTGAAGCACTTAAGGCACCCAATTGTCTGTCGCCTAAACCTTTGCAACACCTCCAGGTGTAGCAACACTACTCTCTACAACGTGTTCTTCGTGCTCTCCAGCCATCTTTTCTACTCTTCTTCTTCTTCTACATAAGCAGAAGTGAGTATAAGATAAATTGGAGGACAGTAGAACAGACACAACCCTAGTCCATGCCCATGTAGACTCAGCAAGCCTAAGGCTCTGATACCACCAAACTGTGACGCACGATGTGCCATAATGAGATCACTCAAAATCAAACTATAGAATTATAACTAAACATCCAGCTTACCATAAAATATAGGAATTTAAAACCAATTTCATCTAACCATAAAAGTTGCAACATATTGCACATGACTCCACTAAATCCACCTAAATAGCATATCACCTGCCCAAAACATTATACAATATATTGTTCACTGTCTCTCTAGCCACATCATGTTACACATGGTATTCTTTTAATATACATATATGCCATCTCTATACAACAATGGGCATAAAGCCAAAACCTCATATTGATACATACAACAAAAACCTTCCCAAGGACCCGAGTGTAAAAGGATGACACATAGCACTCTACTTTTAAATACAAGCAGAATGTCCAAACTTTTAGCAACTACTGGACCTCTCATTGCTCAGCACCAACAATGCGATCTCTACTTCCTTGTGATCGACCACCTAAACGATGTGGAAACCCATGGGGTGAGACCAAATGTCCCAGGGAGAGATATAACTCTTTGCCAACATCTATCAAAAGAACAGATAACTAAATAGGTAGATATCATACTAAGCAGGTGGAGCAGATTCAACTAAATGATATGCAATCAACAGATAAAGCAGGTTAAGCAAGACTAGGCAACTACCACTGAGAAATAGATCAAGTTATATTCTAACAAGGAATATGAAGAACATGTATAACAATTGACTTCTCTTACATCTTATAATCCAAGAAATCAATCAAAATATAAGGAAAAAGGGCCCAACCAATGTTATTCATATTTGACCCTAGACTAATATGCTACACAATTGTGTTACATCTTTTATTATTGCCCCAAGGATTTGAGTCATACCCCCAAAATCCAACTGACCACCGTTAAGTTGAAATTGGTGCCATACAAGGTCAATGGAAGAGACAAAATTAACAACCTCCCCACACCTCTTGGTCAGCACAAGAGAAAACATCATAGAGACATATTAGTCAACTGCAACAATGACATATAGTCAAACTCAAGGATTGGCTCACGCATGGCCATCCACATATATAATCACACCTAGCCCACCTTGGTACATGTAACAACGCTAGAAGAACAAGCTCATACATGGTCGTTTTAAAAAGGAGTGGCTCACACATGGCCATCCATATCACAAGGAGATCAGCTCACACATGGCCATCTCAGACAACCTATAATTGTGGACACAAGGATATTCTCAACTTCCACCCCCGCATATTGAAAAAGATGCACTCTAATTTATACATGTTTCACCAATCCAGCAATTAAAGCTGACACTGGAAAGGATCTGTGGCATTGGAAACCTACGTGATTAGGTTTCACTTGAATAGTTAAGCCAATTGGGTGACTTTTAGCATCTGTCAAGTTACAATGTATAAAGCCATAAGAAACTCTACAAGAACAAGGGTATAGTACAACTTCAGATGATATAAAATGTATAATGTGTGGACTTGTCTCACTAACACCACATGCATCCTATAGTATTGCCATTCACATGGCCACCACAAATATCACATCACTATGGGATTCAATCCCTCAACTATATCACTAGAGGATACCACCTCACAATGGGCATTAAGAATCCACCAGGTCATAAGACCAAAAAACATAATTCTTGTATGGAAACATAAGATCATGCCTCAATAAGTACAATGTGCATGACCATCTCCATGTACCCAATATAGAGTACCATTTCATTCACTTAGCCATGATATTCAATCACCTGCAATGTAAGATGTATATGAGTAGGAGAGAGAACACATATAATCACATGCTATATATCTCTACACATTCAACAAGTATAACATACCCAAGATTAGGGTTAGGGTTCACACACTTAGTCAATTAGGGTTTACATCATGAGAATAGAAACAAATCTTAATTGAGTCACCTCCTACATTCTTGGAATGTATTAGGGTTGAACATGATTAGTTAAGTTATGATTAGATTATCGCATCACAACACTAAGAATCACCATCATTATATGTGTATGTGTGTCATATCATGGTGTTATGTATGTTTCATGACCATGTAGCATAGCAGGTATCTCAACCACCTCCATGGCAGGCATCGCACCTGCTATAGGACCTGGTCTTGAAAACAACAGACCATGGTCTTAACCATCTACAAACTTGTCTCTACCATCCTAGGGTTTTGACCCCAAACAAAACAAAACAGGTGCATGGTCACGATCGAACCCACAACCAATCATGGTCACAACCGTGACAAAACCAAGCACATGCGTCTTGACCCAAAGCAAAAATAGGTTGCGACCACAACACTACAAGGTGTCTCGACCCTAAGCATCACATAGGCGTTTCGATCCAAAACCACACAAGTGTCTTGACCCCATGGAACACATGGGTGTCTCAACCTCAAAACAACAAGACCCACATAAGGCTTGATCGTAACAAGGTCAAACAGCAAGAAACCCAACATTACCATGATCAACAACTCATGGGTTCAAGATCAACAAACATTAAACCAACACCACAAGGATCATCAAGAAAAACCACTTAGGAGAGAGAGAACCAAAATACAACACATGCAAGAAAACACCTAAAGCATCCAAAGAAAACATAATGGCCAAACATAGATCACAGTGAAAAAACCAAAGCTCAAGATGCATGCAATATCACCCTCTCAAGGTCACTTAGAAAATGTGCTAATTGAAATTAGGGTTTTAGAAGGAGAGTTATTATCATGAGAAAACTACAAAGTCACAAACCCTAGATTACAAGATCATCATATACCATATTAACATCATCTTTAGATATAGAGACAAGAACATGCAAGCATATAAGTAAGGTGCTAATGATAGAAGGAGGTAGAGAGTTATATAACCCGCCTGATTTGAAGAGAAATCAAGCTCCAAAGAAGAGGAAGAAAACTCCAACAAGATCACCACTTTGGCCAAAAGGTCACCTCCAAATAGAAAAACACCTTGGTCAAAGATAGCTCAAGAAATTAAAGGGCAAGGAAACCCTAGGACGAACCAAAGAAGAAAGGGGGAAAAGAGAACAGACATCCTCCCACTAGTTACCACCATGTTAAAACACAGTCTAAGGGCCTTTGTAAGGAGGGGTTTCTCTCACGGTGAAAACTAGGGTAGAACCCTAGTCTACATCCAAGGGAAGAGGAAGAAGAATATAGGGGTTCCAAAGGAAAATGTGATCAAGATGGTAAAACTACTTACCAAGGGAAGAAACCACCACAAGGAGGAAGATCTAGTTGCAAGACACCACATGCAAGGATGATCCACCTCTAAAGCACCAATAACATCACCTTCTTTGCTCCACCAAGATCGAAGGACGAGCACAAGGGAAGGGAGAAGAAGGATGGCCAAAAATGATCACTTTTGTGGAGAGAAAAGGGGTTACATACCCAAAGAAAGGAGGGAAGTAGGGTATAGATGATGTGTCAACACCAAAAGGTACCAAAGGGGCACTTGTCCACCCAAGAAGCCAACATTCAACCACTTAAAACATGAATGCATGAGATGGTGATATAACCTATGTTGGGTATCAACCTCTTAAGGTCACTTACATATAGGTCACGATCAAGACAAACCAAGAGAGGTCAAAACAAACACAAAACAACTTGTCTCGATTGAGACAAAAAGGATCACCAACCCTAGGTCGAGACACACCTCAAGGATACCATTGTCTCAACCTAAGATACATGCAAGACCATCACGGTTGAGACAAGAGCACCCAAGGGAAGTGTCTTGATTGAGACACACCAAAACACCAACTAGGTCGCAATGTAGGTCGCTACAACCATCAAGATACTCAAAACCCTAAAAACCCTAACCACCCCTAATGGTGCTACCACTCATACAAAGCTCAACCAAGGCGCCCCTATGCATATTTCTCTTTCTTAAGATGAAAAATCACTAAGGACACACTCTACATGTGACAAATTGCAAAATAAACCCTCAACTTGGGCAAATTGCAATTTTATCCAAAACAAGTAAACATAACTCAAACAATGTCCAAACATGACCAAACTTTAAACATAAGCATGTCACATGATAACAAAACATCTACAACGATACATATCCAACTAGTATAGGAAGGTTATAGACATTATTATTTAAGCAAAGCAGGCATACCCAAGCACTGAGGTAGGTTAGGGGCCTTACAATGGTATTGGTTTAAATAATGTTTAAAAGATCAAGTTTTGTATGCAAAAGACATCACTATATATCCCAACTTACTAGATATCAATTGGAAAAGGCATTATGAGTTTCCTTGAAGTGAGTATAATTGATTTGAGGGAATATATCAAATAGAGAGAAAAGTAAATATCTAGATCCCAAATTATAAGAGTTTCCTAAAAATATTAATGCTCAATTACCCAATGTGTAGCATAAAGGTATGTGCATTCCTTCATGAATTTTCGGTTTCCAAATCTAAGTCCTAAAAATATAATGGTAGTGTCTTTTTGTGACTTTTGGTTTTATTAGAATAAAAGTGGATAGTTTTATAGAAAGGAATGAAGGAGGAATATATTCTTTCCTATGATTATTCCTTTTTTTCCATAATATTAGTTGGTGCTATATTGTTGAATAAAAAGGAATATCTTTGTAATAATTTGGGAAAGAGATAATGGTGTGCACTATATTGTGTCTTGGAACCTTTGGGAGAGAGAAGAATGGGAAAAGGGAAAGGAGATTATGAGAGGGTGTAAGTATATATAGAAGCATGCATGCATAGTCACCCTAGCATCCATACCTCTCCCTCAAACCTTGTTCTAGAACTTGATTGTGTTCCTTCTTGGTAAGTTGGCCTCTCTCTCTCTCCTTGGCATGATACCATGATGCATGTTGAGCTAATAGTTTGGAAGAGGATAGAGAATACGTTGCTCCTCCCTTGCTATTGCGATCAGCCACCACCCTTACACCAAGCAAAAACCTCCCTTTTCCCACAGCCTCTTGTTATAACAGATCTGTAGTGCACTCTTGCCCTTTTCTTGGTGATTCTGATGTATTTGGGTAGCCATAGGGAGAGTCCCCTTCCTTGCGGCCATGGCTACAATGGAGGAAAGCTTCACCAACCAGCCTTGGTGTAGGGGCTTCTGAAGCTACTAGGAGGAAACAGAACCCTAGAGTTCATGGAGTTGCAGCCCTAGAAGTAGAGTCGATGGTGTGTAGAAAGTCCCCCACTCATGTACGGGAGTCAATGGAGGGTGTTATACCTTCTCATGGAAATCGATACCGCAGCACCTTGATGACAGAGCTTGCACAGTAGGAATGAGGATGGGGGATGTGTCGGACTGCTCTCCCTCAGACAGAAGACAACTTTGTTGATCCAATAAGGGTTGTGTAGGTTTTGCCCAACCTATATGTGTTAGGCTAGGACCTGTCTAGGCTGATGCCCCAGATACTGAAGGGACCACATGGTCTAATCCTAGCCACAAGAAGAATATCCAATGGCTTAGATAACCTTCACCAACGTAACATCTTATTTATTCCATAACAGTTGCTAGGATCAATAAATATGGGTAAATTGCATACCATTTTGATTGAAAAAACAATAGGAACACAACTAAATAATAGTTGAGGCCTAAATCTGATCCAAATTTTGAAAGTAGTGCATTGTGTGTAAAAGTGGTGATTAGCGCATTAAGACCCTTGATTTTTGTCTTGAGATGTTTGAATATGCTAAAAATGTTTAATTTGCCATAATTACTAATAGTATTGAACAAGATGAGAAATCAAGATGATCATGATGATAGTGATGAGTATTTAGGATTTCTAATGTGAATAGTCATGCATATGAAGAATTAGGATTAAAGATCCTAACTTGTTTTGTTGTTAATGAAATTAATTGAATCTAAGTGGTCATCATGGAAGGATGTATTGAATATAGTAATTAGGATTTTAATGCATGACTCTAATGGTAGTTTGATAAAAAAGAAACATGAACCCTAGATTAGGACCCAAGTAGAGTTTAATATGATTAACATGAATGGTCACACTTCATGATTTATATAAATGCATATTGAAATGTTGCTTTTTTGGATCTATTGATTGATTGAATATACCTAGAGTATACACTGCAAGATAATCTAAATGGTTCCACAAAAGGTATGTGGTTATGATTAGACTACCCACATTAGTTTTCTGGTGTTTTCCGAGTGTTTCTTGAAGATTGAACAACTAAATTGTTGGATATTTATTTACATTATGTTCAGTTATAATGACACTATGAGTGTCATATAAAAAATATTATGTGAAGAAAATACTAGTTCTTATTTGCAAGTTATTGATCGAATATATTTTGTTATGTACTTGCACACTTTTGCATGCACCCCACATATACATTATATTTCGATATGCTGATTTGTTCTTTTGTTTCATGATGTTTTAGGTACATGCTAGATAAGATGATATCAAGATAATGGACAAATGAAATTACATGAAGGCATTAAGATAAGAAAGGAGTATTAGATAGATGCTTCTTCTTATATGTACAATTCTAATGATAGAAATTCATGTAACTTCTCAGTGGAGGATCTTTTAAATGATATTCAAATTAATGGAAATTATTTGTTATTATTTATTATTTGGTTAAATATGGATCTTGGGAAATTTGAGGTAATGACTCTCAACTTTTTGGGTCTTTCCTTAACTGGGAGAAGCTAAAAAGCGAGGCTATTAGAATTCCACACTTAGGCCTACACGCTTAACTTATCAAATCTGTGAAAAAAAACTGTTCTGACTATGAGCTATCTGAAATAGAGTTTACCCTAACTGCTCTTGTAGAGAAAGAATTTGAAATTGACAAACAATTTTCAAGAAAAGATTTTCTTTTTAAAACGAATAAAGAAAAAGTTGACTGGTTCTTTGATCACTACAATGATCAAGTGAAAACATGCATTAGAGAACAATGGTATGACAACAAGGAAGATGTTAGGAGAAATATTCTATTATTTGAACAATTTAAATAAATGACATCACATCGTTCCTAAAAACTTCAAAAAATATGACTATCACAAAAGCATTAAGTAACTTGGAAACTAGGATTAAAGGATGAAGAAGTAGGATCAACACATACTCGTTTTCAAACCATAAAGGTATTAAAGTAAGAAATAAAAGTGAGTCCAATTACGATGATTGAGACCAGACAAGAACCTGCAACTCAGGAATAAATTGCTAAATTATGCAACAACAAAAAATACCAATTATTACCTCCAACCTTTTGGTAAACAAAATGATAGAATATAACACATACTCATAAGTTGAATCCACCACTCCCTCTAAGAAAAATGATCTTAGGAATAGCCAATCATTATGAAAACTACACTCTCAAAGGATATCAAACTAGGTAAAAAGGCTACTATTAAGTCTAATAAAAAACTAGAAGACATGACTAATGAAATCACAAAATGACTACGACATCTAAATGCGAGTAAAAAAACAATATAGGTTTTAACTTGTCACAAGCTTAACCTAAATAAATAACATATGAAGAAATTCTATCTTTTGAAAATAGTATTAATGATACCATCAACAAAATATGGTCCTCAAAACCTAGAATTCCAAGAATAAAATTCTTTAATAGACCAATGTCTATCGACCTACAATTTGAAGAAAATCCAAACCTCTCTATAGTTCACTTTGATGAAAAATGCCTCTTAGAATGGAACATAATTGGGTTATCTAAGTATTAGATCATGCAAATGTGCACTCAGATGCTTATCCATCCCAGTGCATGTCATCTCATAAAAACTCTCAGCATTCTTGTGGAAACATGATTGTTTCATCATTTATTGGGCAGTTGAGAGGATGGTGGAGCAATTATCTTAATGAACTTAGAATCTCAAAAGTTGAATTCCTATAAAGTAATGATAGCAGACAAATAAAAAGTGACAAAATAAAAAAAATGTTTGACTCGATATACATATTATTGTTAATATATTACAATAGTTCATGGGAGTATAGTGACCCAAAAAACTAGAGAGTGCCTCATGAACCTTAGTTTCTTTTCTCTATTAGAGCTAGGTAGTATTAAGATGTATTATAATAAGAACACATACACAATTTATTGATGCAATTTTTCACTCTGTTCCATCTCCAACCGGAGCGCCATGGGGGGTTTTGGTCCTTCGGTGCAAGGCACTGGTCCCCCTCCTACCACCGCACCCATACCTTCCCCTGCCCCGACCTCTGCCACCCTGCCTCTGGACCCTCCGCCGATTTATGGGGTGTTGGTTGATGACTGGAACAACCCCAATATAGATATCACAGTGGGTAGGGCTTGGGCTAATACCCTGAGGAAGCCCTTGGCTATTCCGAGAGGTTGCAGACCTGTTCTTGTCCTGGAGGATCCCAAGGAGCCCCATTTTAAGGATGGTGATAGTAGGCCCAGGATGAAATTTTTTGCTCCGGTGCTAGAGGAGATGGATGACTTCAACAAGAATGATGTCATAGTCCAAGGGATGGGCAAGATGTTCCACCCAACTGAGTTGAATGGGTGGATTCTTAGAACCTGGCGGCCGAAGGGGGAAATCCAGATGGCACCTATGAGAAAAGGGTTGTTTCTTATCAACTCTGCCAATGAGACTGACCTGGATGTCTTGTTGAACCTAGGGTCCTGGTTTTTCGATTCACAGCTCATGCTCACCAGGCGTTGGTCGCCTCATGCTGATCTAAGGAGGGCGTTGCTTGTATATGATCTTGTGTGAGTGACTCTTCCAGATATTGGTCATCATTGGTTGCAATGGGCTCTCACCATCATCGGGTTTGCAGTTGTCACACCTAGGTCATTTGCCTTCTCTGGTGGATGTAGGATGATGGGTACCATGAGGATGTGTGTGGAGATCCCTGCGGATAAGGAATTGTCCCCTGTGGTGATGGTGGAATTACATGGCAGAGAGGAACTTGAGATACAGGTCCAATACGAGGCGCTACCCGACCGGTGTGATGCTTGCAAGGTGTTCGGTCACAGGTTTGGGCACTGCCCGAAGGACACGGATGGAGGTAAACGTGATCCTAAGCTGGGACGGAACACCATAAGAAGGCCAAGTCATAGATGTAGACCTTCCAAGGCTGCTGATGTGGTTGATGTTGATCAAGTACAGAGCGTGTAGGTCGTGGTAAATGGATCCTCTTCTCTGAGTGGTCCGGTTCCAGCTCAAGGGGTAACCACTGATGGGAGGAGCTCAGTTTTCCCTAAGGAGGTACTTCCTGGAGGTGTGTCCGCTACAAGACTTGAGGCTACCCCAACTGCTTTGATGGAGGAGGGGGAATTTTAGGAGGTGGTGAGATCGATTATAGAGAGGGGTTCTCCTGCTCACAAGATGGCGCACCAGAAGGATAAACAGAAGGAGGCGTTGGTGGAGGAGGATCTGCTGACCACTTCTAATACTTTCTCGGTTCTGGATGACTTGGTGGAGGACAGTGGCCACATTCCCCTTACTTGTAGTGTTGCGTGGAGTAGGGAGGGAAGGGGACAGTCCAACAGAGGAAGAGGGGGTTTCTACACCCATGGAAGGGGTGGAGCCTCTAGCTCTACCACATGAAGGTGCTCGCCTGGAATGTGCGGGGTGCTTCCTTGCCGCACAAACAGAGGAGAGTTAGGGAGCTAATTAGAGAGAAGGACATCTCGCTTGTTGTTTGTTTGGAAACACACATCAAGAGAGATTGTATGGAGAGAATGAAGGGCTTGTTTCCGAATGGCTGGGAGTAGGGGTGAGCAAATAATGGTCCAGACCGCAAAACTAGACCGGACTTCTCATTTCGGTCTGGTCTGGTCTGGTCCATTTTGAGTTCGGTCTGGTCCACGGTCTGGGAATTTTGATGAGTTCAGTCTTTGGTCCGGTCTGGTCCAAAACCGGTCCGGACCGCAGACCGACTTTTATATAAAATTCATATATATTTGAAGGTGTATTCTATAATAACTACAAATAAAGTACATATATAAGCACTACTAGTATAAATGTTTAATACTAAAGTTATATAGTTGTTAGAAGTGACTAAGATTATCAACTTTGTGCAATTAAATAAGTTGTAAAACATGTAAAAAAGGCTGATTATGGTCCAAACGGTCTGGTCCAGTCCTAGCACAAAACGGTCCGGTCCTACCTCAAAACGGTCCGGTCTGTGGTCCATATATTTGTCAAAACACGGTCTGAGGTCCAGTCAAGTTCGGTTTGGTCCGGTCCAGTTCTAGACCGATGCTCAGCCCTAGCTGGGAGTGTACCTCTAACCATGATCAGGCTGAAGGAGGTCGTATTGTGGTGGGCTGGAATCCAATCATATGGGAAATCCAACCGATACATGATGTGGTGAAGCGTTCAAAACATACATCATTAACTAAGTGGAAGCAATTTCTAACAGCGGATTACTGAAAATCACTAAAAAATAAAACCTTTTTCAAAGAGATCCAATCATAGGAAAACTCTTTCAACAAGAACCAATGTATTACATTTACATCCTGGTTCATAAGTACATATCTTGTACCATCTCTTCTCGAGAGTTAAAATATCCACTGCCATGTTAAAAGCTAAACACAGACAGTATAAGAACCTCGAGGTATCCAGCCAAAAAACTCAGATCGATGTAAAAAAAATACTAACTACTAACTCTGAGGACCTGAGAGTATAGAGACGACACATAGGACTTCTATCTACAAGACACGACAGATAGTACACTCAACCTGAGCTATCACTGTTGTCTCTGCTCCTGCTGATGTTCTTCCTCTGCAAGATATTCTCAGTCTCCTCCGTGCTTGTCCGCCTAAAAAAAATGCTGGATCCACTACTACAGAAATGGCTTATAAAGTCACTTTTCAAGGTGTCGGTTGTATACATAAACCGACACCTAAACTCTACAGTGTCGGTTGATAACATAAACCGACATCCAATCTATGAAGGTCGACCAGACACAGGTACCGCTTTTCTTAAGTGTCGGTTAGTTAATAAAAAACTGACACCTAAAATCAACCGCCAAAACCAAAATTCCAGCGAAAACAATTACCTCCAAAATTTGACACATGGCGTCGGTTCATAAATAAAACACCGACGACTAAAGGGTATTCGCAAGATAAGAATAGTTGTCGGTTGTCTTTTAGTTAAAAACCGACGACTATAATCTAGTATAGGTGCTGGTTTTTGGAAAAGAACCGACACTGTTGGTGTAGTTGTCGGTTTTTTTGAATAACCGACGCTTATTGTCAACTTAATAGCTCACCAGCGCGAGCGGCTCTTCCCCTTTCCCTGTTTCATTCCCGATTTTAGTTAGGTCTGGCGATTTCTTGCTCGCCCCCGCTGCTCCGCCGCCGCCGCTCCCTGCCACTGCTCCCTGCCGTCCATGCTCCTGTCCTCTCGTCGCCGCTCGGTGCTGCCGCCGGTCGTTGCTCCTGTCCTCTCGCCGCCGCCAGCTAAAGCTTCCTGCTCTACTCCGCTAGCTTCCTCTGCAAGGTAACCCCTTTCTCCTCCGCCTTGCTTTTCCCTGACGGCCACCACTTTCGCCCAATCCCCAGCGGCAGCACCAACATCCACACCGCCATCCGCCTCCCCAGTGCCAGCAGCCGCTCCCGCACCAGCCACCACCACCCCACCCCAACCGCTGCTACCCCAGCCCCAACCCCAACCATCACGGCGCCGTTCCCGCGGCGCCGCCCTTGACTCCGACTAAGAGCCCTAAACTTGATTCTGCAGCCCCCTCAGCCACGAGCAGCACCTAGCTGTGTTTCTAGCTTAGCCCTTTCCACCTGTGCATGAAGCAGGTCTGAACGAGGGGCAGTTCTGCCCAGGAAACACCACGAAAATCATAGCCTTGAGTTCGGCCTTCAGGCCCAGACCCGAATCTACTTATTTGTATTTTCATCTACTTATTTGTGCGTCATGCTATTCTGAATTAAGTGTATATTTACTTCATAATTGAATGTTTAAGTAAGTTATAGATATCTTGGATATCTTGATGATGAACTGTAATGCACACATGTGACATGCTTGGAATGTAAATGATGAACTGTAATGCACACATGTTTAACTTGTTTTATTGTTGAGTATATTGAGAATCCTAATCACCCTTCTTGCTTAATGATGAACTGTAATGCACACATGTGACATGCTTGGAATGTAAATGATGAACTTTTCCCTAAATTGCCAATCATGCTTTTAAAGACATCAATAATCACCCTAACTTGAAGAACTAGGATTTTAGGTATAAGAATGACAACACATTATTTGTTGGCCTAGAAATCCGTCCAAGATTTACTCATTAGGAGTAAATCTTGGATAGTCCCTGGTTTGGGACTGTTCTTAAACACCTAATCTCGCTTAGGATGTAAGTGTATAATGTGTATTGGGTTTTCAAGAAAATTTTGGCAGCATTTCCCTATTTGTTCTCTAAGTACATATGTACTTGGAGAACAGCGAGGAAATGCTGCCGAAATTTTCTTGAAAACCCAATACACATTATACACTTACTAGTGAGATTAGGTGTTCAAGGATGGGATAGGTGGTACATGTACATTTATTATATATAAGAATGGCATCACATGTATTTGTTAACCCTAGACCCTAATCTTGTTGTAATATATACTTGTTTTCTCTTTGATCATAGAGCTTTACAATTTTGTTGTGATATATACTTTTTTGTAATAATGTGAACTTTACAATGTGAGCTTTACAATTTGAATTACTTTACAATGTGAACTTGACAATTTGAATGTGAATTTGCAGATGGATGACCATTCTCCTGATGACTGTGCTGATGATTACCGTGAGGGTGAGGACATCAATGCGCCGCCTCACAATGTAAGTTTTAAAAATATATCATATATTTATATCTATATGTCCATTTATAGTTATATCTTGTAAATGTGATTATTTTGTCAAATTTTAGGTTGATGATGCACAGGTACCATCTGAAGCACTTGAGGCACTTGATCAACAGCACCAAAAAGTTGACAAGAGAAGGGGCATCACTATGATGAAGAAGTTAATTGCGCAAAAGGGCAATGGACCCAAACTTGTTGTGGATTTTGATAATGCAGGAAATGCATGTGGTGTGAATCGCAATTCATTTGTTTCATATCTTGGGTTTGTTACTCGTAGCCATTGCGGTTGTCACTTAGATTCTTGGCATAACATTTCTAAGGAGAAGAAAGACTTAATATGGAGGGATTTATGCGTGAGTTATTATTGATTTGCAATTCTATTTTGTAGATTACTAAATTTTTGGATACTAGTTAATAGCAATTCTATTTTGCAGAGTATATTTGAATTGGATGAAAAGCTGCATCGTAAATGCGTGATGCAACGCTGTGGGAGAGTCCTAAGGAACTATAGGACAAATCTCACCCGAGAATACATAAAAGAAGCTGACAAGAGGAAGAAGACAGCCACTGAACAGTGGAACTTCCTGGACAAAGAAGAATGGGACGCATTTGTCGCTTCAAGACAAACTGATGAATTCAAGGTATTAGGAATCAGTCTCAATCTCATTAATTAATATATGTTGTATTCACCTATTCAAGATTCACATTTAGTGTTACTAACCAAATCATTAATGTGCATACTAACTAGGCCCTCAGTGAGGCACAAAGATCAAGGTGTGCACTGAATGTGCATGACCATACAATGGGTCCAAAGGGGTATGCAGGCATTCACCAAAGACTACAGTCTGAGGCTACTACTCAGTCTACTGCTACTTAGTCTGCTGCTACTCAGGAGTCCTCTACCATAGGTAGCACACCTCTGCCTTGCCATGATGTCTAGATAGTTGGGAGGCAAAATAAGAAGGGAGAAATAACGAAGGCCGCAACTGCTGAGGCGGCTGCAAAAATAGTAAAATACCACTCTTACAGCAATCATTCGAATATTGATAATTTGTGTTCTTTACTTAATTACAAATTTTTGTTTTGGCAATTAGCGGGAGCTGCACGAGCTGAGGAAACAAGGCAAGTTCATCCCTGAGGGCACAAGGGATGAATTGACAGTTGCTCTGGGTAACCCAGAGCATCCTGGACGCGTTAGGGCTGCAGGCGCTGGTGTGGGCATCAAAGCTTTTTTTGGGCCATCCCAGCGCAAACATGTCCCAAAAGCGGGACTTTCACAAGAGGAGGTAACATATTCTTTCTTTATAATGTTACTGTAAAAGAGAATTCAATAATTAGAAGCTAACGTTTCTTTTATCCATGTATAGGTAGATAAGCTAGTTGATAGGAAACAGAAAAAGCAATGAAAAAGTGGCAGGCATCTCAAACTGCCACTTACCAGACAGTACCTACTGCAGGCTCTACTCCTCCTACTCCTACTGCAGAGGTTGGGAGTAATCCTATAGAACCACCACCTAGCACATCCGTTGTAAGTATTTTTATGACATAGTAACTAGTTTTTTAATTCAAGATGATATGTATATATGAAATTGTAGTCGTTTCAAAAAAAAGATGATATGTATATATGTATATAACATTCTTTACACAAAAATGTGTAGGGGTTGAAGCCATGCCGTCTAAAAAGTAAAGAATTTGTCGTTGCAGAGGCATCGGCTTACCCATCCCTACCAGGGGAAACGTGTCACGGGTCTCCAGTACCAGCTGGTTGGATTCGTGTGAGCCCGATACATATATTCTCCTAGTGGATGGATCTTATTGCCATATGCCCACCCAGATTGTGAAACGCTTGGTGAGGCAGTAGGCGGAGTGATATTGTGGCTAAAAGCGGATGTCCTCTTTACTGAAAAGGTATGGTAAATTTACATTACGTTCAATTGTTAGTGTGTGTATATGATGGCAGTTGATCTGAAATTATATATATATACAAGTTAAAAAGAAGACACCCACAACATCTAGGCCTCCACTTCCACCTCCTACATTACCTAGTTGGGTTCCACAGGACCTACCTGTCCCGTTAGGTCCTAACTGTAGGGGTATGACAATATGGTTAGGCGAACATGATATAAACTCCCCTATAACTGTTTCTTCCGATTCAGATTCTACAGGTCAGTCATACAAAACAAGACTATTTATACAAGTTATTTTGGAGTTGTTTCGATATGATTGGCTAAATACATATGTGATAGAGCTATGGATAAGGTGAGATATTCTTTATACATCCATATACCTTGTGTATGATCTGGTGATCTGGTTTCTTATTTATTAATGCATGCGTAATTAATACATATTTTGCAGCTACTTAGACAACATATGTGCAGATTTTGGATTCGAACATGTAGGGTTTTTGATTCCATCTTTGATTAGTCTAGTAGCTAAAGACCCTACGTCCTTTCAACAATAATGCTGTGAGGCTTTTTCAAATTTTGCTGTAAATAAGAAGACGGTGATAATGGCTCCATTCAATGTAGAGTAAGTTTACTTTGCTTATTATAATTTGGACTTAAGAAAATTACATTTTTATTGTGGATTTTGAGTTATTAATTTTTAACTTTTTTACCTCTAGGGGTAGGCATTGGGAGTTACTAGTTATTGCCCCCGAGACGTTCACTGTGTATTATCTAGATCCTAAGGGGAGTAAATTGAATACAAGATTTGGACACATAATGAAAATGTCATTATTCCGGTGAGAAATATTTCATTTTCATATATGTTAACATATGTTATTACATTACTATTTAATTGCAATGTTCTGTGTGACATTAACATGTAGGGGTTTTGAGGAGTTCAAAAAGGCTGGAGGAAAGGTCCCCACGAAAAAGAACCAACCAATAATTTGGAAGAACGTGAAAGTAAGTTCCCGACTATAATATATGTATATATTATTTATGTGAACAATGCTTAATTAGTTGTATTTTTTAATATTTTGTATGTTTGAATTTATAGTGTGCTACACAAGACAATGGATGTGCATGTGGATACTATGTCATGCGATATATGCACATGATTATCAAACATGCCGCACTGGATATCGAGTGTATTGCTCAGGTATTATATAGTCTCATTAGATAATATGATCGAAATATATCAATCTTATTTATAGCTCATTAATTATATATATACATCATTCTCTTTACAGGTGTTTAAAGCTGACCCCATTACAGGAGAGGCCTTACCAGATGAAAATGCTCCCTATACGATGGGAGAATTAAATGAAGTAAGAGAAGAATGGGCAACAACCATACAAATAGTGGGGGCTTTAAAATATAATTGGGATCCTGATAGTGAATAATGACTAAACAATGATATTTTGTAAATGAATTTCTGAATTATAATATATGTGTGAATGTTTCTACATGTCTGGATGTTTCTACATGTGTCTGAGTGAAAATGAATGAAAGTGTTGGTTGCTATATGAATGTTTCTACATGTGTGAATGTGAATGAATGGAACTACAGATTGCTAGCTACATGAATGTTTCTAAATGTGTGAAAATAAAATGGAACTACAAGTTGCATTGCTAAATGCATGTGTGAATATTTTTGTTGTTAATTTTGCATGTTTGTGGCTTGTTGTCGGCTGATATCAATGGATGTCGTAAAACCTACAGTTCATAACTGAACTGAACAGGTTTCTCATCCTGCGACCAGCCACAGCAGGTCTGCAGACTGACAGAAAAAAACAAAACAATAGGCGTCGGTTATTTGTAAAAAACTGACACACAATGTTATAGTGTCGGTTTTATATAAATAACCGGCGTCTATTTTCTATGGCGCGAAGATATATGGCGTCGGTTATTTGTAAAAAACCGACACTGATAGTGCCCAAGATGGCGCCCTTTCTGTGGCACGAAGGGTTTGGGCGTTGGTTTCTTATCTAATAACCGACGCCTATAGTCCCATGATGGCGCATTTTCGGTGGCGCGCGAAGAGTTTGGGCGTCGGTTTTGGAACCGACGCCTAATGGGTGAGCTTTTAGTGTCGCCCACATAGGTGTCGCTTAGAAACCGACACTAAAGGCTTTAAATAACCGACACTAAAGGTAGGTTATGTAGTAGTGATCCCATGGGGGTGAGACAATTGTAATTGCCCCAGCGAGAGATATAACTCTCTGCCAAAAACATTATTATTGTAGTTTAATGATATATAACTGGGCAGAGGATAAGCAATTTAAAGTATTTCCATCTTTTAAAGTATTGCAACTATTTATGATAGAACAATAAATCATCTATTCTCTTCATAAGGAATAGGAAGAACATGGATATCATTTATCTATCAAATTATACCATCATGTCAAACTTCTCTTGTGACACTCATAATCTTGATATGTCACCTATGAGACATTCTTGTTTCAATCTGTTGGCCTTAGCCAATCTGCTAAACAGATAAAGGATTATATCTACCATGTACTCATGTATCATTAATACATGCGTTGGATTTTACCAATCTTGTGTCATCATTGCAGGCATTGGGTTATTACCAATCCTGTGTCATCATTGCAGGCATTGGGTTATTACCAAACTTGTGTCATCATTGCAGGCATTAAGCCTCTTCTAGGTATTTGACTCTTCCAAACCTGATTACACCGCCAGGCATTGGACACTATCAATCCTGATTTCACAGCCAGGCATTGGACTTTAACCAATCCTGGTTACAGATTCAGGCATTGGACTCTAACCAATCCTGATTACAGGCTTCACGCCTCTTCTAGGTATTGGACTCTTCCAAACCTAATTACACCGCTAGGCATTGGACACTACCCATCCTGATTACATAGCCAGGCATTGGACTCTAACCAATCTTGATTACAGGCTTCATGCCTCTACCAGGTATTGGACTTTAACCAAACCTGATTACACCGCCAGGCATTGGACACTACCAATCTTGATTACACAACCAGGCATTGGACTCTATCCAATCCTGATTATAGGCTTCATGCCTTTGCCAGGTATTGGACTCTTCCAAACCTAATTACACCGCCAGGCATTGGACACTACCAATCCTGATTACACAGCCAAGCATTAGACTCTAACCAATCCTGATTACAGGCTTCATGCCTCTGCCAGGTATGGGACTCTTCCAAACCTGATTACACTTCCAGGCATTGGACACTACCAATCCTGATTACACAACTAGGTATTGGACTCTAACCAATCCTGATTACACAGATTATGGAATATAAATTCCTTTAACTCATCATTGATCATCTCATCCTTCTCTAGGCTCTGAACCCTGAGGTTAGCCTTCATAGATGTTCGTATTCTTTATTATATTCAATTTTTCCTTTTATTAGATATTATTAATATCATTTCTTACAGTAAACTTTTATAATCATCTTGGTATCTCTTACTATGCCACAATTATTCTCATGGCTCGTAAGGCCCATATAACTTCTTGTCACCTCTCACTAGGCAACATCTAACCATATGGCTCACAAGGCCATTAAACATCTTGCAACCTCTCACTAGGCAACATCTAACCATATGGCTCACAAGGCCATTAAACATCTTGTCACCTCTCACTAGGCAACATCTAACCATATGGCTCATAAGGCCGTTAAACATCTTGTCACCACTCACTAGGCAACATCTAACCATATGGCTCACAAGGCCATTAAACATCTCGAGTATTCAATCATGTTTATTACTCTTAACATTTATCATTAAATGATTATCAATACAAGGGATGAGTTCATTTCCCATCGTTATCGTGGTATGATAACATCATACTCATTAGTTTGGCTTAACCCCATTCTCAAGATATATTAGCCTATGCTTATCAAAGTATATCAAACTCATTACATTTCATTGTAACAATTTTCATAACACACTTCAGGTGTTTCTTGTCCAAGTATATTGGATTTGAGGTTCATCAAGGTATATCAACCCTGGAATACTAAAAGTGATATCTATCATATCTTCATGTATCACTTTCCTCATTACTTCCAACTTACTTGAGTTGTCAACTTACATTGGATTAAGGTATTTCCCATCTTAATCCTTTCATCCACCAACCTATCACTTTTACCATGAAGTGCATAGGTCACACACAAGAATGGTCCAACTATCTTCAATGATATGGACTCATTTCAGGTTAAGGCATTTCTTACTATAAGGTTGCCTATGATCAACCATTTGAGATATTTCACCTTTATAAGGCATTACCCACTATTTTATCATTAGGGTTCTCTCATACCATTACCCGGTAAATAGGGTTATGGTTTATCATCATATTGCCCAAGATTCGGGCTTCATGTATTATAACTCAAAATTAGAGTTTTACATACCTTCACCCTATGTTTGGGCTCCTCATCATACCATTACATAGGGTTTCACATGGCATCACCCTCAATTAGGGTTTCACTTCACATCATCCTCAATTAGGGTTTCACATGGCATCACCTTCAATTAGGGTTTCACATGGCATCACCCTCAATTAGGGTTTCACATGGCATCACCCTTAATTAGGGTTTCACATGGCATCACCCTCAATTAGGGTTTCACATCACATTTACCCTAGTTTAGGGTTTCATGCACTTTACCCTAAAATTAAGGTTTCTTATTCAACTATCCATAATTAGGATTTACTATTCATCCCAATTAGGGTTTCATATTCCATTACCCATAATTGGGGTTTTACATCATGTTACCCTGAATTAGGGTTAGGGTTCATTAACCTTCTTGATTAGGGTTTCATGATCTCTTTACTAAGGATCATACCCTAATCACCACATGATTAATACTCATGTATGAATTCCTTTCTAACATCCTTTCAACTTGATTAGGTTATATCAACCCTCCAATCAAATACATACAACTATGAATGACATAGTGTACTGATTTATTGCTTACTTAGGCTTCAAGGATTAACTCATCTAAGGATTATCAATCAATTAGTATCTTAAAGATACAACCCTAGTGATTATCTTTGAGATAGATCAGTGACAACCATATGGTCATTTGATCTTTCATCAACTTGTGTTTCCAATTGTTTTAATCATATAAACTCATCCAAACAATCTTGATCATTGATGCTCCAGACAGTTTGAAATCGTTTAAGCAAAACAATAATGAAACCGTATGGACGATTCACTCTTGAAACCACTTGGGTCTCCAAACGGTTTGAGACCGTTTGGTCTCAAACGGTCTTGAGACCATTTGATCCCAAACAGTCTTGAGACCGTTTGGACTCAAACGGTCTTAAGACCGTTTGGTCCAAACTCTCTCAAAACTTAATGGACCAAAAAGGTCTTCCATCACTTTATCAATTTAGGGTTTCAATCATTAAACCATCTATCAATTGAACCCATGATTTATTCTTCAAATGAACCATTGAATCACCCTTCCATTGGACCTTCAATTAGGGTTTTGAACCCATTTGAACTAGGGTTTATAATCAAGAAACCATCAATTAGGATTTTGAAATCGAGGAACCATCAATGGTTGACATTGTGGAACTAGTCCAATTGAAATCATTGGATCATCATCAAACCATGACATGACCTGACCTCAAACAGTCTTGAGGTCATTTGGATGACCTCCAAATGGTCTTGAGACCGTTTGACACAAACCTTTATTGAAATTTTTAAAAATCAATTAGGGTTTGCATCATTGAATCGATCATCAATTGAGCTACTGATTGTATTTCAATTTGATATCACTGGATCTTCAATCATCTAATCATAATTCATCATAGACTTCCAAACGGTCTTGGTTGACCTCCAAATGGTCTTGAGACCATTTGGGTGACCTCCAAACGGTGTTGAGACCGTTTGGGTTAGTCAACCCAAAAATTCAAATCAATCAATTGAGAATTTCAACACTCAACCCGATTAGGGTTTGCAATAGGTATATTATCCAATCATAGAACCTTTAGAAACCAATCAGTTAAATTTATCATTATTCAACACATCAGAAACCCCCCTAAAATGGTCAACCCCCTCCATTCGGTCAACCACTCCAAACGGTTTGGTGAAATCGATTGGACCAAAATTATGAAACCGTTTGCAATAGATATTTGTGGAGGTATGTGCTCATGATGATGTCATCATCATCAAGCTTCAATCCCTCGAAATCTACTTCCATTCTCATGATAGTTTCATCAATTATTCAAAGGAATTGCAAGAAGAACAATTGAACATAATGGATTGAGGAATTGAATTCAATAATAATGAATAAGGGTTCAAGTTATAAAACCCACCTCCAATTGAGCTTCAAAGATTCACCCTCCACGTATTTAATGGTGAAAGAAACACCTTCAACTATCCCAAGTTCATCCTCAAGCTTTGAGTGAAAAGGAATGGCTAGAATTGAAGATCGAATGAAGATAAGAAGAAATCATGCATTGATTTTCGATTTCTACAATGGAATCAAGGTGAAAAGAGATCATGGAGCTTACCAACAGGTTGGAGGTCGTCCTCCTGATCCTCCAAGGCTCCCTTGGTCATTTTGCAAGCAAAGAGTGAAATTGGATTCAAAATTACCCTTTCAACGCATGGATAAAGGAGCATATATATGAATTTTATTGAAAATTCATTTAAGAGAGAGAAAGTAAGGGATAACTCCTCCATTTCCTTGCCACTTGCCCCTTTATCTTCCTTAGATACGAGGCTATATTCCTTGCCTCTTATTCCTCTCAATTATCCATGATTTAGAGAAAAACAAATTAAGCACCTCAATTCATTTAATAATAATATCCATAAGTGAGTGGATATTTCTTTTTCTTTTAATAATGTGAGTGAGTTATCTACTTCCTTTAGATATTTTCGTTCCTTTGCAAGGCACATGGTCTTCCATTCTTTTGCAAAATCATCCCTCACCTTTTGTTTGAAGGGCTCTTCAATTAATATATTTATTTTTGCATTAAATTGAAATAAAGTTCCAATTATGCTTAAATCTTGATTATTTTAATATCAAGATTCTCTCTCCTCCAAAGTGATACAAATGAGATGCCCCTCTCATTCTGTTTGCTCTACATGATGCCAAGAAACATTAGAAATTATTTTGAAGTGGTAATTTGCATATTGAACCCTAGGTTTTGGGTAAATTACATATCACACCAAAACTAGGTTTTGATGCATAAACATTGCTTTATCAGCTCTTTCTTGGTACTCAGGCTTTCCCAAGCCATACCTTTTCATCATATTCATTCTCATGATGCTTCAACACATGAGGAACATTTTATCATGTAACATTTGCAATTTAACCCCTCAACTTGGGTAATTTGCACTTTAGTCCAAAATAGGCAAAACATTATTTCAACATTGTTCAAAAAGGACAAAAATTGAAATATAAGTTCCTATTGAACCTTAATTACTTTTCAAAAGATAATAGAAAGCATATAATTATATTTCTTAAACAAAACACCTAGGGTTAAAGCATAACCCAGGTCAGGGATGTTACAAGTTATAAACCCCTAATAAGGATTTCGTCCCCGAAATCTCAGATAAAGGGAGACAGATATTATTTATCCATTATATCCTCAAGTCTCCACATAACATCTCATTGTTATGGAGACACCATAGAACTTTGATCAATACAAAGTTCTTCCACACAAAATTCTCATAGAATCAAACACATAGGACACATATTCCATTGTCCTTTTGTTATTGACTGTGGAGTTAATTCTGTGTCAGGTAACACTTTTCTTATTTAGATAGAGGTTATTTGTTAATTTAATTTGATAAACTTTTCTTGCAATAATTTTACAATTATTCCTTCAAATAGTTCATTCTTATCAATGTTATGTTTATGCAAAGCATAAAACCCTAACATATGATGTCCATACTACATTAGGTAACTGGACTAATTTCATATTTAACCATTCCAGGTAACCATCATAAAAAAGCCTGATATTTCTTAGATACCAGAATTCCTTACCTTGGTATCTAACACATGTGTTAATAACACATCACATCCTCATCTTCCTTTTTGTTTATAAGTTGATTTATAATTAAATCAAATTTCTCTATATATCAATTAGAATGTGGTAGAAATATCCATGCCACGTCTCCTTCTTGATTAGGCTTCTTTGGATTGTTTCAAAATGATTACTTGATTAAAGTAATCAGAAAGATAACAATCTAGGTATGTCATACTTACCTTGCCTTCAATAAATGAATACCTGGCCAGGGTATTCAAGAATTGAAATTAGGTAATATGCATTTATTTTTATTTTATGTTTTCATCTCTTTAAATTTTGATATACTTAATATCTCAGATTTTCTCTGGGTTCCTTTTTCATCTCTTCCCTTCCTTAATGAAGAAAGATAATTTTCAAAACATATAAAAGAATATTAAACTGAACACAAGTTTTCATCCTACTTATCTCTTCCTCATATCCTCAAAGGATTATACAGATGAACTAAACAACACTACCTTTCTTATAGTAGAGAGTAGGGGATATTTTAAAATAGAAAGTTTTATCTTAACATGTCTACCTTTCACAAGTTATCTAGTGTCTTGTCTGTTGGGTCACCTCATTACTTTCTATTTGGACATTGCCACCTCAGATGTCCTCTCTGTCCACATCTATAGCAAGCTCGGAGCCTTTTTGGTGACTGCTGCTTGGGTGCACTACATGGTGGTTGAGGCGGTACTACTGAAATCTTTGATTGTTTAGTACCACCAATTCCTTGTTCCGTGACTGTTTAGACTTCCTTTTAAGGTCTGTCTCATGTTTCTTTGTCATAGACCCTTCTATCCCTCAAATTGACTCTACAAATGTGGCAAACCTCTCTCTACTTTCTAGGGAAGATGTCAGAATAGACATTTCAGCATTCAGTCCCTTCTCAAAAACATCAAATCTTTTCTTCCTCAGTAGCAGCCATTTGAGGACAAAATCACAAAAGTTCCATAAACTTGACCTCATATTCATTTATTGACATGGCTCCCTGTCAAATTTTCTCAAACTGTGAGATCTTTTCATCTAAGTATGTCCTTGGAAAATACTTATTGATGAATTCTCGACAAAATTCCTCCCAATTAACCTCTTCATCATTCCTTTTTATTTCTTCTATAGCCCACCAATGTCCAGCACTACCCTTCAAAAGGTATATCACATATTTAACTTTGTCAACCTCTGGGATACTAAGGATCTTAAAAGTTTTTTCTAACACAGTGAGCCATAAATCTACATATGTTGGGTCAGATGTCCCAGCATATTCTATGGCTCCAACATGACGTAGTCATTCAAAAGTCTTACCAGACCCATATCCCTCATTGGGAGCTGGTTCCCTGGGTGGTGGTGTCGGCATCCAGTCTGTTATATGCATCACTGTAGTCATGAATTGCCCAAAAGGAGTAGAAAAATCTGGGTTTCTCATCATGACCTCATCAACAGGGGGATTCTCAGGCACTGTTTCTTCTCTTGCTTGATCCCTGGAACCTTCTACTAGTGCAGCAACATTGCTCTCAGCAACATGTTCCTCGTGTTCTCCAAACATCTTGGAGTTATATATCTTCTTCTGCATAAGCAGAAGGCACTATAAGATACACTGAGGTACACTTAGAACAGACTTGATACCTTAGTCCTATGTCTCTATAGACTCAGCGAACCTAGAGCTTTGATACCACTAAATTGTGGCGAAGCATTCAAAACATACATCATTAACTAAGCGGAAGCAATTACTAACAGTGGATTACTAAAAATCACTAAAAATTAAAACCTTTTTCAAAGAGATCCAATCATAGGAAAACTCTTTCAACAAGAACCAATGTATTACATTTACATCCTGGTTCATAAGTACATATCTTGTACTATCTCTTCTCAAGAGTTACAATATCCACTGCCTTGTTAAAAGCTAAACACAAACAATATAAGAACCTCGAGGCATCTAGCCAAAAACTCAGATCGATGTAAAAAAAATACTAACTACTAACTTTGAGGACCTGAAAGTACAGAGACGACACATAGGACTTCTATCTAAAAGACACGACAGACAGTACACTCAACCTGAGCTGTCACTGCTATCTCTGCTGCTATTGATGTTCTTCCTCTGCAAGATATTCTCAGTCTCCTACGTGCTTGTCCACCTAAAAAATGTTGGATCCCACGGGGGTGAGACAATTGTAATTGCCCCAGTGAAAGATATAACTCTCTGCCAAAAACATTATTATTGCAGTTTAATGATATATAAGTAGGCAGAGGATAAGCAGTTTAAAGCATTTCCATCTTTTAAAGTATTGCAACTGTTTATGATAGAATAGTAAATCATCTATTCTCTTCATAAGGAATAGGAAGAACATGGATATCATTTATCTATCAAATTATACCATCATGTCAAACTTCTCTTGTGAAACTCATAATCTTGATATGTCACCTATGAGACATTCTTGTTTCAATCTGTTGGCCTTAGCCAATCTGCTAAACAGATAAATGATTATATCTACCATGTACTCATATATCATTAATACAGGAATTGGATTATTACCAATTTTGTGTCATCATTACAAGCATTGGGTTATTACCAATCCTGTGTCATCATTGTAGGCATTAGGTTATTACCAATCATGTGTCATCATTGCAGGAATTAAGCCTCTGCCAAGTATTGGACTCTTCCAAACCTGATTACACCGCCAGACATTGGACACTACCAATCCTGATTTCATAGCCAGGAATTGGACTTTAACCAATCCTGATTACACAGCCAGGCATTGGACTCTAACCAATCCTAATTACAAGCTTAATGCCTCTGCCAGGTATTGGACTCTTCCAAACCTGATTACACCACCAGGCATTGGACACTACCAATCCTAATTACATAGTAGGGCTTTGGACTCTAACCAATCCTGATTACAGGCTTCATGTCTCTACCAAGTATTGGACTTTAACCAAACCTGATTACACCGCCAGGCATTGGACACTACCAAACCTGATTACACAGCCAGGCATTGGACTCTAACCAATCCTGATTACAAGCTTCATACCTCTGCCATGTATTGGACTCTTCCAAACCTGATTACACCGCCAGGCATTGGACACTACCAATCCTGATTACACAGCCAGGCATTGGACTCTAACCAATCCTGATTATGGGCTTCATGCCTCTGCCAGGTATTGGACTCTTCCAAACCTGATTACATCGCCAGGCATTGGACACTACCAATCCTGATTACACAGCTAGGTATTGGACTCTAACCAATCCTGATTACACAGATTATGGAATATGCATTCCTTTAACTCATCATTGATCATCTCATCCTTCTCTAGGCTCTGAACCCTGAGGTTAGCCTTCATAGTTATTCATTTTCTTTATTCAATACAATAGTTCCTTTTATTAGATATTATTATTATCATTTCTTACAGTAAACTTTTATAATCATCTTGGTATCTCTTACTATGCCACAATTATTCTCATGGATCATAAGGCCCATAAAACATCTTGTCACCTCTCACTAGGCAACATCTAACCATATGGCTCACAAGCCATTAAACATCTTGTCACCTCTCACTAGGAAACATCTAACCATATGGCTCACAGGGCCATTAAACATCTTGTCACCTCTCACAAGGAAACATCTAACCATATGTCTCACAAGGTCATTAAACATCTTGTCACCTCTCTCTAGGCAACATCTAACCATATGGCTCACAAGGCCATTAAACATTTCGAGTATTCAATCATGTTTATTACTCTTAACATTTATCATTAAATGATTATCAATACAAGCTATGAGTTCATTTCCCATCCTTATCATGGTATGATTACATCATACTCATTAGTTTGGCTTAACCCCATTCTCAAGATATATTAGCCTATGCTTATCAAAGTATATCAAACTCATTACATTTCATTGTAACAATTTTCATAACACACTTCATGTGTTTCTTGTCCAAGTATATTGGATTTGAGGTGCATCAAGGTATATCAACCCTAGAATACTAAAAGTGATATCTATCATATCTTGGTGTATCACTTTCCTCATCACTTCCAACTTACTTGAGTTGTCAACTTATCTTGCATTAAGGTATTTCCCATCTTAATCCTTTCATCCACCAACCTATCACTTTTACCATGAAGTGCATAGGTCACACACAAGAATGGTCCAACTATCTTCAATGATATGGACTCATTTCAAGTTAAGGCATTGCTTACTATAAGGTTGCCTATGATCAACCATTTGAGATATTTCACCTTTATAAGGCATTGCCCACTATTTTATCATTGGGGTTCTCTCATACCATTACCCGGTAAATAGTGTTATGGTTTATCATCATATTGCCTAAGATTAGGGATTCATGTATTATAACTCAAAATTAGAATTTCACATACCTTCACCCTATGTTTGGGCTCCTCATCATAACATTACAAAGGGTTTCACATGGCATCACCCTCAATTAGGGTTTCACATCACATCACCCTCAATTAGGGTTTCACATGGAATCACCTTCAATTATGGTTTCACATGGCATCACCCTCAATTAGGGTTTCACATGGCATCACCCTCAATTAGGGTTTCACATGGCATCACCCTCAATTAGGGTTTCACATCACATTTACCCTAGTTTAGGGTTTCATGCACTTTACCCTAAAATTAAGGTTTCTTATTCAACTATCCATAATTAGGATTTACTATTCATACCAATTAGGGTTTCATATTCCATTACCCATAATTGGTGTTTTACATCATGTTACCCTGAATTAGGGTTAGGGTTAATTAACCTTCTTAATTAGGGTTTCATGATCTCTTTACTAAGGATCATACCCTAATCACCACATGATTAATACTCATGTATGAATTCCTTTCTAGCATCCTTTCAACTTGATTAGGTTATATCAACCCTCCAATCAAATACATACAACTATGAATGACATAGTGCACTGAGTTATTGCTTTACTTAGGCTTCAAGGATTAACTCATCTAAGGATTATCAATCACTTAGTATCTTAAAGATACAACCCTAGTGATTATCTTTGAGATAGATCAGTGACAACCATATGGTCATTTGATCTTTCATCAACTTGGGTTTCCAATTGTTTTAATCATATAAACTCATCCAAACAATCTTGATCATTGATGCTCCAGACGGTTTGAAATCGTATAAGCAAAACAATAATGAAACTGTATGGACAATTCACACTTGAAACCACATGGGTCTCCAAACGGTTTGAGACCGTTTGGTCTCAAACGGTCTTGAGACCATTTGACCCCAAATGGTCTTGAGACCGTTTGGACTCAAACGGTCTTAGGACCGTTTGGTCCAAACTCCCTCAAAACTGAATGGACCAAAAAGGTCTTCTATCACTTTATCAATTCAGGGTTTCAATCATTAAACCATCTATCAATTGAACCACTGATTTATTCTTCAAATGAACCATTGAATCACCCTTCAATTGGACCTTCAATTAGTGTTTTGAACCCATTTGAACTAGGGTTTATAATCAAGAAACCATCAATTAGGATTTTGAAATTGAGGAACCATCAATGGTTGACATTGTGGAACTAGTCCAATTGAAATCATTGGATAATCATCAAAACATGACATGACCTGACCTCAAACGGTCTTGAGGTCGTTTGGATGACCTACAAATGGTCTTGAGACCGTTTGACACAAACCTTTATTGAAATTTGTAAAAATCAATTAGGGTTTGCATCATTGAATCGATCATCAATTGAGCTACTGATTGTATTTCAATTTAATATCACTGGATCTTCAATCATCTAATAATACTTCATCATAGACTTCCAAACGGTCTTGGTTGACCTCCAAACGGTCTTGAGACCATTTGGGTGACCTCCAAATAGTCTTGAGACCGTTCGGGTTAGCCAACCCAAAAATTCAAATCAATCAATTGAGAATTTCAGCACTCAACCCGATTAGGGTTTGCAATAGGAAGATTATCCAATCATAGAAACTTTAGAAACCAATTAATTAAATTTATTAGATCATTATTCGACACATCAGAAACCCCCCTCAAACAGTCAACCCCCTCCATTTCGTCAACCACTCCAAACGGTTTGGGACCCAAACCTCCAAACGGTTTGCAAACTGTTTGGTCTCCAAACAGTTTGGTGAAACCGATTGGACCAAAATTATGAAACCGTTTGCAATATATATTGTGGAGGTCTGTCCTCATGATGATGTCATCATCATCAAGCTTCAACCCCTCGAATTCTACTACCATTCTCATGATAGTTTCATCAATTATTCAAAGGAATTGCAAGAAGAACAATTGAACATAATGGATTGAGGAATTGAATTCAATAATAATGAATAAGCATTTAAGTTATAAAACCCGCCTCCAATTGAGATTCAAAGCTTCAACCTCCACATATTTAATGGTGAAAGGAACACCTTAAACTATCCCAAGTTCATCCTCATGCTTTGAGTGAAAAGGAATGGCTCGAATTGAAGATCGAGTGAAGATAAGAAGAAATCATGCATTGATTTTTGATTTCTACCATGGAATCAAGGTGAAAAGAGATCATGGAGCTTACCAACAGGTTGGGGGTCGTCCTCCTAATCCTCCAAGGCTCCCTTGGTCATTTTTCAAGCAAAGAGTGAAAGTGGATTCGAAATTACCCTTTCAACTAATGGATAAAGGAGTATATACATGAATTTTATTGAAAATTCATTTAAGAGAAAGAAAGTAGGGGATAACTCCTCCATTTCCTTGCCACTTGACCCTTTCTCTTACTTAGATACGAGGATATATTCCTTGCCTCTTATTCCTCTCAATTATCTACGATTTAGAGAAAAACAAATTAAGCACCTCAATTCATTTAATAATAATATCCATAAGTGAGTGGATATTTCTCTTTCTTTTAATAATGTGAGTGAGTTATCCACTTCCTTTAGATATTTTCGTGCCTTTTCAAGGCACATGGTCGTACATTATTTTGAAAAATTATCCCTCACCTTTTGGTTGAAGGTCTCTTCAATTAATATATTTATTTTTGCATTAAATTGAAATAAAGTTCCAATTATGCTTAAATCTTGATTATTTTAATATCAAGATTCTCTCTCCTCCAAAGTGATACTAATGAGATGCCCCTCTAATTTTATTTGCTCTACATGATGCCAAGAAACATTAGGGATTATTTGGAAGTGGTAATTTTCATATTGAAACCTAGGTTTTGGGTAAATTACATAGCAAACCAAAACTAGGTTTTAATGCATAAACATTGCTTTATCAGCTCTTTCTTGGTACTCAAGCTTTCCCAAGCCATACCTATGCATCATCTTCATTATCATGATGCTTCAACACATGAGGAACATTTTATCATGTAAAATTTGCAATTTAACCCCTCAACTTGGGTAATTTGCACTTTAGTCCAAAATAGGCAAAACATTATTTCAACATTGTTCAAAAAGGACTAAAATTGAAATATAAGTTCCTCTTGAACCTTAATTACTTTTCAAAAGATAATAGAAAGCATATAATTATCTTTATTAAACAAAACACCTAGGGTTAAAGCATAACCCAGGTCAGGGATGTTACACATGAGATGGACCAGATGATTACTCTGAGTTGTATCAATAGGGGGGTTCCACTGTGTCATTTCTGCCACTTACAGTCTAAATGTGGAGGGCTGCCGTAGGAAGCTATGGGATGTGCTGGCCAGTTCTAATCAATAGGTGCTCCCAAAGCTGGTAATTGGAGATTTTAACCATATTCGCAAGGCTAATGAGAAAGTAGGAGGGTTGCCAGTCTTGAACTCTGTCCTGAAGAGGTTCAATGAGGCAGTGGATGCGGCTAATTTGATGGAAGTTAACATGAGGGGCGGTGGTATAAACTGGCATAACAAGAGGATTCCAGTTAACAAAATCTCTAGTTTTCTTGATAGAGGTATGGTTAATGTTGCTTGGTTGGATGTGTTTCTACAGGCTGTGATCCATTTAGGTGCCCACCCTAACAGTGACCACACATGGATGCTTATGGAGTTATGTGCCTACAAATCTGAGCCACGGCCGTTCAGGTTCCTCAATCACTAGATTAGCTGGCCGTCATTTAAAAGGGTGGTTGAGGAGGCCTGGAATATTACAGTGGATGGGAATCCTCTTTTCAGGATCATGGTGAAGTTGAAGAACACCAAAATGAAGCTCAAGAATTGCTCCAGATGCTTGATAGACCTCCCTAATTTGATTAAGGATGCTAGATCTATGTTTTATGTTGTAGTGCTTGAGCTGAGATGCAATCCTTCTTGCACCAGGCTCATGCAACGGGAAACCCAGGTTGCTGATCGGCTTCTACAGCTGGAGAAAGTGGAGGAGGTCCATCTCTGGCAAAGAAGCCAGTTGAGATGGATCAAGGATGGTGACCATAATACAAAGGTGTACCATACGACCATCAGGAGGAATGATATGAGGGATCATATACATGCATTGATTAATTCTAAAGGTGAATTGATGGATGAACCGAAGGAGATCGCTGAGACTGTTGTGATGTTTTCCAAGGATCTATACAATTACACTCCTAGGCCGGAGGTGGACTGCCCTACCCTTCCTGCTGCTAAGGTCACTATGGATATGAACAGGCTACTACTGAAGCCAGTTACTGATGATTAAATCAAAGAAGCGACCTTCTCTATTGGTGCCTCTAAAGCACCTGGTCTAGATGGATTTAATGGCAAGTTCTTCCAGTCGTGTTGGGACCTTGTTAAAGAGGATGTCAGAAGAGTGGTTAGATGGTTCATGGTGGGTGGGAGGATGCTTAGACAGGCTAATCAAGTATTCATTAGACTTATCTCCAAGAAGAACAATGTTGCCTCCTTGATCGACTTTAGGCCCATCGCCTGCTGCTCGATTATCTATAAGATTATTTCTAAAGTGTTGGTGAGAATATTGAAAGGTTTCCTCCGGCATATCATATCTAATGTCTAAGGTGCGTTTGTGGAAGGCAGATCTATCTCGGATAATGCTCTCTTAGCTGCAGAGTTCCTTTTTGACTTCAATGTGAAGAGAACACCAAGGAAAATTTGCTTGAAGCTTGATATCACTAAAGCATATGATTGCCTTAGCTCGCCTACTTTGTGGACGATCATGTGTGCCCTTGGGTTTAGTGATAGATGGATCAACATTTTGCGGGGATGTATTGAGACAACCTCATTCTTTGTTATGATCAATGGGGTGCCTAAAGGCATGTTCCATGCTACCAATGGGTTGAGACAAGGGGACCCGTTGTCTCCCCTTCTCCTCACTCTGGCAATGGAAGGGTTGACTACCATGATTGATTATGTTGTTACCAAAGGTCTGCTGAAACCGTATAAGGTTCAAGGGGTCAAAGTGCTGCCCCACATGATCTTTGCTGATGATGTACTGATGTTTATTTCTAGATACATCAAATATATGAAAGGTGCCCGTGTTGTGCTCAACTATTTTGGTAACCTTATGGGTCTCTTCATTAGTGCAATAAAATCTAAGGCCTTCTTTTCTAGGTCCTATGATGGTAGGAGAGGCAGGATGAAGGAAGCACTTGGTATCCAAGAGGGGTCTTTTCCCACAAAATGTTTGGGGATCCCTCTCTCTGGTGGGCATGGGAAGGGAGCGGATTACACTGAGGTTGTGGATGCCTTGAGATCTAAGGTGGACAGATGGTCAGGGTTAAATATCTCCATGGCTGGGCGGGCGGTCTTGATCTGAAGCGTCTTGACCTCCATGATTCATTTCTAGTGTAGACAGACCTCCCCGCCTTGGTTCATCATTGAGAAATGCAAATCTCTAATGAATGGCTTTCTGTGGGGTGGCAGAGGTAGGTCCATCGCTTGGGATGTGGTGGCACAACCGTATGAGGAAGGGAGTCTGAATCTTAAAAACCCGGAAGCTATTGCCTCATACGCCAATATGAGAAGAGTTGATAGATTTCTCTACAACCCCTCTTGTACCTAGAGTCGATGGTTACGTGTTAGATACAGAGCAGATTGCTTGGAGCTTGATGGCAGGAGGAGCGATCTATGTAGATGCATGAGGAATATGATCAGGTGCTGGCCTGGTATGAAGGGGAGATACACATCAATCGATAATGGCTGTTGGGTTTTGCTTGAATCAGATGAGCGCCTGTGGGCAGTGAAGAAGCTAAGGCCACAGGTGCCTTGGTATGATCTCATATGGTACAAAGGGTTTCAACCCAAGTGGAGCTTCACTACGTATAGGACGCTACTTGGTCGACTTCCTACGATGGATATATTGCTCAGCTGGGGCCTAGCGGTCAACCCCAACCGTTGTTTGTGCGAGCAGAATAATGAGACTATCGATCATGTCTTTTTTGAGTGTGATGTTGCTAAATATTGCTGGCAGAGACGCATCTTGAAGTGTGGTTTTGGTGGTTCACCGTCGTGTGAGCTCCAAACTACCTTATTTTGGCTTCTTTCCCAAACTAAAAACAACCATAGCTTGAGGAGATTTTCTGGGATGGTCTTCTCTGCGGTCATTTATCATGTGTAGGACGAGAGAAATGCTAGGCTTCATGGTAAAGGGGAGCTTGACCCCCTGCACATTCTTGATCTTATTATAAATAGAGTCAATTGGGTGATTAGTTCTAAACCCAAGTGGCTTGGAGATGTGGCTCCGCTTGTTCTCCTGATGTGGAGGAACTAAGTTTGGTTGTATAGTATACAGGGTTTTTCCCTATACTTTCCTTTCCTTTTGAATGAAATATTTTACCGGATCAAAAAAAATAAGATGTATTATTAACAAAGTTTCTCATATTATTAACATTTTTCATTATGTTATCCTATCAGGTTAGTCAGACCATTTCTTTTTTGCTTTAGGTTTTTAACATACTTTATATTTTTTCACTTTAGGTTACTCAAAGTAGCTGCTGTTTTTGTCAAATTTTTCAGTTTTTATGTTACCACTTTATGAGTGTAGTTGTTCATTTTTATTAAGTTTGACTTATATTAATATATTTTTGAAGTTGTATAATATTTATTTTGACATTCTCAATTGCATTTATAGTTTTAGGAATGAAATGTTGTTCACTATTCAAGTAATGTGTTGAAAATAATTTATTATTCTTGTGAAATATTCTTTATTGGATCATCATTTGGTGTGTTTAAAATATTCCAATTTTTTAAAGAGTCGCACCAAGCTTTTGTCTAATTTTCTATGTAGGTTTTACCTATAACATAATGAATAGTAAATCTTTGTATACTAAATTTATCCTTCGGATGTTGAATATTGCATCATTGACTCGCATGTTTTTATGGGGGACTTTGTATATATGATTGTATTAAAATAGTTTTTCATATAGTTTGTACCTTGATGTAATGATATTTCAGATTTTCTCTATCTATTGTGCATAATTATGTTACAAATTCTTGTGGTAGTTCAAGGATAGTTAAAATTTTGGATATCAGATCGTATTGGAATATATATATATATATATATATATATATATATATATATATATATATATATATATATATATATACATATATAGTAATTTCTTCTAGTGGATGTTCACAATCTCTACTTACATATCTCAATTTAGGATCCAAGTAATTTTCTTGGTATTATAAGAAAGTGCATTTATTTCATCATCATTAGATAGTGCTTCACCATATGTAATTTTATTAGTTTTTATAGATTAAATGAGGTATTCAAAATGTATGTTTTCTTAGCCCATCATTATATTAAAGAATTTTTCAAAGCTTTTTGTCAGTCTCTTTGATGTAATATTTTTCATACCATTCCAAAAAAATACATTTATCTAAAACTACATCATTTTTTATTACAATAAACTTGTCATTCTTAATTCTTGGGTTCAGGAATTTCCGCGCTCTCTTGCAGTTGTCATTTCAATTAAAATGTTTAGAAACCATTGTACATTTGTTTGGATTTTAGTGAGACAATAAACCTTTTCTTGTGAAATCTTTATCAATAGTAAATCTTCTTATGTCATTCTTTAGGAATGTGTTATCACTATTTGTATGGTGTTTCTTTAGATTATAATGTATAGCATACTTTTCTTCAATATTGATGTGATATCACCATTATATGTTTTATTGTTAGATATTATATTCATAAGTGATGTATATACTTTTTTAAAGTTTTTTTTGTAATAAATATCATGATTTTTTATAAGAAGTTAGAATCTAGATGATTTAGTAAGGAGTGGGACCAAAGATGGGATCCATTCCTTACTTAATTTATGAAAACATGCATAAGCCCAATTCATTCGCAGCTATAAAATAATTACTTTCAAATAAAAGGGGTGCACAATATTTTCTCAAGCAGATTGTAAAAGAAATATAGTTTTGTGGCAGAAGAAAGCAAATTTAACTATCACAAATATATTTGACCAAGTTTAACATTGGGGCCACAAAGGGAACTAATGAGATATGAAACCTAAACTAGTGAGGTCAGTTTGTGGTGACAAACATGCCCATCTCAGAAGACATTCTGAAGCTAGTCTTGAGCATCCCAATATTTGAAAGTCATCATCAACTCAAAAGTGAAGAGATTGAGATCATCCCAATATTTTATACAAATAGATCAGAGGACCTTCACTCATAAGATCTCATGAAATAATAACAAATGTTGACATCAGGAAATAATATCATGGAAATGAGATTTTCAAATAGATTTGATATTTCTCAAGAATTAATCAAGAGGTGCCTCATATGGGAACAATGTATTGGTCATACTAGTATTACCTAGACAATTGGAAAGATGCACATAGCTTGACTCGAGTATTTAAATTGGAGACCAATATTCTACCCTTTCAAGTATAAAGTCACCTCAGACCTACATATAATGTTATGTACATCAATTAGGATTTAATTTATGTTATGTAGGATGAAATCCTAAAAAATACAAACCTTTGATACAACCCTAGAATGACTTATGCTATTAACTTAGAAAGAGGGTTCAAGGTTATTGAGATATAGGTCTGGCCCAATTTCTAGATTTTGTTAATTATATTTTTCCTCAATTATTAATAACAGAACAAGAGCGAGAAAAACCTTAAAAATCACATATTTGAAACTCTAAAATCGGGAAACAAAAACCAAACCATAAGATAGAGAAAAATCCATGATTTCAAAAAATATTCTTTATGATTTTTAGAGATTCCTATAAAAACTTATGATTTTTATAAGATTCACATTATTTACTAACATTTTAGTGAAATAAATTGAAAAAGACCAAAGTACCCTTAAATAAGAAATATGGACTTTGGATAGTGATATGGCATAATTGTCATATACACATTTGTGTGTCCATGTGACAAATAAAATCAAAGTTTCCTAAAATGACAAGAATACCCATGGCAGAAATCATCAATAGAAGGAAGGAAGGGGAGGGAAAAATTGAGATTCACAGCTAGCCCATATTCACCCTACCTGCTCGAGCACCATGGAAGCAACTCCAAGCGATGAAGGTCGAGGAAAAATTTGGGGAAAACGTAATAGATGCAAATTGACGGTTCTGTATACTAGAGAGCGAAGATGAAGATTTGAAGAATCATGCCTTCAAAGGAATTTGGTTGTTGAGACAAGATGTACCACAGACACTCACCAGAAATCCTGATACAAAGAATAAGAAGGTGATGAATGCATATGCATCCCTTTTTATCACATCTTCTAGGTCATTCATTTAGGTAATTGTGTTAGTTTTTCTCAAAATTAGGAACTAATTGCAACTTGATTACTTTCAACTGCTTAAATAGCTTTCTTATTATTTTCTATTCACATACACACTTTTTCACATTTTCTCATCTTCAAAATGCAAGAACCAACATTTTCACCTAGAGAATTATAAGATTGAAGGTTGCATTGCACCTTCTCTCACCAATGGATCAACTCACTACACCATCCATCGACTCACATTCCCAAGACAAATCCACCCTATAACTCCAATCTTTTGTCTCACATCACCAATCCATCAAAATCAATTTAGCCCATGAGGCATGCAATTCATGCGAGTCAGTCAAATCAATCTACGAACCGATCAACACTATTTGTGAACTAGTCAAATCAATCTGCCATTCGGCCATCTGGAGTCCCTTGGATCCCAAGTATTACCTAGATCGTTCCGACCCTAGAATGGTCTAGTCCACCAACAACCCTAGGGTTTTGACTTGTTTTCTACAGATCTGTGTGCCACACATCCCAATCGACTGATTGGGACCATGAGTCAACCAATTTGCATCTCATGAGATAGACTTTTCAGTAACCACCAGCCACATTTATCCACATTCGTAGGGTTCTTCACCCCTCCTACCCCCTATAAAAGGATGGGGACTCTATACAGAAAGGGGATCTTCTTGTTATCTTGTAGTTATTGGGTTTTCCTGTATGACTTGTGTTGGTATATATGCCTATAGAGCCATCCCAAGCAATTGCATGGAGTTGGATATTAATTAATCAATTAATGTGATTATTTGGTTAATTAATGAATTCCAGAATATTCTAATTAATCCACGAGCGTTTTAATTAACGCAGCGTTTTTGTTTACCGATGGGTTTAGGAAACCCTACTTCCCTTCGTATCCTATTTAAAGGAGGTTTACGGCCGATGTCTATATAAGATATCGAGAGACGCTCATCAGTTTACGCTCACGTACGTAAACCCTAGCCGTCACCATCCTTAGGAGAGAAAGGAGAGCAACGCGCCGCTAGCACACCGCCGCACAGACACGACTCCTTCCGGCCGGCTTAGGAAGCACGATGTGGAGTTCCAGTCCATCCGCATGGACAAAGTAGAGACACAGACACTGAGACGCCTGCGTTCGGAGGACATCAATGACCATCCGTGCGCGTCACGAGCAACGCACATCATCGCACGAAAGGAGCACTGCCGGATCATCCTGCGACAACGAACGGGAGAGAAGTTCCATCTGTGTAGGTCAGCGTCGCTGCACACCTTTGTGCAGTGGGACATCACCGGACTTGCTCCGCGATAAGGTATATCCCGCAAACACTCCTTCCGAATACGTTGTTGTCGACGAGATCCTGTTTCGGGTTGCGTGGATTTTGTTGCTTCCACCACGCATGTTTTCTCCACAAAACCCAACAACTTGTACTCCATTCTTACCTTTGATTTCTAGTTCAACATGTTATTTCTTTAATCTCTTGTACTTTGGGTAAGGATTGGAGAGTGGATTTATTTGAATGTTGCTAGATTAGAGTCCAATATTAGTTGGATTCTTCTTTTACCACTAGTGTATGACTTCTGTTCTCATTTCTTCAGCTTTTTGTATCTATTCCTATGATGACTGAGTAGCTTTCTATATCGGGCCATGGGATGTAGCCATGTAGCCATTAATTACTTGGATTTAATTTAACATTGTGATCTTACTTTATAGTTGGTGTTCTATTCATTTATCGAATGTGTTTTATGACTTGATCTCTTAGATTGATGTTTGTTAACCTTGGGTGAAGAAATATCGGACCCGAAAGGTTTTGAACAATCAAATAAAATGGATAGATATCTATAAGAAACCTTAGAAGAATCTCTTTTGGATGATCATGCAAGGACCCACAAACATCGGAATCAATGGTTTTGCAATGAGCTCAATATTATCAAATGTATTTAGAAGGATGTTTTCTATTTATCCTAATTTAACTAGTTTTTTTTCTTCAACAAAGTTGTGTGGATCAAACATTTTTTACAGGTCATGGGTGTGATCCCCATATTCCGATAATCCCTTATTATTATTTGATCTCAATTTTAGCTGCTTTACTTCTTACAATATTTATTTCTATTTGTACCATAATCTCTCTTTTAGTAATGTTCACTTTGTTTGTTTTTAGCATAATTATCTTTCATTTTGTTCTTAGAATAATTCTCCTTATTTATGTTCTTAGACAATCACGTTACTCAAATTGGAATTATATTTCTTTTCAAGTTCCCTATTGTTCAAAGCAATCAAACTAAAAATTAAAATTTTAAAAAGTTGTTCAATAGGACTGACCCTTCTACACTAATAATTAACCAATATGTTTAAGTAGGTTGTTTGTCCAAACAAAGGTTAAACTCTAGGAATTTATTCTCACTAAGGAATTGTTGTGTAAACGAAACACATCACAATGCAGTGGAATAGAGAGAAAAAAATTGATCAATCATCTTGGGGCACAACTATGAGGGTGCAGCGGGAACTTTGGTGGGTATATATATATATATATATATATATATATATATATATATATATATATATATATATATATGTATATATATATATATATATATATATATATATATATATTTGTGTGTATACACATATACGGTATTGTGCTCGGGCTTCCATGGGGTGGGGGGCTGGTTCGAGAAACTCTGAGACAAAATTGGGCAGAACTCAAATATGGAAAACTAGATTGAGTCAACCATAATTGGATGAAGAGTTTTACCAATAATCTGATGGAAAAATAATCATAAATTGTGGATTGATTTAAGGCTCACAGAAAGATTGTTGATTGCATGTATTAAGACTAGTGAGTATTTAGGGGAAGAAGACGGTCCTCGAGCCATGAGACCATTGGGGGGGTTGTCCGGGTTAGATCTCAATCATCCAAACCACACAGAAAAGAAAAGAAAAGGAAAATTGGGAGCATTACATTAATAATGTGAGAACCTTAGCCCAAAAGGAATAGGAATAAAGCGAATGGTTATTTATTATCCTTTTCCTTTTCTAATTTTTGATGACTGGGGAGCCCCTCTACAAGGCTAGCCACATTTGTGACCAATCTGTGCAAGGTAAACCCCGAGAGACACTATTTGGCCCACACGAACAGTGACCCACTAATTCGCATTGCAGGCCGTCTAACCCGGCAGATAATTCATTTCCAAGTGGTACACACTACGGGAGTCGAATCTGGGACCCTTCATGAGGGCCCCCGTGTGGTGACCAACTGATCTACCCGTCACCAGATTTTCCTTTTCCAATCAAATTGGAGTAGCAAATAAAACCCCCAAAAAAATAAAAATTGATATGTTGACTATTTGAGACCAAAGAATCTGAATTTAAAGCCAATTATTGCCTTTTGGCAATCTTTAATACCCAAAACTCAAGACTTCAGTGAAACATTACTCTTAATACATTAATGTATTCCTTCATGATTTATTATCAAAATTTTGTGTGCGACTCCCTCTTACCCATACCTATCTATAGGAGAAATATAGAAGATTTATTTTGAACTTAAACCCTTCAATGTGGTAAATTTGCACATTAAGTCTCTAATTAGTATGTTGCTCCTATTAATTGTAATAAAGCATCGAATAACTGTTTTATTGGCCAAAACCATATATTTGAAGCTTATTAACATCTCAATACAATCCAAATTAAGAAGAGGTTTCTAAAATAAAACATTACATGGTAAAGGGGAAAAGTAATATTTACCTAAGTTTGGTTATGTTAGAAATTGCATGTGTTGATGATGAGAGAGAGTTTCTTTCCATGGAGATAACTAGTGACTTATCAGCAATGATTTATAGTCCTACAAAACCCTAAATGTATACATCAACTATAGTGGATGCAATCAGCTACCATTGTGACACAGAAGTCTCAGACCATGAAATATCCAAGAAGGAAGACCTAGAACCCTCACCTCCACAAAAGGAGAGAAAGACCAGTGTATCCCAACTGCCCCTATCTTGGATGTTATACCATTTGGGATTGGAAGCTAGGAATTCGGTGGATGGTCAGCGAAGAAATGGTTGAAGATGGAGTAGAAGTATTGTTGGAGTATCAGAATGATGGTGGAGTAGGAGCGTTATAGTTCTAGTGGAAAATAATGGAAGTAGGGTGGCTAGAGTTAAATAAGGTTTGTGGCTATGGGTGATTAGGTGTATATCTTGTTTATGATGAAGGGAGAATGTGTGTATTAAACTATTTACATTATGGTACTGAACTTACATATGATTTTTGTTGAAGAAGATGTGGGATGTCAATTATTGCACAAAAAGTGTCAATCACAAATGCTCACCAACCTCATTTGATCTTACTACTTTAAGGAAAGATCATTTCATTATGATTTTTAAAGAGGGAAGAAATTTATCTATGAAAATCTGACTTTTCTATCTCATGTATTGCACTCTTTATCTCTCATCAAGTGACCTTCTTACTCAATATGATATTAATACCATAATTGAAATGTTATGATGCTCCATTTCAGTCACATCAATGCTCAATTCCACCATGTGTTACATCAAAATCAATGTTGGTTTATATTCCAATGCTTTGAATACATCGTTCGCTTCATATTAAAATTAAATTTAGTCAATATGTTTTTCTTGCTTTATAATGTGTACCATATTGTAGTTGACTCAACTATAGACCCAACAACACAAAAAACATCCCAATTTGGATTTATGAAGCTCGAGATATGGCCCTTTAAAAATTGCTCAAAATTACTTGTTTTGATCAATTAGATTGAATTTTAATCCTAAATGGGGCCCATCTAGATGCAAGTGGCCCAATTCGATGGGTGCCCCCCTTGTATGGTCCACGGTTGGGACACTTTGACCTTGGCCAATTAGGTCCCTCCTGTTCACCTAAGTGTTACACATTGTCCATATTTTGATAACATAACTCAACCATTCCATTCATATGTATCTAATATGTTTGTTTGAAATTGATTCCAGGCATTAGGTACATGAAAAGGATCAAATCTATAATGCCTAGTTTGTTCTAGTTCAAGTTAAAAGCAATGTAAATGCACTTTTATAGAAAACACTTCAAATCACCTTATATGATTTTTATAGTCATTTGTATTGATGATATGACTTGTAATTGAGATGAGAAAAAATTAGGAAACTTTAACTCAAACTTTTGATCACTTAAAAAGAAATTTTCAAAATTCATTACAAGCTTTTTTTCAGTCGAGATACAAAACTGACTATTCCCTTGATGGCTTTTGAGAATTCCTTAGTTCTCTTGAGTTTCACATTCACATAACTCAACCGATCCCTGTACTCACCAAAATTGATTTCAAGAGATCGGTCAAGTTTCACCCAGGACAAACTCGACCGATGTTTTAAATTGACTTTGTCACATAGTGCAATCGGTCGAGTTTCCTTTATAAAAACTTGACCGACTGCACTGTATGAAAAATACAGAAAGAGTAATTCTAATCGTTGGAGTGTTGTAAAACTCACAATTATATATGTTGCAACACCCCAAATGTCTAAAAAATATTTCTATGTGTTCCTGTCCTCTAGTGGACACCCCCAACTATAAATAGGTTCTCTTGGAGTTCATTCAAAGGTTTCTCATTCACGCTATCGAAGGTTCTTGCTATAGTTTAGTGCATTGAGTCCACTTGAGTCTCTTTCTCTCTATTGATTACACTTCATTTCGTCCATATGAGTGAGATAGGATCTGTGTGAGAGAGCTACTTAATTGTACACTTGTAAAGCTCTCAAAGCTTCTACTTCCCCAACTCCTTTCTTCAAGATCAAGTGGGTGAAAGCTTCTCCAAGTGAAGGAGAAGGTGCAAGCTTCTTCAAGCAATAGAATAAGGTGCAAAAAGCTTTTCTGAGTAAAGGAGGAGGTGAGGTTGAAGATTCGAGAGTAGAGTGGGTAAATCCTTCGAGGCATAAGACTCGTTGCAATGAGGGTATCTCCTTGGCGAATGTGTCTAATTGCTTGTAAGAGTGGGTAAGACCTTGATGAGGTAGAAGACTCTAGCTTCAGATAGATAAGACCTTAGTTTTAAGGTTGTTGGCTTCCTTGATCTCAAAGGAAATCTGGGTATCCTTATCTCGGAAAAGAAAAGTCAAATTGTATGTCTTATAATGGAGTATAAGTATACATAGATTGCAAAATCTTAGGGATTGACCTCTTAGGTAGTGGAGTGACTCTCTCCTAATTTGAAGAGTGGAACCACTCTAAACAACTTGTTCAAGTTTTTGAGTCAATCTATCTCATCCTCTCTATGCATGTTTGGATTGTCATAAAATTCACTATTTACAATTATGCCTAGTTGAAGTAAACTGAAGGTCTAACGAATTCTGTGCAAGTACTTTTTAGCTTTATTCACCCCCCTCTAAATCCCTTTAATCCAACACCTCCTAGCTTGTCTCGTGCAATCTCAGCCGCTCAAGAATCACGCCATGGATTACACCAAAGTCAACGGGTCGTGTTTATTTTCTTCGTCCATACTGCAAACTGGTGCAAGAGGCGTTGCTGCCACTTACCCTTGGCATGACAAATACTCCTCTATTCCTCATCATTTTTGTCGATTGATGCTTCCATTGTTCCTCTTTTTCTCTGCTCACTCTTTCCCCTCTCTGATTGTGCACTTTCATGAACCTTAGCCCTCCTTTCCTATCTCCTCCTTTGGTTAGGACGGCATTGTCTTCATGCCCAGATTTGGACATTTTACCCTTTTCACGTCACCAACTCCACCTGAAGCTGCTGACGGGCTCATGGGGTGTAGCTGGGTGCGAGTGGCTACTTCGTGGGGTCGATATGGGCTCCTGCCACCCTTGGCTACAGCTCTGGCGGGCACGCTTGACCTAGCTCCACCGAGGACTGACAACCATGGCAGCCTTGTCGATGGGCAATGATGGCCTACGCTTGTCAACCGTTGCACTTGGGAGCTATAAAACGCAACTGCAGCGTTCCTCTGCGTTGGACAGAAGGTCACGTAGACCACCCCCTCTCCCTCTTCTCTGTCGGTCAAATGACGAGCCATTGGCAGCCACATGCCAGGTGGGGTCTGCCATGTGCAGCTGGGTGCCTCCCTAGGTGAGGACACATCCCAGCCATAAGATCAGGAATAGGCGCCTCACGAGTCAATCATTTAGTGACGCACAACAACACCTATGTCAATTTCATATGATTTTTATACAAAACTATCAAACATCACAATTCTATGATCCTAAGGCCAAATTAGGTGATATTACATATCAAATCGATCGTCTTGATGAGATCTACCCAATGATTGAATCCTCTTCTAGTCCTCTAATTTTGTTAAACGTGTGGTCTTTGACCATTTTGACCATGTTTAATGCATAATCATGATAAAATTGGGATCTTTTACGCACCTTTTCATCTCTAATCATCAAATAAGTATATCATATGTACTCTTGATCTAATGTGGGTCCTAATCATCTCTTTTTCCCTATATTTGACTCTAAGACATGAATGCGGCTTGTTATGAGACTTTAGTGATGAACCTGGTTCTAATTGTGCTAATATTGCATGTGAATGCAAATAATGCCTCCCTACTCCTGAAATCAATAATCTTACAATTTTGAGAGATGATAAGGATTATATTTTGCCTCTTTTGATGATTACATGTAGCCCTCAAAACCCCTTTTTGAACACTTATGTGTTATATGTGACTTGACCTATGCTATTATTCTCTAATTCTTGATGTGGTTATTTATATCTTGTCCTCTCCTTCCAAATCATAGTTTACTCTATCCATAATGATAATTTTCACATGGATGTCCTACCTAAGTCACACATTGAGCCTTGATGGCATATGCAGACTATGTGGATGATTGAATGTATGTGGATATACTGATACCTAAGGATTGAGAATATGATGCCAAAACCCTAGGAGACATCTACCTATATTGGGATATGTTTCTTGTGACCTAATGTTGCTGATCTAAACCATATTTTATGCTTGGTTATCATGTCTTGATGATCATGACCTTATTTCCCCTATTTTGAGTCTTTTGACCCTAGTTTGTACAAAAGTTACTCAAATCTTGTAATCAGAAAAATGAACGGTAGGAGCTTTATTAATTATATGACAATGGCTTTCTTTCTTGAAATGTGATACATATGAATGCTTGTTGACTTGCTCAAATATTACCATGTAGCATTTTAGTATTCTACTAGATGTTTATCTCATTGTAGTTGTTTTATGACTTGCAAACATAACATAGAAACTCCTTTATACAAACCTTGTGCACCTGCCAAAAGTTTTGGGGTAAGGACACAAGGTTGGGCGTCTAACCTAAGATGTCAAGATAGGATGGACCATGACGATAAAAGTTTTAGCTCTTGGCGATGGCTAGGTCGCTTAAGAATACGGTTAGCTAATCTTCAACACCTTCATAGACTCTTCCAATGGGAAGTTAGTCAATAAAAGGCCTTACTATTACATGGTATTGAAGAATACAGGTTATGATGGTATAATTGGAGTAAAGTGACATAAAACATGTGATCTCATTTTGTTAAATACTTAACTTATTTAATCTTGTTCGTTACTTCTACAACTCTTTTCAAATTCTGTAAATCTTATTTATATATGCATCTTTTTGCCCTATACTTAACTCCTCGTGTGTTGACCCACATTGTTTCACGTATTTTATAGGCTCAGAGATGGCTAGAATTTGATAGCATTGGTGAGCTATACCAGGTGTACTTGTTGTAAGATCCCTAATATACATTAGTAGACTTGTACAGTTTGACCTTTCAATATATAATTGAAATCTTGTAATAAGACAATCTTGCTTAATATATCTTGTCAAATTTTGATATCATAATTGGTGCCTTTATTTTGTTGTTTTTTCATGTATGTCAAGCATTACTCTTCCACATTCGTGATTTGTAAATACCATACTAGGATAGATGCCTAGGTCCTATCTGCATTCACCTTGTAGTCATTTGGAGTTTGGATTTGGGTAATAAATGGTTCCATGACATTATCACACTAACAAATCATAATGGGATTGTTATTGGAAAAGTGGAAAGGTTTATGATAGGTGGAAGATAGAGTAGAAGTATCATTAAAAACAAGCCTACCTAATTGGTTTTGAAGAAACTTCTATATTACATTAGCCAATTTGATAGGCAATCTCTTCTTATAGACTAGAATATAAATGGGTTTTTAGAATACCAAATTTAACAAGTTTCCCATGAGATGTTAATCTATTCACATGCTTGTAAAGCATATGGTCGTCATGAAGACATAATTGTTCAAATAATAACTTCATCCTTTAATGGTCAATTAAGATCACGGTGGAATAATTATCTTTATAAATACATCAACATGAAATACTTCAAGCTACAAAGAAAATGAGCATGGTTCTCAAATTAAACAAACAAAATGGTCGACCCTAATTATACACTATACATACCCTATTTATAAACATAATTCAACATTTTATAAGCCATAATAGAACCATATTAGAAAAAGATAGAGAATGACACATGAGCTTAAGATGTAAAAGTCTTAATTGTTTTCATTTCTGTAAGGACTTTTCCCTTTCCAATGTTTTTCAAATTCCAATTTACAATTATATTGTTTCTAAAAAAAGCTTTTATTTGGATCGCCTAATAATTTGTTGAGTAATGTAAAATAATATATTATACAAGTATATAACAATGTTGTCCTTAAAGAACACTTATCATATGGGGAAATTATACAGAAATATGGTGACAAAGATGGAAATAGAAAAATAAAACAAATTCTATCCATATTCCCCATAACTAGTGGATCGCGTCAACAATTATAAATTGGGAAGAAAGGATGCAAGGCATATACTTGGTCCTAGAGCAAGTCTAGCGAGAATTCTTACAAAGTTTTGCTTCTTTCTCAAACAGGATACAAACAGTCAACAAGGTGGCCTCTCAGTGTAGTACAACGGATGATGGTTGACAAAAATCTCCTAGCATGATGGCAACGGCCTCACACCTCTATGTAGTCCATGTGGACCACCTAGAACTCCATGTCGTTCTTCAAAAACTGATAGGAAGGAATTGTCCCTTCGTGTTGTCAACGTGCTAGCATCGACTTGTCTTCCCTTCGGCAATTTCTCCCTTTTACAAGTAAAATGGCTTTTGGGATATCTCTCCCTTTTACAGGTAAGATGGCTTTGGCTCTCACATTAGCATAATGTTCATATGAGGAGTCTTGACATACAAGTGTGTCGACATCCTTGGCCACCCTACTTATATAGGAGTGGATGGGCTAGGGTTTCTACAAACTTAGGGATAGGATGAGATGAATTTCATGAATTTTTGACTGATGTGAATCACGAGTCGGTCGACTAGGCTCCCAGCCAGTCAACTGGCACTCTAGTCGGTGGACTAGAAAATCTATTCAGTCGATTGGAATGTTTTCTTATTTGCAAACATATTGGCTTTCAATGCAAACTGGACAACATGATGTTAGAATCAATCCTTGATCCAATCATACTGATCATCTAGTCAGTCGAATGGATTTTTGAATCAGTTGAATGGACACTCTAGTCAGTTGACTCACATTGCTAGTTCGTCGACTCACTTTCTTAGTCAGCCAATGTTGTTTAAGTTGATTACCTAAACACTTTAGTAACCAAGTTAAATCTCATCCATGAGTAAACTCCAATTCCAAGTGAATCCCATGTGTGTGACGAGCAGTATCTAGCAATATATCATTACTATCCAAGTAATTCGAAAGTTGAAGAACAACTTCAACCTGCAATATGTTATAAGTGTTACATGATCGTATAATTTATTTTCTCTAATATCTAGATTGAAATTGAGGCATGGAATCCTCATCCTTGTAATACTCAATTGATGTACCTTGAACTAGAGCAGACTATATGAGATGCATGTGAGCTCACATATCAGACATTGAGTCACACGAGTATGGCTATATGTTTCTTAGTCTCTCTTATCAAGTGGACATGATATCAACTCATGTAGGATAAACATAAATTATCTACATCACCCACAGACAATCCCCATGTGTCACAATGTACCTAAGAATCACTTTTATGGTAACACTTATTCAAGGTCACGTTGGATGGTGTCAAAGTTCATCAGATGACATCTGATGAATGTAGTGACTTTAGGTCGAAGAACCAAATCACCACTATCACTTTGAGATCTAATTGTGACTAACATTCCATAGTAACCATGTATCACTCTCAAGGTGGGTATGTCTGATACACTATTCTTTAACAAGTACCTATGTGTTTGACATAATATCCCATATCATGACTAGTGAGACTCTATCATTAGTCAATATACATTCTAGTCTTATGTATTATTATCATCAATTTTGTTTCCAGAATAAGATCCAAATAGGGACATAAAAAGAATGCATGTACTCTTATTTTGTATATGATCTCATTGTTCAGGTCCTCGACCTGGAGACATATGTCATCAAGTAACGTCATTCCTTATACATCTACCATGTTTGTTTCATCATCTCATGCATGAGACAAACATAATAGATGGAATTACCATTATTATTACCAAATCAAGTATATGATGCCCATTACAATCATCACATATTGTCTCTTTGAGCATAAATACTAACAGACTCCCACTTGCACCTACAGCCAATCACCTACAAATCATATTACAAGTGATATTAACATGTCCATCATGTTTCTACTGCACAAGTGTTTTTGTACCGCATCAGCAACATTTTATCCTAGTTGGTACTTTGCAAGTCTGATGAAAACTCGACCGGCTGCACTTTATAGAAAATGCAGAATAACTGATTCTAATTGTTGGAGTGTTGAAAAACTCAAAATTTAATCCTTTGCAACGCCCCAAACATTTAGAAAATGTTCCTTAGGTGTTCCTACCCTCTAGTGGTAATCCCCATGTAACATAATGAATCCTAGAACTTGATCTTAATCCAGGGTTAAGGAGTTAGAAACCTTGGTCTTTGCGGTTTAACCAAACAAGGATTAGAATATTCTCTTTAGTGACCTTAAATATGTTAATGAATAAATCACGTTAAAATGTATAATATAAATTAAAATTGCCAATACCTTCAAAATAATCATAAAATCAATGAAAGGTGCATAATATATGTCACATGAGGTAATAATGTGCATAATATATGTCACATGAGCTAATAATGTGCATAATAGGATAAGGTGTCCATAATTGAGAATAATGAGTTATAATTCTACAAAATATGAATAAATAAACTTATGTGAGATGATGATACAGTAGATTCATTCTAGATCATTCTTTTGCCTTATGGTGCAAGGAAGAGAAAAAGGAATCAATAATAATGCTTTAAACATGATAATGAGATACTGAGTTATTAATGAGAGAAATAATGGAAATAATGGATAATGGACTAAAAGGAAAACTTATTGGATAAGAATAACCTCATATTCATTTTCTTTGGATATGTTTTGGCTTGGAAGCAAAGTTTCACCAATTTAGGATAAAAATGACCATATCTATTTTATTTAGAAAAGAAATGGGTGATTTTCCTTAAAAATATTATATAAATATTTAATGACTCTAAAAGTTGAAAATAATCTTGGATTTGTAATCTAAATATTAAAATATTCCTTTGGGTGAATTTTCACTCAATTTGAAGAAAGTTTGATTAAAAAATGAAATCAGGAGAGAGAAAGTGTGTAGAACCTTCAAAATATTAAATAAGTGCACAAATAACTCCAACATATAAAATTGATGGAAAATTCGTATCCAACACATTAACTAGGACTTGTGGGTGAAGTTTCATAAAATTTGGGCAATCCTATCACTATTAGTGAAGGAGGAAAGAGAAAATAAGCTTTGAATTATTTAACCCATTAAAAGTTATCAAAAGGAAAAACTAATTCATATTCGGAATCTACATATTTTAATTAGCCTCTGTGTAAAATTTTATCATTCGTTTGTTCCCTCAAAAGAGGAGAGAGAAAATAGAAATGAATTTAATATACCACTTTATTCGAATCCCATTTCAACTATGATTGCAGTTTAATGATGTGTCCCATGCATTATTCTTTTATTTTTCAATTTTCACACCAATGGATGATCCAGATCGCTCACTCGCTTTATCAGACAGCTGGGAGCTCGTCTCCAAGCTCGTGCCTAACTAGGAAACTGGTCAGTTCACATTGGATCTTCAAATCCCGATTTCTCGATTTGTTGTCAATCTTTCTGTGATATTTTTGCTTCCACGTGTTCCTATTTGGATTCCACACATTTTGATATATTACTCAGGATCTATAATCGAGTATTATCGATTTGCCCAATTTTTGCGGTATGCATCTCTCACAGACCTCTCACAGAAACCTTTACGCATAAAGGTATATATATTTGAGCACCCCTGAACCCTAGTCAGAACTTGAGAAACTAATCCCTCACCCCAATCGCATCCGAGTTCTTTCTCTTTACCAACGTGAGTTCTAAGAGTCAAACTTGCTATCAGTAGATTGTATTCAGCCTTTGGGTCTTCTCTGTTCAATTGCGTGCAAGGTAAGCTTCGTTGACATCTGCTCTTTGATCTTGTTCGCTTGAATCAGTGTTTTTCAGTTGGATCATGATTTCCTCAAATCCCCTACAAGTTAGTAGCTTGATGCTTGCTAGTCATGGCGTGACCTAGGAAGGTAAGAAACTCCCACCTGTATTCCCAATTTTACCCCTCTCCTCGCCTTCTTTTTGTGTTTTCTCGACTATGGGCATTGTCATCTTTTCCCTATTTTGTTTTGTGACTGACCATAGCCATGCAGCCTTTGACCCATGACTTGGCTGCCCGTCATTGGGCCAAGTCATGTGGGGTCGGCCCATTTTTTTTTCTTCTCGCGGGTTTTCTTTTCCACATGGATTTATCTAATTTTCTGATTGGTCAACATTACAAAAATCATAACTAATTATCTACTTATCCAAAAATTACAAATAAATGCTCGTTGGATTTAGAAAAATGTAAGCTTTGTAATGGTTTTGGTTTTTTCACCTGAATCTAATGTTTTAGAGAGGTGATTTTAATGGATCTAATTAAATAAGATAATAACTTGCATAAATCATAACTAAATATTTATAAGTCAAAAAATATAATAAAAATATGTTTTGAACTCAGGAAAACATAACCTAAAACATGGCATGGTTTTGATAACCTAATTTATTAATAATAAGAAGGTGATTTTTAGGGTTTTGAATAATCAAAGAGGTTCTAACCCTAATTTCACATACATGATAGTAGGTGCTTTGGAAACCTAGATTTTGATTTGGAAGTAATCTTGTTTTGATTAAGACTATTGAGAGGTATGTTTGCATCTCCTATTCTTCTTTATTGAGAAAAAACCTAAATTGTCTTTCTTTTGGTCCTATGGACAATAGCCTATACATTGACCTTATCTTTTGACATCATGGTTCTTGTCAACTACCTTTTCGTGGTGATCTTGGATATTATGTTGACTTCTTTCCTCATGCCTTAGTGCATGTTGTACTTATTTGTTGCTATATGCCTACTTGAAGTGGATAATAATGATGATAACTTATTTGGTGATTAATTTGTAAAATACGACCATATCTTTTTACTTGCCTCCCTATTAAGCATGTTGTGTGACTCAGTAGCCCTAGAGTAATATAATTTGCATTGGTTTTGGGTTATGTGCCCTTATTATTTACTTTTGGGATGAAGGTTATGTGCCCCATTCCCAGGTTTCAAATTTATGAGGTTTGGCCCAACTTTATATATATATATATATATATATATATATATATGGTAGTTTGATTATGTGCCAATCTCTATTAGGCTCATGTGTCTTGACTACCTTTGTTATTTATGTTGTTGTAGTGATATGTTTATCTCACCTACATGCAGGTTGTTATGGGTTTTGTGCCCTAAAAATGTTGAGTGCTTTTGTGGCACCACTTTTATTATTGATTTTATGGCAAGTATTTCTTTTCTCATATGATGGTGATTTTTTCCTTTTATGCCCATTTGGGTAGTTCTTATCTTTTTGCATGGGAGGCCTTCTATACTTGATGTACCTTTTTCCTAATATATAATGCTCAATTCCTTTTTAGCATGCCCATACCAATTTTTTTTTTATATCCTCTTTTCTTTTCCTTTTGTGGGGTACGCTTCCAACCCCAAGGGTTGGACAAGGAAAGGAAACCTAGGAGGACTTGGACCTCAACAAGTGTAGCTGACTTCATGGGAGACTTTGCTTGAAGTTGTTAGGTGATCCTCAGCTAGTCCTATATATGTAGTTAGTTTTTCCTTTATGTCACCCTACATGGTGAAAGTTTAGTATTTTAAGAAGCTTTTAATGGTTAGATATATCTTTTGATTTCGCTGCTACTTTGTGATGATACAATCATGTTAAATAAATTTGGTTTTATCCCTTTCAAGAAAATGTTTTTGTGGATGTGCCTTTTTATTTTTAGTAGGGAGTGGATCCCTATGGGATCCCACTCCTTATACCCCAACTATAAATAGGACCTCTTAGAGTTCATTCCAAGGTTTCCCATTCATGCTATCCAAGGTTCTTGCTATATTTAAGAGTATTCATTTCACTTGAATCCCTTTCTCTCTCTTGATTACACTTCATTCCATCCATATGAGTGAGATAGGATCTATGTGAGAGAGATACTTCACTTTACACTTGTAAAGCTCTCAAAGATTCTACTTCCCCAACCCCTTTCTTCAAGATCAAGTTGGTAAAATCTTCTCCAAGTGAAGGAGAAGGTGAACGATTCTTCAAGATATAGAAGAAGGTGCAAAAAGCTTCTCTGAGTGAAGGAGGAGGACAAGGATGAAGATTTAGGAGTAGAGTGGGTAAGTATATCAAGGCGGAAGACTCATTGCAAAGAGGGGATCTCCTTTGCGAAGGTGTCCAGTTGCTTGCAAGAGTGGGTAAGACCTTGGTGAGGTAGAAGACTCTTGATTCGGATAGGTAAGACATTGGTTGTATGGTTGTTATTTCCCTTGACCTCAAAGGAAAGTTGGATATCCTTATCCCCAAAAAGGACGGTCAAATTGTATGTCTTATAATGGATTATAAGTGCAAATAGGTTGCAAAATCCTAGGACTTCACCTCTCTAGGTAGTGGACTGACTCTCTCCTGGTTTGGAGAGTAGAACCACTCTAAACAACTTATTCAAGTGTTCGTTTCAATCTCTCTCATCCTTTCTATGCATGTTTAGATTTCCATCAAATTCACTATTTGCAATTGTGCCTAGTTGAAGTAACTTGAAGGTCTAACGAATTTTGTGCAAGTGTTTTTTAGCTCTATTTACCCCCGCCTCTATAGCCCTTTGACCCAACACCTCCTAGCTTCTCTCGTGCAATCTCAGCCACTCCAGCATCATGCCATGGATTACACTGAAGTCAATGACTCATGTTTATCTTCTTTTTCCATACTACAAACTGGAGAAAGAGGCGTTGTTTCCACTTACTCACCCTGGGCACAACAAATACTCCTCTATTCCTCATCCTTTTTGTCAATTGATGCTTCCATTGTTCCTCTTTTTCTCCTATCTCTCTTTCCCCTCTCTAATTGTGCACTTTTCACGAACCCTAGCCCTCCTTTCCTATCTCCCCTTTCTCTAGTTAGGACGGCACCGTCATAGTGCCCAGATTTGGGTGTTTTACACTTTCATGTCACCAAATCCACATGAAGCCACCGACGGGCTCATGAGCTGTAGCTGGGAACAAGGGGCTACTTCTTGGGGTCGATATGGGCTCCCACCACCCTAGGATGCAGCTCTAGTGAGCACCCTTAACCTAGCTCCTCGACCGACTCACAACCATCACAACCCTATGAAGTGATGGGAAATGGTGGCCTATGCTTGTCAACTACTGCGCTACTCCATGGAGTGGTGGAGCACACTTGGGAGCTACAGAATGCAACCGCAGTGTTCCTCTGCATTGGACACGTGTTCGCCCAAGCTGCCCCCTCTCTCTCTTCTTGGTCGGTCAAAGCCAGTCAAATGACTAAACATTGGAAGCCACATGCCAGGAAGGGTCCTCCATGTCCAACTGGGTGTCGCCCTAGGTGAGGACACATCCCAGCCATAAGATCGGGAATCAGCAGCTCACGTCGACCATTTAGTGGTTCACCGCAACACCTATGTTAATTTCATAAGTTTTGATACAAAACTATCAAAAATCATAACTCTCTTATCCTAAGGCCAAATTAGGTGATATTACATACCAAATTGGTTGTCTCAATGAGATCTACTCAATGATTGAATCCTCTTCTAGTCCTATGATTTTTCTAAAGATGTGGTCTTTAACCACTTTGATTGTGTTTAATGCATAATCATGATAAAATTGGGATCTTTTATGCACTCTTTCATCTCTAATCATCAAATTAGTATATCATATGTACTTTTAATCTAATATGGGTCCTAATCATATCTTTTTCCCTATATTTGACTCTAACACATGAATGTGGCTTGTTATGAGACTTTCATGATGAACATGGTTCTAAATGTGCTAATATTGTGTGTAAATGTGAAAAATGCCCCCTTGCTCATGAAATTAATAACCTTATAGCTTTGAGAGATGATATGGATTATATTTTTCCTCTTTTGATGATTACATGTAACCCTCAAAACCCCTTTTTGAACACTTATGTGTCATATGTGACTTGACCTGTGCTATTATGCTCTAATTCTTGAGGTGGATGTTTACATCTTGTCCTCCCCTTCCAAATCATAGTTACTATATCCATTATGATGTTTTTCATGTTGATGCCATTCCTAAGTCACATGTTGAACATTGATTCCATATGTGGACTATGTGGATGATTGAATGTATGTGGCTATGTTGATACCTATGGATTGATATTATGATGCCTAGACCCTAGGAGACATCCATCTATATTGTAATATGTTTCTTATGACCTAATGTTGCTGATCTAAACCATCTTTGATGCTTGGTTCTTTCGTTTTTATTATCATGACCTTATTTCCCCTATTTTGAGACTTTTGACCCTAGTTTGTACAAAAGTGACTCAAACCTTATAGTGAGAAAAATGAATGGAAAATCAAAATAAATTGATACTTGAACCACACCTTTATGATGACCTCTAGGTTAGTAAAATATCATCAAATACACTAACAAGTAACTTGAAACTTAACTTGGCCAAAACCCTAAAATGAAACCAGTTAGGGTTAATGATGAGATGCATGTATGTAATCTTGTGCTTATTCAGGTGTGGCTTGTGACTGGCCGATCAAGGATAAGTTAGGTTATGAATCTCTAAAATTAGGTACAAGCTTTACTAATTATATGACCAAGTCTTTATTGCTTAAAATGTGATACATATATATATGCTTGTTAACATGCTCAAATATTTCCATGTAGTATTCTAGTATTGTACTCAATGATTATCTCATTGTAATTGTTTTATAACTTGCCATCCATTATACAAACCTTGTACCCTGCCAGAAGTTTTGGGATAAGGACACAAGGTTTAGCGTCTTAGTTGAGATGCTAAGATAGGACATACCATGTCGATAAAATGGTTAGCTCTTGGTGATGGCCTTTAGGTCCCTTAAGAATAAGGTTAGCTAATCTTCAACACCTTCTTAAACACTTCCAATGGGAAGTTAGTCAATAAAAGGCCTTATGATTACATGGTATTGATGAATACATGTTATGATGGTATAATTGGAGTAAAGTGGCATAAAACATGGGCTCTCATTTTTCTAAATACTTGACTTGTTTATTCTTATTCGTTACTTATGAAACTCTTTTCAAATTTTGTAAATCTTATATATATATATATATATATCTTTTTGCCCTATACTCAACACTTCATGTGTTGACTTAGATTGTTTCATGTATTTTATAGGCATAGAGATGTCTAGAAGTTGGTGGGCTTGGTGAGATATGCCATGTGTACTTGTTGAAAGATTCCTAGTGTATATTTGTAGACTTTTTTTTGGAAATAGGTAAATATATTGCCAAAAGGTGTGTATAGCCAAGCTATACTGTACAAGATCAAGCTACAAAAAGTATACGGGGTCTACCTACACAATGCCCCAGTATCGTTTAGCTATGGGATTAAGGCCCTTTTCCAGGCCTTTGGCCTTAACAGCATTACAAATGTCTCTGTTAACTGAGATAAACACATCATGACTAGGATATCGACCATGGTGGATATTGTTCCTCTCTTTCCAAATATTGAAGCATACACTGGAAAAGCAGAGCCCTGCAAAAGCCATCTCCTTCTTGTTCGCGCACTTCAGCTTGATGTAATCAATCAGCTCGGTGATGCTATATTTGTAGACCTGTACAATATGATCCTTCAATATATAATTGAAATATTGTAATAAGACAATCTTGCTTAATATATCTTTTCAAATGATGAGATCATGATTGGTGCATTTATCTTGATATTTTTTCACATATGACGATCACTACACTTCCACATTTGCACTTTGTAGATACAATGATATGGACGGATGCCTAGGTCATATCACCATTCACTTTGTAGTCATTTAGAGTTTGGATTTGGGTAATAATCAGTTCCATGACACTATCACAATAATTTACTAAAAAATCATTATGGAATTTTTATTGGAAAAGTGGAAGGGTTTTTTATTGGTGGAAGATGGAGTAGAAGTATCATTAAAAACAAGCCTACCTAATTGGTTTTTATGAAACTTCTATATTGCATTGGCCAATTTTATAGGCAAATTCTTCTTGTAGACTAGAATATAAATGGGTTTTCAGAATACCAAATTTAACAAGTTTCCCATGATGTTAATCTATGCACATGCTTGTAAAGCACATGGTTGTCCTAAAGACACAATTGTTAAATTATAACTTCATCCTTTAATGGTCAATTAAGATCATGGTGGATTAATTATATTTCTAGAATACATCAACATGAAATACTTCATGCTACAAAGAAAAATGAGCATGGTTCTGAAATTAAACTAACAAAATGGTCAACCCTAATTAGACACTATATATACCCTATTTTTAAACATAATTCAACATTTTATAAGCCATAATAGAACCATATTAGAAAAAATAGAGAATGACAAATGAGTTTAAGATGTAAAGTAGTCTTAATTCTTTTCATTTATTTAAGGACTTTTTCCTTCCTAAAGTTATTCAATTTCTAGTTTACAATTCTATTGTTTGAAAAGAAAAGCTTTTATCTAGATCGCCTAATACATTTGTTGAGTAATGTAAAATAATATATTAGACAAGTATATAACAACATTTTCCATCTAGAACACTTATCATATGGGGAAATTATAGGGAAATATGGAAATGGAGATGGCAACAAAAATAAAAACAATTCTATCCATATTCCCCATAACCAGTGGATTGTGTCAAAAACTATGAATTGGGAAGGAAGGTTGCAAGGCATATACCTAGTCCAAGAGCAAGTCCAGTGAGAATTATTACAAAGTTAAGCCTCGTTCTCACATAGAACACGGAAAATCGTTAAGGTGGCCTCTTGGTGTAGCACCACAGATGATGGTTGACGACAGTCTCCTAGCATGATGGAAACAACCTCCACGCCTATATGTAGTCTATGTGGATCACCTAGAACTCCATGTATTTCTTTTAGAACTGACATGAAGGAATTTTCCGTTCGTGTTGTCAATGTGCTAGCATCAAATTATATTCCCTTTGGTAATCTCTCCCTTTTACAGGTAATATTCCTCTTGGGCTATCTCTCCCTTTTACAAGTAAGATGGACTTGGCTCTCACATTAGCACAATGTTCAGATGAGGAGTCTTGGCATACAAGTGTGTTGAGAACCTTGGCTACCCCCTCATATAGGATTGGATGGGCTAGAGTTTCCAGAGACTCAGGTACAGGATTAGACAAATGTCATGAATTTTTGGTTGTTGTGAATCATGATTTAGTTGACGGGGATCCCAGTCAATCAATTGGCACTCTAGTTGATGAACCAGACACTCCAGTTGGTTGATTGGAATGTTTTCTTGATCGCAAACATATTGTCTTTCAATGAAACGATTAATGGATGTCATGATGTTAGCATCAATCCATGATCCAATCCTATTGATAATCTAGTCAGTCGATTCGGATTTTTAGTTGGTTGAGTGGACACTTCAGTCATTTGACTCACATTGCTAGTCTGTGGACTCGCTACCCAATTAGCCATCTGTCAGGCAATGTTGTTTAAGTTGATTACCTAAACACTTCAGTATCTAAGTTGAACCTCATCCATGTGTAAACTACAATTGCAAGTGAATCCTATGTGTGTGAGCCTATAGGTCCCAAATTACATTGGCAGTGAATGTCCATAACTAGGTTATAACATCAGAAATAATGAGCAGTATCTAGCAACATATCATTACTTTCCAAGTAATTTGGAAGTTTAAGAACAACTTCAACCTACAATATGTGATCAGCGTTAGCATGCTTGTGTAGTTTATTTTTCTCTAATATATAGATTGAACTCAATTAATGAAGTCCTCATCCTTGTAATATTCAATTGATGTACCTTGAACTAGGGTAGGCAATATGAGATGCATGTGAGCTCACATATCACATATTGAGTCACACGAGTATGGATATATGTTTCTGAATTTTGCTTATCAAGTGGCCAGGATATCAACTTTGGTAGGAGGGACATAAATTATCTACATCACCCACAATCAATCCCCATGTGTCACAATGTACCCGAGCATCACTTTTATGGAAACCCTTATTCAAGGTCACATTGGATGTTGTCAAAGTTTATTAGATGACATGTGATGATAATAGTGACTTCAAGTAAAAGAACCAAATAACCACTATCACTTTGAGATCTGATTGTGAGTAATATTCCATGGTAATCATATATCACTCTCAATGTGGGTATGTCCAATACACTATTCTTTAACAAGTACCTATGTGTTTGGCTTAATATCCCATATCATGACTAATCAGACTCTATCATTAGTCAACATACATTTTAGTATTATGTATTATTATCATCTATTTTGTTTCTACAATAAGATCTGACTAGGGACATAAAAAGAATGTGTATACTCTTATCATACATATGATCTCATTTTTCATGTCCTTGACCAGGAGACATATGTCATCAAGTAACTTCATTCTTTAGACATCTACCATGTTTGTATCATCATCTCATGACTGAGACAAACATAATAGATGGAATTACATTTATTATTATCAAATCAAGTATATGATGATCCATTACAATCATCGCATGATTGTCTCTCTAGGCATAAATACTAATAGACTCCCACTTGCACCTAAGGCCAATCACTTACAAATCATATTCCAAGTGATCTTAACATGTCCATCATGTTTCTACTGCGCAAGTGCTTTTGTAGTGCATTAGCAACATTTTATCCTGGTCATTACTTTGTAAGAATCAATTAATAATACCCCTAAAGCTCACTCCTTCCCCATACTACATGAGAAAGGGAAAATGTAAAGACTACCGTGAAAGCAGGCCAAATTACAATCATGGTAAAATCTTGGTTTATTTTATTTTCAAGGACTTCCAAGCACACATATTAGCTATATGACTACAGATAGCTAACGGAAGTCTTGTTATTGAACAGTTAACATGGCCCATATGTCAATGTTTCACATCTCCTCATTGTACGATCTCTTGTATGAGATGGATATGTTGTAGTATGTTATATAGGTTTCCTATCATGTTCAATAGCTCCATTATTCATAGCATTTCTACTATGTCATCAAAGGTTGGAACCTCCCACAGGTTCATCCAAATGAACTTCTTAATCCATACAGTATCCTTTTTTGTGTTTAAAATAGCAAGGTACTCGGCCTATATTGTGATCATTAATCTTATTTGTCAGTTTGGAAGCTTGCTAGGTGCTTTACACGCAATTCTTCTTTATTACAATAATTAAGGAAATGATCCTTAGTGCTTCTCAAGTACACAACTATGTTATTTATGGCAGCCTAGTGACCTTTACTGAATCTGACTGATATGCTCTCATCATGTTCAATACATACGAGACAACATGATGAGTACATAACATTGCATATATGATAGATGCTATTGTAAATGCATATGGCATCTTACTCATGTGTTCCTATTCTTTACAAGATTTGGGACATTGGCCTCTAGAGATATTAATTCTATATACATGGACAAATTTCTTTCTGTAAGTCCTACATGTTAAACCCCTTCGGCATCTTACCAATGTATGTGCTCTCAATTAGGTTCAGAAGCCTTTTGGATCTATCTCTATAGATATTAATTCCTAATATATAGGATGCTTCACCTAAACCCTTCATAGAGAAGGTGCTTCTTAGTTCATTCTTTAACATTTGTAGGACAAGGATGACATTCTCTATCAATATATAGAATACAGATATGCTCCCCCGAACATTTTGTAAACACAGGTTTCATCTTCATTTTGACTAAAGTCAAACCCATTTGACTATCTTGTCAAATCAAAGATTCCAACTCTGAGATGCTTGCTTCAATCCATAGGTTGACCTTTGTAGCTTACACAACATTATATGCATTAATTGTATTTATAAAACCTTCAGATTGTGTCATGCACACATCCTCTACAATATTTCTATTAAGGAATGTGTTTTAACATCCATTTGCCACATCTCAAAGTCATAATAGGCTACAGCGAAAAGCATGATCTTGATGGATATGACCATGACAACTCGTGAAAAGGTTTCATCATGTTCAACACCTTGAACTTGTGTGAAATCCTTTGTGGCCAAACTACCCTTATAGGTTTGTGCATTACCATCTATGTTGGTGTTCTTCTTGAAGACCCACTTGCACCCTATGGGATTTACCACTTTTTGCTGCATCCACCAAGGTCATGTCCTTGTTGGTGTACATGGAGTCCATCTTAGATCTAATAGACTCAAGTAATTTCTTAGACTTTAGTCCCTCAATAGCTTCTAGATAGGTTGTTGGCTCATCATCTATGACCAACTCATCACCTTATTGAGTCATAAGATATTCAAATCTTTCAACCTCAAAGTGTGTCCTACTACATCTATGAGGTCCTTGTGTTATATGAGGAACTTGAGATTCCACAATAGATTGTGATTCTTCTTGTTCCTATTGTACCTCTATAGATTCAATGTTTTCTTGTTGGTCTCGAACTTTTCGAGTTCTAGTGATTCCTTTAGAAATGAATTTCCTTTTAGGAATATAGCCATCATCGAAACAAACACTTTGTTTTTTCAGATGGAATATAAAAGTAGTAACCTCTAGCTTCCCTATGATTTCCAACAAGATAACATTTATCTGACTTGGTACCAAGCTTTTCAAGAAACTATTTTCTCATATAAGCATCATATTCGAAATATTCATATAAGATATATCGAGACACTTCCCACGCTATATCTCACATGGTGTCTTTTGAACCAATTTAGACAGTATGTGGTTTAGTGTAAAGATTGTGGTTTATAAAGCACATTCCATGAAGGATGTCAAAAGATTATCTAGACTTGTAGATGATTATAATGGGGTATGATTCCTTCTTTTGACATATCATTATGTTTTAGGTAGAGTCCATTGTGATACAATATCACAATATCACAGTCTCCCTAGAATGTCCTCAAACTCTTGGTTTGAGTATTCTTCACATTGATCATATCGATTTGTGTTAATACTAGTACCCTAAGCATTTGTTCTAAAAGGTCTTGGTGCGATTCCGCTAGTGGTGCTAACACACTATTCGATGGAATAGATGTGCCCCACGAGGTCGGAATGCACAGTGGATGGGGGTTTGCTTTCAAAATTTATAAACCTAAACTAGCTACCTACGTCTACTAAAACACTACACCCGCAAGCGCACGGGGTCGTGTCGTAGTATAGGAAGGTGGCAAGTAAAGGGTCGATCCACAGGGAAAAGAGGGGGCGCTAGAGCTAGGTTAGTTTGGCTAGGTTCCTACTGCGGAGACTAGGGTTAAGGGTTTAAAGGTGGTTTTGATTGTTAACTAAGGATAAACAAGCAATTTAAAGGCAAGAATGAAATCTATGTTAACCCTAGACTGAATTAAGACTAAGCAAGCAAGGAAAGACTAAGCTAGGAATGAAAAGGCAAGTTACACTAGGACAAGAAAGAAAGAATCAAAAGATCAATTAAAGAACTAAACTAGCATGAACAAGGTAAGAACAAAGCAAGAAGCTAACTAAGCAAGGAAAGAGATAATTAAGCTAAGCAAGCACAAAATGAAAAGGCAAGTTACACTAGGACAAGCAAGAAAGAAGCAAAAGATCAATTAAAGAACTAAACTAGCATGAACAAGGTAAGAACAAAGCAAGAAGCTAACTAAGCAAGGAAAGAGATAATTAAGCTAAGCAAGCACAAAACTATGGTTTTAAGCAGTAAAGAGATGTGTGGGCTGTTTAGGGGTATGAACTTATCACTTAAGTTGGGGGTGACATATGAACATTATGATTCCATTTAGATTATCCAAACCAAACAACAAGTTAGAGTCTAATGGATTAACCTAAGCTACTAACTGGCCATGGATATGCTAGGTTGTGTATAGGGGAACTAGTACCTAACACCCCCTACTACCCTTACGAGGCTCAATTGGGTTAGGAGTTAGGTTCAATCCAATTAGAGTCTAATCAAGTCTAGGTTTCTAGATTAGACATTCCTAGGGCAATTAGGTGGCGAGGGTAGTAATGGGGGGTGAAATTTGGGTTTTGGACCCTAATTCCCCCACATTCTAGCCTTGAGAAGGCTCCATGCTAATTGCACTAGAATTACCTAATCTAGTTACTTATATCTCTCACTTAGGTTTAGGGAGATTGATTAGGATGTAGGAAGATGGGAGACAACCTAGGGATCCAAGAATTGGACCTAGGGGCAAATCCCAAAATTCACACATATAAGCAATTTGCCTGAATTCCTAAGTGATTTCACACACAAACCAACAAGTAATCCATGGAGAATGAGATAGAAATAGAATATAATCATTAACAAATGAAATTACAAAGTTTACATGTCATTTTCCCCCAACATGGTATCAAAGTAACATATTTTCCCCCAAACAACCCACCCAAGGGGCCTAGCTACTCATAGAAATGGAAAATACAAAAAGAAAGGAGAAAGAGGTAGAAGAATCCATGGAGCTCGGTGTAGATGAAGGACTCATCCTCTCCAGCAGCTGCAAGGTCATCCTCCTCCTTCTTCTTGGATGGAATGGAGTGGGATGATGGTGGGAAGTGGATGGAAGGCTTAGACAGGGGGATTATGTGGTGGAAATGGTGAAATGGAGTGGATTTGAGGTGGAGGTGAAGGGGAATGGAGTGGGTGGCGATTTGGGGAGCTAGGAAGGGGTAGAAGGTATCTAGCCTCGTGCCCCAGCTGCCACCTAGGTATATATAGGAGTCTAGGGGGTCTAGGGTTAAGTTAGGGGCAAAATGGGGAAAGCAGTGAAAACTGGGTGGATTTTGTGAATAGCACGACCGTGGTGGGTAGGGTAGACCACGGCTGTGGTGGATGGGCACGGTCGTGGGTTTATTAGAATGTAGAGATCACAGGGAGGTGTGCATGGATGGCCACAGCCGTGGGGGGTCACCACGGTCGTTGTGGACACCTATGGCCACAGGCATGTTGAAAACCACGATCGTTTTGGCCATTTTCATCAATTTCTAGGAGTTTTACTGATTTTTTGTACTTGGGGCATGTCCACCACGGCCGTGAGGGATTACCACGGTCGTGGTGGTGTCTCTCCCATGCATTTGAGCCTTGAACTTGATCATCCATGGAGGGTATTGCTTCAAAACGTTCTTTGACCACTTGGGGTAGGTTGGAAGTGGTTTTGGCCTCATTTTGAGCTCCTCCAAGCCTGAGGAAACCCTAGAATGGACCATCCTCTTTCCATGCCATCAAGTAGTGGACAAAGTACCTATAAAACATTCAAAAAGCCTCCATAAGTGCATTTTATATAAATAAGCATATTGGGGGAAATAACATGTAATCTAACAAGTATAGATATGGCTGAAATGCAAAATTACACAAGATAAAGCCCTAAAATAGGGCTGAATCACCACCCCAAACTTGAAACATACTTGTCCTCAAGTATGCTCCAACTCAATCTCTCTACAAACTTTTCACATTCAAGACATGACAAATGCAATGTAAAAGGTGATTATTGCTGAATGGGCTCAAAGATGACTAAGTACATGCATTCCACCTCTCTCCTCTCCTACTTTCACAAACCAATCATGAAAAGAGCACAAAGCATTTGAACTTCAAATATAGTGGTTAGAATACACAAGATATCCATATTTCTTTCATGTAGTTCCGGGTAGACCGTTTCATAATGGCGTTAATCCAAGATGACTAGGAGTGTTGTTTCACCTTCATACTTTTAATCTTATGCTTCGAATCATGCCAAATGACCCACGTGGTTGCGGAAAAGGGCAAAATGAGCTAGGTTTGATGTTTCCTAGCTCGATGGGTATGAAAGTGGAAGAAAGGATTGCGGTAAGATTTTTGGAGTGTTTTTACACACTCATCTTTTCTTTATTTGAATGCTCTTAAACAGAAGCATCCTTTTATTTTATTTTTACTTTTCTTTTTTTTTCTTTTTTCTTTTCTTGCCCTTGGTGTAGATAGGGCATATGGTGGATAGAGTGAAGCGAGGGGATAAAGATATGGCCACCCCAAACTTTTGGAGGTGGCCAAGGCTGATATGTGCACTTGGGCATCGTTTTATGAGGCGGAGGGGTATGAAGATGGTGGAAGAATAGTCAGGTCAAAGATGGGTCATTGGTATGATTTTCCACATAAGACATCCTGCATGAGAATTAATCTAACACTTCATCCACGATATCACACCACATGAATGAACAAAATGAAATTGATATATCAAACAAGTAGTTCCACAAACACTAAGCGTTCAAAGCTTGCTCAATTTCACAATTCAACCAATTCAATCACAATCCTAAGAGAGGTGATGCACATGTAAAAAGTCAAACATTGATACCACTTAGCAACAAACAATAGTGATTCACTTGCATTTGTTAAAGGTCAACATTTTAATTCAAAACAGTAGAGATTGGGTCAAAACACAACTTTTAGACAGGAAATTCCAAATTTGGGCAAAATTGGCCAAAATGGTGCCAAGTTGCCTTCAATCACATCTAAACCTATATTATTGAACTTAAAGAAGTAAACAAGCAAATACTAACTAAAACATGCAAAAATTACCAAAAATCTACATGATATGCAATGCATGGCAAAAGAGCAAAATTTTTGAAAATTATGCAAAAATGACAAGAAAGCAAACTACATGGCATGCAGAGATGCAGTGAAAAGAACAGTAACAATATAACTGAACTGAATGGAAAAGGTGGAACAAAATGACTAAAAGAGAGAGATGGGGTGGTGCATACCGCCCTACCACCCCAAACTTTTGAATCATGCTGCCCTTAGCATGAAACTAGAGCTTAGGGATAGTAGGGTGAAGATCATGGATGGTGCGGAGCGTCATAATGTAGGTCACCCTGCTGTGGCTGGTGCTCGACCCTCGCCACGGTCATGGTCGATCGCCACGGTCATGGTCACTCCTCTTCAACATGGCCGTGGCGGGTGGCCACGACCGTTGCCAATCTTCTAAAAACACTGTAACTTCAGCCAACTTGATGCAATAATTCCCACGGCCGTGGCTGGGTGCCACGGTCGTGGTCGAGCTCCACGGCCGTGGTGAGGATGCTCCTTCAGTTTTCTCACTTCAAGAACTTGAACTTCACCTTTATTTGTTATTCGGCCGCATATTTGATTTAAAGACCATGACCTTCTTCTATACCCTCTCTCTCTATTGTCTAGCACCTTCCATATCATCAAAACTCAAAGAAAGCTATTAAACACAAGTGTGTGTGATTTCTTGGAAAGTGTAAAACAAAAAGCAAAAGTATCAAAAATGTAGATTGGGTCAAAAATTCCCAAACCTAGGTGGGTTGCCTCCCACAAGCACTGAGTTTCTTGCCTTCAGCTAGGCTTCTTGGTGATTCTTCAAAATTCACCCGTTTGGCATTCTCATGTGTCCATTCTTGCAAAACATGCATCCTTCCTTTGCACTCGATATGTTTTCCTCATCCCTTTGATCACAATAATCATCATTAACTTCTTCACCCTGATGTCCTTCTCTCAAAGGCCCATTTGGACTTGTGAAGTGATCATGTCCAATATCCCTATCTCGGACTCGCCGGGTTGGGGTCCTGTACATGTTGATGTTGATCTTCATGTCCATAAATGAGACTGTCATGGTGCCACTACGTACATGAATGTCGGCATCAGCTGTAGATAAGAACGGCCTCCCCAAGATGATGGGAATCTTCCTATCCTCCGGCTTCATATCAAGTACAATGAAATCTGCCGGGAACACCGCGCCTTTTTCCTTATCTATCATCACCAAGACATCATCCACTCTACCTCTAGGCACTTTTATGGATCTATCTGCCAACTGGAGAGTGCAATGTGTCGGCTTCAACTTGCCTAAGCCCAGCTCAACATAGACATGATATGGCATCAAATTCACACTAGATCCCAAATCAAGTAAGGACATGTCTATGCGTTGTCCCCCTATGTAACTAGGTATGAGTGGGGCTCCTGGGTCCTTTCTCTTCACGGGAAGTGAGTGTTGTATGATGGAGCTCACTTGTTCAGTCAATCTCACCTTCTTTGGAATCCTCCCCGTTGACCTTCTTTTCACAGTGCATAGGTTCTTGAGGAACTTGGCATATGATGGGATTTGCTTGATAGCATCCAAAAGTGGAATGTTCACCTTCACTTGGCGTAACACCTCAAGAATATCAACATTGTGCTTTTGCCTCCTTTTCAATTCCGGTGGCTCATCTAGTGCTTCTACAAATGGAGGATCACTAGCTTTTGCTGCACTTAGATGAGCATGAGTCGGAACGCTAGGGATGGTAGGACCTGCAAAAGGGATATATGGTGGATTACATGGAATCCCAAACTCAACATGCGGTATCACATTATCATCTTCAGCAATATCAATCACAGTATCCCCACTTGGCTGCATTTTCTTTGCTTTATCAACCTTTCTTTGACTTGCGGGCTGCTCAAGAGTTTTCCCACTCCTTAGAACTGTCACAGCACTACCTTGCTCATGAAGGGGAGGGGGAGCATGTTGTGACTGTGGAGGAGGTGGAGGTGGCACTTGGGGTTGAAATTGAGGTGGAGAAGAGAATTGAGGAGGAGGAGAGAATTGGGGCTGGAAAGTGAAGTTTTGTGAAATTTGAGGTGGTGAAGGTGGTGGAGGAGTGTAAGGCTGGGGATAGCCTTGGAAAGAGTGAATGGGATGCACTTGCATGGGGGGTGGACTGTAGAAAATTTGTGAAGAGGGCATGGGTCCACTTGCTTCATGGTGGCTCACGATGGGTCTTGAAGACAATTTTTCCTCTTGGAGAGCGATTATAGAAGATAGCTGCTCTATTCTCTCTTATAACCTTGCAACATCTCTTTGAACATCATCAAACACTCTCAATCTAGAAAGAACCTCTTCCTCAAACCTTGAGCTGTATGTGGGACTTTGTGGTTCCTGGTAGCTATAGGAGTGAGGTGTCTTCTTTTCCTCCCCGTAGAACTCAATAGAATTGACCGGGTGGCAAGGAGCATTTATCACCTGGTTCCTCATGAGGCTTACCATGTCACCAAGAATCTTCATCACTTGCGGGCTTGAGTCATCATGAGTAGGGGGTGTCACACCAAATGCATACCCTCTTTCATTCATCATGCTAGAAGATCGGATTCTTGATCTTTCAGCCAACTGCTCAAACAAAGGCCATATCTCCTCAGGTGGCCTAGCCATCAAAACTCCTCCATAAGAAAAGTCCACTGTGTCTTGGTCCTTTAGAGACAAACCAGAGTAGAATGATTGAACTAGCTGCCACAAAGGGATCTCATGGTGAGGACACTCTCTCAACAGCTTCTTAAATCTCTCCCATGCATCATGAAACTGCTCACTGCCCATTTGGCTAAAACTTGTCACGGCACGCCGCATTTGTGTCAACCTTGCTATAGAGTAGAATTGTATCAAGAAGGCATTCTTCATCGTTTCCCAACTCATAATGTCCCTTCTTGAGTCATACCAGTCTTTAGCTCTATCTTTGAGGGAAAAAGAGAACAAGGTCAACCAGATTGTATCATCACTAGCTGTCGGCGTCCTGAAGGTGGAGCATACTTCAAGAAAGGAGTCCAAGTGCTTGTAGGGGTTCTCACTCTCTGAGCCGTAGAAGATGGGAAGGAGCCCAAGAAGACCTGGAGGAATAGAGAATTGCTCCCCTAGCATTTGATCAACCCTGCTAGCAATTGGCGATTTGTAGTTGCTAGGCATGAAGTAGTCTTGAAGCGGCTTGTGAGGTGCATGTTGGTCTTCCATCTTGTTTCCTCCTGAATGGCTTGTCACATGCACAAAGCACAACCAAACAAAAGAAAGCAAGTTAGTAAACCAATATTCACAAGAAATGCAAAGAGAAATGAGTAAAGAATAGCAATGATGAGGGCAGTAGGAAAAGTCAAAGCAAAACTAACTAGCTAGGCCGAGCGCCTCTAATCCCCGGCATCGGTGCCAGAAAGCTTGGTACGATTCCGCTAGTGGTGCTAACACACTATTCGATTGAATAGATGCGCCCCACGAGGTCAGAATGCACGGTGGATGGGGGTTTGCTTTCAAAATTTATAAACCTAAACTAGCTACCTACGTCTACTAAAACACTACACCCGCAAGCGCACGGGGTCGTGTCGTAGTATAGGAAGGTGGCAAGTAAAGGGTCGATCCACAGGGAAAAGAGGGGGCGCTAGAGCTAGGTTAATTTGGCTAGGTTCCTACTGCGGAGACTAGGGTTAAGGGTTTAAAGGTGGTTTTGATTGTTAACTAAGGATAAACAAGCAATTTAAAGGCAAGAATGAAATCTATGTTAACCCTAGACTGAATTAAGACTAAGCAAGCAAGGAAAGACTAAGCTAGGAATGAAAAGGCAAGTTACACTAGGACAAGAAAGAAAGAAGCAAAAGACCAATTAAAGAACTAAACTAGCATGAACAAGGTAAGAACAGAGCAAGAAGCTAACTAAGCAAGGAAAGAGATAATTAAGCTAAGCAAGCACAAAATGAAAAGGCAAGTTACACTAGGACAAGCAAGAAAGAAGCAAAAGATCAATTAAAGAACTAAACTAGGATGAACAAGGTAAGAACAAAGCAAGAAGCTAACTAAGCAAGGAAAGAGATAATTAAGCTAAGCAAGCACAAAACTATGGTTTTAAGAAGTAAAGAGATGTGTGGGCTGTTTAGGGGTATGAACTTATCACTTAAGTTGGGGGTGACATATGAACATTATGATTCCATTTAGATTATCCAAACCAAACAACAAGTTAGAGTCCAATGGATTAACCTAAGCTACTAACTGGCCATGGATATGCTAGGTTGTGTATAGGGGAACTAGTCCCTAACACCCCCTACTACCCTTACGAGGCTCAATTGGGTTAGGGGTTAGGTTCAATCCAATTAGAGTCTAATCAAGTCTAGGTTTCTAGATTAGACATTCCTAGGGCAATTAGGGGCTGAGGGTAGTAATGGGGGTGAAATTAGGGTTTTGGACCCTAATTCCCCCACATTCTAGCCTTGAGAAGGCGCCATGCTAATTGCACTAGAATTGCCTAATCTAGCTACTTAGATCTCTCACTTAGGTTTAGGGAGATTGATTAGGATGTAGGAAGATGGGAGGCAACCCAGGGATCCAAGAATTGGACCTAGGGGAAAATCCCAAAATTCACACATATAAGCAATTTGCCTAAATTCCTAAGTGATTTCACACACAAACCAACAAGTAATCCATGGAGAATGAGATAGAAATAGAATATAATCATTAACAAATGAAATTACAAAGTTTACATGTCATTTTCCCCCAACATGGTATCAAAGTAACATATTTTCCCCCAAACAGCCCACCCAAGGGGCCTAGCTACTCATAGAAATGGAAAATACAAAAAGAAAGGAGAAAGAGGTAGAAGAATCCATGGAGCTCGGTGTAGATGAAGGAATCCTCCTCTCCAGCAGTTGCAAGGTCTTCCTCCTCCTTCTTCTTGGATGGAATGGAGTGGGATGATGGTGGGAAGTGGATGGAAGGCTTAGACAGGGGGGTTATGTGGTGGAAATGGTGAAATGGAGTGGATTTGAGGTGGAGGTGAAGGGGAATGGAGTGGGTGGCGATTTGGGGAGCTAGGAAGGGGTAGAAGGTAGCTAGCCTCGTGCCCCAGCCGCCACCTAGGTATATATAGGAGTCTAGGGGGTCTAGGGTTAAGTTAGGGGCAAAATGGGGAAAGCAGTGAAAACTGGGTAGATTTTGTGAGTAGCACGGCCGTGGTGGGTCACCACGGTCGTGGTGGGTAGGGTAGACCACAGCCGTGGTGGATGGGAACGGTTGTGGGTTTATTAGAATGTAGAGATCACAGGGAGGTGTGCATGGATGGCCACGGCCGTGGGGTGTCACCACGGTCGTGGTGGACACCTATGGCCACGGGCATGTTGAAAACCACGGTCGTTTTGGCCATTTTCATCAATTTCTGGGAGTTTTACTGCTTTTTTGTACTTGGGGCATGTCCACCACGGCCGTGGGGGCTCACCACGGTCGTGGTGGTGTCTCTCCCATGCATTGGAGCCTTGAACTTGATCATCCATGGAGGGTATTGCTTCAAAACTTTCTTTGACCACTTTGGGTAGGTTGGAAGTGGTTTTGGCCTCATTTTGAGCTCCTCCAAGCCTGAGGAAACCCTAGAATGGACATCGCCATCAAGTAGTGGACAAAGTACCTATAAAACATGCAAAAAGCCTCCATAAGTGCATTTTATATAAATAAGCATATTGGGGGAAATAACATGTAATCTAACAAGTATAGATGTGGCTAAAATGCAAAATGACACAAGATAAAGCCCTAAAATAGGGCTGAATCACCACCCCAAACTTGAAACATGCTTGTCCTCAAGTATGCTCCAACTCAATCTCTCTACAAACTTTTCACATTCAAGACATGACAAATGCAATGTAAAAGGTGATCACTCATTAGTATGTATGAGTCCTAATAGATCACTCATTCTCTCACTATTTCCAGTGAAATTCCCTTTTGTCATCTTTCCCAGCAAATAAGACTTGCATGTCTCTATTGGTTTCAAACCAAATGATTCTAGATGCCCATCCTCATGGATACTAGAAATGTGTTCTTTATTTACGTTCCCTAGATGACAATGTTATTGGTATATATAGCTTGAGTTATGTAGTCATTTGGTATATATGTTATACACTTTTTTCTCTAGAACTGTCGAGTATAGAGAATGAGACATCGGGACACAGCCATAAAAGATCATATATTTAAAATAAAACATCAATCATTCATGATACTCTTGTCCAAACAAGATAAATATATGATGTTTGTATTAATGGTTGGTACATAATAGAAATTCACTAATTCTATTACATGTACATTATGCTGAGATAAATGATAGGTTCCAACTACAGTGGCAACAAATCTTTCTCCATGGACTTCCACCTTATCTAATTTCATTTCTTCTCGGATACTGAAGTGGAGATCTCAATCTCTTGCTTCTTCATCCCGAGTTCCTCTACATAAAGAGGAAAATTCCTCTTCTAGTGTACAGGTCGCTGACATTGGTGGCACATCCCTTCCTTATTCACTCCTCTCTTTTCTTTAAGTGCAGAAGAATTGGGTTCATGAATGGATTTCAAACTCTTCTTGCCCTTTCCTTTGCCCTTGGACTTTCCTTTTCCTCTGATGATCATCATCACATGTTTAGAATTGTCTTTCTTCATTTGTGCTTTAGTAGTTCTCAACATGCCAAGCAATTGTAACAATGACTTATCAAAATTGTTCATGACAAACTAACTATATGATTTCCACAATGACTGGTGAATCACATATGTGCCTAACTCTTGGCCCAAGGGAAATCCCAGCATGGTTAGGTTCTTCATACATCCAATCAACTTGAGCAGATGGGGCCCACTAGATCTCTCTCTATGATAGTGCACTTGAATAATGCCTTTACGATATCATATCTCTCTTGTCTATCCTGATCCTGAAACATGTTCTTGAGATGTGTTACCATCTCAATGACATCCATGTTTTCTTATTGTCTCTACAACTAATAGTTCATTGAGAATAGAATCAGACACTTGACATCTACAACATCTTCAGTATGCTTATTGTAAGCATCCCTTTCACCCTTAGTCACGGTGGGAGTGGGTTCATCTAGTTGTGGTGTCTCTAGGCCATAGAGCTTACACTCTTGAGTGAGAATGATTCTCAATGTCCTAAATCAATCATGGAAGTTATTCCCATTTAGTTTGTCATTATCAACAATTGATCGCAAAGAAAATGTATTGGTGTTTGCCACTTTTTTCTACAATGAAATTTGCATTTTTCAAAATACCTATTGATTTGATTTGAAATATTGATGATATTAATTAGGCCTTCAATTAGTTATCGCTCCCAATATTTTATTCAAATTGATAGCCCTCACTTATCAATTTAAAAGATTGCAGTGTACAAACTTCTAGTGAGCCAAGATCTAAAATCATTAAGTTACTACCCAACCGACGTTGGTGCTTGTAATCAATTATTAAGGTAGGAAATCGTTACTGATTGCATCTTATACAAGTCTCGGATAGATGGTATGCACAACTCATTGTCACAGTCCACCTACATGCTTCTAGGCACTTAATACCATTAAGAACACTGAGTTAATCCTAACCCAAAAGCTAACACAATAGAATATGCATGCTGCTTTGGCATGACCACATATCTACTATCACACTTCTAAGATTGTAAGAAATTGGACCCGATAGGGGATCCACTCCCTATTAAATTTGAGGAATAAATCCATCCATCCCATACACACTCAAAAGGTATGGTGGAATAGGTGTAACTTTTTCATTTCTTAAATGATGACATACAAAATAGTCTAAGTATTGCAGTAGAATAATATTTCCTAACTATATTCATTTCTACATATGTACATTATCATCTCCCGTATAGGGATTACATGAACATTACAAGTAGAGGGATATCCAGCTATCTCAACTCTATCTCCCCAAGATCTCTACCTAGCAAGTCCATGTCACCATGTCCAGTCTTCCAAGTACTACACTTGGGCTTGGAAGCATACTCCAGAAGAGAAGACAAAATTAGAAATTATCAGCAAAACGTCAGTATGTGCATATAAAATATGGATTGAGCAATACAAGGAAAATGTACATCAAATATAATAAGGTTTCCCATAGAAGAGGAAAGTACCACACAAGTGGGTATCAAAAGAAAGACATTTAATGGAGACAAGTAGTAAGAGATTTCTTGCCTTAAAACAATGTCACAACAATAATATCACAATTCATATGCAATGCATGTAAACAACATAGACTAAGGTTATTTCAAGTAGGGCTAGGAAATCATAGGATCATAGCCTAAAAGTATTGGGTGGAGATCGCACACCCTCAACAGAAATAGTGCTCCCCTGTATAAGTGACGAGTGGAAAAGTGCACTCGAGGTAGAGAAAGCGCACCCTATATAAATATGGTTGTACACATGTTCCAGTACAAGAAATAAATTAGTCTAAGCAATGCACTTAAATAGAGAGAGGTAAGTTAAAGTTTAGTCAAACTGAAATAATAGGATGAGAACATCCAAAAGCTATAATATGGGGTTAGAGGACCCATAAACAAATATATAATCATTTTCACAATAAGACGCTTCACATGATCACAAAAGTCCAAAACTTGAAAATTAGGATTTCACAAGGATTAAGATGAACAAGATATAAGTAAGAGTCCAATAAGAATATACAACAAATTAAGTTGACCACAAGATTAGAATCAAGATACAATTTTTCACATGAGTTAAATTCTCAATAGAGGGAGAGACTGTGTAAGTTGATGTCCATAGGACAAAGAGAAAGAGTGAATGTCGATGATTTTTTAATATGAATAATATGGAATGCAACACACATTAAGAGTAAAATCAGAAATTGGTCAATATGATTTCAAGATGCAACATACAATAAGAGAGAGAAGTAGATCAATTTCTCTATATGATCAGGGGATGTAACATACCTTTCGAAAGCCTACATATCCAATCCACCACAAGATCAGGGTAATGGTCGCACCAAAACATATATTCTTTACATTATATGAATCAAGATATCAATATTTAATTGTTCTTTTTGTTTATCTACTTAACTAAAATCTTAGTGAATTCAAACTATATCAAGAGAACACTGACCTATTGCCATGGAGATGAAAATATCTGATCTTTAACAACTTGGGTTGAAACTAGCCTCAGCCAAATAGACTCGTGATCATCTCTGGTCACAAACAAGGTTAACCATTGACTAGTCACATGGGTCAAGATCTTCAGATTATTAATCATTGTAGAAGAAGAAGATACGACTGCATATCAGTAGTTTGCTTCCAAACATCTATAGAATGTTAAAGGGATCAATGAAGGTCGATGGTTTGGTTCAAGTTTCCAATTTCCATGAATCTAGGTTGTCTATAATGTCCAAACTCTATGAGTTGTAGTTCAATGGCGTTGGGGGACATAGCTTCTTGCGTGTACTCTTAGGTCTTTTGCAAAACTCACCATATATTGTCATGGAACTCTCTGAATAATCCATCAATGTGAGGAAAAGAACCAAGGACAGACGTCAAAACTAGTGAATTATGGTTGTGCACTGCAAACACGATGCTTTGATGATGTTTTGTGCTTCGTTGGAAAGAGCGGATCATGGTGGTAGGACATGTCATCTATTGGTCATGGTGGAGGGGAAGAATAGGGAAGGGAGAGGAGAAGAGGAAATCGTGATAAACCTTCCACATAGCACCTGACTTAATAAGATTGTAGATAGAGAAAGGAGGCAAGAGAAATTTGTTTGCCAAGGGCAACATAAATTTGTTTCTGTAAAGAAATTTGTTTGCCAAGGGCAACATAAATTCTCTCACTTGTATGAAATACCCATTAATATTTATTTAGATGTTTATGCATGTGTGTAACATCAATATATACATTGTATATCATAATATCTATTACTACATCTCTTATAAGAAATATTGCATGTGTTTACTGGGCCATTGCATAATTTATGTAAACATAAATTTATTAGTTAGGTAGAAAGTTTTCTTATTTTGTTACATGTTACTCCAAATCCATGAAGTATTGTATTACTTTTCATTCAAATTTTAACTAAGACTTCTATTGTTATAATTCATCTAGGAAATAACAACAAGTTTTCCAACATATGTTAATTTAATCAATAATAAGAAACTGACTTCTATGATTAATAAGAAAGGAGTAAACTACTTCTCTCATTATTTTCCACTATTGAAGTACTTCAATAATTCTTGCAGCATATTTGTCATTATTTTTTATTTTCTTTTCTTAATGAAATTAGGATAGCTATTATTGTCCAAATAAAATGACAGTTGGCATCCGAGCTAATTGGGACCCAAGGAACACGACTTTATCATTGTATTTTTGTTTTGAAATTTCCTTTTATGAATTATGTAGGCAGATATGGCATCAGATAAGACAGTGGAAACAAAAAAAAAGTTCACTGCCATATTCCCCTTAGACAACTATGAACTGGGAATGAGAGTTGCAAGATATATACCTGGTCATGGAGCAAGTCCAACTACTTATCCTTGTAGTAGTGTGCTTCTTTTCAAGCAACACATAAGTAGTAGTCAACAATGGCCTCTTGGTGCAACACCATAGATAGTGGTTTATAACATTCTCCTAGCGGGTGGCAACGACCTCCACACCTCTACATAGTTCAAGCAGAACACTAGGAACTCCACATTCTTCTAGTAGAGCCAACTGAAATGAGTTGTCCCTTCCAATGTCAACTTGCTCAGGTTGATTTACTCCCCCATGTTTTCTCTTTCTTGATGTCCCACCCTTTTATGGGTAGGACTTGCTTGATCTCTATAGTTACCACAACTAGAGTGTACAACAATTTTCATAGATTATTGTTAAGTCTCTAGAAATCCTTGACTACCCCTCTATTTATAGGAGGGCCAGGGTCAGGAGTTCTAGTCTAAGAGAGAGTCAAAGAGACGAAATTTCATAAATTTGGAGAACCTACAAACCATGAGCCGATTGATTCACACATGAGATGATCGGTTCAACACTTGAACCAGATGTTTCAATGTGTTTTCGATTCACAATTGTATTACCGTTTAACATACAATTAATGCACAACATGATTTCAACATGAATCCTTGATCCAGTCACACTGATCATTGAAACGATTGGTTCACATCTAAAATGGTTATTTCACACCTTGAAACAGTCAGTTTATTTATGAACTAGATGCTTCATGATCTAAACTGGGCAGTTCATGATCTGAATCAGGTGGTTCATTTTTTAACCTGACGGTTCAGATTCCAATTCAACCAGTATACAACCAATATTGTTTCAATTGAATACCTAAACACTTTAGTACTCAAGTTAAACCATATTCATGAGTAAACTCCTATTTTAAGTGCATCCTATGTGTGTGACCGTATAGGTCCCAAATTACGTTGGTAGTGAATGTCCAAAACCAACTTTTGACATCACAAGAAATGATAAGTATCTAGAAATACATCATAGCAACCCAAGTAATTGGAAAGTTGGAGAATAACTTCTACCTACAATCTATGATCAGTGTTACTGTGATCATATAGTTCCTTTGTCTTTGATACCTAGATTGAACTCGAGGCATGGAATCATCATCCTCTTATTTTTCAATCCAGGTTCCTTGAACTAGAACATACTATACGAGATGCTTGTAATCTAACATATCACATATTGAGTCACATGAGTATGGCCATACATTTCTCAGTCTCACTTATCTAGTGGCATGGATATCAATCTAATGTAGGAGGGAAAATTCCCATATACATCACTCACAGTCGATCCCCATGTGTCATAACATACCCGAGCACCACCTTTATGGCAACCCTTATTCAAGGTCATGTTGGATGATGTCAAAATACATCGCATGGCATGTGATGAGTGTAGTGACTTTAGGTCTAAGAACCACAATCACCACTATTACTATGAGAGCTGATTTTGACCACCATTCTATGATCTCTATGTATCACTCTCCAGGTGGGTATGTCCACTACATTGTTCTCTAATAAGTACCTATGTACTTGGTTTGATATCACATTTCATGACTAGTGAGATCATTTCATTCACCAAAACACACTCTAGTCTTGTGTATTATTGTTGTCTATTTTTCTTCCATAATAATATCTGACTAGGGACATAACAATAATGTATGTACTCTTATTAGAAATATGATCTCATTGTTCAAGTCCTCAACTTGAGGACATATGCCATGGAGTAACATCATTCTTTAGACATTTAATATATTTGTGTCATCATCTCATGATTGAGATGAATAGAATAGATGGAATTACCTTTATGATTATCAAATCAAGTTTATGATGCCCCATTACAATCATCATATGATTGGATCTATGGGCATACATACCAACAAACTCCCACTTGCACTTAGAGCCAATTGCTTACGAATCTTATTCCAAAGATCATAACATGTCTATCATGTTTTTGCTGCATAAGTGCTTATGTAGAGGGTCAGCAACATTAGTTTCTAGTAGGTATTTTGCAAGTTTTTCACATCACCTTGATTTACGCTTGTATGATATGGAAGTGTTGTAGTACGCTATCTGAGTTCCTTTGCCTAACCAGTAGCTCCATTTTTGTCACAATATTTCTACTATGTCATCAATGGTTGGAACCTCCCACAAGTTCATCTAAATGAACTTCTTGATCCATTCAATATCCTCTGATGTGTTCATAACACCCAGATACTCATCTTCTGTTGTAGATTATAAAATTGTCTCTTGCTTGGAACTTTTCCAACTTACAATTATCATTTAAGATCAAACACAAATTTAGATTGAGAACATTAATTAAATTTGTCATTTTTGAAGCTTGCATCGATTAACCATTTACACCCAAATCTTACTTATTACCATAATCAAGGAATTGATCCTTTTAGTTCTTCTCAAGTACTTAAGGATGTTCTTTATGGCAGTCTAGTGACTTTTACTAGGATTTGACAGATATCCACTCTCATGTTCAATACATATAAGACAACAAGATGATTACATAACATTGCAAATGTAATTGGCATCTTACTCACATATTCCTATTCTTCACAAGAATTGGGATACAAAGATTTTGAGAGACTAATTTCATGAGACATGGACAAATTTTCTCTCATTGAGTACTCTATGTTGAACCCCTTTAGTATTTTGACAATGTATGTGCTTTTCCTTTGGTCAAGAATCTTTTCATAACTATCTCTATAGATCTTAGTTCCTATCATATAGGATGTTTTGCCTATATCCTTCATACAGAAAGTACTTTCCTTGCCAGGTTCTAATATTTGCACTATAAGGATATTATTCCCCATATTATGTGGAATATAAATATTCTCCCACTAAATCTTTTTGAATCACATATTTCATCTTCAATTTGATTAAAGTCAAACTCTTTGACTATCTTGTCAAATAGAAGATCCCAGCTCTGAGATTTTTTCTTCAATTCTCAGATAGACCTCTGTAGCTTATAGACTTCATTTACAACAATTGGATTTATAAAACCTTTCAGGTTGTGTTACACACACATCCTCTACAATATTCTTGTTAAGGAATGTTTTTTTAACATCCATTTTCCAAATCTTATAGTCACGCTGGGATGAAATGGAAAATATTATCCTGATGGGTTTAACCGTGCTGGCGAAAATATTTCATCATGTTCAACACTTTGAGCTAGTTTTAAAAGCTCTGTAATGAAGTTTCACTCATAGTTTTGTGCATTACAATCCATGTAAATTACCCCTTTAAGTAGTACCACCAAGATCATACCTTGTAGGCGTACATGGACTCCATCTTGGATCTCATGGCCTCAAGCCATTTCTTGGACTCTCATCCCTCAATAGTTTCTAGGTAGGTGGTTGGTTCATCATCTATGACCAACACATCTCCTTCTTAAGTCATAAGACATCATAACCTTTCAAACACAAGGAGTGTTCTACTAGATCTATGAGGTTTTGTATTACATAAGAAACTTGAGATTTCACAACAACTTGTGATTCTCCTTGTTCCTACTGTACCTCTTTAAGTTCAATGTTTTCTTGTTTGTCTCAAACTTTTCTAATTCTACTTTTCACCCACCCATTACTTTGAAATTTAGTTCCTTGTAGGAATACAACCATCCTAGAAACAAACACTTTTGTTTGTTGGATTGGAATAAAAGTAGTATTCAGCAAAACAACAATTATGTGATTTATGGACAAAGCTTTTCAAGAGACTATTTTCTTATATAAGCTTTCAATCCTAAAAGGCATATCGAAACACCTCCCATGCCATATCTCATATGGTGTCCTTTGAACCATTTTAGACGGTACATTATTATAGTGTAAAGAAGGTTCCAAAAAAGAAATTGGAAGATGAGCTAGATTTATTGATGATCGCACCATGACTAATAGGGTGTGATACCTTCTTTCTGCTACATCATTATGTTTTAGGTGGAGTTTATTGTCATACACTATCACCGCATATCAAGAAAGTCCTCAAACTCTTCATTTAAAATATTTCATCATCAGTCATATCAAAGTGTCTTGATACTTTTACCAAGTTGGTTGTGTATCATTCATGATCTCCTTGAAAACTATGAGTGATTTATACTGGTATTTCATTAAATACAAATTACCATATCTATTGAGATCATCAATAAATATACGACGTACTAGTAACTACCTCTAGAATTTATTTTAAAAGATCTACACACATCAAAATGTACAAGCCTAAATGAAATAGTCACTCCCCCACTACATCTAGTGGGAGGTGTTTTTGTCATATTGCTCAATATATAAGATTTGCATGTCTCTGTTGGTTCAATAACCAAAAGAGTTTACATGACCATCTTTATGGATTCTATAAATGCATTTCTCATTTGTGTGCTATTGATGACAATGCTATAGGAATTTATTGTTTGAGTCGTCAAGTCATTCAATATCTATATAACTGTCTCTAGAATTACCAAATACAAACTATGAGACATTAGGGCCACTTCCATAAAAGATCAAATCATTGAAAGAAAAACATCAAATATATTCATAATATTCTTGTCAATACATGATGTTTTTATTTATGTCGGGTACATAATAGCACTTCACTAATTGAATTACATGTCCATCAGGCTGAATTATAGATTCCAACTATAGTGGAAACAACTCTTGCTTTGCATAGTTCTATCTTACTTTTTCTTGGGTCGTGAAGTAGAGATCTCTACATCCTTCTTCTTCCTGAGTTCCTCTATGTAAAGAGCACAATTCCTATTCCACGGATGGTGACATTGGTGGCACTTTCCTTACTTATTTACTCCTCCCTTAGCTTTCAGTGCAGAATATTTTGGTTTGTTGCTAGCTTTGGAACTCATCTTAGCTTTTCCTTTGCGCATGGACTTCCCTCTATTGATCATTATCACATATTTGCATTTGTCCTTCTTCACCTCTTATTCATTTGTGCTCAGCATGCCAAGTAATTTTGATAATGGCTTGTCAAAATCAGTCATGTTGTAGTTCATGAACAACTAGTAGTATGATTCTGCATGTGACTGTAAAATCATGTCTATGGCCAACTCTTGACCTAAGGGAAATCCCAGTCTTACAAGGTTCTCCAGATACCCAATCAAATTGAGTGTATGGGGACCTACTAGATCTCCTTCATCCATATTGGACTTGAACGACGCCTTTGAAACCTCATATCTCTCTTGTCTTGCCTGATCTTGGTACATGTTCCTAAGATGTGTTACCATACTAATAACATCCATGTTCTCATGTTGTCTCTGCGGCTCATAATTCATCAAGAATATCATTAGGCACTTTCCATCCACATCATATTCAAAGTGCTTCCTGTAAGTATCCATGTCAGCCATAGATGCATTGGGAGTAGGTTTCTTTGGCTTGGATGTCTCCAAGAAATAGAGCTTGCTCTCTTGAGTGAGAATGATTCTCAACATCCAAAACCAGTCATGAAAGTTATTCCCACTCAGCTTGTCCTTCTCAAAGATGGATCATAGAGAAAACATATTTGTGTTTTCCATTAGATTCTACAAAAGAAAATTTGTAATATTTTCAAAACACTTTTCATTTGATTTGATAATATTGATGATATACTTGAAAAAATATTGAGTGTGAATGTTTCTGGAAATTTGGAGGACGATGGCGCTGGCTGGAAACCATCTTCCTCATCACAGTTAGTGATGCCTACCTCTATTGATGGTGATTCCAATGGAGTCAGTTCTCTTTTGACAACCTCAAGTTTTTGGAGCAAACTTTTATAAAAACATGATGTTGATATTACTACCTTGGATAAGATGGAGATTGAGGTGAATGAGAATGATCTATTTTATCCACAAGAGGAAGCGGATCTAAATGCTTCTAGATGGATTAATTGCCTTGTTGGGTATGTCTTTGTCTTCAAGGTTCATCTACCTACCCTAGAATCTATCTTACTCAGATTTGGAGCTTGAAAGGACCAATAGAGGTATTAAGTCATGGTAGGGCCTTCTTCTTGATTCATTTTACAGACTGTGAAGAACTTGAAGATATTGATGAAGGTTGAATGTGGTTCGTGAGAGGCAAGCCATTGATTCTACTAAAGTCGAATCCAGATGTTGTTCTATCAAGGTTCAGACTTGAAGACATTCTTGTTTGGATTAAGATCATGAACTATCATTAGAGCTTTGAGATGCCAAGATGTTCTCCCAGATCAGTTCTTATATGGTGGTGCCTTTGAGGATAGACATGTTCACTCATGAATTATGGAGGCTTGAATATGCTTGTATCCAGGTTCTGCTCCTGGCTTCATATACATTCCTAGAGTCCCTGGAAGTGTTGAGTATTAGTGATGTGAAGTATACAATTCTATTTGAATATTAATGGATGCTGAGAAGATGCCTAGTATGTAATTTGTTTGGTCATAATAATTGTTAGAGGAAGAACAAGGAGAAGATGGTTTGGGTTCCTAAGAAGCTTCCCAATGTGAATGCTATTCCTAACAATTCAGTGGGCACCATCATTTCATTGACATATGAGTCTGGGAGTACCTCGCAAGTTACTAAGAAAATGTTAGAGGAGATGGAGACTAAATATGAAGATTTTTAAGACTCATTTGAAGATTCTTGTATTATACTAATTGAGCCCAGTCTTGTGAATGATGTTGATAAAGAAGTGATTAACCTTATCACACCTCCTTTATCTATGGAATACAAGGATTCCGATCCATAGTTTGATTATCTGAAAGATAATATGAAGAAGAAGGCCAGAGCCAAAGGCAATAAAGGACAAATTGAAGATAGTTCTATTGCTCTATCTAACAAGTTTGACAAATTAATTATTAAGGATGAGAAGCTTCAAGCCAGTGAAGTACTAGTTAAAGGAGTTTCCAATGACTAAAAATGGCTTCTCCATTATCTCTTAGAATGTTAGAGGGCTCAATATTAAAGCTCCTAAGGTCTAGGAGGAAGTGTTGAGGCTTAAGACTCAAATTATCATTCTAAATGAAACCAAATTTCATGTGGGTAAGATACACAATTTTCTTAGTAAACACTTTAGTGGTTTTAACTAGATTTATAATCATGCTAGTCATGTTCTCATAATATTTGTGGTCTTATGGGATGGTGGCTTTTGCTCTACTGATAAGATATCTGAATTAGATCAACTTGTTCATGCCAGAGTCTCTTTTAATGATAAAAAAAATTCCTTCTTACGGTAGTTTATGGGCACAATCTGGATTTGGATAGGGTGGCTCTTTGGAATGATATTGAATGAATTAACAGTCTTGGTCATGAGCCTTGGACTATTTTGGGCGACTTCAATGTTTCTAGAAACTATAATGACAAAATTGGGAAAGAACCTCCTTCCAAACTACCGATGGATGATTTCAATGACTGTATGGTTAATTGTGGTTTTTTGAGCTCTCTATGAGTGGTCATTTCTTCTCATTAGACAATCATCAGAGTGGTGTAGATTTTTATACTTTGCAAATAGATAAAGTTTTGTATAATGATGATTTTCTTGAGTTTCATGGTGTTCTTGTTCCTAATATCACTAGTGATCATAGGAACATGTCTTTCCTTATTGGTAACAAAGTGAAAGTTCTCTCTCTATTTTGGTTCATCAATGCTTGGGTTGAGAGGAGGGACTTCTTGGGAGTTGTGGATTCATCTTGGAATCATGATGTTGATGGTTATCCTATGTATGGTCATTACTCTAAGTTCATAAATTTGAGGAAGGAGTTATCTGATTGGAACAAGGTTGTTGTTGGAAATCTATCTAAGAAAGATAGTAATCTAGAAAAGGTTGCTACTGATTATCAGTGTCTTCTTGACAATGACCTATAAATTCCGAGTTACAGTCTCAAGTTATTGATAGTAGGAAAGCTTCTATTGAAGCCTGTGTGGTGAAGAATCCTTTCTTCGCCATAAATCAAGGGTTCAATGGCTTTGTGAAGGTGACTCCAATTCAAGATTCTTCTATCCTCCATCAAAAATTGCAGTCAAAAGAAACATATTAAGTCTATGGAGATTGGTGGAGTTATTAAGAGCAACTATGATGATATCAGGAATTATGTTTATGACTTCTACTGTGATCTTTTCAGTAGGAACCTTGGTGTGAATGATAATGACATTGAGAAGTTGGACTTTCCTTATATTTCTACTAATCAGAAGAATCTTTTGGACAAGTTTATTTCTGAAGAAGATATTGAAGATGTCATTGATGACCTTAATATTGATAAATGCCATTGGCATGATGGCTTCAATGACAATTTTTTTAAATCTAGTTGGAGCATTATAAAATCTGATGTCATTGTTGTTGTCTTGGATTTTTTTCAGATCTGGAAGGCACCTCAAGGAAGCCAATTGTACCTTCATCAACTTATTCCTAAGAGTGATGATTCCCATCTCATCAAAAAATGGAGACCAATTTCCTTGTTCAATGTGGTTTACAAAGTTATCTCGAAGTCTTAACTAACATATTGCAATGTGTACTTCCTTCTATTATTAGTTGTAATCAGTGTGCCATTGTAAAAGGGTGAAGTATTCATGATGTGATTCTTCTCTCTAATGAGCTTATCCATGATTTCAATAAGAAAGTGGGAAAAGGAAGAATGTGTGTCAAAGTTTACCTCACTAAATCCTATGATATTGTCAGCTGGGAGGCTCTTTTCAAGATTCTGAGAGCGTGATGAATTTTCCTATTAAATGGATTGTATTTCTTAGGGAGATCTTCAATACTACATCATATGAAAAAAAAATTAATGGTGAGCCTACTGCCTCCTTCAAGCCTTCTAATGGGATTAGGTAGGGGGATCCCCTAGCCCTTTACCTTTTCACTATTGTCATGCAGTGGTTCACTCAGCTAATTAGCAAATAAGTTAAGGATGGACATTTGAAGCCTTTAAGTGCCTCAGAAAAACTGAAGTATTTCTCATTGGATTTTGTTGATGACCTCATGGTTTTTATGGAGGCTAATGTCATGGGTGCTCGCTCTCTAAGAAATATTTTTGATAGTTTAGCTAATATTACTAGTCTCAGCATTAGCTAAGACAAGAGAACTATATTTTTTAGTATTGGTGTTGATACTCAAGCGATCACAAAATTTTGGGTATTCAGGTTGGGGTTTTTCCTCTAAGATACCTTGACATCCCCCTTTTTATTGGCAAATTGTCCAAAAAATACTACTTTTCTTTGATTGATAGAATGAAGAAGAGATTGGATGGTTGGAAATCCAAGCAGTTATCCTTCACATGTAGATTGGAGTTATGCAATTCTAGTCTTTCTTCTATGCATAATTATTGGTCCTCCCCCTTTCCTCTTCCCAATTCTGCCTGTGATGAGATTTAGAAAACTATCAGGAACTCTATGTGGGGTTAAAGATAAGGTAGAAATAATCTCCACCTTGTCAAGTGGGAGAATGTTACTAAGTTGAAGGATGAAGGTGGGTTAGCTATTAAGAAATTTATAGACATATGCAAGGTAGTTATGTTGTTGAATATTTGGAGGGTTGCCTTGAACAAGGACAGTCTCTAGATCAAATGGATCCAAGAGAAATATCTTTCAAGGAATTCTTTGTGGAACATTGTGATCTCTAGTCATATTTCTTGGTACTTTATTCAAATGATTAGGCATCTCAATGACTTCAAGTCCCTAATTAGTTATAGAGTTGGTGATGGAGATAATACATGGTTGTGTTTCAATCCTTGGCCTCCGCATAACAAGTGTCTTAAAAACTGCATTGGAGAAAAGGAGATCATAAAACTAGCCTTCCCTCTGTTAGTAAGGTCAGTGCTATTGTCTGCGGTACTAAATGGAAAGTTAACTCATTGAGATTTCTTGGAGTTTTGAACAACTTCATCAGTGACACTCCACCTCCTAGTGGGGAATAGGACAGTATCTTGGTTTGTAAAGAGTCCAAAGTCAAGCATAGGCTTATAGGGATGAATATCAGGAGTAGAGGAGTTGAGGATCCTGTTTTCACATGGATTTGGAAGTTTAATGGTCCCAAAAGGTTCCATATCACTGTTTGGAAAGTAGGGCATGGAAGGTTGCCTACTACAGATTATGCAATAAGGAGAGGCTTCTCTATGCCTTCCTTCTAGTTTTTATGTAAAAGTGATGTTGAAAATGACCATCATATTACATTTGAATGTTCCTTCAGTCGGACTATCTGGAGGTTGGCTCTTTAATATGATTTCATCAGTATCATTCCAAGGAGCAGAGTTGACTTGTGCAAGATGATTCTCAGGAAATGGAACTGTATGGTGATTTCTATTATGCACTTTGTGTGGCATGAGGGGAACTTGAGGGTTCATAACAACAAGAGTTGGGATGTTGCTTTGATGTGGAATTGGAATGAGTCACCTGTGATGCAGCTGCTTCCTTAGTCAATTTCCTTGCTTTCTCTAAAGATGGTGCATTGTCTTCACTTGTTGGACAAGGAGTTTGTCTTTCCTAGTTGTTATATTATTCTCTTGTTCTTATACATTTATTGATCTCTTTGAGGCAAGTGTACATCTAGCTTAGTGAGAGATTCTATCACAAGAACCTTTTTTCCTTTCCTCACACTTATAAAAATTTACAAAAATAGCAAGACAAAGTTTGAATACACCAAAAAGAATAGTGACGATATTAATGGGTCTTTATTAATTATCACTCCTACTATTTTGTTCAGATTAATATCCCTCACATATCAATTCAGAAGATTGTAGCATACAACCTTCTAGTGAGCTAAGACCCAATATATTTGAGTTATTACCCAGCCAATGCCAACATCCATAACTAGTTATTAAGATAGGAAACATATGCCAATTGCATCTCATGCAATTCTTGGATAGATGCTATGTGCAACTATTTGTCATAGTTATCTACATGATTATAGATACTTAATCTCATTAAGATCACCTATTTAAGTCTAATGCAAAAGCCAACACAATAGTAATGTACCTTGCTTGGCAGGCCCACACAACTTACCATCACACTTCCATGAGATGCACTGTGCACCATGCATCGTGCGCCTGTTGGGAAATACGATCACAAAGTACTATGAAATCGGAAGGATGGTTTAGCGCATTATACCTAGTCCTGGAGCAAGTCTAGCGACAATAAATCACTTCAATGAAACTATTAACTAGTTTCTCTTGGACAGTGGTAGTGCAACTCCTAGTCTTCACCACTCACAATGAACATGAACAGCTTCTGCAGCCCTCATGTGGTCTCTCCACAGACTGTAGGCTGACTTTATTCTCTGAGAAGCAACCAAAGGACTCCAGCCTCTATAGTAGTCTACATGGACCAAATAGAACTCATGTTGTTCAACTACAACAGACAAGAAGGAGTTATCCCTCCCGTTAGCATACTAGTCATGAACTTGCTCTCCCACAATAATGATCCTCTGTTGTTCTCTCCCGTAGCTATCCCTCCCTTGTCGGATAGGACTTTATTGGGCCCTCTTGGTTACCACAACCAGAGAGGACAACAATTGTTAGAGAAACTGATTCTTAGTTGATGTTGTTATTTTCTAGGAAGCCCCCAATACCCCTCTATTTATAGGCGGGATTAGGTCCAGGGTTCCCAGTCTGTTCGGGATTGTGTGGGAGTGGAAGGGACCAGAAGATCTTGAATTTCCACAACATGCGAGCCACAAGACAGTCATCTAGTGACCAACATAGTCATCTGGTCACATGAGATGGATGTCTCACTCTACCAAACAGTCATTTGGCAGTTTCCCAATCACACATGAATTTGGCAATTTCGATTCCAATTAATGTCGCATATTAATTCCCTACACCGTAAGTATTGTGTGATTGAAACAAGTTCGGAAAACAACCAAAACCTTTTTTTGGCCCAACTTAGCCATCTCACTCATGAGATACACCCATCTCATTAACCCATATAGTCGTTTGGTTAACGTGAGTCGATTCGGTTGATTCAACTTGAACCGGTCGGTTCACTCCTCAGTTTGGGCAGAACTTTGCCAATTCGAAATCTGATTAGAGCCTAATCACCCAAATGGCCATTTCAACACTTGAGATGCCCGTCTGGCATGTCCAAATGGTTGTATCAGCACTTGAGATGATCGTCTTGTAGTTCAAGAAGCCAATTTATCGATTTGTTGTGTGAATTGAATACCTAAATGCTTTAGTAATCAATCCAATCATCATTTAAGATAAAATCCTCTTCTAGATGAGTTCATATGTGTGTGGCCCTAGAGGTCCCACATTACATTGGAAGTGAATGTGTATAACTAACTTATGACATCCCAAGCAAGGAGTGGTGCCTAGTCACACATCAGTGCTACCTAAGCGAATCGAAAGTTGAAGAACAACTTCAACCTACAATCTATGTAAGGTGTTGCAGCCATTGTATAATTCCTTTATAGCCATTGTATAACTCCTTTGTCTCTGGTATCCAGAGTGAACTCGAGGCATGGACTCCTCATCCTCTCAACGTTCATCTCATGTTTCTTGAACCAAGAGTAGATTGTTTGAGATATGTGACCTCAATATCATATATTGATTCACATGTACACGCACATGCATTTCTCACTCTCTCTTATAAAGTGGCCAGGATAGCATACTCCAATAGGAGGGGAAAATCCCATATATATCACTCAGAGTCTACCCCCATGTATCAAAGTCACCCAATAATCACCTTTATAACAACCCATGTTTTAGGAATGTGTTTGATGATGTCAAAACATACCCAACGACATGTGATTAGTGCACTGATTTCAGGTCTAAGAATCACAATCACCACCTTCACTATGAGAGTTGACTACGACCACCAAAGATGGTTTCCATGTGTCACTCTCAAGGTGGGTATGTCTGATAAACTATATCCTAACATGTATCTATGTGCTTGGTTTGATATTGCCATACCATGACTAATGAGATTTTGTCATCAACCAACCCACACTCTAGTATTTAGTGTTACTGGTGTTTATCTACCTTCCACGGTAACAACTGACTAGGGACATAATAAGAATGTACATACTCTTAGCATTCATATGATCTCATCCTTCATAGTCACATACTTGAAGACATATGTCATTGAATATTGTCATTCTTTATACATTCATAATATTTCCTCATTATCTCATAACTGAGTGAAACAGAATGAATTGGAAGCTTTCCTTAATAAGTATTAATCAAATCCTTTTTGGTATATGCCATTTCAATCATCACATGATTGTCTCTATGGGTATACCTTACCAACAGTGCCCAATCTTTAGTTGATCAAGATTTTCATGTGTGTTTCTTATGGAAAACATCGAAGACTTAATATTTTATTGAGGGATTTTATATTTTTACATATAAATATCCAATCACCACATACTAATATCAATCATATACATTCTATATCCACAAATGAAACATATAATTACAAAATACGAGCGATGGTTATGGCCATACTATGATAATTCCTTGGAGGCACAAGGAATTACTATAACCTAAGGTCCACATCATATCTAGAAACCAGTTGTTGATGAATATATGTGTTGAAACCAGTCTGGGTTGGTCAATTCAACTCTTAAACCAATTGGTTGGCCTCCTGGTCAGTTGGTTGGTCTCTCTGATCGGCATACTAAACTTCAATCCAAACAAATTCTGGACTCCTTTCGTCGCTCAGTTGGGCCACCAGCCGATCGGTCAGTTCCTCCTGTCATCTAGCCTCCTCAGTCATGTAATCGATCGGTTCGTCTTCTGAAACAATTGGTTGGCCTAGAGCAGAACATCTTCTTTTCCATAACAGAAATGGAAACTATCCTAATATTGTTAACATAGTAGACTGTAGTTGAGAAACCTCAAGTTACATTTGAGGGGAGCATAGGAAGGAAAGAATATATTATTACATATGGGAAAGGAGATAGAGGCTTGGTATGTAAACTGAGATATAAATAGGAATAATGAGAATCCAACAAAGCACAAAGATATAGGGGTTATTGATCATAACTATACAAACATCCACCATCAAAACCAATTTTAGGGTGACACATATAAAATGCATAAATTCATGTCATATATATAGGGATTCTATGAGGTATTTAATAGGATATGCACATTAATCATTTAAATAATCGGATCACAAGTAATAAATAAATGATAAAATCAAAATTCAATAATATCAATTAAATTCCAAAACATAGTAAATTGGTGTGGCTCTGATACCACTATAGGGAAATATGATATCAGATAAGGCAGTATAAATAGAAGAAAAATTAACTACCATATTCTCCTTAGACAATAGATTTTGTCAACAACTATGAAGTGGGAATGAGGGTTGCAAGGTATGTAACTTGTCTTGGAGAAAGTTTGGTGACTTATCCATGAAATAGTGTGCTTCTTCTTCAAGTAACACCTCACACAGTCATCAGCAATGGCCTCCTGGTAAAATACCATGGACGGTGGTTGACGATGTTCTCCTAGTGGGTGGAACCATCCTCTACGTATACACCACCAAAAACTTCATGTTTAGATACTAAAGCCAAATAGAAGGAGTTGTCCCTTTGAATGTCAACCTACTACGTCTGATTCTCTCTCTCATGTTGTCTCTCCCTTGTTATCCCTCCCTTTTATAGGTAGGACTTCCTCGGGCTCTCTAGTTAGCACAACTAGAGAGGACAACCATTTTTAGAGCTTATTTTTGTGTCTACCCTCTATGTATATGAGGGTCAGGGTCAGGAGTTCTAGTCTAAGTTAGAGTCAAATAGATAGAGATTCATGAATTTCTCATAGCCTGTGAACCATGAACCAGTCACTTAACCAGTGAACTAGTCGGTTCACACATTATACCATTGGTTCAACACTTGAACTGGTCATTTCACTATATATCTTATTCAAAATTATATTGGTTATTTAATATATGACTAATTGATGAATATGCATTGCACATGACATTTATTTATCTAGAATTGATGAAAATTAAAATTAAAACTAAAACATACTCTGCCAATATGAGAGTTTCTAAATCTATCCAGTGTTAAGATAAAAGTTCCATAAAAAAACCATTTTTATTTTACATTATAACTGTATGAAGCATGTGGACATCATTCAATTTTTTATATTCTCTAAATTTATGTATATTTGTAGGTTTCAAAGTAGAATTAAATTTTGTTTTTTTGAATTCTTATATATCTATGATATATAAAGAAATTTTATGTATTTATATTTGTAATTATCCTTGCTACCATTGTTATTGTGGAAGTACTTCTAAAATGTATTTGTAACTCATGATCATAAAATTCATTAGGTTTATTATATTAGTTCTTATTTATTTCCTCATGGAAGAAAAGACAAATTCAATAGATTTTAATCTAGCGGAGGAATTATCAAAAAAGATTATTGATTCTTTTTCATAAAAGTATTAATTATCTATTGATATTTGAACTCATCACATTTGATTGAGGGAAATTATGCTTACCCACTTAGAACATCAAGTAAGCTAATTATCAAGTTTTAAATATCTTCTGCATGGCTCTTACACAAACATATTCACCCATTTCATAATTTGGTTTGATAATTAAATGATATGGGTTTTAATATATTTTAAGAAACATGAGTCAACCATGCGTGTCTCTAATGTAACTTATTGTTATAAAAATATAGTGATAATTGACATACTTAAATGTCACTTTGAGTTATCTTAATTAGTGTGAAAACGTATACATTGGATATAAATCATATTAAATGCATTTATTAGTCAAATCAAGGTCTCATCTTTATGTGTGGTATGCTAATATGAACCGTCCTTACCCCGTAATTTTTGTGAAATATAGAATTTGTACGTAGACCCATTATTACAATATGAAATCAAGAACAACTCATGTTATCTCATTTTTTATATGTCCACAAATTTTTGTTAAATAAATACTAAACATGTTTGTATATATTTCTTGCTTTGTTAACTTATAATAATAATGACTTCTTACATAATGTTCAATTGGTGTTGAGGTTTGAACACATCAAAATTCATACATTAAATAGAGTAATGCAACTGATGATTTTAAACTCAGAATCTAAACTTCAAACCAAAGAGACTCATGTTGACATGTTTTGCACTCAAAGTCATTTGTTTTCGGTTCACATTGGATAATATTCAAAACTTTGACATAATTTTCCACGAAACTTCAAATCATTCCAAACCACATAACTTTTTGGGAAAAGAACTCACTTGTTTACAAACTCAACCCAGACTATTAATCCTAGCCTCAAATCATGAACACGATTACAATCATTAACCAAATAGTGTTTTCAATCCCATATCAAAATATTCAAACTTGGAACCCAGTCAACTTGAATTATAAAACCATAAGTTGAACTTGGTCAAATTTTTCTACAAATTTCAATAGATATACAAAATAAAAGAATAAAATTGACATAAAACTTAAATTAAATTGATTAGAATCAATTTACTATTTTAGATTAAGAATTTTGGTTAGGTCAGCTCTAAGTTAACCAGTTTGGGTTGGGGTTGGCTCTAAGTTAACCGGTTTGGGTTGGGAACTAATAACACTAAATTTGTCTCACACATTCTATAACAATTTTACATTCATAGATCATATCGAAGGGAAAACCAAGTTGCAATTTTGTATAGAATTACCCAATACAATAACATGTCTAGATATTCGACATATCAGTATTACTCTGAACATGTAGACATCCGATTTGACTAAAAAAGTTTGAACTATAGTTTGAAATTTACAACTAATCAGTTCTAGATTTTAAAGTTTGTAGTTGAATCAAAAGTTTGAGTTGACATATCCTGAAAATTATATCATGTAAGGGTGTAAAATCAATATCTAATTTCATTTCTTAACACTTCACCTCTAATTTATATAAAACAATGAGCTGACGTTAACATTACTTAATGTATTATAATGTAATAGAAGTATAACTATGTAAAAATTATCTAAATACTTAGATAATAATCATGTGAAAAAGTGTAGAAAATGAAAGAATTGATGTCTAGATATGTGTAATGAATTATAAAGTAGGGTCATCTACGAGTTCGTGTTAATGTTATAGATTAAATATTGATTCTAGTTATATATGTAATATTCTGCACATACAAAAATCTATAACAGGTGGGGTCTTTCTTTGTAAGGAAGAGTATTTTCATTCACCCCACTCTCTTCTTAGCAAACAAAAATAAAATGAAATATCTATAAAAAAACACTAGACATATACAGATTACCCCCTCGCCTATCATGTCATGAACAAGGTCACACCACATCTCTATCCCCATCCTTTAAAAATAAGAAAACAATTCTAATGTCACAATGAAAAACACTATGTTACCTGTATCTCCTACATCATTTTCCATTTATTTTAGACATATGAAGTGTGCTTTTTATCCATGGCTATCAGGCCTCTAAACTTCAACGATATTTGTAGATAAACATGCATTCATGTGCAACCTATATATGATTTTCTTCTCTATGGTTATAGAATATGGGAATTACATAACCAGAACAAAAATGAAAACACAAATTTAGATGAGTATAATAGATAAATTATCTAAAAACATAGTATGAGTCGTTGGTCTATTCCCTAAAGATGGGACAAATAATAGGTAATTTCTTAGGATTTCTGAAACATATTTGAGTAGCCTAAAATTTTAGACAAAAATGAAGAGGAGCCTTTTTAAAGGAGATATCTCATTTTTAAATCCCAACTCTCATGAGAAAAACAAAAATTGTCAATGTTTATGGAATGTAAACCAGTTTGTCAATGTAAAATAGGTATAACATTGTACTTTATTTACTGGTCATGAAGGGGTGTGGTCCATGTGGATGCTATGAAAGACATTTGTATTTGATAGTTGCAACATAATGACTAAGGACAATGACTATAATAGAAAACGTTACATGTAAGATTAAGAAATATAGAAAGGTATTATTAATATGAAATGAGAATTCCAAGGAGGGTGGAATGAAACAAGTACACAAAAGGCATATACAAGTTAAACATATATTCAGAAGGCACACAGGAGTTGGGTCATAATGTGATCTGACAGGAACCACCCGAATGTATCAAAATCATTTACTGAGAAAGACTAAGAACTATAGATCAGGAAATAAATCAACTTCTAGATGCCCAGAATAGGCCGCCAAGAACAAGGTTGTTAGTCATAAAACATTGTTTTACAGAGTTGATTTTTGCAAACATCCATTGGAATGAGGTTCGTGGCTTTTAGAATTAAGGATACAATATAAAATGGGTGGTGAGAGCCATACATATCTGTTAGTCAAAACGATCACTATCCACAATATTTGCATATAAATATTTACAATACAGTAGACAAATAATTGAAGATGAACTAAGAAATTTACTATAGTTAAGAGGAAACACATTAAAAGCAATAATTTGATACGTAAAATTTTATCCAAGTATCCACCGGACAGATTAATCAGAAATAGAGGGAAATACAACCTGGAATCAATAGTTAGGTGATCAATTATTAGATTGTTAGAGTTACATGTAGTGAGAAGGAAGACCCATGTCCAGTGTGAAAGGAAGAATTCCATGGATCTAAATAAGATCTTGAAGGATGAGTACAATAGATGCAACAGTGAGCAGCAGGCATGACCAGTGAAGATACAAGAAAGTATCACTTTTTTGGATCCAATATCTTCAATGACCACTGTAAAACCACAACTCTTTCCAGTTATCCAATAGGAAGATGACAACCTTAGGGTTGTACTTTCAGGCACCATCTATAACTATAGCCACTGGATAAAACTTGGAACGAAGAAATGACCAGAATGTGACCCATCAAAAATCTAGGGGTGTCAAAGGATCCCGACCAAGGAGGACATCACTCTTTTATTATGCCCATCACTACTATCTCGATGGGCAGATGATAACATACTACAATCCCATGGTTATGAACAGGCTACCAAAGTCGGTGATAATGACTGGTCCCTTACGCTCAGGCAGCAGTCAGTGATGATGCCCGACATCGCTCTTTGGATTGATAGAGGATAGGATGAATAGACGATTGGAGTCAGGACTGATATTGAACAGTCTCTTCTGCTCAGTGAAAGTCCACATTAACTATAGATCATTGAGTTTAAATGAATTAGGACTCTTTTTTGGATGGAGACGAGTCTTCACACTTAATATAGTAAATTGTAGATTAATGTACAACATATCTACATCAATCCTTGATCCAGTCATACTGAGCATTGAAATGGTCGTTTTACATCTGAAATGGTTGTTTCACACTTTAAAATGGTTGATTCATTTCTTAACGGGGCAGTTCATGATCGAAACTGGGAGGTTCAGATTCCATAACAATTCAGCCAATATACAACCAATGTTATTTCAATTGAATACCTAAACACTTTAGTACTCAAGTTAAACCATATTCATGAGTAAACTCCTATTCCAAGTGCATCATATGTGTGACCCTATAGTTCTCAAATTACATTGGTGGTGAATGTCCATAACCAACTTAAGACATCAAAAGCAATGAGCGGTATCTAGAAATACATCATTTCTACCCAAGTAATTGGAAAGTTGGAGAACAACTTCAACCTACAATCTGTGTCAAGATCATGTAGTTCCTTTGTATCTAATATACAAATTGAACTCAGGGCATGTAATCATCATCATCTCAATATCCAATCAGTGTTCCTTGAACTAGAGCAGACTGTATGAGATGCATGTGAGCTCACATATCACATATTGAGTCACATGTGTATGTCCATACATTTCTTGGTCTCACTTATAAAGTGTACTGAATATCAATCTCCTATAGGAGGGATAAATCACATCTACATCACTCGCAATCAATCCTCATGTGTCATAATGTACCTGAGCACCACATTTATGGCAACCCTTATTCAAGATCACATTGGATGTTGTCAAAATACATCGAATGACATTTGATGATTGTGGTGACTTCAAGTCTAAGAACCACAATCATCACTATCACTATGAGATCTAATTCTTACCACCATTCTATGGTCCCTATGTATCACTCCCAGGGTGGGTTTGAATAATACATTGTTCTCTAACAACTACCTATGTGCTTGGTTTGATATCACATATAATGACTAATGAGATTCTATCATCAACCAACACACACTCTAGTCGTCTGTATTATTATTGTCAATTTTTATTTCATAGTAATATCTGACTAGGAACATAACAAGAATGTATGTACTCTTATCATACATATGATCTCATTGCTCAGGTCCTCAACCTGAAGTCATATGTCATGGAGTAACATAATGTTTTATTCATCTACTATGTTTGTGTTATCATCTCATGATTGAGACCAACATAATAGATAGAATTACCTTTGTGACCATCAGATCAAGTATATGATGCCCCATTACAATCATAAAATGATTATCTCTATGGGCATACATACCAACAAATTATGGCACCATTAGGATTTTTGGCTTGTTTCCATTATGTTTATCAAAATATTGTATCTTTATAAAACATTCACTTAATTGAGTCATATTATCTTCAATTTATTTCTAAAATAATTTCCTTCCATTATTATGCATGAATTTCCATATTTTACTTATTTAACATTTTTAGTCCATTGAATCAAAATATATTTTAGATGATAACACATTATTTATATTTATGATCATGGGAACAAGAATAGTTATCCCAAAGCACATTATATCTCTTGCTAAACATATTTTAGCCATTATCTATATTTTATTTAGCAATAGGAACATATGTGGCATATTTAATGAATTTACTTACATGTTAACATGTAATTAAGTTATATGTTAATATGAGGGTATTATGATATATGTTATTGATTATAGAACCTATTGCACATAATATGTGATATGCATAAACCTTGTTCATTGAGATGTAACTTTATCCTTGTTTGGTCAAATTAAATGAACAAACATTCTAACCTCCTAATCATGGGAATATGATTTCTAGAATCAAGACACTAGGCTTGGTAATGTTATAATGATATAGATGGTTCACCACGCTTTGGCATGCCCACGCTTGGTCGATCAAGCTTTTCATATGTTTCAATTATGGAAATCATCTTATACATAATATTTATTGAGGAATTATATATATATACATATACATATCCAATCATCAGATATATACATATATATATATATCCAAGCTTTTCATTTGTGTCGATTCGTATGTATATCAGTAGATTGGCCTCCATCAGTTGGTCAACTGGATCCTTGCTCAAGTGGTTGTCTGGACTCCTCCAATTGGTCAATTGGACCTTGGGTTGATTGATTGGCTCCTATACTCTATTTCCTCTTCGGTCCTCCTATCGATCAACTCAATTCCCAGTCGGTTGACTCGACTGAGGCATAACGTCTTCTCTTTTACTAAAATAGAAAATAAAGCTAATCCTATTTATGTATTACATTGTAAAAGTTGAAGCCTCGAGTTACATTCGATGGAAGTATATGTAGGAAAACATTAACTTACATATGGAGAAAGAGAGAGAGGTTCAATATGAAAATTAAATTTTAAAGATATGAATTAAACCATTCAACCAATCACACATATACAGAGGGGTATTGGTCATAATCACACATAAAATCACTATCAAAATGATTTTAGGGTGACATATATAGATTTCATATATATATCATGTCATATATAGGATCTACGGGATATTCCCTAGTGTATGTGGTATTTAAATATTTGCATCGCATATAATAAAATTAATGATAAATAAAAAGACCAATCATATCAATTAAATCCCAAGACATAGTAAATTGGTGTCGCACTAATACAACTATAGGGAAATATGGTGATAGAGATGATAGTGGAAATAAAAAAATCTATCCATACTCTCCACAACCATCGGATCGTGTTAACAACTATGAATTGAGAAGGAAAGTTACAAGGCATATACCTGGTCCAGAGCAAGTCCAGCGATAATCCTTACATAGTTGCACTTCTTTCTCAAGCAGCACATGGACAGTCATTGAGATGGCCTCCTAGTGTAGTACCACAGACATAATTTGATGGCATTCTCCTAACATGATGGCAACAACCTTCACGCCTCTACATAGTCCACACATACCACTAGGAACTCCATGTAATTCTTCTAGAACTGACGAGAAGGAATTGTCCATTTGTGTTGTCAGTGTGGAGTTCCTGATAGCCAATCCCCTTTGGCAATCTCTCCCTTTTATGAGTAAAATGTCTCTTTGGATATCTCTCCTTTTCTAGAACTGACAGGAAGGAACTCAATACAGAATACCAGAAACTCCACATTATTCTTCTAGAACTGATGGGAAGCAATTGTCCCTTCATTTTTTTCAATGTGTTAATGTCGAATTTTCTCCCCTTTGGCAATCTCTCCCTTTCATGAGTAAAATGTTGCTTTGGCTATCTCTCCTTTTTATGAATAATATTCCTCTAGCTCTCACATTACCACAATGTTGAGATAAGGAGTCTTTTCATACAAGTGAGTTGAGCCTTGTCCACCCCCCTTTATATAGGATTGGATTGGCTATAGTTTCTACAAATTTGGGGACACGATGAGACAAATTTCATGAATTTTTAACTACTACAAATCACGAGTCGATCGACTGACACTCCCGTTGATTGAGTAGACACTCCAATCGGTCGATTGGAAAGTTTTCTTATTTACAAACATACTGATTTTCAATGTGACAAGTAATGCATGTCATGATGCCAACATCAATCCTTGATCCAACCTTACTGATCATCCATCAGTAGATTGGACTTTTCAGTCAGTCAACTCACATTCCCAGTTGATTGACTCACATTCCTAGTCAGCCAACTGTCAGTCAAAGTTGTTTAAGTTGATTATCTAAACACTTCAGTAACCAAGATAAACCTCATCCATGAGTAAACTCATATTCCATATGAGTCCTATGTGTGTGACCCTATAGGTCCCAAACTACGTTGGAAGTGAATGTCCATAACTAGATTATGACATCACAAACAATGAATGGTATATATTAACACATCATTTCTATCCAAGTAATTGGAAAGTTGGAGAACAACTTCAACCTACAATATATCATTAGTGTTATTGTGATAGTTTCTTTGTCTCTAGTATCCAGAATGAATCTTGAACTAGAGAAGACTATATGAGATTTGTGTGAGCTCACATATCGCATCTTGAGTCACACAAGTATGGCCATGTGTTTCTCAGTCTCTCTTATCAAGCGGTCAGGATATCAACTCCTATAGGAGGGACAAATTCCATCTACATCACTTACAGTCCATCCCCATGTGTCATAATGTACCCGAACATCACCTTTATGGCAACCCTTATTCAAGGTCACGTTGTATGGTGACATAGTTCATCAAATGACATGTGATGGGAGTAGTGACTTTAGGTCTAAGAACCACAATCACCACTACTACTTTGAGATCTCATTGTGACTACCATTCCATGGTCTCTGTGTATCACTCTCAAGGTGGGTCAGTCTGCTACATTGTTCTCTAACAAGTACCTATGTGTGTGTCTGGATATCCCATATCATGTCTAATAAAACTCTGTCCTTAGTCAAGACACATTCTAGTCTTATGTATTACTATCGTCTATTTTTTTCATAGTAATGTCTGACTAAGGACATAACAAAAATGTATGTACTCTTATCATACATATGATCTCATTGTTCAGGTCCTCAACTTGAAGACATATGTCATCGAGTAACATCATTCTTTAGACATCTACCATGTTTGTGTCATCATCTCATGATTGAGACAAACATAATAGACAAAATTACATTTGTTGGTATCAAATCAAGTGTATGATTCCCTACTGCAATCATCATATGATTGGCTCCCTAGATATATATACCAACAGAAATAATATAAAGAACAAACCCAATGAGATCATCCCTTTATAGTGACTTTGAAATTTTAAATCAATTAAAGAGAGAGAAACAATCAGTAAAAGTAAAAGGAGATTTTTGTTGTCAATTTGGATTTGAAATGGATATACAAAAGGAACTAAAAACCCTAAATATTATAAAATATTTAGTAATTTACTAACCCATAAAGTGAGTTTTATACACACTAAAAACAAACAAGGAAACCAAATAGTAAAAAAAATAGCATGTTTCAATTGTAGCAAAAAGGGAAATTATGCAAATAAATGTTTCAATTCCAACTTTAATGAATTAAAAAGTTGTTACTAGAATTTAAAAACACTACACTAAAAGAACTCGATATATTTGTTTGCAATTAAATCTAAATGAAGCCTCAAGAACAGACTAGGAAGAAGTACACCTTTGGAATTACTATGGCAATGAAACATCTCAAATGAAATTAATGTCTTAATTATTGAACAAAAACTTCAACTTAAAACTATATATTTCATCCAATATATACAAGAACGAAGCATAAAACATTCCATTATATAAATATAATAGGATATAAAAACAAAAGTAAATCAGTTCTACACATTTGATCCATGTAATCAAAACAATTTAACTTGTAAAATATAATTATAAACAATTGTTTTTGGAAGACTATGTCGAAGAACAAAAAAGAAAATAAAAATTAAAATCATGAACTTAAAGGTTAGGTTAAAAATCTTCAACAATATATGTATCAAAAAGATAACGATGATGAAAAAACATTATATACAATGTTTAGAAGGTGTTGTAATGTTTTGTGAGTGCACTAAAAAATTAAGCTAATGAAAATGGAGAAAGCAATGAATATTTATTAGTTATTAATTATCAAGAATAAGTCAAAAGTAAATTGACTGGTGAAATTAATATAAAAATTAATTACTTTACTCTGAATGGAATATCTTTGTTTGATTCTATAGCTGATGTTAATTGTATAGGAGAAGACATGATGTTCGTAAAATATTATGAAACAACTATCTATCATGTTAATTCAATTACAAAAGTAAAATGTACAGTTCCAAAAGCATATGTATGCATAAATGATGATACTATCAAGCCATCATTCATCCTTCCTTAAAATATAATTGAGAATATTAACATAGGATAACCACTTTCCAATAAAATTCTACCTAAACAAGTCAGCAAAAGAGGAGTGCATGCTCAAATTAATAAAAAACAACTAACTTTTAAGTTTAGGAACATGGACTTAAATTTCTAGAGAAATTAAAGGTTGTGTTGGATTAGAGGATCATTTCATCAGTGTGTTGGCTACTTCAAAAATAAGTCAAACTAAAAGAAGTTTTATACGGATTATTTACTTCTGTAGTTTATATATTCCACTAAATATATAAAGTTAAAAAAGAAATGACTTCTTCTACTCGATCACCAACATATCAAAAAGTTTCTAAATCAACATTCAAGATTTCTATTCTAGAGGTTGTCCATAATAAAATATTTCCATTGAAGAGGGTTTTTATGAAATGGAAGTTGAATTTTCAACTAAAATAATTTTCATATTATATTCAAAAGATCAATATAGGTAATAACTTTAGAAAATTAGGACTTACCTAAAGTTACAAATAGTTTACCACATAATTACATCCTTGATAAATATAATTTTATTCCTACCATGTTTGGAAAGAACTACTACAAAAAAATCCAAAGAAACAAGTCGCACAGCTATACTTCATAATTTTGGAGAAAAAACAACAAAAAATGATATCTTTTTCTCACTTAAAAAATAGAAATTATCACCATCTTAGAATGAAATAATGAAAAAAATCTAATATTCTAACAAGATTTAAAGAAAAATAGACACACCAATATTAAAATTATCATGACTATCAAGATGTCTAGATAATTTCTTACGTTTTCAAAATAGTTGAATGATTCAAGCATGGTTCATTAAATGATCATTTGGTCAAACCTACCAAATGTATACTTCTACATATTTTGAGAAATTATGGAACTACATGGGATATATGTCTAGAAAAGCTTAATGAATATATTCCATTATTTCATATTCTAGATTAAGAAGATCTTTGTATTTTGAGGTGTTGTTGTTCTTATGTAATACCATGTATTATGTAATGAAAATGGGAAAAAGAAACATATGTGGTTCCATCCTACTAGTGAAGGCAAGTACTACTAAAATGGTGGGATAAATTTGATATAGACCCTACTTTAAGGGGGGAAATATCTACCCTAGTTTTTGAATATCTTATTTATCAAGAAACGAAAAAGAGGCATTCATATAAGTAATTAAAATTGTCAAAAAAGTCCCTCATAAGAAACCATAGAAGGGAACATTCTAACCTAATTATACTTTTTGGAAATTTTGATTCAAGAAATATTTCAATTTGGGATATTACTCAAGGATAAAGTGATTTTGAAAATGAATATGTGTTATGGACTACTCGCTATAATTATGGTAACAAATAACCCATGTAATTTTACCATGACAGATCTGTGAGCATAAAAGTAAACGTATATAAACATTTACTCAAGAAATTTGAAGATTACCTCCACTAAAAAATGAGTTGAGGAAGTGATAACACAATAAAAGACCAAAGAAGAACAAAACAAGAAAGGCACTACCAATGTATGAAATAAAAGACATTTGTCAAAGACTCAAAGTCAAAAATCACAAGTGCATACAGAAAAAGAGAAATGGGACATCTATGAAAAGTCACAAAAATGAAAGAAAGTGGCATAAAAATTAAGATCGTTTGCTTCATCCTCAAAGAATATAAAATGTTGAGAAGTTGAAGATGGAGAATAAGCCTTCATAGCTACTACGATCTTCCCTCTAGAGAGCTAATTTCTTAAAAGTATTGAAATTATTGTAGTAGGTGTATAAGCTCAAAGTTCTCTACAACTAGATAATTTCTAAGATTTTTACTCCTTCCTCCACCTTCCCATATGTTGTAGTCTCATCCTTATCGCTAATTGTTATTTGTTTCCACATATTTCTCAATTGCAACCCTTCCACTTATCCAATTAAATTCCCATTATGTTTTCTTAGTAAGTGTGTGAAAGTTCTTCCCTCTATGAGAAATGTAACCAAAGAGTCCTTGATTAGATTAGTAAGATTAAAGGATCTTGATTAGCTTTGTTGATTTAACTATGTTTGAGAAATCATGAATGTTTCCCATATTCTTCAACACTAATCACTGGATTTAGTAAGTTCACTAACATTATCTAAATAGTTTTGTATACACATTCCCACTTCATAATAATCAAGATATACACCTAATCACCCATAATGTGACATCATCATATTTTCTAAAATCTTAATCTAATGTGTGACGTCCAATTTGAAATTTCACCTCAGTGAGAATCCCAATTTAAACACCACACACTAGGCTAAGAAGAAGAAAATCAAGGGAGTCAAATGAAAACAACAGTAGCACATGCACATGAACAATAAAACAAATCATGCAACAAGAGCTCACCATTCAACATATAATTACATAATGAATTGTTACAACATTTGATGTTACATATTGAATAGCAAACTTTAACATATACATGTACTACATTCTAAAATAGGATCTTAAGACAATAGGTCTGCCTGTACATTAGTTCACCACACAAATCTCAACAATTTTGGTCCTTCAACATCACATGTCCACAACCTAAACAAAGTTACATGTTGTACACATCAACACAATATTCTAAAATATTTTACTAAGTACCCCTACATGTCTTTTTATATATCTCTCATTACTAAGACTTGGCAATAAGATACAACTAGTACTTGGCAGTAACAAAAGAATGTTTCAACAAAGATATGTTTATTAACAAAAGAGAACACATATTTTAGGCACATTTTCCATTATATCATAAGTGCATTGACAGTTGAAGGTTCAAAAAAAACATAGTTACCTCCTCCAGGGTCTTGGGTATCTCTCGCTCACCCATATGGTAGGTTCTCATATCCATTTTCACATGTACATATATAAACAGCCTCTCTTTGACTCTAGGATTTGGTCCTATCAAGGACGTCTAGGGTTCAACAAGCTATAAGAATCATGCACAACGCAACACAACTCATTCACTCAGGAGTAGTCTAGTTTAGCACATATCATATCACATATTTCTCATCATTCTCATATCCTAGAGTTTAGGTTCTCTGATCTTCTCCCTTTGGGTCACACCCTCTTCAGAGTTAACCCTAAAATTGGTCCTAACACTAGAGGTCCTCCTTCATAAAAGTGTTTGAGGCTTTTGTTAAGTCACGTCTTGTCTTAACTTAGCATTTCTTAACTTAGAAAAACTTATAAACTTGCATCATCAAAACTCATCTCAAATCCTCAAATCTGAACTTATGTTCTCAAAGACAAACTTGATCATCTCAATTAATCTAATATAATCTATGTAAATCTTAGATCATATAATCTAAACATATTTCATCTATTCCATCTATCACATATTCCAATAAGGATCTAGACATTTAATCTAGAACTACCCTCTCTTCTAGATTGATGTCCTTCACTTTCACTTAGCATGACCACCTCCTACTCGTACATGTCTGGGGACACATTTTTGTAATACTTACATATATGATAAAATATTATATAGCTTTTCTCTGATAAAGCATGTGTTAGAGAAAACTATCAAGGTTCGGTCCAATTGGAATCAAAACCAAAACCACAAAACGAGTGCCCCGCACATAGTAGAGAGTATAGTTCCATGTCAGTTAACAAAAGGGGTGAGAACAAAGGGTAGACTATCGTAGCTACCCTAGACACTATATGTCTAGGATCTCTCTCCCTTGATGCACATCATCTCCAAATAATATGATGTCCCATACCGCCATATTATAAGGAAATAATGATACCTCAGGACCTACTATACCACAAGCACCAGTCTAGACTAACTTCACAAACATCTATGTGCTAACCTAGAGGCTAGTTTAGATCTAGTCTCTACACGACAACTATTCTAACCCTAAAGTTGTTCAAGTTTAAGGTTTTATTTAGTTTGCGTTGCATAATGAGAAAATGTCTGGCTTTGCTATTGTTCATGCTCTAATACCACCTATGACGTCCCCAGATTTTCTAAAATCTTAATCTAATCTTTGACGTCCAATTTGAAACCTCACCTCAGCAAGAATCCCAAATTAAACACCACACACTAAGATAAGAAGAAGAAAATCAAGGTTGTCAAAGGAAAACAACAGTAGCACATGAACATGAACAATAAAACAAACCATACAACAAGAACTCCCCATTCAACCTATAATTACATAATAAATTGTTATAACATTTGATATTACATATTGAATAGCAAAGTTTTACATATGCATGTACTACATTCTAAAATAGGATCTTAAGATAATAGGTCCACCTGTACATCAACTTGCCACACAACTCTCACTATCTTGGTCCTTCAAGAGCACATGTCCACAGCCTAAACAAAGATTACATGTGGTACACATCAGCAAAATATTCTAAATTATTGTACTCAGTATGTATGTGTCTTTTTATATACCTCTCATTACTAAGACTTGGCAATAAGATAAAACTAGTACTTGGTAGTAACAAAAGAAATATAACAAAAGCATACTTGAACAAAGATATGTTTATTAACAAAAGAGAACACATATTTTCAGTACATTTTCGATTATATCATGCATGCATTGACCGTCGAAGGTTGAATGCACTGAAGGCCTTATGATCGACTACCAAAGAATTTGAACTATTTCATAATGTGATCAGACTACCAAAGAGTTGTATCACTTTCAAGTAATTGACTACCAAAGAGTTGTAATTTATTTTCCATCACTTGACTACCAAAGAGTTGAAGTGATTAGACATAATGGAGCAAGTATATTATGTTTCATGTGTTCATAGCCATAAGTATGGAAAATCAAGCAAGATATCATACAAGAACAATCATTTCATCCAATATCATATGTCAAGTATTTTATTACACATATAATACAAGCATATTGTATAATAAGCCAAGTAAGAGGTAAAGCGTACCTTAAACCAAGATAATATAATCATCACATATTCATGGATCATCTATATCTTTGGTCAACCCTGATTAAGACAAGATCACATATCACCATCGATCTCATCATCTTAACCCTATTTATGTTCATTAGGGTTTGACTTAGTCATTGGGATATTCCTATCATTATTTCTTGTCTTACTCTTCTTGTTATTTGGGATTGATGTTACTGATGTTGTATTCCAGATTAAGATCAATTGTATGACCTTTAGTTTCCATATCATTGTGTGCATGTATTTACCCTAGATCATATTCATAAACTTATTAGGGTCTATATCACATTAAGAGCAATCATCATGTAACATGAATTTTGTGCATAAATATCGATATCAAGTTACATATTAGCTGTAGGGTTTTATGGGAGACAAAGAAGGAAGCGGAAACAAAATTTTCTTCTCCCAAACCCAAAATAAAGGAATCGCGTCAACGTATATATAATAGGAAGGATGGTTTGTAGAGTCTTACCTTGTCCTGAGGCTTGCTTGGTGACGTTACCTCACGGCTTGCGTGGTCTTCACCTCCGATCTTGGACGGTGTCTGTGCAGCTCCTGGTCTCACCAAGACTGTCGGGATTGACAGCTGTCCTCCGAGCGGAAGAAGTCTCCCGCCTCTACACTCATCCAAATGGACTTCCTGGAACTCTGATCTCCTTGTCTCACAAGGAATCAGAAGGAGTCATACCCTCCTATCGGCGTACTAGTCACCGACACACTGTCCTGCCACCAGTTGCTTTTCTACAGTTGTCTTTCCCTTGTTGTGCCTCCATTATCGGGTAGCACTTGCTCGGGCTCTCTCAGTTACCAAAACCAAAGAGAACGAAAACTTTGCAGAGCAAATCATGTTCTGATTTGTACTTTGAGAATCCCGCAATACCCCTATATACATAGGAGGGTCATGGGACAGGGTTCTCTATCCCGAGCAATGCGGGATTAAAGAAGGAGTCGAAGGGTTCGAGATTTTCCACAAAATAACCAATTGCGCCAGCTGAACCAATCGTTTCAACACTGAAACGGTCGTTTGGTGACCTCAATCGATCGGTTCACACCTGAACCGATCGTTTGGGACACCTGAGCTGATCGGTTCACTTCTGAGCTGATCGGTTTGTGGTCCTGGTCCAACTCAAATTGCCTTTCATATTTGTTTCTAACTAATCAAATATTAATCCTTGTTCAAATCGAATTTGTACAAGTGAAACAAATTGTATTTGCAAAAACAATCTCGGTTGGTCCACGAATTGACCGGTTCAACAATTGAGCTGATCGTTTCATGACACATGAGTCGGTCGACTCACCACCTGAGCCGATCGGTTCATCACATGAGCCGATCAGTTGGGATGCAGACTTTTGCAAAATCAGTCAATTGCAGTTTTAATCAATCTGATACTCTAATCAATTGGTCCAACACCTTGAACACTATGATTTTGAACTATCAATCAACTGAGTGTTTAATTGAACTACTAAACTCCTTTAGCAATCAATCTAAACATCATTTGTGGATAAACTCCTCTTCCAGGTTAAATCCTTTGTGTGTGACCCTGTAGGTCCATTTCACGTTGGCAATGCAAGTCCATAACACTTATGACTTCACAAGCAGAGAGCAGTGCCTAGTCGCACATCAGTGCTACCCAAGTGAAATAGAAAGTTGGAGAAAAACTTTCAATCCTACAATCCGTGAATGGTGTTATAGTGAATGTATAATTCCTTTGTCACTAATGTCCTGAATGAACTCAAGGCATGGTACAATCATCCTTTCAACGTTCATCCATTTTCTTGATCTCAGAGTAGACTGGGTGAGATGTGTGTGACATCAATATCACCTATTGACTCACACATGCATGTGCATGCCTTTCTCAATCCTACTCATCAAGTGGCCATGGACATCAAACTCCCTTCGGTGGGACAAATCCCATATCTATCACTCACCCCTCAAAATTCCCATGTGTCAAAGCCACCCAATCATCACCTTTATAACAACCCATGTTTCAAGACTGCGTTTGATGATATCAAAGTGTACCCAATGACATGTGTTGAGTGTAGTGATTTTAGGTCAAAGAATCACACTCACCACCATCACTGTGAGAGCTGACTGTGACTACCAAATCATGGTTCCATGTGTCACTCTCATGGTGGGTATGTCTGATACGCTTGTTCTCTAACAAGTACATATGTGCTTGGTTTGATATCACTATATCATGACTAATGAGATTCTTTCATCAACCAAAACACAATCTAGTCTTTAGTGTTATTGATGTCTATGGTTATTTCAATAATAACAACTGACTAGGGACTAAACAAGAATGTATACTCTTAACATCCACATGATCTCATCGTTTAGGTCCTGAACCTAAAAGCATACGTCATCAAGTAAACAATTCTTTAGACATCTATCATGTTACACTATCATCTCAGAAATAGTTAAAACATATAGATCAGAAATTTCCTTTATTATTATTTAAATCATTTACAAAGTATCCCATTACAATCATCACATGACTTGCTCTATGGGCATACATACCGACAGACTCCCACTTGCACTTAGAGTCAGTCACCTAGGAACCTTAGTTCTTGTGACCTAGCATGACCATCATGCTTCTGCTGAGAAAGGGCCTTAGTCAGTGGATCATCTATGTTGTCTTCAATTTTGGTACTTTGCAAATCTTCACATCTCCTCATTGTACGATCTCTCATATGAGATGGAAGCGCCACAGTATGTGCTTGGACCACTGATGTGATCTGGGCTCCTTAGCTTAAGCAATAGCTCCATTATTGTCACAATAAAGCTCAATTGCATCACAACTACTGGGAACTACACCAAGTTTAGTAATGAACTTCCTGATCCACACCGCTTCCTTTGCTGCATGTGAAGCAGCAATATACTCAGCCTGTGTAGTAAAATCGGCAATTGTTTCTTGCTTGGAACTCTTCCAGCTCACAGCTCCATTGTTTAGGCAAAACACAAATCCTAATTGTGATATGTAATCATCTTTGTCAGTTTGGAAGCTTGCATCGGTGTAACCCTTTACAACCAGTTCTTCCTCACTGTCGTATACAAGGAACTGATCCTTAGTCCTTCGCAAGTACTTGAGGATGTTATTTATGGCTGTCCAGTGAGCATCCCTGGGATCTGACTGGTACCTGCTCGTTATGCTGAGGGCATATGAGACATCTGGGTGTGTGCACAACATAGCATACATGATGGATCTGATGGTTGATGCATATGGGATCCCATTCATACACTCCCTCTCTTCACATGATTGGGGGCATTGAGCTCTAGAGCATGGGGATGTTGCCTCTCTTTGAGTTCTCCATGTTGAACCTCTTCAACACTTTGTCAATGTACGTGCTTTGACTTAGTCTAAGAAGCCTTTTAGATCTATCTCTATAGATCTTAATACCTAGAATGTAGGATGCTTCTCCTAAGTCATTCATTGAGAAAGTATTCCCAATCCAAGTCTTTACCTTCTCTAAGGCTGAGACATCATTCCCCATCAATAGTATGTCATCCACATACAATATGAGGAATGTGGTCGTGCTCCCACTAACCTTCTTGTACACACAAGGTTCATCTTCATTTTGAATAAAGCCAAACACTTTGACTTCCTCATCAAATCGAAGATTCCAACTCCGAGATGCTTGTTTCAATCCATAGATTGATCTTTGCAGCTTACAGACTTTATTGGCATTCTTTGGATCTACAAAACCTTCAGGTTGTATCATGTACACATCCTCATTTATATTCCCATTAAGGAATGTGGTTTTAACATCCATTTGCCAAATCTCATAGTCATAGTAAGTCGCTATGGCAAGCATGATCCTGATGGACTTAATCATGGCAACTGGAGAAAAAGTTTCATCATAGTCAACACCTTGAACTTGTCGAAAACCCTTTGCAACCAATCTACCTTTATAAGTTTGCACATTGCCATCCATGTCGGTCTTCTTCTTGAAGACCCACTTGCACCCTATGGGTTTTACCCCTTCAGGTGGTTCCACCAAAGTCCATACTTTGTTGGAGTACATGGATTCCATCTCAGATTTCATTGCCTCAAGCCATTTCTCAGAATCTGGTCCTTCCATAGCCTCTAGATAGGTAGTTGGATCATCATCTATGATCAACTCCCCACCTTCCTGAGTCACATGGTATCTAAACCTCTCAGGTTCAAGGTGTGTCCTACTATATCTATGAGGTCCTTGTGCTACTTGAGGAGACTGAGATTCCACAACACCTTGTGAATCTCTATGTTCCTCTTGTACATCTACCGGTTCAATGTTTTCTTGTTGGGCTTGAACCTCTTCAAGATCTATTTTCCTCCCACTGTTTCCTCTGGAAATAAATTTCTTTTCTAGGAACACAGCTGTCCTAGCAACAAACACTTTGTTGTCAGTAGAGTGGTATAAATAATATCCCCTCGTTTCCTTGGGGTATCCAACAAAATAACATTTATCGGACTTGGGTCCAAGCTTATTAGGAAACATTTTCCTAACGTAAACCTCACAACCCCAAATCTTAATAAAAGACAAATCGGGACGCTTCCCATGCCATATCTCATATGGTGTCTTTTGAACCGATTTAGATGGTACTCGGTTAAGTGTAAATGCAGCGGTTTCAAGAGCATGACCCCAGAAGGAAATCGGAAGATTAGAAAAACTCATCATTGATCACACCATATCCAATAAAGTGTGGTTCCTTCTTTCAGAAACACTGTTATGTTGTGGTGTTCCAGGCGGAGTCCATTGTGATACGATAGCACGGGCTCACAGAAGGTCCTCAAACTCTTAGCTTAAGTATTCTCAACCTCGATCGGATCAAAGTTCTTTAATACTTTTACCAAGTTGGTTCTGTACTTCATTCATGAAATCCTTGAACCTTTCAAGGGTTTCTAACTTATGTTTCATCAAGTACACATAGCCATACCTACTGAAGTCATCAGTGAAGGTAATGAAGTACTGACACCCATTTCTGGCATTAGTTCTAAAAGGCCCACATACATCAGTATGTATGAGTCCTAAAAGATCACTAGCTCTGTCACATTTACCTAAAAAGGGAGTCTTGGTCATCTTGACCAACAAACAAGATTCACATGTCTCTATTGATTCATAATCAAAAGAGTCTAGATGACCATCTTTATGGAGTCTAGAGATGTGCTTCTCATTTATGTTCCCTAGATGACAATACCAAAGATATGTTTTATTTGAGTTGTTGAGTTTTTGCCTTTTGGTGTTTATGTTGTATACTCTTGTTTCTAGATCTATCAAGTATAAACCATAAGACATTGGGGCACTACCATAAAAGATCCCATCTTTTGAAATGGAACACTTTCCATTCTTAATAAGAAATTCAAAACCATCCTTGTCCATACAAGAGACGGAAATGATATTCCAATTTATGGCAGGTACATAATAGCAGTTCTTCAACTCTATTATTAGCCCACTAGGTAGAGTTAAATCATAGGTTCCTATGGCACTGGCGACAACTCTTGCCCCATTGGCAACACGTAGTTCAACCTCACCTTTCCCCAAAGGCCTACTTCTCTTAAGATCCTTCACATTTGAACAAATGTGAGATCCACATTCGGTATCAAGTACCCATGACAAAGAAGTAGTAAATTTGATCTCTATCATGTATACACCAGAAGTAGAGATCTCTATCTCTCACTTCTTCTTCCATCGTTCCTTCCATCCTCTCCATGTTTTGAGCTCATAAGATCCTGACATTGGTTTGGCGAGAGAACCCTTCTCTCCCTTACCTTTGTCCTTAGATTTTTTTCCATTGATCTCGATCAATGAACTATCCTTCTTCTTAAGCACACATAGAGTGGATTCAAAGGCTACCGGTATATCTGGATTGTGTAGAACACTTCTCACAATCCCAAACCAGTTATGGAATTTGTTCTCAATTAATTTTCCCATTTTAAAAGATGATTCTTTTGCCATTCTACTAGAGAAAAATGCATTTGTCAAAACTCCTTTTGATTTGATTTGATTTGAATAAAATTTGACAGTAGTTAATTAGGCTTTTAATTAATTACCGCTCCCACTATTTTGATTCAAATTGACAGCCCTCACTATCAATTCGGAAGATTGTAGCGTACAATCTTCTAGTGGGTCAAGATCATAAAATCCTCTGAGTCATGGACCAGCTAGGGTTGTCACCCACAACTTAGATCTTCCAGGTAGGCAACTCTTACCAATTGCATCATATGCAACTCTTGAAAGATGTCATGTGCAACTCCTTGCCATGATCACCTCCATGCCTCAAGGTGCTAGATCCTATCTAGGTCACCTTGTTAAGTCCGACCCAAAGCCAACACGATGAATATGCACCCTGCTAGGGCAGAACCACATATCCATCCTTCACGCTTCCATGAGATAGACGGTGCACCATGCTAGGGCGTGCCCACACTTGGCTGATCAAGCTTTTCATGTGTGTCGTATTTTGAAGGCATCTAAAAATTTAATATTTAATGAGGTATTTGGTTTTTATAGGTACATATACATATCTAATCACCACAATATAGTAAGTATCATATACATTCTATATCCCATAGAAAACATGCGAAATGATAAAAGCAATGATTATGGCCATCCTAATGTGATTCCTCGAGCCAAGAGGAATCACGGTCATCTAGGTTCACATCTCATGCAACATGTACAAGATGAACTCTTTGCTTTGCCTTTCTGGGTTTGATCAACTCATCTCCATGATTGATCGGCTCGCCATTAGACCGGTCAGTTGGGTGCCACCAGCTGATCGAATCACTGGTCGTCTTGCATCTCCTCAGGTCGCCACCCGCTCGTCTTGCTCCTCAAACCGGTTGTAAAAAAGTCCTCCGTTCTTTGACATAATATGAAATAAAAGATCTATCCTATTTTACATTTGAAAAAGGAAAACCCCAAGTTACATTTGGGGGGAGAAAAGGTAGGAAATAAATCTCGAGTTATCTCGAGTTACATCAGGAATAGGAGACAGGGAATCAAGGCACAGACCGAGATGCAAGAAACCACATTCAACCAAGAACACATACATAGGGTTTATTGGCCATAACCATGTTATACATCCACCACAAAACTCATTTAAGGGCGACGCGTATCGAGTGCATTTATATTACATATCATATATGTATATTGGGATTTGTGGATTGGGCATGCATAAATCCAATTTTATTCGCATCGTATGCAATAAATAAAGGCGACAAACCAAAATCGATCATATCGATAATCCTAAAGCATAAAGCAATTGATATAGCTCTGATACCACTGTAGTGTTTTATGGGAGACAGAGAAGGCAGCGGAAACAAAAAAAATTTCTCCCAAACCCAGAATAAAGGAATCGTGTCAACGTTTGTACAATAGGAAGGATGGTTTGTAGAGGTGTACCATGTCACGAGGCTTGCTCGGCGACATTACCTCGCGGCTTGCACGGTCTTCACCTCCGATCTTGGACGGTGTCTGTGCAGCTCCTGGTCTCATCGGGACTGTCAGGATTGACAACTGTCCTCTGAGCGGCAGAAGTATCCCGCCTCTATAGTTGTCCACAAGGACTTCCTGGAACTCCGATCTCCTTGTCTCACAAGGAATCGGAAGGAGTCACACCCTCCTGTCGGCATACTAGTCACTGACACACTCTCCTGCCACCAGTTGCTTTTCTGTAGTTGTCTTTTCCTTGTTGTGCCTCCCTTATCGGGTAGCACTTGCTCGGGCTCTCTCAGTTACCAAAACCAAAGAGAACGAGAACTTTGCAGAGCAACTGGTGTTTTGAGTTGTACTTTGAGAAGCCCCCAATACCCCTATATATAGGAGGGTCATGGGACAGGGTTCTCTATCCCAAGCAATGTGGGATTAAAGCAGGAGTAGAAGGGTTTGAGATTTTCCACAAAACAACCAAATGCGCCAGCTGAACCGATCGTTTCAACACTGAAACGATCGTTTGGTGACTTCAACCGATCGGTTCACACCTGAAATGATCATTTGGGACACTTGAGCCGATCGATTCACTTCTGAGCTGATCGGTTTGTGGTCCTGGTCCAACTCAAATTGACTTTCATATTAGTTTCTGACTAATCAAATATTAATCCTTGTTCAAATCAAATTTGTACAAGTAAAACAAATTGTATTTGTAAAACGATCTCGGTTGGTCCACGAATCGACCGGTTCAACAATTGAGCCGATCATTTCATGACACATGAGCCGATCAACTCACCACCTGAGCTGATCGGTTCACCAACCTGAGTTGATCGGTTCATCACATGAGCCAATCAGTTGGGGTGCAGACTTTGCAAAATCAGTCAATTGCAGTTTCAATCAATCTGATACTCTAATCAATTGGTCCAACACCTTGAACACTATGATTTTGAGCTATCAATCAACTGAGTGTTTAATTGAACTACTAAAGTCCTTTACCAATCAATCTAAACATCATTTGTGGATAAACTCCTCTTCCAGGTTAAATCCTTTGTGTGTGACCCTGCAGGTCCATTTCACATTGGCAGTGTAAGTCCATAACACTTATGACTTCATAAGAAGAGAGTGGTGCCTAGTCGCACATCAGTGCTACCCAAGTGAAATAGAAAGTTGGAGAACAACTTTCAATCCTACAATCCATGAATGGTGTTACAGTGAATGTATAATTCCATTGTCACTAATGTCTCGAATGAACTGAAGGCATGGTACAATCATCCTTTCAACATTCATCCATTTTCTTGATCTCAGAATAGACTGGGTGAGATGTGTGTGACATCAATATCACATATTGATTCACACATGCATGTGCATGCCTTTCTCAATCCTACTCATCAAGTGGCCATGGACATCAAACTCCCTTAGGAGGGACAAATCCCATATCTATCACTCACCCCTCAAAAGCCCCATGTGTCAAAGCCACCCAATCATCACCTTTATAACAACCCATGTTTTAGGACTGTGTTTGATGATGTCAAAGTGTACCCAATGACATGTGTTGAGTGTAGTGATTTCAGGTCGAAGAATCACACTCAGCACCATCACTGTGAGAGTTGTCTGTGACTACCAAATCATGGTTCCATGTGTCACTCTCATGGTGGGTCTGTCTGATATACTTGTTCACTAACAAGTACCTATGGGCTTGGTTTGATATCACTATATCATGACTAATGAGATTCTATCATCAACCAAAACACAAACTAGTCTTTAGTGTTATTGATGTCTATGGTTATTTCCACAATAACAACCGACTAGGGACAAAATAAGAATGTATACTCTTAACATCCGCATGATCTCATCGTTTAGGTCCTGAACCTAAAAGCATACGACATCGAGTAAACAATTATTTAGACATCTATCATGTTACACTATCATCTCAGAAATATTTAAAACATATAGATCGGAAATTGCCTTTATTATTATTCAAATCATTTACAAAGTATCCCACTACAATCATCACATGACTTTCTCTACGGGCATACATACCAACATTAGCCTCCAATTACTGAAATAAAGGTGTTCTGTAAATTCCATCATTTATTGATCATAAACATATTTATTACATTTTAATTAGTGTTATTAGTCCTAATTAGACATATGAAGCATATTACACAATTTCATATTGAAACATCATCATATCCAATATTGTATAGATTATATATCATATTTAGGAGTTACTGGTGCATTATCATAATTTTAGGTCATCATTTGATATTTATTACACATGAAATAAGCATTATACATATTACATGATATCATTGATAGTTAAGCATCAAAAGATTGATATTATAGTTCATGTTGTTCTACCGACTTTTCTAAGAATTTTAGTACCTTGTTTGTATTTTTCTGATAAGCGGGCTATTTTCTATGATTTATTGAAGATTTGTACATTACTGAAGATTATTACCTTTTTCAAGGCAATCAGAAGCCGCCACATGTTCAGTAAGGATAGTAGTTCCTTCTCTGTCTGGGGTTCTTGCTAAGCCAGATGGTTCTCGTGGTCTGGAATCCTATTGGCTCCGCGTTGGCTAGTTGTCGGTGTTTGGTTGGTCCAGTTGGATCTCTTTTATTTGCTTGAGCTGGTCGGGTTAAGGGTTGAGTTGGACATTTTCTTGGACATGGGGCTAGTTTTCTCCTCTCCTTTCCCTCTGAAACACGCCTGTCTATTCTCCAGCACTTGAGACCCGCTGCCACAGGGCTCTCGTCTAACAAGCAATAGACTGGGTCATGATGCTCCTCATCCGTTTCTAAAGATACTATCAGCTTCATTGTCAACTTCCTCACCTCCAGGATAGCTCATCTCCTAGGATTTGACTTTGGAGATATCCCTCCACAAACTCACCATAGCCAATGCATCTATAGCAGAATAGAAGAGGGGAAAAGCTCCTACACATACAAACTTGGATCTAATGCTTCGTAAAGCATCACAACCCTTCAATGAACTTCACCATTTCCCCCAAAAGTGATGGGAGACACTTACTCATAGCTCCCAAGATCTGTCTTCATCTCTGGACAATAGGGTTTGGTTGACTACCATCGCCAACTCAAGATTCCACTAAAATGACAGGGTTGGACACCCCTAAACTCGGGCTTGCTTTCTCCTTGTTTGCCTTCCTCAAAATCCCCTTTTACCACCTGATCTCTACTCCCCGTCATCCCCTGCTCACCGTGGTGGAGAACTTGTGAGAATGGAGGGCTCATTTTATCTGTATACCAAACTAATAACCCTAAGTAAGGGGTCAGGGTATTCGCTACGGTGAGTAGAGCCTAAATGCTTGGTCACTTCCTCTTTTGAACGCACAATCAAAGATTGTGCTGGTGTGGATTCTCACACACCACACTGCTCCCATGACTCCTCTAAATCTGAAGCTTGGTGATTATCTCAGTGCCATCCAATATACATCCAGTGGTTGTGATAGACTCTTGACATTATCTGATTTGTGGCTCACTTAAACCAACAGTCACAACATTTGGATTGTTAATGCATGGTCGTGATTTGTCCATGCAGCTTGCCCAAAATTAATGGGGCGTGTGACACCATCTGATATCACAACTTAGGTCTATAAATCATCAAAGAATCATACTATTTCATCATCTTCAAACCTAAATAACTCCCTCTATTAGCATCAAAATATAATGAAACTTTGACCATAGTTTTATCAAAACTCAAGCTACATTGTACTTGAATTTTGTACCAAAATATCACTTCTTGAGAAATAAATTAATTCATTGAAAGAGACATAAATCTTAGGAACATTATAGATACAATCCATATCCTATGACCTCCAAACTTCATCAAAGTACTTCAGACTCTTAATACAAATCTAACATATGAATACACTTATGTCATTTTGTTTCCAAAGACACCAAAAGTTCACTCTATCACATCCTACACACCTTAGAAGAAATTATATCCTAGAAATTAAGCCAAAAACTAGTCCTTCACATTAAATACATCTTAAAAGAAATTGCGTCCTTGAAATTAAGTCATCTCTTACATTAACAAAATCAAAAGATCGTCACCCACATGTAGGATACTACTATAGGTACAACATCTCCAACAACAAGAAGTCTAGAACTTGTTTAACCACTCTTATGAGGCTCTAAAAGCATCTAAGGTGAACTATTCCTTCAAAAGAGTTTAGGAACTCAAGTTATGTCATGACATATTTCATATGTTTGCATTTTCATCCTCATTTTACCCAAGCATTAAACATTGACATATACTTCCTATGAAAGATTTAAATGTAATTAACTCACTTTATCCATCTAGACGATATCAAGGTGTCATCATCACTTCACTATGGTAATATTCCAATGATATTCAACATCTTTATTAAGCATTATATTAACAGCACAACTAAGAAGTATCATTAATATGATCTCATTTAACTTTTCATATCTGGTTGCAATCATTATTAGTGTCTTGATCATTAGATTCACCGTCTTATAATGTCATTGTTATTCATGTAAATGGTTATCCATTTATACATTGAGATCTATTAAACCATCTCTAGGTATTTCACCATGTCAAATCTAAATATCACCTCTCGTATTAGATCAAATTCTCACATATATTGTATCATGGTTGTGCTAAACAAACTTATGTGACTAGTTTATTAAACATATATCAAAGCTTTATCTAGCCAAATTGAGGTCCTAACCCTTATCATTAGGGTAGTGTCATGCTCAGTCTCCATGAGCTCACTCAACTCTATGAGTATCTTATAAGTAAAAACTTTATCTTCCCTCTTTGGTCTAGGGTTATCAGGTTTACCTCAATGGCACTGGTTATCTTTATATAAACTCTAACCACATAAGCACAAAACAAAACATGATATGATATTACCATAAAAGGTTCTCTACCCATGAGATATTATTACCCAAAACTCTATTATACACGTCCACTAGATTCCTAGAAGAAACCACCAACCCGAGTTGGACACTTTACAAAAACAAACATAGTTACCTCGTCCAGGGTCTTGGGTATCTCTCCCTCACCCAGATGGTAGGTTTTCATATCCATGTTCACATGTACATATATAACCAACCTCTCTTTGACTCTAGGGTTTGGTCCTCTCAAGGACATCTAGGGTTCAACAGGCTATAAGAATCATGCCCAAATCAACTCAACTCATTCACTCAAGAGTAGTCTAGTTTAGGACATATCATATCACATATTTCTCATCATTCTCATATCCTAGAGTTTAGGTTCTTTGACCTTCTCCCTTTGGGTCTCACCCTCTTCGGAGTTAACCCTAAAACTAGTTCTAACACTAGAGGTCCTCCTTTGTAAAAGAGCTTGAGGCTTTTGTTGAGTCACGTCTTGTCTTAACTTAGTGTATATTAACTTAGAAAAACCTATAAACTTGCATCATCAAAACTCATCTAAAATATAAACTTAGGTCCTCAAAGACAAACTTGATCATCTCAATTCATCTTATATCATCTATGTAAGTCTTAGATATTATAATCTAAACATATTTCATCTATTCCATCTATCACATATTCCAACAAGGTTCTAGATATCTAATCTAGAACTACTCTCTCTTCTAGATTGATGTCATTCACTTTCACTTAGGTTGCATGACCACCGCCTACTCGTACATGTGTGGGGACACATTTTTTAAATACTTACATATATAGCAAAATATTATATAGTTCTTTTCTGAAAAGCATGTGTTAGAGAAAAATATTGAGGTTCGATCCAATTGGAATCAAAACCAGAGTCTAGTTCCATGTCACTTAACAAAAGGGGTGAGAACAAAGTGTAGACTAGTGTAGCTACCCTACACAAAGAGCACTTTACATCTAGGATTTCTCTTCCCTTGATGCACATCATCTTAAAATAATACGACGTCCCATACCGCCACAATATAAGGAAATGATGAGACCTCAGGACCTGCTATACCACAAGCACCAGACTAGACTAAGTTCTCAGACATCTAGGTGCTAACCTAGAGGCTAGGTCAGATCTAGTCTCTATAAGACAACTATTCTAACCCTAAAGATGTTCAAGTTCAAAGTTTTCTTTAGTTTGAGTTGCATAATGAGCAAATGTCAGGCTTTTCTATTGTTCATGCTCTTATACCACCTGTAACGTCCCCAGATTTTCCAAAATCTTAATATAATGTGTGACATCCAAATTGAAACCTCACCTCAATGAGAATCCCAATTTAAATACCACACACTACGCTAAGAAGAAGAAAATCAAGGGAGTCAAAGGAAAACAATAGTAGCACATGCACATGAACAATAAAACAAACCATAAAACAAGAGCTCACCATTCAACATATAATTACATAATGAATTGTTACAACATTTGATATTACATATTGAATACAAAACTTTTACATATGCATGTACTATATTCTAAAACAGGATCTTAAGACAATAGGTCCACCTATACATCAGCTCGCCACACAACTCTCAACTATCTTGCTCCTTCAAGAGAACTTCTCCACAACCTAAACAAAGATTACATGTGATACACCTCAGCACAATATTTTAAAATATTGTACAGAGTACATCTATGTGTCTTTTTATATACCTCTCATTACTAAGACTTGGCAATAAGTTTAACTATTACTTGGAAGTAACAAAATAAATATAAAAAAAGCATACTTGAACAAAGATATATTTATTAATAAAAGAGAACACATTTTTAGGCACATTTTCCATTATATCATCCATGCATTTACTACCGAAGGTTGAATGCACTAAAGGCCTTATGATTGACTACCAAAGAGTTGGATCATTTCATAATGTGACCAGACTACCAAAGAGTTGGATCACTTTCAAGTACTTGACTAACAAAGATTTGAAGTACTTCATTTTCCATCACTTGACTACCAAAGAGTTGAAGTAATTAGATATAATGGAACAAGTATATTATGTTTCATGTATTCATAGCAATAAGTATGGAAAATCAAGCAAGATATCATACAAAAACAATCATTTCATCCAATATCATATGCCAAGTATTTTACTACACATATAATACAAGCATACTATATAAGAAGCCAAGTAAGAGGTAAAGTGTACCTTAAACCAAGATAATATAATCATCACATATTCATAGATCATATGTATCTTTGGTCAACCATGATTAAGACAAGATCACATATCACCATCGATCTCATCATCTTAACCCTGTTTATGTTCATTAGGGTTTGAATTAATCATTAGGATATTCATGTGATTATTTCTTGTCTTACTCTTCTTGTTATTTGGGATTGATGTTACTAATGTTTTATTCCAGATTAAGACCAATTATATGATCGTTAGTTTCTATATCATTGTGTGCATGTGTTAACCCTAGATCATATTCATAAACTTGTTAGGGTTTATATCACATTAAGAGCAATCATCATATAACATGAATTTCGTGCATAACTTGATATCAAGTTACATATTAGCTTCCAATTACTGAAATAAGTGTGTTCAGTAAATTCCATCATTTATTGATCATAAACGTATTTATTGCATTTTAATTAGTTTTATTAGGCCTAATTAGACATATGAAGCAAATTACATAATTTCTCAAACATCATCATATCCAATATTGTACAGATTATATATCATATTTAAAAGTTATTGGTGCATTATCATAATTTTAGGTCATCATTTGATATTTATTACACATCAAATAAGAATTATACATATTACATGATATCACTGATATTTAAGCTTCAAAAGATTGCTATTATAATTCATGTTGTTCTACTAATTTTTCTAAGAATTTTAGTACCTTATTTGTATTTTTTTATAAGCGGGCTATTTTCTATGATTTATTGAAGATTTGTACATTACTGAAGATTATTACCTTTTTCGAGCCAATCTGAAGCCGCCACGTGCCCAGTAAGGGTAGAGGCTCCTTCTCTGGCATGGGTTCTCACTGAGTTGGATGGTTCTCGTGCTCTAGAATCCTATTGGCTCTGTGTTGGGTGGTTGTTGACCGCTGGTTGGTCCAGTTGGATCTCTTTTCCTTGCTTGAGTTGGTCGGGTTCAAGGTTGAGCTGGCCATTGTCTTGGTCATTGGGTTGTTCGCTCCCCTCCTTTCCCTTTGGAACATGCCCGTCTATTCTCCAGCACTTGAGGCCCGCTGTCGTAGGGCTCTCCTCTGACGAGAAACAAGCTAAGCCATGATGCTCCTCATCTATTTCTAAAGATACAATCAGCTTTGCCATCAACTTCCTCACCTCCATGACGGTTAATCTCCTTGGATTTGACTTTGGAGTTATCCCTCCACAAACTCACCGTCACCAGTGTAGCTACAGCAGAGTAGAAGAGGGGAAAAGTTCATATGCATCCAAACTTAGATCTAATGCTTCGTAAAGCATCAACGAACTTCACCATATTCCCCAAAAGTGATGGGATACACTTACTCATAGCCCCCGATCCCTGTAACTAGGGTTGGTCGACTACCGTCGCCACCTCGAGAGTCCATTGAAACAAAGGGGTTGTATTTGCCTAAACTTGTGCTATCTTTCTCATTTTTTGTCTTCCTCGAAATCCCCTTCTACTACCTAATACCTCCACTCTCTACTCCCTATCATCCCCTGCTCACCATGGTGGATAACTTGTGAGAATTGAGGGCTCGTTCTGTCTGTATACCAAACTAATAACCCTAAGTAAGGGGTCAGGGAATTCACTATGGTGAGTCGAGCCTAACTACTTGGTCACTTCCTCTTTTGAATGCACAATCAAATATCGTGGTGGTGTGGATTACCGCACGCCACACTAATCCCATGACTCCTCCAAACCGGAGCTTGGAGATGATCTCAGTGCCATCCAATATACACCTAACGGATGTGATAGGATCTTGACATGACCAGATCTATGGCTCACTTAAGCGAATAGTCACTACATTTGGATTGTTAATGCATGGTCATGATTTTTTCATGCAACATGCCCAAAACAAAAGGGGTGCATGACACCGTCTAATATCCCAACTTAGTTCTATAAATCATCAAAGAATCATATACTATTTCATCATATTCAAACTTAAATAACTCCCTCTACTAGCATCGAGATCTAATGAAACTTTAACCAAAGTTTTATCAAAACTCAAGCTACACTGTACTAGAATTTTGTACCAAAATATCACTTCTTGAGCAGTCAGTTAATTCATTGACAGAAACATAAATCTTATGAACTTTATAGATACAATCCATATCCTTTGACCTCCAAACTTCATCAAAGCACTTGGCACTCTTAATATAAATCTAACATATGAATGCACTTATGTCATTTTGTTTCTAAAGACACCAAAATTTCACTCTATCATACATAATCACAAACCCTCATTCACTCTAATAACCCTACTTCCATCAATTATCCAAAAACCTCTAACACTCTTACTCCACTAATCATTCTGATACTTCATCAAGATTCCTACTCCATTGTCACAACCCAACTTTCAAAGCCAATTTAAAACTTAGAATGAATTTTTCTAAATAATAATAGTTGAGAGGCTTTAATACAAAAATACCAATAATGCTTGTCCTTATATGAAAATGGGATAAGAAAACATAAAATATGACTCAATTTCATATTTCACTTTCAAATGTGCATTATGTATATCATTTAACTCATGATGATACTATTTTTTTCTCTCTCCTCCAAGATGGCCATAAAGCATAGGAAAGGGTTAAATATATGACCATGTGACTCTTGAATGAGAGAATCTCGAATTTGTGACTCAAGGATTCAATAATAGGAACCTTTTCAAATTACTTTACCATTCATGCATAATAATTAAGATTAATGGCCAACATAGAGATTATGGACCAAAACATGTACAAAATAGAAAATTAATTGCCTTGGAATATTATAGACCATCATATTAATATATGGTTCAAATTTGAGGTCATTTGGACCATGTTTGAACCCTCCAATCAATTAAAAAGCATTTGAAGATAGTTTGACCTAGGTTTGAATACTATTTCATTTAATGAGAGCAATTAACCCTATGGTTTGGTTTTATTTGCATTGTCTTGAACTTATTGTTTTGTTTTTCCTTTTTGGGCTCAATCAAACGATCGTTATCTAATGTACTCATGATACGATGACTCTAGAGTCGTCAACTACCTCTGTGTTCTTGGCAAGTCGGAACTGATTTACAATGATTGCTTTCCCAATTTGATTCTCAAAAATGGTAACTTCTCTCTAAAAGATCTCATCATCATCTTATTCTTCTCTCTCCCCTAAACCCAACCATCCCTATTTTCTAGGGGTTTCATGCCATATAGACAAAACTCCCATTAGGGATTTCTTCTCCTCTCTGCCATTGAGTTCCAGACAACACCACAAACCCTTTATGCCTATATAGCTATCCCAAAAGATATGACCCTCAACTCCTCTACCTTCAATTGAACTTGTATTACCCTAAACCTCCTGGACCTATTCCATTTTCTTCTCCAGCTGCAGTCACAGCCCCATAGCCCTCAACACCACCTTCTGTACAATTAACCATTATGAAAGTATCCCTGGACCCCCTACTTGCTTTCTTAAATGCCTCTTTGTAGTGTGTCTCTACCAAACTCTCTACCCTATAGATCACCTATTGCCTTACTGGCATTCAAAGATGTGATGTTCCTCTGGTCCTTTGGCTTGGGTGAATCCTCATGTAAGTCCTAATGACCCCGACGAAGTTTTCCCTAACTTCAATTGACGTTTTTGCGCCCTTGTTTATCATTTTGGGACCTCTGACTATCTCTGTTGTCGCTGCTCTCTCTGATGGTCTAGTGTCTTTTCCAACCTTAACATTGGGTGCATCATCTTCATCTCGGTGCAACGAAGTTGTAGGAACTCCTAGCTACTTGTGTGTAGTTGTTCATCGTGAGCTTTAGTCAAAGTTCCTCCACCAGGCATGCTACTCGCACCATGGATTGAAGGAGTCAATTATGGGTCCTTGAATGGCCATGTAACCCCCACAGTTTCAATCGCTTTGTCTTATAAGAGCAGTGTTGGTATTTCAGTTTTCATTTCTTTTCTTCGTGAGTTTGATAATTAAGTTGAAAAGATCAATTTGCCCCCACATATTAAATCGACTAATGTATCGTATAATGGCATTTAAGGGATTTGACCCACCCTCATTTCCTTAACCAATGATCCGCTAGGGAGAGTCCCTTTACTCGATGGAAAGCACCGATTGGCCCAGGTCCAATGACCGCTAATTTTGGATAATGAAGCAGACGTGGCTTTTTCTCATTTTTAGATTGGTCTTTTTTTGGAAATTTGTAGTAAATCGATGTTTCATCAGAAAATTTCAAATAAATAGTCATTGAAAAGGATTCTTTGAGAGAAATCCTACTAGGTTTTCAATCCATGATTTGCCTTCCTATTCAGATATTTTATTAGAAACCCTAAGTTGACCCATGAAACCCTAATTATGTATTACATGTAATTAATATGATCTAATCCAACTTATCTTTTCTAATGTAATTATGTTGATCAATAAGCCTAACACTAATGCACTCAAACCCTAATCTACCCTAGTTCAACCTAGGATCAATGCAATGTATTGATTTATGATGTTCAATCAACATGTATAGATACTTAGAGCCTAATCAAGTCAAGGGAAGGTTTGACCTAGATTTCACTCAAAGATAGGAGAGGCTCTCTTAGGATCATCTTATCTCCAAGGTAAATGGGTCATGCTACTAACCATAAGTATTCATCGTTGATTGCATTCTAAGTATAAAGTAGACATTATCATTTCAAGAATAATGTTTTAATCATGATCACTCTATATGACAGCTTGATGATTGTTATGTCCTATGGTTATAATGTTCACTATGATTAGATTTTATGATTTATGACTCATGAAATTGATGTTAATGTTCAAGAGGGAGAAAATCCATCATGTGAATAGGGAGAAATATCATCGTGTTAAGTTCAAGAATCATGTTAATGTTGATGTTAATGTTAATTTCATGTTAATGATCAAGTGAATTGGAATTGAAGTAGTCTTTATATGCTCCTGAATCATGGACCTCAAGGTGTCGTCAAGGGTTTTCCTAGCATCAACGGATTTCCTAGCAATCATGTGCTCCTAAGGGGGCATCATAGAGGGATGCATACAATTACTTTTCAATTCTTCATGTTATTAATGAATCAAGAATGCTTATAGTTAATTCATGTCAACTTTTCTTACATGTCAAGTATATTTTACTTTGTTTACGTTATAAAGTGTCAGTACCATTTCTTTATGTGTTGATTTTCCCCTTTGCATGGTTGGGGATGAGACGTACCCAAGAGTTGGAGAAAATAAGGACTCAATAGGAGCAAGACGGGACTAGAAGACCTTCAAGAGCTAATTGGTGGGGTGCCATCCATGCTAGGTGATCCAATCATGTAGAAATGTTTAATTTCATGCCTATTTTTCTATGATTAGAATTTTAGAAAAGTTAGATATAGTTTCCTATTCAAAGAACAATGTATGGATCTCAATGGTGATTTATGTATTTATTTGCTATGTATTAATGTGACATCCCCTTTAAGATGAAAGCTTCCACTGAGTTATGTTGAATATTAAAGGGTGAGATGTTACATTAATGGTATCGAAGAGAATAAATGGATGGTTACCAGATAGCAACCCAATTCATATGTTCTAACCCTAGGTTTATGTGACCTTTTCAAATAGCCCCTAAGAAATTAGACAAGGGAAAGGATAAGGATGATGGCTCTAGCTCTTATAGTTGGGGAAGTGGACCAAGAGAAAACCCTAAGGCAACCCTAGAAGATCAGGTCCAAGCCCTCACCAATGTCTTAGCACAAGGGCAAAATCAACCTAGACATCATGAGCTAACTCTAGTGGGCTTCCTAAAGATAAGGTCTGACTCTTTCTCCGGTGAAGGAGAAATTGATGTAGTCACCAAAGAGGAGGAGTGGATTATAGGCATGGAGCATTGCTTCTGAGCTATGAACTATCCTCGATACTCTATAGTTTTCTTTGCAACCCACATGTTCAAAGGAGCAGCCCTCATATGGTGGGAAAACAAACATAACTCAAGGGAAGTTGAAGCGCCTCTACTTACATGGGAAAGATTTATTGAAGCCTTCCAGGACCACTATGTGTTTGAAGCCATGATTGAGAAGAAGGAAATAGAGTTTTCCAACTTGGCTCAAGTGGGTGACATGATTGTGACCCAATATGCCATGAAGTTTAGGGTCTTACAAAAGTATGGTTATGATTATGATGAACGTCGCAGAACATAGAAATTCATCTAAGGACTCAATCTCAACTTGAGATTTGCCTTGTCAGGAAAAGGTCACAGGACCCTCCAAGCTACCCTAGATGCATCCCTAGAACTTGAAGATCACCCTAGAATATCCTACAAGAAGAAAGGTCCCATAAGAACAACCAATATCAACCTCCCAACAACCCTAAGAGAAAGGTACGTGAGCCTGTAGTAGAAGATGAGAAGCCCCAATGTCCAACGTGCAAGAAGGACCATGTAGGTATGGTATGGGTGCTTGTTACTATTGTGGAGAAACTTGCCACCTCAAGTCAAGTTTCCCTAAGCTCACAAAGAAGGACCAGGACCAGAACAAGGACCATAATCCACCTCCTATGAGACAAGCTATGATTTTTGCTATGAAAGTAGAAAAAAGGATGAGGAATGATGTAATAATTAGTTATTTTGAACCCATTTATGAAACACATTCAATTTTTCATGCAAATTTTAGTAATGCTTTCATCAAATGAATAAGTAATGAAAACCCTAAGGTGGGTAGTACCCCAAAAAATTCTAAGGATGAAATTAGTTTTTAGGTTGGTAGAATTGGCACATCCCAACTTTCAAAGCCAATTTAAAACTTAGAATGAAGTTTTTCTAGATAATAATAGTTGAAGGGTTTTAACACAAAAAGACCAATAATAGTTGTCCTTATATGAAAATGGGATAAGAAAACGTAAAATATGACTCAATTTCATATTTCACTTTTAAATGTGCATTATGTATATCAATTAACTCATGATGATACTATTTTCTTTTCTCTCTCCTCCAAGATGGCCATAAATCATACGAAGGATTAAAGAGATGACCATGTGACTATTGAATGAGCAAATCTCAAACTTGTGACTCAATGATTCAATAATAGGAACATTTTCAAATTATTTTACCTTTAATGCATTATAAATAAGATTAATGGAAAACATAGATATTATGGACCAAAAGGTGTAAAAAATGGAAAACTAATTACCTAAGAATATTCTAGACCATCATATTAATCTATGGTTCAAATTGGAGGTTATTTGAACCATGTTTGAACCCTAAAATCAATTAAGACACATTTGAATATAGTTTGACCTATGTTTGAATATTATTCCATTTAATGTGAGAAATTAACCCTATGGTTTAGTTTTATTTGACTGTCGTGTGCTTCTTATTTCATTTTCCTTTTTGGGAGTGATCCGACAACCATTATCTAATGTACTCATGATCCGATGACTGTAGACTCATCAACTACCTCTGCATTTTTTTCAAGTTAGAACAGATTTACAGTGATTTCCTTCTCGATTTGATTCTTAGCAATGGCAACTTCTCTATACAAGATCTCATCACCATCCTATTCTTCTCTCTCCCCTATACCCAACCATCCATATTTTATAGGGGTTTCATGCATTATAGATGAAATGCCCATTAGGGCTTTCTTCTCCTCTCTGCCACTGAGATGCAAATGACACCACAAACCCCCCATGCCTATATTACTATCCCAAAAGATCTACCACCCCTCACCCCCAACTACCCTAAACCTACTGGACCTATTTTGTTTTCTTCTCCATCCACTGCCATAGCACCATAGCCCTCAGCAACACCTTCTGTGAATTAAGCACTCCGTAAGTATCTCTGGGCCCCCTACTTGCTTTCTCAACTACCTCTTTCTCGTGCGTCTCCACCAAACTCTCTACACTATAGCTTATCTATGGTCCTTCATCGGTGTTCAAAGTCATGATCTTCCTCTGCTCCTTTATCTTAGGTGAAGTCTTGTGTAAGTCCTAATGACCCCGGTGAAGTTTTCCCTAACTTTAGTTGCCATTTTTGTGCCTTGATTTATCAATTTGGGACCTCCGGCTATCTCTGTTATCCTCTTCTCTCTCCGGTGGGCTATTGTCTCTTCCGACCTTAACATTGGGTTTATCACCTTCATCTAGATGCAATGAAGCTACAGGAACTCCTACTTACTCGTGTGTGGTTGTTCATCGTGAGCTTTGGCCGAAGTTCCTCTACCAGGCGTGTTGATCGTGCCATGGATTGAAGGAGTAGATTTTGGGTTCTTGAATGACTATGGAACCCTCGCAATTTCAATCTCTTTGTCAATGTTACAAGAGCAGTGATGGTATTTTAGTTCCCATTTCTTTTCTTCGTAAGTTTGGTAATTAAGTCAAAAAGACCAATTTGCCCCCAGAGATTTGATCGACTAATGTATGGTAAAGTGTCATTTAAGAGACTTGATCCATCTTCATTTCCTTAATCGATGATCTATTGGGGCAAGTCCCTTTGCTAGTTGGAAAGCACAGATTGCCCCAGGTCAGCACGGGCCCAGGTCCAATGACTGTTGATTTGGATAATGAAGCACATGTGGCTTTTTCTCAATTTTTTATTGGTCAATTGTTTAGAAATTTGTAGTAAATCGATGTTTTATCATAAAATTTTGAATAAATAATCATTGAAAAGTATTTTTTAGAAGAATCCTATTATTAGATTTACAAGCCATGATTTGCCCCCTATTGTGATGTTTTATTAGAAACCCTAATTTGACTCATGAAACCCTAATTATGTATTACATGTAATTAATATAATCCAATCCAACTTACTTTTTCTAATGTAATTATGTTGATAAATAAGCCTAACCCTAATGCACTCAAACCCTAATCTACCCTAATTCAACCTAGGATCAATACAATGTATTTATTTATGATGTTCAAAAAACATGTAAAGGTACTTAGAGCCTAATCAATTCAAGGGAAGGTTTGACCTAGATTTGACTTAAAGATCAGAGAGGCTATCGTAGGATCATATTTGCTCCAATGTAAAAGGGTCATGATACTAAGCACAAGTATTCATGGTTTATTGCATGCTAAGCATAAAGTAAACATTATCATTTCAAGTTTAATGTTTTAATCATGATCACTCTATATCACTGCTTGATGATTCTTATGTCCAATGGTTATAATTTTCACTATAAATTAGAGTTTAAGATTTATGAATCATGAAATTAATGTTAATGTTCAAGAGGGAGAAATCACATCATGTTAATTGAGTGAAATCTCATCATGTTAAGTTCAAGAATCATGTTAATGTGAATATTAAAGTCATGTTAATGATTGAGTTAGTTGGAATATAACTGGTCTTTATATGCTCCTGAATCATGGACCTCAAGGGGTTGTCAAGGGATTTCCTATCAATCATGTGCTTCTAAGGGGGTATCATTGAGGGATGCATATAATTACTTTTCAATTCTTCATGTTATTAATGAATCAAGAATGCTTATAGTTAATTCATGTCAACTTTTCATAGATGTCAAGAATACTTTACTTTGATTATCTTATAAAGTGCCAGTACCATTTACTGATGTGTTGATTTTCCCCTTTGCAAGGTTGGGAACGTGATGTCCCCAGGAGTTGGAGCAAATAAGGACTCAATAGGAGCAAGCAAGGACTACAAGACCTTCAAGAGATAATTGGTGGGGTGCCATCTGTACTAGGCGATCCAATCATGTAGAAATATTTATTTTCATGCCTAGTTTTCCATGATTAGAAGTTTAGAGATGTTATAGAAGTTAGTTATAGTTTCCTATTCAAAGAATAATGTATGAATCTCAATGGTGATTTATGTATTTATTTGCAATGATTATATTAATGTGACATCCCTTTCAAGATGAAAACTTCTGTTGAGTTATGATGAATATTAAAAGGGTGAGATGTTACATTAATGGTATCAGAGAGAATAAATGGATAACCACAAAAAGAAACATGATTCATATGTTATAACCCTAGGTTTATGTGACCTTTTTCTAATGGCCCCTAAGAGATCTGAAAAGGGAAAGGATAAGGATGATGGTATGAGATCTTATAGTGAGGGAAGTGGACCAAGAGGAAACCCTAAGGAAGCCCTAGAAGATCTAGTCGAAGCCATCACCAATGCCTTAGCACAATGGCAACATCAACCTAGACATCATGAGCTAAAGCTAGTGGAATTCCTAAAGATAAGGCCCGACTCTTTATCTAGTGAAGGAGAAATTGATGTAGTCATCAAAGCTGAGGAGAGAATTATAGGCATGGAGCATTGCTTTTGAGATATGGACTGCCCTCAACATTGTAGTGTTTGCTTTGTAACCCACATGCTCAAAGGAGAAACCCACACATGGTGGGAAAACTACCTCAACTCAAGGGCAGCAGAAGCACCTTCACTCACATGGGAAAGATTTGTTGAAACCTTCCAGGAGCACTATGTGTCTGAATCCATGATTGAGAAGAAGGAACTAGAGTTTTCCAACTTCTCTCAAGTGGGTGACATGACTATGACCCGATATGCCATGACGTTCAGGGTCCTACAAAATTATGGCTATGGTTATGACGAACACCGTAGAACAAAGAAATTCATTTGAGGACTCAAGCTTGACTTGAGCTTTTCCTCATTAGGCAGAGGCCACAGGACCCTCCAGGATACCCTGGATGCATCCCTAGAACTTGAAGATCATCCTAGAAGATACTACAGGAAGGAAGTACCCCATAAGAACAACCAATATCAACCTCCCAACAACACTAAAATAAAGGTACATGAGCCTACAATAGAAGTTGAGAAGCCCCAATGTCCAACTTGTAAGAAGAACCATGCATGCCCATGCAGGTATGGTACAGGTGCATGTTACTATTCTGGAGAAACTGGCCACCTCAAGTTAAATTTCCCTAAGATCACAAGGAAGGACCAGAACAAGGACCATAATCCACCTCCAAAGAGACAAGCTAAGAATTTTCTTATGGAAGTATATAAAGAGGATGAGGAATGATGTAATAATTAGTTATTTTGAACCCTTTTATCAAATACATTCAATTTTTTGTGCAAATTTTAATAATGCTTTCATTAAGTGAATAAGTAACAAAAACCCTAAGATGGGTAGTACCATAGAAATTTTTGAGGAAAAATTAGTTTTAAGGTGGGTAGAATTGTCACGTTCCAACTTTCAAAGCCAATTTAGAACTTAGAATGAAGTTTTTCTAAATAATAATAGTTGAGTGGTTTTAACACAAAATGACCATTAATGGTTGTCCTTATATGAAAATGGGATAATAAAACTTATAATAAGACTCAATTTCATATTTCACTTTCAAATGTGCACTATGTATATCAATTAACTCATGATGATCCTATTTTCTTTTCTCTCTCCTCCAAGATGGCCATAAAGCAAAGGAAAGGGTTAAAGAGATGACCAGTGACTCTTGGATGAGAAAATCTCGAATTTGTGACTCAAGGATTCAATAATAGGAGCCTTTTTCAAATTATTTTACCTTTAATGCAGTACAATTAAGATTAATGGCCAACTTAGAGATTATGGACCAAAATGTGTACAAAATGGAAAACTAATTGCCTAAGAATATTCTAGACCATCATAATATATCATTCAAATTTGAGGTCATTTGGACCATGTTTGAACCCTCAAATCAATTAAGATACATTTGAATATAGTTTGACCTAGGTTTGAATATTATTTCGTTTAATGCGAGCAAATAACCCTATGGTTCAGTTTTATTTGCACTTTCATGTGCTTGTTATTTTTTGTTTCCCTTTTAGGCATGATTGGATGGTTGTTATCTAATGTACTCACGATCTGATGACTCTAGAGTTGTCAACTACCTCTGCATTTTTGGCAAGTCTTAACTGATTTACAATGATTGCTTTCCAGATTTGATTATTGACAATGGCAACTGCTCTCTACAAGATCTCATCACCATCATCTTCTTCTCTCTCCCCTAAACCCAACCATCCCTATAATCTAAGGGTTTTGTGCCCTATAGATGAAATTCCCATTAGGGATTTTCCCTCCTCTCTGCCACCGAGTTGCAGATGACACCATGAACCCCCCATTCCTATATAAGTATCCCAAAAGATCTGCCAACCCTCACCCTCAACTCATCCACCTTCAATTTATCCCATAGTACCCTGAACCTCTTGGACCTATATTGTTTTCTTCTCCAGCCACCGCCGCATCACAATATCCCTCAACTCTACTTTTTGTGCAATTAAGCACTCTGTAAGTATCCCTGGACCCCCTACTTGCTTTCTCAACTGCCTCTTTGTTGTGCGTCTCTGCCAAACTCTCTACCCTATAGATCACCGATGGACCTTCACCGACACCCAATGTTGTGATGTTCCTCTGGTCCTTTATCCTGGACGAAACCTGGTGCAAGTCCTAATGACCCCGACAAAGTTTTTTGTGACTTCAGTTGATGTTTTTGTGCCCTAATTTATCAATTTGGGACCTCTGGCTATCTCCATTATCATGTGCTCTCTCTGATGGATTAGTGTGTATTCCGACCTTAACATTGGGTTCATCATCTTTGTCTCGGTGCAATGAAGCCATAGGAACTCCTCACTACTCGTGTGGGGTTGTTCATCATGAGCTTTGGTCAAAGTTCCTCCACCAGGCCTGTTGCTCATGCCATGGGTTGAAGGAGTATATTTGGGTGCTTGAATGACCATGGAAACCCCACGATTTCAATCACTTTGTCAATGTTATAAGGGTAGTGATGGTATTTCAGTTCCCATTTCTTTTCTTTATGAGTTTGATAATTAAGTCAAAAAGGCCAATTTGCCCCATAGATTTAATTGACAAATGTATGGTACAGGGGCATTTAAGGGATTTGGCCAGCCCTCATTTCCTTAACTGATGATCTGCTGGGTAAGCCCCTTTTCTAGATGGTAAGCGTTGATTGGTCCAAGTCAGCATGGGCCTAGGTCCAATGACCATTGATTTGGATAATGAAGCACATGTAGCTTTTTCTCAATTTTTAATTGGTCAGTTCTTTGGAAATTTGTAATAAAGTGATGCTTTATTAGAAAATTTCAGTCGTTGAAAATTTTTTTGAGAGGAATCCAATTTTTAGGTCTTCAAGCCATGATTTACCTTCCTATTCTGATGTTTTATTAGAAACCCTAATTTGACCTATGAAAGCTAATTATGTATTACATGTAATTAATAAGATCTAATCCAACCTTGTTTTTTGAATGTAATTATGTTGATCAATAAACCAAACCCTAATGCACTCAAACCCTTATCTACCCTAATTCAACCTAGGATTAATACAATGTATTTATTTATGATGTTCAGTAAACATATACATGTACTTAGTGTCTAATCAAGTCAATATAAGGTTTGACCTAGATTTGACTCAAAGATCATAGAGTCTATCTTAGGATCATCTTTTCTCCAAGGTAAACGGGTCATGAAGTGAGCACAAGTATTGATGGTTGATTGAATGCTAAGTATAAAGTAGACATTATCATTTCAAGTTTAATGTTTTAATCATGATCACTCTATACCATTTCTTGACGATTGTTATGTCCTATGGTTATAGTGTTCACTATGATTAGAGTGTATGATTTATGACTCATGAAATTAATTTTAATGTTCAAGAGGGAGAAATCTCATCATGTTAAGTTCAAGAATCATGTTAATGTTAATGTCAATGTCATGTTAATGATCAAGTTAATTGGAATTGAACTACTCTTTATATGCTCCTGAATCATGGACCTCAAGGGGTCATCAAGGGTTAACCTATCATCTAGGTCTTTCCTAGCAATCATGTGCTCCTAAGGGGGCGTCATAGAGGGATGCATACAATTACTTTTAAATTCTTCATGTTATTAATGAATCAAGATGTAGAAACCAAATTAAGGTTGTACTACAGGATGATACTGTTATCAAAGGAGATGATGCTATCAAGACGAGTTTTCATACTAATTACAAAAACTTGTTTAAAGCGCCCAAGGGTGTTGGAGTCAAGTACAACTGGTCAAAAATAGCTAAGATTTCAGAACCCCAGAAGCATAACATGGTTAGATTGGTCATTGATGAAGATATTTATAATACTCCAAAATTATTCAATGATGATAAATCCCCTGGGCCTGGCGGGATGAACTCTCACTTCTTCCAAAACAATTGGGATGTAGTTGGACATGAAGTTTATTCAGCAGTCAAAGATTTTTTTCTGAAAGGGAAGATGCTCAAGGAGATTGACAAAACTTTCATAACCCTCATTCCTAAAGTTAAACAGCCAGAGAAGATAAATGACTGGAGACCCATCTTGTTGTGCAATGTTGTGTACAAATTGATTGCAAAAATCCTGGCCAACAGACTCAGGGATATTTTGCCTAACATCATTAGTCTAAACCAGTCTGCATTTGTCAAGGGGAGACGCATCTCAGATGCCATACTTCTTGCTAATGAACTTGTTTCTGATTTTAATACTTGCAGGTATAAAAAACTGTGTCTTAAAGCCGACTTAAGCAAAGCTTATGACACTATCAATAGATATTATATTCTTGATATTATGAAGGAGATGGAATTCCCTCCCTGCTAGATCCACTGGATAAGAGAATGCATGACAACAACCTCTTTCTAGGTTCTGGTGAATGGAAGTCCCACTGAATTGATCCAAGCGACTAGAGGCATCAGGCAAGGGGATCCCCTTGCTCCATACTTGTTTGTCGTAGGTATGGAGGGTCTTTCTTCGATTCTTAGCACATCAGTTGATGAAGAGAAGATAACCCCTTTGAAGGTTAGAGAAGTAGAAGTGTCACACATACTATTCGCAGATGATTTGCTTGTGATGGATCAAGCTACTAAAAGAGATGTATAAGGTATAAGAAAGGCATTGTAGTTGTTCAGTGATATCTCCGGTCTTCAGTTAAACCCGGTCAAGAGGAGAGAGATATGCTAGAATACACTCGAGTGTACATATCGTATGGACATACTCAAGTGTGTTTGCATATCAAGACTATTTTTTGCAAAATGTAAACCATTGATCTTCATCGTCATAATATAACTAGGCTACATACAAATTTTGAGCTTATTTGGATGAGTGTAAGTCACTCATCCAAGGGCAACAAAATCGACGCGTGAAACTAATTTGAAATGCATAATTTTTTTGGTCTTTATAACATCACCTATAAATGTCCAAATGTGCTCAAATTTTTTGTATGAGCTATACACAAGATGTTTAAGAAGATCAATGGATTAGATTTTTGAAAAAAAAACATTGCATCATGAAAAACTACTTGAGTGTATTCTACTCCGAATACACTCGAGTGTATTCTAACCTGATTCTCTCTCTCTCTCTCTCTCTCTCTCTCTCTCTATATATATATATATATATATATATATATATATATATATATATATATATATATATATACATATATATACATATATATATGTGTGTGTATGTGTATACATGTGCATATATACATATATACATCCGGAGATTTGATTAGTTAATTCTCCATCCAAGTAGTGATACTTAGGATCGTTTCGGTGATACTTAGGAAATTTGATAAGTACATGTTCATTTAGATAGGTGACTGATACATCTATATACATATATACATTTATACATACATACATATAAACCTAACACAGCGGCACCCCTAATGATGTGTCTGAGTGATTGTTTGGGTGATTTGGGCATCGGGCAAGGCACCCATGATGATGGCCACTCCAAGCATCATCGTCCACCAACACAACACCAACTCAACCCCACCCGACATCCCTACACCATAGAAAGAATAGGAGGCTAGAAGAGCAACCAACGGTGCTGGAAGCCCTAGCCCTAGTGGGGAGCGTCGAGCAGTAACGGACCGTTTCCTTACTGTGTTGATTAAAAATCGTCAATGGGTGGGGTGTTGGGCAGCAACGGGGCATCTACCTGTAGAGTCCATGTAGCGTTGTCAACGGGTGGGGCGTCGGGTAGCAACGGGGCATCTACCTGCAAAGTCAATGTAGTGTCACTGACAGGAAAGGATGGAGGAGGAGCGTCAGGCAGCAACGGGGTGCCTCCCTACAGAGTTGACACAGCGTCGGCGATGGGAAAGGATGGACACAATGCTAACGGAGGAGTGTTGGGCAGCAATGGGTTGTCTCCTAGTAGCGTTGACACAACATCATTGATGGCTAGGGATGGACACATCGCCAAGAAGAACCAGTATCAAATATTGAAGCAACCTGCCCAGTGTAACACCATGGAGTTTTCCTAGACCCAAGGTACTTTGATGGACAAGTTCACATTGACCTAGATGTGGAGGAGTTTGATCGGATGCGCAACATATGGGAGTTCACCATCATGGCCTACGCCCTGGCCGAGGGAGAACGACATTTTTCTGATCTGATTCAGTAATGTCGAAGATAAGAGAGAGGTCCTCAACCTAGGACCTCACTGGTTCGACACACGTCTTGTGGTGATGAAGGATTACCAACATGGAGATGAACTTTGACGTGATCTCTTAGCCACAATCCCCAACTGGATCACCCTGTAGTCGATTGGTCATGCCTAGACCTGGTGGGCGGTGGGAACGATTGCTGCTGGTGCGAGGAAGGTGATGCACATTGACAATCACTCATTAGAGACAGATGAGGCACAAGTCCTGGTGAAATTGAAAGTGGAGAATGAAGCACCAAAGAGAGTTTAGCTGAACGTCCAAGGTCGTGATCCAATCCTGGTGGGTATCTCCTATTATGGGCCACTGGTGAATTTTAGCTGTTGTTGTGCTTTTAGGCATAGCAACCAGCAATGTGAGATAGGCAAAAAAGAGAAGACAGACAACAAGGCGGAGCAGAAGACACATGTGCCTACGCATGTCTAGAAGGAGAAAGGCTCTAGTGTTGTACCAGACATTGGGCCTTCTAGTGGAATATTAGGGACACATGAAGAGGTGCACACAGAGGTAGACAAGCAAGCATCTCCTGACACTGATGTTGGCCTTGATTTTGTGGATGACAGTTGCATGCCAAAGATGGGTCTGAATAACCCAGGAGGAACTACAAGGGAAGAAGGAGAATTCATATGTACTTCTAAGAAGAAAGGACCCAAGAGATCTGGTATTCCTAAGAATGTGGGGGTGAGCACCATCCTAGATACAACAAATAGCTTTGAATCTCTTTCTAACTCTGACAAGGAGGATGGAGCAACAAAAGAATAGAAGGAAAGGGAGGTGAAGAAGGACCAGAGGAAGGAGTCAGGTAGGCGTACCAAGGAAAACAAGAACCTTTAATATGTCCATGCTCCTATAGAATATTAAAGGTGGGTGTGATATGTACAAAAAGAAGGAGATCTGGGAGTGGATCGCTGCTAGTGGGCATTCCTTGGTAGTTTTGGTGGAAACAAAAATAAGGAGGAAAAATAGTAACGCGTTAGATACTTATTTCCTCAAGGATGGGACCATGTGTCTAATCTAGAGCATTCAGAGTTGACCAGAGTTTGTGTTGTATGGAAATCAAATGCATGGCAGGTTACTGTGATACAGATGTCAGATCAACATATTACAATGGAGTGCAGGAATGCAGGTGGATTACATATGTGGTTGACAGTTGTCTATGCTCATGATGATGCAAATAGGAGACAGAGTTTATGGCAGGAACTGATAAATTTATCTAAACAGATATCTTATCCGTGGTTGGTGATTGGTGACCTCAATAATGTCTGACTACAAGCTGAGAAGATAGGTGGAAGACCAGTAGTGAATGCAATGATTAATGCTTTCAATTATACCATTGATCAAGCTGGATTTTTTGAATTTCCCTTGGTTGGTGGGGACTTGTTCACTTGGAAAAATGAGAGGAAGCCAGAGGATAGAATTCAAGCAAGCTTGAGAGAGTTCTAGTAAATGAGAAGTGGTTGCTTATATTCCCTAATGTGCATATTAAAGCTGGCGGATCTGAGTTGAGTGACCCTACCCCAATTTCAGTGCAAATCATAGAAAAGAAACAAAAGAGAAGACCTTTCAGGTTCTTGAACTATTGGGCTGATTGGAAGGGATTTAATGATGTCGTTAGAGAAAGTTGGAACATCAAAGTGAAGGGGAATCCAATGTATGTATTTGCAAAGAAACTAGATAATACCAATTGTGCACTCAAAAGTTGGGCCAAGGAGAAGGTGAACATTCCCAATATGTTGAAGGAAACCAAAGAAGAATGTAAGGAGGTTAGAAGATTGCTGCTACATGATCCACTAAATGAAGAGTTGATAAAGAAAGATAATGATCTGAAAATGATGCTTGAAGACATAAAGAAGGCTGAAGAAAAGTCCTACTTGTAGAGGAGTAGAGAGAAATGGATGGAAGATGGTGATAGAAATACCAAACTATATCATTTAGCTGTTAAGAGGAAAGAGGTCGGCAACATCATCTCAGAGCTTACTGATAGTGATGGGAATGTTGTCAACAAATAGGAGGACTTGGAAGAATATGCTATCCAATTTTATTCTTCTCTGTACAAAAGGAGTTTGATGATGAGATGGAAGAGGAGGATATGGAGTGGAAGTTTAAACTAGCGAGTACCCATAATAATATACTCACAAAGGAAACAAATGAGTAGGAAGTTGAAGATGCACTCTAGAGTATTGGCAGCAACAGGACACCAGGTTTGGATGGTTTCAATGCTTTTTTCTATAAGAAATCATGGGATATCTTAAAGGAGGACATGATGGCATATGTGAGATGGTTCTTATAAGGAGGAAATATGGTCAGACAGGTTAATCACTCTTTCCTTGTGCTGATTCCCAAGAAGAAAGTGATTGCTTCCCTTGCTGATTTCAGACCTATTGCATGTTGCTCGGTACAATATAAAATCATTGCAAAGATCATGGTTGCTAGATTGAATACAATACTTCCCTATCTTAATTCTGCGAACCAGGGGCGTTTATGACAGGAAGGAGCATTAGTGATTGTGCCTTGTTGGCAAGCGAGTTCTTACAAGACGACAATGTTATGAGAGGGAGTAGGAAGGCATGCTTAAAGCTTGATGTGTCTAAAGCTTATGATAGCATGAGATGGGATAAATTATGGTGGATCATGAAGAAGATGGGGTTCAACGAGTAGTGGATTGGCTGGATTAAATAGTGTGAGGAGACCACTAATTTCTCTATACTAGTTAATGGCACTTTTGCTTATATGTTCAAATGAGGTAATGGACTACGTCAGGGGGGCCCACTCTCTCATTTGCTCTTTGTGATTGTCATGGAGTACTTTACTTGAAAGATGTAAGAAGAAAAAAGAAGTAAGGTGATTATAGCTTATACAGTGCATGGCACTAAAGTGATGAAACGCATGATCTTTGTAGATGACGTCCTTGTCTTTGTAGAAGCCAAGCAAAATATTCTATGGAATTTGTAGAACCTACTTAGGGGGTTCGAGGAATAGATAGGGCTATGTGTTAATGCTCACAAGACTCATCTTTTTCTATCTAAGAATTTTTACCTAATAGAAGATCTACTGGAGGAAGCCATGGGAATAGAGTTGGGGGTGTTTCCTACTAAATATCTGGGATTTCGTTTGGTGGGAGGCAACCTACTTGTCAAAGACTTTGTTGATTGCATGGACAGATTGGAGGAAATGACCAACAGTTGGCCAAAGCAAAAAATGTCAATGGCTAGAAGAGCCACTCTTTTGAAGGTGGTGGTTGAGGGAATTTTGATCTTTTGGGTACAACAAGGAGAGATTCCTAGGGTAGTGTTGGATAGAATGGAAATGAATATGGAAAACTTCCTTTGGGCAAGTACACATTATCCAATGAAATATGCACGCTTGGCATTCCCGAAAGATGAAGGTAGGCTAGACTTAAAAGCACCAAGAGGCATATCAAAGTGGGGAACAATGAGAAGAATTATTATATATCAAGAGGGCAATCTACTTGGGGAAAATAGATGAGACAAAGATATCCCAGAGGACTGGACTTCATACTGAATAAAAGAGAAGGATACTCACGCACCATCAATGTTATGACAGAAATGTGGCAATAGGTTAGACATTTGTTTGATCCACATGAGGCAGGAGGATGGAAACTCAAAGATACAAAGATCAATATGTGGGAAGTAATATGATCCAGAGAAGCAAAGGATAAGCACATGGAGTAGGTATGGGCTAGTATTTAGGTTCCAAAGTGGAGCATGTGCGTCTATAAAATTATGCACAATTCTTTGGCTATGCCAGATAAAATACAAGAATGGTATCAAGATCTTGATGTTGTTTGTCTACTCTATAAAGAGGAGGATGAATATCATATGCACTTGTTTGGTTATTGCACATTTACAAGGGAGGTATGGGAGATTATATGTGGAAAGTTCAGCTTGAACATGCAGTTGAAGGAAGAGCCAGGAAGAATGTTGTCTAACTGTGGGAAAAGTGATAGAAAGAGGATCTTGTTTACTGCTCTATGCTACCACATATCAGAGGAAAGGAATGCATGGAGACACGGAGGCTCAGCCACAAATCCAACTACAATTGTTGTAAAAAAAATGTAAATGCGTCAAACGCAAGTTGCACATTAGGTAGGAGTGTGAGTTTTTACTCTTTTTTATGTATGGTGTTGGGCTATATGTGACTCTTGACCCTCTATAATTTTAGAGGGAAGTCAAAATATATTTACCTGATTCTGATATATATGTACATATATATACATACATACATACATACACACACACACACACACACACACACACACATATATATATATATATATATATATATATATATATATATATATATATATTTGTGTGTGTGTGTGTGAGGGATTAATAGAGAAAGATCCCCCCTCTCCCATGCTTATGGAAGAGGCCGAACGCCCACGAGGGTGATAAATCAAGGTGGCAACTGAGATTTGAATCGGGGTCCCTTTGTTAGGAGACATCGTGCTCGACCACTTAAGCCACTCCTTGTTAGTCTCTCTCTCTCTCTCTCTCTCTCTATATATATATATATATATATATATATATATATATATATTATATTCCTATATATATATACACACACACACATATATATATAGTCTGGCTAGTGTACACTCAAGTCAACTGGAGGCACCGTACACCTCAGTCATATTTGAAGATGCAATACTTTTTTGAAAAATCTAAATTGTTGATCTTCTTAATTATCATAAGAACATACTATATAATAAATTTTAGCTCATTTGGACACTTATAGGTTGTGTGTCTAAAGGAGGAAAAAATCATGTATTTCAAATTAGTTTTGTGCTTCGATTTTGTTGTCCTTGGATGAGTGACTTACACTCATCCAAATGAGATCAAATTTTGTATGTGACTGACGTGGGATTATATCGCACTAACAAACTCACTCGGGGTTGAAATCCCCGAGCTTTTCCCAAAACCAAATTGCAATAATACCACCCACAAGCGGACGAGTCTTATCGTAGTATAGTTAAAGATCGAACCCAAAGGACAACGTTTTTAAGAATCCTTGTCAGTCTAGTCTAGTTCAGGTTAAGACTAATATTTAAAACGATTGGTTGATTTGAGATTGGTTAAACTAATTGCAAGAAAGTAAAAGCTAAATTAAAGTTGGATTGAGATCAATGATATGGAATCGCTGGGATGGTCTCGGGTTTCACTACCACTACGCATACAAACACGTCTAAACATCAAACATCCAGGCAAGATATAACTATCCAAATGGAGCCACTGCAAAACCCCCTGTACGGGCATTAGGCTTGCGTAAGCATCACGTTAGGTATCAGATGTCTCGTCACCATTCGGTTCATATACTTATGGCTCCGGAGATACAACATCCAACTAAGGTTGTGGTCCTCCCTGAGGGATGTTTAGACCACAGAAGCATCACCATAGGCTAGATGTCTCGTCCCCTCACGGATCATACACTTACGACCTCAAGGAATCCTTTCAGAAGTTCTCATTAAGGAATCAACCACGCTAATCGATAAGCAAGCAGGTGATTAATGTACAAACAAACATCGACGATAAACAAATATGATACAAAATCCAACTAAGGTTGTGGCCCTCCCGGAGGGATGTTTACACTACAAAAGTGTCATCGAAGGTTAGATGGCTCGTCCCCTCACGGATCACGCACTTACTACCTCAAGGAATCCTATCTTATTTCTAATCAAGGAGTCAAACTTTGTAAACCGCCATTCCACCCTACATATAGATGATTTCGCAATATAGGGAAGAACAAGATGAAAGCAAGTAGATAATCAACTACATACGTACCAATTAACAACAAAATGAAAAGTTATATTCATTTCCATGAAATGCTTAACAAAAGAACATGTTTGCATGGGCAGAGGGGCTAGTCCCCGCACCTCCAGTGAAAGAAGACTACTCGCTCATGATGCAAGAGACAAGAAGAATAAGAGAAAGGGAAGGTTCCGCCATGAGCATGATGAAGAAGGTGGTCATAGTTAGGTGAAGAAGATGTGGTCTCCTACGTCGTGTCGGGGCAGATCTGAATGAGGAGGAAGAACCACCATGGCAGGTTGGGCAATCCTTCTTCTTCACCTTCTCTATCTCCTTCTCTCCTTGCTCGATGCCAAGAGGAGCAGGTGGGCGTGTGGAAGTTGAGGCTGGATCGGACCTTTGGCATCCTGTCAGCGTGCTGCCCCCCCCCCTCAAATGAGGACCCTTGTGGTCCTATTTATAGGGTCGGGATTGGCCCTCATGCTTTTGGTGTGAGTTAGGCCCCAAACGATTTGGAGACCATTTGACGTCCAAACGGTTTTGAAGACCATTTGACGTCCCAACAGTTTTGAATACCGTTTGACGTTAAACGGTCTTGGAGATATTTTGCTTCAAATAGTTTAGTCAAACAGTCTGGGGACCGTTTGGATGGCCAAACAGTTTTGGAAACCGAATGGCACCAAACGATCATGACTTTAACGATATTCCTTTGACCGGTCTTGAGTCTTTTGCAAACCGAATGGATCCAAACGGTCTTGAAACCGTTAGGATCCAATCTGTCTTGGGTTCTATCTCCATTCAGTTTTGGCTGCACAACCGGTCTTGGGACCGAATGGCTCCAAACGGTCTTAGGACCAAATGGCTCCAAACGGTCTTGGTCGAAGCGGTCTTGAATGATCAAACGATCTTGATCCAAATGGTTTTGATTGTTCAACCAGTCTTCATCCGAAACGGTTTAGAGTATCCAATCGGTCCTAGGTCCAAATGGTCTTGAAACTGTTAGACGACATCCGCTCTTGAGACCGTTTGGGTTCATTTGGTCTTGAAACCGTATTGACTCAAATGGCCTCGGGATCGTTTAGGCTCATGCGGTCTTGAAACTGAATGGACTCAAACGGTCTCGGGATTGTTTAGGCTCATGTGGTCTTGAAACCGAATGGGCTTAAACGGTCTTGAGACCGTGTGGGTGAATATCTGAAACTAAAAGGCCAGAACTGTTAGAGTAGACCATTTGGTCAAGATCAAAAGTGGGAGGTTCTTCGGTGAATTCCATGTGATGATATAACTTGAATTAGACCTGCATCAAATCAATATAATTTTGATCAAAAATCATACTAATTAGATTTATTTAGAGAACTTGCAATATGTGAGATTTAAGAGATAAATCGAAAGTATTGAATCAAATAGGTTATAAAAAGGATGACTGAAAATCAGGATGAATATGCATTCATCAAACACCCCGAACTCAAACGTTGCTCATCCTCGAGTAACACAAAATCTGAAACAGTCGCCAAGTGAATACTTTCGATCATGTGACTGCTTCCTCTTTACATCACGATTATTTCTTTTCCGCTCAGTATGACCAAGCATCTCAACTTCCTGAGACCACAGAACACATCTTACAATATCTTCGTTCCTGAGTTCACTTTCCAACCTCACTTCCTCCTTACTGTTTCCAGCAACAAGCATGTCAAAGAGTTTTGTAAGAGTCCAGAGATCCCCGCAGAATGACAAGTGTGCATATGATCTGACACTGGTGTTTTTCAGGGATTTGAAAGCTTTAATTGTGCCTTTAGGTAGAAAAAGGAGTGTAGGGTGGTATGGAAAGAAGAAGTAAATCTCTCCTCTATTTGAATCGACATTTTTATTATTTTTGCAATTTCATTTATTGCATATATTTTTGTGTGAATCTCTCCTCTATTCGACTCGAGATTGCATTTCTTTTTGTGTGCGCTTTGGCATCTTTTATATGCAAATCTCTCCTCTATTCGACTCGAGATTGCATTTTTGGTGGTACACCCCTATTAATTTGCGAGGGGTATGCAAGAAGCAGATATAGAGGGAAGCGGCGTGCCACCCCAAACTTAGGGTTTGAAACTATTTTGGCTATTTTTGTTTCTTTCTGATGGATGGAGGGGTACGAAGACGATAGAAGAAGTGTAGAAAAGAGTTCAGATCAGAATGCAACTTGATTTATAATTCAGTGTACTGGGTTGTTCTCTTTATCAAACTCTGCTCAAATAATGACTTGATGAGGATCCATTGGGGATTCCATGTTGTTGTTCCATTAATCAGTTAGGAAGCATGATATGTTTGATCCCTATCAGTTTGACAGACACTTGCCAATTTTTGCAAAAAGATCATGATGTTAGGATTCATAAGCTTCACAAGATGATTTCAATCAAAAGGCAAGTTTTCAGAAGAAGGTCCTTTTGAGGATCTACTTTGAATAAGGAGGGTATAATGATAAATGCATAGAGATTGAAAACATGTCAAATTTTCATCAAGTATCTGTTCAATTTCTTTGGGAACTTTTGAAAATTTTGAAAAAATTGAAAATTTTGTGGCAGTGAAATCTTAAAATGTGGGTGGGTGGAGAGTAAGATACGTACCACCCACCCTCCACCCCGAACTTAGAAATTTTCTCATCCTGAGTAAACTCTAAATCCGAGATGGAGGGGAAACTTCGTGTCGGTAGGACCACAGGATGTTGTTGCATTCCAGACAGTGTGTGTCCTCCATCTGAAAATCTAGAAAAGAAGATTAATCAGAACTCCAAATAGCATCTCGTGATGCAAATTTTTTTTGGTGCAAAATTAACTAAAAAGTAAAAACAAAATTAAGGAAAAATTTCTAATTCAAATTTAAAACTAAATACGAATTTATTTATCGGGTTGCCTCCCGACAAGCGCCTTTGTTTTATGTCGATGGCTCGACTTGATATCTTCATCTTCATGGTAGTTCTCTTAGATTGGAGAGATCTATTATTGATTTGGTGCTTATGTCGACTGTGGTGAAATATCTTTTCAAACGGTGACCATTCATCACAAATTCACCTGACTTTTTGCTCCATAAAGAGAAAGCACCATGTGGGGAGATGCTTTTGACAATATACGGTCCCGACCAGCGAGAGCGGAGTTTCCCTGAGAATAGCTTCAACCTTGAGTTGAATAGCAGAACATGGTCTCCCACTTGTATGTCTTTTCTTTTCAAATGACCATCATGCCAAAGTTTGGTGTGTTCTTTGTAGATTTGAGCATTCTCATAAGCTGTCATCTGGAGTTCATCCAGCTCCTGGAGTTGCAGAATCTTGGCTTCGCCTGCTTTCTTTATGTCAAAATTCAGTTGTTTTATTGCCCACCATGCTTTGTGTTCCAGTTCTATAGGTAGGTGGCATGACTTTCCATAGATCAATCGAAATGGTGTAGTTCCAAGGGGGTCTTAAAAGTAGTACGGTAGGCCCACAAAGCGTCGTTGATTTTTACTGACCATTCTTTCCGATTGCGGCCTACTGTCTTTTCCAATATAGCCTTGAGTTGTCTGTTAGAAACCTCTACCTATCCACTTGTTTGTGGATGGTATGGCGAGGCTACCTTGTGAGTTACACCATACTTTCTCAGTAATGTTTCAAAGCTTCTTTCTAGAAAATGTGACCCTCCGTCAAATATCACGGTTTGTGGTACTCCAAAACGGGGAAAAATGATGTCCTTGAATAATTTTATAACTAGTTTGGAATCACTAGTGATGGTTGGTATGGGTTTAACCCATTTTGATATGTAGCCCACCGCCACTAGGATGTATGAAAATCCATGAGAAGATGGGAATGGACCCATGTAGTCCATCCCCCAAACGTCAAATATCTCTACTTCTTTCCACAGATTCAGTGGCATTTCATCTCTCTTTGTTATATTGCCAGATCTTTGACATTTGCCACATGATAGGACAAGGTTGTAGGAATCTTTGGATATGGTTGGCCAGAAGAATCCACATTGCAAAACCTTCAAGGCAGTCTTTTTAGAGCTCATACGTCCCCCCACTGGTCCTGAGTGACATTGTTCCAAAATAAGGTGTGCTTCTTCTTCGGCGATACATCGTCTGTATAGACCATCATCACATAGTTTGAAAAGGTACAGCTCATCCCAGTAGTACTATTTCACATCATGCATAAATTTCTTCAGTGCATTTCCGGTGCATTGAGGATGAATAACCCCAGCAGTGAGGTAGTTCAAAAAATCTGAGTACCATGGTATAGCTTCTGAGACCTTCATTAGTTGATCATCTGGAACGGAACCATTAATCGAAATCTTCTCGGTATCCAGAGTGTGGATGCGACTAAGGTAGTCTGCTACCTACTACCCACACTTCTAGGCGTGGATACGAAGGGCATGGAGACCAAAGGTCTCGTTTGAGTTGTACCCTTTTTATCTCTGATCTCTAAATCAAATTCTTGCAGGAGGAGAATCCATCTTATTAACCTAGGTTTTGCTTCTTTCTTTGCTAGAAGGTAATGAATGGCATTGTAATCTATGTAGATAATGACCTTTGAACCAATTAGGTAGGATCTGAACTTGTCAAAAGCATACACAACTGCCAGAAGTTCTTTCTCAGTAGTAGCATAATTCCTCTGAGCTTCATCGAGGGTCTTAGATACATAATAGATCACATAATGTTTCTTTTCTATACATTGGCCCAAGACAGCACCTACAGCATAATCGCTTGCATCACACATGATTTCAAAAGGGTGGTCCCAATCAAGAGCTCTAATGATGGGTGTAGTTGTAAGGGCATGCTTCAGTGTGTTGAAACTTTTAACACATTCTTCGTCAAAATTGAATTCTGCATCCTTTAGTAACAAATTTGTCATCGGCTTGGTTATCTTCGAGAAATCCTTTATAAACCGTCTATAGAAACCTACGTGACCAAGGAATGCTCGAACTTCCTTTACATTGATAGGGACAAAGAGCTTGGAAATTACTTCAATCTTAGCTTTATCTACTTCAATTCCTCTATTGCTGACCCTATGGTCGAGGACAATTCCTTCATTTACCATAAAATGACACTTCTCCCAATTGAGCACAAGATGAGCTTCTTCACATCGTTTGAGGACCAGGGACAGGTGTTTTATACATGAATCGAATGAATCTCCATATATAGAAAAATCATCCATGAAAACTTCCATAATGGTTTCGGTGAGACCAACAAATATAGCAGCCATGCAACGCTGGAAAGTTGTGGGTGCATTGTAGTCCGAACGGCATTCTTCTAAATGTGTATGTTCTGAATGGACAGGTGAAGGTGGTTTTCTCCTGGTCATCTGGGTGTATAGGTATTTGGTAGAATCCATAGTAACCATCGAGATAACAGAAGTATTCTTGATGGGCCAGCCGCTCTAATACTTGATCAAGAAAAGGCATTGGAAAATGATCTTTTAGAGTTGCCTTGTTCAACTTTCTATAATCAATGCACATCCTCCACCCTGTGACTGTTTGGGTGGGGATGAGTTCATCATTTTCATTTTGTATTACAGTTTTTCCACCTTTCTTCGAGACTACATGCACCGGGCTCACCCATGGTGAGTCTAATATCAGATAGATAATTCCAGTGGTGAGTAGTTTAATGACCTCTTTACGGACTACCTCCTTCATATTTGGATTCAGTTTCTGTTGATGTTCAATAGTTGGCTTGTGATCTTCCATCATGGGGATCTTTTGCATACACAACACTTGACTAACCCCAGTGAGGTCACTCATTTTGTAGCCAATCGCTTTCTTCCTCTCCTTTAATTCCTTTAGGAGTTTATCTTCTTGTTCGGTCGTAAGATAAGAATTTATTATTATTGGACAAACCTTGAGGTCATCCAAAAACACATACTTCAGTCCCTTAGGAAGGGGCTTCATTTTGGGGGCTTCTGGTTTTTCGCGTGTTTCTTTTGTAGCTTCCACAGACCTGAGTTCTTCAACCTTGGCTTCTGGATCTTGTTTGGTAGAGTCGAGGGATTCGATGTGATCCTTTGCTTGTTCATCAATAGGTTCATCAACTGATGGATCTGTTAGAGAAAATTCTAATGGATCATCTGATTCATGATTCTCTTGAGTCATAAGTGATATCTTCTCTATGCAATCGATAAGATAGACTTCTTCTTGCATACTTGGTCTTCTCATGCTTTCAAAGACTTTAAATTCGAGTGTTTCCTTACCTAATCTAAGCAGCAAGGTTCCTGCTTCAATGTCAATTAGAACTCTTGTAGTGGTGAGGAACGGACGTACAAAGATGAGAGGATATCTGGTGTCCTCTTTTATGTCCATGATGACAAAGTCACACGGAACATAGGAATCTTTTCCTACCTTGATAGGTACATCCTCAATAATTCCTAATGGGCATTTTATCGAATTGTCTGCGAGTTGTATGGTCATGCCAGTTGGAAGAAGTTCAGCAAACCCTAGCCTTTTGCACAGGCTGAGTGGCATGATGGAGATGCTAGCACCAAGATCTTCCAGTCCTTTCTTACATGAAGAATCGCCAATATGGCAGGAAATCCCAAAAGATCCTGGATCTTTCTGCTTCTTTGGCATCTTATTCTGAATGATATCCGAAGTGGTTTTAGCTAACTTGATTTTCTCATATTATTCAGTTATATGTTTCCTGGTGAGGAGTGACTCTAAGTATTTTGTCCAGGCTGGTATCTCAGCCAGCGCATCCAGAAAGGGTATGTCAACATGAAGTTTCTTCATAGATTCTTTAAACTTATTAAACCGAGTATCAAGCTTGGTTTGCCTTAAATGAGCAGGGAAAGGGATACGAGGCGTGTATACAGGGATATCAGGTTATGGTGTTTCACTTCCTTCCTCATTTTGTTTCTCAGGACTTTCGTGGTCTGTCTTATCATCAGTTATTGGTTCTTTCGGTTGAGATTCCAGTGTTGTTGAGTATTGAATGATCACAGGCTCATCCTCATTTGTAACAACCACAGGTGGCTTGACAGGAGGATCAGAATAATCCTTGTCTGGCCTGGTTGTGACAACCTTCAATTGTTCTGGGTGCTTAGGATTATTCTCGGGCTGGCCCGCAAATGCTCCAACAGGTGGCTTTATGCTAGCGGCAAGTTGAGCCAATTGAGATTCAATAGCTTTCTGATGTGCTTGCTGGTTAGCTATCAAGGTTTGTTGGTTAGCTATCATATTCTACTGTGACTATGATAGCTATCAAGGTGGCTTTATATATATGTATGTATATGTATGTATGTATATATGTGTATATATATGTAGAGTTAGTTTAGGATACACTTAAGTGTATTGGGGCTAGAATACAATCAAGTTTTCTGCCCTTGGATCTGCCCCGATTTTGATCTGTGGTTAGGAGAGAACCTTCCCACTCAGGCCACACAGTGTACGATGACCCCACCCAGTGCCTCCCATGACCTAAATCACTCTCTCTCTCTCCACTCTCTCTCCCACCTCAATACTTCACTCTCCCCCAACTATTGATCCCTCTCTCTCTTTGACTAATCCCACTCTCTCTCCCCTATACCATACTCCTGCAGAGACAAGACTCCCACTGATCCCCCACCCATGATACTTCTCTCAATCGGGGAGCCCAGTCGGCGGTGGATTCTTCTACAGCATCGAGGGTTGCTTCTAGAGATGGACACCTCTCCCCTCAAGCCTCCTTTTCTAGCATGTTTCCAACAATTAGGGAGACTAGTTGACGATAGTTGCCCCTTGCGATGCATGCCGCCCTTCTTTCTCATTCCTCCAGCAGCCCACCTTTCTCCTTCCTCCGCCCGCCCTCCCTTCTCATTCCTCTGCCCTACCTCCCTTGTCCTTCCTTCGTCTGACCTCCTTTTGTGTCGCTATCAGCAACTAGTGAGTAGAAAAGAGTCATGCACCTCACCTGCCATTTGTCAACTGCCATCAACAACTATCCCAAGCACCCACAGACTCAAACAACTCACCTAGTGTTTCCAGACAGTAGGAGAACAATAGTGAAGGAGATAGGCGTGACAATAGGGTGACTGTAGCTAGGTCTGGTTCCCCCTTTTCCATCATGGTTCCCTCTTTTCAATCAATTTAGGTATTCTTCCCTCTTTCTCATCCTTTCCATTGCTATTGTAGTAGGGTGTTCTTTCCCTTTCTCATTAGTTCTCCAACCACCTCCAACTCATTCAAATTATGAAATCAATCGATCGGAGTGAAAGCAACCATTGATCTTGTTGCTTGACTCCATCAATGGGAGTAGAAGCAGTAGCCAAATTTGTTACTGTGGCCAGGTACTTGAAACTAAGATGGCATGAACTGAGAAAAACTATGGACAAAAATGCATGGGTTGTTCTAACTTCAACAAATAGGTTATTTTCAGACATTCCATGGTATCTTGAATCAGTAAAATTCGGATTTATAATGTATGTTTTGGTTTTGGTTTTATGTGTAGGGAAGTGAATATTGCAGTTTCTTCTAATGGGTTGATGAACCTCTGAACATTCCTAAAGAACATGTTGTTAAGATGAAGAGGCTTGAAGAAGGAATCAAGCTGTCTTGGATGAGGGAAGAAAGAGTTGTGACTAAATATAGGTGTTCTGTGTCTTTATTCGTGGCATCTTGGGTCTTTTTTCTTTTTCTGTATGTAGGATCATGTTAGAAGGTGGTTGTAATTTCAACAATATAGTTGGGAATGCACTTGTATGAATGAATGAATGAATGAATATTGTACTGGTTTTTAAGTGAATGAATGAATATTGTTGTCCCTTGTCATTGATATGCTTTCATGGTTGTCCACATTGAATGAGTTGGATTGCATGTATGGGAATTGAGCAATGCGGATAAATGCATGTGTATGATCTGAACTTCAGTATGGTAAGATGCACTCAATATGGGTTGGTTTGTACTTTAAATCTCTCAATTGATCATCTTCAGACATGATCTCCTAACCGATTAAGTCCAAATGGCTCATTAGTAGTTGTAACACATAGATTCAAATACAATATCTTCTTTAGCAGTCCATACATTACAATGGGGCTTAATTTACAAATGGCATGAGAACTTCATCTTCAAAGAAGGGAAACGGACAATGTACATATTGAATGCAACTTTAGAATGTTATATTGAATTCAATTCCAAAACTACAAGCATCAGAATTGAATTCACCAAGGTCAGAATTGAATTATTGAATCTTTGTTACTAAATTAGCAAAAACCAACCAAGCCAAAAACATAATTAAGCCCGATTTAAGTTGAGATTAAAATCAATCAGAACTACAACCATATCTATGAAGTTGAGCTTCTGAATGACATAAGTTGACACACTCCCAACTGATCAAGAACGAATTGTAGTAGATCAGTAGGTCCTCAAGCAATGAGCTGTTGTCATGTTCCTCATGCATAGACTGGTAGGTTGAACTGATGAATGAACTAAACTCACTAATGAGCTAAACTGATGCATGAACTGATTCTATGTCATTTGCATGAACTCAATGTGGGTTGTTGTTGATGTTCCTTTATTCCTTTGTGTACATGACATATGATGTAAATCAATCTCAAACTGAGGTGTCAATTTGTGACCTCTTGTGTGTGTATGATAAATTGTATGTTCTGTTTCAGTTTTCAGTTTTCCCCCAACAAATTTGGTGATTGCAGTACAACTACTTGAATCCAATGAATTTTTATACCGGGATGCAAACATTATAATTGAGCTCCCATATTATGTAATGCAAAAGGATTGGAGCCTTGGGAATACAAATATAAATGGTGGTCTCTAAGGTACAATACAACAACAAGGAATGATGAAAACTCACTTGTATAAATAAAGAAAGGGTATATTCATTTGCATCCAAAATGATTTGGAAATCTCGAGTTCCATTGTTGGTCTCATTCTGTTGCATTTGAACAAACTGAAGTATTAATTACATAATCTAGAGACAAATCAGACTTCCTTTTTCTTTCTTTCTGTCTGTTAATTGTCCTAGTTTTCTTTGCATCAAAGACATAGTACCCACTACTAAATACATCTAAGAACATAAAAGATTTGATTGCAACACATTATGTAGAAGATTTGATTCAACCACAATAAAAAATAGATTTTTGGTCCCAAGATGTGGGTTTCAATTACCTTCAATCAACCTGGCCCCAAGCTGGCTTAGGCTTACAGTCTTATATGCCAAGTTCACTATAATGAGTGTCTAAAACCAAACCTGAAGTATTAGGAAGTAAGCCTAAATCACATGAATTCAGCAGTACAAGATTCATGCAGCTAACATCCAAATGTTATCATTAAATCCTAATTGAACCACAAGAACAGAACCAATCTGATTGAATTCCCATGAATTCCCAAGATCTGATTGAACCACAAGAACAAAACCGATCTGATTGAATTCCCAATTTTCAATTGAGCAAGCACATTTCAACACTTTACCAATTGAATTAAGCACAAGCACAAGATATACATTGTGAAATAGAGACATTCTGAACAGATCTAATTGAATTACCATGAATTTCCAACTGAGCAAGCAGATTTCAACATTGAATTAAGCACAAGTACTAAGTTCTACATGAGTTAAAATCATCTGTCATAATGCATGCTTGTCAAGTACATGAGAGATACAAGTACATAAAAGACAAAATTATTACAACAAGCTAGGTTCAGAAGAAATCAGATTTGAATCGATCTTCGGTAGAAATCAGATTTGGATCGATCTTCAGTAGAAATGATTTGGTCATTCTTCTTCTTCAGACTTATAAATTTGATGAAGATCATGAGCATCGGATGTATCTTTGACAACCTGTAATGTAAATTTGCACAACATGAGTGACCAGGAATATGAAATCAAGTAAATTAATTGAAATTAAAATCAACGAAGTCAACTTACCCCAGATTTGCATGTACAACTATTGTGCCCTTTTCCATTACATGTACTTCATGTCCTTTGTCTTTTTTATTTTAACTCGGTTTGTGGCTTAAACCTTTGTGGTTTCATGTTTCCTTTACAATTTGATGGAGGTGGATCTCTTGCTTGCATGACATCTTCCGCATCTTGAATTCGGAGCACACATTGACTACCTTGTGTTGGAATGTGAGTTTGAGATAACGACATTCCTTCTTCACAAGAAGCCATTCCCAAATCTTTTTGGAAGGACGTGATGTTGTCATAAGTTTTTTCAAATATCTCATGTACATCAAGGTAAGTGTCATTGTGTTTAGAAGCTATACCAAGTGACTTCGTTGATGATCTACAAAGTGAGTTATACCTACCCAAAGGGGTACTGCCATCAAGTTCTTCACAACTCTCTTTGACACAATGATTTGTACTTATGGTTTTTGCTTCCCTAGTCCATCTATTCAACACATACAGAGGTGATATCTTATGAACTTTAAGATAAAGTATCACTTTTAGTATATGACCACATAAGATGCCAGAAAACTAAAATAGCTTGCATTCACAAAAGAATTCTTCATTATTTAGATTAACATTTACTTGGTAGCTATTACTTGATGTAAATGTGGGTCTCACCACTATCACGTGAGATTTGATATATAGAATCTTTACTAACCTCCTATAAAGCATAGCATGAGGTCAACTTCATTTTCTCTTTGAAAGCTTTAAAAACCAATATGGTGTAGATATCCCTTGCATGTTCCTGAATAGGAGCATAAGACCCTAATGTTGTTTGGCCATCCTTAGTTCTATAGTCTTCTTCATCCTCTTTGTCATAATGTTTCTCAACCACCTTCTCAAATGCTTGGACAAATTTAAACAAGGGTAAATGATTGTTTACATGGTATTTGAATATTGCATTCATGCTCTCACTTTGTTGTGTTGTAGATATGTAGGCAAAAAATGTGTCTCTAAAGTATACAGGTATCCATTTCTCTCTGATATTCTACAACAAGGTTAGATGTGAGCTATCACCCAAATTGTATGATGTTATCATTTTCTTCCATCTTTCTTCAAACTCATGGACGGTGATGGGGTGATTGATGCAAGATTGGAACTCTTCACAGAATCTGACAACAATATAATATATCACACCTAGATGTTCATGTGCTTTTCTCATTATGTGCCATTGACAACAACGATGTACTGCATTGGGAAATACAATACGAATTGCCTTCTTCATTGTAGGATCTTGATCAGTTAAGATTGCCTTCGGGTGCTTTTCATACATAGCTTCTAGAAATTTCCGAAACACCCAAATACAAGAGTCAACAGTCTCATCTTGTAATAAAGCACAACCAAAAAAAGTAGATTGCTTGTGATGATTCACCCCAATAAAAGGTGCAAATGGCATATTGTATCTATTAGTCGTGTAAGTTGTGTCAAATGTAATCACATCTCCAAATATTTTATATGCCATTCTTGATCTCGCATCTACCCAAAATATATTTCATGCACAACCCTCATCATCAAATAGTACAGAGTAGAAGAATGCATGCTTTATTGCTTGCTTCCTTTTGAGATGCTCTAATGTGGATGCTACATCAACACCTATGTATCTCCTTCTCAAAGAAACAAGTTTGTTGCTTAGATCTTTTCTTGTGAATGTGACATTATGAATTCCACCATGTTGGCTAGCAATAAGTGACATTATTTGTGCACTAGAAATATTTTGATTATGCATTTCCTGAATCAAATTAGGAACCTCAGAAGACATGCGACGGTGTGAGCGGTGAAACCTCTTTTTAGGTGGACTGTTGGTGAGATCATGGTTGTGCTCTTTGTCAAAGCTCATAACCACCCACTTTGTATCCTCTTCTAGCTTGACTCGCATTTGAGCCTTGCATCCTGCTCGATTAGAAATGACATCTTTTTTTGGGGTGTCCTATGCCCATTGTCTTCCTTCTTTTTTGGTTTATGTAACCCTTCCTTGGAACACATGAATACCCTATTTGTGACTTTTTTTTTGTTTTAGCTGAGACATAGTGATTTCTCTTCCTTATGCTAAATCTCATATGATATGCATATTGGTTATAAAACTCATCCGCCTTATCAAGACTATCAAATTGCAAACATATGAAAGGTTCTAGTTCAGATTGTACTTCCACCCTTTCATCATCTACAGGGGTCTCATTTTCTTCTCCAAATTTTTTCATTTGCATCCAATGCTTGGTCATCAACTAACCAATTTATTCCCGTCATACCATTAACATCATGAAAAAAATCCATATCTACACATAAAAGACATAATCACCCCCTTGTTTGCATTTAGAAAAATGAAGCCACGTTGATAAATTAAAAAGAAATCTAACCATGTATAGATTGTTGTGTGGTGCTAGTACTTTCCATATCCGACCAAACTGAAATGTAACAGTCCATATCTTAAACAAAAAATAAAAATGATTATCAAAATAAACTCAATACAATTTTTGCTCAAATAGTGTTACAAGACCAGTTCCTAAGGCCAAAAACACTAAGAAGAGGAGGAAATACTATTGCAGCATCAATTGAACAAATCATGACTGAGCCTTTGCAATTCATTTCACTGGCAGAGGATGACGAAAAAAAGAACTTGGTCAAAGCCACGGAATTTGAGAACAACAGGTGAATCCGAGAAGTTGAAAAAATAGACTACTTAGGGATGTTGCAGCTAATACACCCCGAAATGTTGATCGCCAGTTTGAGGGAAATCCCTATCTTAACCGCCGGAGAGAGAGACAATGCCAAATTTTCAATTTAATGCACTGGGCAACCTCTCTCAAACGAAGTGATGATGCTAGTAGCCTAGTAAGCCAAATTCAATGGGTGTCCACAGTATGTGTTTCTATTTAAAGTTTAAGTCAAATATGAAACTTATGTTACATAGTTTAAACCTTATTGAAAAGAATATTTTAATCAACACCAAACTTAGTTGGCGTAAACAAAGTTCAACGCTCACCCAAATGAATAAAATGACCTCATATATTGAAACAAAAATAATTATAGAAACAAAATGAGATTTGAAAAGAAAATTGTGATTCAGAATTAAGTCAGAATTGTTGAAACTCATAGCGAAAAGTTCTAAACATGATTGCAATGTCATTGCATTTGTTTTTAAAAAATGATAAAATAGAAAATTGAAAGAATACATTCCAAATTGTATCTTGCTTATTAACGATAATAGAAAAAATATATGATTCATAGTATTTCAAAATCTAAATGAAACCACAAACAATTTCCCAATTGACAACCCAATAAGAAAATCTAGTTGAAAAAAAAAATAAGAAAAAACTTAGATGTTGTGAAAAAAGAACTTAATAGATTCACATTTATGGGGCCGGTGTAATTTATTTGGCAAAGGAGAGAGAAGAAAGAAGCCAATACAAATGCCATTTTCTCTCTCTGTCCTCCTCCACCAAAAGACCCCAATACAAGTAGTGCTTTCATTTTAAGGAAGGACCATATTTTCTACACTTCACTGTTTTATTCTTCCAGCTATAAAATTGTTTGAGATGAGAGAATCGCCACAACATCTTTAACAGTCACGTGCCTAGGATCCGGAACATGCCTTTGTATCGTTCTCATCTAATACTATGGCCAACCAAATATAGATTTTTTGAATGGAAAATTCAAACCATGCCAATTAATTTATTATGCCAGTCAATCATGATCTGTATGGAAGGCCAAGATCAGTATGAAATTGACATATTACTAACGTGCAAAGGGTGGAAACGTATTGTATGGCTTTCTAAAAAGTTGCGCAGTTGCTATATATAGTAACCTACAAAAAGTCTCATCTAGAGTATAATTGAACAACAAGGTTTTGTCGTACACTTTCAGAACTGAAGGCAAAGTGCTGGTAAAAAAATCAGGTAAGAAGACAACGAAGTGCACGCATCAGATGAAAACGTTTTACAAGTCCATTACAGATTTGTTAGTTGATTAACCAAAGATTACATTCCTTAAAATTCATTACCAAAGAAACTACACAGACATATATCATTTTAATGCAAATCAAGCTTAAAAGACTGATTGCATTATGTTATGATGTATAAGAAATTTTCAACCTGCATACCTCTACGAAGAATGCAGACCTGAACTTTTATGTTTCGCTTGTCAAAGCGGTGGCGATTGCTCGGGCAGCAATGGACAACCATGGGTAGTGGGTCAATCGCTATCAATCGCGTTGCCAAACGCATGGTTGTTCGCCGCTCTCGTTTTACATTGTATTTTCTGTTTAGAGCGATCGGCAAACTCTACCAGCCGCTCATTTTTCACCATGAGAAATTATTATGATGAGTCATTTGTGATGAGCCACCGACGATAAATGCAATCACGTTGCCAAATGCTACATTAATAATGTGCTTCACCGGAGTAGAAGCCTACCGAACTATACTGGTGATATACGATACACTACTGAAAATGAAGACCGGAGACAGAACTCCAGGATCAATTATAGTTGTACAAGTTGTTTTGTCTGCGATGATGGTGAAGCATTTCTTCGTCCACAGCGTTTGGCTTTTGCGTACTGGTTTCTTCTCATCTTGGCGGAGCAAATTTCCTGCCGGTCACTATCAAAAAACACGGTATAGATGACTGTATGTAAAAGGTTCACATTCGGTGACATGTTTGTACATCACTTACAACATGTATAGACCTTTAAAAGGGTTACATACTTTAAGTGACATGTATATAAATCACCTATAGTCTGTATAATCATGCGTAACATAAATGACAGATATTTGATCATATTTAAAAGGGCTACACACAATAGGTGACATACAATTGAATCATCTATGTTCTAATGGGGGTTTAATATATGTGTGACATGTATATGACACATGACCTATAAGGGAGTATATTGTTTGGGTGACATACATGCAAGTCATCAAATTTTTAGGTGACATACATACTTGTCACATAATCTTTAGGTGACAAACATGTCAGTCATCTAACATCTTCCAACTAATAATAAGCATCAATAATTTTCTTGATTCAATTGTGAGTGGATATATTATCATATTTATTTAACAATTTATAAAGGAGATATGTGACAAAAAATATTCTTGAGAGTCGTTCTAAGTCATTCTAAGAGTTATTCATAAAATAATATTGACATAAAGATATTTCTCAAACTCATACATGTCTATTTTGTGACCGTTCTAAAGCTAATGGGCTTTGTCTTGCAAGGAAAATTCTCATTGACATTGGCATGCATAGAGCACCCACCAACAACAACAATTGATGCAAATGAGTGGTGAGCATGTGACCGACTATGTTCGAATTGTCCCCAAACTTATACACTTCTATTTCATGAATATTTAAGAGGAAAATACATAAATACACATCTCCAATCAAAGTATTTCTAAAAATTTGTTGTAAGAGGACAATGTCATGATATGGGTCCTAGGCTCCTAGCTCCTTCTAGAAGTATTTTTACTTACTTGTGCTTGAGAACACTATCATGATATGAGCTCTGGCTCCTCACAAATACATTTTAAGGAAGTTTTTATGAGAGTACATTCTCATGATATGAGCCCCGACTTCTAACAAATGTATTTTCAAAAACTTGTTTTGAGAAGACACTGTCAAGATATGGGCCTCAGCTCCTCGCAAATGTATTATAAAGGAGTTACTATGAGTGGACAAGGGACTTGTTGTGAGAGAACACTATCATGATATGAGGCATGGCTCCTCCCAATATGTATATTTATGGACTTGTTGTGAGACGACACTCTCATGATATGTGTCCTGACTCCTCCTGTATGCATTTCTAAGGACTTGTTGTGAAGGACATTGTCACAATATTCTTCCCAACTGTATTATCATGGACTTACTGTGAGAGATACCATCACGATATGGATCATGACACATGACAAATGTATTTCTAGATACTTGTACTGAGAGGACAATGTCATGATATGGGACATGGCTCATCGAAAATACATTTCCAATGAGTTGTTGAACGAGGACCCTCTCATGATGTGGGCCTGATTCTTCACAAATGTATTTTTAGAAAAAATTTATGAGAGGACATTGTCATGGCCCATAGTGAGTATTGCAAGCTAAGCAAGCAAGACATTTAAGCCCCAAAAGCGAGACATGTAAGCCCCACAAGATAGACCTAAATGCCCCTCAAGCAAGACTAGTAGGCCCTAAAAGAAAACTATTGTAATCCCATCTAGCGAAATTTGCATGCCCCTCCAGTGAGTCCTACAATACCCGCAAGCGAGTGTTGCAAACCCCAAAAGCAAGTGTTGCAAGAGCTACATGTGAGAGATACCATCCCAACAAGCAAGAGCTACATGCCCAGTTAAAGAGTGTTGCAACCCCAAAAGCGAGTACCACAACTAACATTCTGGTTTCTTTATCTTTCCAGGACACTATCAAAGCATTTTTAGGGACTTGTTGTGAGAGGACATTGTCATGATATGGATCCTAGATCCTCCTAGAAGCATTTTTGCAGACTTTTTGTGAGAGGGCATTACTATGATATGGGACCTAGCTCCTTGAAAATGCATTTTGTGGGACTTGATGTGAGAGGACATTCTAACGAAATGAGCTGCAGCTCCTCATAGATGAATTTCCAACGACTCGATGAAATAGCACACTATCTGATATGGACCACAACTCCTCATAAATGCATTTCAATGAACTTGCTGTGAGAGGACACGGTCATGATATGGGCCAGGACTCCTCCCAAATACATTTTTATTGGGATATATCAATATATTTTTATAACAATTCATAAAGGTCATGTGTAAGAGAAATTACCAATGTGAGTCATTCCAAGTCACACTAAGACTAGTTCAGAAAGGGATATTGGAAAATTTCTCATTGACAACGACTTGCGTCGACCACCCACCCGATCAACAATTGCTACAAACGGATGATGACTGTCTCAAATACTCAATTGACCATGCTCCAATCATCTCCAAACTCATACATGTATCAATCACAGCATTTCTAGGGATTTTCTATGAGAGAACATTGTCATGATATGGTCTTTAACTCCTTCCAAAAGTATTTTTGCAGGCTTGATGAGAGAGAACATTATCATAACATAGGCCCTAGACCCTCACAAATATATTTTGGCTTGGCAGTGGCTTGTGTAGACCACACACCAAAAGAAGCAATTGTTGCAAAAGGGCGGTACTCACCACAAGCATTTGGCTCCTTGCAAATACATTTTCAAGTAGTTGTTGTGAGAAGACTTTATTATGATATGGGTCATGATGAGTGTTGCAAGCCGAGCAAGCAACAGTTGCATGCCCCACAATTGTCAATTGTCGCAATTGTACAAGCTGAGTGTCACAAGTTCTACAAGTCAGTGTTATAATTTTTGCGAGTACCACAAGTTGAGAGTCACAGTTCCACACGCCAGTGTTGTTATTGGAAAATAGTTGCTAAGCATCTAAAATGGATGCTTATTTGATGACTTGTGCTACTCGATGACTTGTTGTAAGAGGAGGCTTTTTATATGACATTCAAGGTCCCTCCTCCAAAGGTCCCATTTGCAATTTGATTCTCTATAATAGATATTTCTCTCACCCATCATGAGAAGCCACTCTGATGATGAGGGATTTAGTCTCTGGTGTTGTTTTGGTGACTTGTTGTAATAGGAAGCTTCCTGATATGACATGGAAGGTTCCACATCCCTAAGACACTTTGGTATACCCATCCTCTAACTTGTGACTTTTCACACTTTTTATGAGAGGGAACTGACTAGGTGAGGGTCTAAGCTCATGCTCAATGCAGTTCTAGTGACTTGGTGTTAGAGGACAATACCTCATTTTTTAGCTCGTGTGAATTTTCCTTAAGGAAAATAATGTAAAAAATCTTTTTTGGCTTCAACCTTAACAAGTGGAATCCTTTTAATGCCCTTGGCTCCATGTTATATCTAAACATTGGTGGGTTCCAGGCCTAGACATTGATGTCCAAATTATAACATGTCAACTTTGGGTAGTGATTTTTTAAAATGGGATGAATATGTGTTTATGAATTTATACAATCAAACTTTGAATCATCACTAAATTATAATATCTATATTCCCTACCTACCAATGAAGATTATAGTTTTAGGGCCTAAAATATATTCTCAATTATTACTAAATTAAATAAACTAAATCTTAGATAATCCTACCACCTTTTTATGCCCAATTATCTAACTACCTTCCCCCCCCCACTTAATCCCCCACTTCCTATAACACCCACACTCATGAGTCTAGTCAATGTGGAAACCATTATCCCAACTGCACTCCTCACCCCTACCGATCGATCTTGTTCCAATTGGATTTGATGCTTAGGTTGCAATATGTTGCACTCTGACCCCATTCCAATTTCTGATCATACGTCAGAGCTTGTCTATAATAGAGACTCATCTTCAGTTGCACACATGCAGACACCCTAGCTTAGAAATCAGCAGTCCTTTGCCTAGGAGTAGTCATGCAAACGCCATAGCTACAACTGACCCACATGAATGCCAAAGGCCATCGGTAGCGGCAACCACTTGATGTAGGTTATTGTTTTATATCTCTACATCTTCTTTTTTTATCTCATAGTACCCAAATCCAATCAATTAGGGTTTTTATCCATTAAAAATATCACATTGGAAATGAGGTTCGTTGTTTCCTTCTTTTACTCATGATCTTAGTTGTTCATCACATTTCCTTTCTTCTTGTGGGTAATCTATACTTGTCTATGGGGCTAGGTGATCCTTCCCACCCAAGAAAAGCCTAGGGAGCCTAGGTGACTAGGCTGGAGCCTAGGCATTTCTAGGCATTCTTCATATTTGTTTATATTTTACATATATAGAAATGATTTTTTGTATGCATTTAGCTATATTCAAATACATACATCACTATGCACATTTGTATTGGTTATCACTAAGTTTAATCAATCATAACTTCACATACATCATACATGTCATGACCTAAGATGGACATGGCAGGCCTTAATTTGACCTAAACTGATCTAAATCGGACCTAATATAGCTTAATCTGCCTTAATTCGGCCTAAATTGGACCTATTTTGACATAGTGTGGCCTAATTAAACATAACCTCCCCTGGTTTGTCCTACATTTGACCAAAATGAGCCCTAATTTGGCCAAATCAGACCTAATTTCCCCAAATAAGACATATTTTCCCCAAATCGAGGTTATCCCCCCCCAAATCAGAACTAATATGCCCAAATTATATCTGATTTGGCCTAAATTAGATCTGTTTCTTCCATAAAATAACTAAAATTTATATAATTTGACCAAATTCAGACCTAATACTTGCTAGTTTGGTCTTTAGTGTCCTAATTTGGGCCTAAAAGCTTGGGCATGCACTTTAATTATCTGAAAACCTAGGTGCCTAGTTTAAGGTGACCGACCTCGAGCCTAGGGGGCCTAGGCACACCTAGGCGGAGCCCAGGTGGGAGCCTGGATAACTGTGGAGTAAATAATGGAAAGAGACATCATGTTATGTTGAGGTTTTAAAAGTTTCTATTTTAATATTAACAATCATTAGTTCTCGTACATTGATGACAATATAAGGAAATCCTTGACTTGTGATTTTCACACTTTTTGCGATAGGAAACTGACATGGTGAGGGCCTAAGTTTATCTGTGGTGAAATTTTGGTTACTTGTTGTGAGACGGCATATCCTCATTCTACATGGAATTTGCCCCTTCTCCTCGTCACCTTAACATATAAATACTCCACTATGTGAATCCTCAAATGAATCATGAGGCATCACTCTCATGGTCATGGTCTAAGGTCATGCTTGATGAAATCTTAGTAACTTGATGTGAGATGAAACTTCCTCATCTAAAATGGAAGGCATCTTCTCCCATTTCACATTGACATTTAGGTTTAATTTTTTGGTGAATTTCTATGAGAGGGTCTTCAATCATGTGACATGAAATCTTCATGTCATCTTGGCTTTCTATTCCTTTGTGGGTGCATGTAATCTCTTTCACTTAATGGTAGAGGACACATTCATGATGTGGGCCTAAACTCATCTCAGATGCAATTTTGGTGACTTTTCATGAGAGGGACCTTCCTTGTCTCACATTTGAAAGGACCTCCATCCCAAGACCCCTTAGCATTTTGATCCTCTACTAGGAGATTTCTCCTCTTTCTATGAGAGGTATTCTCATGATGAGGGTCTAGGATTGTCCTTGGTGATGTTTTAGTGACTTGTCATGAGATGTGATTTCATCATATGATATGGATGACTCCTCCTCCATGGGTGATATTGACATACAAATCCTATGATTTGTGATTTCTCTCATTTATTCTGAGAGAACGCACTTGTGATGAAGGCCAAATTTCATCCTCTATCTTGGTTTAGTGACTTTCTATAAAAGGTCATTTCCCCAATCAAAATGGAAGACCCCTCCTCCTCATGACATATTGACATGATGATATTTCAAAATATGGTATTCCTCACTGATATTTAGAGGGAACTCACATAGTGAGGGTCTTAGATAATGCTCAATGTAATTTGGGTGACATGTTGTGAGAGGACACTCCCTCAGTTTTTTAGATCATATGAATATTCCTTGAGGAAAAAAGATACAAAAGAATATTTTGGCTTCAGCCTCAACAAGATAGATTTTTTATTCCCCTTGAGGAAAGTAACACTCTATCTCAATATCAAAGAATATTTATAACTTAGAAGAAAAAACTCTTAGTTGGTCAAATGTAAGCTATTTTTTTGGGTCTCTAGGACTTCAATTTCAATTTCAAAATGTTTGGACCTACACAAAAAATACCTTTCCTCTTTCAATAGTCGGTCACATGGATACAAGTATAATAAAGTAAAAATATGTACAAATGGATGAAAATTTAGCATTTATCCCTTCAAGAGGCCGCTTCCACTCTTCCCACTAATACACGGAGAAATCACAATTGTTGAATCATTTCCCACCTTGTCCGCCGATTCCCAAGCTCCTGACTTGTCACCTTCATGCTGAAATCCCCAAAACCTCGACTCGTTTGCGCCTAATTTGCTGACCCCTCTCCCTCACCCTCTCTCTCCCCCTCTAGTTCCTATTCCACTCAATCTTTGGATGAGCATGTCCTCTCTCTGCTCCTTCTCTGCTTCATACATTGATGTGTTGTCGAGGTAAACCCTTCTCAATGCTTCAAGTTCCTCTCACACATGATTAGGGGTTACTATTCTCCTCTATCTCTCTCGCATGTTGACCATCTCTGTCTATAGGATCACCATCCCAGGGGAAAAAATCTATGCCAATCCTATGACCCATAAATTTGGACCACTTACTTGGTGGTGGCGGAAGATGAGATGAAATTCCCAGGATCTCGTCGGCAACCTACGGATAGTTCTTGGCATAGGGCATCATATATCTAACAAGTAAAGTTGTCTTGCATGTCACATTTGTGTGTTGGTTATCCATAGTTGGATGATGATCACACAACTACTTACAAACACCACCCTGTAAGTCTTTGTTTCTTTGCCTTTCTTTATCAGTTGTGTGCATTATAGTTAATGGTTACATACATGTCTACTATTGGTATGCATTCTAAAAGTAACCTTTGTCATCAAATTCCGAACCTATGAGGAATATGCCTACCCCAATTTTGAGGGGCAAAATTTTGAAGGGCTTGCCTGTTTGGTCCATGAATCATTGTATTTGTGGTGTCACTATAAACAATGGTTGCAGGGCTAGGATACATCTGTTTATCAATGTTTCAGATCTGTTCATTCTTTTTGCTAGTAATACTAGACAGTTAGCCTATTAGACTCTTTAAGTATCAGAGAATGAATGGATAAATTACCAAGATATGACATCTTTGCTACTTGATGACTCTGGTTGTGTAGGGATTTCACATGTACTAATATTTAATACACTTTTTCTTGACTTTTAAGGAACAAAAAATCATGTTAATCTCACATGTACTCATTTTTATTGAACCTGACAGCTTGTGATGTTTTGATGTCATGTAAAGCATCTCAAAGCCAAAAGAAGAACACTATTAATGGTCTTAAAGATGAGAATGGGATTTGGAGGACAACAGATGAGGAGATCCTAAAAATTATTGAAAATTTTTATAGAGAACTTTTCTAGTCTGGGGGCTCAATTGACAGTGAAAGGGCAGTGGCTGGTATCCATAGGAGTGTGGATGGTAGGATGGCAGCGATGCTAGAACATGAGCTATCAAATGAAGAAATTAAAAGAGCTGTCTTCCAAATGTCACCTAATAAAGCACCGGGTTCTGATGGTATGAAGCCTATTTTTTACCAAATGTTCTGGCACATAATTGGGGAGGACATTGCAAATCATATTAAAGGCTGGTAGAAAGGGGAGTGCTCAATAAAGGATTTTAATGATACTCTAGTTGTTCTTATTCCTAAGGTGAAAAGGCCAAGAGTGGTGGGAGAGTTCCGACCTATCAGCTTATGTAATGTTGTCTACAAAATTGCGACTAAAGTTCTTACAAATAGGCTGAAACCTTTCATGGATAGTATTATTTCAGCAAACCAGAGTGCGTTTATACCGAGCCGAATGATCATGGATAATGCTTTGATTTCATATGAGTGTTTTCATGCTATGAAAGGTGGGAAGGGTGGCAAACAAGGGTAGATTGCTTTGAAGCTTGATATGATGAAAGCTTATGACAGGATTGAATGGGACTTCTTGAAGGTCATGGAAAAGTTTGGGTTTGGCTGCAGGTGGATTGATAGAGTTATGGATTGTGTTTCCTCGATCTCTCACATTTTTACAGCCAATGGGGAAAGATCTAACACCTTTCAACCATCTCGTGGACTTCGACAAGGTGACCCTATCTCTCCTTACTTGTTCATTCTATGTACTGATGCGTTCTCTATCTTACTTAATCTCACGGTTAGTGCAAATGCCATCCATGGTATGTGCATTATCTGGGGGGGCCCCAGATCTCACATCTCTTCTTTGCAGATGATAGTATTCTTTTTGCTAGAGGGACTAGGAATGAATGCTTGAGAATAGCTGAAATTATCAGCCAGTACGAGCAAGCATTGGGTCAAAAGGTCAATCTATCCAAGTCTGAAATTGTCTTCAGCAAGAAGGTGATGCGAAGCAAGAGGGACGAGATCAAGGGTCTTCTGGGAGTCAGGGAGGTGGACAGACAGGAAGCCTACCTGGGCCTACCTACAGCTATTGGGAGATCAAAGAAGACTGCATTTACTTACATCAGAGAGAGGGTGAGAAACAAACTTTTGGGATGGAAGGAAAAGTTGCTTTCTAAGTCAGGGAAGGAAGTTCTGATCAAGGCAGTTGTACAGGCTATACCAACCTATGTCATGAGTGTCTTCCAACTTTCGATGGGTTTGATTGAGGACCTTAACTCCATGGTGGCAAGGTTCTGGTGGGGGGCGAAGGTGGGAGAGAGGAAGATTTCATGGATGAGCTGGGAAAACTTGTGCAAATCAAAGAAGGAGGGTGGCATGGGCTTCCGTGATCTATCTACATTCAACCAGGCACTGTTGGCAAGGAAGCTATGGAGGATTCTCACAAAGCTGGAAGTGTTGGTTTCAAAGGTCTTAAAAGCTAAATATTTCTCGAATCACAACTTGTTAGATGCGCGTCTTGGCCTTACACCCAGCTACACATGGCGTAGTCTTTGGGGGGCAAAATCTCTCTCTGTGCAGGGCCTTAGTTGGAGGGTTGGAGATGGCAGAAACATCAATATCTGGGAGGATAGGTGGATCTTGGGTAAGGAGGAAATTCTTTCTAGCTTGGGAGACATGACAGCTGGTTGGCCCACAAAAGTTCATGAGTTGATGCAGACGTCTGGAAAGGAGTGGGATGTGGAAAAACTCCTTGACTTGTTTTCTAGGGAGAAAGCAGCTGTGGTGAAATCAATTCCTCTATCTACACGGGACACAATAGACATGGTATATTGGTGGCTGCAACATGACTGCATCTTCTCGGTCCGGTTAGCATATTGGTTGGGGAGGTTGGGGTGCGGTGGACTTAGAGAAAGACAGATGTGAGTATCGCATGCCCTGTGGCGCCTTATATGGGGGAAACGCTGGCCTCCAAACCTAGCTCATTTTCTTTGGCGTATTGCTACGGGAAGCTTGGCTACTAGAGGAGACTTGCATGATAGACATGTTACGAATGATGGTGTTTGTCCCATTTGTGCAACACAAGTGGAATCCATTCAACATATGCTTTGTAAATGTTATGGGGTAGATATAGTCAGGCGGTATAGTTGGCTAGGAGATGCTAAACGGCTTGGGGAATCTGGGAATTTGCATGATGATATGGTCGAACTATTCGAGTATTCCATAGAGGCAGAGATGGATGAGGTTGCTGCTGTGTGGTGGACGGTGTGGACATGTAGGAACAATAAAATCTTTAAAGATGAGTCCCCTGCCCCACGGCCAATCTTACAGAGGTATAGGGCGCTGATAGCTGACTATAGAAGGATGGCAGCGTGCGAGGGGGGACATGCTTCGGGAAGAGGGTTGGGCGGAGGGAGGGATGATGTTGGTTGGGGTGGGGGTGGCAAGGTGTGGACCGGTCATGGGTGTTTATACACTCAGACGCATCTGTGTTGGAGGGATCGAAGAGGGGGCTCAGGGCTATCCTTCGGGATGGGGTTGGAAACTTTATGGGAGCTATTCATCAGCACATAGCAGCCAAGTGGGATTCGTTAGTAGAGGAAGCCATAACAGCCAGGATGGGACTTACGCTGGCCAAGGAAAACTGCCATCCGGACATGAAGCTAGTACTATGTTCAGACTCACTCTCTCTGGTGAAGGCGCTGAAGGATTCGGGTGGAAGAAGGGACTACTTGGGTCTCCTTGCTGAAGACATACGCAGTGTGGCTGCCTATTTTAGTCATTTCCATTTCTTTCATGTAAAAAGAGCCCAGAATGCTCTAGCTCATTTTATCTGTCATGATGCTATTGACTCGGGAGGCCATACTATTAGACACAGTACTATGCCGAGTCATTGGTGTGACGTCGCCGAGAGTGACGGTTTCTTTGTACCTTGATTTCCTTTTATAAATGATGATGGGGTTTTCAAAAAAAATTGAATAATGGTTATGATATTGACATTTAGCTACTCATAATTTGAGTTTGAGAAGAATCAGTGTCTAAGCACTCTCTTGTTTTGCCTCAAGTCACTAGTTGCATTATCAGATTCTAAAGCATTGACGAATTCTTGCAACATCATATCACAAGCAATATATGACCTACAACTGTAGTATGTTGTTCCCACCTTTCCTTCAACAATCCTAAAGTGCATCCCTGCCAGTCACATTTGGCATATCTATGACATAAAGGTATGAATGTAGGAGACTCAAGAGCAGATACAATTTTCTAAATTTCATGTTTATTCAAGAAAATCTCACATAATAGCTACTTTTTTAGTGGCAAAGATAGACAGGACTCTGATGAGCATCTATGGGCATCAAATCAATTTTATTATAAAGAGTTATCAGAAGAAAAAAAATTCAGTGTTCTTATGGGAATGTCTAGTGTGAATTCTGAAGGAGTCAATGTGGTTGGTAATACCTATAGACATTATTGGAGAATGCCACCACCAATCCCCTGTCACATGTTATCATCTTTACTTATCTATTTTCTACATAGTTTATAAATGCATATTTATTAAAATAGCATCTTTTGTCCTTTGAATATGAGATTTTTCAAACTATCTAAAACCTTCCTAAGCATGTTAAACTGAAGAACTAAGTATTCTTTCCTATAACCTAACTACTAAAGCAACCTGGCATGGATTCGTTCTTATGGATTGACACATGTTGTTGTATAGAGATGACATATATGTATATGAACAAGTTATCATATGTAACAGGACGTGGCTTGAGATCTAGTTAACACTATCTTGTATAATGTTTTGGGCAGGTGATATGCAATAAAGGTGGCTTTTGGGGACTCATGTGTAAATTTTCGTGACTCTTATGGTTATATGAAATCGGTTTTAATTTTCTATGTTTTATGGTAATCCAGATGTTTAGTTTTATTTTTGAAGTTTGGTTTTGATTAATCTCATTTCTGGCACATCAAGACATCACAATTTTGTTGGTATCAGAGATTTAGGTTCATTGAGTCTACAGGGGCATAGGACTAGGGTTGTGTCTATTGTACTATCCTCCAGTTTATCTTATGGTCACTTCCGCTCATGTTGAATAAGAAGAAAAAGAGTTGAAAAGATGGTTGGAGAATACAAAGAACACATTGTAGAGAGTAGTGTTGCTGCACTCGGAGGTGAAGCAAGGGTTCAGGTGATAGAAGATTGGGCTCCCGAAGTGCCCCAGTTTGACTCATTTGTGCTAGAAAACCCTGTCTTTCGGTCTATGTTTGGGCAGTTTATGACCACGATTACACATATGGCGGACAGAATGCCCATTCGTCAAGCAAGAGTAGGAGTCCCCAATGTTGAATCCTCAAGCACTGGGAAGACCTTCGAGAGGCTGAGACATGTCAGAGATATGGAGTATGTTGGTAAGACAGATCTAGTAGATGCGGATCTTGGTTGATAGTGTTGGAGAAGGCTTTCAAGATTCTTAGCATTCCTGAAGCAAATAAGGTGAAGCACATAGTGTACCTTTTGAAGGGAAGTGATGGACATTGGTGGGCCATTGAGGAAGAGAAAGGACCAAGTGTTGAGATCAGTTGGGAGGACTTTAGATGGGAGTTTGTTAGCAGGTACTTTCCGCGTACCTAACTTGATGATAATATATCCCAATTCAAGAAGATCAGGCAAGGACCATGGATGATCAATGAATATGAGGCAAGATTCATGGAGTTGTTGAGGTTCTATACTCACATGGTGGCGATAGATGAGGAGAAGATGAGACATTTTGAGAAAGGTCTGAATGGTGAGCTGACAACAGTTGTGGCAACGCTTGAGAATCATGAGAAGTTTACAACATTCGTGGAATCTATCATGAGGATTGAATGGCCTGTGGTTGAGAAGAGGGAGAAGAGTGCCAAGAAGAGGCATGCACAGTGCCAAGGGAAGTCATCTGGAGGCTTTAAGAATCCTAGGTTTTTTGCACTGCTAGCTCAGAAGAGGTCTAGTGCACATACTCAATGGTCACCCAGTAAAGGTAGAGGTCACAATTTTCCACCTATAGGAGTACCCAGCACAACATCAGTATCTGTGACAGGGCTGTTGAGGCCATCGTATGAGAAAACAATGTGCTACAAGTGTGGATAGGTCAAGCATACCAAGCAGTTTTATTCCATGAAGGATGATGAGGTGACCCAACAGTCGAGGCAGAGTTAGCTAGACTTGCAGAGACAATAGTACCACAGTGGGGGAGGATGAGTACATGGATAGGCATCGCATTGCTGGTTCTTCAGGTCATGCCAGCAGAGGACAGGGACATCAACAAGTGACAGCTAGATCATATGCCATGAGTTAGCCGGAAGGAGTGGTCAACCCGCAAGTAGTGACAGGTCAGATGGAGTTATTTCATTCTAATTTGTCTTCTTCTTGCTTTATATATGTTTCAATTTATCCGTGTGTGACCCACTCATTTATCACTTGTGAAGTGATCTCTAGTAGTTCTTTTCCTGTTATATGTATACGGGATAGCCTTCATTTAGAAACCCTATTACTTGGTTCTGTAGAATTGTTGTAGGTGTGTCCTTCATGTGTCCTTTCTTTTTTAGGACATAGCATTCAAGTGGATCTCATACTGCTTGACATGCATGGATTTTATGTTATCCTTGGAATGGATACCTTAGAGAAGTATCGTGTAGTTTTGGACTCTAGTGCCAAGGTGGCGACATTTTTGGATGGCAATGAGACGTGGATCTTCCAAGGAGATAGGACGATCCTTCTGACTTGTCTGGTGTCAGTGATGGTGACGGAGAGATGATGAGGCAAGGTTGCAAGGTGTTTTTAGAAGACATGGTGGATAATAAGGTGAGGAGTCCTAGTATATAGGAGGTACCAATTGTCTATGCGTTCAAGGATGTGTTCCCATATGAGTTTCCAGGTGTTCCCCCACCTCGAGAGGTTGATTTTGAGATCAATCTAGTCCCAGGTACCCAGCCAATAGCTCAAACACCATACAGGATGGCGCCAGCTGAGATGACAGAGTTGAAGAAACAATTGCAAGAGTTGCTTGAGAAGGGTTTTATCAGACCAAGTACATCACCATGGGGTGCTCCAGTGCTATTTGTGAAGAAGAAATATAGTTGAACAAGGTGATGATAAAGAACAAGTATCCCTTACCACAGATAGATGACATGTTTAACCAGTTATGAGGATTGTAGTGTTCTCCAAGATAGATCTGAGATTGGGATATCACCAGTTGCAGATCAAGGCAGATAACATACCTAAGTCAGCATTCAGGACTCGGTATGGTCATTACGAGTTTGTTGTTATGCCGTTTGGGCTAACCAATGTACCAATAGCATTTATGGATCTGATGAACAAGGTGTTTAGACCTTATCTAGACCAGTTCATGGTAGTGTTTATAGATGATATATCGATCTACTCTAGAGATAGTCAGTAGCACAAGTAGAATTTGTGTTAGGCATTGACCATGTTGAGATGACATCAGTTGTATGCCAAGTTTAGCAAGCGTGAGTTTTAGCTGAAGGAGGTGTCCTTCCTAGTACATGTGATATCTACTGAAGGTGTTTGTGTGGATCCCAAGAAGGTGGAATCTGTGACAGAGTGGAAGCAACCAAAGACGCCAACAGAAGTGCGTAGTTTTCTGGGTTTGGCAGGGTACCACAGGAGGTTCATCAAGAACTTTAGCTTAGTAGTGTTACCCCTAATGAAGCTGATAAGGAAAGATGTGCCTTTCGTCTAGGATGATAAGTTTCAATGTGCCTTCCAGTTGTTAAAGGAGAAACTGACTAGTGCACCAGTGTTAGTTCTGCCTGAGCAAGGAAAAGGATACATAGTTTTTTGGGATGCATCGAGGAATATTTTGGGTTGTGTGCTGATGCACGATAAGAATGTTATTTCTTTTGCTTCACGACAGCTTAAGAAACATGATGAGAAGTACCCAACCCATGATCTGGAGCTAGCTGCAGTGGTCCATGCCTTGGAGGTCTGGAGGCACTACCTTTATGGTGAGAAGTGTCAGATCTTCACAATTCACAAGAACCTAAAGTACATATTTTCACAAGAGGAACTGAATACAAGGCATCGACACTGGATGGAGCTAATCAAAGACTACAACTACATGATTGATTACCATCCAGGAAAGGTAAATGTTGTGGTAGATGCTTTTTGAGAAGGAAGTCTTCTTTGTCATCTTCTGCATACGAAGCAAAGTTGTGTTCCTTGATGTGCCATAAAAGAGGCATGTTGGTCTCCTTGCAACAGAAGAACGTGAAGCTAGAGGTTTCCTTACTAGATGGGTTGTTGGCATAGCTACAAGTGAATCCCATGTTGAGGCAGCAAATTAGAGAGTCGTAACAAGTTGATCATATGATACAACAGATAAGATTAGAGTTTGGCAGCAAGAAGCGTGATGGCTTCCATGAGGCAGAAGATGGGACAATTTGTTATCACAATAGGGTCATGGTTCCTGGTGTTGACAACTTGAGGAAGATGGTTTTAGAAGAGTCTCACTCTTCAATGTATGTTATGCACTCATGTAGCACCAAGATGTACCATAACCTCAAGGATTTGTAATATTGGTGTCCTATCTTGAAGCGTGATGTGGTTGAGTTTGTATCTAAGTGCATTGTATGTCAGCAAGTTAAGGAGGAACATCAGAAGCATGTAGGAATGTTGCAGTCGTACCTATACTGGAGTGAAAATGGGATCATGTGATGATGGACTTTGTGGTTGGTCTTACTAGTACAACTAAGGGTCATGATTCTATTTGGGTGATTGTTCACAAGTTGACCAAGTCAGTGTATTTCCTTCATGTGAAGACAACAAATACAGTAGAGAAGCTCACTCAGATATATGTTGATGAGATAGTATGTTTGCATGGTGTTATAGCTACCATCGTATCAGATAGAGATCCTCAGTTTACGAGTCACTTCTAGGAGTGTTTGCATGAATCCTTGGGTATGCATTTGAGGCTTAGTACTGTCTTTCACCCATGGACAGATGGTCAGTCTGAGAGGACCATACAGGCTTTGGAAGATCTATTGAGACCTTCTGTCTTGCAGTTTTTGGGTAGATGGAACATCCACCTCAGTTTGATATAGTTTGTTTATAACAATAGTTATCAAAGAAGCATCGACATGGCACCTCATTAAGTGTTGTATGGGAGAGTTGCAGATCTCCATTGTGTTGTTATGAGAGTACCAACTTCTGGGTCCTTAACTTGTGCAGGAGACGAAAGAAAAGATTAAAGTGATTCAATATTAGTTGAAGGCAGCATAGAACAGGAAGAAGTTGTATGTAGACAACTGACATATATTGTTGGAGTTCCAAGTGGAAGACATAGTATATCTCAAGGTTTCTCCTTAGAAGGGTGTTTTGAGGTTTGGGAGGAAGGGTAAGTCGGCTTCTAGGTTTGTGGGACCTTATCCTATGGTGGAACATGTGGGAAAGGTGGCATATAAGTTGGAGATTCCACCTGAGTTGCACATGTTGCATCTAGTGCTTCATGTTATCGTGTTGAGGAAGTGACACCCTGGTACAGAGTTAGTTTTACAGCCCATTAAGGTTGAGTTTGATGAGGATATGTCGTATGTGGAAGGACCCATGTTGATCCTTGATAGAGGAGTGAAGAAGCAGAAGAAGAAGGACATAGTGTAGGTGAAGGTTTGGTGGCATCATTGTGGCATTGAGAAAGCCACGTGGGAGCTCAAGGAAGAGATGCAAAGGAAGTACATGTCTCTTTTTGCTTAGTATTTTGAGGGCAAAATCCTTGTTAATGGTTTATGGCTTGTAAGACCCCTGACCTATGCTTTGGATTAACCTTGTTTGTTTTTCTTAAGTAAGTTCTTAATAATCTTTCTCTAATGCTTTGATATGATCTTAGAGCTCATGGAGATCTTAAATATCCAGTTTGATCTTGTTTGGATGATGTTTGTGCTTTTTGTGCTTGTTTTGGGCTAAACTACAATTACCCATTTGTGAGGGTTATCTTGCAATTTTCCATCCCTAGAGTGTTCCTTCTCTTTACTACAATCATCTAGAGAATAAATAAAGAAGTGGATGCCTTGTTTGAGCCTTAGTTGAGTGGTGGCAGTGGTGATTAGGGTTTCTAGGGTTGGTTTGTCTCAACATATGTGTACCTTGTGGGTTGTCTCGACCTAGGTCGCGACCTAGGGCATGTTTTGTCAGTGTCAAGGTCAAGAAACCATCTCCAGGTGAGATGGTCATGACCTAGATAGTCTTGGGTTGAGATAGTTGTGTTTGGGTGAGATGGTCATGACCTAGATAGTCTTGTGTTTTGACCTAGGGTGTGTGTGGTAACTGTTTGTCTCAACCTAGTCACGTTTAGTGCCTTGTCACAACCATGGATGGTGTTCTTAGTGTGGGTTGCAACCCCGACCATGTAGGTGACCCAAATAGATTGAGACCCAACATGGAGTGTACCCAACATAGAGTGTATCACCATCTCATACATGTGTGTTTTAAGTGATTGCATGTTAGTTTCTTGGGTGGACAAGTATCCCTTTAGATCCCTATCTTGTTGACACCTCATCCCTCACCCTACTTCTCTCCTCCTTTTCTTTATAAACCCTATTCTCTCCATGAAAGAAACTCTTTTAGGCAATCTTCTTCCTCCATTTTTGCTTGGTCATCCTTGGAGCCTTGAGGAGCTAGAAGGGTGATATTTGGAAGTTTTGGTGATTGGATCTCTTGCATGTGGTGATTTTTAGTAATCTTCAACCTTGGTAAGCATGATCCTTTCCTTGATGGAGTTTTTTTATCTCCTATCCCATCTTCTTCTCTTTTCTCAACACTAGACTATGGATCCACCATGATGGTCATCCTTAAGAAGTGAACCCCTTATCATAAGGGTCATAGACCATGTTTTGACAAGGCAAACCCAAGTGTGAGGAAGTTTTCTTCTCTCCTTCTCCTTTCTTCTTTTGGCTCAGCCTAGAGTTTCTTGCCCTCTTTCCTTGAGCCACCTTTGACCAAGGTGTTCTTCTTTTTGGAGGTGACCTTGTGGCCAAAGTGGTGATCTTGGTTGGAGCTTCCTTCCCTCTCTTGGAGCTTGATCTTTGAGCTTGTTTTCTCTTCAAAGTAGGAGGGTGATAGAACTCTTAACCATCTCTATTATTTGCACTTTTCATACATGCATGTTGTTGTTTTATCTCTCTAAAATGTAGCCCTAATATGCTAAAAGATAGTTTAATGCTATAGAACTTATTTGATGGTAGTTAGCTTGCTTGACTTGCTTAGAATCTGAAACTCTAATTCAATGCGCTCGATTCTGGTGATTGTTATGTAATGATAGTTTCCTCCTATCTTTTTTCCTCATGCATCATGTTTTTGTACCTAGGTGTTATGAGGGATTTAGTTCAATTTTAGGTGCTTAAAATGTATTTTTCCTCTCTCTTTCATGAGGCGCTTTCATGGTGATGTCATGGCACATGTGTTAGGGTTTTGAGCCCTTTTTGTGTGATGTTTCTCCCTTGAAGATGGTGGTTTTCCTTGTTGTTCTCTTTAGTTTGGGCCATGTTATGCTCCTATTTCATTTTTGGTTAACCTTGGTTTGATGATGGTTCCTTGCCTTGGGGGAAGTTTGACTGTTAATGGTTTCTATACCTTGTTTTATCTTGTGTTACGACACTTTGATATGTTGGTTTTGAGTCAAGGACACCCTACTCTGTGGTGATCACAACACCTACTCCCAAGTGGGTCGAGACACACCCCTAGTTTTGGTCGTGCTACTCCTTTCCTTCTTGAGGTCGTGACATATTGTTGAGTTCACGACATCATGTGTGTTGGTTACGGTCGAGACACCTTGAAGAGTGGGTGGTCGTGACCCATGTATTGTGGATAGTCGTGACACATGGTTGATGGATAGTCGAGACATATGTATGATGGGCAGTTGAGACACATACGTGAGAACTTAATGAACACATGTATATGAGCCATGTTTAGTGTTGTTTAGGTGGTTGCTTAATCAACCCTAATCATGTTCCCTAACCCTAATATACTCCAACAAACTATGAAGTTATGTACCTAGGGTTTGGTGATGGATATATATCTCTAAAACCCTAATCGGCTATGAATGGGAACTCTCACCCTAGATATGTACAATGTGATATGTTTACTTATCTTCCATGGAGTGGCTATTATTTTATGTTGTTTTCTTTCTCTTGTATATAATCCCTAACCTTGTGGGTGATGAGTATGCCATGGTTTGTGTATGTTGTGGTGATGATTATACGATACATCTTTGTGAATATGCACATTGTTGAGGCAAAATGTGGTGATGTACACACATGGTGTATGTGTTTGGGTCTAATGACCTAGTGATGGCTTACTGCCTGTTGTGAGGTGATAGCCTCCAGTGATATGATTGAGGGAGTAATGCTCCCCAGTGATGTGACATTGGTGATGGCCTTGAGGATGGTAGTGTTACGAGTATCATGTGGTGATAGTGTGACAAGTTCACATCTTATATGTTTTATATCTTTTGAAGTTGTACCATGCCCTTATTCTTATATAATTTGTTATGGTTTTATAGGTTGTAACTTGATTGATGCTAAAAGTCACCCAATTTTCTAACTAATCAAGTAGACCCCTAATCATGTAGGTGCCTTGTGCCATAGATCCTTTCCAGTGTCAGCTTTAATTGCTAGATTGGTGAAGCGAGTATAACTCGGAGCACATATTTTTGAATATGTGGGGGTGAAACTTGAGGTATCTCCTTGCGTCCACAATTATAGGTTGTGTGAGATGGCCATGCATGAGACAATCTCCTTGTGATATGGATGGCCATGCATGAGTCAATCGTTCTTTTAAGAAAGGCCATGTGTGAGCCTGTTCTTCTAGTACCATTACCTATACCAAGGTAGGCTGGGTTTTTATATATGGACGGCCATGCGTAATCCCATCCTTTGGATGACTATATGTCACCTTCTTGGATTTGACTGATGCCTTTGTAGTGTTTTCTCTTGTAATGACCAAGAGGTGTGGAGAGGTCGTGGATTGTATCTCTTCCATAGACCTTATATGGCACCAATTTTGACTTAGCAGTTGTCAGTTGGATTTGGGTGGTACGAATCAAATCCTCAGGCAATAATAAAAGATGTAATACAATTGAGCAGTGTATCTTTCTTAGGGTCAAATATGAATAACATTGGTTGAGCCCTTTTCCTTATCTTTTTACTGATTTCTTGAATTATAAGACGGTAAGAGAAGTCAATTGTTATACAAGTTCTTCATATTCCTTTTTAAAATATAACTTGATATACTTCTTAGTGGTCACTACCTAGTCTTGCTTAATGTGCTTTATCACTAATGTTATCTACTGCTTAGCTTATATGTGATTTTAATAGATGTTGGTGGGTTCTATATCTTGATGGGATGTTTAGTCTCACCCTGTGGGTTTCCACATCTTTTAGGTGGTCGAGCACAAAGAAGTAGAGATCGTGTTGTTGGTGATGAGCAGTAAGAGGACCAGTAGTTGTTGAGAAGTTGGATATGCTGCTTGTGTATAGCAGTAGAGTCCTATGTGTCATCCTTGTACACTCAAGTCCTTGGGGAGGTGTTTGTTGCATGTATCGATACGATGTTTTGGCTTTACATCCATTTTTGTATAGAGATGACATATATGTATATGTATAGTTTATCATGTGTAATAGGATGTGGCTTGAGAGCCAGTGAATGATATCTTGTATAATGTTTTGGGCAGGTGATATGCAATATAGGTGGCTTCTGGGGACTCATGTGCAAAATTTCATGACTCTTATGGTTGTATGAAATCAGTTTTAATTTCTTATTTTTTATGGTAATCTGGATGTTTTGTTTTATTTCCTTAGTTTGGTTTTGAGTAATCTCATTTGTGGCACATTGGGGCATCACGTGAATGAAACTAGAGCACCAAGCTAAAAAACCATTACCACCCTAGTATATCCTTCATGTGAAGAGGTATTGGTACTCTAGGGAAGCTACAATATCATAGGAATAAGAAAAATCTTGATGTACTTATTAGAGTGTGTAAATGCACATATAAATTGTAATAAATGTGTATAGAAGTGTTTAACTATGTATTAGTTGTAATAAATGTAAATATACTTTGTAGAGAAGAAAAGTCTAGAGATATCCTATGTAGAGAGGAATACTCTAGAAACATGCTTTGTAAAACTCGTATATAATGAAAAGATGACAACTTTCTCTTCATGGGACTTGCTTTGAGAGGATTTCACAACTTTGTTGCAACTCATGGCCTCGTTTTTTGCTTCTCTTTCTTTCCAACATGCCCCCAAACTGGAAAAGTTGAATGTCAAATTCACCGTATAAATAATATTGTCCACACACTCCATTTTCATGCCTCCCTCCCTCCCACCTTTTGGGTGGAAGCCCTTCACATGGCTTTCTACCTCCACAATATTCTTCCTTCCAAATTCTTAGCCTTTCATACACCCACATTTTCTCTCTATCTCAAGCATCCAAGTTATGACCACCTTCGTCTCTTCAACTGTGTTTGCTATCCTAATATTAGTGCAATGGCTCCACACAAGTTAGCTCCCTGCTCAACTCAATGCGTCTTTCTTGGTTACTCAACCAACCATCATGGATATCGCTGCTTATAATTAGCCACAAACAAAGTTATCATCTCACGCCATGCCACTTTAGATGAGAACATTTTCCCTTTCATTGATCCTTCCACATACACATATAATTTCCTTGAGCCCGATTTCATGCCTAAACCCATTCTCCACCCACTTGTTACAAACACCAACGCCATCAAATTCCCCAACCACCAATGTTGCAACCCCACCCAACCAAAAACTGTCACCATAAGTACATTCACTATCTCCACCCACACCACAACCCTCCCCTCTTCCATCCAATCCCCCCATACACGATATGAAAACCCACTCCCAACATGAGATTTACAAACCTCACACTCCTATGAACCTTAATATCCAAACCATCCCCTCATTACCATGATATCTCCAATTCCAAAATATCCCACACTTGCTCTTTCTGATCCTAATTCAAATGCAGTTATGCATGATGAGTATCATGCATTATTATATAATAATACATAGAACTTGGTTCCTCGTACTAATGATGTTAATATTATTCAATGCATGTGACATTTCTGTCACAAATTTAGTTCAGATGGTTCTCTGTAATGATATAAAGCATGTTTGGTTGTGAATAGAAAATCTCAATAGGTGGGGGTGGATTGTGATGAAACATTTAGTCTTATTATTATGCCTGCTACCATTCAGACTGTCTTAAGTATTGTGATTTCTCATTCTTGGTCTATTCATTAGCTTGATGTCAAGAATATATTCCTACATGGTGACTTAAATGAGACAGTCTACATGCACCAGCCACTTGGATTTACAGATCCATCCAATCCTCGACATGTCTACCTATTACGTAAGTCACTATATGGTCTGAAACAAGCACCTCATGCATGATATCAATGATTTGTGAATTATATTACACATATGGAATTTTAAAGCAGTACTTGTGATTCATCACTCTACATTTATCGACAAAGTGAAGATACATCTTATTTATTATTATATGTGGATGAAATTCTTTTAACAGCTTCTTCAGATATCCTCCTATGTCGTACCATAGACCCTCTTGCACATGATTTTGCCATGTCAGATCTGGGTACTCTACATCATTTTTTGAGTATTTTTGTTACTCGTGATGTTGATGGTTTGTTTGTGTCTCAACAGAAATATACCCAAGATATTCTGGCACGTGCTTCCATGTCATCATGTAATCCAATTGCTACTCTTGTTGATACCCAGTCCAAGCTTAGTGCCACTTATGGACCATCTGTATCTGATCCTACTTTATATCATTGTTTGGCAAGTGCCTTTCAATATCTTACATTTACTAGGGTAGATATTTCTTATGTTGTCCGACGAGTATGCCTTTTTATGCATGATCGATGTGAGCCCCACTTTCATTCTCTTGAGTGTATTCTATGCTACCTTCAGGGAACCTTGGATCATGGTATGCGTCTCTCTGCTACTGTTATTAATGGTCTTATTGCTTATTCTAATGATGATTGGGGTGGATATCCTGATTCTCGCTGCTCTACTTCTACTTATTGTGTTTTTCTAGGTGATAATCTTGTCTCGTGGTCCTCTAAATGACAGGCTATTGTATCTTGCACTAGCGCTGAATTGGAGTATCGTGGTGTTGTTAATGTTATTGCTAAGTCATGTTCACTGTGTAATCTTCTACTCGAGCTTCACATTCCTTTACGTCATGCCACTATTATTTATTGTGACAATGTTAGTGTAGTTTATTTATCTGGTAACCGGGTTCAACATCAACGCACCAAGTATGTCGATCTTGATATACATTATGTGCGTGAAAAAGTGCTTTGGTCATGTTCGAGTGTTGCGTGTGCCTGCAGAATTTCAATATGCTGATATTTTTACAAAAGGATTGCATCACCTCTTGTTCCAACATTTCTGATCCAGTCTGAGTGTTATTCCTCATCATGCTCTGACTACAGGGGGTGTATAAGAGTGTGTAAATGTACATATAAATTGTAATAAGTGTATATAGAAGTGTGTAATCGTGTATTAATTGTAATAAATGTAAATATACATTGTAGAAAAGAAAAGTCTAGAGATATCCTATATAGACGGGAATACTCTAGAAACATGCTTTGTAAAACTCCTATATAATGAAAAGATGACAAATGTAGATGGTTTCCACCAACACAATATCATCATTTTGAATATATTTGGTGAGCACATCTACTGAGAAGGAAAACAACTAGGTTCCTCAAAGCCAGTATGTGGTGTACCCCAACAACTATAGGATACATTTGTTTCCATCCTTTGGTAGCCCTGACACTAGCAAGTCGATGATCCATCATACATATCCTTGATTAGATCAATATACTAAACTAGGATATCTACTCTCTCCCAAATCCATTAACTTTGATTCTCAATCATGAGTTCTCCATAATCCTCCTTTAGAAAAATAGCTTCTATAGTAGACTCTCCCTAGCATACAATAAAACTGGTTGTTGGACTTGGAGGTCCATGTTAAATATCTCAATCTATATTGCATAATCATCTTTGAAGGCTTAATTATACAACATCATCAACTTAATATTTCTAATGGGTTACTAAAACACAAAGAAAATATTTTATTATGAATGAACAAGATGAATCATCCACATGTAAGATCTCTATTATTAATATGGGTATTTTCCACATACATGGAAAAAAGCCCGCCTTGAGGCTCTTGAGGCTTACGCCTTGAGGCTCTTGAGGCTTACGCCTCAAGGTGAAGTTATCCCATTTGCACCTCAAAACTTACGCCTTGATGTCCTAGACTGAGACTTACGCCTCACATGTCTGAGGCTTGCCTCAAAGCACTGAGGCTTAGATGAGGTGCAAGCCTCGATTCTACATGATAATGTATTATGTTAACCACCAAATTTTCTACTAATAAGATTTCTACAAATACTTTTCTAGAAAATAGTATTCAGAGTTGTTGTAGTTAATTATAATTATTTTACTACTAAAATGTATAATTATCATTCTCTAAGTGACATCTTTCAATCTTCATTGCTAAATCTACCTTTGTTTTCTACTTTCTTATTTACTGTGTCGGTGAATTTCATCTCATTGTTAACTAATTTTGGATCCTTGTTCCTACTAATTCCATTTTCTACCTCCCTTATTTTTTTCATTGTTAATTACACATTTTAATCTAATAGTATAATTACATTCTTCAATGTAATGATGACATGGATGAGACAAAAGTAACTTCAGAACTTTACTTCTTAATGAGATGACAAATTAACTAGCTACATTATCTCCCTACATATAGCAAACAACCAGAGACAAATATATATAAATATGCATTCCTAACCTAATGAGTTATTCATATGTACATGCATTTGAACCATTCTCTTCATTATGGTTGAATAGAAATTCATTACAAAGGATGCAAGGTCTCTTAGTAGCTTGCGCTAGAAAACCTCTAGAACTTCTCTAGTTGACCACTTTGTATTTTAGTTCAGTCAAAGATTCCATGGACTAATGCAAAGGCCCATACAGTAGTGCATATGTTCTCATCCCCGGTTAAGTGGTCATCCAGTCTGGAATTAAGTGGAAGAGGGGTTGCAAGAAGAAGAGCACAAAATTTTTTGTGTCATCTGTCACTGCCTTCAAACTAATTGATGAGATAAATGGAAAACCCCTCATAATTGAATATCGTCAATTCTTATTTTTCCCTAAACTTCAAGACAAGTACACCATCTTTCCTTACATTTGATGCGGCATGAGTTCATTCACATTGGTAATGGCATTTCATGCACCCATGTTTTTTACTGTTGTATGAATGCTAAATAGATACAAGTAGCATTTAATAAGAATTTCCAAATTGAACTTGATGGACTATCATTTTCCCATGCTTAACTAGTGCAACAGTTCAAACAAACCTGGAACGCTAGAAAGAAAACTCATACAGGCAATTTTTTATATCAATAACTAACTAGCAAAAAATTTATAGTAGCAAAGCACAAAAATTGACCAAAGAGTTTGTATTGCCAACAATAGTTAATTCAATGGGTTATGAAATCTAACTTGTTCATCTTTGCATTCCAATAATGTTTTGTTGTGAAAATTGTTTCTACTTCTTGTGTTCTGCATAATTTCATGGAAAAATGTTCCGCACTTATTAGGATCGAATGTTTTTACAGGCAGAATGTTGCAAGTATGTCTATTTTTCTTAAGCAGTGCCTGATCTTCTTCAAAAATATAAGTAGCTACTAGGGATGTTGTGAATGGAAAATCATCTGGGGAGAAAATGGATATTGATTGTCTGAGGAGGAGGATGGTTGAGTAATTTAGTGGGTCAACTTGTTAATTGGTTTAGGCATCAATGTGTACTGGAAATTACAACATGTAGAAGAATTATAGGCTAAATTATAATGTACTTAGAAAGTAACTTTGTGATGTTTGTATATTTTTGAAAGGGTTAAGATGGAAATGCCATCCCCGTGTAATTCAAGTTGTTTCAATACAAATATCAATTTTGAATTTCAGAGCCATTTAAAATTTATGTACATGTTCATATGGTGATTTAACATGATTCACATGATTTTGTTTATTTTTTATTGTATTAAACAAGTTTAGACAATAAAAACTATCATTGTTGTTATTGGAAAATAGTGATTGTGATGTGCATTATCTATGTTGTTGAGTGGTGGTTGTTGTTGTCATATAATTGTATATGTACATATTAGGTGACATCACTTGTTGTTATTATTTATAAAAAGGTGATTGTCATACATGTAAGGGTTAAATTTTGGGGGAGCGTGCAGCCCCCCAAACTGCCTCCACGTGGTAGATGGTGATTGGGTGGTTTTTCTAAAATTATGCAATAGGTAAATAAATTTATTTTGCTTATAACTTTTAAACCGTAATGAATCTTTTAATGAAACAAAGACTGTTGGATTTGTTATAAAAAATGTAATCCAACAACACTAATGTTGACATATTGTTGAGAAAAAAATGTAAAAATAATAAATAGAGGTTAATTGACACCCAAAGATGGTTCGACGCCTAGAAATGGTTCATTGACACCCAAAGTATAAAAATGACGCCCAAGTAAATATTATACATGTTAAATCACATCTAAGGTAATTCACAATAAAAAACAACGTAAGGGTGCTCAAATAGGTTTGTTTGACACCCAAGAATCATTTAATGGCGCCCAAATATGAGTGTACGCATCAAATTGGGTATTAGTTCACACCCAATAACAACTTAATGGCACCCATAAATGGATAATTGACATCCAAAGATGGTTAATAGACGCCCAAAATGGTTCATTGACACCCAGAAGTATAAAGATTACGCCCAAATAAGGTATTAACAATAAAAAAACATAACGACGCCCAAATAGGTTTATTTGACACCCAAGAATAATCGAATGGCGCCCAAATATGGTTGCACGCACTAAATAGGGTATAAGGATACTTCACACCCAATAACAACTTAATAACGCCCAAAAATGACTATTTGACACCCAAAGATGGTTAATTGATGCCCAAAATAGTTCATTGACACACAGAAGTATAAAGATATCGTCCAAATTAGGTATTGATAACCAAAAATAATGTAACGACGTCCAAATAGGTTTGTTTGACACCCAAGAATTGCAACAATTTTTTGGCGCTATTTAGCCTTTTTGGGCGATTATTTAGCCATTTTTGGGCGCTATGACCCCCATAAATGGCTATTGACACCTAAAGATGGTTAATTGTCGTCCAAAATAGTTCATTGATACCCAAAAGATGGCGCCCAAATAAGGTATTGATAACTAAAAATAACGTAACGGCGCTCAAATAGGTTTATTTGACACCAAAGAACTTTAGCAAATTTTGGGTGTTATTTAGCCATTTTTTGGCACTATAGCGTCCATAAATGGTTAATGACACCCAAAGATGGTTAATTGACACCCAAAATGGTTCATTGACACTCAGAAATATAAAGTATATCAACGTTACTCTTGTTTGAATGTATTTTTTATCACAAATTTAATAGTTTTTATTTCGTTCAGAATTCATCACAGTTTAGAAATTATATACAAAACAATTTTCTCTCATCACATCACCTGTTCATATCATTTTTATATTTTTTTTATTAAAAATATATCAATATTAGGTTTGTTGGAATGCATATTTCATAACGAATCCAATGGTTTTTGTTTCGTCAAAAAATTCATCAACGGTCAAAAGTTATAAGTAAAATAAATTTATTTACTCATTACATAACATCCATCTACTCATCCAATTAAAACCTGCCACATCATCACCCCAAATCAATTTCTCCCCCAACAAAACCACCCAACGCCCAACGGCCCGCTGATTCGCTTGACAGGAAGTGCGTGTAAGTCGATCTTTTTTCGTACATGTAATCTCTTAGTTGAAATGACATTCTATGATGTCACCTATTGTGACTTCTTAATAGCCACAAATCAAGAATAGGTGACTTATATCATTTAAGTCTACATAGTGTATGGTTCACACTTGAAAGATGACAATCATTAGATGGGCTATTGTTAAGTACGTAATCTACTAAGTGAAAAGTGACATGCTTGGCTGTCCGGTGGACAGTTTTTTAGTAGTGGGTGGTTCTGACCCTCTGAATCTGCATTTATGGCATCTGCCTACCTGCTTTTGCTCTTAGAATCGTACATCAGTACACAAAGCCTCGCAGTCACAGCACAACCCGTCAATCAGTTATTACACTTCCCAAAGACTCGATTACTCTCCCGTCTCCGCTTTTCAATCTCTACATCTATTACTATTTTATTTCCTGATGGTCCACATTCCGCCTTTACTCAATGGCCATAACATTAATCTTGTAGGTGTAACGTCACTTAATGGCGATAACATTAATCTCGATGGCTTATCTGTTAATCAATGGGATAGGGTTATTCGTATATAATCCCTAGTGGTCACTAGAACAAGACCGAGCAAGTCTGTGTTTTGAGTAAGAAAGAGCTTTGTTAAAGATGAACAAGTCACCGTTGTTGATTGGTGTGATGGTGATGTTGGTTTTGTTTAGCGGAAACATAGGTATGGAGATCTAAACCTGGTTTAGAATATATGGTTACCTTCATGCTATAATGTTCGAACGATAAAAGTGGCAATCACGACTATCAAGTTTCCTTCTAATCTCCACACTTCTTTTAGGGTCAGATGCGGATACACCTTCGTGCACAGAGTCCTTGTACAACAAAGGTGGATGCTTGCATCCAAGATGCCAATTTTTCTGCTCTCAGCGCCCGAATGGAACAGGGATATGCACAACTAGCTTTGAGTGTACTTGCATGTATTCATGCTGACAATTAAGTTGTGTTTGCTGTGAGAAAAGAACAGCCGTCTTATGTTTAGTGAATTTATTTTTGTCATGGAGAGTGTCTGCTAGGTGTTATCTTATTTGAGATTATGTCAAAAGGTTATGTTTTAGTGTTGTCCGTAAGATAACTTTCTTATAGTTACTATTTTATGTTTTGACGTTGGACGAATGCGATAATGCATTATGTTCTTGGCAGAGATTTCTAGGGGATCCAGCACGTTTATATCTATCGTTGACAGCTAACTTACGTTGTTTTGATTTGTGGGCTTGTTTGATAAATTGTAATATAAGACTCCTTGAGGAGCATTTGGAAGCGTCTAGTGCAACTATTAGCATAATTTCTCAAAAGTATTTATATAACCATTCGAATGTATAATATACAAAAATGTTTTGAGGTTTAAATTACTAAATGAGTTCCCACTTTCTATTAAACAAATCCTAGCTCAAAATATTTCATCACATGGCTGGTTGTATGTAAGCATGCTGCTAAATATGGTTTTGTAATGTAAAAATACACAATTGTCATTTGACTACACCCTAAACAGGACCCTAGCTTGCAAAAATATATATGTTGAAGAGTATAAAGTGTATGTTGGAGGTTTCCATCAAGAGTGGTTCATCCAGGTATAAAGAGTTTGCAATTTAGGTGGCAGCCTCAAAAAAATGTGTATGGATAATCATTAATACTCACTATTTTAGCTAATCATTATTACAGACTAGTATAGAGTGTAGAAACATATGGATCTGAAATAATATAATATAAAAATGAATATGTTCATGTGAAACAATAAACCACTGCATTCTTAATTTTTCTTAATCTCATTCAGAGAGACATAACGATCCTTTTTGTGAAACACAATATACATATAGAATATTATCTACTGCAATGTATGATGTGATGCAAAACCATTTTGTGTATAGTGTCATATTGTGTTTGTCAACATAGCTTTTATCAAAAAGCTTAAAAAAGATATCAAAACTACTAGTAGATTATGGTGCAAATGAACTGTAGTTAAGTTGTAGAAAAGCAAGCTAAAAATCCATTGTTCCATTTAGTTGCCCCATATTATTACACAACTAATATGTAGATCTGTCACAACACAGTTCGTTAAGTTTTCCAATACAAATTGTGTTAATTCAATCCGACTGAAAAAATTCTAAATCCAACTAATTTACAACTAGTCTCTAATCAAATAAAATTGCACACCATCATGTAATTTCGTTTCATACAACTTGAATTTGTGAAAAATCAAATATCATTGCTAAAAGTAACTTCATATACATACATATATATATAGATAGATATAGATATAGATATATATACATATACATATATATATAGCCGACAAGGAGTGGCTCAAGTGGTCAAGCACAGTGTCCCCTAACAAAGGGACCCGGGTTCGAATCCCAGTTGCCGCCTTGATTTACCACCCTCCCGGGCGTTCAGCATAAGGAATTTCTATAAATTGTATCTACATACTAATTATCTACTTCTTTGAATGGTAAATTTGTCTCTACTGGAAATTAAGTTTTTAGGTATCGAAGTATTTTGATTATTAATTGAATACATATTTCATTGGAATGGACTCTGAATATATATCTATATCACTATTTAAAAGAATAAAGTCAATAGAGCTAATTACTTTATTCATTCCAATATACCCCACCGAGAATAATGAGGACTGATATGGCATGCACACTGCACTCATTTCTATGTATACATAAATTGAGAATTGGTACGGCCCATGGATCAAGTGGGCAGCAAAACATACCTCATTTGATGGAATGACAGATTGGAGGAGATTCTAAGGATGTGTTTGGTATATGGTAAATTCTAGGGAGGGAAATGGTGGGAAATAATACATGTTGTTTGGTTAGCATGGTGATGGGGAAGGAGAAAAATTTCATGGAGAATCTATAGGGAAATTTAGTATGCTTTCATCCCCATTAAAAAGTATGATGAATCATGAAAATAAAATTTATTTCAAGACTCCACTGGTTATATGACTGTGTAGGCATAAAAAATCCAATATTTTCCTTCACTATATATGGAAATATATTTCCCTCCAAGATTTCCTCTCTAATAATTGTTGTTTTCTCACCAAAACAATCTTTTCTTAAAAGTATTATTTCTCTATCTAACGTTCATTTATGTAAATTTGTTCTTTCTAGAATATATTCTTTTTTTTGACATAACATTTCTCAATAAGAATATTTCCTTCCATTATAAATTTTTTCTATAAAATTACATTTCATTTCAATTGATATTTTTGTTGAAATTCATTTTTTTCTATAGATTTCATTCCTCTAAGTAAAGATCTTTTTCTCTGATATTGTGATTATATTCCTTCATGGCTAAACTTTTTGTATAAAGTTTGATTTCTATCTAAATTATTTTCCTATTAACCAAATTACTTCATTCCGAAAGCACACATGTCTCGCCACAATAGTTTCTATCTAAATAATAGCAACATAAATTTATATAAACATTTATAATGAATTGAATCTATATCATTATGGTTTTATCTGTTAAGAATACTGTGAAGATATTGAAGTTTTGGTTTCTTCCAGGTGAATACTCATCAAACCTTATTTTTCTCTAAGAAAAACTTCCCATTAAATTATTTTTCATCCAAGTAAGTAGTGGTATGGTTTTATATAAATGTTTACGACAAACCAAATCTATGTCTAAATTACGGTAGATTTGGTTTCTCCATGTTAATTCTCACCAATTCCTTTTTCCCTTTAATTATTTATGTCAAAAAAATCTTTAGAGTGTATCTACAATTTAGATAAACATAATTTATACTTTCTTGTGGTATTTTTTATTAAAAAGATATCTCACATCGCCCTCAATACTCATGTAACAAATAAAAAATTAAGTAGTTTTCCATTCAATCTCTTTCCCCAGCACATGTTACCCAACAACTAATTTGTACATGTTACCCAACAACTCATTTTTACAGTTTCTCCTTCCACATACATGTCTTTGTCCCCTTTCCCTTCTCCAAATATTTTTTTCACCACATACTAGACACAGCCTAAAGGTACCATGTTTGACGCAATATATATAGAGACATAAAAAGGTTGGGGGAAATATTGAATTGTGAAATAAGAAGAAATTCAATGTGTATTATCCATACGACATGTAAAATATTATTATTTTGATTGATTTACATTATTTATCCATATATTGTGTTTCTATTTAAACAAAAAATATAGGTATCATATTCGTTTATTTCCATTATGTGAATGTTTTGTACGTCCATATGAATACATGTTTGAATGTTAATTGGCTTATACCCTTTGTGTAGTATACTGCAAGTGCATTTTTATAATTTACTGGTATAGTATTGTTGGTATTGAATAATGCCTTGTTTTTGTTATTTTTTTGTATGTGACTTTTCATGTATATTAGTAATAGTACAAGTGTGTTCAATGTTTCAAGTTAAGATTTTATACAATATCGAAATAATACCCAAAAATGTAATAGTATAAGTATAAGGACTATATTATTTGAAATTAATATTGGCAACACTAATGTCTAAGTTAATTTTCACCATTTTTAATATCATTAACATATTATACTACTCATTTGTGCATCGTTTAGCTAATGTTTACACTCCACCTGTTTTATTACTCTCACTTGTCTTTATCTCCCTCTTTACTTTCTTCAATCCTTCCTTCTCTCTTTCTCTCTCCTCTCTCCTCAACAGATGTCTAATCTACCCTAGTGACTCTCTCTCTCTCTACACACACACAAACAACTGGAGTTGTTGTGATACTTTACATGCACCCTAACACGATGGCCCATAGGAAAGAATTGCATTTAAATGCCAAAAAGATATTATATTGATATATACACATATATACATATATATATGTATATACATGCATACATATTATAATTATATGTGCTCATATAGTCATTTATCAGCCTCAATAATGTGTGATACTTGATCTAAATCATAGGGGTGTGGTTGGGTTCGGACAGTGGATTATTGATCTCAGTTTTTGAGAGTTTATCTTCATTGGAGGTGTGTATATATGGGTGCATGAGCAAGAGATTTTTTATGAATTCATAGCAAAGACTTGATAAAGTTCTTTATGATGCTCAATGTGATTCTCTTCCTTTCCCTGTGATGGAGAAACACCTTGCTCGTGCTAGAAATTTTGATCCTTGTCCCAACTTCTGCTCTTTACTGGGAGATAGTGGTCTAAGAAATTGTATATGTGTCTTCTTTGAGGTATGTTTGGCTTTTACATGAGAATTATAAAAGAATTATTGAACAAGAATGTAAGATTGAAGTATGGGTGATATCACCTTTAAATTCTTTGAGAAGATGTAGAATTTACATAGAGCTCTCAAGATATGGAGCAATGAGGTCTTTGGTGACTTGGCACAAAAGTTGATGGGTTTGGAGGAGGTGTCCCATCAACTACATATTGACTTTGGTAATCTTCCAATTGACATAAATGAGAGGTCTGTGTTGCAGGAAGAACATGAGATAAACACAAGTTTAGACCATTAAGAGTTGTTATGGATATTGAAATCTAGGATTAACTAGAAACACAAAATTTTACTATGTCATATTCATTGATATATAGAAGAATAGAACTTTTAAGAAACTTATTAGAGGGGATGGGTCAGAATTATGCAAAAGTAATGAGATGACTTCAGAGGTTGACACTTTCTATGAAGATTTTCTTGGGACCATGATGTTGAATATTCCCCTTATACAAATCAACATATGGATGTAATTCCAAACATTAATGAGGATAACTTCTTTTTCACACATACATGTAATGAGGTTGAAGTACTAGACAACTTTAGAGATGACAGACAACTATGTTGGATCTGGATGGTTTTCTAATGAAGTTTTACCTCAGTATCTGGGATATTATTAAAGAATGCTTCATGGTTCTTGCTGATTTTTTGTTCAAAGGTAGTTGTTATAGGAACTTGAAGGTTTGAAATTCCATATGATGTTGAAGAAGAAGGATGTAGTTCCACGAGAGACTAATTTTAGACAGATATTTCCAATCATTAGCTCAAGGTTTTGATTCAGAATTTGAAGATGTCACCAATTTCTAGATGATAATGTGATAGAAGAAACATAGGTAACTGACCCTGTTGCAACTATCATCCCCACCTTTGCAAATTTTGGCATATGATCTTGCGTTAACCATTCTGAGGATGATCTTAATCTCATCATGCATTGCCTTCATGATGGAGATGATACTTTTGTTGTTTTCAAACATGACCACATTGTAGTCTTGATAATCAAAAAAGAAGTTAGCTATGTGGAAGTGAATGTTAAGAGCATCTACCAATCTCTTCTCTACTCAGACTTTGATAATGCCTACATGGACAGTCTAGATTTGATGGGTGATCTTTATTCAAATAAAGACTCTGGAAGAAAGGAGATGTTAATCGTAAACATCAATATGTCTACTCTAATGTTCCATTTCTTGCCAATGCTCCATGATAAACCACTAAACATTACTCATTGTCTACACCAAGGAGTGAAAGGTGGTTCTTTACAGTAGCTCATACGTTGAATTCAATTTGATAAAACTCAATAACTCTAGAGAAATCAAGAGAGAAATTGAACATTGAGCAGACACATGGGCCTAAGAGAATAAAGCTTAATCTGTAAACACAAAATGATTACTATGCATCCAAGAAGAGGAAATGGGAGAAACTAGAATTCTACAACAAAAGCCCTCAATAAAGACGACTATTCAATGATTGTGGAATCTATGTCCTCTATTGGGTGTATCCTTTTTTTGCTATTAATGTTCAATTCGAAGAGTGCCAAGATGACAACTACCATCAAGGGTGAGGTGTGTATGTTGTTCATTGTTGCATTTGCATTGGGCAAATGAGGACTAATATTGTCGACCCTTCCAAACCCTCACCTGATCACATCCCTTCTCATAAATTCCCACTCTACAGACAGAGTTGTTGATAGTTTTGGGTTGTAAGCTGGAAAGGGAGGTACAAGTTAGTCAAGTTTAGCATTAGTTTTCTTCTTCTGTTAGTATTTAAATCTTAGAAATATATTGAAAAATTGATGCTCAGAAGTTAGCTGCTTGATTATGAAATAAGAGACAATTAGTAAAATTTTGATCCAGTGTTTAGGATGTTTTAGGTAATCATTAATCGATCTCTTACTCTTGTCCAATTTTTGTATACACTTATTTCTATGAGAAAATGAGTTAGCACTTTAATTTCTCTAAATGTACATGAATGGTCATACCTTTACTCCATTCTTCTGCCAACTGTAAGTTATTTTGAGTCTTTGAAGATGTCATCAAGCATAAAGAGAATCATATCCCTGCTTACTAAATGAAATCATCATCTATACTTCAAGATCTATTCAAAGAAACACATTCCTAGAATAAGCAAAGAGCTACCCTCTCTCCCTTCGAATAAGACCTAAAACCCAAAACCCTCAAAAATCTAAAAAGAGGAATAAATTAAAGCCATTACATAAATATGAGAGTTGTTGTAAAAGAGTGAAATCACCACTTTACTAAAAAATTGAAGAGTAAAACATCCATCCTAAACATACTCAAAAGGTATGCTGGAACATGTGTAAAATTTTCAAATCTTTATATAATGGTATACAAAAGATCAAAGTGGATAGCGGTAGAATAAAAATCATTACTATATTCAATTTTTCAAAATATTATAAAATTCCATCATATCTCCCAAAAGGGTTTACATGTAAGATACATCAAAAGATCTAAGATAGAGGGAATTCTAAACTACGCCAACTTTGTCTCCAAATAAAAACTTGATGAGATAGGTCCATGTTGAGAGCCATTTACACCATATCCTCATCCTAGGCCGGTCCTCCATGCTCCTGCTGCACCACTTTGATACTAGGCCTTTCTCAACACCTTGATCAAACCCTGGGTGGTTGGGAAGACACGCAGTAAAAGAAAGAAGCAAGGTATGTGTCAATAGTAAACAAGGATAAAAGGTAAAGAAATAACATGGAAATAAAGGCTAAGATTTCATCATAAGATGAAGATGGTCAAAAGTATGAGGCATAATCAAGTAGTGCTTGCCATAACAAGAAAAATAATAAAAGGTTTGCGCATGAATAATATTGACTACCTTAACTAAGTAGGGTTGAGGCACCTACCAGACCTCAACCATATAGGTGAGGGAGAGTAACACATTCCACTCATCTATCAAATATTTTATATTGAGGAGAGTAACACATTCCCCTAGGAAAATTTACACATGCCCTATCTATGGGTGGTTGTGCAAAAATACCACCACACTAGTAAAATAGTCTAATAAAATCAACATTCTAAATAACTATGGCAAGAATAAGCATCAAATAGTAGAAACATGGCAGTGGGGTATAAGACCCAAGAAATAAATATCAAAATTGATTTTTTAGGCAAGTATAGCAAAGGAAATAATAAAAGAGAATTAGGGTTCAATCAATGTTTCATTGAGGAATTTAGGGTTTGGATCACAAATTTCCCAACTTAGGGTGTAAGAATGCACATACTTCTCTTACTGATTTCAATTATTCACTTTCACCACTTTAATTGAGTCCAAGGTCCACTTTTCATATTTTCACTGTGTAATCATGTATTAGGGTATATCATATGCACTAATGTAAAGAAAACCCTGGTTTTGGACTTTTTGTACAAAACCTCAATTTAGACTCTGAAAACATCACCATTGATCTTATTAGGTTCTCTTGATTAAGAATACATATAATTTGTCATTTTTGGAGTTATGATGATTAAAGTGTATTTTTGGTGATTTGTATGTATTAAAGTCATTTCTAGGAAACAACTTTTGACAAAACTCAAAACCAAGCCTCAAAAGTACTTTTATTAGAAATATTACATTTTTCTGCTTCCAAAACATATTTTCTTTTAATTTTTGGAAAACCAGAGCAAAAGATATGATTTTTAGAAACTGGACCAATCAGAAAAAAGATACGTCAGAAATTCCATTGCAAGAGAGGAAGAGAGAGAGGGTGGTTGTGTTGAGTTGGCCCAATCATTGTTGGCCAACTTGGATCTAACCCATAGACAATAAGGCAACCCGCTTAAGCATGGAAAGGCGAACAACAGAGCGAGAAATGACTATTTTGCCCCTGGCAGGAAAACCAAAACAAAAAGAAAATGAAGGGCAAGAAAGTCAAAACATATTATGGGATCATCTTCTTCATTTGACCTGGCAAAGAGCTGGTACCCCAGACACAGCTCAAGTAGACAACTCCCAATCTGGTGGGATATATGATCAAACAAAACCAGACTTGAGTCCTTAGATGATTACAACTTATGATTCAAATTAATATGATCATTACATTTTACTTGCACCTTCTTAACATGTATTAAGCCCAAGATTACGTTACATTTATCTTGCTCATCATATCATTAGGGTTTAGTGGTTGATGACATGCTCAACATCATGCATACACTATTAGTATCAATATGTGAGTTACTCTTATTTTGTGCATTAAGTATTCATTTGGGTTCAAACATATGAACTATTCATCAGATGACCATTATATGTTCTTTAGTATATAAACAAGCATGTCAAGTTATAATTATAACTTGTTTGGTCAAAACTAAGGATCCAAGCACACTATCCTCCTATTCATGGATACAGGGTTTTCTAAATTCACATAACTAGATCTCGGTATGGAAAAGGGCTCCATCCCTCATAAAAAGGATTTCATCCTCTAAATCTAACTACCCAACAACAACAACCAATTATTCTCCACCACTTAAAAGTTTTGACCTACCAAGACAAACTTAAACTATAGGTAAAAGGGTAAGTCTACTAAACCATGTATAAGATCCATCACGCTTCCACTGCATACTCTAATAGCTTACAAAACACCAAACTTCAAAGTCTAGGTTGTAGGGTTAGGCTGACCAAACATGTGGTCCTAAGGGACAGAAGGGAACTATATTGGTATCCATCCTCAAAACAAGTCACAACACCTAAAAGACTAGGTCATCACATATGGTTCCTTATCGAACATAGATGTCTAAGGTTACTGTAGCCTAAAAGCATGCTAATTCAGACAATCCATATCAGCTCAGGTCAGGCAGGTATCATATAGATTCGGGATTCCTTATAAACCAAGCTAGTGGTGCGGAGGAAAACTTTTCCAGCCCCTGAACCCTGATCCTTTCTAAACACATTTGCTTTCAACTTCATATCCTAGTAGTTGCCTAAAGGCCAAGCTAAACAACCTCAAGTTACTAGGGTTACTTACCTCTTTTAATTGTAAATATTTTAGGGGTTTATACATCATGATTCTAATGTGAAACTCAAGGGTCCTAAATCAACATTTCATCATCTATAGATCAACTCTATGGAAAACATGTCACTTGAAGAGGAACTATGTACATCAAGGTCTCTAATTAGGAAGACAAAATTGAAATTGTCATATTCTAACTACCATGGGATCTGATACCATGTTGTAAAAGAGTGCAATCACCCCTTTACTAAAAATTTGAAGAATAAAACATCCATCCCAAACATACTTAAAAGGTATGCTGGAACATGTAAAAAATTTTCAAATCTTTATATAATGGTATACAAAGGGACAAAGTGGATAGCAGTGGAATAAAAATCATTACTATATTCAATTTTTCAAAAGATTACTTAGTTCCATCATATCTCCCAAAAGGGTTTTCATGTAAGATACACTAAAGGATGTAAGATAGAGAGAAGTCTAAACTATGCCAACTTTGTCTCCAAACAAAAACATCATGAGATAGGTCCATGTTGAGAGCCATGTACACCATATCCTAATCCTAGGCTGGTCCTCCATGCTCCTGTTGTGCCACTTTGATACATGCCTTGCTCAACACCTTGATCAAACCTTGGGTGGTTGGGAAGACACCTAGCAAAAGAAAGAAGAAAGGTATGTGTCAATAGTGAACAAGGACAAAAGGTAAAGAAACAACATGGAAATAAAGGCTAAGATTTCATTACAAGATGAAGATGGTAATCAAGTAGTGCTTGCCATAACAAGAAAAATAATAACAGGTTTGCATGCATGATTAATATTGACTACCTTAACTAAGTAGGGTTGAGGCACCTACCAGACCTCAACCAAATAGGTGCGGGAGAGTAACACATTCCAATCACCTATCAAATAATTTATATTGGGGAGAGTAACACATTCCCCTAGCCAAATTTACACAAGCCCTATCTATGGGTGGTTGTAAAAAACTATAATTACACTAGTTAAATAGTCTAATAAAATCAATATGCTAAAGAATTATGGCAAGCATAAGCATCAAATAGTTGAAACATGGAAGTGGGGTATAAGACCCAAGAAATAAATATCAAAACTGATTTTTGAGGCAAATATAGGAAAGGAAATAATAAAAGAGAATTAGGGTTCAATCAATTCCTCATTGAGGAATTTAGGGTTTGGATCACAAATTTCCCAACTTAGGGTGTAAGAATTCACATACCTCTCTTACTAATTTCATTTATTCAGTTTCACCACTTTAATTGAGTCCAAGGTCCACTTTCCCTATTTTCAATGTATAATCATGTATTAGGGTATATCATATGCATTAATGTAAAGAAAACCCTAGTTTTGGAATTTTTGTACAAAACCTTAGTTTAGACTCTAAAAACATCACCATTGATCTTATCAAGTTCTTCTGATTAAGAAAACATATAATTTTGTCTATTTTGGAGTTATGATGATTAAAGTGTATTTTTGGAGATTTTTATGTATTAAATTCATTTCTAGAAAACACCATTCGACAAAAATCAAAACCAAGCCTCGAAAGTATTTTTATTAGAAGGCTTACATTTTCTAATTCCAAAACATATTTTCTTTTAATTTTTGGACAACTAGAGCAAAAGATATGATTTTTAGAATTTGTACCAATCAGAAAAAGACACGTCAAAAATTCCATTGTGAGAGAGGAAGAGAGAGAGGGAGGTCACACTGAGTTGGCCCAATCATTGCTGGCTAAGTCAGATTGAACTCACAGAAAACAAGGTGACCGGCTTTAGTGTGGAAAGAAGAACATCAAAGCGAGAAATTATTATTTTTCCCCTAGCGGGAAAACCAAACAAAAAGAAAACGAATGGCAAGGAAGGAAAAACATACTAGGAGATCATCTTCTTTGATTGACCTGGCGAAGAGCGGGTACCTCAAATGCAACTAAAATAAACAACTCCCAATCTGGTGGGATATACGATCAAACAAAACTAGACCCGAGTCCTCTAACTCCTAACGAACTCAATGACCCCTTCTTAGCACTCTGTGATGGTCAGAAGAGAGTAACCAGGCTTCCGCCATGACTACAGCAAGGAGAGGCAAACCAAAACTAGGATTTTGAGACATTCAACAAATCCCAACACTCGTGGAAGCTTTGTTAACATAAAATAAAGACGAACATCACAAAATAGAGAGAAACAGTAGAAGACGATGTTAGACGGAGTTCGGGAATGTGGTGGGGTTGGATTTCCTGGTGCTCTGAGCGGTGATTCTAGCCACCGATTTTCTGAGGATGATCGTGGGGGTTTTCTTTAGGAGTCTGAAGGTCCTTGAGAGGATTGGAGAAGGAGTCAAAGCTAAATTAGAGGAAAGATAGGGGCTTCATGCGACGGCTCATGGAACTGAACCATGATGCCATGAACCCTAGTATATATAGGGTTTGTGGATTTGGGAAGAGTTGAGGAAGGTGAGGGAGAAGAATCAAATGGAAAGGAAAGTAGCACGAGTGATTTGGAGGAGGGAGTCGGGTACCTATTTCATTGAGAAACTAGGTGAGCGGAGGTAGAGGAGAAAATTAGAACCGCACAATCCAAATATGAACAACTGTGATTAGACTCGATACAAAGCACTCGTGACAAATCAAAATCTTATTGACTTTAGGAAATCAGAATTCTAAAATTTAATTGTTTCTCCTTTCTCTTTCCTCAAATGAGGGTGAAAACAAACTACAAATTAAATGAAATTTGACACCCAACCTATCTCGAACATGACTAATATGAAATGCAATTAGATTTGACTTTTGAGAACTTTTGATGTGTTAAATAAACTAAATCTTTTTTTCTCTTTCTTCCATCAGTAATGGTTATAAGATTCTCCAAATTTGATGAAAATTCACCCACAAGTCACATTAAGTGCCTTGGATACGAATTTTCCATCAATTTTACATATTCAACTTATTTATACATTTATTTAATATATTCTACACACTTTCTCTCTCCTAACTGAAGAACTTGGAAAATCCCCCTCCGAGGGGGAGGTATGGGATGCACTGCGATCCATGGCACCTCTGAAGGCACTAGGACCCGATGGTATTGGAGCAGCCTTCCTTCAGGCATACTGGGCTCTCTTGAAGCCCCAAATTATGCAATTCATTAGAGACTCCTTTGAAGGTCACCCTATGGAACAAGCAACAGCCAACTCTACCCTGGTTCTCATACCCAAGAGACCCTCACCTGAGCGTTGCTCTCACTTATGCCCGATCTCGCTAAACAATGTCAGCACCAAGCTCCTTTCTAAGGTGATCGCCAGCAGACTCAAATACCATCTCAAAGACTGGATTTCCCCTTACCAATCAAGCTTTGTTCCAGGGTGCAAGATAGGGGACAACATCACACTTGTGCAAGAGATAGTACACTCCATAGAATCCAAAGCAAACTGCAAATACACAATAGCCATGAAGCTTGACTTGGTGAAAGCCTTTGACAAGATGAGTTGGGTTTTCATAGAAGACACCCTACGTAGAAAATCCATCCCAGAGAACATCATCTCTATCATTCAACAAATCATTTCATCAGGCGAGACCTCAGTCCTGTGGAATTGTGAAGCAATAGGATCCTTTAAACCTTCCTGTGGTGTCAAGCATGGTGATCCCCGTCCTCTGTGTGGAGAGGTTGAGTCAGTACATCGAGGCCGAAATCAGTAGGGGCAACTGGCAGTCCATCTACTTGACTAGACAGAAGCCTCCCATCTCGCATGTGAGCTTCACTGACGACATCTTGTTATTCGGCAAAGCATCCATCCAGCAAGCTCGAGCTATTTAGAAGTGTCTTAAGACCTTTGGACAAGCATTAGGCCAGCTCCTCTCGGAAGAAAAATCTACGATTTTCTTTTCAACAAACACTTCACAGGCATCAAGGAACAGGATCACGAGAAGACTGAAGCTGTGAGAAACACAAGATCTGGGAAGACACCTGGGCATGCCGATCATCCACAAAAGGAAGGGCAAGCAGCACTACCAACACCTGATCAAGAAGATGCAAACACAAGTTGGGCTCTGGCATAACCGTTTCCTCTCCCTAGCAGGGCGCCTTACCTTAGTTAAATCGGTCCTCTTGTCCCTCCCGTGCTACACCATGCAAATGACCCAGCTACCTGTATCAGTCTGTGATAGAATGGATCATATTACTCACATATTCATCTGGCAGGGCTCGCAACCACAGAGAAAAATGAGCCTGGTGGCCTGGAAACATATCACTAAACCAAGATCCATGGGAGGTCTTGGAATCCGTCAAACCAAGGAGTTCAACAAAGCATTGCTGATTAAACTAGCCTGGCAATACTTACAAGTCAGACGAGTACCATGGACAGCCCTCATGAAGGCAAAATATGCCTCACAATGATAGAATAATATGTCAGGTTCACATACATGGCACAGCATCAAAGGCCACTTCCCGGTCATACATTCCAACTCTAAATGGTCGATAATCTCAAGTGAGGATGTTAATGCTTGGACAGATGAATAGGTGGGAGATGGTCAGCTCCCCCAAATCCAATCTAATAGACCTATCCCAGAGGACTTATGCGATCTCAAGGTGGCGAGCATGGTTAGTAACCAAGGCACTTGGGACACATACTTCATTGCAGCCTGGTTCCAGGAAACGACAGCCCAAACCATCCTCTCCATGCCGCCTCCTCAATGGAGATAGGGGAGGGACAACAGATACTGGATTCATATGTAGGATGGTGAACTAACGGTTGTGTCGGCTTACAAAGTGCTTACCAATTCTTTGCAAGAAATAGAAGAAAGTTACTACAAGGAAATATGGGCTCTGTAAGTTCCCCACAGGATTAAGACCCATATATGGCTAGTTCATTGGGGTAGTCTCTTCACAAACTCACTTAGATTCACAAAACATATGTCGGATTCCAACACCTGTTTGAGATGCCCATCTACTGAAGAATCAGTGCTCCATGCTCTCTGGGACTACAAAATTGTGAGGAAAACGTGGACGCAGCTGCTTCCTCCCCTATCAACTACATTCTTCTCCACCACATCCACCAAGGATTGGATTGCTTATAATCTCAAGACAACTAGTAATACGGATGGATGGAACATTCTCTTCACTGTCACCTACTGGAAGATCTGGAAAAATCAAAATGAGTTCATCTTCAACAACTCGAGTAAACCCCCTGCTGTCCTCGGCACTTTGTGCCAAGCTGAAGCTAAATCAATCACAGACGCATTCACGGCCTCTGAAGGCAACAAGAATAGCTACAAAAAGACTCCATCACCTCCAATAGAGATCAATACGAGTACAAGGGTGGTCCAGGTAGACGTGGTAGTTGACTCCAATGCGAACAGATTGGCTACCCGCCTAATCACACGAAGCAGCAAAGGTGAATGGCAAGTGGGCGCTGTCGAGATTTTGGAGGGTTGTGACCCAATCAGGGGCGAGCTCCTCACTCTACTCAAGGGGGTCAGGCATGCGAAGGAAAACAACCTGGATGACTGCATCATTCTCAGTGATTCTAAGCTTGCAGTTGACTGGACCAAGAACTAGTCACCGACACCCCCCAAGTACTGGGGTCTGGTACAAGCCATTAAAGATGAATTCTTAGAGAACCTATCCAAGGTTGTCTATCATGTATGAAGGAACCTCAACAACCTTGCTGACCTACTAGGTAAACACTGCCTAAAGCAGCCGGTGAGAAACCACTCATTCAGATCATGCCCTTAGTTCCTAACTACGCAATATGCCGAGGACATGGTCTCCTTTTCTATTCATTTCCCTGTTATTCCCGAATACATGTCTATGATGTAAGCAGACAGTAGTCTGCTAGTACCAAAAAAAATAACGATCTAGGGTGGTGGTCTGTAGGATATGAAATCACTACTTTAAAGAAAATTGGCTTGGACTATAGGGACCATTTTCCTGCTAAAAGGAGCTATTTTGAATGACCCAAAGAAGTAGAAGTAGATCTACTAGCCTTCACCTTACCACGCACCATTCCATCACCCTACAAATATAGGATGGGAGTGAAAGATACATTAGAAAGGGAAATGTATTCTAAGACATAGAGTGGATTTGAATGTTGATACCACACAACAACTAAGGAAAGCCAGAGCAACCAAATTACTGCACTTTGAACTCTTAATTATGTCCATAGGGAGGATAGTCATGCCAAAAATTTCATCATGTGGTGTTCATAGGAGACTGGAATAAGAGTATTATCATTTATATTTCTTAACTGTGACATGTTATGAATTTTAACCTTTTTGGATCTACACCTTTATTCTAATGCTAGCTTGAGGACAATCTAGATGCTAAGTTTGGGGATTGATAGCATATTATTTTATAGATGTTTTATGCCTCTTTTAACCTTGATTTCATCCTGAATTATGCTCACGATACTCATAGTCTATCTATATATGCTAATTATAATAAGTACTTATTTTAATTAGTAACTCTTTGATATGTAGGAGATTCAACATTTTTGGAGCTAAGGTAACAGTGAACTCAATGGATGCATATAAAAACATGAAATCAAGTAATTTTTTCATCAAAATGGGCCTTTGATATGAAGATGTTGAGGAAAACACGTTGAGTTGTATCTATCAAATCTAGATAGCTATGTATTCTAGCGTTCTGGCATAGGTCCATAGGTTATCTATCAATCATATATCTCGATGACTTGTATATCAAGTTTGATCTCTACATTAGTTGAGAGAATCAATCAAAGCAAACACCTATCTAGTATAAACCTTATTAGTTAGTCTCAACGTCAACAAGAAGTCATCAACCATAGAGAAAAACAAGCCTCAACACTGAACAAGACTTGATACTCATCTGACCTCAATGTATCACATATCCAGCACCAACCACCTGAGCTTTGATAGGACATATCAAATCTCTTAATTGATCAGTACCTTGACCAAACACATATACTGAAGGAGTGTAATCGAGCACAGACTATTGCGCCTCAACTTCAATAGCCAAAAGTGGGCCCACTATCATGTGGACCAATGAAGACACTTCAGTGGTGCCTCTCACAACGTCTCAACCCTATAAATAACCCCCTAGCCCTCATTCCAAAGGCATATCATATTTTGGGGCACAAATCAATTTGATGTTTCTCTAAATTAGAGACTAGAGCAACAGCTATAAAGGTCATATATCGGTCTAATGATCCACTGACTCTTGGAGTGTTACGAAGATTGATCGAGGTGATGAATTGGGAGAGGATGATCAATGAAGGAATTATTTCTCGTCCCCGTAGACCATGAGCATGTCAATCAAAGAGACATTGGAGAGAGGTTTTTTCCAAATAGTGGTTTGATCTAAAATTATCTACCATGTATTTGATACCTCTTTCATTTTTTTGTTTCATTTTAGTTAATTATATATTTCCACATGGCCATATCAAATTTTAACCTAAATATTATTAGCATGAGTGTGTAGTCTCCTTAAAATTGGGTTGGGAGTACCCATCTAAACCTTCCAACCATGTGAAAGATCCATTTTTCATTCAATATATTCTTGCAAGTTTAGTTTCTCTACTCTTGTTTTAATGTTTTGTTTGTATGATTAGATACCTTCTTGTGATGTATTATCTAAATAATATCAAAGGAAGGATTTCAGTTAGATTTAGAGTTTGGAATAGTTTGAATCCATAAAAGTAGGGATATAATAAAGCTATGGTCATATGGTTATGATTTTTTGAGTTGATTTGAATGCCATCTTGGGGATAGACATCCTCTGACCTCATCTACCATCATCTTGAGAGAGAGAGAGAGTAATTAGATAGTTATGATCACTACTTGCATAAAAATGTGTAAAAAATATGAAATGGAAATGGTCGTTCACATGATTGGCAAGTAGGCTTGATTGGTGAAAAGTAATCCATATTTTCCCACCATCATACTCCCAAAAAGAGTTACCAACATTTAGTTTAGTTTGATAATTTAGTTTTTCCTTCTTCTTTTTTTGTTTGTTTTGTTTTGTTTCTTCTAGGAGTCAACACTGTAATCATCATCATCATCATCTAATCTTCAATCCCAACCATGTCGTATGTCATCTGCATAGATCCTTCTTTTCCAATTAGCTCTATTGGGTCATACTTTGATCAAGATGTAGACATTCAAAATCTCTCTTTATAAGCTCTTCCCATGTAAATTTAGTCATGACTCTTATTCTTTTAATTGTGCTTGACTAGATAGCATCAATCCTTATAGGTGTGTTAGTTGGTATGTATTGCACATATCCATACCATCTCAAACAGTCCTCACAAAATTTGTCCTCAATTTTCTCCACCCCATCTTTGTTCCTGATATAGTCATTTCTCAAGTGATCTTTTCTTATCTTCCCACATGTCCATCTCAACATATGCATTTTGGTCACACTCATCATGTTGAGATCTTATTTCTTCAATGCCCAACATTTTCTCCCATAGAGAATTACTAGACATATACTTGTTCTATGAAACTTACATTTTAAAATGAGAGGGATCTTCCATTTACATAATATTGTAGTTTCACTCCTACATTTCATGCATCCCACGGTCATCATATGACAAACATCATCTTGAACATTTCCACATATTTGAATAATAGAACCCAAGTAACAAAGTTATCACATTTTGGTACATCCACTCTATCCATCTTGGCCATACCATTCCCAATTCTAGATTGGCTAAAATTGCAATTCATACACATAGTATCATCAATCCATTTTATTATAACACATCTCTCCAAAGTTCAACTTTATCTTTTAATATTTCTTTACTTTCATCAATCAACACAATATCATCAAAAAATAACATGCATCGAGTAATATCATCTTGAGCATACTTTGTCAAGTGATATATAACAATGACAAATAGATATTGGCTCGGTGTTGATTCTTGATGTACCCCAACTGTGATAAGAATACTAAACACAATTTTTAGTCAGACTTAAAAAAGCTAAGACTTTTTTGATGTTCTTGCCACCCTTATCTATGTGTTTGACCCTAATTACAACAATAGACCATGTATATTGTTCTGGGTGTCTCTTGGGTTCAAGTATAAATATTAATATTGATCCACTTAGACTAAGAAAACATGCTTGCACATTTGACCAATGCTTTGAGTCGGTCAAAATTGTTTTATACATTGTAGTCCAGACACGATATGCATGATAATGTTCAAGATCCCAGATGTAGCACATCGTGTGTGTAGAGGTCAAGTTTTCTAGTAGATTTAGAGACTGAGCATAACGTACATCTCTTGTGACATGTTGTGTGTGAGAATGAGAGAATTGAATTGTGTGTTCAGAAGTATGCACATCATGCACATATGAGTGGAAGATGTGCTTCTATGTCGAAAGGTCTTCTCTTATTTTTTCAGAATTTCCTTCGTTAATGTCTCAGGTGGCATTGGTTATAAATGAATTGAGATTAGTGATATATACATTAAAATACCTTTGACAAGTCTAAATGATGCTAAAAAATTAATTACTCTATTTATGCAATTGCAAGCTTAAAATGTAGCCAAATCATGAAATTTGTATCATTTAATGAATTAAATTAGGGATCAAATAGTAATATGAACTACATTAATCAAATCCCCCCAAGCTTAAGTTAATGTGTGTCCCCGAGCAATTAGAAACAAAATAAGATTCAAAAATTATAGCATGCATCATAATATGAAATTGAAATAATATCAATTGAAATTTTTGGTGGGTTCAATGGATTTTTGACATAAAGGATAGGTCCTATTACAAAAGATGAGCCTATTTTCAAATGTGATAAATAGATAAGTCCATCTCCATGTCCTCAAGTATCCTCTCTATATAAGATTCACCCCCAAGAAAAAACCCAAAGACTCACTCCCACCTAGGTACTCCTCATCTAAGTATAATTATGCATCTCAGTATTTATATAAAAGAATTGCATTGTGTTACATTAGTGTGCATTGGAATTCTTTTTTCAATTAAGCTCATGGTACCCAACCTTCAAACCCAGATATGTATATTAAACCAAACTGTCATACCAAGTGGGTTCATTTACATATTTTATGGGTTTTAAATATTTGGATTTTTAATTTAGTTTTGACAAAGCACTAACCATCTCGACCAGGTTTGTGTTTTAAGCTAAGTTAGCATGATAATTAGGAAATGTATAATATCTTCAAAATGAAGTGAAAATAGATAGTGGTTAATGCTGAAGATGAGTTTCCCTAAGTGGTATATCCCTCTTTTGGTTATGTAAGGAAATACTCTAGATTGTTTGACTCAAGATGATAATGGGGAGTGTTGACTCTTTATATTAAGAGAAAGTGTTCAGCAATAAATCTATATGTCCATCTTATAAATAAATATGGGATACCTAGCCGGTTAGATCCTTAGTTTGTTACCAAGATGTGTTAGGTTCAAGCCACACTGATGATATGAATAGAATTAACAAAAAAAAGTCTTCCATCTTACATGATAAATTTTTGAAAAAAAAATCAACTTCCATGCATTTTGGCTACAAACACATTGCAATTACATAGAAAAACAACAAAGATAAACTTGGTTATAGTAAATGAAAAACAATAAACAAATACGGTGACAAAGTTAAACTTGATGCATACATGATACATGAAGAAAAGATGCTACATGAACATGGAAGGTAGGTAGGAATGTGACAAAAGAAGATGCAATAGACTGAGAAGAAAGTCCAGTTGTCACCCACTCCAAGCTTGTTTGAAATGGTGTCCACACTACAACAATAACCTTGTGCAAGGCACATGTTACAACCCCAATTTTTGGGTTCATTTGGTGAGAAATGTAATTTCTTATATTAAAGATATTTGAACAAATAATGATATATTTTGTTTTGAATAAATGGATTTTGTTCACAATAGCCTTGATGGTTGTTTTGTGGGCTTTATTGGCTATTGGGCCCAATAACAAGGAAAGGATAAAAGAAACTCCATTAATTGAGTAAATAAGAAGATGGAGAAAAGAAAGGTGTAGAAACCTCTAGAAGGCAAGAGAATGTAATCCAAAGGTGGATTTCGTGCCTCTTAGGTTCCTTGGGTCCCAAGGAGTCCAGAATTGCAAAGATAAAGCAATAAGAAAAGAAAAGATCAATTAAGTATTTCTTTATTAAGAAAGAAATTGAAAACAATGATAAAATGTGGAAAATAAGTGGAAAGAGGGGTATTTGAGTTATCCTTAGTGGAATTTCGTATCCCAAGGATTCCTAATGTTAAATGGAATGGCAATGAGGAAAATAAAAAGAAAGATAAAGAGAAATCCTCAAAAACAGATATTTTAATAAGAAATATACATGATAATGAAGAATGATGCATTTAGATGCATCTAGAAGGATAATGAGTATCCAATAAAAAGGATTTCGAAATAATAGAGTTTCTTGGGATCCAAGGAGTCCCAATAAAGAGGAAAGAAAGAGAAAATACCAAAATTGCAAAATAAAAGGGTAATGGGAATACATAATTAATGGAAATATGTGGTTTTATTAAGAAGGAGTATTTACTACTTGAGGAGAATATAATTTCGAGGCCAATGAATTAAAAGACAAGAATAAAGATAATAAGGGAGAGGAATTTCGAATTCCTAAATATCCATGCAATAAGAAATATCAAGGAAATAGGAGTTAATGAAGAGAGAAAGAGATGGTTGCTTCACAACCAAGGAAAGTATGTTTCCTTTCGAGCTTAGGACTTGAGTCCTCATGGAGGCACCCCTTAGGGCTTCGTACTCTCCCCTATATAAGGGGTAGAGCCTTGGTTCGAAGGGGAGAGAGAACCCCAAGTTCTTCTACCTTCCTCTTCTTCCACGTTTCCGTCCAAACCCTAAACTTAGAGAAGCTCTGTCTTAGGAGCAGCAGGGAGTCGTGGAGGGGGTTATTATGGGGCATGATGCTCCCACTTTGACCTAAGGGAACTCTGCCACCGTCTTCTTTCTCTAACCCTTGTGCAATACCTGTAACAAGTCAAAGACCTAGTTGTAGAACGGCGGCTTGGCACTCATGGAACGGGCCAACTTGTCCATGGTTTTGAGTTCAGTTGAGAGAGGCGGGGGGTGGCGGAGTCAGGGAGAAAGTTCCCACCCAGGATCGAGCTTCGGAGTGGCCGGAGGCACCCCGCGGAGCCTGTAGGTTGGTGGCAACCTGCAAATCGTGAGGTTGAAGGAGATCCAGCCCCGTTTGAGGATTCTACCCTCTGAGACACAAAGGAGCTGGTGGCCGAGCCGGGGGTATAATAGTAACTTGCTTATAAACTCAAACGTGGACAATGTTGCATGGAAACAGCCACGTGGCGCTCCCTGATCGGTCCAAAGTAAGTGAACTTTACAAAATTCATAGTTAATTATTCGTATCTCGGAATGGCATGCATAAAATATGAAAGTTGCTCAGAAAAATAAGGGGAATTCATTAAAAATATAATTGAAGCTTAATTCCTCTTGAAATTCGAAATGTAATGGAAGATGTCAACCTTAATGTATTAATGTTTAAATAACCCTTTTTTGAGATGAATAGTATATTTATAAGGGTTTAATGGATGATTAGAGTTGATAATAACCAGTTAATCATAAAGAGATACATTAAGATCAAAAAAGATGAACTTTGCATGTAATCCATTTAATTTAGAGTTTATGTGCATAAATAGGCTTTAATGGGCCTTGAAACCGTAATGTTGGTAATTAGGACTACTAATGGCTTTAATTATTTGATTTCATGTATAGAACTGAGTTTTCATGGTGATAAGCTATTTTGAGCATTAAAGTTCCTAATTTATGGATAAAAACCCTAAATGTAGTAATTAGGGTTTTCTCATGAATAAAAGGTAGAATTATGGCAAATCGAGTTCGTATGTGATTAAACCATAATGAACTTTGAATTGATGATAGATGCGCATAATGATCTTGTCAGGAATTAAAAGGATAAAAATAGTAGCTTTAATGTAAAAGAAGCTTAATGAAATTAATTAATGGTTAATGGTAATGGCATAAAATTAGGGTTTAATATGGTAGAAGATGAAGGGAAATCCTAAATTGCAAAACGAAACCCTAAAATGGATACAGAAACCCTAGAAAGTGAATACAAGTCAATAAAGTAGATTCTTGATAAAGTGTGTAATAAATAGAGTCCATATTCTTTTCAGGAATTATGTGATTGTTGAACTGCTTACTTGGATTGCTTTCTTGGTTGGATTTGCTTAATGATTGTGAAATCATCAAATCAGGTATGTGGCTACGCTTATGATTATCCCGACTAGTTTTCCGAGGATTTTATGGATGTTTCCCTCATGGCTTGAAATAACTGTTGGATGCTTTTATTTCATGCAACTATAGAGTGACTATGACTATCACTATGAATATACATGTATAACTGGCTTTGATCCGGGTCCACCCCTGTGGCTATGCAAAGGCTAAAAAGGATAACCTAGAGCAAGGTCTAGGCTATCATGAGTTAGAAACTGGGCTACACATGTGTAGTGGCATGGGACTCTTAGCATGCCATGAGTTAAGGAGTGGGCTACCTACGGGTAGTGCCATGTGACTCAGCCCTAGAAACTATCTCACCTGTTAGGTGAGATCATGAGGGGTATAATGGGGATCTACCATAAGGAAGGTAGTATCTAGGTCCACTGCAGGGACAGCACAGGGGATAGGGTATACTTGGATCGCGTAGTTATATTTAAAACGTAAAATTGTTTGTTAAATTACAATTGGTTGCAATACATTGTTATCCTAGTTGCACGGTTATTGTTTCCCCCACATACTAGCTTCGGCTGACCGACATTTTGTTTGTCAGCATTTTAGGTACAAGCCAAAAGGACAAACAGTAAATCATCATATTGTGAAATACATGAAGTAATATACAAGGAGGATTAGTTAGAGTAGAGTCCATAAGTGGATAGAAGTTTAGAGATCCAAGTTTTCAAAAAAGGTATGCAAAAGTTTATCTTTCTTACAGCTTTCCAGTTTAGTCTATTAAAATTTAATAATTGTTCTTGGTTAAATGTCGAACCTTTGATCCAGAAATTATGGGTACGGCTTCGACCTCTCGGTCTCCCTTAATTGGGGGTTACCGGAAGGTGGGGTCGTAACAGCACAACTAGATGCTCATTTTGGGGTGTCAGGGTCAAGGATTGGCCACATGGGTGAGCTATATGCATCTTGGTCTCTTGGGGTAGTGTTCTTTCATGAGATGATTGTTGTAGGGAGACACATGTAGCACTAGATATGGTAGATGTCATGTCTTCTTTTAGAGCGTATGGTCATCATCACACTGCAAAAGTACATCATGAATGCTAGCGGCACATTGTGCTTTATATAATAGATTGTCTAGTCAGAAGAGTCATAGCTACACATCATGTTAAATAACTAACATGATATGTTCATCTTTAGTAATTTGAGGAATTTCTAGAGGGTGTGGCATGCACCTGAAATGGCACATCATGCTCTAAAGTAAGTGGTTTTGCTAGAAATATATAGATATTTATATGTGATGTTTGCTCAAAGAGTGCATCGTGCACTCTTATCAATCCTAATCAAGCTTTTTCCTAGATATAGGCATGTCATGTATGTTGTAATGCATATCATGCTTATAAATCAATTTTTCCAAGTATTTGGACATTTCCCTCCAACAACCTCTTTTGTAAATCAGATATCAATATTGTTTAGGACTTTCCAATTGAATTAGATATGTATAGTCCTACAATGCAAGTGACTATAAATAAACTGATGATAAACATGGATAAAAATATGGGTTACCTCCCATGAATGCTTGGATTTATTGTCCCTTACATAGACTTATTTCCAAAGGGGCTTATCAACAAGGGGCAAGCAAGTAGAATTCATGTGCATATTTTAGGAGCTTGTATCTATAGTAAACCTTCAAACTATGTCCATTTACCTTGAATGTTTTACCTTTATTTTTAAGGAGTTCAATCACACCATAAGGAAAAATCTCTTAACTTGAAACGAACCTAACAATCTAGATATCAAATTCCTTGGAGATAATCTCAAGCGAGAGTTGTAAAGCAACACAGGTTGACCCGGTTTGAAGGTCCTACTTATGATTTTACTATCATGTCATTTATTGATCCTCTTATTAGATATTTTGGAACTTTCACAAGCATCATGTTGAATCTTGTCCACTTCACCCAATTGGAGCAATATCGCCCCTTTAGTACCATTCATGTCAATATGACTTTTTGTATGGCCCAATATACTTCATATTCAGATTCAACAGGTTATTCACAACCCTTCCCATAAAGTACACTACATTTGGACATACCTTTCACAATCTAAAATACAGTTCAGTATGCCCAAAGAGTATCACAAGGAGTGTGGATCAATCCTTCCTAGAAGTAGATGTGATTTTCTATATAATTTTCATGATTACTCTAAGACAACTCCTAGCCATTTGTTGATAACCTACTGCCACAAGAATATAAATAGATCCATTAGTTTGTGTGAATGTTCCTACAAAATATATACCGAATACATAAAACATCTCTACCTCCAACATGGATTGCAACATTAATTCATGTCTCATGTATGTTCACTACACATTGGCAATTAGACCATTGGATCATGTAATGTTGTGCATTCCTAAATATGAAAGGCAAATAAAAACCTAACTTTAAGATATTAATAGTGGCTTGGTTTGAAACTACAGTGACCTCCTACTAGTGATGTGTGGCACTGATGCAAAGTATGCTTAGTCTCATTTTCTCCCACACACCTTTGGATACCACATTAGTACATCTCCTATAAACGTATTGATCGTTGAAAAAATAGAATTTTTCATCAGATAGGAATCTTTTTCCTATTTGGGATTTTGATATTTAGGCAGAATATTGTCCTATAGGAAGTTTACTATCTACAAATCAAGGAGTAAAAGCTTTGATTTTAAAAAGTCACTCATTAGGGAAGGCATCCCCTATAGGGATGTGTGTTGGTCCCCTTGTATGTTCTCTAACCTGGTATATGGTCAACTATAACATGATGTGAACCATCATTATCCTTAATTTCACTATTAAACTCATGCACAAAAAAATACATTAGATTAATAATGGATTGACGTCCATCTTTTAGAGAAAGTATTTTAAAGTAGTGTGGTCTATGTAAGAAACAATTGAGACCCTACAAGGTATTTCTGAAACTTCTCAAATGCATAAACTACTTTTATTAGTTCCTTATAAGTGGTGGAATATTTGAGTTGAGCATCATTGAGAAACTTATTAGCATAGTAAAAAATGTGGAACATTTTTACACGGAAGTGTCCTAGAGAAGCCCCTATATCTAAATCACTAACATCACACATGATGACAACAAAGGGTAAAGTCCAATCTGGTGAGCTAATGACATGGGCTAAAGACAACTTAACATTTAGTTCCTTAAAGTTTTTGACACATATTTCACCAACATAAATTTGGTATCTCTCACCAATAAGTTTCACATAGGCTTGGTAGTCTTGTAAAATTATTCAATGAATCTTTTATAGAACTGAGCATGTCCCAGAAAAATCTAGATCCCCTTCATGGTGTAGGTGGTTGTAGTTTCTTTATTACATATATCTTTCTTAATTTCACCTCGATTCCTTTATGTGACAACTTGTGTCATAGTATTCTTCCTTCCTTAATCATAAAATGGAATTTATTTTGATATTTAACAATGTGGTCTTCTCACATCTGCACAGATAGATCCTAAATTTGTTAAATAGTTATTAAAGGAATCCCCAAAGATTGCAAAATAATCTATAAATATCTCAAGAAATTTTCCATCCATATAGGAGAATGTGTCCATCATTAATATTTAGCTTAAAAGGTATATTCTTCTAAAGGAATCTGTTCCATATGTGCAAGTTAAGGTTGTTTTCTTGAACTGAGAAAGCTAGTTGAATTTGAGTGTAGCCATAGTAACCATCTAATAAGAAATGGAAACTATGTTTGGCTAGCCTCTCAACCACTATATTGGTAAAGGGTAGGGTAAATGGTATTTACTAGTGGAATTATGTAAATAGAATCTATATAAAACATGCAACTAGTGATCACCCTACTTTGGATCAATTTTTAAAAAAATTATAATTGTTGTACCCCCTTTTTGGTTACCAATTGAACTAGGTTAACCTATTCCCTATCAAATATAGCATAGCTGATGCTTGTTTTGTACAATATAACTACCTTATTCTTCGTGACTTCTTATATGTTGGATTTGATCTGCCACCTTGGTTGAGCACATGGCTTCTCATCATCGATCATCTTGATCTTGTGCATGCAAAGTGTTGGTAACATACTCTTGATGTTGCTACTATCCATATGAATGCTCCCTTGTTCTCCTTTTACACATGCAAAATTTTTCATTTTAGTTAGGTGTAAGATAGGTAGAAACTATTATGGGTAGGATTTTAAATAAAAAATATTTCAAATGAGAAGGAAGTGTTTTGACTGGAAGAGTTGGAGCTTTTCAATGGAGGGTTTCATTGGTGGGGTCAATGGGCCCTATCTTAATGGATATTTTCATGATTTCATGCCAATCCAAATATTTAGAATTCTCTTCCTATGTATCTTTAATGCACTCCTTCATTTTATGGGATGTAAGATAGTCACCCACTTTTTGTCAGTTACATTACATGAATCAATATCATCTGGTTCCTTTATTGTTTGGTTAACATTGTATGTGATTTTCTCATTGAAAATATAAAAGGTTACTTGTCTAGAATGCACATCATGAGTGCCCTCCTAGTTTGAGAATGGTGGCCAAGTATCATTTTAGCCAAGTCTCTAGTTTGAGTATCAAGCATCACAAAATCGGATAAGAGTGTATGATTGCCCACCTTTACTTAAATGTCTTCAACAATTCCTTCATGGTACCTAAAAGATAAATCTATATATGGAAATTGACTTGGGTTTTCCTAAACCCAAATTTTGTAAATAGCATGTGGAATCAAAATTTGTACTAGTCATGTAATCAAAATACATTATTAAAATTCAGTTTCCTATCTTATAAGAGATATAAAATGCACCATGAGCCAATGTAGTGGCACCCAAGTAGTAAATTTGATGATGTATGATTGAGAGATCACATGTTCAAAAACCCCTAGCAATAGGATGAGTGGATCACCAATTTAAAAAATACACCAGGATCTTTTCATTTGAGATAAAGGTTAGTTTGAATTATATCACTTATAGGGATTTAGCATGGTCAATTCACTATAAGCTAGCTACATTTCCTTGAGGATCTTTTATAGAGTAAAATATGTTCAAGATCTTTAGAAGTGGTATGTTTATATGCAATTTTTTAAATGCCTTGACAAAACCATCAAACTGTCTATCACCTTTTTTCTTTGTGCAACTATGTGGATAAGGTAATTCTGCATTTTATCCCTTAAAAATTGGTGGATCATATGTGTTTGACCTTTGCCTTTGTTGCTCCTCTACCATTGTGGTACTTATTCTTCATTGTTGACTTCAACTGGATCATCCTCAGTGGTGGGTGTATTGTTGTTAGCTTTCATGGCTGAACTACAGGTTACCTCTCTAGTTCTCTTCCATTTTGAAGCAATATTGCTTTGACATGCTCTCCTTGATTATCATCGATATTCTTAGAGGGTCCTTGTTCTCCCTTATTCCCATCCTACATGTTGTTGGTAAGTTGTTTGATTTAAATTTCTATCCCTTTGATATATTGAGCTTTGTTATGAAAAACGTTAGAAGTATCACTCATAAATTTGGATACTACATCGTTAAGAGCATTTTTCTTTTCTTGTTGAGGTAATTCTTTACCCATGTGGTAACCAAGATAGGGTTGTCGTCTTTGGTCTATACATCCTTCCTTAGGATTAATTTTCCACACATGAGTGTAAGAGTTTGAATATTGTTTCCCTCTATTATTTTTACCTATGTAAATAAGTTTCTCCTCAACTTCTTCAAGTTGCATGGCTAAACTATGATGCATACCTTGGTGTGGACCATGAAATATGTCATATCTCATGATTTTTTGCACTTCAGTGACATTCATGGTGTTGAGATGCTCTTAAATGTTGTCGATCTTGACGTTGAGATCTGTGATTGTCTCAACATTATGGATGCATTTTCCCTTTCTTTCCACAACTCTTGTTGGTTGGTTCATGTACATTGTCTCTAGTAATTTTTTTCCCTCACTTGCCTTATTCATTAAAAGGTTCCCTCTGGTGGATGCATCAATGATGGAAGTGGACTCATGGAACAAACCATTATAAAGGTTGATTTGTACCCACTTGATCAAGTTGTGGTTTTTATGCCTCTGGAGTATCTCGTTATACCACTCCCACACTTCTTCTAGTGTTTCTCCATATTTTTGTTCAAATCTAGTAATCTTCTTTTAGATCTCAATTGTATTTCTATGTGGGAAGAATTTATGCATGCAAGTCATCAAGAGGGCATTTCATGTTTAAATGGAATCCTTTTCCATTCTTGCACCGACAGCTTTGCTTTCCTCTCAAGGTGGAGGAAAAAATTAGAGTCAGAGTCCATCATCGACCATCTTTTTGATCTTGATAATATCACTAAGTTCAAGAAAACTCTACACATGAAGATTTGAATTGGAGTTTAACAAAAATTGTGCAACATTCATGGTTCGTCTCACTATTGCCAAACCAGAAACATCATTACAATGAGGGGAGATGTAGTCAAGAATTGTCTTCTCTTTTGATACGGTTATTATGGAAATGGTAGGTCCTTATCTTTGTTTTGCTTTCTAATTCTTGCTCATGGTCATCTTTTGGTTCACACAACCTTGGGTTTGTCAACAATCTCTAAGAAAGAGATGCAACTATACTAAGTATGAACCATGCATGGTTTCTACTAAACAAAGATAGTTGAATTCTCAAGAGAGTGGTATAAAGCTCAACAACTAAACGGGTGTAGGGAATTAATCCTACAAAAGTACACAATAAACTAAAATAAGTTAGCATTGAATAAGCAAAATAAATTGGCTCCCCATCTATGGAGACAAAAATTCATATCGCCTCACGAAAGTATGCACGCTATCGACAATAAAAACCTAAATTACACATAGGAGTCCCATAATAGGATGGGTCAAAAGTAGTATAGCTTAAGGTCTTATCCACTACAAGCTAATGCAATTTAATGCAAACTGGTTCTAATTAGTCATGCAATTCAAACATGAAACTTTGGTTGGTTGGTTAAGTCCTAAATTTAACTAAAGTTGTTATGGATTATCTTTCAGATGATCAACTCAAACAAATGCATTTGGTGCTAAAACACCTACCTATCATGTAAAGAACAATTATACACAACAAATTTGATAACCTCTTGTCCACATCTGACACTACACTATGATAAATGGTTTTCGCCTACTAATTATCTAGGTGTCTATATTAATCGTCTCTCCATCTAGGTGTCTAGATTACTCATCTCTTATTAGCAGACAACATTAAGATCTTTGATATCACTCCAAAGAGTCATAACTCCACTTACTTTACTTGTATAGGGAGACTTATAATGGAGGGATCAATGTTCACTTTCATGTCATAAGAATTAAGAGATCTAGTTATCCTCTAATAAATTCATACATCTATCGAGATACAAATTTCAGGACATAGAGAACATATTCCTTCTATTCTCATGAACAGTTAACAAGAACAAGAGAAACAAGAGGGAAATTTGTAATTTAATTAGTTGTTCATGACATGACTAATTGTGAGATACTAACTCTCTATCTCATCTTATATATCCTTTTATCTCTCTACTAATGACCCATATCACTCAACTTAGTTTTAGTTACATGGTTTGGGTGTGTTGGGGAATCAATTTGATCACTATATGCTTGATGTTCCAATTTGTTATGTTGATTTACTTTTAGAACTAAGTTATATGCTATTGATGTATCATCTTCCTTCGTTTGAATTTGACCCTCACCAACATGATCTCCTTGCCCTCTAATATATAGTAAGTGGTGGAGGGTCTAATTGTGAATATAACAATTCAAAAACATGCCAATCGGATATGTAAATCAGAAGTTAGGAACTTTGTAAGATATAACTATGCTAACTCTTCTTTTTCTCATACCTCCTTTGGTCCAGTCTCCTCTTGGCTCTAGGCCCATCTTGCGACTGACCTAGATCCCAGTCTATCTTCTCCCTTGCTCTCCTATCATTTGGGATCTCCCCCCTCATCCAATAAGAGGCAGGGTATGGAGAGTCATAGATCGGATCTCCAAATCTGATGACATTGGAGTTGTCCTCCTACAAGCATCATAGAAAGTGACGACCATGCAGCCATTGTGCCACACTACCACCACACATATTCTTGGGTGGTTTTAACACCAACTCTCCTCATTTCGGCTTTGTTTTCTTCATTCTTCTTCTCAATCCCTCATTTCACACTAATCTTTTAAAGTAGAGAGCCTTCAAACTCCCACTTCTTTAGTCCATGTTGCCTCCAACACTATCCATGGTAGGAAAAATCTTGCCCACACACCACTCTATAGGCAAGTGCAAGCCAGGAGCTTGGCATCTGTAGACAAGGAGCCCTACCCCAACCATCCCAGTACTTCATTAGGCTGCTGTGGGTGCTGAGGACCACCAGAGAAGTGAGGTCTCCCTTGTTCCTCCACTGTTCCAATGTAGGGAATAGAGGAATCACACGTGAGAGCAGTGTGGTGAGGGTCCAGTAGATCTGGGCTTTGTAAGGCTCCTAGAGTGAGTGCTCAAGCCCAAGGGGGTCAGCATAAAGGCCCAGTGTGATATGCCCCTCCAGGGTGAGCATGAAGTGCATCCCTTGCCATAGATCAGGAATCTAACATCTAAGAATAGCCATATTAAGGTATATCTTGCAAGAAAAACCACTAATTCTAGGAATTATGATTTCTACATAAAAATTGTCTTTTTGATCAATAGAATAAGAACTACAACTAAAATGGTTCCATGGCCAATTTCAACTTGTAATTCCCTTGTTTTTCCTAGTATGCTCCCTTCTTAGGACTTTTGATGCACTTAATCATATTTATACTAAAACATGATCAAATAATGATCCCACTTGATGTTGGTGACTCTAACCAGTAAGTTTTGATGAACACTTGCTAAATATTCAACCTTGGCCTCATTTGTTGTATCCTATAATGTTCCTTGATTCAAATATAGATCGAACCCACCTTAATGCTAAAATCTTATTTTATGATACTCTACTATGATCAACCATGCCCCAAATATGTATGTTAGGCCCAAGTGAGTAACTTCTTCATTTTATCAACCTAAGAATCAATTTTTTCCATACATGTGTAATATTTCTAGATCCATGATGCTAACTATATCCTAAAGGTGACTTGTTTCGGATTGATGATGCACTTTTGTCTAATTTCTTTTCATGTTCCTTGATGTCATGCAACATCTTCATAATCTTACACATCAGTAACTTGAACCTATCTAGTACAAAATTCCTTCCCTTGATTTCCCATGCTCTTTATGACATGAAATGTATGAATATGAACCCACATTATGATGATGTGTGTTGTACCTTAAACAAATAAGGTCCTTGACCTAATTGATGCATCCATCCCTAGTGGTGTGTTGTGATCTAAATGGGTGAGGTCAACCCCATTCATGATATAATGATGCATGTGACCCTTTTTGACCTATATGTACATATATTACTTGTTTGTTTTTCTTTTTCCCAAATCTTATTATGGGCCATATCCTTATGTCCTTCCATTTCCAAATCATACTTGATATACCGCTTATTATTTTGGATTTGGACGTTCAACATAGTCCATACATTGTTCTCTGATGGTATAAGTGAACTATGTTGATGATTACATGTACGTTTGAAATATGGACACCCAATGTTGGATATATATATATGAACTTAGACTTAGGTGACATCCAATTAAATTTGGGGTATGCATATTAGGTCCTTATCCTAAATATATAAATCACCTATCTAGTCTATATCTAATGACTTCATAAAATCTAGTCTTGTTTTCTCTATTATGAGTCTTTTGACCCTAAAATGTACACAAGTGACATAAACCTAATAACAATCATATAAAATGAGTGGAACATTGAAAGGACTTGAAACTTGCCCACACCTTCATGATGGACCCTAAATCAGTAAAAGATCATCAAACATGTAATTAATCAACTACAAACCCAACTGAACCTAAACCCTAGAATGGAGCTATCTACATTTAATGATGAGAATATATACATGTATGTAATCTTGTTCTTAATTAGGTGTGGTTTGTGGATATATGATCAAGGATAGTTAGTTTAAGAATCTTTAAATTGGGTACAGGATTTAATAATTATATGATTAAAGTCTTATTGGTTGAACATTGATATGTGTGTATGCTTGTTTACTTGCTTGAATATTACGATGTAGCATTGTACTTTATGCTTTGTCTCATTGATTTTATTGCTTGAACACATAATTTAGAACTCCATTATACAAACCATGTGCACATGTCTACATTCTCACAGTAAGGAAACAATTTTGAGCATCTTACTTGAGTTGTCAAGATAGAGTGGACCATGTTGATAAACTAGGTTAGACAATGGCATTGAGCCTTAAGCACCCTCAGGGACCCCTTCTAATGGAAATTTGATAGAAGGCCTTCTGACAAATGATATTGTTGATATAATTGGAGTAAATTTGAATAGAGTGTGGGTTCTCATTTTTCTAAGCATTTTTATTCTTATTTGTTTACTTTTGCAAATCTTTTCAAAGTTATGAAATCCTTATATATGTGTATCTTTCTACCCTATAATCAACATGTTGTGTGTTGAACTGCTTGTTTCTTGTATTTCTTAGGCTCAAAGATAGCTTGGGATTTGATGGCTTGTGAGCATGTGTTTAGGTGTACTTGTTGTAAGATCATGCTAGTGTACATGAGTAGAGTTGTATAATTTGACTCTCAATGTGTAATCAAAACTATCAATAAATGTTGTATAGTAATACTTATGAATGTTGATATTATGTTGGTGGTTTGATCTTGTTATTTTTTCATGTATGACAATAGTTTATGCTTATGATTTCACACTTTGATATGACCATCCTAGAGATGGAAGATCAAGTCATTCAACCATTGACTTTCTAGTCATTTGGAGGTTGAATTTGAGTAATAAAAGGTTACGTGACACTAATAGGTGTAATTTAAGCACCAAATACAAGAAAAATACTCCATATGGGTAGGTGATACACAAGAAAGGCTTGATACCACAAAATTAACCAGTTCCATGGACTAAAGAGAAGACAATAGAGTGTAAGACAAGGAGAAATGAGATACAACACGTGTAGAGGAGATATCATACACAATAGATCTACACTTAAAGATTCCCAAGCTTGTATATAGAGAAATTGTAATGAACCACACTTTTGAGTGTCCCCCGATCAATGTGGACCTTAAAGTTGAGAGTCAGTACCTAAAATTCGGGGATCCATACTTAACAAATAACAATGGTAATCAATAATTTCTATAAATTGAACAAACATTGCTTACAATATTTTTAATGGGACTCCTATAAGGAGTTACATGAATTTTACATGAGAAACTAACACATATGAGAAGATATATTCAGACTAACTAATTATCCTTGTGACATAGCTTTAACATCTTCAAATGATTACAACTGAATCTCGAAGTCTTTGTAACTTTATATATACATGGCAGTCACTAAAATTCTGACAAACAAATATGTGGATCAGTATATCTCTATATTGTGTGTTCAACCAAAATGTGTGCAAGTAATATAAAAACATATATTGCGTCAATCAAATTATTTGCACATATGAAATTGTGTTTTCATTACATATTCAAGCCCATTCTTGGTATGATGTCTTGAGTGTAATCATTGACCATCCATGTACATATATGTATTACCCCTTGATACATGTAACCTCGGGTTCATAATATTCTAGTTTCATTATGTGATACTCATATTGGCATTATAGTTAAAAAAAGTAAATAAACATCCAACAGTTTATTTCATTGAATCAATACTTTGGAAATCGTGTAAAAACCATAGGCAGTTGACTATGTGAGTAATCATAACTAACCACATACCTTAATGTGGAACCATGCAGTATGTACTTCAAGCAATCCAATCAACCAATGTACATTTAAGCAATATACAATCAATCAGTCCTTATCTAAAATATACATACTACCAATGTCTTATGATGCATCCATATGATACTAATCATGGTCAAGTCTAGGGTTTGGGCTTCCTTAGGTTAGGGTTTCGATTAGGAATAAGGGAATCAAACCCTAAACTCATTCATATCATGAATTCTAAGGGTTATAAAACTTAATTAGGAATTAAGTGTGACCCTAATAATCATATTTGAACATGTTAGGTCATTAGGAACAACTACATATGATATGTGGATTAAGATCATAGCATGTTATAGAGATTGGTTCAATAACCCTAATGCACATGTATATTACATAATGACTTAAAATTGGAAAATACATCATCATCCTCATTATCTTGAAATCTAACTATGTTCAACAAAATGAGGTTTCTTATCAAGGTACACATAATATATTCACATCATTAATCATTGACATTTTTAATGTATTAATCACATTAGGTTCATGTATCACCTATAATTTTAGAACATGAAGCATAATCAGGTATGATTCTATTCTATTCATGATGTACACATTTTTCTAATGACAACTATATATGATATCAATACTTCATAAGCTACCAATAATTAGTTACATTAATTGTAAGATAAACTCATCTAGGCCAACAAGGGAAGAACCTCAGTAGATACTAATATATCCCAATGTGTTGTAGGGCCCAACATGAGCCAATGGGATTAAGCCATCTTATCACCCTACGCCCGCATGGCTGAGGCAAGGCAAAGGAGAGAAAGGACATAAATGTGCCTTACCTTATAGAGTCAACCCCAGGGTAGCGACGTATTTTTTCCAGTCTTCTTCTTCTTACTTCCATTCATGTGGGTCTACTCCTATGCTCCATGGATACACTCAACCTCAAGGTTGACTTTCTCTTCCCATCCCTTGGTGGAAAACTTTTGGCAGCAAAATTTTTCCGTAGTGTTGCGGACTCAAGCACCCCCTTTCTGGTGGCGTATGGCAACCAACATGGCACATGTTAGAGGTCAATCATGGAGGAGGGAGGTCAAATAAGAGGATCTAGAAGAAAGGTACTTGGTGTGTAATTGATGGTAAGGCTAGGATCATTCATCCATACCAGAGATTTTCATCTACATATATAGGTGAGAGGGGTTGAGATAACCCCTACAACTCTGAGCCATGGGAGATACCCCTCTCATGATTGGGCATTATCTCATGGGGATGAGATAATGGTGAATTTGGGGTTTAGGTGGTTTAAATAAACCTCCTAAGGCCATTGGAAGAGTTGGTAGAGTGATTTGACGAGTAGAGAGTGCGAGAGAGATTAGAGAGGAGTCCCCTCCCTATTGGCCTCTTGGCTTGGGGTTGAAGACAACCTAAAAGTTATGATCTCGGCTCAATGGTTGAGATCTAATGATTAGAAATTATATCACACGCCTAAGGTTATAGATTATCTAGACATTAGGGTGACAACATATTAGTATCCAATAAATATATTACCCATACACTTTATTATAATTATCTCAAAATTTCCAAAAACTCCACGGGATTATAGAAGCAACCAAACAACTCCAAATTTTGTGATTGTCTTCTTATTAGCATAATCTCAAATCAGCCAAAGATTGAGATCAAAATACTTATGATAAATGTCATTTTCTAGTCATCCAATATTTACTTAATAAATCCACCTAGGTCACAAATAATCTTATAATTAACCCAAAACTAGTATTTATATTCATTCATTCATTACTTGATATTATATCATGTATTATGTCATATTATCTTCTTTTGATTTATGAATAGTTGGAATCTAAGTAAACCCTAGATAATTTCTCATTTAGTCATCTAGGTATTTATCCTCTACGAAACTTCTAAGAACTTGTTAATGATCTCATCATGAAATTAATATATCAATAATATCGTCATCATATTATGCAAGAAATTACAATTTGTTTATCCTATCTACCAATGGCCTGTTTGCTATACAAAACAATTGGGCCTGAATTGGATCCCAAAGCCCATAGTTCATACTTAGGCCTTCCAATGTGTCCACAAACCTAATTATCTTCTAATTACAAAGTTAAGGCATTTGATTATGAATTATAGCCTCATAGTCATATACTTGCTCTATATTACATTAGTTACTTAAATCAGAGACTTACTCTAACTCTAGGGCTTAGTTACACCACCATTTCAATCAATGTCATACTACTGATCTTAGAATTATAATATTACTCTGATTCTCTCTTAGTGAATGTCAATACCTTATTTTTGAATCCATAATCATAAAATATAAATATACCAAATTTTAGGATCTTACAAAAATCTACCTACATAGCCTTCTTCTTCTTCCTTTTAGCCTCTTCTAGAGTTGAGTTGCCTTTTTAGTCACCTCCTCTCTTTTTACACGAGATTGAACATACTAAAATGAAATTTATCTCTCCAATACCTCCCTTCAGCTCTTTATATTTTTCCACTTACATGAGAGTGCACATCCTGCATTGGATGGTGCATGTTGCTCACCTCAGATGTTTCCAAATGATTAGGGTCAAAGGCACTTGAAAAGTTGTGTATGTGAGGGTGCTCTATGTTTTAGTGGTAGAAGTTATTGATGAAATTATATGATGTTTTATTGTTCAGACATGTCGCACATGTTAATGATCAAAATCATTATAGACAATGATTGGTGGGCATGTCATGATTAGTGTATCATGATTTTTGTATTGAGGTTAAGTTTTCTTGTAGCTTCTGGGATTGGTCATGATGTACATATGTTTTAGCACATCGCATGAGTCTGGGGGAACCAGAATGTAAATCTACATGTGTGCACGTGAAAGACATGTGATCTCACGATGTGTCTCTATATAGAAAGACCTTTCTCTTGATTTTCTAGAGTTCTTTTTCGATGTCAAAGATCACATTGGTTCCAAATTATCCAAGATTCATGATAAATGCATTAAAAATACCTTCGTTTAGTATAAATGATAGGAGAAAAAATAATTACTCTAATTATTCAATTGCTAGCTTCAAATCTAGACAAAGCATGAAACTTAGATCATTAGATGCATTAACCTAAGGCATAAAAAGTAGTATGAAATGTGTTCATTAGTTTAGTATTTTTTGAGTAATATTTGGTTGGAAATTTTACCATAATCATCTAATATCACCTAAATACATTATATATGATCTAAATCTAGTTTTTTATGTTTTTGGTTATATCTTTGAAAGATTTAATATATATGAAGTTGTTATAGTAGATTCTTATTAGTGGATGAATAAGGTGTCTTCTTAAGACAAATTTCTTAAAGATACAATCCATGCATGCGACTCACCCTAAATAAAGTTTTTTTTTACTTTTAGAATATTGAACTCATTTGTTTGAATCTTTTAATAAATGAATTCCATAATGGTTCCTTACTGTTGTAATGTGATAAACTAGTTGTTATAAGTGGCTTATAAGATCAATTCATGATATGGATTGTACACAACCAACATCATAAAATTCTTGCTATAAATGTGCATGTTTAACATAAGATAAGGTTTGTCCAAGTGAGGATAGCTGGTTTGGTTAAGACCCTTAATGTGTTAACAATAGGTCTCAGGTTTGACCCTCAGCCACGGGATGAATAGAATGGCCACTTTAAAAAAACATAAGTAGGGTTTATTTGAATATAATGCTTAAATAAAGTATGCCTCAATAGTATGCACTGAATTTTTATCTACCTTTTCCCTAAAAATGAGAAAATGGACTAGTTGATTATTGAAAAATCTAGTTTTGTAACCACTGTGTGCATTGTATAACTTCCCCAATATTCAGAAATCTTAGAAACAAAATAAGTATCCTTGTAGATATCCAGTGATCATGATAAGGTGTTAAAATTGATATGTTGTCAAGTATATGCAGTTTGTTGAGTGTACATATGAGTTATGGTCCCTAGTCACCCTAAATTAACTTCTATTCATTGAGGATGTTTCTACTTTCTTATAAGGCACCATTGTCAATAAGATTAAAAAGATGTGACTATGATATGATGCATGTGATATATGGTGGTAGATTTTTTAGTATATATGCCCAGAGAGCCACTCATTTGATGATTTTAATGTGACATCATATACTTGATTTGATAATAATGAAGGCAATGTTGTCTATTATGTTTTTTTCGGTTATGAGATGATGACACAATGTGATAGATGTCTAAAGAATAATATTATTCAATGACATATATTTGCAGGTTGAGTACCTGAATGATGAGATCATTTGTATGATAGGAGTACATACATTCCTGTAATGCCCTAGTCAGATACTATTATAAGAGTAAAAAAATGACGATAATAAATAAGACTAGAATGTGTGTTAACTGATGATAGAGTCCCATTAGTGATGATATTGTATATCAAGTCAAACACATAGGTACTTGGTAGATAACAGTGTACCAGACAGACCCCCCTTGATAGTGATACATGGAAATCCTAGAATGGTAGTCAGAATCAGCTCTCAAAGTGATAGCGGTGATTGTCGTTCTTAGACCTAAAGTCACTACACTCATCATATGTCATTTGATGAATTTGGACACCATTCAACGTGACCATGAATAAGGGTTGCTTTAAAGGTGGTGCCTGGGTACATCGTGGCATATGGGGATTGACTTTGAGTGATGTAGATTGGATTTGTCCCTCCTATAGGAGTTGATATCTTAGCCACCTGATAAGTGAGATTGATAAATTCATGGCCATTCTCATGTGAGTCAATATGTGATATTGAACTCACATGCATCTCAATAGTCTGCTCTAGTTCAAGAAACATAGATTGAGTATTAAGAGGATGCCAATTCCATGCCTCACGTTCAATCTAGATATCAAAGACAAAGGAACTAAATGATCATGGTAACACTGATCACAGTTGTAGGTTAAAATTATTCTCCAACTTTTTTATTAACTGCATACAAATGATGTGTTTCTAGATACTTCTCATTGCTTGTGATGTCACAATGAAGTAATGGGCATGAACTACCAATGCAATTCGATACCTATAGGGTCACATGCATAGAAGGCACTAGAAAAAGGAGTTTATTTATGGACAAGATTTAAGTTGACTACTAAAGTGTTTAGGTAATCAACCTGAATAATATTGGTTGTCAGTTGACCAACTGGAATGTCCAGTTGACTGACTGGAATATCCAGTCAGTCGTCTATATTGTATTTGAATATAACCGACCAGTTTGACTAGGTCAAACAAAGATTCAAAATGACCAGTTGGATTGTGTCAAACAATTAATGATAGGTTGAATTACATCCACTAATCATCATATTAAAAGCCAATGTTATTGGTCTATTGACCAAGCCAATTGACTGAATAGATTGTCTAGTTGACTGACTGGTTGTGTCAGTCAATCAACTGGATAGTCTTGTCGACCCACTGGCTGTGTGTAGCCACCATCCAGTAAAGATAAGTGACCTTTCATCTCTCAAAGGTTTTGGAAACCCTAGCCCATCCACTCCTATATAAGGAGGAATGGTCAAGGCTCCCAGCACACTTCTCTTCTTATAGTTGGGGTAATGTGAGAGCATGGGTAGTCTTACCCAAAAAAGAAACAGACAATAAGAGAGAAAGAAGTCGTTGCTAGCATGTTGATAAATAAAAGGGTTGCCCATTTTCTCTAGCCCAAGAAGCATGATGCGGAGTTCTTGGTGGTCAGTGTGGACTACATAGAGGTGTGAAAGCTTTTTCTACTACGTTAGGAGGACATCATCAACCACCATCCTTAGGTGCTACACTGGTACAATATTGTCGACCGTCGTCCATGTGTTACTTGTGAAGGAAGAACCTCTACATGCAAGGATAGTCGTTGGACTTGCAATAGGAAAATGCACTTATTGCACCCTCTTCCCTAATACAACTTTGTTGATGTGGTCTTTTGGTTAGGAAATATGGACAGAAAATTTTCATTTCCACAGTCATCTCTATCTCCATATTTTCCACCAGTGGTATCAGACCACGTCAATTTACGGTGTATCGACATTAAAATTGATATGATTGGATTTCATTTTATCATTTATTTTATTTCATATGATGTGAATATTAAATGGTTAATGTGTATATCTGATTAAATATCACATACGGTAGGGAATGTCCCATATATCCTCAATATATGTGATATGATATATATGCAACTCATGCATGTTTCCCTAAAATGTGTTTTAAAGGTGGAAGTATGCATGGTTATGGTTAATGCCCCTTTGATGCATGTGCGATTAGATGGCTTATTTCCTATCTTATAAATTTAGTTTGCACACAGAGCCTTCCTCTTTCTTTTCCAAATGTAATTAATGCTTAAACCCCTACTCCCCTCAAATGTAACTTGAGGTATTCACAATACACAATGTCATCGGTAGATGGGAATAGCGTTAATTTCCTTTTGGTAAGAGAATATGTTCTATATAGGCGAGTAGACTGAATGGAAGTCAAGTCAATTAGTCAGAGGACTACATGAGCCATCTGATCAACTGGAGGCCCAACCAACTGACTAGAAGATTCGAGCTATATACTTGTGTAAAGAGTCAAGATCACTTCCTTACTAAAATTTAAAGAAAATACAAAACATCCACCTTTTTCTAAAGATAATAGACATTACAGGATGCATGTATAATATTCCAGGTAAATAAGCATGATCCAGATACATATAAAATGTCAATAGTAGTGGAAAGGAAATTAAGTTATTACATTATTTTTGAACTCATTTCAGTACATGAGTTTATTGAAACATAAACTTGAAAGAAAACTAATAGGATCTAGTAGTAGAAACCTAGACATCCTTGAAGCAAGACTGGTATCTACTCTTGATTTTGATCTCCTTGACCTTGTTCAACACCTTGATCAAACCCTGGGAGATCGATATCAAGAGTAGATATCAGTCCTGCATCAAGGATGTCTAGGTTGCTACTGCTAGATCATATTAGTTTTCTTTCAAGTCTATGTTTCAAGAAACTCATGTAGTGAAATGAGTTCAAAAACAATGTAATAACTTAGTTTCCTTACCGCTTCTATTGACATTTTACATGTATCTCAATCATTCTTATTTACATGGAATATTATACATGCATCCCACAATGTCTATTATTTTTGGAAAAAGGTGGATATTTTGTATTTCCTTTAAATTTTAGTAAGGAGGTGATCTCACCTCTTTACAGCATAGTTTCAGAGTGTGCAGTAGGAGCATGGAGGACCAACCTAGGATTATAATAAGGAGTACATGGCTTTTAGCATGGGCCTAACTCATGAAGTTGATGTTTGGAGACAAACTTATTATGGTTTAGATTTCCCTCTATCTAGATCCTTATGTTGTAATATCCATGTAAACCCTATATGGGAGATGATGATGTACTTTTGTAAAATTTAAATATAGTGATAAATTTTTATTTTGCTACTACTCTTTGTCCTTTTGCATACCATTATACAAAATTTGAAAATTTTACACATGTTCCAGCATACCTTTTGAGTGTGTTTGGAATGGATGTTTTATTCTTTAAATTTTAGTAAAGGGGTGATTTCACTCTTTACGGCAAGGTATCAGAGTGTGACTTGAAGTTTTCCTCTCATTTGTAGAGTCAGAATCAGGATGAGATGGGAACTGACTTACATTTCATTACAGCTTATCATCCAAAAAAAGATGGTCAGTCTAAAAGAACAATGCAAATTCTAGAAGATTTGCTTCGTGCTTGTGTTATGGACTGGGGAGGTGCATGAGATAAGTATCTTCCATTGGATGAGTTTGCTTACAACAATAGCTACCAAGCCAGTATTGGTATGCCACCTTAATAATCTTTATATGGAAGACCTTTTTAGTCTTTGTTACACTGGGATGATGTGGGAGAATGTACTCTGGTGAAGACTGATGATATGCAAATGATGATAGAGAAGGTTCAGTTTATTAAGAAGCACATTAAGGTTGCACAAGATCGACAAAAGATGTATGCGGACAAGAAGAGGTCTGATGTGAGTTTCTTAATAGGTGACTATACATTCCTAAAGATCAAGCCTATATGTTCCATTGCAAGATCTAAAGTTAAAGCCAAGCTTAGTCCTCACTATGTTGGACCATTTGAGATCTTGGATAAGGTTGGAGAATGTGCATATCGATTAGCTCTTCCTCCTACCTATGACAAGATCCATAATGTGTTCCATGTTTTTATGCTAAGGAAGTATGTGAAAGACTCTTCTCATATACTGACAGTCGAACCTTTGGAGATTCAGGAGAATTTGACATATGAAGAGTTACATGTGATGATTCTCAACTCTTGAATTAAGTAGTTGAAGAATAAGGAGATTGAGCTGGTGAAAGTTTTATGGTAGTATCATGGTTTGGAAGATACCACTTGGGAGCTAAGAGATGAGATGGTGCGTACTCATCCTTCCTTTTTTGTTTGAGAATTCAGGGATGAAATCCTTTTTAATGGGTGGAGTGTCGTAATGAACTGAAATCTATGTACAATCTTAGTCTAGGCTTTTCTCTAAGATTTTCCTTTCATTTTTGTCCCCTATGTCTTTGATGTTGAATTAGCAGAAATAAAGCCAAAATATTAAATAATGTATCAAATAATGCCAAAGGATAAAATTAATGGTCAATTCATGTTCTGTATGTTTTAGTTTGCTTAAAGGTGAAATTGCACATTAATTGGGTAATTTTAGAAGTCTCTAATGTGATAAGAAAGAGGAAATATGAATTATATTAAAGGAATTAAATAAAATATCTAGAGTCCTAAAAACCAAAAGCTAAGGATGTATTCAAATTCTACATACTTTAATAAGATTAGGTGTCAATTTTTAATTATTTTGGGTATCGTTTGCACCCTCAATTTAGGAGAGAGAGAAAGGGTTAAATAAATGTATATATCACTTTATTCAAATATGGTTTCAAATACATTTATGTCACGCGGCTGATTTTCTTTATTTTGATTTTTCATGCATGATATCATCCATTAGATGGTGAATCCAATGGTCCTCCATCATCGTCTAGCTTAAGACAGATTGGGAAAGGAGAGCAGTTCATACGAGATCTTTGAATCAAATTTTCTCACTCTTTGATCCACCTCCGTCTGATATTTTTGTTCCATTGTGTTCTAAAAATGATCATGAACCCATACATACCTAATTCTAACCCTATTGTTGTGTATTTCATAAACGTCTCATTCTTGGGCTCCAAGGTACCTTGGTCACCTTGGGAAAACCCTAGATGCATGCCCATACCTATAAATAGGACTACCTGATGCTTTGTCTCGCTTTCCTTAACAAACCTATTCACTCAATTCATGTGCACTTTGTGTGAGTTTCTGTCACTAACTGATTCTTGAGTTAGGGTTTGTGGCAGCTATTTCTTTCTCTCCTCACCAACTCTAACCTATTCCTCGCATCAGCAATTTGGTATGATCATCCATTTCCTTCCTGTAAATTTACTTTCTCAAATTATTGCCATCTATGATTTTGCCCAATTTTCACGAGCTACTGCTTGTTGGTCATGGTGTGACTGAACAAAGGGGATGAATCCACTATGTGATTTCTCTGTCTTACCCTTCTTGCTTTCTATTTTCTTTGTTTTAGTGTGCAAGGGCACAATCATCTTTTCAATGTGTCCTCTTTGTTTTGAGTGAGTCAAAGTTGCACCTTTGACCCGTGACTTGGCCGGCCCTCATTGGGCCAAGTCAGTGGTTCGGCCCCGCACTTTTATCCTTTTCTCACTATTTTCTCACTTATTTGGAATTTCCTCATTTTCTAATTGGTTCAGTTTATAAAAATCATATCTTTTTCTTTGGTTATCCAAAATTAACAAATAAATATGTTTCACAATTAGAAAAAGTGATCTTTTGATTAAAAATGGTTTCAATGCCTCATTTCCATGTTTTTGCAAAGGATGGTTTGGATAATGAATTTAATGCATAAAATCCATAAATTGTAACTTTAGCATATTAACTCCAAAATAGACATAAAAATATGTTTTCTTGATCAGAAAAACCTAATAAGTCGATTGATGAGATTTTTTGAGTCAAAATCCGAGTTTATTAAAAAGGTCTAGAATTAGGGTTTCAATACACTTATATAATTTCAAACCCTAATCTATATGAATAACTTGTAATTGTCAAGGATTGAACTTGGATTATCTAAAAGTGGTGAAAGTTGATCATTTAATTCAACAAGTTGGGATAATTGCAACCAAACCCTTTATTTCCCTAATAAGGCTTTAATGAACCCTGTTTCCTCTATTTATGATTATGTTGCTATATTTGTCTCAAAATCATATTGAAATTCTATTTCTTGGGTCTTTTAACCACTGTGATGTTTCAAATATTTGATGCTTCTACTTTCCATAGTTTCTCTTTAGCATGTTGATTTTATTAGACTATTTAGCTAATATAGTGGTACCTTTTTACAACAACCCATAGATAGGGCATGTGTTATTTCACCTAGGGGAATGTGTTTGTCTCCCCATTATAAAATATTTTTAGGTGACTGGGATTTGTTATTCTTCCCTCGCCTATTTGGTTGAGGTTCGGTAGGTGCCTCAACCCTACTTAGTTAAGGTAGTCAATATTAATCGTGCATGCAAATCTTTTACTATTTTCTTGTTATGGCAAGCATCTATTTGATTATGCCTCATACTCTTGACTATCTTTGTTCTTGATGAACATACACCTTTCATTGTCCTTTGTTGATATTATCTTGTTCTTGTTCCTTGATTGACAGATACCTTGTTTCATTTCTCTTGCTGGGTGATCCCAACCACCCATGCCTAGTATCAGAGTGCGCAACAGAGCATGGAGGACCAGCCTAGGATTAGGATAAGGAGTACATGGATTTCAGCATGGACCTAACTCATGAAGTTGATGTTTAAAGACAAACTTGTTATGATTTATATTTCCCTCTATCTAGATCCTTATGTTGTAATATCTATGTAAGCCCTATATGGGAGATTATGATGTACTTTTGTAAAATTGAAATGTAGTCATTACTTTTTATTCCGCTGCTACTCTTTGGTCATTTGCATACCATTATTCTAAATTTGAAAATTTTACACCTATTCCATCATACCTTTTGAGAATGTTTGGAATGGATGTTTTACTCTTCAAATTTTAGTAAAGGGTTGATTTCGCTCTTTAAAAACATTTCAGTTCATTATAGTTTGATCCAGGACCCAATCGATTGACCAAAGGAGACCAGCCAACCAATAGGAGGACCAACCAACCAACTAGAAGGTCCAATTTGGCTAATTCCCGGCTCAAGACTTTTCTACTAAAGGTTTCTACATATTATGTATGACCTTAGGTGGGCAAAAACTCTTTGTGACTCCAAAGAATTGCATTAGTGTGGCCATAACCAATGCACACATGTTTAAGATTTCATGCTTTATTTGTGGATATAGTATGTATATGATACATATTATAAGTATGTGGTGATTGGATATGTATATGTATTTACAAATTAAATCCCTCAATCAATATTAGTTCTTAGATGCTTTCCATAAGCAGCACATGTGAAAAGCTTGATCAACAAAGTGTAAGTTATGCAAAAGTTTGGTGTGCCATCTATCTTATCAAAGTGTGATGGTATATATGTAAATTCTTCCAAAGAAGGGTACATAGACTATCGTGTTGGCCTTTAGATTAGGCTTAACTAGGTTCCCTTAATGGCATTAAGTTCCTAGAAGTATACATATGGGATATGATAAAGAGTTGTACATACCATCTTTCCAATAGTTTCATTGGATGCAACTAGTAAATGTTGCCTACCTAAATAGTCACATTGTGGGCGATCAACCAAAGTTGAGTCAACAATTAAAAAAAATATGGATCTTTTCCCACTATAAGATTGGACGGTCCAATTTCTGCAACTTAATATAGAGGGTTATTAATTTGAAAAAGATAGTGGGAGTGATAGTCAATTAAATACCCAATCAATATCATCAATCTTATCAAATCAAAAGTGTTTTAACCATTACAAATTTTCTTTTGTAAAATAAATGGCAAACAATAAAACATTCTCATCATGATAGGTTCTTGAGAAGAACAAACTAAACAGGACCAACTTCCATGACTGGTACAGGACTTTGAGAATCATTCTCATTCATGAGCATAAGCACTATGTCCTGGATACAGTAGTGCCAGAGGAACCCGCTCCCAATGTGCCTAGGTCTGAAATTAATGCATATTGGAAGCATGTAGATGATGTTACAGATATCAAAAGCCTTATGTTATTCCTATGAACTGTGATTTCTAGAAGCAGCATGAAAACATGGATGTTCTTGAGATAGAAAGACATCTTAAGAACATGTACTAGGATCATGAAAAGTAGAAAAGGTATGATGTCTGTAAGGTGCTCTTTAAGTACAAAATAGAGGAGGGAGATCCAGTAGGGCCCCATTTTCTCAAGATGAGTAGGCATGTGGAAGACCTAGATGTACAAGGATTTCTGTTAGGCTAAGAGTTGGCCACATATATGATTGTGAAAGCTCATTGCCTGAATCATATAGCCAATTTAACATGAACTATTACATGAACAACTCGGCCAAACTATTGTCTGAATTGATTGGCATATTGATAAATGCCAAAGCACAAATGAAGAAGGACAATCCTAAAAGTGTGATGGTGATTAGTGGAGCGGAGTCCAAGGGAAAAGGAAAAGCCAAGAAAAGTTCTAAGGCTAACCTGAAACCCAATCCATTTGCACTCAAGATGAGGAAAAGGATAAGTGTAAAAAGGAATTTGTCCTTTTCACTTAAAGGAACTCAAGAAGATGAAGCAAGGGATAGAGATATCTACTTCAGGTATATACATAATTGAGATTAACTTTTATACTTCTTCATTTTCAGTATTGGATATTGGATGTAGATATCACATTTACTCAAATTTTAAGGATTTGAAGAGGAGTAAACCTTCAGAGAGGTGAGGTGAAACTATGCATCACAAATGGAGCAAGAGTTGTTGTTAGTGCAGTTGGAACCATGAGTATCTCTTCCAATTGTGCTTGTAATATACTTAGAGGACTACTATAATGTACTTGCCATTTATAGAAACATCATTTTTGTATCTTGTTTGGACAAGAGTGGATTCAAATTTTTTATAATGAATGTTCAATGTTCTATTAGTAAAGATGGGATCCTTTATGGTAGTTCCCCAATGTGTTGTGGTCTATACTTATTAGATCTAGAGAGAAGTGTATATAATGTAGATACCAAAAGGTTGAGACTTGATGACTCAAACAAAGCATGCCTTTTTCATTGTCGTGTAGGGTACATAAATGAGAAACGCATTTCTAGACTCCATAAAGATGGTTATCATGACTTTTTTTTATTTTGAATCAATAGAGACATGCGACTCTTGTTTGCTGGGCAAGATGACGAAAGCACCTTTCATTGGAAATAGTAAGAGAGTGAGTGATCTATTAGGACTCATACATATTGATGTATGTGGAACTTTTAGAATAATGAATAACATAATAACATAATAATAATAATAAAGGCAAGCTTCCAATTTATTTTGTATATTCAGTAATGAGATAATGAATAACATAATAAATGTCTAGAGAATGATATTACTCAATGACATATGTCTTCAAGTACATGACTTGGAAGAATGAGATCATACGGATGTTAAGAGTATATACATTCTCATTATGTCCCTGATCGGTTGTTATTATGGAAGGTAGATAGAAAACAATAACACATAAGATCAGAGTGTGAGTTGGTTAATGATAGAGTCTCATTAGACATGACATGGCAATATCAAACCAAGCACACAGACATGTTAGAGAACAGTGTATCGGATGGACCCACTGTGAGACTAACTCATGGAAGTCATAGTAAGCTCTCATAACGATGGTGGTGGTTGTAGTTCTTAGACCTGAAATCATTGCACTCATCACTTGTCATTTAGTACATTTTGACATCATCAAATGCAATCTTGAAACATGGGTTGTTATAACGGTGATGATTGGGTGACTTTGACACATGGGGATTGACTATGAGTGATAGATATGGGATTTGTCCCTCCAACAGGAGTATGATATCCAAGGCCTCTTGATTAGAGAGATTGAGAAAAGTATGGCTATACGCATGTGAGTCAATATGTGATATTGAGCTTACATATATCTCATGTAGTCTGCTTTGGTTCAAGGAATAAGATTGAATGATAAAGAGGATGACTGCTCCATGCCTCTAGTTCAATCTGGATATCAGTGACAAAGGAACTATAAATACACTATAACACCATACACAGATTGTAGGTTGAAGTTGCTCCCCAACTTTCCATTCACTTAGGTAGCAATAATGTGCAACTAGGCACCACTCTTTGCCTGTAATGTCTAAGCTAGTTATGAACATTCACTGCCAACATGATATGGGACCTATAGGGTCACACACATAGGAACTCATCTATAAGAGGAGTTTGATCTTGAATGATAATTGAATTTATTATTAAAGTGTTTAGTATTTCAATTCATGTAACGGATCAACTGACTGGACTGCCAAATGATCGGTTCAAGTGTTGAGACTGCTCTTTGGGATGTCAGGTTGATTGTATTGTACATTGGTTAGAATTTTACCTGACCTGGGTTGCGAGGTTCCCATCTTGCTTGTGTGAAATGGCCATCTGGCTTGGTGCGAGAATCCTGTCTCCGTTGCACCAAACGATCGTCTGGCTTGGTGTGAGATGCCCGTTTCAGTTGCACCAAATGCCCGTTTCAGGGTACGTCAAGTTGAGTACTAATTGGAATTGAATTGCCAACATATGTGCTGAACTGGAAGGTGCAAAATGACTGTCTTGTGTGCGAGACAACCATTTCATCGCACGCATGTTGTGAAACTTCCAAAAAAGTTGCAAAACTTCAAGATCTTCTTGTCCTTTCCACTCCCGCTTTTAGTACAGCATTGACTGGGGACTAGGAACCCTGACCCTAACCCCTCCTATATATAAAGGGGTACTGGGGGCTTCCTAGAGCACAACTACTACACAGACAATTGAGAAGCAGTTGCTCTAATAATTTTTGTCCTCTCTGGTTGTGGTGACCACAAGAGTCGGGAAAGTCCTACCCGACTAGGAAGGGATAGCCATGGGAGAGAAACAACTAAGGATCATTGTTGTGGGAGAGCATGTTGGTGACTGGTACATCAACGGGAGGGACAACTCCTTCCTGTCCATTCTTGTAGGACGACAAGAGTTCTAGTTGGTCCATGTGAACTACTCTGGAGGCAAGAGTCATTTGGTTGCTGCTAGGAGGGCAACATCAACTTGCAGTCTATGGCGAGATCTGAGGAGCCGCTACATCAGTTGTCTGAGTCTACTATCCATGGAGGAGCAGTCAGACGAGTCTGAGTGTGACTAGGAGTTGCACAAACACCGTCTAAGATAGAGCGCATGTCTACATCGACGAGGATTGTCACTGGACTTACTCCAGGACCAGTTATATCTTCATGAAACCATCCTTCCCATTGCATAATTATTGATGCAATTTGTTGGTTAATGGGGAATATGTCAGTAAAATTTTTGTTTCCGTTGCCTACCTAATGTTGTATTTCCCCACAGTGGTATCAGAGTCACATCAATTAATGATCTTGTGGGATAATTGATATGATCAAATTTTAGTTTTATCAAGTTTATTTATTACATGTGATGTGAATATTTAAATTGGTTGATGTGCACGTCCATTTAAATCACCACATAAGATTTCAAATGGATATATATATATATATATATTTGCAATTTGTATGCATCGTTATAAAATAGATTTTGATGGTGGATGTAAAGCATTGTTTTGGCCAAAACCCCATATCTGTGTGTGCTTGGTTGTGGTTATTATTCCTGTTGTTAATCGCTCTGTGTACCAAGTCTCTATCTTATTTTCAAATATAATTTAGTGCTCTTATTCCTCTTTCCCCTCAAATGTAACTCGAGGTTTTCCCATATACAATGTAATAAGAAATAGTATATTTTTAATTTATGTTTCAATGTGAGATGATGATCTTCACAAAGGTGAAATGATCGGCTCGGGAGACGGCCTGATCAACTAGAGGACTAAGGAGGCCAGACGACATGAGGATGAATCGATTGACTGGTAGCCCAACTGGCCGGCTGGAGGTGTTTAGACACTGCTTGAACATGTGAACCAGAAGACTATTTCAGAAGAACCCAACAGAGTGACCAGGAGGCGTCGACCGGTTTAAGAGTTGAACCGGTCAACCCGGATTGGTTTGAGCACAGATCTTCACCAACAATCAGTTGCATATGATGTGGACCACAGGTGGTAGTAATTCCTTGTGGCTCCAAGGAATTAAATTAGTATGGCCATAACCATCGCTTGTGTGTTTTATTTATTGCATTTTCTCATTTGTGGTTATAGCATGTATATGATACGCACTATATATGTGGTGATTGGATAAAGTATATGTATTTATACAAACTCCCTCAATTATAATATCAAGTTTTAGATGCTTTCTAAAAGAAGCACACATGAAAAGCTTTATCGACCAAGCGTGGGGTCCCCAAGGGAGGTGTGTCGTATATCTCATAGAAGTTTGATGGTAGAAATGTGGGACCACCAAACGGGGTGCATTGTTATCGTGTCGGCTTTTGGGTCTAGCTTGACTGGTGATTCTTAGAGAGTTTGGGCCCAGAGGCATGCAGATGATCATGGCAAGGAGTTGTGCATATCATCTATCCAAGAGTTGCATATGATGCAATTGGCATGATTGCCTACCTTAATAATTGGTCATGAGCACAAGCGTTGGCTGGGTATTGACTGAATCATTTTGGATCTTGGCCCAATAGAGTATTGTATGCTGCAATATTCCGAATTGATATTGATGGCTGACAATTTGAATAAAATAGTGGGAGTGATAATGATTAAAGACCTAATTAATATCATACAAATTATCAAATCAAACCAAATAAATTTTTTTTGAAAAGGTTGTAGTATTTCTTTGTAGAATCAAATGTCAAACACAAACATGTTCAAATTACGATCAATCCTTAAAAGGGACAAAATGGGATAAAGTTCCACAATTGGTTAAGGACTTTGAGAAATGTTCTCATTGATGAGTGAAAGCTCTATGTCCTTGATATACCAATGCCAGAGGAACCCGTTCTAAGTGCACCTAAGGCTAAATAGTTGCTTATTGGAAGCATGCCAATGATGCCATAGACATTTGAATACCTAATGCTCAGTTGTATGAACTATGAGTTGCATGAACAACACAAATAAATGGACATTCTCAAGATGGTAACGCATCTTAAGAATCATATAAAGTAAAGAAGGTATAATGTCTCCAAAGTGCTAATTTGAGTGCAAATTGACAAAGGGAGGTTCAGTAGAACCCCATGTGTTCAATATGATTCGACATGTGGAATGACTGGGATTTCTCTTAGGTCAAGAGTTAACCATGAATATGATTATGCAAGCATTGCATGAATCATATAGTCATCTTATCACATGCTTGGCAAGTTGATGCCAAAGCAAGGAAGAACAAGGACAAATTTGTGATGGTGATCAATGGAAGTGAGTGATAGGGAAAAAGAAAGGTCGGGAAGAGTTCTAAGTCTAATATGAAGCCCATGTCTTCTACACTCAATATAAGGAAAAGGGTAAGTGTAAAAGGAATGTCTTTTCTCACTTAAAGGATAAAGAAAACAAAGTGTCACCATTGTCACTTGTTTGGACATTAGAAAGTAATTATCCTCTTCATAGAGGATCTCAGGAAGAAGATAGAGATAGAGATATCTACTTCAGGACCTGAGAAGAAGTAAGCTAGAACTATATGGAGAAAGGGTTTCTTCCACTATAGTTAAAGGATGTCATTTATGGGCACATAATAGAATTAGTGCATTGCTATTGTGTACTTGCCAAACATCATATGTTTTATATGAAAAGAACATTATGATCTTTTATGGTGATTCCCTATGCCTCATAAACTATACTTGATAGTTGTAAAGACAAATGTGTATGACACATATATTGAATGACTTGATAACACAAACATTGAATACCTATAGACATGTCATCTAGAGCACATAAACGAGAAATGCATTTCTAGAATCCATATGATGGTTATCTAGACTCTTTTGGTTATTGAACCAATAGAGACATGCATGTCCTATTTGTTGTGTAATATGACAAGAGTATCTTCACTAGATGTAGTGGGAGATTGACTATTCCATTAGGACTAGTATATACTGATGTACATAGACCTTTTTGGATGAATGGTAAATGTAGTTACAAGTACCTCATTATATTTATTGATACGGTCACAGATATTGAAATTTGTATTTAATGAAATACAAGTTTGGATCTCTTGAAGTGTTCAAGGAGATCATAAATGAAGTATGTAACTAAATTGGTAAAAGTATTAATATACCTCGATATGATCGATGTTGAAATACATAAACCAAGAGTTTGAGGACCTTCTGGGAGATCATGATAGTGTATCATAATGAACTCCACCTGAAAGATATCAATGTGTTAGAAAGAAGGTATCACACCTTGTTAAGTCATGGTGAGATTATCAATAAAATCTAGCTAATCTTAAAGTTTCTTTTTTACACATGCTTTACACTAAAACAATGTACCGTGTAAATTGGTTCAATAGACACCATATGAGATATGGCATGAAAATTGTCCCGATGAGTCTTTTGTAGTGATTAGGATTGAATGCTTAAATAAGAAAATTATTTCTTGAAAGGCTTTATCCACAAATCACATGAATGTTATCTTGTTGAACACTACTTATATTCGAACCTGACAATAAAGTGTTTGTTTCTAGGATGGATTAATTCCTAAATGGAAATTAGTTCCAAAGGAATCAGTGGGAGTAAAAGTATAACTCGAAATGTTTGAGACAAATAAGAAAACATAGAACCTAAAGAGGTACAATAGTAAAAAGGAGAATTACAAGTTGTTATGGAATCTCAAGTTCCTTATGTAATACAAGACCTTATAGTTCTAGTAGAGCACGCCTTGAGTTTGAAAGATTATTACATCTTATAACTCAAAAGGTGACAAGTTGATCATAGAGATTAGTCAACAACCTACCTAGAAACTATTGAGGGACCAAAATCTAAGAAATGGCTTGAGGCCATAAGATCAATGATGGACTCCATGTAAACCGATAAGGTATGACCTTGGTGGAACCACCAGGAGGGGTAAAACCCATTGGGTGCATTTGAGTCCTTGAAAGGAGACCAACATGGAAGGATATATTGGTTTAAAAGAGTTTCAAACTAGTTCAAGTGTTAAACATGATGAAGTCTTTCACCAGTTACCATGGTTAAATCCATTTGGATCATGCTTGTTGTTGTAGCTTAGTATGATTGTGAGATTTGGCATATGGATGCTAAAACCGCATTCCTTAATTGGAATAATTAAGAGGATGCGTACGTGACACAGCCTAAAGGTTTTATAAATCCATTAATGCAAATGAAGTCTATAAAATACAAATATTGAAGCAAGCATATCAGAGTTGGAATCTTCTATTTGGCAAGATAGTCAAAGGGTTTGACTTGAGTTAGAATGAAGATGGAATCTGTGATTACAAAAGATTTAGTGGTAGCATATTGATATTCCACATAATGATGGGGAATAACGTCCTTATCCTATAAATGTTAAAACCTGGCAAGGAAAGTACCTTCTATGTGAAGGGTTTAGGCGAAGCATCCTATGTGATAGGGATCAAGATATATAGATATATATCTTGAAAGATTCTTGACCTCAGTAAGAGAACATACATTGGTAAGATTTTGAAGGGTTCAGCATGCAGGACTCAATGAGAGAAAATGTGTCCATATTCCATGGAGTTAGTCTCTCAGGAGTCTAGTATCCCAATTCTTATGAAGAATAGGAACACATGGATAGATTACATATGCATTTGCAATTGGATCTATCTTGCATGCAATGTCATGTACTTATCCCGTTATCTCATATGTATTAGACATGATAAGAAGACATCCTGTTATCTCATATGTATTGGACATGATGAGAGGATATCTAGTCATCTCATATGTATTGATATGATGAGAGGAAATATCTATACCTACTTAGCACTCTCGTATGTAATGGACATGACAAGAGGGTATATGTCAGATACCAGTGAGAGTCATTGAACTACCATAATGAACATCCTTAGGTGCTTGTGAAGCACCAAAAGGATTCATTCCTTAGTTATGGTAATAAGGAAGAGTTTGATGTAAAGAGTTACACTGATGCAAGCTTCCAAACTGACAAAATGATCACAATAGTGTTTGACATTAAACGAGAACTGTCAGCTAGAAAGGGTTCTTAGCTAATGACAATTTTTCGAATCTACAAAAGATGATGAGTATCTCTATGTTATGAAAATAGCATATGATACTGTACGGATCAAGAAGTTCATATGGATGAACTTATGTGAGGTTCCAACCATTGATGACATAGTAGAGATATTGATGATAACAATGGAGCTACTAGTTAGGCTGGGTGTCTCAGATAGTATACTACCGCACTTCTATCTCATATGAGTAGTCGTATAGTGAAGAGATGTGAAAATTGCAAAATACCAAGTTAAAGCAAGCATTGCCAAACCACTTTAAAATCACTTGTGCAGCAGAAGCATGATGGTCATGTTAGGTCACTCGGGATGAGATCTGTGGGTGATTGGCTTTAAGTGCAAGTGGGAGTGGGAGTTTGTTGGTATGTATGCTCAGAGAGCCAATCATATGATGATTGGGATATGACATTAGATGCCTGATTTTATAATAATAAAGGCAAACTTCCAATTTATTTTGTATATTCAGTTATGAGATAATGAATAACATAATAAATGTCTAGAGAATGATATTACTCAATGACGTATGTCTTCAAGTACGTGAATTAGAAGAATGAGATCATACGGATGTTAAGAATATATACATTCGCATTATGTCCCTGATCGGTTGTTATTGTGGAAGGTAGATAGACAACAATAACACATGAGATCAGAGTGTGAGTTGGTTGATGACAGAGTCTCATTAGTCATGATATGGCAATATCAAACCAAGCACACAGATACATGTTAGAGAATAGTGTATCAGACAGATCTACTGTGAGACTGACACATGGAAGCCATTATTATGGAATTCATAATCAGCTCTCACAGTGATGGTAGTGGTTGTGGTTCTTAGACCTGAAATCATTGCATCCATCACATGTCGTTGGGTACACTTTGACATCATCAAAAGTAGTCCTGAAATATGGGTTGTTATAATGGTGATGATTGGGTGACTTTGGCACATGGGGATTGACTGTGAGTGATAGATATGGGATTTGTCCCTCCAATAGGAGTATGATATCCAAGGCCTCTTGATTAGAGAGACTGAGAAAAGTATGGCCATACGCATGTGAGTCAATATGTGATATTGATCTTACATATATCTCATGCAGTCTGCTCTGGTTCAAGGAACAAGATTGAATGATAATGAGGATGACTGCTCCATGCCTCTAGTTCAATCTGGATATCAATGACAAAGGAACTATACAAATACTATAACACCATACATAGATTGTAGGTTGAAGTTGCTCCCCAACATTCCATTCACTTGGGTAGCAATGATGTGCAACTAGGCACCACTCTTTGCTTGTGATGTCATAAGCTAGTTATGGAAACATAGGAACTCGTCTAGAATAGGATTTTGATCTTTAATGATAATTGAATTGATTACTGAAGTGTTTAGGTATTTCAATTCATGCAACAGATCAACTGACTAGACTACCAAATGATCGGTTCAAGTGTTGAAACTGCTCTTTGTAGTGTCAGGTTGATTGTATTATACATTGGTTGGAATTCTGCCTGACCTGGGCTGTGAGATGCCCATTTCTCTTGTGCAAAATGTCTATCTGGCTTGGTGTGAGACGCACATCTCAATTGCACCAAAAGGGCATCTGGATTGGTGCGAGATGCCCATCTCATTTGTACCAAATGCATGTTTTGGGGTAAGTCAAGTTAAGTACTAATTGGAATTGAATTGCCAACATATGTGTAGAACTGGAAGGTGTGAAATGATCATATCGCATGCGAGATGACCGTCTCACTGGGCGAGATGATCATTTTGTCACATGAAGGTTGTGAAACTTCCAAAAAAGTTGTGAAAAGATCGTCTTATCCTTTCCACTTCTGCTTTTAATCCCACATTGACTGGGGACTGGGAACCCTAACCCTTCCTATATATAGAGGGGTACTGGGGGCTTCCCAGAGCACAACTACTACATAAACAATTGAGAATCAGTTGCTCTGACAATTGTTGTCCTCTCTGGTTGTGGTAACCACAAGAGCACGGGCAAGTCCTACCCGGCTAGGGAGGGATAGCCACGGGAGAGAAACAATTGAGGATCATTGTTGTGCGAGAGCATATTGGTGACTAGTACACCAATGGGAGGGACAACTCATTCTTGTCCATTCCTACAGGATGACAGGAGTTCTAGTTGGTCTATGTGGACTACTCTAGAGGTAGGAGTCCTTTGGCTGCTGCTAGGAGGGCAACATCAACTTGCAGTTTGTGGTGAGATCTGAGGAGCCGATATAGCAGTTGTCTAAGTCTACTGTCCATGGAGGAGTAGTCAGATGAGTCTGAGTGTGAGTAGGAGTTACACAGACACCGTCCAAGATAGAGTGTTCATCTACATCGATGAGGATTGTCCCTGGACTTACTCTAGGACCAGGTATATCTTTATGAAACCATCCTTCCCATTGCATAATTATTGACGCGCTTTGTTGGTTAATGGGAAATATATCAATAAAATTTTTGTTTCCCCTGCCTACCTGATGTCATATTTACCTACAATTATGACTATAATATTTTCCAAATGGATTTAAAATCACTCTCCTTAACATGAATCTTCTTGAGGATGTGTACATGACACTACCTGAGAGTTATATAATTTGGAATAATGCAAATAAAGTCTATAAGCTACAAAGGTCAATCTATAGATTGAAGCAAGCATCTCAAAGTAGGAATCTTTGATTTGATGAGGCACTCAAAGAGTTTTTGTTTAGTTAAAATGAAGATGAATCATGTGTTTACTAGAAGGTTAGTGGGAGCATAACTATATTCCTCATAGTGTATGTAGATGACATACTATTGATGGAGAAATACACACCTGCCCTACAAGTGGTAAAGACATGGCTAGGAGGTATCTTTGCTATGAAGGATTTAGGAAAAGCATCATATATCATAGGAATTAAAATCTATAGAAATAGATCTAGAAGGCTTCTTGGCCTAAGCCAAAGTACATACACTGATAATGTGTTGAGAAGTTCAGCATGCAAGGCTCAAAGAGAGGAAATTTGCCCATGTCTCATCAAATTAGTCTCGTAAGAGCCCAGAATCCCAGTTCATGTGAATAATGAGAATGCATGAGTAAGATGCCATATGTGTCCGCTATTGGATCTATCATGTATGTAATGTTATGTACTTGTCTTGATGTCTCGTGTGCTTTGTACATGATGAGCAGGTCTCAGTCAGATCCCAGTGAAGGTCACTAGACTATTATGAAGAACATCCTTAAGTACTTCAGGAAAAATAAGGATCGATGCCTTATTTATGGTGGTGAGGAAGAGTTGGGTGTAAAGGGTTACACCGACACAAGCTTCCAAACTGACAAAGATGATTATTGATCATAGTCTGGATTTGTGTTTTACCTTAATAGCGGAGCTGTAAGTTGGAAAAGTTCTTATCAAGAGACTATTATTGATCATACAACAAAAGCTGAGTACATTGTGTCTCAAGCACGGCAAAGGAAGTTGTTCGGATCAAGAAATACATCAATGAACTTGGAGTGGTTCCTAGCATTACTGATACAGTAGAGTTGTATTGTGATAATAATGGACCTATTGTACAAGATAAGGAACCTAGATTGCATCAGCAATCTAAGCATAACGTTGGTGTTTCCATCTCATACAAGAGATTGTACAGTGAGGAGATGTGAAGATATGCAGAGTATCGATAGAGAGAAATATTACTAAACCGTTGGCAAAAGAACTTTCACAACAAAAACATGATGGCCATGCTATATCACTTGGGATTATATTCATAGGTTATTGGATTTATGTACAAGTGGGAGTTTTTTGGTATGTATTCCTAGAGAGTCGGTCATATAATGATTGTAATGTGGCGTAATGTATTTGATTTGATAATAATGAAGGCAATTCCATCTATTATGTTTGTTTTAGTTATGAGATGATGAAACAATGTGATAGATGTATAAAGAATGATTTAGTCAATGACATATGTTTTCAGGTTATGGACTTGAATAATTAGATCATATGTATGATAAGAATATATACATCCTTGTTACGTTACTAGTTGAATATTGTTGTGGAATCAAAATAGACAACAATAGTACATAAGACAAGAATGTGTGTTGACTGGTGAAAGAGTCTCATTAGTTATGATATTGGATATCAAGTCAAACACATAGGTACTTGTTAGATAATAGTGTACCAGATAGACCTACCTTGAGAGTGATACATATAAGTATATAAAGTTACACCATGGCCTCGATCAATATATTGATCATCAAAAGTATAGTAAAACTCTACCTATTGTAGGTCAATTTCTTTTCATCTAAAATCCATTTTGAAAATTCAGTTGCATGATAATCAGAATGACAAGTAATGTAAACAAGTCATATTGGTTAGTTAGTTAGTTAATCTAGTCTTGCACCCCAATACACATGCATTTTTATATTAACTATGCAAATATAAAAAATATCAATGTTATATGAATTTGAGGTCTACTCTATATTTGATGAACCAATAAATCATGATGTTTTAGTTATTCATTGAGATGATTACTATCTACCTTTAAATATAGAACTTGTTGATAATAGTATACCATATTGAGTTATCTATCTTAGATACTGGTTTTGTATTAGGATATGCATGCACAAGTTATTATATAAGTAAAATAAAAGTATATAATAATGGAGGCATATGTCCTTGTACTAGACAATTGATTGGATGTTTTATAAATCACCTAGGAGTAAAACCTAACAATAATAATAAAGAAGATGAGACTAATTAGTTAAAATCAATAGGCTTGTACTATAATACATATCGATTTATACATAATGCTAATATATATATATATATGTGTGTGTGTGTGTGTGAGAGAGAGAGGGGGGGGAGATTTAATGAGTTTTGAGGGGTATTATTCACATTTAAGTGGTTTTTAATAAGATAACTTAGTGCATGAATTTGACTCTTTTCATATATAGCACCAGCCCTAGATACACACATATTATATATATGTATTATATGGTAAATAGAAATGCATATGGGTATGGGGAATACATATATCTACATTGATCAATTTTTCAATAAAAGGTAACATGAAATATGGTTAAATAGGTATCTTAATGAATGTAAGTACTTGGTGTTGGTTAATTCTAAATAACAATCTACTTTCATATATCCATGTAGCACATACTTGTATTTTCTTTAGATTTAAGAATTAGAATATAAAATGTGTAGACACAATACTATGCAAGCTAAATATTATGTTAACATAATATGGAATCACATGTTATTAGATATAAAATGACATGTTAAGACCTAAATAGGAGGAATGCATATCATTATCCACACGTATATGTAATTATGCATATCTAGACTTATGTGACTAGATATGGAGCTCAGAACTAAAATATATATAAAACCCTAATCTGGAGATAATACATTAGTTGTATAAAGTATTAATGCTAGATGGAAAATTGGATTCTAAATAATGCATCCTATAAAACCATTTGTTCCAATCCAAACAATCTCACCCATAAAAATAAGGTTTTTCATGAAGATAAAGTATGTGCAATTACTGATTCCATCGAGGCATCCATATGATTATAAACTTGGTTTCCTATAATTAGGAATTTTCTTAAATATTACTCCTCCTTGATACAACTTCCATACTTCATAATATGTAATCATTTGATTTTTCCTAAAATTTTGAATTAATATTTGGAATTGGGTTTATGACTCCAATTGCCATCTTTGGTTAGGACATCATTGAATATGTTGATTATTGAACCATTTTATCTTGACACACTAGTATGCATGCTTGATTATTAAATTAGTTAATCTAGAGTAGAAGTAATTTTGTAGAACCATATATATTTGGGCATGTCTCCCACTTGATACATTTTTGGTATCTGGGTTTTAGTCCCCCTTGTCCTTGGGGTGTTAGAGTTTTAGTCCCCCTTTCCCCTGGCTTGGAATTCCATGGTGTCTTGGCCCTACAATATATGACTTATGCTAACTTTCATTCAATGTTGTTATTGTTGTTGCTTGTGAAAATTATGTATTGTGCTAGATCTTTAATATAGTCATTTTGTCATAAAATCATTGCCTCATTATTTTGATTATGCTCTCTTGAACATAAGTAAATACATATAGCCCCCTCTTGTATGAGAACACCCTCATTTGTGCTCAAAATATTTGTCATGCCCAAATGTTCTTATTTATTTACATACACCATACTCTATTGGTGTACACCTTTCCCAGTTTCTTCCTCTTCTAGGTGTTGTTCTCAAAATACCCCGACATATGTCTTTTAGATGATGATGACTCATGAGGAGCTTGTACCAACAAAATGACCTTGGGAACAAATTTGGATGGTCAAGTTGCCCTCCGCATTGGTCATTTATGATAATTATATGTGTAGTCATCATTTTGTTCAACTCTTGAGGCGAGGGACCATGTTGTGAGAATAATTTTAAAATACTTAAATTTTGTGTTGCTATAAATGACTCTATTTGATATATCATATTTGATAAATGAAACTAATGCTTTTTCAAAATACTTATTGGTATGTTTGTAATTAGATGGTTTTATGCCTCAATAACTAATGACTAGACCACCTCTCGAGTCCCATTCCTTATAGTTTCTATAGTACACAGTGGTGGTTGTACCAAATAGGGACCATAGAGGAGTTGATATGATGTGATGGGAAACCATGTCCATCTTGTACCAACATCTAACTAGACCACCTCTCTAGTCCCATTCCTTACAGTTTCTATGTCATTGGGCTCTCATTTTAATTTTATAGCCATTATTCAAATTTTACATAACAAATTACCTCATGAACTTATTTTCCTTTAGGATATTGTGTACAAGAAAGTATTTTTTATCAATGTTTACCTAAACCAAGTCACCATCTAAGAAATTGTGTAGTATCAAAGAGACTAAATGAAAAGAAACACCTCTTTACACCCTGAAACTAGACCTAGTTGTGGAGCAATGAGTAAGAAGTAGTTCTATATATAAAGCTTACTTGACTTATTACTTGATACCCTTAGGTGTTATAAATTTTTTTGTAAGGAACTAGGTGACACTAACTCCCTATTGTGGAGTGGTGTTTGGGAAAATATGTGGAGCATGTCCAATCAGAGGAAATAGCTAAAGGAGAAAAAGTAATTCCATGCCCATGGGGCCAAGAAATGTAACGACATGATCTATCCTCAAAGGAAGTTGGATTTTAAAGCAATTCCTTTTAAGGGTTAAATACTTTTACCTTTGACAATTTGAAATATAATTCAACTTTAGAGTTTTCTAAGATCATTAAAAAAATTGATGTATGCACAAGATTAGATCTAGATGGCTAATAGATAGAATGGAACATGGAGAAATTTTAGTGTATATAATAATCAAGACTTAACCCTCTAAGTTAAGAAAGAATGGGATTAGTGAGTAACAATTGACCCTCTACGACTCGCATAATCCTCTTTATACCTACAGTACATGTAAGACCCCTGACCAAGCTTAGTGTTTGACTGTGCTTTCTTTACTTAATAAGATGCTTGAACCTTAAGCCAATCTCTTGATATGCCTTAAAACATGTGACAGTCTTATGTTTTCAGTTTGGTCATGTGTTTTTGATGTTTGAGCTATGCATGCTTGTTTTGGACCAAATTGCAATTTACCCATGATGAGGATTATAATGCAATTTGTCACATAAAGGTTGTTCTTCTTGTTCCCTAGCATCATGAGACAGATGATGGTGCTTTGGGGCACCTTGTTTGGGCCTTGGTCGATGAAGTGACACCTTGAGGTGATATTAGGGTTTGCATGGTTTTGCTTGAAGTGTTAATGTCGACCATGAGGTGCTCTCTAGGTGTAGTGACTGATGGGCTTTGTGCCTTGAGTGTGCTTTAACCAAAGCACCTTGTTTTGGATGATTTGCTTCGACCTATATGCTTTTTGTTTGGCTTTGGTCACTAGGGTTGAGTCGTGTTTTAGTGTTTCAACCATTTGGGTTGAGTGGCATTGTGTAGCGGTTGCTATAATGTCCTCCCCTATCTTTGCTTTGGTCGATGGGATGTAGTGGACCCTAGTGGTCACTACCCTTCCTTGTTTTTATCACCTATGTTGCATGTCTTGTGTGAGTGGTTGCATGTCTGATCCTTTGTGAGACAAGTGTCCTTGTGATGCTCTTATGTCTTGACTCCTCATATCTTTACCTCCTTCATAACCTTGAGTATATAAGCTCTCCCTTCTACATGCAAGAAATCCTTTTAGCTCTCTTTTCTTCCTCTATTCTCCTTGTGTTCAACCTTGTAGCTTGGTGGAGCTAGAGAAGTCAGATCTTGGATCTTTGGTGGCCAATCATCCTTGCATGTTGTGATCTTAAGCTTGAATCGTCCATCTTGTGGTGATTCTTAGTGATCTTCCCTCTTGGGAAGTAGTTCTACACCCATGATCTCATTTTTCCTATAAACCCTACCTCTTTCCCTCTTTTCTTGGCCGTAAGACTATAGATCCATGGTGTCTATCTTGGGGGAAACTTCTCTTCACAAGGATCGAAGACTATGGTTTGACCATGGTGGTACCCAAGTGAGATGAAGGTTTCTTCTCTTCCCCTGTCTTCTCTCTTGTTTAGCCTAGGGTTGTTGTTCCCTATTTCTTGAGATTTCTTTTGACCTTGTTATGTTTCTTCTCTTTTGAGGTGACCTTGAGTCTGTGGGGTTGATCCAAGTTGGATTTCTTCTTCTCTCTTGGATCTCATGGTTTTGGAGCTTAATCTTCTCCATAAGGTGGGTTATATAACTTTCCCATCTACTATTATTGCACTATATTCTTGCTTGCATGTTGTTGTCCTAATCACTAAAATGTGAATTTAAGATGCTAGATGATGTTCTTATGATCTGGGGTTTATGATTTTGAAGTATTCTTACATGTGTTACTCTCTCTATCCTAAACTCTAATTTCATGCACCCGATTATAAGTAGCGAAGGAGTGGTTAATTCTTACATGCAATATGATCTTTAATTCTAGAACCATTCTATGCTTCGACACCCACATTATGTTGGAGGTTTTGATATTGGATTTCATGAGCTTGACGCATGGTTTTTCCTCTTATTAACATGGTTTTCCATATGTGTTTTATGACGTTGGTTTCAAGGTTATGTTGTCCATTGCTACATGGAGTTCCCTCCTTGATGATGCTTGGTTTTCTTGAGGCTCATCATTTTTTTTATCATGGCTTATCTTTGTTTTGAGGATGGTTTAGTGTTGTTTGGGTAGCTTGACCTTGATGGTCTCTACACTCCTTTGATGCCTTTGGTTGCTACAAGTTGTTGGTGGGCTATTACGGGCTCAACAAACCCTAACCCTAGTGGTGGATTGGTCATTTCATCTGATCCTTGTTGTAGTCGATGAGTCCTGGTTTGAGTTGGCTTTTACATGCTTTATAAGTGAGGTGTTTTGGGCACTACATGGCTAACCCCAATAGCCTATATTCTCTACACATCTTGTGTTTGGTCACAATACATAATTCTTGAGTAGCGGGTTGCTATAGTTGTGCTATGCTGGTTGTGACGCCTGTTTTGGCTTTGGGTGGTCGCTACTCTTTGTGTTGGTTTTGGTTGCAACATGATCTTTGGTTGGTTTTTAGCTAAGGCATATATGGTGATGTGTAGCAGGTCACTACACATGGTTTATGTCCTTGCTAGCGATTGCTACACTGACCTATACTAACGGTCACTACACGTGCATGAGTGATGATTAGTGGTCGATACATGCTATTGTTTACATTATGAGAATTACATGTTTCAGGTGGTACTGTTTAACCTAATGTGTTCCAAGAAAGTGGGATATGATGTATCTAGTGTTATATGATGATTATTGAATTGGAAACCATAATTGACTACATGGGAAAACCCTAACCCTAATTCTCAAATGTGTTATTATTGTTGAGCTTGCTTGAGTAATTAGCATACAATGATATTTCCTCTCTCCTACTTATGTAACTCTAACCTTGTAGATGGAACTGAATAACTTATCTAGTGAATTCTATCATGTGATTGATGTGACACGGTGTGAATGATTATGGACCTTGTTAAGGCATGATGAGAGGATAATGATGTGTTTTGGATCTTATGACCTTGAAGAGGCTTTCTACCTAATGTGAGGTGATAAACTCTAGTGATGAGATGAGGGATTGGTATTCCCTAATGATGTGGTGATGTTGGTGGCCTTTTATGGCAGTGGTATCAAGTAATGATGTGACAAGTTTATGCTTCTTACATTTTATATCTTCTACAGTTGTGCCTTTACCCCTATTTTTGTAGAACTTATTTAGGGTTTCTACATTGTAACTTGATTGATGCTAAAAGACACCTAATTGGCTTAACTAAAAAAGTGAAACCCTAATCATGTAGATGCCCTGTGCCATAGATCCATTCCAGTGTCTAAACTTGCTAGGTGGTGAAACGAGTCATTCCTATGGGAACTCAGAGCGCATTTTTCAAATATGCGGGGATGCAAGTCGATGATATATCCTTGATTCCACAATTATAGGTTGGAGGATGGTGATATGCACAAACTACACATTAAATTCAAGTATATGTATCAATGTAATATAGGTCCTAAGAGGCCCAGATGTCAAACTTAGGGAAACGTTCTCTAGAGACTACTACTAGTTGTAAGGCGATCAGCTAGGCTGATCAAAACTTGATTGAGGTTTAATTGTCTAAGATGCAGAAATAAATATAAGATTACTTGTTGTTGATCTCAAATGGCATGAATTCCTTAGGATTATGGTTTCACCTCAGTTAACATTGCAATTACAATCATATCATTAATAATTATCTCTACTAACCCTAGACAAAGAGACATGTAGCAACAATTACCCGCTCTCACATCATAATGCACTACATAATCTAATACCAATCCCACTCTTAGCTTCTTTACTAAAAAATCTAGTAATCTCTTCACATTCGTAAGCCTCCTTACTCAAAGGGTGATATAAAACATGTAATTATATGATTTTCTGACCCCTAATCCCTCTTTTGAGACAATTAATGATATAATTAACTACCTATGGTGATCGACTATGGATAGTTCTTTATATTTTCATACAATTATGCTCAGACATTAAGAGAAACATGTATATTAATGCATAAAAGTCAATTATAATGCATAACAGTGCTACTCCCAGGTCCTAAGGAACAAGGGGTTTAGCCCCGCATGATTTCCACTGTCAAAAACATGAAAGAGAAGAAGGAAAATGTAGGGAACATTAGAAAACTAAAAGAACCCTTGAAGAAGATGGTCTGTATCATCCCCTCTAAAGAACGTGATGATTCGCTACCTTTCAGATACAAATCCGTCCACTGGAGGTGCTCGAATCTCCCGAAACATGGCCTTCTTCTCCGCATTCTCCTCTCCTTGCTCTCAGTTTCCATCCAACGGAATAGAATCAAATTCTTAGGTCTGGTCAAATCCCCCTAAGTCAAAGAAGTGACTTAGGGCATCATTAATTTCCAAACGTCGAATTAAACTTATTTTTTCATATATGCCTGATCTCATCGTGTTGGTACTTCCAACTTGATGTCGGTACTACTGGCTCCTTTGATAGTTGTGGCCGCCTATGCATTTTTTGGTACTATCAAGTTGAAGTCGGTAGTATCAAGATTTCTCTGGATATTCTGATTCATCCCTGTGATGTTGTCAGTAGTATCGACCTCCAGATCGGTACTACCAAGTCTTATCGATTTCAACATGTTTCAACCTGAGCAAGTGTCGGTACCACTAACAACAAAGTTGGTAGTACCAAGCTATGTAGATTCTTGTAAATTTACCTGAAATCCTCAAAAAACGAACATAAGCTCTTGAAATATACTAAATCATTCAGAAACATTACAATTACATTTATTTGATGCAATTAAGTGTCACATGCTCATTCTAGTAAATAATGCATAAATTAATCTGAACATTAACAATAAGTGCACAAAAATCAATAATAAATAGTATGTAAAAACAACAATTATCTAGTACATCAAATGGTTGTCGTCATGCCTCATGGTGATGCGATTTGTGAAAGGTAGTAGTGCAATTACATGATTTCATCTTTTTGAACAGTCATGTGTGAGATGTTCTCTAGTGACATGACATGTACTAAGGTTGGATTAGTTGTTTCTTTTCAATTTTACTATATGTCATTGTTGACAGTTGATTGTTATGTCTCTGCATTGTCTCTCGTACTAACCGGGAGTTGCATGGTGAGATCATGGATTTTGTCTCTTCAATTGATCTTGTATGGCACTGATTTCGACTTTACAGTGGTTAGTTGGATTTGGGGTGGTACAACTCAAATCCTCAGGGCAAATAATAGATGTAATATAACCGTGTGGTATATTTTCTTAGGGTCAAACACGATTCACATTGGATGACCTTCTTGCCTTTTTCTTATATGGATTTCTTCAATTATAATGTGGTAAGAGAAATCAATTGTTATACATGTTCTTCATATTCCTTCTAAAAGTTAAAAATTTATATTGCTCAGTCATAGATGCCTAAACTGCTCAAGTATTGTTAACTGCCTTGTTCATATCATTTAGCTGAATCTACTCAACTTGATAATAATTTTATCTTTCCTACTTTAGTATATTTGTGCTTATAATAGACGTTGGCAGAGAGTTATATCTCTCGATGGGATGTTGGTCTCACTCCTTGAGTTCCACATCTTTTAGGTAGTTGTGCATGACAAGGTAGAGATCATGCAATTGAGATTGAGCAGCAAGAGGAGCAGTAGTTGTAAGAGGTTGGACTCATTGCTAGAATTTTGTAGTAGAGTACTATGTGTCATCCAAGTACACTCAGGTCCTTGGGGGGGTTGTAGACTTTGTATATTGATATGAGGTTTTGGTGGTAGGCCATGGTTGTACATATATGGCTTGTATATGTGAACAGATTACCATATGTGACAGGTTGGTGGCATGTATCCCTTGAACAAGTGATGTATACATCTTTTTGACATGTTATGTAATACATGAGGCAATGTTTATGGACTTAGATGTGATACGTTTTAGCCTGAGATGTTGTGGTGCGATCGGTTTTAATTTACTGTGTTTTATAGTATCTGGATAATTAGTATTAGTTCTGTGTTTTGTTTTGATTTATCTCATTTTACTATGATCGGAGTGTCACATTACACATATGATTTAATTCCTTGGGTGTAAACCCTAACACTAGATACATATGTCTTATACATGCATTAGATATGCAAATCATTAAATGATGACTAATATGGATCTTAGAAACTAAATTTAAAACCTAGAATATGTTTAAATAAATTTTATAGTGAATTATGTTGGTTTAGACATAAACCCTAAATTAGAGTTGACTCGCCCTAAGGGGTACATAAATTTTACAATGATTAGTGAAGTGATGAACTTGAATGTTGTAATGCCTTAGTATGTATTAATATACACATATATGGATATCCTCATCTGACACAATATATAGTTTTATTTTCTAAATGTATATTAAAGGTTATATTAACATACATATACTAGATTAATAGGGTCAAATTAATAGATGATTATAATTGTGTATCAATAATTAATGTGCGTTGAAATATTCCTAAAACATATACATAGGTAATAATTGGATGTTTTATATAATAAAGGGATTAATGGTGCCCCTATCTGTGTTAATGATGGATTGCATGTCCTTACTAAAATAATTAAGTAGAATGTTATATTTCATGCAAGAAATATTATATAACCTTGTAACTAATTTGATGGTAATAGGGCTCAAAATCTTAAATGTCCACAATTAGTTAAATAATAAAATGATGGAATGAGGTGAAACCTAGTTTATCTAGAACTCACAAAAGATTTTTCAAAATATAGATTAAACAACAGTATCATATTCACATATTCAAATTAGGTTGGGGTCAAGTTCCGTCTACATTGGATAATGCTAACTAACCAAATTAAAATGAGTGAATGATAATCATGTATGTTAGTTACGTTATTCACCAGACGATGATCTTGCAACTTTTTTAGTGTTGTACTTGTCTTTTAGAGTCACACGTCACAACAAAACTATCTGCTCATGTGGATCCCTCACAGAGTCATCACATAGATATTTGGAAGTGTTCGCTTCAACCCAAAGCTGGAGTTTGAAACCCCATAGACTCCCCACAATAATTTCTACATTCTTACCTTATTTTAACTCTCTTGTCTCATCCTTAATCCTTGTTTCTCATCCCATTACCTTTCTTGCATCCTTCTATATCAAACAACCCCATGTTTAGCTGGGTTTCATGCGACGAATATCCAACCTCAGTTGCTCTGGGAAAAAAATTGACATGTTTAAGTGTCTTAGTCGTCGGTTGAAGAAATTCCACCAACATCGTTTGTCCATACCAAGTCACATTGGTAAATGGAAAAGCATCTCTTTGTCGTCAGCCTAGAAAAGAACTAACACATTTTCTAGTCCATAGTCATCCGTTTCAAAGTCCAAGACCGATGATCAAGATATACACTGACGATTTGGTTAACAAAAACTGACAACTATGGTCGTGCTACCAAGAACGGTTGTGTTGTCTGGCATGACCGTTCTGGTTTGGTCCTATAATGCCAGCTTTTCACACAAAACCAACATTGAAGATATATACAGTGATGGTTTGGTTATCAAAAATCTATGACTATGGTCATGCTCCCAAGAACGGTCATGTTGTATGGTGTGGCCATTCTGGTTTAGTCCTATAATGTCAGTTTTTTACTCAAAACTGACATTGAAGCCCTTCATTGTTGGGTTTTTTTGGAATAATCGATGACTAACTTTTTTTAAAATAGCAGGTTTGCAGACCTATTGTCTGACTAGTCAGCAAGATGTAGAATATGTAGTTTTGAATTGTAGGTCAACAACATTTATGAGTTCAGCTTATCCAACAGGCCAACAAACAACCTGCAAAACATGCAATACCAAACACAATCTGCCCATATTCAATATCCATTGTCCAATTCCATTCTCATCACATGTTCAAATATAATTTTGTTCATTAATTCCAACATTCATCCACACACATGATACTTCATTAACACACACGATACTTCATTCACATATGCACCAATTCCATTCGCATGACATGAAGAAACACAATTCTCACTATATTCATTCATCTTCACATTCACACACATTATATATTCATACATATGCACCAATAATTTACTCGCATCAAATTTAAAGTTGCAAGAGGTCATAAGCACCACATGTATATAAAAATAATGACATAAAACTTTACGAAAGTCATTCTTTAATCTCAATCAAATTGAAAGTTGACATCCCTAATGAAGGCTTCTGTGCATTGTTCTTGTATCTCATTTAGTTGTTCTGTCATATAGGGATTTTGTGTGTCATCTACCTTTTCTTTTGTATATAAGTCTTTCGTATTAAACACCTACAAAGATAATAACGTATATAATTTAAAATTTTCATATTTTCATATTATTTAATGAAACTATATACTTATTATGATCGAGACTATATATACTTATATATATATATTACATTTTCTATGTAGTTGATATCATTTGCCCCATATCTGACAATCATGTCCACATACTGCATAACGTAGTATGTGCATGCCTAATCATTGTCTTGTACATGATAGTATAAATTTTAACATACAAAATGTTAATAAATAAACGTAAGCATAGTTGGCATAAATATGCACTGGAGTCAGAAAACTACCTCAACATTCTTCCAAACTATTTCTTTCTTTTCATTGTCCACCTTTCCTTTAGCATTTTTGAAATCTTTTATAGCCATATATGTTAATATACACATTGAATTACATTAGTAAATAATGTAATAATGTATGTTAACTATATACATAGAAATTTACTCACATGAATAATGCCTTTTTCAAATTGTGTCCCCCACTGTCTACTTCATCACCCTTAGGACCTAGATAATACAGAGTTAGCATCGTGAGGACAATAACCAATAACACCTAATGATTTTTCTTAAGTGAAAAGAAGGCAAACAAAATAAAACTCAAAATCCACAATAAAATGTAATTCTTAAGTCAAAATTATAGGCAAAGTAAGTAAACTTACGCAACATTGTACGGAACTAACATCACGCTCTTTTTCTTTTTACCGAAATATTTAAATGTGTTAGAGTAGTATTGGGTAATAGAAGCAGGGCCTTTCACTAAATAACAAATCAATGATGGAACTAGAAATGCCAAATGGGGCAGTATGAATTCTTTATAGAGCCTATGTAAGTGGTTGCAGAAACGTATATCATGTATGCATTAATATATAAGAAAATAGAAAACACATATATAACGAGGTATTTAGCTATATAATATCTCACTATACCCAAAGTTCTATCACAGACGTATTCAACCAAGCATAATCAAACATCTCTGAAACATCTTATAGAAAGATACTTATATTATACAGTTGACCTACAACATCCTCTTTAAGATGGACCATCATAGGCGATCCATTTTCATGATTTCTTGTCCATTTTGGCATACTCCTGTACTGAGGACCTATTGAGTTGAATAGGTCCTTTGTAAGCCAAACAGGTAATTGAGGAGCAAGTGGAGGTAGAGGACGAGCTATAAGGGATTTCTTAGGCACTATGTCATGCTTATATATAATCTCATATCAATGGTGTCTTGTATATAAAGATACAAACACATTATAAATTTACCATACATCAGTATAGACAACTCTCGCTTTGGGCCAAGCGACCACACTGCCTTCTACTTCACCTATCATCTCGTGCTCAGTATGGTCATATGGCAATGCAGTCTGCTTACAAGCATCGTAGACAAGCCTCAACGTCATGCGAACCGCATCGGCAGGAAAAGGTACACAATGAATCATGTCACCTTCAAGGCATGGGTAAGCGTCACCCAGTGCAATGGCATATTCTTGTAATTTAAGATAGCATGGCCTCAACCCCTACAAATTTGCATAGAGTGTTATATATATACCTAAAATCAAACATATTATACAAATCATTTTGAAAGACTACTATGTCATAAAAATACTTACAGTAGATGTGCTAGGTGGTGGGTCAATGGGATTACTCCCAACCACCTCTGTTGTAGGAGGGTCCACCTTGCATGAAGAGTGGGGCACCACATGTACTATTTGACAAGACTAATAGTTTCTCATTGCTTCCTCTATACTCTTTGTAATTAGATTTTTTTTACCTTTTTTGAGCACCTCCCTTTGTGCTTATGCTCTGATAGCCCAAAGAAGGCTCTTATATCGATACCAGCACCAGCAGTCCTAACGCACCCAGGATGCTATGGGTTACCTAGAGCAACTCTCAATTCATCCCTTGTGCCCTCAAGGATGAACTTGTCATGTTTCCTTTTCTCATGGAACTCTCGCTAATCATCATCATTAGTAATTGGTAAGTAAAACATAACAATCATCAATACCAATTGCTCTAAGAGTTGAATTTTACCATTTTTGCAGCTGCCTCAATAGTTGTGGGGCTGTTTATTTCTCTATATTTAGTTTGCCTCCCAACTATCCATATATCATGGTGAAGTAGAGGTTCAGTAGTAGTAGAGGACTCGGCAGTCCCAGGAGTAGGCAACTGAGAGGAAGACGTCTACAGTAGCTCTTATAGCTTGGTTAGTCCAAACCATATGTTACATATGTAATACAATGAATTAAATATGAGGAGTGAGTCTTAATACCTTGAATTTGTCAGTTTGTCTCTTAGCAACAAACACATTTCAAACCTTTGGGTCAAGATAGTTCCATTGGTTAGTGGTTGACTTCTTTTTCTTCTAAGCATTCTATATGTATTCTCTTGTCAGATTTGTCCTGTAATTCCTTAGTACCTTGCCACAGCATTGCATCACCTTTTTATGATGCAGTTTTTCATCCAATTCAAATATTCTCTATAAAAGACACCATATACTTAATGGATTCTTAAAACAAAATTATAAATAGCTTTAGAAATAGAATTGTAAATGATAATATCTCACACATAGATCCTTCCACATATAGTCTTTCTTGATTGGCCATAGTTCCTTCCACATATAATCTTTCTTGATTGGTTGAACCTTATACCAAGATTCTACATTTACATCCATTCTTCTATGAGTCAGAACCCCTAGATATGACACAATAGAAATGTGATTCTTCCCAACAAGATTTCCTTGATTATTAAACGCAACGACCAGCTTTGGTCTGTAACCCCTTTGCTCTAGTAACTTGTTCATCATGGTGATTCCTCGTATTGTTGCACGCTTACAATGTTGCGCATCAAGCTCAACAAGATACTCAGGGCCCACATCCTCATGCTAAAATTGACAAAAAGCACACATATGTCATAAAAATATGTAACTTATAAGTGTGATAAAACAATCCAACAAGCTAGACATTGTAAAATGCACGATATATGTAATAAAACCATACAACTTACAATAGTTTCAGGGTGCTCATTCTCATAGTGTACATTTTTAGGGTGCTCATCCTCACGGCAATCATCATCACGATCATCAAACTCATGGTTAGACACCATATAAAATAATGTCATATCAAAAATAGTCAAACAATGAAATATAAGTGATAAAGAATGTAAAATGCCTATCTAACATTTAAAAAAAGCATGCCTCTAATATTTGGATCTTGTATCAATTAACATTCCCTCGATGTGATCTCAACGCATATATAATTCAGCATCAACTTCAATATTTGGTGTTGGCAATCCAACTGATAATGGACATGAGTCATCATACTTGTCATAGTACTCTTGTTCATCTATAGGATCTGCAATGAATTGCCTTTTAGCATAAAGAACAACTGACCTATTTAAATTTACAGGATCATCGATATAAAATGCTTGCTTCACTTGTGATACCATTATGAATGGTTCACCCTTCTCTCCAATCTTTTCAAAATCACTAATTTGAAACCCAATTCATCCACTACAACTCCTTTGGTGTTATCAACCCAGTTACACCTAAAGACCAAAACTCTGAAATCTATCTAGTCAAACTCCCATATGTCTTCAATGACACTGTAATATGACATTTTAGCTTCACGTGGACTCTTATCCTTCACACTAGAAAAATACAATGAAGACACTTGAAGGGTGACCCCACTATTTTGGACGACACTCTTATCATCTTGACGCTTTATGTAATACAAAAATCCATTTATGTCAAATCCTTCATAAGTCATAACATTCATTTTTGGTTTAAAGGTGAGGCATTTGAATTTTCAGCAACATTATTTGGTGTTTGAGATAGTTGACATAAGACTTGATCTTCAAAACACCTAATAAATGTCTTGTTATGCTCTCTAGTAAGCCACATCGAATTGGCTCGAGGATATTTTGTCTTGATGAAATTACTATGTTCGGTGATATAACTACTCATTTCATCGATGTTGTGTAGAATATACAGGTGTGCTTGTCCCCACAGCTCATGACTGATTACTTTCGCTCATGCTCCTAAAGTGCCTCTGTCGTAATAGTCCTCAATATTCTTGTCATTTACAGGAGCTTCATTACAACCCAAAAAGTCATTGCAAAAGTCCATAACCTCCCTGGCCACATAACCCTCAATAATACTTCCTTCGGGCTGATAACAATTTCAAACATCACCTTTTAAAATACTCATGAATCGTTTAAAAGGATACATCCAATGCAAGAAAACTGGTCCCAAGCACTTCACTTCCCTAGTCAGATGGATAACAAGATGTACCATGATATCAAAGATTGAAGGAGGAAAATACATCTCAAGCTGGCATAGGGTAAAAACCACTTCTCTTTGCAACTTATCGAGATTCTCAAGATCAATAACTTTTCTACATAAAGTGTTGAAGAAGAAATAAAGTCTGGTGATTGCAAACCTTACATGCTATGACAGTGTAGATCAAATTTCCATGGGCAACATTTGTTGCATTATGGTATGACAATCATGATATTTAAGACCTATTAGATTCATATCTTTAATTGATACTAGTGTGTGGATATTGGAAGAGTATCCCTATGGTACCTTAACAACGTGTAACAAGCGTGAGGTAAATATATTTTTTGATCACTCCTATCTACTTCTATTAATTTTTTTCTTTATTCTCATTTCACGTAGGTCCATTTTGGATTTGATGCCATCTTTAGTCTTACCTGATATATTCAACGGAGTACCAATGATACTATCACAGACATTTTTCTCAACATGCATGGCATCGATACTATGCCTAGATGCCAAAGAACTCCAATAAGGAAGATACTAGAATATTGACCTCTTCTTGATTAAATATTTTTCACTCTGTGTGGGGAATGGCACATTGTGATCTCTTACCAAATTCATTAAAAAAGTCTTTTGCTCTTTCATAAACAACCTCCCCTGATATAGGTTTAGGGGCACTTCGTTCCTCATCTGATCAATTGAACGCTTTGCACAACCTTTAGTAAGGATGAACTTTTGGAAGAAACCTTCAATGATCAAGATATACAGTCTTGCCACCATGTTTTAGTCATATTGAATCAGTATGCTCTTCACATGTAGGGCATGCTTTGGATCTTTTTACACTATATCTAGACGAATTCTCATATGTTGGAAAGTCATTAATAGTGCAAAATAACATAGCATGCAAATGAAATGTCTCTCTACGTGAAGCTTCATAGGTTAGCACACCTTCTCCCTAGAGTTTCTTTAAGTTGTCAATCATAGGTTCAAGATAAACATCGATATCATTGCCAGGCTGTTTAGGGGTCGATATCAACAATGACATCATAGCATACTTATTTTTCATACACAACCAGGGAGGAAGATTGTATATAATAATCATAATAGGCCAAGTGCTATGTTGGTTGCTCAATGTGTTGTATGGATTCATCCCATCAGTACAAAGTCCAAGTCTTAGATTCTTGATTTCTTCACCAAATTTAGGGTACAATAAATCAATCTTCTTCCACTATAGGGAATCAGACGTATGTTGTAGGATCCCATCATTATTTTATTTACCTCTGCATGCCACCTTAAATTCTCTACATCCTTCATATTGGAAAACAAGCATTGAAACCATGGTATTATAGGTAGATACCACATCACCTTGGCAGGAGAGCCAATTTTGAACTTCCCTAAAGTTGGCATTTTAACCTTAATGCCTGACATTTTGAACAATCTTTAAAATTGACATAGTCCTTTTGAAATAATACAAGTCATCTGGGCATGCATGTATCTTCTTAGCCTTCATTCCCAATGGGCATAACATTTTCTTTAATTTGTATGTTGAGATTGGAAGCTCATTGCCTTTAGGAAGAATTTCTTTCAACAAAGACAATAACGACATGAAGCTTTTGTCACTCCATCTATTGTTATCCTTTAGATTATACAATCTCAACACAACGCTCAGTTTCATAAACTTAGTGCAACCTATGTATAATGGTCTCTAGGCATCATGTACAATGTTTCTAAATAAAGAAGGTGGATCAGTGAGCTCTCCCTACAACTATCTAGCATCGCATCAACCATGTCTATGGGAATTAATTTGTTCACACCTACATCATCGGTGGCAATTTGTTATTCAACACAAGTACTGCTATTGACATCTATTGATCTCATGGTTGGAATATCTCCATGCCAATGCATTTTGTATAGCCATGTACAATCATGTTGCACATGACATGACTTTTGATTTTGTCACCAGTGTTGACTTTCAAGTTGTTACCACAATGCTTACATAGACAATAGAATCTATCTCTAGGTTGTTTCCTATGTTCCTCCACAAATCTTATAAAATAATCAAGACCAATAATAAACTCTGGGGTGCAGTGGTTTGGAATGGAAATCCATGATCTATCCATTATATGATCAAAGAGAAAACAAATATTAGGGTTTAGGGTTTACAAATTAGGTCTAGGATTTACAGATAGATTAGGGTATATTACTTTGGATTTAGGGATAAGGGTTTATAGATTAGGGTTTGTGGTTTACATATTATGGTTTAGGGTTCAGTAATGACTATGTGTACCACCTATCCCATTCTTGAACACCTAATCTCACTAGTAAGTGTGTAATGTGTATTCAGCTTTTAAGAAAATTTCGGCAGCATTTCCCCGTAGTTCTCCAAGTACACCGATGTAGATGGGCAAATATCCACCAACATATGTACTTAGAGAACAAACGAGGAAGTGCTTATGAAACATCTTAAAAATCGAATATACATTATACACTCACATCCTAAGTGAGATTAAGTGTGCAAGAATAGTCCCAAACCCGAGACTATCCAAGATTTACTCCTAATGAGTAAATCTCATATAGGTTTTTAGAACAGCGCCATGAATTAGAAATTAGGATTTATAGATTAGGGTTATTTTTTATGCCACACATCTATTGGTCATTTATCAAAATTTACATACCAAAAAATAAATAATTAATTATACATGCATTTTAAAAAGTATAAAATTTAATTACCTAATATTCATAATGTTACCAAATATACATGCATAGTGTTACCAAGTATTCATAATGTGTGATGATCATGAGATGCAATGATATATAATGAGATAAACATAATTTGACCTAAAAAGAGATGACTAGTATAAGGATGAGAAAAGATTATATGAGATGATAATATTTTTGACCCAGTATTTCCAAAATGAAAAAATATTAACCTAACTATGTCATAATCATAGGTAAGCATGACATTATTTTACCTAAATGTGTCATAATCACATGTAAGCATAATCACATAATTATTTCATAATAATGGCATAATTAGAGGTAGGCATTATATGTAGGAAATGATAAAAATGTGACCATAGGATTTTTGAAATTGACCTTGATAATAGAAACAGTGGAGCTCCCGCAGTGCTTTGGCAGTAGCTCAAGCAGTAGAATTTGGGAGCTCCACCAATAGCTCTAGTATAGTGTCGGGAGTAGTGGAGGCGATAGAGGTTGGAGCAGGCGGTAGCAAAGGCTGGAAGCATGAGCAGCAGTAGCTTTGTTGGCAACTGCGACGGCTGGAAGTTGGAGCAGGTGACAGCATTGCTAAAAGTGTAGACGTTGGAGGTAGGAGCAGGTGGTGGCGACGACCTGAGCAGCTAGTAGAGTCTCCAAGAAAAGAATAAGCAGGAGCACGGTGGCACGGGCAGGAGCATGGTGGGACGAGCAAGAGCACGACAGTAGCAATGGAGGTCAGAATCACCAGAGTGAGTGGGGGAAATTTTTGGGGAACGGTGAAACAAAGACTGGGAGAAAGTGTTTCACGCGGGTTTTATTAAGTGGCACATAATCATCAGTTATCATAAAAAATTGACACTATAACTCTTACATGTTGGTTCAAAAAAATACCAACACATAATCTAGTGCTGACAAACACAGCTATGCTTAGCGGCATGGCCGTGTTGGCAACTTAGACGTTGGTTTCCTATAAAAATCGATACAAGAGGTCATTATCCAAATGAAAAAATAAGCCTAAGTAATGTCCTTAATCGACAATTGTAAAAAATAGACACATATCCTAGTGACATGGACGTCATCTCTCTTTAATAAATCGATGCCAGAGGCAATTATCCAAATGGAAAAAATAGGCCTTAGTAGGGCCTGAGTCATTGGTTTCCCTAGAAAGAACCGGCACTAGAGTGAAATTCAGGGGGGACAATTTTTTACAGGGGCGTGACATGAACACTCCAACATCAGTTTTGTAAAAAACTGACACAGATTCTGCAAATTTTCACATTTTTCCCTGTGAATCAGTGTCAGTTTATGTGAGAAAAAATTGACGTTGTTAGTGTTTTAGAGGCAAAATTTATTTCGCATAAAGGTGTCTATCGGTGTCTCCTTCACAATCGACACTCATCTTAAAAAAATTGGACATAAATATTTTTTCCCAAAAAATTATATTATGCGGGTGATTTCAGACTCAGTTTTTTTATAAAAGTAAGTGACATTAATAAAAAAATAGTAGAGTGTCTTTTCTTAATCGACATGACTTGATCTATGGTGACGTTTGTGTTGGAGAAGTGACATTGTTTGTTATCTAGTATCAGTTTTTCAATGTAAACAACATCAAGAAAAGTGACATTAGACGCCAGAAATGTACTAGTGCCCCTCACCTTGCTTACCTCTGCCACCTTATTTCCTTTTCTTGTGACAACTCTGGTGTCCTGAAGCCCCTATAAAGACCTATCCTAAAAACTGTGCACAATTCCTTTGACAATTCCTCCATCTTGTTTGCCTCGCCCACCCTGGATTATACATCCCCATCTCCTTCTACTAGTCTTGATCTCTTTGGGCTTCTCACTACACTTGGTACCTCCATGGGCCCTACCGAGGTTTTAGAATCTCATATGGGGGCTATGGGAATCTTTTGGGAAGGCTAATTCAATAAATATCACTTTGTGATGTGTATCCCTATTTATCATCCCTTTTCCTTTTATTTTCCAACATGGTTGCAATTATTGTGATGTTGTCTTGCTTCTTGTTGGGTTGTCTCACCTTCATCCCATGGTCATTTGTTTTGGGTGTGTCTCTTCTTCATCTTGAAGTAATAATAGAGAGAGAGAAGTTGTTGGGTTTCCTAGCCTCTTCGCGACCTCTTTTTGGGTTCACCAAGGTGACAGGAGTATGGAGGAGCCAGGAAGTTGTTAGTCAGTGATGATAGACAGTGGTCTCAATTGTTTCCTTACCATTGAGATCTATCAAACCTCTATTTGATTCTTGGGTGAAAGAATGAGGAAGATTATTGACAAAAGTTTTACATATCTAACCCTTGATGTATTTTAAGATAGTGGTCTCATTTTGTTTCTTGACAAATGATCTCCACCAATGCTCTATTTGATACTAGGGTGAAAGAATGAGGAAGATGATTGCCTAAAGTTTATATCTCATTTTTTTCCTGACAATTGAGCTCCATCAATTCTCTATTTGATTCTCAGGTGCAAGAATGAGGAAGAACGTCTTCTTAGATTTACATCTCTAGTCCTTGATGTATTTAAGTTGGGTAAATGACTTGGAATGTAATTTCTGATGCTTGATGTGATGGTAGTCTAGATATTGGTGTATTTATGAGACGTGGGTGTTTCAATATGGGTAAATGACGTGGAATTCCACATCACACATAGTTTATGATGCTTGATGCAGTGGTAGTGTGGTCCTTTTACCATTTTTAGTTTAATTTTTAGTAAATTAATTTGACTAAGAATATTGATAACAATTAATTCATAAGTCATAAAATGAAGTATTTATACTTTAAAATAAAAAATAAATAAAACCTACTCTTTGGTATATCTGATTTTATCACTTATATTGTGGGTTTTACATATGGTTTGGAATTAGCCCTAAAATATCAAAAATCTTATATTTTGACAGAAACCTTGGCTTGGACCAAGATATTATTGACCATGTTAGTTCTGAAAATCAAGTATGATGGAAATTTTCATGTAATTAAAACATAATTTTTAATTGTAAGGGTGAAACCCTAATTTTGAAATGCTCTTTTGAGTCATCTACTACAAATATTATTTAGCATAACATCTCCATAATTTCTAATCACCTTGAATATCTCTCATGATCTTTGTTATTGTCGCATTACTTGTAATGAGTCTTAATATCATAGTTCCTTTTTTTATGAAGCCGATATGTTTTTATTCATATCGTCCCCCTCATGCAAGCAAAAACATTTGGTTCAATACATTCTACATTGGTATGGACTGAAATAAAATTGGTAGTACTACTACCATTACAAGATTCCAATCTAATAAGATTAACTAAATCAGTAGGGATATTGCTATAGACCTAGAAATCATTCCTGGTTTTTTGGTGGTGTTTAGCCAACATATTAGCAGCCACATTACCCTCCCATTTCACATGTGAGATAAGCCACTCCGGCTTCATTCTCCTCTTAATCTCCATGATCCATCTTACACCTCTTGGATAGTCTTCAGGTTGATTTTAGGTGGTTGAGCATGCAAGTGATGAGTCAGACTCTATCACTACCTTGTTCAAGTCTATCTTGGTTTCCATATCTATTGCCATATTAATGGCCATCAATTAAATAGTTAACACACAATCAGTGGTTACCTTCTTACGTTTCCCCCCTCTCCGGTGGCCGTTGTGATCTCTGCAAACAAAAATAATGCAAGTGTGGTCGTTCTTGAAGGTTGCATCTGTATTAAGCTTCATGACATGGGGTTGGGGCTTAGCCCAAGATATACTGGTCTGCGGTGTCATAATAGGTTGTGGTTTCTCCCAGGCCTTGACATTCAAACTGGCCTTGTTCATAAGTTTGCTTCTTCTTTTCAAAGATTTCTAGGTTTCTGCTCCTCCATAAGTTGTAGCATCCAATAATGAAACCGGAGGCATGAGATGTATCAAGTTTCATGTTGGTTTCTATCCATCACCACAAGATGTTTTCCCCAAAGAATGGTTATAGGACGCACAATCAATAATTCCTTTCCATACTGGAGCAGCATGCTCACAATCACACAAAGCATGTAGGCAAGTTTCTTCATGGACTCCACATCATGGATACATACTGTCAGTGGTCATGTGACAGACCCATCTATGTCTATTGGTCAGTATGGCTTCATGCCCCACTAGCCACAGAAACATCTTCACCTTCACTGAGACTCTAGCTCTCCACAGTTGTTTCCATTTACCTTCGACCTTTTTCACAAATGTAGTTGCATGTATGCACTATGTATTGTGAACTTACCTGATTTAGTATGATTTTGGGCTTTAATGTCTTTATGTTGTGTATTATTAGGAATATGCACTTGTAGTATTTTCTTGATATCCTCATCACTCACCCATTCTTTCAAAAAGTCTTTATCCCATTTATTCTCCAAATTGACAATGCTCGAAACCTACAGCTCTATGAGTTATGTTGGGATCAGTTTCTTGGTTCTACTTAGGAGAGTTTTATCTAGACACCACCACTTATCACTCCAAACATTGATGTCTTCACCACTCATAGGAATCCATGTAGAGTTCTCATCAATGAACTCCTTACATTTGAAGACTACCCATCCCAATCTAGATACATTAGGGACCCTAGAATTTGATGCATGTAAGAGCTTAGGGATCATGCCCTTACACCATTGTGAAGGCCTTCCCATCATAACCTCCTAGTAGTGCTTGTTGGTGAGTACCTAGTTCCATTCACACATTGATTTAATTCCCAGCCCACCATCTATTTTGTAGCTTGTGATCTTGTTCCATGAAACCAACGACATGGGATGCACCTTATGGTTGCCACCCCCACAAAAAGGAGTAGATACTACTATCTATTCTATTACATATCTTTAGAGGTAAAATACCAATTTGCATAATGTAGCTTGGGATAGCACTTAGGGTAGACTTAGCCATAGAAACTCTACCTGCAAGGGTAAGGTAATGTGTTGTCCATGAATTGATATTGGAGGATATTCTATTTAGCACCTCGCCATAGGTGTCATGTTTCACCCTTCCACATATCGAGGAAATGCCCAAATATTTTCCAAGGTCTGTTAACCTACGAATGGATCTCCTCTTTCTTCTAGGCACTCTCTTGTGAAAGAAAATGTTAAACTTTGCAATAGATATGGATTGGCCAGAGGCATCTCCAAACTTGCAAAAATAATCAAGAGTGTCTTGCATTTTCTTAGTATTTGCCCTTGCAAAGAGAATCATACCATCAGCGAAGAAAAGATGGGAAATGCATCGGCCTTTATCTGTCATTTTAACTAGAGGCCATAACTTTGCCTGGAATCTATGTTCAATGTGTTGGCTCAAATGTTCTAGGCATAGGATGAATAGGTATGGAGACAGTGGGTATCCTTGTTGGAGCCCCCTGGTAGCTTTGAAGTTGCATGCTGATTTCCCATTCCATATGAGGGAAGTTTGACCTCTTGAGATTGAGTTAATGATGTATTTGACAATCCTATTTGTCATTCCTACCTTCTTCAGTGTCTATGAAATGAACGGCCAGGTCATCTTATCATATGGTTTTGAAAGATCGACCTCTATAGTCATGGTGGTGGTCGCATTCCTCCTACTTATGTTGTGGATTACCTCCTGGACCACCACAATATTGTTAGAGATCCAATGACCCAAAACAAATGCACTTTGAACATGTGATATCCATTTTTGTAGGTGTTGCTTCAGTCTTTGAACAATAACCTTGGATGTAATCTTAAGCGAGAGTTTGTTTAGAGATATGGGTCTAATTTACTCACACCTCTCTGGTTTGAGAACCTTAGGAATCAGAACAATATTAGCATCACACATCTTGTTGTCTAACTCTTCACCTGTAAGAGTTTTTGAGATAGTTAGAAGAATAGATCTTTTAATAATGTGACAATTAGCAAACATGAAGGATACATCGATGCCATCTGGCCCACAAGCCTTGTAAGGATTCATGGACTGTAGAATTTTATAGATCTCATATAAAGTTGGTGCACCCCCTAGTTTCTGATATTGGTGCTCATTGAGGCTTTCAAAGAACACATAAATTTCTTAATCTTGTTCTCATCAACCTGATGAGGCTCAGTGAAAATATTTTTAAAATGGTTCACAATTAGTAGATGTTCCTCTTCCTCCTCATTGGTCCATTCACCCGGACTGTTCTTCAACATTGTAATTGAGTTTGAGTGGTGCCACTGTTTGACATAAGCATTACAAAAATGTGTATTGAGATCGCTATCTAAGATCCACTATAAATGACATCTATGTTTCCAGTCCTCCTATTCCATCCACAAGATATCAGCATACATATTTTGTATTTCAATGTTCATTTGATCAAAACTTTTATCATAGTGGTCAGTTAGATTAGTTTGTAGGAGGTTGATGTTGCATAGTATTTTGGCATTCTCTTTACCTTGCTTCAAAATGTGCTTGGTCGACCATCTAGTAATGTCATTTCTCACTCCTTCAAGAGCTTTGTTGAACTCATAATTCGTCTCCCAACTATTCTGCACCATTTTCTGGAATTCCTTGTTCTTGGACCATGAATTTTTTAATCACAAAATGAGGTTGTGGAGGGACCTTCTTAGTAGATTGGACCACAATGGGGCAGTGGTCGAACCAAATCTTAGAAAGATGTTCAACTACAAAGTGAGAATATTTCAGGATGAATTCAGTATTTGCCAAAGCTAGGTCCAATCTAGATTGTAGAGTACCATGTTCATAGGTGAATTGCATTCCTAAGAATCCTAGATCTTGTTGGCTAAATTGGACATTATTATACCCTTTGTTTTGATGATGACAAACATTTCATCCTTGTGGATCTAACTTGTTATTTAAGTGTTTTAGGGATAAACAAACAAGGAAGTGGATAGTTGAAGATCCATGCAAATTGGAATATCAACATGCTTAGATTACTTTTATTTTCATGATTTTACTCAATGTAAAAATGTGTACAAGTATATAATGTACAAGTACATAGATATCATGTAAATCAAGTGTTAGATCTTCCCTATCCATTCACAACACTTAGATCCTCCCATAAGATAGAAGCACAATTAAACATTGATACACACACTTAGTAGATGACTCAACACATTGAAAAAGGGACATTCTCGATCAACAAAGTCCTCGACCGAGACACTCTCGGTCGACCAAATTCTCGACTGAGAATAGACCTTCCAGCAAGCTCTATAGCCATTAGACTGAGTTGGAAAAGTAGTTGGGAGTTGGAAACAAATGTTGCAACACATTTACCTCAACCTCCCACTCGGTCGAAGAAATGGTCGACCGAGACACACTCAGTCGAGAAACATCTCGACCGAGAGAAGTTCTGGACTGCACTTTTCAGCACTAAACAACTAACCATTGCAATATAATTTAAGGACACCTAACGGCTAGTTGAGCACTAAGAACACCCTAAAAAGTGTCTAAAACGTCCCTAAGTACTTGTAACCTATTCTTATAAATAGGAAATGCCTTAGGACACCCAAAGCATCACTTGTGCGTACAATTACACTTGAGATTCGTTCTTAGTAAGCAACGAGCAAAGCTACACTTGCAATTTGTTTCTTTGAGCTCTACATTTGTATCCTATAGCTTAGTATCTCCTAGCCACCATACGACCACGTTCATCTATAGTGGATAGGATATCAATACGCTTGATATAGGATCAAAGTGATGTACTCATTGGTAAAGTTATTTCCTTCTTCCAATCTTGTTCCTTTGTTATTGTATTTTGTTCTCCTTGACTACTCCTAGGTTGAAGGTTGTTAAAAGGAGGTTTGTAGAGCTACTTCAAGGTGGTGAAGGCTGCTCCTGGTGACTTGGAGTTACTGCAGAAGGCTGCCTCAAGGATTGAAGCTACTTCAGGTGAAAGCTACTTCAAGGGTGGTGGACTTGGAGTTACTTCAGAAGGCTACTTCTAGGAAGATTGAAGCTACTTCAGGTGAAGGCTACTTCAAGGGTGGACTTGGAGTTACTTCAGAAGGCTGCTTCTAGGAGGATTAAGGCTACTTTAGGTGAAGGCTACTTCAAGGGTGTAAGAAAGCAATTGTATTTTGTGTAACATCCTCGAGAGGTAATAAAATAAGTTGCTTTCAAAATCTCGGTTGGAAACAATCGGGTAGTGGTTTGACTACCTTAGATTTCTAAGGTAGGAACCACTCTACATCCCTATGTCTTCCTTGTTTCCTCCTACTTCTTGTTCAAGTGTTTAATTGTTTAATTAACTTTAAAAACTCCAAAAAAGCTCTATTCACCCCCCCTCTAGATCTTTTAATTGATATCAGAGTAGGTCTTCAAGGAGCTTTAACAAGTCTTGAATGATTGGGGATGGTGTACTCAACAACTTGAACTTGAAAGGAACCTACATAGCTCGTCCACCACCGTTCGATGGAAGCAATTACAACTATTGGAAGAGAAGGATGCAATTTTACTTTCAAGGCATAAGTTGGGAGCTTTGGAGGATGGTGTCTACTCCATATGTGCTTCCAGAAACCGAGTATGCTACATGGAATATTAATACGGTAAAGCAAGCTCAACTAAATGCCAAGGTTGTAAGTATTTTATATTGTTCTATTTTGGTTAGTAAATTCAATAGAATTTCTTCATGTTAAACTGCATATGATATATGGCATAGACTTTCTATTACACATTAAGGAACTATACAAGTTAAAAATTCTAAAATTAGTATGCTTAAACAAAAGTTTGAACAATTTTGTATGGAACCAAATGAGTCCATTAGTGAAATGTATGCAAGATTCTCTACTATCATTAACGGTTTGAGTGCATTAGGAAAATTCATAAGTGAAGAAGATCAAGTATCCAAAATCCTTAGGTGTTTGCCTCCAAAAAATACAAACCAAAGGTGACGGCCATTGAAGAATCCAATGATCTCACCAGATTGAGGATGGAACAGCTCATTGGCAACTTAGAGACTCATGAGGTCACCCTTGAAGAAGAAGAAAGATTGGCAGCGGAACACAAAAAGGAGAAAAGAAAGGATATTGCATTCAAGGCAACAACTAAAATTAGTCATGATACAAGTGAAGAAGATAGTGAAGAAGAAACTCTCATTGTAAATGGTAAGCAGTATAGAAGATTTAAAACTAACAAAATTTCTAGTGTTTCTTCTTCCTCTTCCCCTAGGTGCTTTGAATGTGTCAAAAGGGGACATTTAAAAGGTTATTGTCCCAAACTCAAGAAAGGAAAGAAATCCTCTCACAAGAAGAAGGAAAAAACCTATAAAGCAGTACGGGATGACTCAAGTGATGATAGTGAGGACGGAGAAGAAGTAGTAGAGTGCCTCGTTGCTACAACAAATTAATGAAGAAGAAAATGAGGTAAGCTTATTTGAATAATCTAAAGAAGAGTTAATTGCTAGCATTGAAGAATTACATGATAAATACATTGATTGTAAAAAGAAACTAAAAAGACTTACAAAAACTAATGAAGAATTATATTCTTAATTAAATGATCTTGCTTCTGAAAAGGAAAGTATTATTTCTAAAAATTCTACCTTGAAATCCTCTTTTAATGATTGCAATATGAAGTTTCTTACTCTAAGAACAAACTATGATTTTCTTTCTCAAGAAAAGGTTGAACTACTTGCAAAATTGAATGATCTTCAAACTCAACCTATCTTGTGTACTCATTCAGATTATGATGCTATTATCAAAAAAAGAGATAGTTTGTTATCTAATCTAGATCAAGCAAAGTTAGACATCAAAAGGAGAATGGATGAAATTGCTAAGTTACAAAAGGAAATTAGTAGTTTGAAAAACAATGGTACTCGTGATAATATCCTAAAGATTTCTTCCGGCTAAATTGGAAGAAGATGTTTAGGATATGTTCCAAAAGGAAAATATCATCCTAAATCTAGAAGAACACAAGCACCCAAGACCAAGGTCATATTTGTACCAAAAAATAACTCAACTCAAAAGAGAAATGAGATTGATTCCATTTTTTGTCACTATTGCTTGCATCTTGGACATTATTCATTCGCATGCCCATACAAGAAAAAGGAAGTTGATTTAGTATGGGTTCCAAGACTTCAAACCTAGGAAATTTGAATATGATTAGTTGAGATTTAGCCTAAAATGTTACCTTGATATTTAAAATGTCTTATCTCAACTAAACTGAGCTTTAATTTTCATATTTCTATAAAATTGTATTGGAAGTAACCTATGTTTTCCTTGAAAAATAACTATTCAAAAAAAAGAGAAACAATCTCAATTGACAACAACTTTGACCGAGACACTCTTCGGTCGAGAAAGTTATCGACCAAAGAAGTTTCTATCTCAAATCAAGATTTTCTAGAGAAATAGTAACATTATCGATTGAGAACGTTGTCGACCGAGAACATTTCGGTCGAGGAAATAGTCGACCAATAGGGTTACTGTCTTAAGCCTACAAAAAACTTGAGAAATGTCCAGTTGACAAATACCTCGATCGAATCTCACTCGGTCAAGAACTTTGTAGACCGAGGGAAACTCTATCAAAATTGTTTAATAAGAATAAGATATTTCAATTGCAATTAACTTTAGTGACTCAAATATGTAATAAACTTTACATATTACATTGCTTTAAATATTTGAATGACCCTAATCAAAAGGAAGAATATATGGGCATCAAAACTTTATACTTTGCATAAATTGTCCCAAACAAGCATACATAAGGAAAATATTTGTTTTATTCAAGAAAAAGTACTAATGGAAAATCTATTGGCATAGGAGATTTTGTTCAACATTAACATAATCAAAATTAAAAACAAAAGAAGTGATCATATAAGGAACTTGGTTAAAATATAATCATCACCTTTTTTGTGAGAAAATTTTGGAGCACTCTAAGAAATTATGACAAGATAATCTTGCTCGCATAAATTAAGCTCTAAAAGGAAAACTTAATCTTAAGGTTTTCTCTTAGAATCATTCAATGATCACGAGTTCATTTATGAGAAAAATAAAGAACTGATCATGATCATACACAAATCATATTCTAGAAGATTGGTTCATTGGATAAAATGCATATATTGGATATCTACAGAAATGCCTCTCGGTCAAAAAAGGGTTCGACTGAGGGGCGCCAAGGTCGAAGTCAAGGTTGACCTAAAATAAGCCTGACAAAATGCTTATTTGTAAATCATTCACCTACACTTAACCTTAGAATATTTGTTCAGCATGTTAAAAACAAATTGATTCATTACTTTACCAATTCAAATGAACTTCTAAGCTAGTTTTGCTCTTAGTATCCTTTAAGTAATCTTGGTTATGAAAATAAGGGAGCTTACAACATTCTTGAATATGATGTATATCTTGCTCTTAATTGAATTCTCTAAACAAATTAGGGCTTAACATCCTTTGTATTTGGTTAGAGATACATTCATTGATTCCACTATGACCTTCAAAGAATATCATATCATTTCAGGGATTAACATCCCTTGTATATGGTTGAGAAATATATTCATTGATCCTACTATGAGCCTAAAAGAATCTCATATCATTTCAGGGCTTAACATCCCTTGTAAATGGATGAGAAACTAATAAAATATATTCATGAGCCTAAAGGATTCTCATATCATTTCAGGGCTTAATGTCCCTTGCAAATGATTGAGAAATAAATCATAATTTTTGGACTATGGCTAAATTTGACATTCTTGTTATAGTATACAACTAAGGGGTAATATCCCATTCAGGGGGAGCAAATTGGTTATATGGTTATCTTTTTGAAATGACAAAGGGGGAGAAGTAATATAAATCAAAAACAAAAATAATTTCCCCAAAATTATTTTTCATAATCTCTTGGCTTTACATAAATTGTCGTTATATTCCCTAAGAGTTGGATATTATGTTCTATAACTATTTGGGAATAACGAGCACACACTCCTTGAATAAACAAGAGAATATCTACATAAGATAAATCTCAGGTATGAAACTCATGCTTTTTAAATTCCCTTGATTTATATTTTGGGAATGTTTGTCATCTTCAAAAAGGGGGAGATTGTTGGCTAAATTGGACATTATTATACCCTTTGTTATGATGATGACAAACATTTCATTCTTGTGGATCTAACTTGTTATTTGAGTGTTTCAGGGATAAACAAATAAGGAAGTGGATAGTTGAAGATCCATACAAATTGGAAGATCAACATGCTTAGATTACTTTTATTTTCATGATTGTACTCATTGTAAAAACTTGAATAAGTATATAATGTACAAGTACATATATATCATGTAAATCAAGCATTATATCTTCCCTATCCAATCACAACACTTAGATAGATCCTCCCCTAAGATAGAAGCACAATAACACATTGATACACACACTTAGTAGATGACTCAACACATTGAAACAGGGACATTCTCGGTCAACAAAGTCCTCGACCAAGACACTCTCGGTCGACCAAATTCTCGACTGAGAATGGACCTTCCAGAAAGCTCTATAGTCATTAGAATGAGTTGTAAAAGTAGTTGGGAGTTGGAAACGAACCTTGCAACATATTTACCTCAACCTCCCACTCGGTCGAAGAAATGGTCGACCGAGACACACTCGGTTGAGAAACTTCTTGACCGAGAGAAGTTCTGGACTGCACTTTTTAGCACTAAACAACTAGCCATTGTAATATAATTTAAGGACACATAACGGCTAGTTGAGCACTAAGAATACCCTAGAAAGTGTCTAGTGTTGGGCTTTTGGGGAGGCAAAGAAGGCAGCAGAAAATAAAAAAAATCTTCTCCCGAACCCAGTATAAAGGAATCGCGTCAACGTCTATACAGTAGGAAGGATGGTTTGTAGAGACATACCTTATCCCGAGGCTTGCTCGGCGAAATTACCTCATGGCTTGCGTGGTCTTCTCCTCCGGTCTTGGACGGTGTCTGTGCAGCTCTTGGTCTCACCGGGACTGTCGGGATTGATAGTTGTCCTCTGAGCAGAAGAAGTCTCCCACCTCTGAAGTAGTCCACACGGAACACCGTCCGATCTCCTTGTCGTACAAGGAATCAAAAGGAGTCGTACCCTCCTATCGGCGTACTAGTCATCGACACACTCTCCTGCAACTAGTCACTTTTCTGCAGTTGTCTTTCCCTTGTTGTGCCTCCCTTATCGGGTAGCACTTGCTCGGGCTCTCCTGGTTACCACAACCAGAGAGAACGACAACTTTGCAGAGCAACTGTTGTTCTGAGTTATGCTTTTAAGAAGCCCCCAATACCCCTATATATATAGGAGGGTCATGGGACAGGGTTCTCTATCCCGAGCAATGCGGGATTAAAGTAGGAGTAGAAGGGTTTGAGATTTTTCCACAAAACAACCAACTGCGCCAGCTGAACTGGTCGTTTCAAGCATGAACCGATCGGTTGAAGACCTGATTCGATCGGTTCACACATGAACCGATCAGTTGGGGCACCTGAGCCGATCGGTTCAAGCATGAGCCGATCGGTTCATGGTCCTGGTCCAACTCAAATTGAATTTTATGTTTGTTTCCAACTAATCAAATATTAGTCATTGTCCAAATCAAATTTGTACAAGTGAAACAAAAATGTATTTGTAAAAAGAGTCTTCTGACTTTCCAAACAATCTCGGTTGGTCACACGAATCGACCATTTCAATAATTGAGTCGATCATTTCATTAACACATGAGTCGATCGACTCACCACTTTGAGCTGATCAGTTCACCAACCTGAGTAGATCGGTTCATCACATGAGCCGATCGGTTGGGAGTGTAGACTATGCAAAATCAGTCAATTGCAGTTTCAATCAATCTGATACTCTAATCAATCGGTCTGACACCTTGAACACTATGATATTGAGCTATCAATTGATTGAGTGTTTAATTGAACTACTAAACTCCTTTAGTAATCAATATAAACATCGCTTGTGGACAAACTCCTCTTCCAAGTTAAATCCTATGTGTGTGACCCTGCAGGCCCATTTCACGTTGGCAGTGAAAGTCCATAACACTTATGACTTCACAAGCAAAGAGTGGTGCCTAGTCGCACATCAGTGCTGCCCAAGTGAAATAGAAAGTTGGAGAACAACTTTTAATCCTACAATCTGTGAATGGTGTTACAGTAAATGTATAATTCCTTTGTCACTAATATCCCAAATGAACTTGAGGCATGGAACAGTCATCCTATCAATGTTCATTCACTTTCTTAATCTCAGAGTATATTGGAGGAGATATGTATGACATCAATATCTCATACTGATTCACACATGCGTGTGCATGCCTATCTCAATCCTACTCATCAAGTGGCCATGGACATCAAACTCCCTCAAGAGGGACAAATCCCATATCTATCACTCACCCCTCAAAAGCCCCATGTGTCAAAGCCACCCAATCATCACCTTTATAACAACCCATGTTTTAGGACTGCATTTGATGATGTCAAAGTGTACCCAATGACATGTGTTGAGTGTAGTGATTTCAGGTCAAAGAATCACACTCACCACCATCACTGTGAGAACTGACTGTGACTACCATGTCATGGTTCCATATGTCAAACTCACGGTGGGTCTGTCTGGTACACTTGTTCTCTAACAAGTACCTATGTGTTTGGTTTGATATCTCCATATCATGACTAACGAGATTATGTCATCAACCAACACCACAATTTAATATTGTGTGTCATTGTTGTCTATCTACCTTCCACAATGACATCTGACTAGGGACATAATAAGAATGTACAAACTCTTAGCATCCATATGATCTCATCGTTCAGGTCCTCAACTTGAAAGCATACGTCATTGAGTACTGTCATTCTCAAGACATTCAATCTGTTCTATCATTATCTCATATGACTGAACCAGAAAGAATTGGAAGCTTGCCTTTGATCTTTATCAAATCAATCTTAATGTATCCCACCAATCATCCCATGATTGGCTCTCAGGGCATACATACCAACATACTCCCACTTGCACTGCGAGCCAATCACCCATGAATCATATTCTTAGTGATCTTCAAACATGTCCCACATGTTACTGTACTCTAGTGCTAACATAGTGAGTTATGGCAACACCTTGCCAAAGTCGGTATTAACTGCATGTCTCTCATCTCTTCATTGTACGTCACACGTATGAGATGGAGTTGTTGTAATATGCGATCTAGTATTCCTTTGCTAACCTTTAGCCACATTGCATGACCAAGTACTCCTTACTTGCCATCAAAGATAAGAATATCTATAAGTTCATCTCATGAACTTCCAAATCCATATAGTATCCACTAATGTTCTCTAACACATGGATACTCGGCTTTTTCCTTTTAAACGGCTTTCTTGAAACATTTCCATTAACAAACATTCAATTTTATATATATCTCATATATATATTGCGATTAATTTTTTGTCCTTTTCAGAAGTTCACATCAGTGTAACTCTTTACAGTGAACCCTTCCTTATTTCCATAAAACTAGTACTTCTCAAGTATTTATCAAGTTCTTATGGTATTCCAGTAACCCTTACTGGAACTAGGCAGACATCCACTCGTCATGTCCCACATACGAGTTATCAGGACGAGCACATCATATTGTCATGTCCTACATACAAGATGATGAATGCACTTTATTTTGCTATGTCCATACATGCAAGATAATGGGATGATAACATGCATGATAGATCCATATATATTCTTAGTGTTCCCATTCTTCATAATAATTGGACACTTGGCCTTGGGATACCAACTCCATGTAACATGGACAAGTTTTCTCCCACTGAATCTATGCACACTGAACCCTTCAGCGTAGATTGCCAATGTATGCTCTCTCTTTTCAGGTCAAGAGGTTTTTGAGAACTATCTCTATAGATCTCTATTCCTATTACATAGGAAACATCTCTATCTTCCTTAAAGATAATTTCCACTTTGGATTTCCATTCTTAGAACATCTCATTTCACATCAACATGTGGAATGTGAATATGCTCCCACTAAATCACAGATCCTTTCTTTATCTTTGACATATCAGTCAAACCCTTTGACTATATCATCAAAGTAAAGATCCAGCTCTGAGTTGCTTTTACTTAATCAATCACATTGATTAATCCATTATAACTTATAGACTTCATTTGCATTAATGGATTCATAAACCTTATAGGTTGTGTCACGTACACATTCTTGTTTTATTCCTCATAGGAATGCGGTTTTAGTATCCGTATGCCAAATCTTTTAGTCATTAAGTTGCAATCAACAAGCATCATCCTTCTCTAAATGTTATCTATGTGTCTTAACGCTTAAGACTCATTCGCACTTATGGATTTCATCCCAATGGGTGATACCATCAAGGGCATACCTTATTGTTCACATGGAAGTCATTTAGGATGTAATGGTCATAAACCATAACTCAAAATCCAGTTCCTCATATTCATCTAGATAGTTGACTCATCACATGATCAACTCATCACATAGATAATCGAGGTGTTTCTGTTAAGGATATAAGAACTCACAACTCCTTGTGATTCATAATGTCCTTTATTAGTGTGGGGTATTCTTTATTTAATAAGAAATTAGTTATTTGAAAATTATCCTCTAACTCCTTAGAGTATGACTGACACGAATTTTCCATGCATAGAATGCAAGTATACGCGTCAATGTAATATAGGCCTTTGTGAGGCCCGAGTTGAACTCAGGGACATTGAATTATCAGAGACTACTACTAACTACTCGCAATCAGCTAGACCGATTATAAAGTTGGAAGTTGTTGTAAAATTAAAAGAAAATGAAATAAAACAAAACAAAACAATCGATTAAAGGTTTAGTTTAATCAATTCAAGTGGGAATCTTTAGGATTGCGGTTTCACCGCGGGTTATCATTGTATGAATTTATATATAGCAACTCAAATTTATCTCTCTATCTGGGTAGTGGCCTGTAGTCAGAATTGCCCACTGTCGTGGTACAATCCACTACCTATGTCTAGGTCGGTTCCACTGTCGTAGTAACCTATACCCTAAACTAGGTTCATTAGAATCGACCTCTGGGTATCCACCATTAACCTTACACCACCTTGTTCAAGGGGTTTGTGAATTTCATCTCTTTTCAACCGTTAATTCTTCTTTCAAAGCAATTAAGGGCATTAGATTATTATTATGGTGATCAAGCATAACAATATAATTGAGAAAACAAAATTATACCACAGATTTAAGAGATAAATGATGAATTACTATGATAAAAATGTCATACAATGCTTCCCCGGGCTACTCCCGGTCCTAAAGATAAAGGGGATTAGCCCCGCATGTTCATCTCAAAGCAGAACATGGTAGAGAAAAGGGGAATCATGGAGAAAACGTGATTGTGTGGTGAAACCCCTGAACAGAGAAGATCCAAGCAGTCCTTGGCATAGAATGCATGATCTCCGGCCTTTCGGTGTTGGAAAACGTCTTCTTCGGCGTCCGGAATAGCTGGGGTGTGCTTCTGGGCTCCGTTCTTCTCTCCACACCTTCTCGAGACGTGTGCAGTGGCTAATGACGTGATAGTCGGCTCTTGGCCGCCGTCATTAGGTATAATCATCGAGTTAGGTCATCAAAATATCACAGCCGTCTGATTTAGATCAATCTGAAACCAACTTGTATCTGACGGTGTCGATACTATCGACGCGAGTCGATAGTATCGACCTTGCACTGTATCGGTTGGTCTTCTTTTCTTTTCTCTGTCGCGACTGATGTTAGCTCGATACCATCGATGAGGGTCGATGGTATCGACTCTCTTAGGCATCGCTTTTGTCTTTTTCCATCGTTGAAACTCCTCGTGTCGATAGTATCGACTTTAGTGTCGATAGTATCGACTATCTTCTCGCCAGCAACCTGATGGTACGTCGCTACCATCGACTTCACCGTCGATGGTATCGACTCTGTGCTGCTCCTTGCGGCTGGCAACCTATGGTCGTGTCGATGGTATCGACCACTGTTGATGGTATCGACAACAGCAAATACTTGTTTTTCCTGAAATTACAACACAAAACCACATAAGCCGGAATAAAACATATTATTGTAATCATTTATGCTCCAAATACTAAAATAAGGGAGATTTGACACTGAGAAGGATCATAGACCAAAGTAAATGAATCATGCGATATTACCCACCAAAATGACCAATAACTACATAAAACACCAGTAAAATATGTCTATAAATGCGACTCAAAATCATCACATCAAACTCCCCTAAGCTTGAATATTGCTCGCCCTCGAGCAACAAAACCTTAGAATAGAATTGCCAGGGTCAACTAAAAAAAATAGATCAACACAACAAACATCACCATATGATCCCCACCGGACATTCACAAACCGGCCCTCACTAACCACGGAATGATAATTACCCTAAAGGCGACAGTAATCATCCATAAAAGATATCTACCTCAAAACTGATGAACACTATCACATAAGGCAGTTAACATATTAAAATTCACCGGTCCAGACTCGGTGCATCTTGTGATCTCCTATTCTACGTTGCTCGCCCTAATTACCATCTACATGGAAGCAGCTCTCCTTATATTAATGAGTGAGGAGAAAGTCATGGTGGCCTACCAATTTGAGCAACGGGTGGATGAAGTGGGTGTCTCATGGAAGAAATGGAAGCATTATACGGTTTCAACATGCACAAAACAAAAATGACCTAAATGATGCATATGCAAGTGTAAATGCCCTAATGCCTACAGTTGGGTTGGAATGATGCATGCACTAACATTATGTCTTGAGATGACATGGAATATTTACGAAAACAACATCATGTTCTCATTCTTCTTAATATGTAGTGAAAAGCATGTTCCTTTCTCCCTCTTATTCTACTTACTTCTCAATACTTTCTCTCTTTTTTTTCTTTTTCTCTTTTTTTTCTTAAGCCCTTATATCCATAATTGACAAGGAATTATTTGTTGGGCTCACTTTTTCTGCATAGCTCAAATATTTAAATTATTTAGAAGGTCTGGAACAAGCTAATAACCCTTAAAGAAGAAATAAGTTACATGGTGTGCTCTATGCATAGAGATTATGAATGCAGCTAAATGACATGCACCTAAGGATAATGTGCATGTATAACTATTCTATTTTTTTATTTTCATTTAAAACATGTGAAAGTGGTTGCAATGCAAAACCTATCTACATGAGATGCAATCAAAAAGATTAAAACTATAAAGTACTTCCAATTCTTATGGTGGATTGTGAAAAACAATGAGGTGGAAAGATCACAAGACTAATTGACTGAACCTTTAAAAATTATTATGTGTCCCTCCTTACTAACCTGTGTAGTAGTTAAGAGGTCTCTCTCTCTTACTTCAAATTAGAGTCTCGTTATCATTTGGTCAGTTTAGGCTCACACAACCAATTCCGTCCAGTTTTCATGAATCATTAGGAATGCACATTTGTGATTTTCTATTTTAGAGTTGACAAAACCAATCATTTTCTTAAGTTATGTGCTCAAAGTTGAACAACACTGCTGGTGAACACTCAAAAAAATTTTAATTTTTCCTTAATTCCCATGCACAAGAAAATGAGATGACACAAGACTTACGACATCCACAATTACACTAGATAGAGTGTGGATCCTAAAAACAAACTAAAGAAATGCAAGAACTAAATGACAAGAAGTAAAACAATAAAAACTAAAAACTAAGAAAACTAAAGGATAGAGCTGTTCCAACTCCCCCCCCCCTAAGCTTGAATTCGACTATGGCCTCATAGTCAAAAACAATCTTAAAGGTTGGAACAGAGATACCGATCACTCTTCTGGTGGAGGTGGGTACTGCGGGGCTGTGGGGTCCCAAGTCGGGTACTGCCCCTGAAAGCTCGGATCATACTGGGGCATCGGTGGAGGTTGTGGATACCCCCCAAAGTAGTTCTGGCTCCAGTAATGATCATAGAAGGGCTGCTGCTGCATCTCCATCCTATTCAACCTATCATGCATGAACTGTTGGTTGTCGAGGATGAGGCGTTCATTTTCAAAAATAGCCCTCTGGTTGTCTAGTAGTCGGTTCATTGTATCATGAATACCGGCGTATGTCGATGTATGGTGATGCTGCGTCTGTTGTATATCCTACAGCATGGCATACATTCCTTGCATTGAGTAGACATCCTCGCTTGGCTGTGAGGGCGGTGGTGGTGGCGGAGGCTGTGAAGATGAAGATGCACCCAGATGCATGCGAGGACGCTTCCTAGGTGCCACTCGTGTGCGAAAAGGAGTGAAAGCCTCCTCTTCCTCTTCAGCCTCGTCGCCGTCATTGTCGTTTTCGTCGTTGCCGCCGTCTTCATCCGAGTCAGCAATGGCTATGATTGGCCATCGGAAATGTTGTGCACCCTCAATATGGAAGACGGGGTCTGGAAGTGAACACTCCTGATATGCTTGGTTGACGTGGCAGTGTGCATACGCCAAGCCATCTCAAAGAAGGATGAGGGTGGAGCAATTCAGATGTTGCAGGTTCACCTTGCTCCTGGTGGAGAGAGGAGTAAGTTGCTGGAAATTCAACCCAAGATAGGAGGCCAGCTGTGTAATGAGCCCGCCAAAATGAATTGGTCGATACCATCGACAGGCCTGTCGATGGTATCGACTTCACTGAGTCAATTCCGTCTAAAAATCTCCAGAGATCTCGATGGTTTCGACATGCATGTTGATACTATCGACCTTGGCTTTGCGATCAACCCGTTGGTGACTACAGAAATCACACTGCGTTGATACTATCGACGGCCTCGTTAATAGTATCGACACACCAACAGGTTGATCGCAAATCCAAGGTCGATAGTATCGACATGCATGTCGATACCATCGAGATCTCTGGAGATTTTCAGACGGAATTGACTCAGTGAAGTCGATACCATCGACAGTCCTGTCAATGGTATCGACCAAGTTCCAGACAAAAGGCGGCGGTTGGGCCTCGCGAGGGTGTTGCCCTAACCAAGAGTCGATACTATCGACTTGTGTCGATAGTATCGACGCGCCACGTCACTGATCCGTGAGAGGAGATCAACGGCGATCGATGCATCGAGAGAGTCGGTCAGGGGGACGGGTCGATACCATCGACATTCGTCATTGATCCGGACCCCCACATCCAGCCATCGACGACCGTCGATACCAGCGGCAGTACGGATTGTGCTATGCGTGTCGATACCATCGACCCACGTCGATGGTATCGACGGGCACGCAGCAGCGCTGGCGTCAGTTATATAAGTGGGGGTTGGTCGTCATGTGACATCACACCTTCAATAGTTCTTCCTCTACATGTGTTTTGCGTCCTCCAGAGCAATCCGAGCCCAACTCTGAGCATCCAGGAGCACGTTCTTCATCGAGCGGAGATTTCCTTCTCTGATCTTCACCGAGCTCCTTCTTCTATTTCTTCTTCTTCTTCTTCCGCAATCATGGTGCATGTTGCTGGCACGTCTTCTTCACACGCCAATCCAATGGACATTGCAGAGTTTGTTCCTCCAGCGACCACATCAATTCCGCACCCGCGGATTGTCCACCCGTCTGCGGAGGTCAAGAAGGTCTATGAGGAGATCATGAAGAGAAAATTTGAGCCGACCCGCTATGTTGACCGGGAGATGATCCGCAACTTGGGGTTCGAGGCTAATCTGGCCTACGTTCTCAAAGGGTAGGCGAGGCACACGGGCAGGAGGCCCGATGAGATGGAATTCCATGCTGATGGCCAGCCGTTCTTCGGTGACTGGCCGACATACAAGGAGTTGGTGGCTGAATTCATGGAGTCGTTGGACATCTGCTTCGTGCCCAATGACATCGTCGCCATGGATCGCGAGTGGATCAAAAGTCGCGTTTCTTTCCGGCTGTACAATAATGACTACACTCTCACCCTCCGCCAGTTCAACTCCATCTACAACTGGAACCATGGGCGAACTGACTACCGGCGGCCAGACAACAGAACAGATTATGATGCTATCTTCGTCGAGCTCGTGACGGTGCCGCCGGGTAAATCTGTAAGCTACCACAACGCGGCGGTGGCGGATTTCGAGCATCTGTTCGTGTGGGTTCTTCACCGCATGATCTGCACCACCTTATTTGACCGTGGTGATCTGGCCCTCAGCAAGTTTCAAGAGACATACCTGTTTTTTCTGCACAATCTACTGAAGCGCCAAGAATGCAACTGGGGCGCGTTTTTCTTAACGCGTGTTTTGGTGGTAAAGAGGAGCACGTGGAAGGCGCCAATTCATTTTGACGGGCTCATTACACAGCTGGCCTCCTATCTTGGGTTGAATTTCCAGCAGCTTACTCCTCTCTCCACTAGGAGCAAGGTGAACCTACAACATCTGCATCGCTCCAACCTCATCCTTCTTCGAGATGGCTTGGCGTATGCACACTGCCACATCAACCAAGCATATCAGGAGTGTTCACTTCCAGACCCCGTCTTCCATATTGAGGGTGCGCAACATTTCCGATGGCCAAGCATAGACATTGCTGACTCGGATGAAGACGGCGGCAACGACGACAACGACAATGATGGCAATGAGGCTGAAGAGGAAGAGGAGGCTTTCACTCCTCTTCACGCACGAGTGGCACCTAGGAAGCGTCCTCGCATGCATCCGGGTGCATCTTCATCTTCATAGCCTCCACCACCACCACCGCCCTTGCAGCCAAGCGAGGATGTCTACTCAATGCAAGGAATGTATGCCATGCTGCAGGATATACAGTAGACGTAGCAGCACCATACAGCGACATACGCCAGTATTCATGATACAATGAACCGACTACTTGACAACCAGAGGGCTATTTTTTAAAATGAACGCCTCATCCTCGACAACCAACAGTTCATGCATGATAGGTTGAATAGGATGGAGATGCAGCAGCAGCCCTTCTACTATCATTACTGGAGCCAGAACTACTTTGGGGGGTATCCGCAACCTCCACCCATGCCCCAGTATGATCCGAGCTTTCAGGGGTAGTACCCGACTTGGGACCCCACAGCTCCGCAGTACCCACCTCCACCAGAAGAGTGATTAGTATCTCTGTTCCAACCTTTAAGATTGTTTTTGACTATGAGGCCATAGTCGAATTCGAGCTTAGGGGGGGAGTTGGAACAGCTCTATCCTTTAGTTTTCTTAGTTTTTATTTTTTATTGTTTTACTTCTTGTCATTTAGTTCTTGCATTTCTTTAGTTTGTTTTTAGGATCCACACTCTATCTAGTGTAATTGTGGATGTCATAAGTCTTGTGTCATCTCATTTGCTTGTGCATGGGAATTAAGGGAAAATTAACTGCCTTATGTGATAGTGTTCATCAGTTTTGAGGTAGATATCTTTAATGGATGATTACTGTCGCCTTTAGGGTAATTATCATTCAATGGTTAGTGAGGGCCGGTTTGTGAATGTACGGTGGGGATCATATGGTGATGTTTGTTGTGTTGATCTATTTTTTTTAGTTGACCCTGGCAATTCTATTCTAAGGTTTTGTTGCTTGAGGGTGAGCAATATTCAAGCTTAGGGGAGTTTGATGCGATGATTTTGAGTCGCATTTATAGACATATTTTACTGGTGTTTTATGCAGTTATTGGTCATTTTGGTGGGTAATATTGCATGACTCATTTACTTTGGTCTATGATCCTTCTCAGTGTCAAAACTCCCTTATTTTAGTATTTGGAGCATAAATGATTACAATAATATGTTTTATTCTGGCTTATGTGGTTTTGTGTTGTAATTTCAGGAAAAATAAGTATCTGCTGCTGTAGATACCATCGACAGTGGTCGATACCATCGACACAACCACAGGTTGCCAGCCGCAAGGAGCAGCACAGAGTCGATACCATCGACGGAAAAGTCGATGGTAGTGACGTACCATCAGGTTGCTGGCGAGAAGATAGTTGATACTATCGACACTAAAGTCGATACTATCGACACGAGGAGTTTCAGCGATGGAAAAAGACAAAAGTGACGCCTAAGAGAGTCGATACCATCGACCCTCGTCGATGGTATCGAGCTAACATCAGTCGTGACAGAGAAAAGAAAAGAAGATCAGCCGATACAGCGCAAGGTCGATACTATCGACTCGCATCGATAGTATCGACACCGTCAGATACAAGTTGGTTTCAGATTGATCTAAATCGGACGGCTGTGATATTTTGATGACCTAACTCGGTGATTATACCTAATGACGGCGGCCAAGAGCCGACTATCACGTCATTAGCCGCTGAACACGTCCCGAGAAGGTTTGGAGAGAAGAACGGATCCCAGAAGCACGCCCCAGCTGTTCCGGACGCCGAAGAAGACGTTTTCCAACACCGAAAGGTTGGAGATCGTGCATTCTACGCCAAGGACCGCATGGATCTTCTCCGTTTAGGGGTTTCACCACTCAATCACATTTTTCTCCATGGTTCCCCTTTTCTCTACCATGTTCTTCTTTGAGATGAACATGTGGGGCTAATCCCCTTTATCTTTAGGACTGGGAGTAGCCCGGGGAAGCATTGTATGACATTTTTATCATAGTAATTCATCATTTATCTCTTAAATCTGTGGTATAATTTAGTTTTCTAAATTATATTGTTATGCTTGATCACCATAATATTAATCTAATGCCCTTAATTGCTTTGAAAGAAGAATTAACGGTTGAAAAGAGACAAAATTCACATTAATTCACAAACCCCTTGAACAAGGTGGTGTAAGGTTAATGGTGGATACCCAGAGGTCGATTCTAATGCACCTAGTTTAGGGTATAGGTTACTACGACGGTGGAACCAACCTAGACATAGGTAGTGGATTGTACCACGATAGTGGGCAATTCTGACTACAGGCCACTACCCAGATAGAGAGATAAATTTGAGTTGCTATATAGAAATTCATACAATGATAACCCACGGTGAAACCGCAATCCTAAAGATTCCCACTTGAATTGATTAAACTAAACCTTTAATCGATTGTTTTGTTTTGTTTTATTTCATTTTCTTTTAATTTTACAACAACTTCCAACTTTATAATCGGTCTAGCTGATTGCGAGTAGTTAGTAGTAGTCTCCGATAATTCAGTGTCCCTGAGTTCGACTCGGGCCTCACAAAGGCCTATATAACATTGACGTGTATACTTGCGTTCTACGCACAGAAAATTTGTGTCAAGTTTTTGGCACCGTTGTCGGGGACATAGTAATATCTCAATGAGCGCCAGTAATACTATCAAAGAATGTCGATGGTATCGACCCATCCCCCGGATTGACTCTCTCGATGCAGCGATCGTTGTTGATCTCCTCTCACGGATCGGTGACGCGGCGCGTCGATACTATCGACGCAAGTCGATAGTATCGACTCCTGGTTAGGGCAACACCCTCGCGTGGCTCGACCGCCACCTTCTGTCTGGAACTTGGTCGATACCATCGACAGGCCTGTCGATGGTATCGACTTCACTGAGTCAATTCCGTCTGAAAATCTCCAGAGATCTCGATGGTATCGACATGCATGTCGATACTATCGACCTTGGCTTTGCGATCAACCTGTTGGTGTGTCGATACTATCGACGAGGCCGTCGATAGTATCGACACAGTGTGATTTCTGTAGTCACCAACCTATACCCATCTCAATACCATCGATACAAGGGTCGATGGTATCGACTCTGCCTCAGTCCTGCACATAAAGTGAACAATCACGGTACCTTTTTTACACTAAAAACGAAATCATAACAAACCAAAGTACGAACGTGAAAGAACTAAACTATACTACCGATGGCTGGGTTGCCTCCCAACAAGCGCCCTTATTTAACGTCTTAGGCTAGACAACATGAAGCTCGTCATGCATCCGGAAGTGCAATGAGTTTGACCTCATTCACTTTCCTTGTGTAATCTTCACCAAAATACAACTTCAAACGTTGCCCATTGACCAGGAACGTTGTCTCGCCATCACGCACCAAGATTGTGCCATGTGGCTTGACCTCTTCTACAGTGAATGGTCCACTCCATCGGGATTTCAATTTCCCGAGATGCATCTTCAGCCTGGAGTTGAACAAAAGCACACGATCTCCTTTCTTGAAGACACGCATCTAAATGTGGCGATCGTGAATCAACTTTGTTCGCTCCTTGTAGATCCGCGAACTTTCATATGCGTTCATCCGCAGCTCATCAAGTTCATTGAGTTCAAGTAACCTTTTCTTCCCCGCTTCATCATAACTCAGATTTAGCTTCCTCAGCGCCCAATGCGCTTTATGCTCCAATTCCACCGGTAGGTGGCAAGCCCGACCATAAGCCAACCTAAAAGGCGTAGTGCCTATAGGTGTCTTATATGCCGTCTTGTATGCCCACAACGCATCCGGTAGTAGGGTACTCCAATTCTTCCTCGTAGAAGCCACGGTACGCTCCAAGATCTTCTTAATCTCTCGATTGGAGACCTCCACTTGTCCTTGAGTTTGCGGGTGGTACGGGGTACCTATGTTGTGTTTCACCCCGTACTTTCTCAACAGTGCCGTGAACTTTTGATTCCGGAAATGTGTACCCCCATCACTTATGATCATTCTTGGTACACCAAACCTACAGAAAATATATTCTTTTACAAACTTGCACACTACATCGGAGTCATTAGTCCTTGTGGGTATTACTTCTACCCACTTCGACACATAATCAACAGCCAAAAGAATGTACAAATTAGAATTTGAGGACACAAAGGGTCCCATAAAATCTATGCCCCATAAGTCGAATACCTCAACCTCCTGGAATACATTAAGGGGCATCTCTTGTCTTTTTGAGATGTTACCCGCCCTTTGGCAGGAATCACATTGCCGCACAAACTCGTAAGCATCCCTGAACAAGGTAGGCCAGTATAGGCCACTTTCAAGCACTTTTGCTGCAGTGCGAGAACTAGCATGGTGGCCCCCCATCGGTAGTGTGTGACAATGACTAAGAACACGTTCGTATTCCTCCTCAGGTACACACCTGCGTAAGACACCATCCCTGCATTGCTTCAAAAGAATAGGGTCATCCCAGAAATAATAATGTAAAGAATAAAAAAATTTCTTCTTCTCTTGGTACGTCCAATCATCCGGGATGATTTTGCAAGCAAGATAGTTAACAATGTAAGAAAACCACAGGTCTTTCGATTTCACTTTCAAAAGTTGTTCATCCGGAAATGACTCGGTAATGGGTATGTGTAAATCCTTTTCATCTACCCTCTCCAACCTAGACAAATGGTCCGCGACCACATTTTCAATGCCCACCTTATCCTTGATTTCAATATCAAATTCCTGTAAAACCAAGATTCACCTAATCAGTCTAGGTTTGGCATCCTTTTTCTCCATCAAATACTTAATGGCGGTGTGGTTCGTCCATACCACGACTTTGAGCCAACAAGATATTGCCGAAACTTTTCAAACGCAAAAACAACAGCGAGCAGTTCTTTTTCGGTTGTCGTGTAATTAAGTTGGGCGTCATTCAAAGTTTTGGATGCATAAAAAATCACAGCGGGTTTATTGTCTACCTGTTGTCCCAAAACAGCCCCAACCGCGAAATCGGATGCATCACACATTAGTTCAAACGGCTTGGTCCAATCCGGTGTTTGCACAATCGGTGCGAAAATCAGTTTTTCCTTAAGCATGTTGAACGCATGTAGACATTTTTCATTAAAGTCAAAAACAACATCCTTTTCTAAAAGCTCAGATAAAGGTTTGGTGATTTTAGAAAAATCCTTTATAAAACGACAATAGAAACTCTGTACCCCTTTAACCGAATTCGGTGGGGGCAATTTAGAAATCACTTTGATTTTCACCGGGTCTACCTCCAAACCTTTGCTAGACACTTTATATCCTAGCACTATTCCTTCGCTCACCATCATGTGGCATTTCTCCCAATTGAGGACCAAATGTGTGTCCTCACAATGTTGCAGAACCTTATCCAGATTGTAAAGACACTCGTCAAAGGATGCACTATAAACCGAGAAATCATCCATAAAAACCTCTAGACAGTGTTCAACCATATCGGAGAAAATGGTGAGCATGCAATGCTGAAAGGTCGTCGGTGCATTACATAACCGAAAAGGCATACGGTGGTACGCAAACGTTCCATAAGGACAAGTGAAAGTGGACTTCTCTTGGTCCTTAGGATCAATCGAAATCTGATTGTACCCCAAATAACCATCAAGAAAACAAAAATGCGATCGACCGGCTAAACGCTCTAAAATCTGGTCAATAAATGGAAGAGGGAAATTATCCTTAAGCGTAGCGGCATTCAATCGACGATAATCTATGCAAACACGCCACCCGGTTACCAAGCGGGTCGTGACAAGTTCATTTAGAAGATTATGGGTAACAGTGATTCCCCCCTTTTTAGTGACTACCTGCGTAGGACTCACCCACGTCGAGTCAGAAATAGCATAGATGATACCTGCAGAAAGGAGCTTAATCATCTCCTTCTTGACGACCTCCGTCATGCTAGGATTTAATCGACGTTGTGGATGAATCACCGGCTTGGCTCCCTCCTCGAGCCAAATCTTGTGCTGACACAATGTAGGGGATATCCCCTTGATATCTGCGACCGACCACCCGAATGCTCCTCGGTGGTTCTTCAACACGATAAGCAGCTGGTCCTCCTCTTCGGCACTCAGATAAGCTGATATAATCACAGGCAGCTTTTCTTCCTCAGCTAGAAATGCATACTTCAAATGTGGTGGCAACGGCTTCAACTCCAAATCGGGCGGGCTGATTAAGGATGACTGAAGCGGTGGTGGGAGTTCGCCAAGGTCTTCATAGTACCTAGCATAGAAGCACGGCAGCATCTGAAGCATCTTGGCGCACTCCTGTAGTGACTTGCTTCTCATCTAATCATGTGTGATATTAACCAAACAGGCTTCAAGTGGTAATTTCGGATGAGCGTCAAAAACCGAACTCGCTATGGCCTCATCTTCTGTAGAAGGTGGGATGTCCTCCTCTTCATCATTAGGAAAACCCACAGCTTTTATAAGGGACACAACCTTGGTCTGCTCCATGATGTCTACAGCCAACGTCCCTTTTTCCACCTTAGTCATTACATGAGCCATATCTAAAAATGGCTTCCCTAGACAAAGTGAGATATTGTGATCAAAATGCTTTACCATGCGGCACTGCTCCTTGGCTTTAGATGACGTGGTGCTAGAAGGCATGACCATCTCAAAGTGATCATCAGTGATGCCCAAGGTCAAACGACCTCTACCCATCTCAAGTATCATGTCAGTTGTAGCTTGGAAGGGTCGTCCGAGTAGTAGCTCATTGCCTTGTTCATCTTGCATCTCCATTACGACAAAATCTACTAGAAATACAAAACGATCTACTTTCACTAGCACGTCTTCACAAATACCATATGGCTTTACCACAGAATTATCTGCCAATTGGATTGTCATGTTGCTCGGCCTTGACTCTTTTAATCCCAGTTTCTTGAATGTAGAAAGGGGCATCAAGTTTATGCTTGCCCCGGAGTCACATAGTGCTTCGCCAAACTTCACCTTTCCAATGTAACATGAGATGTTGAAGCAGCCCGGATCCTACCTCTTTGGTGGCAATGTGCCCATAATGAAGGCACTCACCTGCTCCTTAAGCACCACAACCTCCGTGTCTGGGATTTTCCTCTTCTTGGTAATGATGTCTTTCAAAAACTTGCCATAAGATGGGATTTGCTCTATTGCTTCCAATAATGGGATGTTGACTGAAAGCTTCCTGAAATTGTCTAGAAACTTTTTAAACTGGGCATCCACTTTCCTTGCTTTTGCACTATTCGGATATGGGACTGGAACAGCATGTGCCCTTTGATGCGGTGGCACATAAGGTGTCCTTTTTTGCGTCTCCTCCTCATCTGCAATAGGGTCTTCAGTAGTATCCACTACTATATCTACAACTAGTTCTGTGACTGGTATGGGTAGCTTCTCAGTGGCCTCACCTTCAATTTTTGCTTGGGGATTGCTTGGTTCATCGGCTCTGGGGTTTAACAGCTTCTTGCCACTCCTTAGCAAGATGGCCTTCGCCTGTTGGTTTCCTCCTGGAATATTCGTGTTACCCGGAAAACCTTGATGTGTTGGCTTCTTTAGATTGGCTATCTCATCTGCCAATTGCGCCATGGATGTCTCTATTGTCCTCGTCTGAGCCCTATGGCTCTGCAGTGTCTGCCCGAACTGATTCATGAATTCCCCCTGTTTCTTTATCTGCTGGCCAAAAGTAGTCATTAATTCTTGGTTTTGCTTTATCACTTGGTTGAGCAATTCCGTGATCTTATCCTCCGCTACCGGCTGGGGTTTTGCATCGAGATCCTGTAAGAAGTTGTTTGGATCCTTCCAGGAGAACTTCTTGCCCTTCCTCCATGAGTAATCATTATTTCTGTAACCTTGCTGCTGCCTGATGAACTTGACTTGAGCCTCATCCTCGGACTCAGTATCTTCCTTTGCAAGCAGTTTCTTCGCGAGAAGATCCATCTTCTCATTCATCTCCTTGATTGCTTTAGACTCCCCTGCTACTCGAACGTGCTCAACGGCGTCCCTGTCGCCCCAAGATTACTTCTTGGCCATGTTCTTAAGGATTTCCCAACACCTCGTGTCTGTGCTGTTCAAGATGAATCTGGAGCCTGTGGAATCTAGGTTACTTCTATCATGCTCGGAGAGAGCAAAATAGAAGATTTTCACCTGTGTCTCCTTGTCCAGCCCGTGATGCGAGCACCACCTAAGCATGATCTGAAACCTTTCCCAAGTCTCAGAGTAGGTCTCTCCTGCTTTCTGAGTGAAGTTGTGGATCTTCCTGATCATGTCATTGGTCTTCTCGGGCGGGAAGAACCTCTCAAAGAAAACCTCCACCATGTGGTTCCAGGATTCCACATATTCATCGTCCAGGTTGTGCAACCACTCTCGTGCGTTTCCCGCTAGAGAACTCGGGAAGAGCTTCAAGTAGAGAGTCTCTTGTGGAAATTTGTCTATTTTTATCATATCACAATTCTCCACAAATTGACCTATATGCGTGACTGGGTCTTCATTCTTGAGCCCATGGAATGCATTCGACTTCACCAAGTTGATTAACGTCGGATCAATCTTGTATGTCGGAATATTGATCGCCTGCTTCTTGATCGGCCCCTTTGAAGCAGATGAGGAAGACGCCTTGATCTTCTCCCATATTGTCTGTTCCTCTGCCATTTCTTCCTGTTCGGATTCTGAATCTGTTTCTTCTGAGTGGTCTTGATTGTACCCGTCCTCATCATCAGGTCCCGGTAGTGGAACCTCTGGTGCTTGTTGCGTGTGGTCGGTGCTACGCATCTGCACCATGCACAGGTACCTGCAAAATGGTAAATTGAGTTCAGTACCGTGCTAGACAACTATAAAATGTGAAAGATAAGCTATGAATTTAAAAAGTGAAAATAAAATGTGGCCTAGAGCGGCCGCTTGCAGCACTCGTAGTGCCGACAATTGTCGTGTCCCCAGCAACGGTGCCAAAAACTTGACAAGAATTTTCTGTGCGTAGAACGCAAGTATACGCGTCAATGTAATATATGCCTTTGTGAGGCCCGAGTCGAACTCAGGGACACTAAATTATCAGAGACTACTACTAACTACTCGCAATCAGCTAGACCGATTATAAAGTTGGAAGTTTTTGTAAAATTAAAAGAAAATGAAATAAAACAAAACAAAACAATCGATTAAAGGTTTAGTTTAATCAATTCAAGTGGGAATATTTAGGATTGCGGTTTCACCGCACGGGTTATAATTGTATGAATTTCTATATAGCAACTCAAATTTATCTCTCTATCTGGGTAGTGGCCTGTAGTCAGAATTGCCCACTGTCGTGGTACAATCCACTACCTATGTCTAGGTCGGTTCCACCGTCATAGTAACCAATACCCTAAACTAGGTGCATTAGAATCGACCTATGGGTATCCACCATTAACCTTACACCACCTTGTTCAAGGGGTTTGTGAATTAATGTGAATTTCGTCTCTTTTCAATCGTTAATTATTCTTTCAAAGTAATTAAGGGCATTAGATTATTATTATGGTGATCAAGAATAACAATATAATTGAGAAAACTAAATTATACCACGGATTTAAGAGATAAATGATGAATTACTATGATAAAAATGTCATACAATGCTTCCCCGGGCTACTCCCGATCCTAAAGATAAAGGGGATTAGCCCTGCATGTTCATCTCAAAGCAGAACATGGTAGAGAAAAGGGGAATCATGGAGAAAAATGTGATTGAGTGGTGAAACCCCTGAATGGAGAAGATCCAAGCGGTCCTTGGCGTAGAATGCACGATCTCCAGCCTTTCGGCGTTGGAAAACGTCTTCTTCGACGTCCGGAATAGCTGGGGCGTGCTTCTGGGCTCCGTTCTTCTCTCCACACCTTCTCGGGACGTGTGCAGCAGCTAATGATGTGATATTCGGCTCTTGGCCGCCGTCATTAGGTATAATCACCGAGTTAGGTCATCAAAATATCACAGCCGTCCGATTTAGATCAATCTGAAACCAACTTGTATCTGACGGTGTCGATACTATCGATGCGAGTCGATAGTATCGACCTTGCGCTGTATCGGCCGATCTTCTTTTCTTTTCTCTGTCACGACTGATGTTAGCTCGATACCATCGATGAGGGTCGATGGTATCGACTCTCTTAGGCATCACTTTTGTCTTTTTCCATCGCTGAAACTCCTCGTGTCGATAGTATCGACTTTAGTGTCGATAGTATCGACTATCTTCTCGCCAGCAACCTGATGGTACATCGCTACCATCGACTTTTCCGTCGATGGTATCGACTCTGTGCTGCTCCTTGCGGCTGGCAACCTGTGGTTGTGTCGATGGTATCGACCACTGTCGATGGTATCGACAGCAGCAGATACTTATTTTTCCTGAAATTACAACACAAAACCACATAAGCCAGAATAAAACATATTATTGTAATCATTTATGCTCCAAATACTAAAATAAGGGAGTTTTGACACTGAGAAGGATCATAGACCAAAGTAAATGAGTCATGCAATATTACCCACCAAAATGACCAATAACTGCATAAAACACCAGTAAAATATGTCTATAAATGCGACTCAAAATCATCGCATCAATGACTCCTTTTGATTTAGACATCACCATGCCTTAATCACGAGCTTACTATGATACACTATCATAATCACTCATAAGGATCTCAAACATTTGGTTCAAGTATTTCATTCATTGATCTCATCAAGAATTAGCACTTTACCAAATTTGCACTTCATCTATGATATTCTTGAACACTTAAAGATATTCATATTGGTATTTCTCTAAATACCATTTGAAGTACTAGCATTAAGTCCAATAGGTATGTAAATACATCACATGTATTATACCTAATAAGATAATCAATCTCCCACTATGACTAGTGAAGATTGATCATGTCCATGAGATTCATGTCTCTTACTGGTTCTCTAACCAAAAAGAGTCTAGTCCTATCCATCATATGGAAACTAGATATGAATTTCTCATGATTTATGCTAATTTGATTGTTTGAGTTATCAATAACTTTTAGGTATCATTTTATCTTATGCATACCAAGTATCACAAGATAAACAAGGCATTGCCACAAATATTGAAACATCAACTTTATTAATTTCCATCATTGTCATACAATATGCAAGAAAATTAAGGTGTTTCTATCCATTGACAAATATGAAATAGTAGTTCATAACTCTATTACATGCCTTCAAGGCTGAAAATAAACTAAAGTACTCCTATCTATGGTGGCAACACTTGCCCCATTTATTGGGTGATTTACACTTTATATCTTGGTATCATATACCTCAAAAAGTGTTACAAGTTTATTTCTTGACACCTTCAGGTGGAGACGTCTGTCACCTCCTTCTTCTTTAGTTCTTCCAGATAGAGTGGACAATTCCTTTTCCAATGTCTTGGCTTTTGACAATGGTGGCAATTGCCTCTCTTGGTCATGCCTCCCTTGGCCTTTAGAGTTGAAGATGACTTGGGCTGCTGGCTAGCATCAGAACCTTTCTTAGCCTTGCCCTTGCGCTTGCCCTTAGACTTGCCTTTCTTTCCATTGATCAACATCACAGACTTAGGATTGTCCTTCTTCATCTATGCCTTAGTTGTCCTCAACATGCCCAACAACTCTGTCAACGGCTTGTCAAAGTTGTTCATGTTGTAGTTCATCACAAACTGACTGTAGGATTCTGGCAACGATTGCAGTATCACGTCAGTAGCCAACTCTTGGCTCAGGGGAAATCCCAGTCTCGTCAGGTTCTCCACATACCCAATCATCTTGAGCGTGTGAGGACCAACTGGATCTCCTTCTGTCATGACACATTTGAATAGCGCCTTGGAGACATCATATCTCTCTTGCCGTGCTTGATCTTCATACATGTTGTTGAGATGTTGAATCATCTCAATGACACCCATGTTCTCATGTTGTCTCTGCAACTCGTGGTTCATTGAGCACAACATCAAACACTTTGCATCAATGGCATCTTCAGAATGCTTCTTATAAACATCCCTTTCTGCCTTTGGTGCGATAGGAGCAGGTTCCTCTGGAGCTGGAGTATCCAGGACATAGAGCTTTCTCTCTTGAGTGAGAACAATTCTCAATGTCCTAAACCAGTCATGGAAGTTAGTCCCATTCAGCTTGTCCTTTTCAAGGACCGATCGCAACGAAAAGTGATTGTTGTTTTTTGTCATTTGTACTACAAAAGGAAATATATGCAATTTAGTCAAAAACTCAAATTTTGACTTATTTTGATTGATTTGAAAGGTTGACGATATAATTAGGACTTTAATTAATTATCTCTCCCACTATTTTTGTTCAAATTGATATCCCTCACCATCAATTCAGAAGATTGCAGTGTACAATCTTCTAGTGGGTCAAGATCCTGAAATCCTCTGAGTCATGGACCAGCTAGGGCTGTCACCCACAACTTAGATCTTCGAGGTAGGAAACTTTTACCAATTGCATCATATGCAACTCTTAAAAGATGTCATATGAAACTCCTTGCCATGATCACCTCCATGCCTCAAGGTGCTAGATCATATCTAGGTCACCTTGTTAAGTCTAACCCAAAGCCAACACGATGAGTATGCACCCTGCTAGGGCAGACCCACAAATCCATCCTTCACTCTTCCACGAGATAGATGGTGCACCATGCTAGGGCATGCCCACACTTGGCCAATCAAGCTTTTCACGTGTGTCACATTTGGAAGGCATCTAAAACTTTAATATTTAATGGGGGATTTGGTTTTTATAAGTACATATACATATCCAATCACCACAATATATAGTATGTATCATATACATGCTATATCCCACAGAAAACATGTGAAATGATAAAAGCAATGATTATGGCCATCCTAATGTGATTCCTCGAGCTAAGAGGAATCACGGTCAACTAGGTCTACATCACATGCAACCTATCTATGATGAAGTGCTATAGCCGTCTGAGTTGATCAACTCATCACATGAATGACCTGCTCGCCCTGGCCAGTCCTCTAGGTGCCACCAGCCGATCGGTTGGCTCCTCCAACCGATCGGTTCACCTGGTTGTCGTGCATCTCCTCATGGCCGCCACCCGATCGTCTCGCTCCATGAACCGGTCAACAACCGATCAGTTCAATCCTTTAACCGATCATTTGGAACGCCAACTGATCGGTTTACGCCTTGAACCGATCGTCTTAGTCATCGTCAGTTTGTCTGTCGTTCTTTGACATAATAGGAAATAAAAGATCTATCCTATTTTACATTTGAATTGGGAAACCTGAGTTACATTTGGGGAAAGCAAAGGTAGGAAAGAAATCTCAAGTTATCTCGAGTTACATCAGGAATAAGAGATAGGAAATCGGTGCGCAGACCGAGATGCAAGAAACCATATACAACCAAGTACATATATATAGGGTTTATTAGCCATAACCATGCTATACATCCACCTCAAAACTCATTTAAGGGAGATGTGTATCGAGTGCATTCATATTACATATCATATATGTATATTGGGATTTGTGGATTTAGGATTGGACATGCATAAAGCCAATTTTATTCACATCGTATGTAATAAATAAAGGCGACAAACCAAAATCGATCATATCGATAATCCTAAAGTATAGAGCAGTTGACGTGGCTCTGATACCACTGTTGGGTTTTTGGGGAGGTAGAAAGGCAGTGGAAACTAAAAAAAAATCTTCTCTCGAACCCAGTATAAAGGAATCGCGTCAACGTCTATACAGTAGGAAGGATGGTTTGTAGAGACATACCTTGTCCTGAGGCTTGCTCGGTGATGTTACCTCATGGCTTGCGCGGTCTTCACCTCTGGTCTTGGACGGTGTCTGTGCAGCTCCTGGTCTCACCGAGAATGTCTGGATTGACAGCTATCCTCCGAGTGGCAGAAGTCTCCCACCTCTGAAGTAGTCCACACGGACCACCTGGAACTCTGATCTCCTTATCATACAAGGAATCGGAAGGAGGCATACCCTCCTGTCCACGTACTAGTCACTGAAGCACTCTCCTGCAACCAGTCACTTTTCTGCAGTTGTCTTTCCCTTGTTGTGCCTCCCTTATCGGGTAGCACTTGCTCGGGCTCTCCTGGTTACCACAACCAGAGAGAATGACAACTTTGCAGAGCAACTATTGTTCTGAGTTGTGCTTTTGAGAAGCCCCCAATACCCCCAATATATATAGGAGGGTCATGGGACAGGGTTCTCTATCCCGAGCAATGTGGGATTAAAGTAGGAGTAGAAGGGTTTGAGATTTTTCCACAAAACAACCAACTGCGCTAGCTGAACCGATCGTTTCAAGCATTAACCAATCGGTTGGGGACCTGAGTCGATCGGTTCACACCTGAACTGATCGGTTGGGGCACCTGAGCCGATCGGTTCAAGCATGAGCCGATCGATTCGTAGTCCTGGTTCAACTCAAATTGACTTTTATGTTTGTTTCCAACTAATCAAATATTAGTCCTTGTCCAAATCAAATTTGTACAAGTGAAACAAATATGTATTTGCAAAAAGAGTCTTCTGACGTTCCAAACGATCTCGGTTGGTCACACGAATCGACCAGTTCAACAATTGAGCCGATTATTTCATTGAAACATGAGCTGATCGACTCACCACTTTGAGACGATCGGTTCACCAACCTAAGCTGATTGGTTCATCACATGAGCCGATCGGTTGGGAGTGCAGACTGTACAAAATCAGTCAATTGTAGTTTCAATCAATCTGATACTCTAATCAATTGGTCCAACACCTTGAACATTATGATATTGAGCTATCAATTGATTGAGTGTTTAATTGAACTACTAAACTCCTTTAGTAACCAATCTAAACATCATTTGTGGACAAACTCCTCTTCCAGGTTAAATCCTATGTGTGTGACCCTACAGGCCCATTTCACGTTGGCAATGAAAGTCCATAACACTTATGACTTCACAAGCAAAGAGTGGTGCCTAGTCGCACATCAGTGCTACCCAAGTGAAATAGAAAGTTGGAGAACAACTTTCAATCCTACAATCTGTGAATGGTGTTACAACGAATGTATAATTCCTTTGTCACTGATATCCCGAATGAACTCAAGGCATGGAACAGTCATCTTGTCAATGTTCATTCACTTTCTTGATCTCAGAGTAGATTGGAGGAGATATGTATGACATCAATATCTCATATTGATTCACACATTCGTGTGCACGCCTATCTCAATCCTACTCATCAAGTGGCAATGGACATCAAACTCCCTCAGGAGGGACAAATCCCATATCTATCACTCACCCCTCAAAAGCCCCATGTGTCAAAGCCACCCAATCATCACCTTTATAACAACCCATGTTTCAGGACTGTGTTTGATGATGTCAAAGTGTACCCAACGACATGTGTTGAGTGTAGTGATTTCAGGTCAAAGAATCACACTCACCACCATCACTATGAGAACTGACAATGACTACCATGTCATGGTTCCATATGTCAAACTCACGGTGGGTCTATCTGGTACACTTGTTTTCTAACAAGTACCTATGTGTTTGGTTTGATATCTCCATATCATGAATAACGAGATTCTATCATCAACCAACACCACAATCTAGTCTTGTGTGTCATTGTTGTCTATCTACCTTCCACAATGACATCCGACTAGGGACATAATAAGAATGTGCAAACTCTTAGCATCTGTATGATCTCATCATTCAGGTCCTCAACCTGAAAGCATACGTCATTGAGTACTATCATTCTCAAGACATTCAATATGTTCTATCATTATCTCATATGACTGAACCAGAAAGAATTGGAAGCTTGCCTTTGATCTTTATCAAATCAATCTTAATGTATCCCACCAATCATCCCATGATTGGCTCTCAGGGCATACATACCAACATATAGAACGTCCCTAAGTACTTGTAACCTATTCTTATAAATAGGAAAGGCATTTGGACACCCAAAGCATCACTTGTGCATACAATTACACTTGAGATTCATTCTTAGTAAGCAACAAGCAAAGCTACACTTGCAATTTGTTTCTTTGAGCTCTACATTTGTGTCCTATAGCTTAGTATCTTCTAGCCACCATACTACGACGTTCATATATAGTGGATAGGAGATCAATATGCTTGATATGGGATCAAAGCGATGTACTCATTGGTAAAGTTATTTCCTTCTTCAAATCTTGTTCCTTTGTTATTGTATTTTGTTCTCCTGGACCACTCCTAGGTTGGAGGTTGTTGAAAGGAGGTTTGTGGAGCTACTTCAAGGTGGTGAAGGCTGCTCTCGGTGACTTGGAGTTACTTTAGAAGGTTGCCTCAAGGATTGAAGCTACTTCAGGTGAAGTCTACTTCAAGGGTGGATTTGGAGTTACTTCAGAAGGTTGCTTCTAGGAAGATTGAAGCTACTTCAGGTGAAGGCTACTTCAAAGGTGGACTTGGAGTTACTTCAGAAGGCTGCTTCTCAGAAGGCTGCTTCTAGGAGGATTGAGGCTACTTCAGGTGAAGGCACTTCAACGGTGTAGGAAAGCAATTGTATTTTGCTTAACAACTTCGAGAGGTAATAAAATAAGTTGCTTTCAAAATCCTAGTTGGAAACAATCGGGTAGTGGACTGACTACCTTAGATTTATGAGGTAGGAACAACTCTACATCCTTATGTCTTCCTTGTTTCCTCCTACTTCTTGTTCAAATGTTTAATTGTTTAATTAACTTTAAAAACTCCAAAAAAGCTTTATTCACCCCCCTCTAGATCTTTCAATCGATATCAGAGTAGGTCTTCAAGGAGCTTTAATAAGCCTTGAAGGATGGGGGATGGTGTACTCAACAACTTGAACTTGGAAGGAACCTACGTAGCTCACCCACCACCGTTCTATGGAATCAATTACAACTATTGGAAGAGAATGATGCAATTTTACTTTTAAGGCATAAGTTGGGAGCTTTGGAGGATGGTGTCTACTCCATATGTGCTTCCAGAAACCGAGTATGCTACATGGGATATTAATACGGTAAAGCAAGCTCAACTAAATGCCAAGGCTATAAGTATTTTATATTGTTCTATTTCGGTAAGTGAATTCAATAGAATTTCTTCATGTGAAACTGCATATGATATATGGCATAGACTTTCTATTACACATGAAGGAATTATATAAGTTAAAAATTCTAAGATTAGTATGCTTAAACAAAAGTTTGAACAATTTCGTATGGAACCAAATGAGTCCATTAGTGAAATGTATGCAAGATTCTCTACTATCATTAACGGTTTGAGTACATTATGAAAATTCATAAGTGGAGAAGATCAAGTATCCAAAATCCTTAGTGTTTGCCTCTAAAATACAAACCAAAGATGACGGCCATTGAAGAAGCCAATGATCTCACCAGATTGAGGATGGAGCAGCTCATTGGCAACTTAGAGACTCATGAGGTCACCCTTGAAAAAGAAGAAAGATTGGCGGTAGAACACAAAAATGAGAAGAAAGGATATCGCATTCAAGGAAACAACTAAAATTAGTCATGATACAAGTGAAGAAGATAGTGAATAAGAAACTCTCATTGTAAATGGTAAGCAGTATTGAAGATTTAAAACTAACAAAATTTCTAGTGTTTCTTCTTCCTCTTCCCCTAGGTGCTTTGAATGTGGCAAAAGGGGACATTTAAAAGGTGATTGTCCCAAACTCAAGAAAGGAAAGAAATCCTCTCACAAGAAGAAGGAAAAAGCCTATAAAGCAGCATGGGATGACTCAAATTATGATAGTGAGGACAGAAAAGAAGAAGTAGAGTGCCTTATTGCTACAACAAATGAAGAAGAAAATGAGGTAAGCCTATTTGATTTATCTAAAGAAGAGTTAATTGCTAGCATTAAAGAATTACATGATAAATACATTGATTGTAAAAAGAAACTAAAATGACTTACAAAAACTAATGAAGAATTATATGCTCAATTAAACGATCTTGCTTCTGAAAAGGAAAGTATTATTTCTAAAAATTCTACCTTGAAATCCTCTTTTAATGATTGCAATATGAAGTTGCTTACTCTAGAAACAAACAATGATTTTATTTCTCAAGAAAAGGTTGAACTACTTGCAAAATTGAATGATCTTCAAACTCAACCTATCTTGTGTACTCATTCATATTATGATGCTATTATCAAAGAAAGAGATAGTTTGTTATCTAATCTAGATCAAGCAAAGTTAGACATCAAAAGGAGAATGGGTGAAATTGCTAAGTTACAAAAGGAAATTAGTAGCTTGAAAAACAATGGTATTCTTGATAATATCCTAAAGATTTCTTCCGGCCAAATTGGAAGAAGAGGTTTAGGATATGTTCCAAAAGGAAAATCTCATAATAAATATAGAAGAACACAAGCACCCAAGACCAAGGTCATATTTGTACCCAAAAACAACTCAACTCAAAAGAGAAATGAGGTTGATCCCATTTGTTGTCACTATTTCTTGCATCTTGGACATTATTCATTCTCATGCCCATACAAGAAAAAGTAAGTTGATTTAGTATGGGTTCCAAGACTTCAAACCTAGGAAATTTGAATATGATTAGTTGAGATTTGACCTAAAATGTTACCTTGATATTTAAAATGTCTTATCTCAACTGTACTGAGCTTTAATTTGCATATTTCTGTAAAATTGTATTGAAAGTAACCTATTTTTCCTTGAAAAATAACTATTGAAAACAAAACAGAAACAATCTCGGTCGACAACAACTTCGATCGAGACACTCTTCGGTCGATAAAGTTGTCGACCAAAGAAGTTTCTGTCTCAAATCAGTATTTTCTAGAGAAATAGTAACATTATCAGTCAAGAACGTTGTTGACCGAGAATATTTCGGTCGAGGAAATAGTCAACCGAGAGGGTTATTGTCTTAAGCCTACAAAAAACTTAAGAAACGTCCGGTTGACAAATACTTTGACCGAATCTCACTCGGTCAAGAACTTTGTCGACCGAGGGAAACTATGTCAGAATTGTTTAATAAGAATAAGATATTTCAATTGCAATTAACTTTAGTGATTCAAATATGTAATGAACTTTACATATTACATTGCTTTAAATATTTGAATGACCCTAATCAAAAGGAAGAATATATGGGCATCAAAACTTTATACTTTGTGTAAATTGTCCCAAACAAGCATACATGAGGAAAAGATTGGTTTTATTCAAGAAAAAGTACTAATGGCAAATCTATTGGCATAGGATATTTTGTTCAATATTAACATAATCAAAATTAAAAACAAAAGAAGTGATCACACAAGGAACTTGGTTAAAATATAATCATCACCTTTTTTGTGAGAAAATTTTGGAGCACTCTAAGAAATTATGACAAGATAATCTTGCTCACATAAATTAATCTATAAAAGGCAAACTTAATCTTAAGGTTTATCTTAGAATCATTCAATGATCACGAGTTCGTTTATGAGAAAAATAAAGAACTGATAATGATCATACACAAATCATATTCTAGAAGATTGGTTCATTGGATAAAATGCATATATTGGATATCTGCATAAATGCCTCTCGGTCGAAAAAGGGTTCGATCGAGGGGTGACAAGGTCGAAGTCAAGGTTGACCTAAAATAAGCCTGACAAAATGCTTATTTGTAAATCATTCACCTGCACTTAACCTTAGAATATTTGTTCAGCATGTTAAAAACAAATTGATTCATTCCTTTACTTATTCAATTGAACTTCTAAGCTAGTTTTGCTCTTAGTATCCTTTAAGTAATCTTGGTTATGAAAATAAGGGAGCTTACAACATTCATGAATATGATGTATATCTTGCTCTTAATTGAATTCTCTAAACAAATTAGGGCTAAACATCCTTTGTATTTGGTTAGAGATACATTCATTGATTCCACTATGAGCTTCAAAGAATCTCATATCATTTTAGCGCTTAACATCCCTTGTAAATGGTTGAGAAATATATTCATTGATCCTACTACGAGCCTAAAAGAATCTCATATCATTTCAGGGCTTAACATCCCTTGTAAATGGTTGAGAAACTAATAAAATATATTCGTGAACCTAAATGATTCTCATTTCATTTTAGGGATTAACAACCCTTGCAAATGATTGAGAGATAAATCATGATTTTTGAACTATGGCTAAATTTGACATTTTTGTTATAGTATACAATTAAGGGGGAGTATCTCATTCAGGGGGAGAAAATTGGTTATATAATTATCTTTTTGAAATGACAAAGAGGGAGAGGTAATATAAATCAAAAACAAAACTAATTTCCCCAAAATTATTTTTCATAATCTCTTGGCTTTACATAAATTGTTGTTATATTCCCTAAGAGTTGGATATTATGTTCTATACCTCTTTGGGAATAACTAGCATACACTCCTTGAATAAACAAGAGAATATCTACATAAGATAAATCTCAGGTATGAAACTCATGCTTTTTAAATTCCCTTAATTTATAATTTAGGAATGTTTGTCATCTTCAAAAGGGGGAGATTGTTGGCTAAATTGGACATTGTTATACCCTTTGTTTTGATGATGACAAACATTTCATCCTTGTGGATCTAACTTGTTATTTGAGTGTTTTAGGGATGAATAAATAAGGAACTGGATAGTTGAAGATCCATACAAATTGGAAGATCAATATGCTTAGATTACTTTTATTTCCATGATTGTACTCAATGTAAAAACTTGTACAAGTATATAATGTAAAAGTACATAGATATCATGTAAATCAAGTGTTAGATCTTCCCTATCCACTCACAACACTTAGATAGATCCTCCCCTAAGATAGAAGCACAATTACACATTGATACACACACTTAGTAGATGACTCAACACATTGAAATAGGGACATTCTCGGTCGACAAAGTCCTCGACCGAGACACTCTCAGTCGACCAAATTCTCGATTGAGAATAGACCTTCCAGAAAGCTCTATAGTCGTTAGACTGAGTTGGAAAAGTAGTTGGGAGTTGGAAACTAATGTTGCAACACATTTACCTCAACCTCCCAGTCGGTCAAAGAAATGGTCGACCGAGACACACTCGGTCGAGAAACTTCTCGACCAAGAGAAGTTTTAGACTGCATTTTTCAGCACTAAACAACTAGCCATTGCAATATAATTTAAGGACACCTAACGGCTAGTTGAGCACTAAGAACATCCTATAAAGTGTCTAGAACGTCCCTAAGTACTTGTAACCTATTCTTATAAATAGGAAAGGCCTTAGGACACCCAAAGCATCACTTGTGCATACAATTACACTTGAGATTCATTCTTAGTAAGCAACAAGCAAAGCTACACTTGCAATTTGTTTCTTTGAGCTCTACATTTGTGTCCTATAGCTTAGTATCTCCTAGCCACCATACTACCACGTTCATATATAGTGGATAGGAGTTCAATATGCTTGATATAGGATCAAAGTGTTGTACTCATTGGTAAAGTTATTTCCTTCTTCTAGTCTTGTTCCTTTGTTATTATATTTTGTTCTCCTTGACTACTCCTAGGTTGGAGGTTGTTGAAAGGAGGTTCGTGGAGCTACTTCAAGGTGGTGAAGGTTGTTCCCGGTGACTTGTAGTTACTTCAGAAGGCTGCCTCAATGATTGAAGCTACTTCAGGTGAAGGATACTTCAAGGGTGGACTTGGAGTTACTTCAGAAGGTTGCTTCTAGGAAGATTGAAGCTACTTCAGGTGAAGACTACTTCAAGGGTGGACTTGGAGTTACTTCAGAAGGATGCTTCTAGGAGGATTGAGGCTACTCCAGGTGAAGGCTACTTCAAGGGTGTAGGAAAGCAATTGTATTTTGTGTAACATCCTCAAGAGGTAATAAAATAAGTTGCTTTCAAAATCCCAGTTGGAAACAATCGGGTAGTGGACTGACTACCTTAGATTTCTAAGGTAGAAACCACTCTACATCCTTGTGTCCTCCTACTTCTTGTTCAAGTGTTTAATTTTTTAATTAAATTTAAAAACTCCAAAAAAGCTCTATTCACCCCCCCTCTATATCTTTCAGATCTGATAGGTTCGCTTCCAATAAAGTGTTGTTAAACAAGTCTGCCTCCTTGAAGTCATACCTCTTGCCACCTTTCTTCTTGATTGAGTTGGTGGTGGATTGAAATCACCTATTGCTATCCATGGTTTATCAAACACTTTACCCATATCAATGAAGTGTTTCCACAGTAATTTTCTAACTTGGATATGTGGGTTTGCATAACGAGGGTGATATAAGTAGCATCATTGACTAGGCAGGTAACAAATTGTCAATGGTTGTTTATGATCTGTACTTTGCAGTCCTCACACCAGCAGACCTAGATACCACCTGCAAAGCCTCTAGCTTCTACACGGTGGGATTTTGAGAAACCAAGTCTACATATAGTATTGAGAACATCTTCTCCACCAATCCTTGGTTCCATCAAAGAAACAATTTTTGGTTTTCTCTTATCTATCATCTCCTTAAGTACATGGAAAGTATCCTTATTGTTGATCCCTTTTGTGTTCTAGAAAAGTATATCCATCATTAAAACAACAGAAGAAAGGGGGTTTGGTGAAGAACCCTAGAACTTACTGCAAATTCAAAGGCAGTTCTTGATTCTCCTTTCCTTCATCTGCATCAGCACCTTCATCTACCCAGATTTCCTAGTCTATATGTAATCTCTAGATCCTTCTCCTCTTCTCATATGGTGGCTTTGGTCTTGCATTCTGGAACTTTGGGGCATTTCCTTCTATCTTCATGCCAGCTGTGATTCGTTCTAGATAACTGTTGATGTTGGAATTGAGGAGCATTTCGTTGTCCTCAGTCATCTTCTCATCTTTATCAGGTGGTTTATCCATTTTTTTTTTGTTGGTTTTGTAGACACTGTCACACCAGAGTCCCCCGATTTAGATGTGTCCCCTTGGTCTTCTATGGTGTTGTTTGTGGCTGCTTGCACAGGGAGTTTCTCCTCACCTACCTTATCTTCAACACTGATAACTTCCATGATAACCTCATTAATTCCCAAATTAACAGTTGTGTGCCCACCTGTATTGTCCTTCTGTTGTACTTTATCACCATTAATTTCCTCTAGAACTTTCCTCTTATCATAAGCAATGTCGATCTTTTTCTTCTTCCACACTTTTTCAAAATTTTCCTCACCTTCTTTCATAACTTTGTGTTGAGATGTAGCAGTATGTATGTGTTCTTCATTTACTTCCCTGTGGTGTCCTCATTCCCATCTAGATCATCTAGACCTGCAAATTTGTTTGTAGTTTTTGTAGCATTGCGAGGATCTTCACTATTCTTCTTATTTTATGTATTGTGTTGTCTGTTCGTAGTTACTTTCTTTCTCTGGGCCTGCCATTTATTCCTTTCTTCATTCTCCTCCCATTTGGCAGTTTGTGTTGTTCCTTCATTGGTTGCGTTGTCATTATGGTTCATGTCCACCCTAACACATTGTTTTGTGTTGTGTCCAAGCTTGTCACAGGAGGTGTAGTTTCTGGAAAAGCCTCATATTCAACCTAGTAGATACTTTCATTAATCATAACGGTATGTACCAAAGGCTTCCTGGTTTCGAATTCCACTACAAGAGGAGCAAACTTTCTCCTTGTTCTTGCTACTGTCTAGGCGTCCACCTTCACCAAACTGCCTAGAGACAACTCTATATAGTCAAATATGGTTGGTATGTAGAGATGTAGCGGGAGATCTAGGATCCTCACCTAGGTGACTAGGTACTTAGGTAGATCTGCAGAAGGTCCGAAGGATGGGAACCACCTCCATACTGCCAAGCAACACCCAAAGATTTTTCACAGCCCACTTGTTTGGGCCTTGTCGACATCTCTCATGCATGAAAACTAGCTTACGTAGTGCCCCTGATAAATTCAAATATGTTGAACCTCCCCACCAGGTTCCATAGCACTTTCAGTCTCTCCTAGATAGTCATGTAGCCAATGTTTGTTCCTATTAGTCGTGCCATGACGGTGTGTTGCTAAGGGTGGGCAAGGTTCTCTTATACATCAGGGTCTATATCTAGGGTAGGGCCTTGGTTGATAAAGTCCAACTTCACGTCTGATAAGGTGAGGTTTCTCTCGTACAACGACTCTAGGAAAAAGATTTCCCCTCTACCTCCTTGAGATATGCCTCCATTGTGTTGCCTATATCTGGTCATTTCATCATGATCTGATCCTATTTTAGGATCTTGATCTCCCATGCAATCATTAGGGTTTGCTATTTTAGCACCACCTAGTGGGGTAAAGTGATTCTTATCAACCACATCTGCCATGTTCTCCTCTATGGAATAGGGCTTCTAACCTTCCACACTATTCCCCTTCATCCCTGCATACTAGAATATGTTCTCCTTAGTGGAATAGGTCTTCTAACCTTCTGCACTATTCCCCTTCATCCTTGCATACTAGAATTTGATGTCGATGTCAGGTATGGAAACCCAAACGCCTTCGCCCTTTCCTCCCCCTGGGTCCTCGATTAAACTAGGATCTGACCAAGAAATCCCCTCAGTAGAAGGGATGCAGTCCTTCTCACCACTCCACGCTCTATCACCACCGTTGGTCCCCCTGATCCCCGACCATGATGCCCACGGCTGCCACCACCACCATGTCCTCCACATCCCCCTTGAGCCCCCTCCATAATATCACTATTCCTTGAGTATGCTTGAATGGTTAAATCTATCTTGCTATATTTATTCATGAGTATGAAAATTTTATTTGACTATTATTATCTATTGTAGGAAGTACATTTTGTGTTTGGATCCTAGAGTAAAACTATCCATATATAGCAATGGTGTTCTCTCCTATCCTGGGTGTTCTCACTTTTTTATATATGTTATACATAGGATTGGAGATCTATACTTCCTTACTAGACTCATAATGCTAACACTTACGATCATTCATGTAATTTGCATGTGATTTAGGATTTTGTTATTGTTGAAAATTCTTTATTCTAAAAAACTCTATCATTTTTGCATGCACTTTGTGAAAGTCTTCATCACTTGTTTCAGTCACCCCTTGTTTATTCATGATTTTGTATAACCCACTTGTACACCTTCTTTCAATGGAGAAAATTTATATGTTTATTATTCCTTGTCTATATTGTTTAATATTTTACCATATAGCACATTCCAGTCTATAGTGATAAGATTCTCTAATGTATTCCACTAAGTTTGATGAGGAACTCATTTCACCATCATATTTGAACTGTAAATTGGATTCACTGAAACTTTTTAGTGAAGATTTCCCTACTTAGTGGCGCCCTTTGTTCCACCCAGTTGACCTAGTGGTGCTACTAGCAAGAGAGATACAATATGCATACACTAGGGTTGATGATGAAGATCTCATGCACACCAGGATGACTAAGCATCCATTTCTCTATGTATATATAAGTTTGAGGGCTTGCTTTATTGGTCCATGTTTTCTACTCCATTCCAGAATTACAGTCCACACTAGAGACATGCCATTTTGTTATATATATGGCATCTATTTTGGCACGAATAGTTTGCTTGATGACAATGATAATGAATGCACACAACGGGGAAATGATCTTACTGATGATGGTCGTGAGCTGATATTACATGACTATATCTCTACTCCACTCCCCTTCTAGGGTGATGGCATTTGGGAAAGTGTGGACTGGATAAATTTTGACAGCATGGCTGCAAGACATGAGGGTAGCCTATCCCCCATAGTTGAGGATAGCGTCTCAATGAAGGGTTTACAACCAGGTTCACCTAGGGCATCCTCATGTTTATATAATGATTGGATGGTCCAGATTCACATTGGGGACTCACCAGGGCATCCAATTTAAAATTTAATGATAGAGATTGAAGAAAGAAGTCCTCTAACAAAATTGTAGTCTCTACCCTTCATACGCTCATGTGTCAAAATCCTACAACATAGCTATTTAGTTTCTTGTCTTGGAAGGTACCCTGAGGATATCATATTGATGAACTCAATTTGGTGAATTCTAAGCCAATATTACTAGAGAGATGATTTCGTCGAGTCACAAGATTATGTATTTGTACTTCACACTTGACAACTTCCACACCTCCTCCTATTCTACACACACATGGTGGACCCAGTCATTGTGACACATGTGAAACTGGTCCCGAAACTTAGGATTGGGATCCAAGTATCTGTATCATGGGGTGATCACCATCTCACTCTCTTTCTCTCTCTTAACCTACTCTTCATTTCCTTTTTTGTTAAAACAAATCTTATTATTCATGTTTATTCTTAGATAGTTTGCTTCCCCTAACTATTTAGATACAGTTTGTCATCATGCATCATTGTAGGACTTTGATAGATTTCTTTGTCTTTATATCCATGCACTCCATGTATACTATCCTAGTTTAGGGGTTACTTGAGGACAAGAAAAACTTTATTTGGGTTGGCTGGGAAGTTATACCTTCTACCCACTCACCTTCTTTTGTTTCTTTACATGCATGTTTTTTTACTTGTACACTTCCCTTGTTATACATTTAGTGTACAACTTAGAAAATTTGTCACAACATCAATTCACATCATGTATCTTTTCTTGCTTTCTAACCTAACTTTTACTGCCAAGTACGACTTGGTTGTTTAATTTTTATCTTTGCAATTGAGGCTATGATGGCCTGAATTCTATCATTTCATGCTTATCTATGTGTTAAATCACCTCATCGTCATCATATTTACTTGACCTCCAGCTTCATTCAGCTCATTGACTCCTATCTTTAAGTTTGGCAATGTATTTCAAGGTGAAGTGTCTATCCAAGGTTTGAAATTAATTGTTTGCCTATTTCATGTTGTGAAAGATGAATCCTCCGTTTGTGCTTGGTTTGTGGAACTAGTGTAAGATCAAGGTCTGAGCAGTGTGTTCAAGAATTAGACAATGTGGTAATGACTTTTTTAATGATTCCTACCTTCTCTTAGGCATCAAGCAAGAGATGATGAACTTCGAGCTTAATCAAGATGGATTATTTTCCCTAGAACGTCTTCCTGCCTTCTCACATTATATTAAGTAGGAAACAATTTAAATTGTGCAAAAGAGGCTTGGCTGCCCAAAAATCTCAAACACAGTTCAAAATAGTTCTAAAAGCTAGAAAATCCTAAAAATAGCTAACAATGAGGCCCTATAGATTAGAATGTTGTAAGGAGTGGGATCCCATAGGGATCCACTGCCTACTAAAATAAAAAGGCAAAATTCTTTATAATCAAAACCATCATTTAAAAAAATTCACAAAAGGGATGATAACCACTTCATTCACATGTATGTATCATAAAACCAATAATGTAGTAGTGGAAGAGGAATATATCTAACTATTACAATTAATTGTCTATGAAAATTCTTTACCACATAGGGTGTACATAGAAGGAAACAAAAGGAACTATTAAGCATAGGGTCGTCCCACTATCTCAATCTACCTACGAAAGATAGGTAAGGCAACTCATGTATAGCCTTGGTCAACCTTAAGAAGCTTCTCCTTTCTCACTACCTAGGGGTTGGAAGCATACCGCGAAAAGAAGAAAAAGATGGAAATTGTCAGCTATCAAAGTCGGCATGCGCATATAATAGTGATTGGATAATATAAAGGAAATAAGGACAAAAAATCTCAAGGCTTCCCATAGAATAAGGGTAAAACATCCAACTGGAAATCAATAAGGAATTCTTCATATAGTAAGATGTAAGAGAATATATGAAGAAAACAATAAAGCTCACAATAAACAAATATTGCATTTGAAATCACAAGAAGAGAACAACAATTAATAATAAAAATTATGCATGGGGGTAAACTAAACAATAATCCACATAATAACATTTTGGGTATATGGCATCACCACTGTAATCTTCAGGTGAGTAATGGCATCACAGCACAATTACCCAGGGATAGGAATCACCATATGTGCCCCCTGTTGGTATTACACACAATAGGGATACATCACCCAATGTGCAAATAAAAAGTGATCCAAACCAAACATGCATTATAAATAGAGAGGAAGAAGAGATATAGTCACATCACCATAAAGGTGTCCAAATTCCAAAGTCATCAAAGAGAAGTATAGGCATAGACAAATTAGGGTTTCCATTAATTATAGATTATCAATACCAATAAGGTACAAACTATGTGAAATAGCCACAAGATACAATGATAAGATCTAATTTGCTAACATCACAATGAATAAGACCAATTTTAGGAATTAGAAAGAATTGGTTTAATCATATGTAAACATGTTTCATCTAAGCTAATGTGTCACCATCAAGTCCAAAATAGACACAGAGGAAATAATCAATTGTCCAATATGACTCATAAGAGAATGCAACATACCTTACTGATGTGTATATCAGGTTAGGATCCGCACTCTAGATCCAAACAAAGTTTATCTTCACCGAATATCATATTAGATGTAAACTATTAATTAATGAGTATATTAAAACCCTAGAAATATAACCTTTTTATTAAATTATAATTAGACTCTGAGAACTTCACTAATCATTTAGTTAGATCCTCCTGATTAAGAAAACATATCTTTTTGTCCAATTTGGAGTTTATATGATTAAGTTATAATTATTATGAATTTTATGTATATATTTCATTCTATAAAAATAATCCTTCGACAAACATTAAAATTTGGCTCAGAGACTTTTTTATTAGATAGACAATATTTTTTCAATTCCAAAAATATTTATTTATAATTTTTGGACAATGAATCAAAAGATATCATTTTTACAAGAATCATCTCATTTACTGATTTTACTAGTAAAATTATATCCAAAAGACCGATATGCCCTTAATCAAAACATCGAAACCTTAGCTTGTAATAGGGTATACACATCTTATATGCATCGGTGCAATATGACCATATTCACTTGATTCGTGGTGAAAATTTGTTAATGCCCTTAGGCAAAAAATTAAAGGAAGAAGAAAAGAAGAGGGTACGAGGGTAAAAACACCAGAGGGATTGTCTCCCCCAAAGAGCAGTGCCATTGCTGCTTAAAGCAGCAGGCCGCTAGCTCTATAGTTTTGGGAAAATCGGCAAACTTTGAATGTTCACAAAACTAAATACATAAAATGAAAGAGAAGGATGAAACTAACCTAAATCTGAGAGCAATTGCTTGGAGATGGAAAGGAGAAGAAGAACTTGCCACCGCAAGCTCTGAAGCAAAGCTCGAACACCGCATGTCAAACACACGATCACAAGCACAATTTGGCGAAGAGAAGAGTTGCAAAAGAACGAGGGAAGCTTGGGGTACGGTTATTTATAGGTGGGGATGGGGGATGTAGCAAGGAGGAAGGTGGTCGGGATTGCTTGAAGAGCAAGAATTGGGGATTTCTCGCACACTTGCCAAAATGACAGAAGTAATAGATCAAAAGATGTGGAATCTTAAATGCAACGTGTGGGTGAAGAAATTGTTCGATTTTATTGAGAAATGATTAAGAAATCACGAATCAAAAATATCACTTCCGCGGTGCTACAATCTACGTCCGAATCCACAAAGAAGATGATATCTATGTGGTTCTCAATCCAATTCGGACTATAGTTCTTATTTAATCATTTAATTTTTTCTCTTTCCTTATTTGAGGGTTCAAACAAACTCCAAATTTAATGAAATTTGACACCTAATATAATTTGAGTATGTAGAATCCGAATATATAATTATATTTTCCTTTTGAATACTTTTGATTTATTAATTAAGAAAATCTTATTTTCTCTTTCCTCATATATTAATGTCTCTAGGATTCTGCAAAATTAATGAAACTTCACCCACAAGTCATATTAAGTGTGTTGGACATGAATTTGCCATTAATTAATTTTTTTGAAGTTGCTTGTTATTTTAATTATTTATTTGAAGTTTCTACACACTTTCTCTCTCCTGAATTTACCTTCTCATCAAATATTTTCCAAATTGGGTGAAACTTCACCCAATGGCATCTTTTTTTTTTTTTTGAGAAAACCCAATGGCATCTTTTAACATCTAGAACATGATTTTGGCATTTTTCTTTGAAGACTTTAATCATTTTATTTAATACATTTGAATCTTATCACTTATTTTATCCTTTTAATATACTAGATGTATCTAGAAACATTTTTAAAATATGAAACTTGGCCTATAAGTAATACTAAATGTGAGGAACATGATTTTGACATTAGATAAATTTTTTCAACATATAATGTAATATTTTTGTTCTTTAAATTATTTTCTCTCTCTTGAATAAAATAAAATACTTAAGATTGTCCAAATTAGATGAAAATTTACACATAGACTAATTTTGACATGTATATTACGAATCTGAGGTTTGTTCCCACTTTTAAAGTCATTTAATCATTTATTTAATAATTTGGAGAAAAACTCATATTTTCGAATTCCAACTAATGCAAATATGATTATTAATTTTCCAAAATTGTGAAACTTACCATTCAAGTAAAGTTTAACTCAAGGAAAATGAATTTAGGCTTAAAATTATCTTTTAAGTTTTCCTTTTATGAGTTTTAGGCAATTTACTCATATTCCCACTATTTGTCACATTAAAGCATTTAATGACTTATTTTCTTGACTTTAGCCTTTTCTGTTTTATTTCTTTTTCTCTTTCTTATTCTAAAAGTTCATATAAAGTTCTAGGTCGTACTTGTTATATCTTTATCCAACTTAAGTGGTTAATTTGCATTTTAGTCCATCATTGAAACACCCACTAAGATATTTGTGCATATGACCATACATTGACATAATTAGTATTCATTTACATTCCAAGCCATTATTATTTCCACAAATCAAACATCAAGGCCTAAAAGGATACATAAGAAAAGAATAGCCTGGAAAAGCGTCAAAAAGAGAATATATCCAAATTTCAGTTTGTTACAACACTCCACCCATCATTCATGATCTATCAAGGCACTACTACTATCCCTCCACCCCTTAAAGTGTTTGACCGACCAAGTCAAACTAACTAGAGATACCAAGATAAACCTAGATCATAGGAAAAACATTACCTACTAATAACACTTACACTTTATCAAGAACTAGGGAAAAAGGAAAGAAAGATAAGGTTAATGTAAGCTTAAAGGTTACCTTTATCATTAGATCCTTCTCCACTGTGGTTGTTACCATTACCCCTACATCAGACTGGTACCTGGCCTCCATGAAGTTGAGGGAAATGAGGTTTGATATGACCAGGTTCTCCACAATGATGGCATATGATAGGACCTTCAGATTTAGGAGGACAACTTCCAGGGGAATGCTTCTTATGGCACTTGGAACATCTATTACTCTTTGAGTCTTCACTAGGTGTCTTCCTCTTACAATTTATCTTAGCTTGGTAACCAGGGTAAGATTCTATAGAGAGGGTCTTATCCACTAGTTGGGGAAAGGTCAAGGGTGGATGAGGAATCAGCATACGTCCAATGCTAAAACATAGTTTGTCCAAGAAGAGACTAGCATGACTCATCAGTTAGACCTATGGCATAACGCTCCAAATGTATAAACTTTTGCATGTACTCTACTACAGTCATGGAATTTTGTTGTAAACTATAGAACTCATACTCCTTATTCCTTAGGGCTACAAAGGATATATACTTCTCTCTAAACAAGGAAAGAAATTGACTCCACGTCATAGTGGCAACATCATGAGTCTTAGCCAAGCTATTCCACCAATGTCGAGCTGGCCCTTGAGCACATAAGAAGCAAAGTGAACCTTTTGATGCTCAAGACAAGCCATGCCATCAAAAGTTCTTTTGAAAGCAAGAATACAATCATTTGCCTTATCCACTATGTTGACTTCATTTTCACCATTAAAGTATGTGGGGCGCATCTCCAAGAATTCTGTGAGATTATACTCCTTGGGCTTCTCAGGAGTAGGACCAGGGTTAGCCTTTTCTGCTAGGGTTGAGGAAAGCAGTTTCTGAAGGAGAGCCAACTCCTGCTCGGAAGAGAGGCCCAAACTTGCAGATTGTGGGATATGTTGGTTCACTATAGGTGGACCACCAGATGTCACTAGATTTTCAGATGCTGGAGGAGTGAAAGGAGGATCCATATTGGGCATCCCAAACTTAGGGTTCTGGGGTGTCACAAAACCTTCTAGGTTGTCAACATATGACTTTTCACCAGCCATATATATGTGCCTACCCAAGTCAAGGGGTAGGGTATAAGCAACCTATGGAAAAAGGTAAACAATCTATAGGAGATAAATTAAAATAGTTAGATCGACTGGCTGCCTTGGCTCTGATACCATGTTGTAAGGAGTGGTATCCCACAGGGATCCGCTCCCTACTCAAATAAAAAGGCAACATCCCTTATAATCAAAACCATCATTATTTTTTCACAAAAGGGATGATAACCAATTCATTCACATGTATGTATCATAAAAGCAATAATGTAGCAGTGGAAGAGGAATATATCTAACTATTACAATTGGTTGTCTATGAAAAATTTTCACCACACAGGGTGTACATAAAAGGAAACAAAAGGAATCATTAAGCAGAGGGTCATCCCACTATCTCAATCTACCTCTGGAAGCTAGGTAAGGTGACTCTTGTATAGTTTTGGTCAACCTTAAGCAGCTTCTCCTTTCTCACTACCTAGGGGTTGGAAGCATACCCAGAAATGAAGAAAAAGATGGAAATTGTCACCTATCAAAGTCGGTCTGTGCATATAATAGTGATTGGACAATATAAAGGAAATAAGGACAAAAAATCTCAAGGATTCCCATATAATAAGGGAGAAACATCCAACTGGAGATCAACAAGGAATTATTCATATATTAAGATGAAAGAGAATATATGAAGAAAATAATAAAGCTCACATTAAACAAATATTGCCTTTAAAATCACCAAACGAGAACAACAATTAATAATAAGAATTATGCATGTGGGTAAACTAAACAATAATCCACATAATAACATTTTGGGGTATATGGCATCACCACCATAACCATATATTATGGCATCACCACCATAATCTTCGGGGGAGTAATGGCATCACAGCATAATTACCCAGGGACAATAATCACCATTTGCACGCTCTGTTGGTATTACACACAATAGGGATACATCACCCATTGTGAAAATAAACAAGTTACCCAAACCAAACATGCATTATAAATAGAAAGGCAAGCAAAGATATAGTCACATCACCATATAGGTGTCTAAATTCCAAAGTCATCAAAGAGAAGTATAGGCATAGCCAAATTAGGATTTTCATTAATTATAGATTATCAATATTAATAAGGTACAAACTATGTTAAATAGCCACAAGATACAAGGATAAGATCCAATTTCCTAACATCACAGTGAATAAGACCAATTTTAGGAACTAGAAACAATTGGTTCAACCATATGTAAACATGTGTCATCTAAGCTAATGTGTCACCATCAAGTCCAAAATAGAGAGAGAGAGGAAATAATCAATTGTCCAATATGACTCATAAGAGAATGCAACATACCTTACTGATGTGTATATCAGGTTAGGATCCACACCCTAGATCCAAACAAAGTTTATCTTCATCTAATATCATATTAGATATAAACCATTAATTAATGAGTATATTAAAACCCTAGAAATATAATCTTTTTAGTAAATTGGAATTAGACTCTGAGAACACCAATCGATTAATTAGATTCTCTTGATTAAGAAAACATATCTTTTTGTCCAATTTGGAGTTTATATGATTAAGTTATAATTATTATGAATTGTATACATATATTTCATTCTATAAAAATAATCCTTCGACAAACATTAAAATCTGTCTATGAGAGTATTTTTATTAGATAGACAATATTTTTTTTATTCCAAAATATATTTATTTATAATTTTTGGACAAGCAAATCAAAAGATATAATTTTACAAGATTTATCTCATTTATTGGTTTTACCGATAAAATTATATCCAAAAGACCGATATGACCTTAATCAAAACATTAAAACCTTAGATTGTAATAGGGTATACATGTCTTATATGCATCGGTGCAATATGTGACCTTATTCACTTAATTTGTGGTGAAAATTCGTTAATGCCCTTAGGTGAAAAATCAAAGGAAGAAGAAAATAAGAGGGTACAAGGGTAAAAACACATGAGGGATTGTCTCCCCTAAAGAGCAATGCCATTACTTCTCAAAGCAGCAGACCGCTAGCTCTATACTTTTGGGAGAATATGCAAACTTTGATTGTTTGCAAAACTAAATACATAGAATAAAAGAGAAGGATGAAACTAACCTAAATTCAAGAGCAATTGCTGGGATATAGAAAGGAGAAGAAGAACTCGCCGTCACAAGCTCAGAAGCAAAGCTCGAACACCGCAGGTCAAACACACGATCACAAGTGTCATTGTTTGAAGAGAAGAGTTGCAAAAGAACTAGGGAAGCTTGGGGTACGGTTATTATAGGTGAGGATGAGGGATGTAGCAAGGAGGAAGGTGGTCGGGATTGCTTGGAGGGCAAGAATTGGGGATTTCTCGAACACTTGTCAAAACGACAGAAGTAATATATCAAAATATGTAGAATCTTAAATGCAACGTGTGGGTGAAGAAATCGTTCGATTTCATTGAGAAATGACTGAGAAATCACGAATCAAAAATCTCACTTCTGCGGTGCTACAGTACACGTCCGACTCCATGAAGAAGATGACATTTATGTGTTTGCCAATCCAAATCGGACTATTCTTATTTAATCATTTAAATTTTTTCTCTTTTCTTATTTGAGGATTCAAACAAACTTCAAATTTAATAAAAGTTGACACATAAACTAATTTGAGTATGTAGAATCCAAATATATAATTATATTTTCCTTTTGAAGACTTTTGATTCATTAACTAAGCAAATCTTATTTTTTCTTTCCTCATGCATTAATGCCTCTAGGATTCTCCAAAATTAATGAAACCTCACCCACAAGTCATATTAAGTGAGTTGGACACTAATTTTCCATTAATTCATTTTTTTGAAGTTGTTTGTTATTTTAATTAATGATTTGAATGTTCTACACACTTTATCTCTCCTAAATTCACCTTCTCATCAAATATTGTCCAAATTGAGTGAAAATTCACCCAAAGGCATATTTTAACATGTAGAATATGAATTTAGCATTGTTTTATTTTATTTTTGAAGACTTTATAATTTTATTTAATACATTTAAATATTATCACTTATTTTGTCCTTTTAATATATTAGAGGCATCAAGAAACTTTCTAAAAATATGAAACTTGGCCTATAAGCAATACTAAATGTGAGTAACACAATTTTGACATTAGATAATTTTTCAACATATTATGTAATATTTTTGGTCTTCAAATTATTTTCTCTCTCCTAGATAAAATAAAATATTTAAGATTGTCCAAATTAGATGAAAATTTACACATAAACTAATTTTTACATGTACATTATGAATTTGAGGTTTGTTTCCACTTTTGGAGTCATTTAATAATTTATTTAATAATTTGGAGAAAAATTCATTTTCTAATTCCAATTAATGCAAAGATAATTATTAATTTTCCAAAATTGTGAAACTTGTCTTTCAAGTAAATTTTAACTCAAGGAAAACAAATTTGGGCTTAAAATTATCTTTTAAGTTTTCATTTTATGAATTTTAGGTAATTTATTCATATTTTCACTATTTGTCACATTAAAGCATTTAATGCCTTATTTTCTTTACTTTAGCCTTTTTTCATTTTATTTCTTGTTGTCTTTCTTATTCCAGAAGGTCATAGAAAGTTCTAGGTCGTACTTGTTATATCTTTATCCAACTTAAGTGGTTAATTTGAATTGTAGTCCATCATTGAAACACCCACTAAGATATTTATGCATATGACCATACATCGACATAATTAGTATTCATTTACATTCTAAGCCATTATTATTTCCACAAATTAAACATCAAGGCCTAAAAGGATATATAAGAAAAGAAAAGCTTGGAAAAGGGCCAAAAAGAGAATATGTCCAAGTTTCTGTTCGTTACAAATGTAGAGATTAAAAGCATGAGAGTGTATTAAAACATGAATGTCTTCTTCTATTCTAATAGATTTGAGGATGGTTCCCGACGAGTGTACAAAGCCACTTGCAAACATAGGTATTTCATGCCTGGTAGTATCATCTCAAAAGCCCATTTAGTAAGTCTTCAGGAAACTCTAGGAGACCTATGAGATCATCTCGACAACAAGGTTGGTTCAAGCATGATACGATGAGTTTATCTCACTACTTCAGGCCAACTGGATTGGGCTATAAGGATTTCTACTCTTTACATGGACCAACACAACACAAATCTAACTCTCAAAAGTCACTACAATCATTTCTATTTACTTCTGTCGTATGACCTAAATAAGTGGGGCACACATTGTTCCTAATTGGTTTACATGAATTCTTGATGATATCTCATGTCTTGACTTCAACACCCACCTAATGTCCTAAGTGATCGTACTTTGATGCTTATATATATGGTTCAAACTCTCAAAAATCTTGTTGTATTGTGATACAATACAACAAGATTTGTGGGAGTTTGAACTATATATATAAGCATCAAGGAATGGTCACTTAGGAAATTAGGTGGGTGTTGAAGGCAAGACATGAGCTATCATCAAGAATTCATGTAAACCAACTAGGAATTCACATAAACATGATTTTCCCTAATTAATGATGGCAAGCAAGGGGGTGAAGGCCGAGGTGACGACGGTGCCTGACCCTCCAGATCCCATCATTAAGAAACCAGTGGAAGTCCTAGGAAGAGTGAAAGGAGGCATGGGGAGTATGTCCATGGTGGAGGAGTCTAGGCAATGGTCAGATCTACTTAGAAGTGAGAATGTAGGTGGACTTATCCATCTAAGAAAAATTGATATTCGACTCATTGAGGGAAAGTTGGTTTACTTAAAGGCTATTGCTAGTAAAATTATGGCTAGATGGAGTAGTATGACAGTCGGTTACATAGTGAGATTGAAACCCCATTGGCTTGTGCTTGCTCAACACTTAGCCCAGATATGGCGGGTTAACGGATCAATAGAAGTAAGATTGAGAGGATGCAGCTTTTTCATAGTCATGTTTGCTAATCATGAAGATCTAACTACTATTGTAGATGGAGTCCCTTGGTTTATTGTAGGGAACCCGCTGATAATTAAGAAGTGGGAGTATGGTGAACCTCTTGAGAAGATGAAGTTAACATAAATTCATTTTTGGTTAAATATTTATAATCTTCCTTTGGAGTTGTAGGATATTGAAATGTTTCACAGAATTGACTCTTCCCTGGGTAAGCCGCTTCGACCTGATAAGCTTACATCTAAGTTCCACACATTGGAGTATGCTAGATTGTAGGTGGTGATTTCAACTAGCTTCTCATTTTTGAAGGAACTGCAAATTATCGGCGATGATGGGCAATGTGATATTATTGAATTTGGATATGAATGGGAGCCATAAAGGTGTTCGTCTTGTGGTCTCTTTGGCCATGAGTCGGCTCTATGCAGTGTGTCCAAGGATCTAGAAGAGGGAATTCTGAAGAAGAAAACAAATAAGACATGGCTTCCTAGGAAATAGATTGTAGAGAAATACAATGATGTATTCATTGATGTTGAAGAAGGTATCATAGAGATGAATGTTGATAATAAAACATCTATAATAGGAGAAGTAATATCTTCTGTGAGTTTTGAAAAAGTAGAAGGTAGTGTGATTACACCGGTTCCACTCTCTTGAGCCTAGATGGGAGATGGAAGGGAGGAAATTGAGGTCTCCCCCCATAGTTATATCTAAGAGCGCTACTTGGAACATGCCGGATATAGTTAATAAGTATTTTTAGTTGTCAAGCTTTGAAGTGGATGATAGTATCCTGGATATGGGAGGAACACCACACCAGGTTGGTGGGGACGGATGTGCTTTTATTTTCCCCAATGGTTAATACATTTACCATTATGTCTTGGAATGTGAGGGGGTAGTAATAAAATCCCTCACATTCAGTAGGAGATGAATAGACATAAGGTTGATATATATATTCTTCTAGAGTTGATAGTGGAGAAGGATGATTTGTTGGTTTTGTTCATATTCTTTATCATGCTACTATTTATATTGATAGTTCAGAGTTCTACTCTTATACGTGTATTTTGATTCTGTGGTCTGATTAAGACATTACATTTAAGAAAATTTCTTCTAAAAAATATGTATTTCAATGTTCTATGAGGAAAAGTCTGGTTGATTTCTCTTTGTCATCTGTATATGGTGCTAGTGTAGACCCTGAGAGAGTTACTTTATGGGAGTCTGTAGTCACCTTTTATGGTTTGAGACCAGTTAGTTAGTGCATGATGGGGGATTTCAATGTTGTTAGGCTAAATGGGGACAAATTGGGTAAACATCCTTCGTCAAATAGATGCATGTGGGATTTCAGCAATGTTATTGCTAATACTGATCTACTTGAGTTGTCTACTATGGGTCCTTTCTTCACCTGGGATAGTCATAGTAGAAGCGGAAATGGTACCTTCTCAAAAGTTATCTGAATTTTCAACAATGTTGGTTTCCTTACTTCTTTCCCTTTCTACTGGGGTGAAGTGATCTCGTCTTTATTATGTGATCATAAAATTATTACTATAAGGCTTGATGTGGGTAAGAAAAATGCTACACCTTTCATATTCATGAACGCATGGACAATATAGACATGTTATAGGGATATTATTAGAGAATATTGGTGTAGAAATGTGATTTCCGGGACTCTGATGTTTAAGGTCTACAGGAAGTTGCAAGTAGTGTATGTTGCCCTAAGGAAATGGAATAAATATTGTGTTGAAAACTTTTTCTCAAAGGCTAAGGAATTAGAAATGCATGCTTTATCCTTGCATAAGGAGGTTGATGTGAATCCAGGTGATTGTTTGAGACAAGAATCTTTGTCTTGGATTAGAGATTAGGCTATTAAATTTTTAGATATGAGGAAAATTTACTAGGACAAAAAGGTAGAATTCAATGGTTGAAGTTGGGAGATAGGTATACATCCTTTTTCTATGTTTTCTTAAAATCTAGAAGACTCAAGAATCATATTTATGTGTTAAAGATAGAGAAAGGGAGAGTGTATATGATACATATATCATTAGAGAGAAAGTTAAACTTTTTTATAGTAATCTTTTCAACAATGCTTCTGATGATGAGGTGTGTTGGAATGGTGATTGGGTTATTCCTACTCTTTCATAGGGTTAGTTTTATGAGATGAGAAGACATGTTACTAAATTTGAAGTTGAACATGTGTTGAAATTGATGAATGATGATAAGGCCCCAAGGCCTGACATGTTCAATGTTGTCTTTTTTTTAGATATGTTTGGGGTCGTATTGGTGAGGAAGTCACCTCGGCTATTTAAGGTTTTTTAGCGCTAGGAAGTTAATTAAGGAATTTAACATCGCTCTTATTATGTTAATTCCAAAAAATCATGTAGCTTATTATCTGAAAGATTTCAGAGCCACCACTTTATGTAATCTGATTTACAAAGTTATTACTAAGATTCTTACTAATAGACATAAATATATTCTCCCCTTGTTTATTTATAGCAAACAAGTGGATTTTGTACATGGGAGGAAGATTGGAGATGCAATTCTTTTAGCTTATGATGTTCTGAGAATGTTTGTGGGTACTCAAAAGAATGTGTATTGAAGTGGATCTCGCTAAAGCGTATGACATGATTAGAACAGAGTATATCCTTCTTCTATTATGGAAGATGGGTTTTCCAGGTTGTTGGATCGATTGGATTAAAGAGACCTTATCTTTGGATTCTTATAAAGTTCTGGTTAATGGAAGTCCATCTGATAAATTTATAGTACCAATCAGGTTAGGCAAGGGGATCCCATGTCCCCTTATCTATTTGTCATTGCAATGTAGGGGATCATTGTAATTATTATTGTGCTGTGAAAAGTGGTAAGCTTAAGCCTTTGTGTGCAACTGAGAAGGTTGATATCTCGCATATAATTTTTTATGATGACTTTGCTCTTTTCTAAAGTGAATGATGATAATGTTATCCATCTTAAAGGTATTCTTGATCCCTTTTATAAAATTTTAGGGTTGAAGCTTAACAACAAAATGTGTCAAATATTTTTAAGTAAGAATATCTAAGGAAATAACATCTCTTGTATATTGGGCATTGATGTTTGTTCTTTACCAGTTAGATATCTGGGTATTCCATTGTTCACATGTTGCTTAACTATGGAAATGTGCATTCCCATCATTGAAAAAATTAAAGGAAGGTTGGATTCTTGAAAGGGTCGGCTCCTCTCTCAAGTTGGAAGAGTAGAATTGATAATTTCTACTCTATCTACGTATAATACTTTATGGTCTTATGCATTCATGCTATCAAAGTATGTGATTAAGGGTATTGAACAACATATGAGAGAGTTCTTGTGAAATGACTCAGAGGATAAAAAACAACTTCACTCTATTTCTTGGAAGCTTATATGCAAGCCTAAAGATGAAGGGGGTCTTGATATTAGACTGTGGAGGATTGATTGACTGGTGGCCACCTTAAGAATCTTTGGATCTTGGCTACTGAGAAGGAAGATTTATGGGTAAAGTGGCTTCATGAGAGATATGTTACGTAGGAATCTATCAGGGCATTTAAAGCTAAACCAACTCCTCATAGCTTTGAGAAAAAAATTCTTGGACAGAGAGATTGATTGCTTAGGGAAATTGATTTCTGTCTGGGATGTGGTGATCAATTATTATTTTTGAGAGACCCTTGGTTCAAAGGCAGAAAGAATCTTATAGATGTCGTCGAACCTCAGTTGTTTTCAGATGAGGAAAAGGTTTGAACTACAAAATTAGTTGTTGTGTAGCTGATGGTGTATGGAATCACTCTGGTTTCAGGGGTGTTGATTCTCTTCTTATTGTTCTTAAGGAACAGAAGTCTCTTTTGGAGGATCCTAATTGTTTAATTTACAAAGGGAAATATTGTTTTGAGGTCAGGGATGGATGGAATATATCCAGGAAGAAATGGCAGAAGGTTAGCTGGGGTAAATGGGTATAGTCAGGTGGTATCTCCCATAGGTGTTCTGTTGTGTTATGGAAGTTTTTTCTAAGGAAGTTGCCTACTATCGATTATTCACAAAAGATGGAGGTTTCATATGGTATCAAGGTGTTCTTTATATTTAGCTAACGAGGAATGTTGTGATCATATATTTTTTAGATGTAAATATACAAGGCAAACTTGGGATTTGTTTTATAGTAAGTGTGGTTTTCACCAGATCTCTCATGAGGACTTGCAGACTCTAAAGAAGGAGAACAAGGTTTTAGCAGCTTGGATCATTTATACACTTTGGAGAGAAAGGAATGGAAGACTCTTTAGGGGAATTTGTAGGGATACTATTGGAGATTTAGTGTAGATTCACAAATAGTTTTGATGTACAACTTCTTTGTTTTTCTTTCTTTGTTTTTTCTTGTATAATCTATGGTTACATTTTGTAATCATTGATCTCTATTTCTTTGATGAGTAAAGAGGCACAACACCCTATGTTCCACCAAAAAAAATCACATAAGCATGCATGTTAATGTTGTGATCTTACATTATTGATTTCTTTTAGTATGGTGGGGGTTTGGTCTAAAATAACATGTCCAAGGTCATGCACAACTTCAAACTATTTTTCCTAACCTTAACATCTATCACCAACCTTGATTTGGATGTTATACTAGGATCTTTGAATTTGATTCTTTCTTGAGTACAAGTAAATTATAAGCTTGGGGTGCTTTATAACACCCAAATCTATGTAATAATTATGAGTATTCAACCATGGTTTTGTGTCCATATAGTCTTGATATGCCCAACTAACTCTAGACTCCTAGATTTTCAGAATTAATCCCTTTTTCAAGGCATAGATGTTCAACTACCCCATTTTAGGACTTATAGGCACCAAAATGATATATGCATCAATTGTTCAAGAATCAGCTCAAAGACTGGAGAGACTCATATGGATTATGCCATTTTTTCCAAAACCCTACCAGATGATTGCATGATATCAACCAAGGTTTGCAAGAACCTGGCCTGGGTTCATCCAACATGGCTTAATTCTCATGAATATAGCCCATGTTGCCAATGCATGAAGTCTAAAAGACAAACTCTTCTCCAAGATTTTTGCAATGCTCAACAGGATGTGTGTGCTCAAACCGGGTCGGGTTAACATATACAACAAGCAACATCCCATCTCAATAAAACTGACCAGGTTTCATCCAACCCATCAATTTTTCCCACCCAAATGCATGACCAATGAGGTCAGAGTGGCTAGGTTTCCAACAAAATTGTCATGGGCTCTTCTGAAACTTCTTGCCACCGATCATTCTCATTCCATGTCCACCAACGGGCCAACTATCGATGGTACAAAATCATCCGAGTTTCCTCTAAAATCATCCAAGTTTCACTTCCCACCCACACACGAGCATTGTGGATGAAACCAACTAGGTTTCATTCAAATTGGCCTAGTTTCACCTAGATTAGGCTCGTCATCGACCGTTATTCGTCAAATGTCTACATATGGATGTGTATCGATGGGCATCAACGGATGGATGCCTATCAATAACATCTATCAATGAACCATTAGCGACGGAGATGTCATCAATTGTTGTACTCAATGTTCATAAACTAAAAAGGAAAAAGTGGCCTAGGTTTCACCCAAATTGGCCCAATTTTGCTCTCACCTAAATCCATGTTAACAAGACAAAACCGATCAAGTTTCATCCAAATTGGGCTGGTTATGTTATGATTTAAGTAAATATTTCCTACACACCACCTATTAGTCTATATATGCATCCTTGGTCACAAAGCAAGGGTTCTACTTTTTGGTTCTCACACCTACATCTTAGAGTTTCAAGGCATGAAAGGGCTAAGGATATCACCCTAAACCCATTCCCACTAGTTTGCACCCATTTCCATTAGTTTTCCATCATTTTCCATTGATTACCACGCCCCCTCCACTTATATACATCGATTTCCATCCACTTCCACTGACTGTCAAGGTCCATTCCACCTCACTAACCTTTCCTTAGATGTTCTTGTACAACAATGTATTCATGTCTTTGTTTAATGCCAAATATATTTGTCCATGTGTAGTTTAGCTCTTTCTGGATATGTAGCATATTTTGGGCATGTTGTGTACTTTAACTCTAAGCTAGTAGTTAATCTCTAGATCTAACATGATGTTGTTTGACTTCTCTTTTTGTTAAGAATGGTTGGTTGATTTATTCCTCTTGTGAACTTTCTTTTTTATTAACCTTGAAAGACAAGTGATAAAAATGGGTAGATAAGTTAGTTTGGACCGGACTCTTAGAGGATAAAAGACCAAGAAGGACTTTCTCAGAATTGAGGATCAGTGGGGTTAGCCCCAACACAATGAAATGGGCTTGGGTCTGTGTAAAATGGACCACTGTTCACATGAAACTGGATTGGGTTTGTTGTCTGAGGTTGATTTGCTTCATTAGGAGTTTATGTCGAAAGATGTGTCGAACCTAGTCCTAGTTCACCTGACTTGCCTTGGGTTCACCCTGGACAGATTTGATTCTTGGAAAATTTTTGTTACTCCTAATGCTCCTAAATGCCTTAGACCTAAGAGGTGATATGGACTGCTAGGGGTATTTTCTCATAATCCTCGATAAAGGTATCGAATAGTTGATGGGGTTTTAGACACACTACACGAGAGTGAGTGGGATGACCCCCATAAGATTAAATACCATGGTACATGTTGGGTTAGAATGTCAGTTACTAGCTAGGGTGTTTGAGGGTCGTTCACGTCCGAGAGTGAGGTGTATAAGTAGTATGATTTGTGGTTTCATGGCTTGAAACAACTTCTCCCATTTAGTAGTACTTGACAAAATCTATTTTTTTATATTTTATTGCCTAGTTTAGTTTTAAGCATACATATTTCTACTTATCTATTTTACTTATCTAACTTGGAGCTAAGCCTTAAGTGCTTGAGCATCACCGCATCCTTGTATTTGATCATGTTTATTGCATCAACCTTGTATGTCATTGTGGGTGTCTTATGATTTCAGGTTATAAATTTATATTCTGACCCTTAGGAACTGAGTTCATTATATTCATATTTAGATACACATTTGAGGATGATCAACTTCTGCCTATTCTTCTAATTTGATCATGGGTGGCGCTAGTCCATGTTGTTCATTGTTGTCAACAACATCAACACAAGCCCCAAATACTATCAAGAAGTCAATTCACCGCCCCACTTGTATAACTACCATGTAGCTATTGGGAGGAAGAGCATGTCATGTTCATCAAGTCATATGATCTACCTTCTTAGGTTCAACCTAGACACTGACATGTTTTGTTTTCTTCTTTGTTTCATCAATTAGGTAATACCCTTAAATATGGGTCACTCATCCAAATGCACCCTTATACATTTTCAGTAGGATTAGCATCATATGTAACCAATTATGATCTATCTATTATATATGCATATTTGTTTCAATTATTTTAATTTTATAATATATGTGATTGTTGGAACTAGGATGGGTGATATGCTCTAGAGGTGGTGAATAGATTTGAATGCACTTAAACAAAATTCATTAGACCTTCAAGATATTTAACAAGACAAGGTTGCTAATATAGAATTCGAGTGCAACTAAACATACATATCAAGGATGAGAGAGATTGAAACAAGCACAAGAACACAAGCTGTGTAGAGTGGTTCCAATCTCCAAACTAGAGGTCAACCTCTAGGATTTCTTAACCATATCTACTCCTTATATTCACTTATAAGAGTTACAACATATGACCTTCCTTTTCCAGGACAAAGATACCCAACTTTCCCTATGAGGGGAAGGGAGACAACAACCTACCAAAGGACTTGTCTATCCAATACAAAGAGTCTTCAACCTTACCAAGGACTTACCCACTCTTGCACCAAGTCTTCAGCCTTCAAGGAATTACCCACTCTTCTTTGATCTTCAACCTTTAACTTCACCTTTATCAAGGAGAAGCTTTGACCAAGGACTTACCCACTTGAGCAAGGAGTCTTCTGCCTTCACCAAGGGCTTACCCACCTCTTGCACCAAATCCTCAGCCTTGAACTTCTTCACCTTTCTTAGCCAAGAGAGAGAACCTTCATCTTCATCTTCATGGTATAAATGAGAGATAGGGAGGTGAAGGAAGTGATATCCTCACAATGTATACATGTAGGACTAGCTCTCTTAAAGATCTCCTACTTACTCCAATGGATGTAGCAAATGATTAAGCTTAGAGAGAGAGGAGGTTGTAGGATCTCAACTATAATATAGGAACCTTTACAGGGCTTAGATAACCATGGGATGAAGCCCAAGGAGTCCTATTTATAGTTGGGGATGCCTACTAGCCAGTGGGAACACTTAAGGACGGATTCTAGCTGTTTAGGTGTTGTAACATATATTTTTTGAGTTTTGCAACACTCCAACGGTCAAAAACACTTTTTTTCTGCACTTTTCATACAGTGTGATCGGTCGAGTTTTGTGTGTAGGAAACTCGACCAATTGCACTATTCAACAAATTAGATTTGAAGAATCGGTCAAGTTTACCCTGGATGGAACTCGACTGATCACTTAAATTAGTTTTGTCTAGTGTAGGGATCGGTCGAGTTTGTAACTCAACCATACCTGGACATTCTCAAAATCCATCAAGGGATAGGTTGAGTTTGTAACTCGATCGAAAAATAGCTTGTAATGAATTTTGGAAAATGTCATTAAAGTGCTTAAATATTTGACTTAAGTGCTCCTAATTTTTTCTAAGCTTAATTACAAGTCAAACAATCATTATAGGTGATTTACAACATGATTCTAATGGATTTACATCATATTCCACAAAAGTGCACTTGCATTGATTTTCACTTGTCTTTTCTCCAAGTTAGGATGTGCAAGTTAGGTCATTTGTAGTGTGTCTATATCTCATCTAAAATCACTCAAGTAGAAGCATTAGATACAAATAAATGGAATGGTTAGTCATCATAAAAAGCAACTGTTTAACAAATTTAGACCTTGAGTGAACATTGACCTTGAGTCAACATTCTCCCCCTTTTGAAGATGACAAACCATTCCATAAATGTATTGAAAGATTTTAAGTAAAATCATACCTTTAGACAAACCTAGGGGTTTCAATAGAATTGAGTTCATATGCTCCCCCTCAATTGATGCTCATGGAGTTCTCATACTCCCCCTCAATTGATGTTATTTCTCTTGCAATGTAGTAGTTTGAAGAGGTGAAATGAAACATGTTAGAAAAAGGAGATATCAAAAGTTCAACACTAGGGGCTTGTCCAGGCATAGTATGTAAAGCAAAATTAAGACATGCATTTGAACAACCCGTGATGCAGTTCTAACAAGCAATCAAGGTAAGGCTATGCAGGAAAGTAACTCAAGATAGTAGATATGCAAGTCGAGGAACAAGCTTGACTATGAAATAAGATACAAGTATAGCATATAGTTGAATACCGCCTGATGAAAAGATGAACAAGGATAGAACAACATGTATATGAACTACTGGTAGATCATATCACAAGTTAGGACTACTAATAAGATCTAGATCATAACAAAATGATGCACCAGTTAAAGAGCAAGCTATGAGTAGATGTAGAGATATATTCAAATAAGAAGATATGTAGTTTCAGAAGCATAAAAGGATATAACTCATTAGCAAAAATGCATAATTACCAAAAGATGATTACCACTAAGAGCCTCAAGGTCATATCAAAATAAGATATACAACTAGATAGATGTAGCAATTTAGAGCACAACAGAAGCAATTTAAGACACGACCAAGAGATCCAAAGAGATCATCAACATAACTTGCATAACAACTCAAGATAGGTAATTGCAAGATATAGGGATACCAGTTGTGGGATACCAAATTATAGCAATTGGAAATATAGATTTGTATGCAAGATAGGAAATTTAAAGCATGGCAATATGCATATTTAAAGGTACCAAAGGGAGTGCCATAGAATAAGGCTATTGGTTGAGAAAGTCTAGTTGAGAGAGAAATTCTCATCCAAAAAGCCATATGTATATTCTATGCACAGTGTTAACAGTCGAGTTTCTGGGTTGAACTTCTCGACTGGAAACAGTTGTTGGAAGCACCCATTGGTGCTTGTCGGTCAAGTTTCTATTAGGATAAACTCGGCCAACAACAACTGTTGTCAAGAAACACATATATTTTAGAAAAACATAGCTAGAGGCATGATAAAAATATAAACCATATCCAAACATGTATAAGCAAGTTAGTAATGCACTATGAAAGCATCAGACACAATTTTTGAGCAAGAAAGTGAAGATAATCATAATATATCACTTTTGACTCAAAAACCATATATATAGTGCATACTAACTTGGCAAAAACACACTATGATTGGATATGAGAAAGAATAACATTACCTCTGCTCTTGCCATTTCTTTTCCACTTGTTACCAACCCATACACTTTTCACCTTTCTTCTTTTATGTGGATTGAGAATTCATTTTGCAATTCAATAGTTTATGTCAATTCATTAGCAAGTGACCTGCAGGAAGAAAGATGAAATGGTCCCCAATCATATTTTTGGGTCTGGAGGGGTTAGCTTAGCAACTCAAGTCCTATTGTTCTTGATTTTTGTCCTAAAAGGATGATATGTACAATAATGACAAATTTTATTGCAATGATTACGTGATATCCTAACCTTGGAACTAGATGATTCTTCATGAAAATTGAAGGTCCTTTGTTTTGTTGTTCCTTTGGCTCGAATCACGTCCAATACCATCTCTACCCATTTGTTCGGTATGGTCTAGGATTTGATTGAGATTATTTTTATCATCTAATAATATTTGCATAGAAGACCTCAAACTATGATTATCATGCATAAGAGAAGCAACAGTGGAAGACAGTTGATTGATATTATCTCTGGCATGCAAAAGATCGATTTCTAAGCAAGGATTGTTGGTCATATAAGAATATTTATCAATATGAAGAGCAACAACATTATTCTCTCTACTAGTAGAACTAGAACAAGATACAAGGACATTAATTTTAGTAATGAAGGAATCATTGTCTTTATCAAGCAAAGCAATATTAGAGAGATAAACACTATTTTCAGATTATGATCCTTGCAAAACAAAATCTTTGTCCTCATTTTCAGTTCTAAGAACATCACTGTCAAGCATGAGAGAATTCACAATGTTACTAAGCTCTTCATACAACTATGCATAAGAGGTTGAGCATCTAGAAATCTAATCTTATCAAGCAAACTAGCATTTTCAAGTTCAAGAGAGTCTACTTGACTAAGATAAGCATTGTTACTGTCTAGTAAGCAAATACTAGCACGTTCAAGATCATCCTTTTCTACATGCAAACTATCAACGATTCTAGCAAGCTTTTTCTTTTTCTTTTTAGAAGACTTAAGAGAGGCATAAGTATCATTGATAATAGCAATTAAATACTCTTTATCTAAAGAGTGTAGATCTACCTCATTTGAGTCTTCACTTGTTGAAGACATGAGATAAAAATGGAATTCTCCTTCATTACTAGAGCTAGATCTAGATCCTCCACTTGATTCTTCACTTGATCTTGAGTTGGAGGAGTCACTAGAGCTTGAGTGCCATTTATCCTTCTTCTTGTACTTCTCTTCTCTTCTCTTGTGATGATGGGTCTTTTTGCCTTGTGGACAATCTTCCTTGAAGTGACCCTTCTTTCCACACTTGAAGCACTGAGTGAAGGAGGAGGACATGTCTTTGTAGAGTCTACCCTTGGATTACATGACATCTTCTTCAACTTGAGAGGATGTATAATCTTGACCAACAATAGCCCCAATTTGTTTTTTGATTTCAGCCTTCTTGATTCTCTTGAGCTCTTTCTCTTATTCTCTTTCTTCTTCCTCTAGCTTGTCAAGTTTGACTTCATGAGCTTGTAGGTTTCCTATGAGTTCTTCAATAGGTATATCACTAAGAGCCTTTTCTTCTTCAATGGAAGTCATCTTGGATTCCCACTTCTTGGGGAGAGTTCTAAGGATCTTTGAGTTGATCTCTCCTCTAGCCATAGGATGACCTAGGATGGCAAGACCATTTACAATGGTGTTGAGCCTTGAGTACATATTCACCACCCTTTCCTCCTTTCACATCTTAGAAGTTTTCAAGGAGGACTTTGAACATGCAAAATTTTCTTTCCTTCACTTGTTTTGTCCCTTCATAAGTGATGCATAGCTTTCTCCATAGGCTGTCTCACAAGAGGAAATCTGGGTGAACTCAGTGGGTGACATGGAGGCATAGAGAATGTTGATGGCTCTTGCATTCAAGGTTTCTTTCTTCATGTTAGCTTCATCCCATTCTTCTATATTTGTCTCCAGTAGCTTGTATGGACGGTCCACCATATTCCATAGCTCAAGACTTGATCTTTGGATGTAGAATTGTAACCTTCTCTTCCAATAGAGGAAATTGCTCCAATCAAATATTTGAATGTTGATGAAGTACCTCCCACCTTGATAATCGCCCATCTTCTTCTACTTGTGGAAGTATGCTTGGAGAAGACATGCTCTAATACCACTTGTTGGATCTAGGATGTGTGATATGGTCTATGGGTGGGGGTGAATAGAGTTGAATGCACTTAAACAAAATTCATTAGACCTTCAAGATATTTAACAAGATAAGGTTGCTAATATGGAATTTGAGTGCAACTAAACATACATACCAAGGATGAAAGAGATTCAAACAAGCACAAGAATACAAGCTATGTAGAGTGGTTCCAATCTACAAACAAGGAGATTGCCTGTCCACTATCTAGAGAGGTCAACCTCTAGGATTTCTTAACCATGTCCACTCCTTATAGTCACTTATTAGAGTTACTACATATGACCTTCCTTTTTCGGGACAAGGATGCCCAACTTTCCCTTTGAGGAGAAGGGAGACAACAACCTATCAAAGAACTTACCTATCCAATACAAAGAGTCTTCAACCTTACTAAGGATTTACCCACATGTGCAAGGAGTCTTATGCCTTCACCAAGGACTTACCCACTCTTGCACCAAGTCTTCATCCTTCAAGGAATTATCCACTCTTCTTGGATCTTCAACCTTTAACTTCACCTTTTTCAAGGAGAAACATTCACTAAGGACTTACCCACTTGAGCAATGAGTCTTCTGTCTTCACCAAGGGCTTGCCCACCTCTTGCACCAAGTTTTCTACCATGAACTTCTTCACCTCTCTTATCTAAGAGAGAGAACCTTCATCTTCATCTTCATGGTAGAAATGAGAGATTGGGAGGTGGAGAAAGTGAGTGCCTCACAAGATATACATGTAGGGCTAGCTCTCTTACAAATCTCCTACTCAGTATGTAGCAAGTGATTAAGCTTAGAGAGAGAGGAGGTTGTAGGATGCACCCAACTATAATATAGGGACCTTCATATGCTTGGATAACTATGGGATGAAGCCCAAGGGGTCCTATTTATAGTTGGGGATGTCTACTAGACAGTGGGAACACTTAAGGACGAATTCTAGCCGTTTGGGGTGTTGCAACGAATATTTTTTTGAGTTTTAGAACACTCCAAAGGCTACAAATACTTTTTCTACACTTTCCCTATAGTGCGATCAGTCAAGTTTTATGTGTAGGAAACTTGACCGATTGCACTATTAGACAAAGCAGATTTGAAGAATCGGTCGAATTTATCCTGGAAGAAACTCGACCGATCACTTAAATCAGTTTTGTCTAGTGTAGAGATCAGTCAATCTTATAACTCGACTGAACAGATTGGTCGAGTTTGTAACTTGACCAAACTTGGACATTATCAAAATCCATCGAGGTATTGGTTGAGTTTGTAACTCGACCGAAAAACAACCTATAATGAATTTTGGAAAATGTCATTAAAGTGTTGAAATATTCAATTTAAGTGCTCCTAATTTTTTCTAAGCTTAATTGCAAGTCAAACAATCATTACAAGTGATTTACATCTCAATTGGAGTTTCGATGGATGCTCCACTAGGGTTCCCTTGTGGTGGCAGTGGAGGTCGTGGCCGTAGCCGTGGAGGGCATAGAGGAGGTAGGGGAGGTCGTGGGCATGGTTTGTCAGGGCCCGATGGCAACCAAAATGGTCACCCTCCTAACAATAATGAGCTTGTCACCGAAGAAGATATGTCTCGGCCAATCGCCCGCAGCTTCAAGGACGTCATGACCGGGTGGAAAGTCTCCGACATAGTCACCATTGTCTCCCCAGATGCACTGACATCTGATGACATCGTCGTCGACAAGAGTGGGTCTTTGCCCGCTATCACAATCAACCCTACTTCCCTTCCACCGCTGCTTGAGCCTTGGAAACATGATGTCATCGTCAAGCTTCTTGAAGGCAACATTGGCTTCCAAACCCTAGTCAATCGGCTCTCAATCCTCTGGTCACCAACAGATACATTCAGAGCCATTGATCTAGAAAAAGGATATTATATCATACAACTCGACAATTAGGAGTACTTCATCAAAGCTATGATGGGTGGACCCTGGGTCATCTTTGCGAACTATCTCTCAGTGTAGTCATGGTCGCCTGCCTTTCGTCCATCCAACCTGATCCCACGCAAGATCATGGTCTGGCTCAAAGTAGTCGACCTTCGGGTCTTCCTCTACCAGAATCAACTCCTTGCAAGCATCGGCAATCTAGTTGGAAAAACGATAAAGATTGATGCAACCACTACAACAGTGAGCGAGGAAAATTTGCTCGCCTGGCAGTAGAGGTTGACAGCACTATACCGCTCCTTCTGGCTATCTTCCTATACCACCTTGAGTATGAAAATCCCCCGACCATCTGCATGCGTTGTGGTAGCTTGGGGCATGCAGAGGATGATTGTGCGTTCATCAAACCCTTCATTCCCCAAGAACCCTTGACATCCAATGATGTGCCTAGTGAACCAATAACCTACACAGAAGTGATCCATGCGCCTAAACATGTAAGTCGCACGCAAACTAAAAAAGATGTTGTTGGCTAAATGGACATCTGTAAATCCCTTTGTTTTGATAATGACAAACATTTCATTCTTGTTGATCTAACGTGCTACTTGAGTGTTGCAGGAATAAGGTGAATGACAAAGCACTAGGGAATCTATATGCTTGAATGATTGTAAATGTCATGAAATGTAATCAATTGTAAACTTGTACAAATATATAATGTACAAGTACTTAGACTTCATGTAAATCAAGCGTTAGATCTTCCCTAGCTAAACACCACATTTAGATAGGTCATTCCCTTCAATAGTGTCACATATGCACACTCATACACACACTTAATGTCTTTATTTGAAACATTGAAACAGGGTCTATCTCGGTCGACAAAATCCTCGATCGAGACACTCTCGGTCGACAAACTTCTCGACCGAGAAAGACCCAAGTAGCTGTTAGACACAGCTGACAAGGTAGTTGGCAGTTGGAGATAAACGTTGCAAACACTTGATCCAGAGAGCCGGTCGGTCGACAAAACTTCGACCGAGTAGGTGTCTCGGTCGACCATTTCTCGACCGAGATGGACTCTGACAGAAATTGCAGAATTAATTAACTAGCCGTTGTTAAAGCAACTAACTTATACCTAACGGCTAGTTAAGCACTTAGAAACCCCTAGAAAGTGTCTAGAACGTACTTAAGCACTTGTAGGACATTCCTATAAATAGGACATGCCTTAGGACACCTAAACTCACTTGCTTTTACACTTGAGCAATCTTTGAGCATACACTTACATTGAGCAACCTGTTTGTGAGCAATTGAGCATATTGACAACTGGCTACTTCTTCTCTCAGCTCAAATTTCATGTCCTATAGGCTAACATCTCCTATCCACAGCAATCACAATTCCATACACATTGGTTAGGAGATCTACACGCTTGATCTAGGCAAATCAAGCCTTGTGCTTCAAAGGATAAGTTGTAATTTCCTTTTTCCTTTCTTGTTCACTATTATTGTTTGTACTCTCCTTACTACTCTTAGGTTGGAGGCTGCGGATTGGAGAGGTTGGTGATCTTCTTGGTGAAGAAGGGGACCTTGAGCTACTTCAAGAAGGCTGGTGCAACGGGAGGTTACTTCTAAATAGGAAGGCTACTTCAAGGGGGAGCTTGGAGTTACTTCAAGAAGGCTACCTCGGGTTGGTGCATCTACTTCAAGTGAAGGTTGTTTAAGGGGTGTAAGAAAGTATTGTATTTTGTGTAATTCCTTGTGAAGGTAATAAAATTAATACTTTCAAAATCCCAGTTGGGTAAGCAACCGGGTAGTGGACTGACAACCTTAGTATTTGCTAAGGTTGGAACCACTCTAAACCCCTTGTCTCCTTCTTGATTTCTCATTTGTGGTTGTTTGAGTTAAATTATTGTTAAATTAGTTTAAAACCCTATTCACCCCCCCTCTAGTGGTTTTTCAGATGCATGTAACATCCCTGACCTGGGTTATGTACTAACCCTAGGTGTTTTGCTAAAATAAGTGATTAGATGCTTGTGTTTATCTTTTGATATGTAATTAAGGCTTTTGAGGAACTTATATTTCGATTTCAGTCCTTTTTTAATAATGTTGAAACATTGTTTTGTTAATAATGGACTAATGTGCAAATTACCCAAGTAGAGGGGTTAACTTGCAAATTCCACATGATAATATGTTCCTCTGATTTTGAGACATCATAAGAATGAATATGATGTAGTGGTATGGTTTCCACAAGCTTGGGCACCAAGATATAGCTTGTAGAGCAATCCTTGTGCTTTAAAACCTAGTTTTGGTGTAAAGTGCAATTTACCCAAAACTTAGGGTCCAACATGTAAAATATACCCTATTGAGGATCTCTCATGTTTCTTGGCATCAAGTAGAGCAAAGAAAATGAGAGGGGCGCCTCATCGGAATAATCAAGAAGGAAAGATAATCTTGATATGAAAATAATCAAGATATAAGCAAATGGTCCTTTAATATATACATATATATATCTAAGGTGTTAGCTCTTTTCCATTTAACCTTGGATAATGGAGGAGTTTTGCATAATTTTAGTAGGTGTAAAACGTAGCCAAGGGTGGAGAAATCCTTGGCGGATATTTTTGGGAAATAAAAGGAAATAGTTATCCTTTTTCTTTTTGCTTTGAAAAGACCCATAAATATATAAGTGTGTTTTTCCAACAACTCAAGGGAACGTTTCCCTTAGTTCCTTTCCTTATCTTCTTGTTTTGGCCAACCAAGAGGAGCTTTGGAGTAGAGGAAGGACGACCTCACTGACTTGGTAAGTTTTGGTCATCTTCTACCTCGGATTCTTGGGGGGAAACCCTAAAGCAATGTTAGATTCATGGTGTTCTTCACACGATTCTTCTTTCTAGTTATCTTCTTCATCCAAAACTTGAAGAACGGACCTTGGACACCTTCTGGAGCTCAAGCCACCATTAAATTCACGGAGCTAGGAGCTCTGGATCAGACCTAAGGTGGGTTTTATAACTCTAAACCTTGAGCTTTGTTATGCATCTTCATCTCCATGAAAAATCATTAGTTATTCTTCTTCCTTTGCTACTCTAGTGTCCTTGCTAGAAATTCCGTGAAGAACAGCCTCTGTTCTTGAGGTAGATGAAGGTGACATTAATTCCTATGTTTATCCAAGAACCTACTTTAGCAAACGGTCTCCCAACCTTGCTCAAACTGTTTGCTAAACCGTTTGGAACAAACAGTTTCAAACCGTTTGAATGCAAACGGTTTCACAAGAACGTTTGGGAGCAAACGGTCCAAGACCGTTTGGAAGGGTTGACCAGGCGTTTACCATTTGGAGGCCTGTTTAGAATAATGTAGACTAATCACCTACCAAAAATCATCAAGTAATTCCAATTGGTTCACCAATTGAAGGCCTATCAACCATCTAAACCCTAATCGGGTTAATTGTTGATTTCAATAATATAATCATGTTGAAGTTTGGGTTGAGTGGCCCAAACGGTTTCAAAACCATTTGGTGATCACCCAAACGGTCTCAAGACCCCAATTAGATTCACATTGAAACATGTTGGAGGGTAATCGATTCCAAATCCTAATCCAATTAATAAAAGCTCTAATTGATGATAAATTGAGGGTCAATTGAGTGTCAAATCAGTTGAGGGTTGACCTAATTAACTCAATTGATGAGTGGCTAACAAGTGCATGATCAATTGAGGGGTTCAACATTGGAAACCCTAAATCAATTGAAGTGGTTGAGACACTTTTTGGTCCTTGCGGTTTTGAGGTGGTTTGGACCAAACGGTCTCAAGACCGTTTGGGACCAAACGATCCCAAACTGTTTGATCTTATGTGGTTTCAAGGTGGGTTATGTCCAAATGGTTTCAAAGTCAAACTTGACCAAACGGTCAACAACACCAAACGGTTTCAAGGTCTGTCCAAGACCGCTTGGGGGATTAGTATGCAAAACCGTTTGAGGTCTATGAAGGTCAAGAATGTTTGATGCCTTAGTAGGTTAAGATGTTTTAGTGGTTGATTAACCTAAACCTCATAGATACCTAAAGTGATTAAGGGACTAAGTAATTAGTTGATTAATACATGATGTAATCAATGGTGATTATAATAATGATACCCTTGAAGGGATAGAGCGATTAGTACTCTTTGAATGAGTAAAGCCTTAACGACCACAATAGTAATGACATAACCTATGATGTCAATATTGAATTGACTTAGCCTAATCAAGGGTGATGCAAACATCAACTTATGGAAAGAGGAGAGAGAAGACTTCTTATATGAATGATTAATCAAGTAATGATCTCCCAATATAGATGGATACCTAATTAGGTTTTGATCCATGATAGTGAGATCATGAAACCCTAGTTATGATAATTAATGAATCATAACCCTAATTGAGGGCATTAATGGATGTAATCCTAATACATGATAATGGTATGATCTTAATTCATTATAAGGTGTATAGTAAACCCTAATCTAGGGTAATGTGATGTAATGTGAATAGTAAACCCTAATATAGGGTAATGTGATAATGTAAACAGTAAACCCTAATTATGGGTTATTCTTGTAAGCATGAAACTCTATGATTGAATTATGAAATGAGGAAACATTATTCCTAATAAAGTTAAGGGGTTGGATAACCCTAATTGAATTGAATAAGAAACCCTAACCCTAGAAACCAACCGTGGTGATGTAACACGGTCGTGGTAATTTGTCAGTAGCATGACTGTGCAAGGTAGCATGGTCGTGGTGGCTTCCCCTTACACGACCGTGTAAGATAGCACGGCCGTGGTGTTCTATACTTGATTTGGAAATAACTTGTATTGTGCTGATATAGATATAATGTGCATGTTATCAATTGTGTTAGTCATGCAGGTCTTTATCAAGAAGTGATCATAGCCAGGTAAGGGTTATGATGTCATATTCATTGAAAGCACATTATAAGTTTTGAAAGTAATGATATGTTATGTTGCCTAGTAAGAGGTAACATATGAGATGGATAGGTTGTATGAGCCATGAGAAATATCTGCATTGCCATCAAGTCATCAATATGTTACTTGGTAACAAGTATTTTGATGATCTAAGGGTTTGAATACCCATATTCCTGAATCATAATGATGAGATGGTTAGGGATTGATATCCCAATGTCAACAATATGTGATATGAACTTGATACAAATAGTACTCTTTCTTTATAGCAATTGTCTTATTGGTTTATGGTTAAAAACATGCCTGATGCTAAAAGAATGCCATAATGTACTTAAATAATCAAGTATAATGATATCATGTAGATCCCTGACCATAGATCCATCATTGTCAGAAGGTAAATGATGGTGAAATAGGTTTTCCTAAGGGAACTCCTGGTGAGCATACTTTTGAGTATGTGGGGGTTATGGACGCAAATATCCTTCCGTCCTAATGTAAGAATTGATGTGAGATGTACATTTAATCTCTCAATCCTTCATTATATGTTTATGTCGGGATGATGTATCACTAATCTCCCGATGATGTTGTTAATGCCGCATCGATGTGAGATAAATAAGAAATCCCTCAATGGCGAAGAGAGTACATCATGCCACTGTAACTCTAATAGCGAAGTTACCAGAATACTTTGGAAAGCTATTATAGCAGAGACACAAGATGTCCTGCATGTTGTTCCTCACACTGACTGAGGATGATGAGGTCATAGGAATCCGGTTCTTCTAATGACCTATGTATGGTACCGATTGCGATTTCGTAATGGTCGATTGGAGTATGATAGGTGTAACTCATCTCCTCAGGGCATAAATATGTTTGAAAAATGTAATCAGCCGTATAGCATAATTGCTTAGGTTGAACTACGAGAAACAATGATTGATGATACATTGTCTATAATACTCTAGTTGAATAACTAGTATACATGTTCTTCATATTCCTTATTGATTATATGTCTTGACATTCATTCAAGTTATAATTAAAATGATTGCATAGAAAATATTGTTCTACTTAGCTTATTCAATGTATTGCCTACTGTTGAATAAATATGGTTCTACTGCTCATTATTATACCTCTAACTATAATAACAAAGTTTCTGGCGAAGAGTTATAAATCTCGCTGGGACAATTATTCAATTGTCTCACCCCCGTGGGATTAAATTTTTAGGTAGATGTCGAGGACGAAGGAACCCTTCAGTAGGTGAGCAGCAACAACAGCAGCAACAACATCAGGGACACTAGTGATCCTCAGGTGGAGACACTGTCTGTCAAGTCTTGTAGATAGAATGTCCTATGTGTCGTCTCTGTACTCTTAGGTCCTAGGAGTCAGTAGATGGTTTAATATAGATCTGAGATTTTTGGCACAATGCCTTGAGTTTTTGTACATTGCCTTGTACAGTTTCACAGGGCAGTTTATGCTTGTGACTCTCGAGTTGTGAAATTATAGAGATGTAATGATGAATCAGTTTGTAATGGACTTACCTTGTTTCTTAATGGAAAAGTTTCACCATTTGTAGATCTCTTTACGAAAAGTTTTAATTTTTAGTGATTTTCAGTAATTCCGCTGCTAATTAACCGCTTCCGCATAGTTAATAACATTTTATCCGAGACAGACGTCACAATGCACCCCCAACTGCTAAGGGCCCTACGACAAACAAGTCGTGCAAGCAGACGGATGAGGTGGTCCAAAAGTCAGATAAAGTTATTATTGTCGCCGACACCAGAGAATACAACTCAGGGTGGGAGATGATTGTGAACCGAAAGAACAAAAAGAAGACTCATACTGCTAAGGGAAGCAGTATAAATAATTCCAACACTGCAAAGGACTCAGCTATGACCCTCTACGATAATAAAATATCAGAGGGTAGACAATCTATTCCAAATAATGGTGAAACCTTTCGCTTCTAGGGTGTCCCACTGTTGAACTCTGACCCCTCCTCCTAATAGCTTCCAGTGGGTAAGCAATGAAGTAGGGCATGGATTCATCCTGCATAATAGAAGGGTAATCTACCAAAATGTGATGGTTAGCCCAGGGAGGGAAAGGAAGAAGGGCAAGATGGCCCAGTTGGTCGGGAACTTAAACCATTCTCAACCCAAGAAGCAGTTGAACTTTGACGATGATAATGAAGACATGGAGGTCATAGACAACACTGACGTCACAACCGGTGCGGAAGCAGATGGTAGCGGCCAGGCCTTGGGCCTCTGTGTGGCTATCCATTAAGAAGGCTTGTTACCCTCATAAATGTATATTATGGTAAACATTATGTGTTGGAATGTCCTAGGAGCCTACTCCAAGGACAAACTTCGTCTTCTCGCTGACTATAAATGGCTATACAAGTTGCATATCCTGGTATTGATTAAAACCAGATGTAGTGGACATTTTCTTGAAGCTATAATAAAGAAGCCTGACTATTATGCATCCCACCGAGTCGAGGCTCTTGGGTTCTCAGGGGGTATCTGGATCCTTTGGGATGATGGTCGCTGCTCCATTGATATAATCTACAACCACTGCCAGTTCATTCATTGCAAAATAAATAATGCTTGTCACATAACTTTTGTCTATGGCAGTCCCAACCCAATCAAACACCGCCTATTATGGCAGCGACTTCTGGAGATTGCACCCACAGTCCAAAGTGCATGGGCATTAGTGGAAGACTTCAACACAATGCTTGACACCTCTGAGAAGAAGGGGGGAAAGAATTTTGACTACCGTAACAATGCATTATTCAAAGACCTCCCCATTAACACTGGTTTATTTGAAGTCCGTATGCATGGGCATTTCTACACCTTCAAAAGGCTTCATCTCCTCGAGAAATTAGATAGAGTTATCTCTAATGATGACTGGCTATCAACTGACAGTGGGTATAAATCCTTAGTGATGCCTCACATCTACTCGGATCATAACCCAATCCTTTTATCCAGCTCAAACCAGCACAATGCCAAGAGAGTTGTCTTTAGGACCAAAGCTAGTTGGGCCTCCAACCATGACTTCTGTGAGAATCTTCTACTATGTTGGGATGGTAATCTACCATTCAATGATGCTCTTCCTCACTTCTAAAGCACTACCACCAAATGGGAAAAATCCAATGTGTGTGCAATGCCTAACGGAAAATCAAAGCTCCTCGCACGCATGGATCGATGTCAGGTAAACAACGCAACCAGTCCTAGTCTTGCTAATGACCTACTCTCTATATCTTCGCAAGAACAATACGGCCAGCTGCTCCTCTGTCAGGAGAAGGACTGACACCAGAAATCTCATATCCAATGGCTACAATTTGGTGATGCTAACACCAAGTTCTTTCAATCCTACATCAAGTCGCGGAGACACTTCACGAGACTCAATAGGCTTCGTGACAATGATGGTGAATGGGTGGATGACCCTGTGGCTCTCAAACAACTTGTTCGAAGATTCTTCATTGACCTCATGTCTACCTATGGAGAATCACCTACCATGCCAGGTTCTATTAAAGATTATATTGGCCATTTCCACCGTATTCAACCCCAAGCCTTGAACTTCCTCGCCTGAACGCCAAGCTCAAAAGAAATATTTGATATTGTACGCCTGATGTCGCCTTCCAAAGCGCCCGGTCCAGACGATGTCTATAGTGAATTCTTGCAATCACACTGGAATACAATGGGAGAACTCTGTCACCATCACCATGCAACACTCCTTCAACATTGGTCAAATTGAAGAGAAGCTTGCAGATTCATACATGGTTCTTATTCCAAAGATACAACAACCCCAATGTTGCTCTAAACTGAGTCCAATATCTCTCAATAACGTTTGTTTTAAACTAATCTCTAAAATCCTTGTTGAGTGCCTCAAGCCACACCTCAACAAATGGATTTCAGAGACACAGACCAGTTTCATGCTGGGTAGGAGAATCAGCGACAACATTATACTTGTGCAGGAGGTCATCCACTCAATGAAGTACAAAACCGGACAGAGGAACTGAGTTTGCATAAAATTAGACATGTCAAAACTTTTGATAGGATGCGGTGGTTGTTCATCTAGGATACACTTATCAAATTGGGACTTCCATACATTACTATCAGGCTCATCATGCAAATAATAACAAGCGGAAGTACCTCCATTCTCTGGGAAGGTACCCCTCTTGATGCCTTCAATTCAACCCAGGGTGTACGCCAAGGTGACCCCCTAAGTCCATACTTATTTGTCCTTTGTATGGAACACCTCACCCAGGCTATCAATAAAGTAGTCCAGACTAGAGTTTGAAAGCCTATTACTCTCACTCAAAGAGGACTACCCCTCTCACATATCATGTTCGCAGATGACATTCTCCTCATGTCAGAAGTTGATACATATCAAGCTAATGTTATCTTAGAGATTCTCAATGACTTTGCAGTTTTGTCTGGGTAGATTGTCTCCAAGGCCAAGTCCAGATGCTTCTTCTCAGCAAACACCGCACGGGCCAATAAGCATGCCTTCTACAGACGTATCAACATTGATCATACATATGATCTTGGCTGATACCTCAGCGTGCCAATCCTCCACCACTGTGTCAACAAAGCTACTCACTAACAAATTTCTATGACCATCAAGGAACACATGAAGAGTTGGTCTGCACGACATCTCTCGCTTGCAAAATCAACACTATAAGAAATCCCTTCATATTCCATGCAAGCCATCCGCCTCTCGCCCTCCTTGTGTGACGACATCAACATGCATGTCAAGAATTTTTTTTGGTCAGGTGGGAAGCACCAACATAAACTCTCATTGGTATCCTGGAAGAAGATCATGGCAGCTAAAGAAGAGGGAGGGCTGGGGATCAAGGATGCCCATGACCAGAATACTTCACTTATGCTCAAGAATATTTGGTTATTCATTAACTATAGCTCTGCCCTCTGGGTCCATGTGATGAGGGACAAGTACATGGTCGGTGATAGAATAAGCAAAAAGCCTTGCTCATCTGCCTGGGCCTTTATAAAAAGAAACATTCATAGCCTCTCATAGTCATGCAGCAAGACAATCAACTCTGGCTCTAGCACCAATGTCTGGATAGACAAATGGATTCTCGACAAATCAGTCCTTGACATCAATGTCAGCTCAATGTGGCTTGATGATGGTGAGAGGGACACAGACTTTATCCACTTGTATCTACCCCCCACAGTCTGGCACTTAATTTAATTCATCCATGCACCTGTTTCCTCCCCTATCCCAGATATATGGGCTTGGCCCTATGAAGGCGATGGAGATTTCTATGTAAAATCAGCTTATGCCCTGGCTAGAGTTGGTAAGTCCCCATATACCCCTAGAGAGTGGACCAATATAGACAGCTGAAATTGCCAGAACGTCTCCGCATCTTTGTCTGGTTTCTCTAACACTGTGCTTTGCTCACCAATGTGGAGAAGCTGCGTCGCCACCTTGATGTCGAAACCACATGCCTGTTATGCAACAATGGTCCGACGACACTCTTGCACTACCTCCATGATTGCCATCATGTCCGGCCAATCTGGGATGGCCTTACCACCCTGGCCCACTTCAATGACCTCAATGAAGATGAATGGATTAAAAAACTCATCTTGGCATGCAACAACTCAGAGAATGATACTCACTTGGTTGTTGCTTGCTGGCACATCTGGCATGTCTGCAATGAGAAGGTGCACAACAACCATCGACCCAACACACAATCTTGCATTGATTTCATCAAGGAGAGAATGACATCGATCCAGAACCTCCCATATCTGAGTGTGCATGTTACTCTAGGTTCCTCCACAACCATCAACTATGAAGCAACTATCTTTGTGGATGCTTCCTTCAATGCCACTTCACAAAAAGTTGCAATTGACCTCCATTCTGTAGATAACTCGGGGCAATGTCTCCATGGGGAAGGAGTTCCTCTCCACTCCCTTTCAGTACTCTAGACAGAGATTCATGCCCTCCTCTTCGCGTGCAAACTGAGTCGAGACATGAACCTTGACAATGTCATGCTCTTATCTGACTCTAAATAGGTGGTAGCGCTTCTAAACAATGAGTCACCTCCCTCGGCAATGTTCCTACCTCATTAGAGAAAATTTCAACACCTCAAGTCCACTATAAGTCAGATCCTTATGCTCTGTGTACCAAGGAATCTAAACCTCGTGGCTGATGGTAAAGAAAAAACACCCTTCGCAATTTCCTTCCTTGTAATTTTTCTTCCAATAAGCCTAATTGGCTTCGAGTAGGCACCAATGTTAACCTAGATTTACTTTGTCATGCACTAGAGAGTGGGATGAATTAAATTAATCTCTAGTCCACAAAAAAATATGATTTTAATGGATTTACATCATATTCCAAAAAATTGCACTTGCATTGATTTTGACTTGTCTTCTCTCCAAGTTAGGATGTGCAAGTTAGGGCATTTGGAGTGTGTCTATACCTCATCTGAAATCACTCAATTAGAAGTGTTAGATACAAATAAATGGAATGGTTACTCATCATAAAAAATAAGGGTTTAGTCAATTTAGACCTTGAGTCAACATTGACCTTGAGCAAATAGTGATTTCTTATTTCCATCTCAATTATCTATAACTCAGCATAAGCCCATGCATTGGACATGCTTCGATAAGATATTGTATGGGTTTTAAAAAAAATATTACCTCAAAGAATGTAAATATAACACACATCACTTTTTAGATTTATTGTTGTTTCGATAAACACCTAATCATCTCTTGTCTAAAAGAAGAGTCATCGAGAGAAATGGTGACGCTAATGATTATAGAAAAGAAGATTAGTAAAAAGAGAAGAAAGGGATAAAGAGATAAATCACCTTGCTCCCACATTCTCAAGAGAAAGACTAATGCATTCTGATGTTAGCAACATCACTATACAGATCCATGTGAGATGGATTGATCACATCCTCGACCTCCTCTAAGCTTGGTTCCCCTCCCTATCAACCCTAGTAGCTATGAGAAATAGTATGATCCAGTGCGGAGACTATTAGGGGTTATCTCACATCCTTGTTAGAAAACTAAATGCCAAATTGTATATCAAGACAATAAATACAAAATCTGGATACTACCCCTCTGGTCGTCGTAAACTTGTGTGATACCAATTGCCTTATTAGAATAGAATGATGATTTTGTATTTTGGAAATAAAATTACGCATAACCCTTCACATGCCCTTTCAATATACATATGTATAAATGTGTGCATCACACAAATTACTTATAGGATAAAATGAATAATTTATAATTTGAAAGAGTAAAATAAATAATTACACATAACCCATCCCTCACCCTTTCTTGATGTATAGTAAAGGTGCGGCTCGATTGTGTTATACTGACATGCACTTACCAACATATGCCATATATGACTAATAATATGACATTTACCTAGGCTACCATCATTATATGAATGTCATATTTTCACATTCATGATGGTTCTTTCTAGCCTTTTTTTACATCATGTTGTCATTATAAATTGAAATTTTATTTCTAGACTACCTTATATTCATCACCATACAACACAAGATGTATGTGATTTATAGAACTTTCCATTTAAAGTGAACATGCTTTTGTCTAGATAACTTTTAATCACACCTCTTACTTTTTTAAATTGGGGATTGATTTTATTAGACAAATATAGATGTAAACTGGCCCAATAGCACACTAAGTCGGACCATACCAGACCAGGACAAAACCTATATAAGAAAAAAAAAATCAATCGAGGACAAAAAAAACATAAACCAAAGAAAGATTTGACTGAATCACTAGCATTCTTGATAATAAAAATAAATAAAAGAAACATCTTTGCTTTTATTAGTTATTTGATTTTACAATAAGGTTGTAGTAAGAAGTTGTAGAATGTAACCATAGTGATTCTTTTATTTGGATAACCTCTTTGTTTCTTATCCATAAAACTTTATTCACAATCATAGCATTGTAGCTACTAATATTTTTAGTTCTAAACAATAATGCTAAGATAACTTTTCATATGACCCAATGAAATGCAACTTTAGTCATCTATATATCAATGTGAGTTGGGATTATGTCATAATTCTAATATATTTACTTTAAGCTTTGAAATAATGATTTTTGTGTAAGTTTTAATTTTTAAAATTGATCATCATGCACTTCTTACTGACCCCTTATAAACATTAGCATTAACAAAAAAAATCTATGTGATTATTAAATGTTTAAAATGTTTTTTTATCACCGCGTCTAAGCATACAAGATGAATTTCAGACCAAACCTGTCCAATGATTGAAATTATGGAGAATGAATGATCAAGGACTAAAAAATCCAAGTCGGTTAAAATTAAATGGGTTTGGTCCACTTCTATGGATCGGTACATGCAAATCCTTGGAAATGATTGTTGCGGATATAACTGATCCATCGATCTAGATATGCATATGTGAAGAGACGAGTTCTACTACAATTCAAATTCCATTATAAAATGACCAAGTAGCTTTAAAATCTAGAGATATACTCTATCCAACTTGACTCTTTCAAATTTTACATTAGCTAGAAAAGTAAATGACATACTTAGTAAAATTGTAAAGTATGTGTTCCCATATGTTTTCCATTATAAAGATGCATGATATATGTAATATCTTTTGGAAAAGGTCAAGAGGTGACCCTTTTTTCTCCATATAAATACAAATCTTGTAAGGTGTGATAGATATGGCTAATACGGTACCTACTTCCATCAATTAGAATAACATCACGTGATGCATAGATGACATGCCATTTTTTGAGGAAGTGGGTAACATAAGTCAACTTATTTTGTTAACTTAGAATTAATCAACATAAATAAATAAGATTCAACTTATTTAGATGACGTACCATTTTTTGAGGAAGTGGTAACATAAGTGTGTATGTCTCTCTTTCTTCTTAGAACCCAATATGCCTTAAAGTATTGAAGTTATGGGATAAAGGGCATATTTTTCTTACTATATTTGACCAACTCAAGGACTAAGTTTTCATTCTAAAAAAAAAGAAAAATTTACATTTAGAATCCTCGGTGGTCTTACTTATGTAGTATAGAATGAAGGGAACAAAATGCATCTAGAACCCTCAGTGTTCTTTCTTATATAATATTATAGCTCCTACCTCTTATCATTGTGGGAATGATAATTTTTCCATGATTCCCTTTCTACTTGCAATTATATTACGAACCCAAATAAGAGTAAATGTGAAGGTTTTAATATTGCCTCCTTTTATTTCATCTTTTTTGTTTATAGAGAGTTTCAGGGCATCTTATTATTTTGTTGAAAATTTGATAGCTTCCGATCAATATTCTTTTGTGTCATTTTTTTAAATGTTTGGGTTTTCATTTGTAGCATCTTCAATTGTTTTTATTGAACATGCTATATTATATATGAAATCCCACATAAGGTTTTCTCTTTATTTTTTTATACTATTTTTCTAAATTACGAATTGTTACATGTATATTAATCTATACGATGTATTAAAGAGTATGAGAGGTGTTATATGATTTTTTTAATATGTTTTTTTATAAATTTGGTCTTTTATTCCAGTGATAGGCCCATACAAGAGCATAGAGTAGATGGTTTTCAATTTATTTATATTCTAATTACAAAGTAGCATTCTATTTCAAGATATTGTAATGGAGAGAGTGTTAAATGTATTACATGCGATTTTCTAATATCATATTTTAAATCTACATATCCATGCAAGAGCAATGGAGAATTTGGCTGTATTTATTTCATTTATTTTTGTAAATTATAATTTGGTCCATGAGTAGTTATATTATATAAGAAAGCCTACAAAGGGTTTTCTGCAAAAAATTTCTATTATGAATTAAAACGTAGATCTTCTATTTTTAAGTATACTAAGAAACCATTGAAGAGTTTTCTGTATAGTTTTTCCCTTCTATTTCACTTAATTACAAAGTAGGCCTTCTATATTAACTTATATTGTATGAAAGAGTATGAAGGGTATTATATGAATTTTCCCAATATTTTCTACAGATTTATATTTTATTCTAATAAAACATTTGTGCATCAACATACAATGGTTTTGGTGTGATTTTTTAGTTTTTTAAATTATAAAACTAATATTTGTGTATTTACATTATATAAGAAAGCACACATAGAAAGTTTGAGGGTATTACTTTCATGCGAAAGCATAGAAGAATGTAGTTGTTTGATTTTTTAAATTATAAAATGGTCCTTGTGTGTTAGAATAAGGTTTTATGAAAGGTTATAGGATAGGTTGATCGTAAATTTTCCTTTCATTACTCAAATTAGTGATTGATTGTTATCTTATCTAAACTATATAATTAAGCCCTTGGATGTTTTTCTCTTCAACTTTTCTTCTATTGTTTTGAATGTCATGCATTCTAGTATATACTCCATAGGAAAGAGTGTGATATGTGTTATATATTTTTATATTTTTGTATAAATCCATCTTTTATCCTGATAAGGTATTTGTATGAAATGATATAAGGGTTTGAATGTAATTTGTCATTTAATTTTTTAGATTACAAAATTTTCTTTATGTATTCTAATAAAGATATATGAATTAAAGTTCATAAGATCTCTTTTGTCTTTGAACTCAATATGCCTTAAATCGATTCAATTTATGATAAGGTGGTACGTATTAGATTTCACCAATACAATGACATATTTGTAATTTAGAAAAATTAAAGCAAAAACTACATCTCGAATCCTTTGTGGACTTTCTTATATAGTATAGATTGGGTACATCCCATGTGTTACACATGTTTGAGAATATTTAGTATATTTTGAAGGTCGTAAATGTCACACTACATCACCTTAGAGCAAAAAAGGTAGATTAGATTGGATTTAATATGCAATTTGTTGTGAGTAACATAGATTGTAAGAAAAGATGTTGAAACTTATTTTGATGACTGCCAAATATAGTGTTAGGAAAGGAGAAGAGGATCACTAATAAGAGAAAATAAATGATGACAAGAATGATAATGACTTCCTAGCATCACCACTTAGTTTCTTCTTAGTGTCAGGTTGGAGTGAACATGTATCAACTTGATGTCTTACTCTATATGAATGATTGTGGGAAGGTCGCATGCACTTTTTCTTTTTAATATTTTAAATTCTAATTGAGGCTTGTGTATTATAATATAGTTGTACATACTGCAACAATGGGAGTCTACTCCCACCAATCTTCACACTTGGGCCATCCTTTGGTGGTTTCTAGGGTTGAGAGTGTGGTGCAATCAATGTCGAAGACTTAGAATAGGTGGATACATGGTCGCTCCTAACACGCGGAAGCATCTGAGTGGTGATGCTAGGAAGTAGTTATCATTCTTGTCATCATTTTAATTTCTCTTTTGGTGATCTTCTTCTCCTTCCTTAACGCTACTGTGACAACCCGATGCCACCCAGAAACGAGATTACTCAAAACTAAGCACAAAACTAATACTAACATCCAAGATTACCATAAAATAGGGTAATTTAAAATTGATTCCATATAACTATAGAAGTGGAAATATATCACATTAGAGTCCACAAACCATGCGACATGTATTACATATCATGCCACAAGATGATATATATCAATGTTCACTTGGCGAACTTGCCACAACATGTTACATATGATAACATGTTCACATATGCAAGCCATATCTGCACAAACCATGGCATACTTCCAAAACTCGTATCAATGTACAACGTCTAAAACACACCCCAAGGACCTGAGAGTACAAGGATGACACATAGGACTCTACTACAAAACACTAGCAATATATCCAACCTTCAAACATCTACTACTCCTCTTGCTGCTCAGTCTCAACCACACGATCTCTACCTCGTCGTACACAACCACCTAAAAGATGTGGAAACCCATGGTGTGGCAACACATCCCATTATCATATAGATAACAAGGTGTTACGTGAAAATGTGCGGAAATCACCATAACCACAGATTACTAAAAACACGGGTTAATTAAAACCGTTTGCAGAAAGCTGATAAACTGAGAAACTATTACATTCCAGTCCACATCCTGCAAGGAAATAGGTTATATATACACATACACAAGGTCTGATACGTGTTCACAGCTTTAAGGAACATTTGTCTATCCATCACGTGAGTTCACCACCTGTTCATATACATAAAGGCCCATATCCGGCCAACAGCAGGATATACAAAACATCACGATCGTACATCGTGAAACAACGTCAAAACACTGCCAAGGACCTGAGAGTACAGGGATGACTCTAGACTCTACTACAAAACCTCCAAAACAGCAGCATATCCATCGCTTGCCTTCTACTGCTCGTCTAGCTGCTCGGCCGCAACACCACGACCACCACCACGCCTAGCTCGACCACCTGAAAACCAGCGGAGTGAGACAATTGAATAATTGTCCCAGCGGGAAACATAACTTCCCGCCAAAACTACCAAAACCTCAGAGATAAAGCTTACAACAGCAGATATCTGATAACAGGTATAACAAGATCAATCTATATAAAGCAAATCTATTCTTACAGACAAGCTTACCAGCTGTACAAAAGCATATAACTGAATATCTTTCAATGGAACATGATTGACAAGATAAGATATATCGCTATGTAACATGATTATCAGAATAAGATATATTGCCACATAACCTGATTATCAAGATCAGACATATTACCACATAACCTGAGTATTATAGAAGTAACTGCAAGATATAACAGAGATATCTACACAAATAAGGCCTCAACCAATGTTTCATGTTTGTCTTAAGTAGTAAATACTAAACGGCTGAATTACATATTCTTATGCCCTGAGGAAGTGAACCGTACCGTTCAAATCCAACCGACGGTTGCGAAACCCGGAGCTAGTGCCATACAAGGTCAATGAAAGATCCGGACTTCACGACCTTCCCCCTCGTAGTCAGTGTACGAGAACAACACAAGCATGACCGCAGTCTCATGCTGAAGTGGCCTCAGCCACAGGGTCAGCTCCTCAGGCTACCCTTCCTCTAGCCCGCCTCGGTACAGGTCACAGCACTAGTATATCTGAGCCACGGGCCTGATCACCGTGCTCTGAGCCATGAACGCATTCATGATCTACATATCACATATCTGGAGCCATGGGCCTGTTCACCATGCTCATCACATATCTGAGTCTACAACCGAAGTTGCACTCTTACCTCCTCACTTTAGGTTAGGAGAAACCTCGCATATTCAACAATATGCGCTCCGGGTTAACCCGCAGGAGAACCCGTTTCACCATCACCAAATCCTGACGATGATGGATCTATGGCCAGGGCAAACTACATGATATATTTCCAGTGTGATTATTTAATATCTTTTAGATGGATTGCAAGATTCAACCAAGTTGTATAACATGCAAGATATAACAGAAAGTAAACAATATAACTCAACATTATAGTATCATTGTAATCACATCAACCTGATCCATCTCAAGGATCCAACACCACATGTTATCACTTGGCCTATTGCCAACCATCCCGATCCATCTCAAGGATCATCACATACCATGGGATCTCAATCCCTCATCATGTACTGCCACTGCCTCTTAAGGCTTACATCAACATCATGGAACAAATACATTATACATGTAACCTCTTCAACAAGAGTAATTATTAAAGTGATGTTACTCATCACATATGTCTCATATCCTTTTCATGGCTAATCATCACCTGCATGGTTAGTATATTCAATAATCATAGATTCAACGTACGAACTACGCTTACTATTATGAGATGACATTCAAGATACTATACTTAACAGTTATACATTAATTTATGATCAAGTGTATGAAGCACATCATTAACAAACCATACCCATACTTATCCTCATCTCATAATTATACGAATAATCAAGATGATTACTTCAGGCATGTAGTCATGTTGAGTATACAGAACAAGCACTATTATTACCACTATAATTACTGTCACCATTCACTATGTAACCCATTTACCATTATTATTACTATCATCATTGTCATTATCATTCTTAAAATACCCGTCCTCTTATTGCTCACATATAATCATTTCCCACAACAGTCTACGTTACATGTTCATTAACATTCTTGGGTATTATACTGATGATTATGATGATTAAGATAAGAAGGAACTAATATTGTCATCATCATTTTTAAGCATAGCACATCATGGTAAACGTGTTAGGAGATTAACACCTCAGTTTCTATGGCTGACGGAACCCTCACTATAGATAACTTAAGCCTTACTAAAAAGGTTATGTCGGACATCATATCCTCACCCATACTCAACTCACCAAACGACATAAAGAGAAGAGCAGCAACACTACGTTGCTACAAAAGCAACCAGCGCACGACGCGGCGTTATGGAAACGAGATGTAACGCGTGTCAGGAGTGAAGGGGTGTCGGGCACCCTCACATATCGGGCAATGCCTGTCACACTCCACTCACAACGCTCGATATCAGGCTAACAGCCAGATCATCTCAAGGGGATAACAACCGAAAGAGAGAGAAAGAACATGCCCAAAAAATGTGCAACAGACTGGTCAAGGCCTAACGGCCGACACGCAGCAAGGGAAAGGGCGTAACGCCCGTCACAAATCCGAAGGGGTGTCGCCCGATACAACAACAAGGGCTGACGCCCGATATCTCAACCTGTCGCCCAACAAGTCTATCGGCCAGCACACAACCCACACTTGGTCTATCGCCCAACACAAGAGCAAGGATGTCGCTCATCACAAGAAGACCATCATATCGTCCAACATAGCCATATCGGCCAACACTCATACCAGCTCAACCTATCGCCCATCACAAGGGCAGGGATATCGCCCAACACCAAGGACACTCACCATGTCGTCCATCACAAGGCACTCATATCGTCCAATCACACCCAAAACAAGGGAGGGTATCGCCCATCACAGGTCATCTTCTACCTACAGCATATGGAAACTCAAACCCTAGAGAAGGATCACCACCAAAATGAGCTCACCTTCTATCCCATGGTGAGAAGAGGGTCTTACTCAAGCCACTAGGTCACAAGCTCACCTCAATCGACTAGGAAGGAGGGGTGTTGCTCATGGTACTAAGACCCAAACTCACTCTTCTAGACCAAGGGAAGAGAGGAGTGTTGCTCTCCTATAAACCCTAGATCACAAGGATTGGCCAACATGCAAGCTAAACAAGAACCAAGATACTAACATGCATATAAGCAAGATCATGAACATAGCACATATATGAAAAGAGAGTAGGGTAGCTAGGGTTAGAAGTTATGCAACCCGCCTTAAGCTCCAAGCTCCAAGGAAGAAGAAGAACTCCAAGCTCCACGCACCACCGAGCAAGGAAGATGGAGAGTTCCAAGGGATATCGGCCACCACCAGCTTCTCTAAGGGTGTGTCGACCTCCAAGCTGCTCCTTCAAGGGTGTATCGGCCAACACAAGCAAGGTAGAAGGGGTGTGTCATGCAACAAGGTGGAGAAAAGACTAAGGAAGCAAAGGAACTCAAAGCAAAGGAAAGGGCCACCTATATAGAAGGAAAGGGAGGAGAAAACAAGGTAGATCATGGCAAGGTGTCATCCACCCAAAGGACACTTGTCCTAGGGCTCAACCCACCACTCTAGCAAGCTCCAACACTTGTCCAAGGTCATTGCCACATGCATGCACTAAGCTCCAAGTGTCCACCAAACAAGGTCAAGGTTGGACCAAGCATCATGGGCGACACACTCCATCCTCATGGGCGATACACTCAGCTTGGCCGGCACAACCACCATCTTGGGTGACACAAGGCTCAACCAAGCCCAAACAAGGCACCTCAAGGCCCAAACAAGCTCAACCAAGGCCCAAAGAACTCAAACAACAAACCCAAGCCTTCCTCTCAACCCTAGAGGAAGCAAAGGGAGGAAAACACCTCACAAGATGGCAAACTTGCACACAAAACCCTAAACTTGGGTTATTTGGAAGTAGACCCTCCAACTCTCAACAAAGCACAACCAAACCCTAATCACCACTAAAGGTGATTAACAAGCATCAAACCACCAAGGTTAAGCAAAAAAAACATGGTAAACCCTAAACGAAGGTCAGGGTCCTTACACATGGGGTGAGACCAACGTCCCAACAAAAGATATAACTCTCCACCAACAACTATTATTAACACAGATATATTAAAGTAGGAATATAGCATTATTTTTAGGATGAGAAGATACAACTAAATGATATAAGCAAAGCAGTTAATATTGTTTAAACAATTTATTCATCTACAACTAAGCAGTAGAAAATCTTATACTTTTAGAAGGAATATGAAGAATGTGTATAACCTTTATCAACTAAATAATATAAGAAACAAGGCAGGGAGTCAATCTAATGTGAATCATATTTGACCCTAAGAAAATATACTACACGGTTGTATTATGTCTTTTATTTGCCCTGAGGATTTGAGTCATACCACCCAAATCCAACTGACCACTGCTAAGTCAAAATTAGTGCCATATCAAATTTATGAAAAAGTCAGACTCCATGATATTCCCACACTACTCAGTTATTTCGAGTCTGCATTGTAGTGACATATCGGTCAAACTACAAAATAGCAACTTATAGTCAAAGTTGTAGTCCTATAAACACTTAGCCCACCTTGGTACAAGTCAAGGTGCTAGAAACTAGGGTATATAACCCAATCACTAAGGTACAACCGTAGTTGTCCTCTATCACATCATATCATATTCTCATCATCATCAAAACCCAACCGCAGTCATTCTCAAAACACTTGGGATCAATATGTCAAGGATACATGGTCACTTACACCCTGCATACTCAATAGTACGCGCTCTGGGTTTCCCTTGGGAATACCCATTTCACCATCCAGTGAAGTTCTGACTCTGGAATGGATCTATGACACATGGCACTACATGATTAGGGTTTTGCTTGATTAGTTATGCCAATTGGGTATCCTTTAATGCATCAATCAAGTTACAATGTACAAACCCTAAATAATTTTTATAAAAATAGGGGTAAAGATACAACTCTAGAAGATATAAAATGTATAAGGTATGAATTTGTCCCAACATCACTTGATATCACTGCCATACAAGGTCATCCACATTATCCCATCACTAGGGGATAACAATCCCTCATCTCATCACTGGAGGATACCACCTCACATTAGGCATTGAGCCTCTGCCAGGTCATAAGACCCAATTACATAGCTCCTACACATCATCATTATCTTATCATGCCTCATATAGGCTCATAATCATCACCCTATATCATGTCAAATACACCATAGCAATCACTAGATATGATATTCATTCCACCTACAATGTTAATATTACACAAGTAGGAGAGATAAAACATCATCTCATGTTATTAATTCAAGAAATATCAACAAGTACATCATACACTTGAAATTAGGGTTAGGGTTTCTCATATAGCCAATTAGGGTTTCCATTTCAATATTTATCAATAAACCCTAGGTACGTCATTTCCATATTCTTGGAGCACATTAGGGTTAAGCATCATAGTTGTGATCAATTAACCATTCCAAACAACACTATGTATCGAACATTCAAGAGCCAAGATGTAGCAAACATAACTTACTTACACATGTGTAGCGACCTACTAGGTTAATACATTGTAGTGACCGTAGTGTCAACCCTATAGGTAGTGACCATAGGAGGTTAACACCCTGTTGCAACCAAGACATGTATGTCTAACGACCAGTCAAACAAAAGCATGTGTTGCCACCACAAGAAGACCACATGTAGCAACCATACCAAGCTCAAACATGTGTAGCGACCACCCACTTAGGGTTAGGGTTTGTTGCGCCAGCAACACATAAACAACATGTAGAGACCTCAAGCACCAAAGTGAGTGTAGCAGCGTCAAGGTCCAACCACTCCAAACATCACATAACCAACTCCACAACAGAGTAAAACCATGATTGAAACGGATGATAACATCAAGGAAACTAAGACTCATAAAGGGGAAAAGCTCCATGCAAATATGGTCATATGAAACCCTAAAACAAACGTCACCAAGGCAAACATGGAAAACCATGATGATAGAAGGAAAACCATGCGTAAAACTCTTGCAACTAAAGATCAAAACCTCCAACATCATATGATGGTCGAAACATAACATGGTGATAAAACCAAGGATCAAGATGCATGTAGAAACACAACTCCTTTATCACTTAGAATCTGGGCGCATGAATTAGGGTTTAGGTGATAGAGTAATCCTATGCAAGAATACTTCAAAATATTAAACCCTAGATCATGATAACATCATCTAGCATATTATGATCACATTTTATGAATGAAGCAGTAACATGCAAGTAAATTAATGGTGCAATAATAGAAGAGGGGAAAGTTATATAACCCGCCTCAAGATTAAGATCAAGCTCCAAAGCCATGAGCTCCAAGAGAGAAGAGGAACCACAACTTGCATGAACTCCATGGACAACAAGGTCACTGTAAGAAGAAGAAACATACCAAGGTCAAAGGAAAGCTCAAGATGAAGAAAGCAAAAACCCTAGGTCGAATAAGGAAGAAGAAAGAAGAAAGAGGAGAAAGATTCATCTCACTTAGGTACAACCATGGTCAAACCATGGTCTCGACCTCTATGGAGAGAAGTTCCTCAAAATAGACACCATGGATGAACCATAGTCCATGGCCAAGAAAGGAGAAGAAATAGATAGGGTTCAAAGGAAATGAGATCAAGAAAGATGAAAACTTGCCAAGAAGGAAGATCACCAAGGATCACCACAAAGAAGATGATCAAGCTCAAGATCACCACATGCAAATGTGATTAGCCACCAAGCTCCAAGATCACCACCTATTCAGGTAACATCAATCTCAAGGCTGAACACAAGGAAGAAGAGAGGATAAAGAGAGCTAAAAGAGATACTTGCATGTGAAAAAGAGAGCCTATATACTCAAGGGGTAGGAGGGAGGTGAATATATGAGGTGTCAAGATATGAGAGAACCAAAAGGACAATTGTTCCACAAAGGATTGTCCATGCAACACACATGCAAGAGGGTCGATAAAATCTATGTGGTGTAGTGACCACTTAGGTCCTCACCTCTTCATGGTCAAAGCAAAACAACCAACCAAGGTCGCAACACATCTCAAACACATGTAAACCCTAGCGACCAAAATCTAAACTAGGGCACCAATATTTCAAAAAACAACCAACCAAGAGATTGTTGCGGTCACAACACCTCAAAAACCAACAAATAATGTCTAAACATCCATCAAACTCAAGCATCCATGTAAAGCCATGCAAACCCTAATATCATCTCATGATGCCACCTCACCAGCCAAAACTCAAAGCAAGGTGCCCCTAAGCATCATTTTCTCTCTTGTAATGCTAAGGCACTACTTACATGTGAAGAATTGCAAGATAGACCCTCAACATGGGTCAATTTCGACTTGGGCCAAAACAATCATAACTAGCTCAAACATCAAACAAACAAGACCAAACTGAAAACATAAACAAGTGACATGTTATTAACGTGCATCATATGATCCAATTAAGGTTAAATCATCTTGTTAAGCAAAGAAAGCACGATCAAGCACTAAGCTAGGTCAGGGGTCTTACAACTATAAACCCCTAAGAAGGATTTTGCCCCCGAAATCCTACGTGAAAAGAGACGAGTACTTCCTACGTATCTCTTCCTCAAGATCCCATGTGGCTTCCTCTACACCATGGTGATTCCACAAAACCTTAACCAAAACGATATCCTTCCTCTTCAACTTCTTCACCCTCATGTCAAGGATCACCTAAATAGAATCATGGCCTTTATCTGTCCTAGGAAGTCCAATCATAAAGTCTATCGTGATATGATCCCATTTCCACTGTGGTATAGGCATCAGTTGCAAAGTACCTACATGTTTCTGATGCTCTACCTTAACCTACAGACAAACTGCACACTTAGACACAAACTCAGCTACGTCTTGCTTAAAACTAGGCCACCAATACAAATATTTCAGGTTGTGATACATCTTGGTACTACCTGGATGCATAGCATACATCAAAGAGTGAGCTTATTCCAGAACCAAATTCCTCAGATCATCAACATTAGGTACAACTGCTCTACCATGGTAACATACTATCCCATCCTCTAACTCCTGGAAGCCATCATGCTTCTCGCTGTCAAACGCTACTCAGATATGTTGAATCACAGTATCATTACGATGTGCATATCTGATTTGTTTCCTTAACGTAGGATTCACCTGTAACTGGGCCAACAAGCTTGCTAACAAAGAGACTTCCAACTTTACATTCATATGACGTAAGGAGACCAACATGTCTCTCTTATGGCACACCAAAGAGAATAATTACACTTTATCCATAGATGATGATGATGATGACTTCTTACTCAAAGCATCTTCCACGACATTTGCCTTCCCTGGATGGAGTCTATGGTGTATTCATAGTCTTTGATCAGTTCCATCTAGCATTGTAGCCGCATGTTCAACTCCGAATTCGAGAAGATGTACTTTAGGTTCTTGTGGTCGGTGAAGATCTAACACTTCTCACCACAAAGGTAGTGCCTCCATATTGTTATGACCCACTTCTAAATTAAACAGTAATCATCTTGATCAGTGCTAAGCACTCTGTTAAACATCATGGTTAATCGAGATAAGCTACATCGTGAATCAATAGTTGAGATTGAATCATCTGAGGAAGTTGATGATAATAGCAATGTTGATCGTTAGGTTAATTAAGTTGAATTAAGTACTCACTGATACGTTTAGTGCTTTGATCAGGTGAGACAGTCCAATTAGCATGATTTCATGCTTTGAAGGTGTAGAGAACCTCATGCTTGAAATGTTGCAAGAAGAACCACTTCAAACAGACCTCCAAGGCAATAGTTATGCCATTTTTATGTTCTTTGTACCTATAGTGTAAATTACCCCTTTTTATTGGGTCGGTTATCTTTCTCCTTTATCTTCCTCTTTAATTCGATAAAACAGGACCACAGAGCGGCGCACGCTGAGGCCCGATCGGTCGATCAAGCTGAGAGGAGGGGCGATTTTGGGCGCGATTCCTCTGGCACAACAGCTCCAATCCACCGGCGCCCTCTTCTTCCTCTCCTTCCTTCCTTCCTTCTTCCTATAGCTAACCCTAGCTCACGCCTACCTGCAGACGCAGTGCTGCGCAGCAGCACGACCAGCAACGCCCGATCGGCGGGCTAGCAGAGGGAGGGAGGGTGTCTTGGCCTCCTTTGCGTCGGCCAGCAGTGTGTCGGCGACACTCTTCTTCACCTTAAGCACCAAGAAGCGATGCCCAGCCACCAACCAACGGCGCCAAGAAGTAGGGGTGCCGCCCCCAACTAGAGCAGCAGTAGTAGCTGTTGTTCAGAGCAGCAGCAATGGCGGCCGGCTAGGGTTCCTTCAGGCGTGGGTAGCAGCTCAAATCAGCCACCTTGAGTTTGACTTTGAGGTCCGTACACAAATTCATGACCAGTAGTAGGGGCGACGCCCCAATCTAGCAGCAGCAACAGCTGCTGCACATAACAGTTGAACGGCTGGCAGCCAGAAGTTGCAGTAGTAGCTAGGTGCTCTGTTGGGCGTGGCTATCACCTCCAGCTGGTGCCTTGAAGCTCGGCCATGATGATGGAACAAAGTTCCGCAACCAACAGCCATGATTCGACCATTAATCGAGCTTGTCTTCAACCTGTCATGAGTGAAGCAGGTTATCCCAGAGAAATTCAAGGAAAAAGAAGACCCAGAAAATGCCCGAAAACTGGTCCCTGGACGCATTGTTGGACGAATCCAGACATTTCGAACCCCGGTGAGTAGGAGTTCATTTAGTTATCATCATTTAACTCCTTCATTGGAATTTTTCAGTAAACTGTGCATTTTTACACGGATATCAGTGGTTATCAGGCGTTTTATCAGTATTTAATGAAAGTTGAATTTTATTTTATAAATTGCTTCTATATGATTATACATGATCTAGAACAACTTCTGATCAGTGTAGAACAGTTCAATGATTTTATTGGTGCAATGGAAACCAAAAGTGCTTAATACAATTACTGGAATAGAAATACTACAGATGATTTCTTATATGTGAAGTAAATTACTCTTAGCAGTGCACTAAGATGTTCAATTGAATGAATTCAATATGCACGTGTCAAATTGACTTGAGTTTGGGATATTTATGAATTTTAAATCTGCCTGCATGCATGATATAAGAATAGGGTGTTGCCATGTGATAAGTGAATGAGGTAACTGAAACCTTAAGGATAGGGTGTTCAATGAATCATGTTATGGTAATATGAAAGGTCTCAATACGAGATGTGGTGATACTTAACTGTTGAATTGTATGTTTCTAGTGCATTTAACTTTATATGCTTGTTCTCTCTGAGTTGATATCTACATACTGCAGGGCTTCTTATTTTCAATACATATCTCGTAAATTGCAGGTGATGAGATATGACATGCCCTAGAAAGGGATGTTACTGAGACATGATATATGTTGAATACATGAATTATGATTTCTGTTTAAAATGTACCTATAATGTTAATCTTAGACTTAGGTGCCCTGAACACCGTAGAACCCCTTTGACAGGTCTGCTTCTTAGGGGTGAAACTCGTGTCCAACATCAACGCGTGCGATGTCACGGTGGCACGAGGATGGAAAGACAGTGTTCAACAACAACGCGTGCGATGTCACAGTGGCACTGGAGTAAATAGGGGTTATTCAACAACAACGCGTGCGATGTCACGGTGGTAACCCAGATCTCCTGAGCCTGTGTACTCAGGTTAGAGGAGGAGTTCAGAGCACTCGATGTTAGTGCAGTGAGGCCGATGAGCCTGTGGGTCCTGTAGCAGAACAGGGCTGGAAGTCAGACTTAGCATTCCCCGGGTGTGTCGCTAAGTCTTGTACGGTGTGGTCGTAGTGCACTGCGAGTCTCTATGCAGAGTACACTGCATAGATCAGGGCATAAGCTAAAATATGATCATATAGGTTCACAGAGTTCCTTATAAATGAAAGAGTTAAGGAAGACTAGAGCATAGTCTTCTAGTAGTTATTCTTTGGATGCAATATTTACATTCTTTGTTATTTCAATTATATTGTTTTAGAACTGCTCAGTGTAGTATTTCTTGTATATTAATCTGAATAATAAACTTAACGAGTTGTTTAGTGATAGTTAAATGAAAAACTATTCATTGAGCGAGTAGGCTCACTCCTCTACTCAAACATTTTTAGGTCAGCGACTGTTCCAGGAATCTGAAGGATCTTACCAGCCTAGTCAGTAGAAGGTATATGTAGTTAGTTAGATAGTGGTCTCTTAATCCTTTCCCCTCGGTCCTTGGGACATGGTGTGGGTGAGAGAGAGTATGTATGGCGAATGTGTAAAAGATGTAAATTAACTATTATGTTTACTTTCTGTTAAACAATGTTACATGTTGTAAACTCTGTTTATGTTCTCTAGCCAGGTTAATTGAAATGCTTCCGCAATAGTTTATCATGTTTTAGTTTACAGCAATAATCTGGATATCATTACGAGGTTTTAAAAAGAAAAAGTTCTCAGCGATTTGTTTATGTGATAATCCCTCTGTCGCGCCCTAATCTCGTGATTAGTGGTTAGTGTGAGATCGGGGTGTGACATCTTGGTATCAGAGCATAGGTTGAGTATATGAATACTCTAAGTCAAGGTCAGGGGACGATAAGAGACCAATAGGATTAGTACTTAGGTGTCTTCCTTCTAATTGCAATTTTATAACAGGAAATGTTCTGTTATAGTATTGCAGATGGCAGGAAGAGGACGTGGTCACAAGAATCAAGTTGAGAATTTAAGCTGAGTTATCAGGGATCATTAAGATCAAAAGATAGAATTATAATTAAGATGGATAAGAAATGATGTGTCTTTAGCTCTGGGAGATCTGAGTGTTTGGATACCCTGGCCAGGTGTCTGAATACTTAGATTGACCAGTATCAAGCTACTCTGTCTATTCTTCTCTGGATGCCCTGGCCAGGTATGCAGAGGAAGGATAGGCTAGAGAAAAACCCTAGAAATCTTAGGGTTAAGAAACTGGAAATTTATGCAGGAGTAAGAGATTAAACATAGGATGCGATGCAACTCTTGCTTTATATTGCTTATTTGATTGGAACTCATTAGAAATGCTCTTATATGTATGGATTTAGATTTTCAGTTTATAGAATAAATATGATTCTTTTATATTGTTGTGTGTCATGAAGTGATTTAGTTATTGTTTATATTCTTTGTATTAAGTATACCAGAAGTTATGTTTAAATGAGTTTGCCCTAAGTGGATATTCTTTCCACATGTTTGAGATTAATAGGAGTTGGTTAATCCTGAGTAGCTCTTGGCTTCAGGACTACAGGTTCGGCCTGGTCCGGCTGGCAGGATGCGTTACTGAGATCTAATGACTCCTATTAATAATATAATAAAAGTAGATTCTCGATAATTTAGACCCGAATCATGGTGAAAAATGTATATACACTAAGATGAAGAGATATAAGAGAAAGATTAGAACAACTAAGAATTAGTTGGAACTGATATCGAAGACCCAACATTGGAACCTCATATGAGCAATCCTTAATTGGAAATAAAGGAACACGATATATGGTTCAGATTAAATTTAATGATCAGTATTATATGAACTCTAATTATGAGAATATGGAAAAGATATGAGAAAGATATGTAACGTCTGAGGTAGTAGGAATTAATCATGAATGGATCATGTAATAGAGTAAAATAATTTTTATGTACTTCAAAACAAGGGAAAATGAAGAAAATAGTTAACTATACAATAAGTATATAGAAATAAAGAGTCTTATGTAAATCATAAGACCAGGACAAGAAACTTAGTTGAAATAAGAGAAATGTTAGAAAGGATGACCTTGATTAAGGAATAAAGATTACATGACATAATTGAGAGTATGGAATGTATATTATTATTTTAAAGTTTAATACATTCATGCATACTACCTTTGGATTTTTAGTCTTTATAGACTAACAAATTAGTTCCTAAAATAAGGAACAAACGTGTAATTCAGAAAAGAAAAAAAACATATATGATGCATAGCTACCATGGTAGAGACGTCTAAGTGAATGAAACAATGACACACAATATGATGATGAAACCCTAGCAAGGTAAATTGAGAATGTAACTTATCTGGATGTTCAAGTAAGAGGAAGGAAATTCCAGTGATAAGATAAGGAAGACTTGAGTAAAACTTATGAGATCTAAAGTTTGATTTCAAACAAAGGAAGCAAAATCACATCACAATAATGCTATGTTACTGATAAGAACCAAACCCTAGAATGTTTAGAGTTGAAGTAGTTCAAGGGATGTCGCTAGTGATTTGAACTTGAATACTAGCATCTCTATAAAACAAAATCATGAGATTTGCACTATGAAAGGTAAGCTAGCATTAATAAAATCCAGGGTTTAAAGGTAGCTAATCTGAAAGATAGATAAACAATATGAAAATGACTTGGAGAAAGAGTGAGATATAAATTTGAAATATAACAAATGTGTTGTGAACAAAAGAAGAAATATAATATAAGTGAAGTGCGATATGAAATAAATTCTTACAATAATAATAAGAATGAGGAATAATCTATTCTTACCTTGTGTGTTTCAATTTTTGGGATGTTTATTCTATATGATCAAAATGAGAATGATAAGTAACAAGAAGCAAGTATCATAGAATGAGGAGTACTACCCTTACATGATCTGAAGTTAGCTGATGTAATTCATGCTCTTAAGATACAACATCACTATCTTTATGGTGAGGTGTGCCAGGTGTTTATAGATCATAAGAGCTTGAAATATATCTTTACCCAGAAGGATCTGAATCTTAGACAGCGGAGATGATTAGAATTGATTAAGGATTATGATATAATGATATATTGTCATCCTGAAAAGGTGAATGCGGTAGCAGATGCCCTCAACAGGAAGTTAAGTTCAACAGCTGATGCATTCTCTATGGCATGTTTCGAGAGAGACATGCTAGTAGAAATGTGAAAGTTGAACTTAGACTTAGAAGTGATAGAGCAGAGTGGTTTGATTGCACAGATGCAATTCAAGTCTACATTTTATGATTAGATCAAGGAACTTCAGCAGAATGATAGTGAGTTACAGTAGATCATGCAGGATATGACAAAGGGAAAGAGACCAGAATTTAGGTTTTCAGATGATGGTGTGTTGTATTAGCATGATATGTTGTGTACCTCGAGACAGTGATTTGAAAGAAAAGATTCTTGAGGAAGCACATGCATCGATGTACGCTATGTATTCAGGCAACACTAAGATGTTTAGGAATCTTAAAGAATTGTATTGGTGGCTTGGTGTGAAGAGGGAGGTGGCTGAGTATGTGACTAGGTGCAGTGTGTGTCAGCAGGTTAAGGCTGAGCACCAGAAACCTGTAGATACATTGTAATCTCTTCATATACCAGAATGGAAGTGGGAACATATCACAATGGATTTTTGTGATAGGGATTGCCCAGGACACCTAGAGGTTGTAACTCTATATGAATGATTGTGGATAAACTAATTAAGTCTGCTCACTTTCTTCATATTAAGTCAACCTTTGATGTCCCGAAGTTGGTTAAAATATATGTTGGTATGAGGTAGGTGAAAAGCATATTCTTGAACTTGAGATGGTGGATTTAACCATCGAAAAGATTGCAGTGATTAGAGAATAGTTGAAAGCTGCACATGATAGACATAAGACTCATACCGAGAAGAGGCGTTGACCTCTTGAGTTTGAGGTTGGTGATGAAGTGTATCTGAGGGATTCACCATGGAAAGAAGTGTTGAGGTTTGGTATAATAGACAAACTAACTTCTAGGTCCATGGGCCATATCCTGTTGTTGAAAGGATTGGACCTATAGCCTATAAGTTAGATTTGCCATCCGAGTTGGCTAATCTACATGATGTATTTTATGTATCGATGTTGAAGAAATGTTATCCTAGTATAGAGAGGATAGTGGATCCAGAACCTGAACAGATGAGAACAGATGTGTCCTACATTGAAGGAACAATACAGATAGTTGATCAGAGGATCAAGAAACTCAAGAATCATGAGATACCATTAGTAAAAGTTTTGTGGAAGAATCATAACCTAGAGGAAGTCGCATGGGAGTTTTGGGTCAGATATGCGTAACAAGTTTCCTTTTCTCTTTTAGGAATTTCGGGGCGAAATTCTTATAAGGGAGGGAGATTGTTATGACCCACTTCTAAATTAAACAGTAAGCATCTTGATTAGTGCTAAGCACTCTGTTAAACATCATGGTTAATCGAGATAAGCTACATCGTGAATCAATAGTTGAGATTGAATCATCTGAGGAAGTTGATGATAATAGCAATGTTGATCGTTAGGTTAATTAAGTTGAATTAAGTACTCACTGATACGTTTAGTGCTTTGATCAGGTGAGACAGTCCAATTAGCATGATTTCATGCTTTGAAGGTGTAGAGAACCTCATGCTTGAAACGTTGCAAGAAGAACCACTTCAAACGGACCTCCAAGGCAATAGTTATGCCATTTTTATGTTCTTTGGACCTATAGTGTAAATTACCCCTTTTTATTGGGTCGGTTATCTTTCTCCTTTATCTTCCTCTTTAATTCGATAAAACAGGACCACAGAGCGGCGCACGCTGAGGCCCGATCGGTCGATCAAGCTGCGAGGAGGGGCGATTTTGGGCGTGATTCCTCTGGCACAACAGCTCCAATCCACCGGCGCCCTCTTCTTCCTCTCCTTCCTTCCTTCCTTCTTCCTATAGCTAACCCTAGCTCACGCCTACCTACAGACGTAGTGCTGCGCAGCAGCATGACCAGCAACGCCCGATCGGCGGGCTAGCAGAGGGAGGGAGGGTGTCTTGGCCTCCTTTGCGTCGGCCAGCAGTGTGTCGGCGACACTCTTCTTCACCTCAAGCACCAAGAAGCGATGCCCAACCACCAACCAACGGCGCCAAGCAGTAGGGGTGTCGCCCCCAACTAGAGCAGCAGTAGTAGCTGTTGTTCAGAGCAGCAGCAATGGCGGCCGGCTAGGGTTCCTTCAGGCGTGGGTAGCAGCTCAAACCAGCCACCTTGAGTTTGACTTTGAGGTCCGTACACAAATTCATGACCAGTAGTAGGGGTGACGCCCCAATCTAGCGGCAGCAACAGCTGCCGCACATAACAGTTGAACGGCTGGCAGCCAGAAGCTGCAGTAGTAGCTAGGTGCTCTGTTGGGCGTGGCTATCACCTCCAGCTGGTGCCTTGAAGCTCGACCATGATGATGGAACAAAGTTCCGCAGCCAACAGCCATGATTCGGCCATTAATCGAGCTTGTCTTCAACCTGTCGTGAGTGAAGCAGGTTATCCCAGAGAAATTCAAGGAAAAAGAAGACCCAGAAAACGCCCGAAAACTGGTCCTTGGACGCATTGTTGGACGAATCCAGACATTTCGAACCCCGGTGAGTAGGAGTTCATTTAGTTATCATCATTTAACTCCTTCGTTGGAATTTTTCGGTAAACTGTGCATTTTTTGCACGGATATCAGTGGTTATCAGGCGTTTTATCAGTATTTAATGAAACTTGAATTTTATTTTATAAATCACTTCTGTATGATTATACATGATCTAGAACAGCTTCTGATCAGTGTAGAACAGTTCAATGATTTTATTGGTGCAATGGAAACCAAAAGTGCTTAATACAATTACTGGAATAGAAATACTACAGACGATTTCTTATATGTGAAGTAAATTACTCTTAGCAGTGCACTAAGATGTTCAATTGAATGAATTCAATATGCACGTGTCAAATTGACTTGAGTTTGGGATATTTATGAATTTTAAATCTGCCTGCATGCATGATATAAGGATAGGGTGTTGCCATGTGATAAGTGAATGAGGTAACTGAAACCCTAAGGATAGGGTGTTCAATGAATAATGTTATGGTAATATGAAAGGTCTCGATATGAGATGTGGTGATACTTAACTGTTGAATTGTATGTTTCTAGTGCATTTAACTTTATATGCTTGTTCTCTCTGAGTTGATATCTACATACTGCAGGGCTTCTTATTTTCAATACATATCTCGTAAATTGCAGGTGATGAGATATGACATGCCCTAGAAAGGGATGTTACTGATACATGATATATGTTGAATACATGAATTATGATTTCTGTTTAAAATGTACCTATAATGTTAATCTTAGACTTAGGTGCCCTGAACACCGTAGAACCCCTTTGACATGTCTGCTTCTTAGGGGTGAAACTCGTGTCCAACATCAACACGTGCGATGTCACGGTGGCACGAGGATGGAAAGACAGTGTTCAACAACAACGCATGCGATGTCACGGTGGCACTGGAGTAAATAGGGGTTATTCAACAACAACGCGTGCGATGTCACGGTGGTAACCCAGATCTCCTGAGCATGTGTACTCAGGTCAGAGGAGGAGTTCAGAGCACTCGATGTTAGTGCAGTGAGGCCGATGAGCCTGAAGGCCTATGAGCCTGTGGGTCCTGTAGCAGAACAGGGCTGGAAGTCAGACTTAGCATTCACCGGGTGTGTCGCTAAGTCTTGTATGGTGTGGTCGTAGTGCACTGCAAGTCTCTATGCAGAGTACACTGCATAGATCAGGGCATAAGCTAAAATATGATCATATAGGTTCACAGAGTTCCTTATAAATGAAAGAGTTAAGGAAGACTAGAGCATAGTCTTCTAGTAGTTATTCTTTGGATGCAATATTTACATTCTTTGTTATTTCAATTATATTGTTTTAGAACTGCTCAGTGTAGTATTTCTTGTATATTAATCTGAATAATAAACTTAACGAGTTGTTTAGTGATAGTTAAATGAAAAACTATTCACTGAGCGAGTAGGCTCACTCCTCTACTCAAACATTTTCAGGTCAGCGACTGTTCCAGGAATCTGAAGGATCTTACCAGCCTAGTCAGTAGAAGGTATATGTAGTTAGTTAGATAGTGGTCTCTTAATCCTTTCCCCTCAGTCCTTGGGACATGGTGTGGGTGAGAGAGAGTATGTATGGCGAATGTGTAAAAGATGTAAATTAACTGTTATGTTTACTTTCTGTTAAACAATGTTACATGTTGTAAACTCTATTTATGTTCTCTAGCCAGGTTAATTGAAATGCTTCTGCAATAGTTTATCATGTTTTAGTTTATAGCAATAATCCGAATATCATTACGAGGTTTTAAAAAGAAAAAGTTCTCAGCGATTTGTTTATGTGATAATCCCTCCGTCGCCCCCTAATCTCGTGATTAGTGGTTAGTGTGAGATCGGGGTGTGACACATATCTTTAAGGCATGGACCACCACTACAAGCTCCAAATCATGTGTCAGGTAGCTCACCTCATGTTTCTTATGTTGTCGCAAAGCAAAAGAAATCATGTTCTTATCTTGCATCAACACGCAACCCAAACCATTCTTTGACACATCATAGAAGATGATGTAACCTTTCCCTTACTCTGACAGAACAACATTGGCGCAGTGGTCAGCTTCTCCTTCAAAAGCTGAAAATAATTCCTACACTTGTCATCCCAAACAAATGACACGTATTTCCTTGTCAACTTGTTAGGGGCAACGCCATTATGCTAAAGTTCTTGATCAACCTCATGTAGTAGCCTACTAACCTAAGGAAACTATGAACCTCTCTCAGTGTCTTTTGTTGCTTCTGCTCTAACACAGATTGAACCTTCTTGGGATCCACACGTACACCCTCAGCATATATCACGTGCCTAAGGAACGACACCTCCTTTAGCCAAAACTCACACTTGCTGAACTTTGCGTACAACTTGTGCTATCTCAGCAAGGTCAACGCCTACTGTAGATGTTGCTCATGTTTTTGGCTATCTCTAGAGTAGATCAACATATTGTCGATGAACACCACGATGAACTGGTCAAGATATAGCCTAAACACCATGTTCATCAGGTCCATGAACACTATCAGTGCATTCTTAGCCCAAACGACATAACCACAAACTCATAATGACCATGCCGAGTCCTAAAAGCTGACTTGGGTATGTCATCTGCCTTGATCTGTAATTGATGATAACCTGACTCCAGATCTATCTTTGAGAACACTATGGCACCTCGCAACTAGTCAAACAAATTATCTATCCATGGCAAAGGATACTTGTTCTTGATTTTCATCTTGTTCAACTTTTGATAGAAAACTACATCCTCTGCCCTTGCTTGGCGACCACTGAGACTGAACTGTCGATTTCTACTGTGACTGAGGTACTAAAAATCTAGGCTTTTTGAAGCCTCTAGAAGACTATCCTTGATACTGTGTAGGTCTCTTCTTGGCATTCAACTCTTGCTTCTCCATAACTGACTACTCTACTCTCCTGACTGACTCCATAAATGTGGCAAACCATTCCATGTTCTCTAAAGCTGACATTGACGTTGTCAACTTGGAGCTCAAACCCTTCTCAAAACATCAGATTTTCTCCTTACCTGTAGCAGCCATATGCGGACAAAACGTTAGAAGTTCCATGAACTTTGCCTCATACTCATTGGTCGTCATAGATCCCTATCAGATCTTCTCAAACTGTGTGATCTTCTCATCCAGACAGGTCTCTGGGAAGTATCAGATCACAAATTCTCACCAAAAATCTTCCCAATTGATCACCACACCAGGCCTCTTCTCCTCCTCGATGGCCCACCAATAGCCAACACTCCCTTTTGACAAGTACACTGCATGCTTCACCCTATCCTCTTCAGGGATATTGAAGATCTTGAAGGCCTTTTCTAACTCAGTCAATCACATGTCAACATCTGTCGGATCTGTCGTACCAACATACTCCAACACCCCCACATGACTTAACCTCTTAAAGGTCTTCCCAGAACCCTGGGATTCCGCATTGGGAACAGCTGCCCTAGCTTGGGGTACAAGCATCCTATTTGCCATATGCGTCATAGTGGTCATAAACTATCCAAACATGGACTGAAAAGTGAGGTTTTCCATGATTGCAAGGTCAAACTGGGGCACTTCAGACACTCCATCAACCCTTGTTTGCCTCCTGGCACCACCACCCGGTGCAAAAATACTGCTCTCAGCATGTTGTTCATGTTCTATAGACATATCTTTTATTCTCTTCTTCTTCTTCTTCATAAGCAAAAGCTACCATTAAATATGTCAGATGTCATGAGAACATAGACAAATCCTAGTCCTACGTCCCTGCTTTAATTGTGAAAACCTGATGCCACACAGAAATGAGATTACTCAAAACCAAGCGTGGAACTAATACTAACATCCAAGATTACCATAAAACATGATAAATTAAAACTGATTCCATATAACTATAAAAGTAGAAATATATCACATCAGAGTCCAGAAACTATGCCACATGTATTACATATCATGCCACAAGATGATATATATCATTGTTCACTTAGCCAATTTGCGACAACATGTTACATATGATAACCTATTCACATATACAAGCCATATCTGCAAAAACCATGGCATACTGCTAAAACTCATACAAATGTACAACGTCTACAAAACACCCAAGGATCTGAGAGTACATAGATGACACATAGGACTCTACTACAAAACACTAGCAACATATCCAACCTTAAAACAACTACTGCTCCTCTTACTGCTCAACCTCAACCACATGATCTCTACCTCATCATGCATGGCTACTAAAAGATGTGAAAACCCATGAGATGAGACCAGCATTTATAACTCTCCACCATTATTAACATAAAAATATTATTATTAGGACGAGCATATTCTATTAAATGATATAAGCAAAGCAGTTAATACTATTTAAGCAATTTAGGCATCTACAACTGAGCAGTAGAACATATTATACTTTTAGAAGGAAAATGAAAAACATGTATAACCTTTATCAACTAAATAAGAAACAAGGAACGAGGTCATCCAATGTGAATCATATTTGACCCTAAGTACATATACTACACAGATGTAGTACGTCTTTTATTTGCCCTGAGGATTTGAGTTGTACCACCCAAATCCAACTGACCATTGTTAACTTAAAATCAGTGCCATAAAAGAACTATAGAAGAGTCGGACTCCATGATCTTCCCACACTACTCATTCAGTTCGAGTCTACATTGTAGTGACATATCAGTCAAACTATAAAACAGTAACTTATAGTCAAAGCTATAGTTCTGTAAACACCTAGCCCACCTTGGTACAAGTCACGAGGCTAGAAACTAGGGTATATAACCCAATCACTGAGGTACAATCACAACTGTCTTCTATCACATCATATCACATTCTCATCATCACTGAGACCCAACCACAACCATTGTCAAAACACTTGGGATCAAGATGTCAAGGACACATGGTTACTTGCACCTCGCATACTCAACAATATGCGCTCTAGGTTTCCCTTGGGAATACCCGTTTCACCATCCAATATTCTGACTCTAGAATGGATCTATGGCATAAGGCACTACATGATTAGGGTTTCACTTGATTAGTTATGCCAATTGGGTATCCTTTAATGCATCAATCAAGTTACAACGTAAAAACCCTAAACAATTTCTACAAAAATATGGGTAAAGGTACAACTTCAGAAGATATAAAACATATGAGGTATGAATTTGTCCCATCATCACTTGATATCACTAACATATAAGGCTGTCCACATTATCGCATCACTAGGGGATAACAATCCCTCATCTCATCACTTGAGGATACTACCTCATGTTAGGCATTGAGCCTCTGCCAGGTCATAAGACCCAATCACGTAGCTCATGCACATCATCATTATCTTATCATGCCTCATATAGGCTCATAATCATCAACCTATATAATGTCAAATACACCATAGCAATCACTAGTTATGATATTCATTCCACCTACAAGGTTAGTATTACACAAGTAGGAGAGAGAAAACATCATCTCATGCTATTCATTCAAGCAAGCTCAACAAGTACATCATACACTTGAAATTAGGGTTAGGGTTTCCCATATAGCCGATTAGGGTTTCTATTTCAATATTTATCATTAAACCCTAGGTATGTCATTTCCCATATTTTTGGAGCACATTGGGGTTAACCATCATAGTTGTGATCAATCAATCATTCCAAACAACACTATGTATCGACAATTCAAGAGCCAAGATGTAGCAACCATCACTTACACATGTGTTGCGACCTACTAGGTTAATACATTGTAGCGACCATACTGTCAACACCATAGGTAGTGACCATAGGAGGTCAACACCTTGCTGCGACCAAGCTAGGTATGTGTAGCGACCTATCAAACAAAAACATGTGTTGCTACTACAATAAGACCACATGTAGAGACTATACCAAGCTCAAACATGTGTAGTGGCCACCCACTTAGGGTTAGGGTTTTTTGTGCCCGCAACACATCAACAACATGTAGCAACCTCAAGCACCAAAGTGAGTGTAGCAACCTCAAGGTCCAGCCACTCCAAACAACACATAACCAAATCCACAATAGAGTAAAACCATGATCGAAACAGATGATAACATCAAGGAAACTAAGGCTCCATGCAGAGATGGTCATAAAAAACCCTTAAACAAATGTCACCAAAGTAAACATGGAAAACCATGATGATAGAAGGAAAACCATGCATCAAACTCTTGCAACCAAAGATCAAAACCTCCAACATCATATGATGGTCGAAACATAACATGGTGATAAAACCAAGGATCAACATGAATGTAGAAACACAACTCCTTTATCACTTAGAATTCGAGTGCATGGATTATGGTTTAGGAGAAAGAGTAATCCTATGCAAGAATACTTAAAAATATTAAACCCTAGATCATGATAACATCTTCTAGCATATTATGATCATGTTTTAGGAATGAAGCAGTAACACACAAGTAGATTAATGACACAATAATAGAAGAGAAAGTTATATAACCCGCCTGAAGATGAAGATCAAGCTCCAAAGCCATGAGTTGTAAGAGAGAAGTGGAACCTCAACTTAGATCAACTCCATGGCCAACAAGGTCATCTCGAGAAGAAGAAAACATACCAAGGTCTAAGGAAAGCTCATGATCAAGAAAGCACAAACCCTGGGTTGAACAAGGAAAGAGAAAGAAGAAAGAGGAGAAGTCTTCGTCTCAAAATTAGTTTCAATGTATTTTCTTACAACACATCTTACTCGCAACATAATTGCATATTAATTTCAACCATATCTCCTTTTTTAGATCAATAAGGTGATGATTCATGAAATTTATGATTTTCAAAATAGTTTAATGTTCTCGTGTAATGCATGATATGCACCTAATCAATATTATATAAGAAAGTCTACAAATGGTTATGGATGTAGTTTTTGCTTTCATTTTTCTGAATTATAAATTACTCACTATATTCGTGAAATCTAAAGATAAAACCAACTACTTTTTCATAAGTTGAATTGATTTAAGGCATATTTATTTCCACGACAGGAGATCTACACTTCATAGCAAAGGTTTTTAAGGGTTTTCTTTACAATATTTTCTTCTATTTTCTAAATTACAATATATATATATATATGCACTACATAAGAAATCCCATTGAGGGCCTTGGATGTAATTTTCACTTTCACTTTTGTGAATTACATATTACTTCTACTGGTGTGGAGAGAACAAGATACTACCTTCTCATAAGTTAATTTAAGATAAATTGAGTTCTGGGATAGAATACATCTATACTTTATAAGAAATCCATTAGTGTTTTTGTGTGTTTTTATTCTGTTTTCCTAATTACAAATATCCATACTACATAAGAAAGCCCACAAAGGCTCCTGATGCAATTTTTACTTTCATTTTCCTAAATTACAAATTAGTTTTTACATTTGTGAAATCTAAGAGAAAGACATACCACATTCTCGTAAATTGAATTAATTTAAGACATATCGAGTTCCATAAAGACTTCTGCACTTTATAAGAAAGACAACTGAGGACTTTTTATGAAATTTTTTCTTCTATTTTTTAAAATTATACAATGCTCCTTGTATTATAATCTATATTATATGGGACAGAGTGTGTGAGGTATCACATGTAATTTTTTTAACAACGCAAGGGTGCATGTTGGTTTAGATGCAATTTTTACCTTTAGTTTTTTTAATTATGATTTGGTCCTTGTAAAATTCTGATAAGGCTACATGAAAGGTTGCAGGAGGGGTTGAATTTAACATTCTAACTTCTACTTAGTTTTTTTTGAAAAAAAATGACCCTAATCTTATTACATGTGAAAGGTCACAAGAAAAGTTGCATGCAATTTTTTACCTTCAATTTATTTATTTACTAATTGGCCATTAATTATGTATCGTAATAAGGTTCTATGTACTACCGTAGTGGGAGCTGATTCTTACTAGTCTAAACATTTGTACCGTCCTTTTTTGATTGCGAGGATTGGAAGCGTGACGTAACATAGAAGTGCCGGACATGATCACTCCAACATGAAATTGAGAAATATCTACACAGTTTTCAACGCTAAGAAGCAGTTATTATTAACTTACCCTTATTTTTCCTTCTCATGATCTTTCTCCTTTTTAGTACTGTGTCCAGTATGGCATGAATCAGGATAAGTTCCAACAGAAGTCTTTTTCTCCGGACTTATCTTACTCACCACTTAGTTGTCTATTTACTCTAATCTTATCTCCTTTTTTTTCTTTAGCTAAATAATGTAATATAACAATGTGTTAACTATTCGAACTAATCTCATATTTTTGTTCCGCCATTTTGAAACTGATGACGAAACTATACTCCCAAACTAAACCCATTGTACCCGTAGGGCTAACAGATGTTGTTTATGCTTGCGCGCCTTCGTTATAACCGGCCGGTTGGCCCGACCCGAGTATATGTTTCCCGTTAAGCCAGGTCTACCGTATCCCCCCACATTCAACACCCAGCAGCTGCTAAAACCTCCAAAAAGACATATCGCGCTTCGCGGTACGAAGGTGGCGCCTTTTTCTTCTCTCCAACAGGGTTGCCACTCGACTGCGGCCAACGGGCGAGTCGACTTGGGTGTTTTTTCGTTTAAAAAAGGCAGCGGCCTGCCCCGGAGGCGGCTGTACTCTTCTTCGCAGTAGTCGGCAGCATCAACAATAGTCGAGGGAAGCAGCAGCAGCAAGAGTGTTGCTTCTATTGTGGGCACCGGAGACAGCGGTCTGTCCGCTTTGCGAAGGCGGTGGGTGAAGCTAGGCTCCTCTCATCTTCTCGATCGTCACCATCTCCTGCTTCCGGTAACACATCTCCGTGTGTCCTTCTCTCCTCTGATCCTCAATCATTTTCTCATTGTTTGTTTCCATCGACCATCTCTCTAAACCCAACTCCATCTCGTCTCCACCTTCCCGTTCTCCCTTTTCTCCTTGCTGTTTCGCTGTCCTCCTATGCTCTTCTCTATTCAACCTCACGCAGACCATCTTGCCCCTCCTCCCCGTTTCCATCTTTCTCCTCCCTGTTTCCACCTTCCTCTTCGTCCTCCTGTTTGCTATTCAAAGCATACATACGATTAACTACTTATATTTTTATCTACTAACTTTATTTTTTTAACCAGACTGAGTTGCTCAAATGGGAGAATCATCCAGGTAAAACTTCTGCACTTATCAGCCATTGTGACTTTTATGAGATTGTACTATCTGTTATAAATCTATTCCTCGTTTGTGTCACTGAAGCTGTCCTGCTGATATGTCATACGATATAGTGATTTGCAAACTATGTCCAACTTTTTGAAATCCTTTTTCGAATGAACGGGGAAACAAGTACTGAATCAAGTAATTAAGAATAAGCATCACGCTAACATGATCTCACATGTTAATTTATTCGCTGGATGTCTCTAGCTGCAAACCTGTCCTCACGTGCAAGCTGGATCAATAACGATCTTGTCATTCATGTTTCAATAATTTTTCCGCAGGGAAGATGCTTCCAATACACTTCGAGTGCTTGTAGCAACGGATTGTCACCTTGGCTACATGGAGAAAGATGAGATACGGCGCTTGGATTCATTTCATGCTTTTGAAGAGATCTGTTCTGTTGCTGAACAGAAAGAGGTAACCTTTTTAAAGTTGTTTTGAACCTTTAATAACAAGGTTTTGTATTTTGAGTGCCAAAATGTATTCTCTGCCTTTAGTCATAGAGTATTTTCTTAAGGTTTGTGAATAGTGGTTCCTTTCCAACCTACTGTATTCAAATTGGCATAGATCCCCTCCTTATTTTATTGTTGTTGCACAATATCTAAAATATTGGATCCCATATGTTAAGAGATTCAAATGCAAGGAACAGTGTCAAATTGCTTTAATATGGTTATGTTAGCAAGCATCACTTAAACAAAAAATATCTAAGGAATGATGAGATCCTTTTGTACTGAAAGAAGCTTGCTAATAATAAGGATCCATGATTCTTATTAGTCGAAGATTCATCATTCCCGTCAGATATTATGATCTGGAATGTATACTGAATTACAATAAAATTACAAAAATAGTGAGGGTATTGACACAAAAATAACTATAATGGAGGTCATTTTCAAATATTGTTGGTTGATAGGATGTCCTTGTACGTGGAACCTTAATTGCATTACCTTTAATGTTGCAAAACACTGTCAGTTTTTCTTTTAAAAACTCACGTAAAAGTTCTGTATTTAAATTAACAATGTTTTAATGCTGCATTTTTGTACATCTTGTGATATCCTGATAATATTGAACATGAATCATATCCTTACTTGACCTCAATCCCACATTCCCACTTGGTACTTAGTGAGTTGTGAGGCCACAACTTCTCCTAGACATATAGCATTATAGAACCATTAAATGCTCACAATTCTAAAAAACTTTCAATAAAAAAATGACTTTATCATGTATTCATTGTATTTTTATGCCTCTTATCAAAATTCACAAGATTTTCTCTGCTTCTTTTTTCTCGTTATTCCATCAAGCAATGTTGAACCCTCTATTTCTCATACCTACTATGATTCTAATAATCTCACAAGACATTTATTTTCTCCCTACATGTGAGTTTGAATGCATTACGTTTGTCACATTTAAATGTCTCTTTGTGACCCTGCTTCCATATGCCCCACTTGAACAACCACATTTGTGGCCACCTCATCCCCCCATTTCTAATGAACTCCATCTCTTACAAGGCTACATCATCCTTAACTTTTGAAGTCCTGACCTATTTGGTCGCTACTAATGGTTAAGGGGTCGCCACTCATATTTTATTTCTTCTATATATCATGGATCAGTAGGTCCTTTTGAGATTCTGTCGATATGAAGAGCTACATATCTTAGGCCAGTAAAGAATGTTCATGATTTTGCAATACTTGGTGCTGTATGTATTTCTTTTCTTCTATTTATGGCCATCTCATTCCCCTATTTTCAATAAACTCCATCTTTTACAAGGCTGCCATTGATATTTTATTTCTTCTATATATCATGGTTCATGGGTCAGAGGGTCCTTCGGAGACTGTTGATATGAAGAGCTACGTAGCTTAGGCCAGTAAAGAATGTTTAGAATTTTGCAGTACTGGTGCTATTATGCATTTCGTTTCTTCTTAATTGGCATCACATATTTGCCATCACATATTTGCCTCTTATGGTACATATCTTCTGATTGTGTATAGTCTTTATGCACTTAGTAGCTTATGGCAGTTTTTTTCCAGTTATGTTTGCACATGCCAGTAAATTTCCCATGAGTTAATAGTGTATTTTCTCGTCTGGCTCTCACCTTCATCATCATGATTGTCGTTGTTGTTGTTGTCATCGACGACGCAAATTAATAAATATAAATTTAACAAGAGTCACACGAACATCCTTGTAATACAGCTACTAGATTTAAAAATGGTCAAACTAATTCTGACACTGTCATAGATCTACTAAAAAGGTTGCTTCCCAAATTTAGTATTATATTCCCTCCTAAAAATGGTTTCTGATTCCCGATCCTTGTCCGGAAGAAGTTTGCAGTTCACTTGATTTTCTGTCATGTGATTGATAACTTCATTGACCATTTGCTTTTAGGTGAATGTTGCTCTTTACTGGTTAAGATTTCTTACCTTTTTTTTTCTTCTAATTTTGCAACAGGTGGATTTAATACTTCTCGGTGGCGATCTATTTCATGAGAATAAACCATCAAGGTCTACATTAGTTAGGACTGCTGAAATCTTGAGAAAATACTGCTTAAATGATCGACCAGTGCAATTTCAAGTTGTCAGTGACCAGACTATGAATTTTTTGAACAGGCAATTATTTTCCAACTTTTACTTTATGCTGTCTATGAACTTATTACTTACACTTCTAATTGTTGGCTTGTATGTTGTATACTTGTATTAGTCTTTACAAGACTGCATAGGACTATAGATGAACACACTATCATGATTTATATTAGAGTTTCAATATTTGGGTGCACGGGTTTTCTTCCACAAATTGATGCTTGAAATTTTCAGATTTGACTTGCTACCATGTAAGATTATTGGAGAATATACACATATAAATGTACATGTGTAATACATTTTTTCACGTGTATATATGTGAAGGACATATATAAGTATAAATGTTGAAGCTTGCACTGTAGTCACATGAATAAATGGAGATTTTTGTGGCAATGTCTATCTATAGATGTGTTCGTTTATAAATATATCAATGTATATGTGCAATTGTGTGTATGAATATTATATATGTGTTTTTATCAATTGAAAAGTATATGTATAGTATACAAGTATATATATGCTACATGTACACATATAACTAAACACGTGTAATTTTTGGTCAGAGTGTGTGAAAAATAGATTAACATTTAATTAAATAACACGTTCATAAAAACATGTACATATACTGTTTCTCCAAAACACCACATATACCCCACATATGGAGTTAGTGGTCTTATACTAGGCAACATATGCATATGTAGCCATATGGACCTCCATCAATATGTAAACCAAAAGAAATAATGGGAAAGTCAGAAATCTTAAATATCTCACAAAGAGAGACTCAATGCCCCAACAAGAGGGGAGAAAAGTCTCACTAGGGGTATGTAGGGCCGTACATATACCGCTCTGCTCCTTGGTCCAAATTTGTTTTGTTAATTGGGTCTTGCCCCGGTCCGTTCCAAATCGGTCCGGTCCGGTCTTGGACCAATGTACAACCCTAGGGGCACGTTTGGTTTCCGGATTTTGCCGTATTGGATTGTATTTTGGTACCCATTTGTAGAATTTTTTTATGTTATCTGGGATTTCCAGACATAAAAGGAATCCCACATTTTGGTTTCCGTTAAAATTCTCCCGGACGCCTAATTGCTGTTGTGGCTGGCCGGTGGACCAAGAATAAAATAAATCATGTACTTTACAAATTTAGGAAACCAAACATAAATTTTAGTTTACATGATTTTGACAATGCAACATTTTACAAATGCAAGATGGCCTAAATGCAAGATTCTTCAAAATCCCGCTAACTAAACGTGCTCTAGTAGAGATGGAGAGTACTCAAAAGTAGGGGAACTACTCTCACAAAAGAAAGATGCGTCTTGTTGACAACGTATAAATAGCACAAATGACCTACAATCCTAGGAAGAAGCATGAACCAAGGGCGAATGAAGGGAGAAAGAAGATGAGGTAGAGGGCATGGTAGGAGAGGGACTCCACCGAAATTGCCAGATCCCCTTTCCCCAAACACACTGCTCACACCGAAGGGGGAATGGGAGTGGTACAAGAGCGGTGCGATGGGATGCCAAGTAGAAATTAGCGATGGATTATTAATATGGCTAAGAATTAGTTTCATTACTAACATAAGATAATTTAATAGGTCATGTCCATACTACTAAAACTCATGTACATAGAAAATTCGCCAATTTTGTCGACGTCGACGATCAGTGATGTCGAGTTTGGGTAAACTTCCATATGTAGAAACTTTGACGAAATTTCAACCAACATCGACAATATAGACCCAAATGTCGCCGATGTCGGCCCAGCCCTATAAAAAAGTAGGTAAAGCCAACTTCTTGCCTAGATATTGACCAACTTTGTGGATGTTACTGCTATTTTGGTGGAGTGACTCTACTGCTGCTTCTAAATTGGGATAAAATCTATTGGAACCAAAATAATACCTTCATTGGATTTTTTTGTTTGCAAGCATCACATCTACCCATCCTCTAACTAGATCAAACTAATTTTACATCATGTGACGCCATTTCATCTCTCCTATTTCATTATGTTTACCCAAATGCTATTTTCTAGAATACATTCATGTGTTGGGGATATAATTTATGTGTACGTGCTACACCAACAACCAAAAATTGTGTATATCTATACACAAATTTGATGAAATGATATTGTTCATTGTGATTCTTTTATTAGGTAATCAATACAAAATAGGAAAAAGTTTAGGATTTCAGTGGAAGCACTGATATATGATTTATCTTTTATTTTATAACTATATTGTTTGACATTGTAGGCTTGTAACTTGTTACTTGCTAGTGTTTTTTTTTTTTTTTGGATCTGCATGGGCCGAAGCCCACCCCCTCTCCAAACTGGTGCCAGAGCCCGGATGACCCAAGAGGTTGATAAATACAGCTGACCCGAGCGGATTCGAACCAGCGACCCTTCGTGAGGGGCGCACTGGCTTGACCGCCCGGGCTACGCTGGCCGGGTACTTGCTAGTGTTATCAACTATGTCTGTGTTATGAAAAACTTCCATGATAACAAATTCAAAAACTATATATGACGAGTCTTTATACGTGTGTTAGAAATTGATTATCGGAGAAGTTACATATATAATATGCTTATTTGTTAAATTTGATGATTTTACCTAATTTCATCACACTTTTGCTATTTTTAGTTTAATTTGGATCGAAGTTCTATTCAGAAACTTCCTCAATGTTTCCACAAACTGCCACTTCCAAACGTGTTAAAGTCTGAGCCCAAGTAGTCTAGTAGACATCCTGTTCCCTGATCATGACACAAATTGCTAACTTTACATATATGAATTTCATTTGAAGTTGGTATGAAGTGAAAGACCAGGTAACATGTGAACCTGTAATTATAGCTCATTAATACACAATGTAAAGAGATATATAATACTTAAAATAATAACATAAAAATAAGTATTTTCCACTTTGACTTGGATATAAGAGGATACTGAAATTTGATAATTTACAAACAAACATGCAATTGACAAGATTATTACAAAGAAAAGGATAGCACAAAATAGTCCTCAGTGAAAGTAGATCTCGATTGATTAAAGAATATTAATGGCAAAATTGGGGAATTCGTACCTTTGTCATTATCTAAGTCTCATTTTAAACCATGTTGGGGTGGGCGACATGGAGCATTTTTTTTCGTAGCTGTGTTACAAGTCGTATTCTCATTGATATTTAAAGTTTCTACATCTCTCCTTAATAAGCTCCTCCTAAGTAAATTTAGTCTTGTCTCTTCTTCTTTTAACCACACTCGATTCAGTCGTAATTACTTGAAATTGTACATTTGGTCTATGTAGCACCAATTCATACCATCTGAGGTGACCCTCATGTAGCTTGTCCTCAATATTTACGACCCCTACTTTGTTTCTTATATAGTTATGTTTCGGGAGATCTTTCTTTGTTTTCCGACACATCCATCTTAAAATTCACATTCCTGCCACATTCATCTTGTTGACACCTTCTTTCTTCACTGCCAATCTTCACTCCCATAGCACATGGTTGCCAAATTAGAAAATGCATATACTAAGTAAAAAATCTGAAAGTAATCCTAAAAAGTAAACTTTTGAGGGAAGGGAGAAGACTAGAGGGAGGAATAGTGTCACGGGTTAAGACACCAATCCCCATTCCAATTGTTGGACCCATATAAGGAAACAGTGTGAGGGGGGTAGATGTGTGCGTCCCTGAGTGGCTCAAACACACATAGATTTACACAATGAATAATTTTTTTTTTTTTTCAATTCCATATTTTAAACCAAAATGTCTTACATAATAGACTGAAGACAACTTGGAAAGAAAGATGCACGACTTCGGAAAGAAAGATGATACCAAAGAAGAGAAAACTACATCTCATCATATTAAGAGATTCCCTCACAGAGTTCTAGTTTGCTGCAGCATGCTCATGTCCAACAGATATAGTTCTTTGTCTTCAAGTAGGATCGAAATCGGAAAAAACAATGAAAAGTCAATGCAATCACATTGGTATGCTATGAAACAGTATAAAATAATAATTTTAGCAAGAATAAAATGTGCTTGGTAAAAAAAAAGTATAGATAGGAGATGCAAAGCATTTATCAGAAATCGTTCTTATCAATTTAAATGTATTTTAAGTTCAATTTCCGAGGAGAGGTTTGCAACCCCATTACAACCGTGTTGCATGGCCTTAAATTGTTGCTATATAAACCCTCCTCTGAGTGCCCCAGTGGATTTTGAACCCACAACCGGTGCTGCAACTAGCAACTGGCTTTACCAGCTGAGCCAACTTTTAGGTGTTGGAAAAAAGTGGATGTGTGCACATTAGACATGTTTAAAAAATTAATGCATGCATTAAGTAGGGAAAACCTCCAACAACAACATAATTGAAGAGGTGCGTACCTCAACAAGCAATTCACCACAACGATTCTCACAACAACCAAAATAGGGATTCTTCACCTCTTTAAACAAAATTTGGGTCACTTACAAAATCATGTGATGCACAACATCATTATTTTCTAATTTATTTTTCCAGTTATGCCCATATAACTTTCCAATTCATCTATCTTCATATTATTAAAATTTTCGTGTTTAATTCTTCCCATGGCTTTGGTTAAGAATTGGCTAGGATTTCCAAGTACTCACCATATTACTTTCGAACTATTTTACTTAGTTTTGTTTCATATTTTCTGATGTATTTTCATCAGTTATATTGTCGAGGCTTGTCCAGATATCTACTAAAAGGTCCAACAACTGAAATAATGTCAGCTCTGGTCCCAGTCAAGTATATTAGTTCCAATCAACCTTCTGTACTACTTATGGTCATTATATATAGGAGAGGAATCATCATTCCCATTTGTGTTGGGGTCAAGTGGAGTACTGACTGGCTTGGCTCCTAGCATACTAGCCTCTTGTAGGAGATCAAGAACATATATGCAATGGAATAAATGGATGCCGGAAGAGGAACGTTATACTTCAATTCTTAGAAAGTAATTGAGCGTGCCAAGATCTTTTGTAATGAAATGTTTCCCCGGATATTCTTTGGTGGCCTGAATCTCATCATAGTCACTACTACAGTGTAATATCATCAACATATACAATCAAGATGACAATCATAGAAGCAGTCTTTTTTATGAATACAAAATGGTCAAATTTTGAACGTCAAAAGTTGAACTGAACAAGAATTGGGCTTAATTTATCAAACCAAGCTACTGGGCTTTGCTTAAAGCCATAATTGGCTTCTTGAGTTTATAGACTTTGGTACACTTCCTCAGAGCAACAAACTCAGGGGCTTGCTCCGTATAGACTTCCTCATGCAGGTCCTCATATAAGAAGGCATATTTCACATCAAGCTGAAATAATGACCAATCATAGTTAACAACACAAAGACAAGTAAACATGCACAATTAAACCTTGCAACGGGAGAGAATATCTCAAAATAGCCAACTCTGTAAGCTTGTGTATAGCCTTTTACAACAAGACATGCTTTCGGTCGTTCAACAATGCATTTGGTTGATATTTAACGAAAAAAATTTAGAGGGAACCAACTCGGGAACAGTGAGTTGGGAATCAACTAACTCCAATGTGCACTGGTCAGTCATGACACTCATTACAACTTCCATTGCTTGGCGCCAAGTAGGATGTTGTTGAGCTTAGTGTTTTAGAAAGCGTTTTTATGCAGTCGCATATGCGGCGCGGCCCTTGCCAGACCGCATATGCATAAGCAGCCCAGTATGCGGTCATGACCGCATATGCGGTCCAGTGCGGGGCATAAGCGGGGTATATGCGGTCATTTTTTCATTGCATACTTTTTTTCTTCAAATTAGTTTTTTTTCAATTTAATTTAAACTACTTATTTACCCACACACCCACATGTCAATGTGTATATATATGTATATGTATTAATACCTTTCAATATACAATATCTATCTATATCTATATATATTGTAGTAATACATCAATGACACACATATAAGACACAAACATCATCAAATGTGTAATATTCTATTTAATGTATGTGCATTTTGATATATATGAACATGCATATATGATATATATTGGCATCTGCATACACACATTTCCACATCTATGCACATATTGTATAATATATACTTACATGTCAATATGTATATATCTACATATAATACCCATACATATTTCACATATGCTATTTATGTGTACATGTATATGGATAGTTAAATATATTATACATCTATATTTGTATGGCCACTTGTAAATATACATATTTTTGTGTTCTACAAATGAAATATATAATTTCTCAAGATAGGATTCTGGTTTATTCTTTTTTGCCTTGATATATTTTTATGCTATATATAATTAATTTATTTAAAAAAAAATCCAAAAACGCATATACTCCCGTATACCGCATATAGTCTATAAGGTGACCTCTCTGCACGCCGCATACCACTTTTTAAAACTATGGTAGAGCTTGAGCTGCAGTCTTAGGAATGGATACAACAAAAGCTTTAGTTGTAAAACAAACAAAGCTAGAGCCAAGATTAGCAGTGGAATAGTAGTTACTAATAGAATATAACGAGCCAGATCGAACCCACTTTCCTAAGCCAACAGAAAGATCCAAATGAAGGAGCTAGAATTTACCTCAGGTGTACTTGGATCTACCGAAGAAAGAGGATTGGTATTGCAGGGGCCATGGAGGGAGTAGTAGCATGTTTCTTCGCTGATATACAAGAATGGGTTTATATGTTGCTGAACTAAATTCATCTGTACTTCAGCTTCAACTGGAACAAGAACATGTAGTGGAGCATCATCTAGAAAATCTGTGAACAAAGAGGACCCTTCCAAACTAATGTTTGGAGAATTTTCAAAGAAAACGACTGAACACTAATTGCCTATTGCTTAGTAGCTGGATCATAACACTTATACCCTTTTTGGGTTTTGGAGTACCCAAAGAAAATGCATTTTGAAGAGAGAGGATCCAACTTAGCTGTACCTGGATGAAGGTCAGAACAAAGCAAGCACTGCTTAAGACCTGAGGGGTCAGCAAAAATAGGGATGCAACATGACACAAAATACGGTGCAATATGCGATTACGAAAACCGAAGAGGGCATTTAGTTAAGTAGAAATCAAGAACATAAACTGATTCTGATAAAAACAAGCTTAGGTACATTATACTATTATTGCGAAACATGAATCTCCTAGCCACCTGAAGCAAATGCCTTTTGTTTTCCTTTCAACAACATCATTCTGTTGTGGTCTGTAGGAACAAGTTGGATGAAGGGTTCCCTCAGTTTTGTGGAAATCTTGAACTGAATGCTCCTTAAACTCAAGTGTGTTGCTCATGCGGAATCGTATCCTGATTTCCTTAAAGAACATTATAATAGGGTGTAGGATATGTGCACGTTCTTTCAACAGAAATAACCAAGTAGCTGTAGAATAACTATCAATAAAATAATAAACAGCAATAGCCGATAAACTCGTAACAATACATGGTCTCCATATATCAACATGCACAACATCTAAAACAGAAAAGGAACCAATGCTCGTTTTACTAGGATAAATACTTTCTTGTTTGTTTAGCAAGCTGACATGCCTTACATTTAAAAATGGAGACTAAAACAAAGGAAGTAATATTTTAATTTCTCAGATTACAATACCCTAGGCAGTAGTGCCATTGTTAACTAGTCACAAAAAAAGACAACGAAGAGCGGCAACTCATTATCTAGGTAGTAAAGTTTGTTTGGTCCCTCATGGCCCGAACCAATCCTCATTTTTATGAGGAGATCCTGAAAAACGCAACCATTAGGGCCAAAAACAATTGAATATTACAACTTTACTAACAAAATAAATTCAATGGGAGTTTTTGTACATAAGAGTAGATTTCAAGGACAATTTGTAGATGTCAGAATGTCCCCATATCTTTCACAAGAGAGAAAGATTCATCAAAAACCATAAAAAGTGGTATAACAATAGTTTTAGTAAGTGTAGAGAATAAAGATTGATTGCTAGAAATGTGTGATGAGGCTCTAAAATCTATTACCCATTTATTTTTACCATATGCAGAAGTAGAAGCAAGAAAAGCAAGCCTCCGTCTTGATTGGCTATATCAGTCTGGGCAAGAAGACGTCCATGCTTCTCATGTTCTGAGTGGAGCGAGTTGACAAAAAGGGTAGTGGATGGGGCAATAGTAGAAGCAGGTTCAAGAGATGCTTGCCAATAGTCACTTGATTTGCCTAGACAGGAGTTTCATGCTTTGCCCAATACTTGTCTTTAGTATGATTCTGTTCCCATAGAAGTTGATGCCAATTGCCTGGAGGAGGTGCCCGACCTCTTCCTCTGCTAGTGCCAATAGAAGCACATCCGCCTCCTCGACTATCATAGTGGTCAACAATAGAAAATGAATCTTGGGTCTCTGTAGTGGTGGAAATGACTGAGGGAACACTTTGGATTCTTTTGACAACATCCTCCGGTGAGAGGAGAGGGTCACTGGTTAGAATTTGATTTGCTACACTAGAAAAGGATGTATATGCTAGGATATAAACTAGTTGCTGTTCTCTATGCTGGCGTGGCATTTCAATGATGTTACCCGTGAGTGGATGATGGATTTCAAACACGCCCCACAAAAATTTAGTACGATTATAGTAGTCTTCCAAAGGCGTTCCAACTGCGTAGTCTGTCTTAGCTAGATCAAAGACTTTCTTCTGGTTGTATTAATGAGAATACATGCGAAAGAGTTGACCCTACATGTCCTTGGCAGTGTGCAAGCGAAGTAAAGATGTATTGACTTTTGTCTCTATGTTGTCGACAATCCATGTCTTGACTCCATATTCATTGTTGATCCATTGATCATGAAGTTGTTTTGCCTTAGCATAGTCTTGGGCATCCTTTGCTTCGACAATAGAGTTAGATGAAGAAGCAGACATAGCAGGTAGGGAAGGAACAAATTCAGTCAGATGACAATATTTCCCTTGAGCTTTTACATTTAGGTCAAAGGAGGCAGGTCAAGCATGAAATTTTCCACTTGCCAATGTCCTATTTTGTTGTAGTAACCTGTTGTACACAAAAGAAATGGGAGGGGAACACCATGGTTCAATAGTAGTAGATGACACTCAGTAGATAGGGGCAAAGCTAGGAGCTGGGGACACATGAGATCACACTCAACAATAGTCATAGAGAGAGCCATATACATGGCCAATAGAGACTCATCCTCTTGCACGTCACATGTGCAGGGAACATAGATGGGGGAACCCTCCTCTTTTACACGAAAACAGACTCCTCTGTAGAGCTAGGAGTAGATAGAGGGAAGGGGACCCTTAGGTGCTCTTCAACATCATACCGGCAGTAGGGCTCATTTATGTAGGGATTAGGAAGCAAGCCAGGTTGGGGGCAGTGGTTCCCGATGGAGGCAGGGCCAACATGTCTCAAGGGGTGTCTAGGTCTTAGCAGCAGGGTATGACGACAATAGTTGGACCCTTAAGGGAGGCTGGAGGCCACGTAGGAGACCACCGAGGCTACGATTGCATCAAAATGATTGAAGAGGGCCGTCAACTGCTGCAGATCCTAGCGGCAACTACCCCACCTCTAGGGAGCCTTAGCGGAAGCAGCAAGACCTCCAAGGGAGGTTAGCGACGTGCGGAAACGAACTTGGGAGGCTGAAGGCAGGGCCTTGGAGGGCTTGGGAGGGGCGATATCAACCGCTGGATCCCTAGGAGGGACCAACACACGAGGGGTAGGGGTTACATCACATGATCTAATACCTTGTTAAGAATTTAACTTAGTATAATGAATAAAACAATTAACTCTCGTATTATAAGAGGTGAGAGAGGTAATACAAAGAGATATATCCAATGTGGGATTAAACTAGAAAAGAGGGAAAAGAGAATAATAACTCAATTCATATATATATCTTAGCATAATTAGGACAACCTTGCCTCAAGGTGGGTTTTTAATGCCTTGATCCTATATATATGTGTATTTCATACCTTTGTATCATATATTAACTATATATATGTATATATGTTGTGTATATACACACATACATTATATATTATATCATGGAACAAAATTTTGATCGAAATTGTGAAATTTCGCTTGATTTTTTTTTTGTTGCAATCGGACATCGAAACCTACGATCGGACATACGAAACACACAAATGCAGGGAATGGGACGTAATTTTGCAAATTTTTGACCCTAGGTGTGAAATTTCGATAAAAATGGTGAAATTTTGCACCAAAAAGCCCAGTTTGGGCCGTAATTTCGCGAAATGGTACAAAAACACAAATTAAATTTCAAGAAATTTGTTCCAAAAGTTGATAATACTACATCTTGGGTATTTTGGCAATTTTTTTGAATCTCTTGCTTTTAATCGCTATCTTTCTTAATTCTAAGGGTATGTTTCCCCTATCCCTAGACCATTTATACATTACCTTCATCAATTTTTACACTCTTCTATAGAGATATGGAGAAATACTCCGAAAATAACAAAGTTCTTTCTTGGATCTATGCATAAATGTCTCATGTAACTTAGTTAAAGGCTAACACTAGACTTATACAAGTTGTAAGTTTGAAACTTGTAATTGTAAATTTAAATTCAAAGTTCTAACTTGAAGCTTTTAATAGACCATTTGTCTAGCAGACTTGACATTTCTGTTCATTTGTCCACTCACTCATCAAGACATGTATCCCACCCTAACCTCTAAACATATATATGCATTATATAGTCTAGTGTGTTTATGTCTCAACATTGTGTTTGCAAAATTTCATAAGTTAATTCCATCATTTTGCCATCGAAATTCTGTCAAAATTGTCCAGCTTCCTTCACTTACAAATGTGGAAGACCCCCCCCACATATCCAATATGAATTATTATTGCTTATTTGAGTAGATCTTGGCGTTTAGACCGTCCTGGTAAATTTTCATGATTTTTAATTGTTAATATATTTCTTTATATTCTGTATTATTTAGTTCTGTCATTTACTTATTCTTGCTGTACCTATATGTAATTTACCCATATATATAAATAAAGGAGAGACAACTCGTTGCCCTCTCACGCTGCATTGCGCAGCCTTGCGGCATCTCACCTTCTCACATGGTATCAGAGCAAGGGACGTTCCCTTCTCTTCCTCTCTAGCCGCCTCCGCTACCAACGCCAACAGCAACCGCCGCCGCCGCCGACAGCTGCAGTCAGCGCCGCCGCTGGCATAAGAGCAGTGTGCCGCCACTGCCGCTGGCCTAGCTGCAGTCGGCCGCTGCTGGTCTAACTGCAACCGTCCAGTCCAAGAGGCGCACCTCTCTCCCTCTCGTCGCCTCGCCGCGACTCCTCCATCTGCCGCAAGTCTTCTTCAACAACAGCCGACCGAATCAGCAGGCCCCACAACTGTTGTTTGGGATCTTTGGTTGATCCAACGAGCTATTAAAACCTAAATCGAAGGGCTCGTTTCTTCCGAAGTACGTTCCGAATCACATCCCCTCCACGTGTGATTAGGAACATCAAATTGGAGGCTGTGGATGCGTCAGTAACACATCTATCTGTGTTGTGACGTGTATCTCTCCGTCACTCAAGCCTTCACTGTGACGCGTATCAGTCGGTCACAAAGTCCCGTTAAATCATGGCGGACACCAAGACATCTACTATCTACAGCGAGATGTCGCCTATCCCCTCTATCAAGCTGAACATGAAAAATTATCTCCTATGGATGAATGCTGTCCATACAGTTCTGGAGTCTCGTGACAAGGCGAGACATGTTGACTCTGCTCCCCTTGCTGCTACTGATATAGGATACGCTGAGTGGAAGCGTCATGACAGTCTTGTGAAGACTTGGTTGTGGGGGAGTATGGAACCTGCGATTGCTGCGATGTTTATGTTTTATTCTACAGCCAAGGAGATATGGGACACAGTGAAGAAGCATTACTCTCAGGAGAAGAATGCTCTTCGCCAGTTTATGATCTATGATCGCCTTTTTGTAGAGAGACAGGGTGACATGTCACTAGAAGAGTATTTTGGAGCCATTCAGGCTATTGCACAAGAGTTGAGTTACTATCATCCTGTGACAGTTGCAGAGCAGGTCAAAGACAGAGATGATCTGATTACTGCCAAGTTCTTGTCTGGACTTAGTCCTTCCTGCAGTTCTGCCCGGAGTGTTATCCTTGCTTCTGATAAACTGCCCAGCTTTGAGGAAGCCTATTCGAGGATTTTGCAATCCAACTTTGAGTCTGTTGATCCCACATCAACTGTATCTTCTGGGGAGTCTCATGTATCAATAGCTGCTGCAGTGAGAGGAGGACGACTTGGTATGGACAGAGGACGCAGAACACGTCCCAAGTGTACTTTTTGTGACAAACCAAGACACACAGTGGAAAAATGTTGGAAGAAACATGAGAGACATGTGCACCACCGGTGGGGGCAGCAAACTATGCCACCACTACAGAGCCTTCTGCATCTCCAGTTGTGGGTCCTAGCTCCTCAGGCATCACTCTCACTCAGGAGGAGTATGACAGGTTTATTCTTGCCACTCAGCACATGACTCTGGGATTGTCATCTTCAGCAAACTTGGCTTCTATTGCGGGTAATCAAGCTACATCTCTTATAGCTTCTGGCCCTACTTCTTCTTGGGTGGTTGACTTTGGCGCGTTACAACACATGACTGGTATGAGGAGATTGCTCCACTCTATTGAGTCGTATATTCCTCATCAATCTGTTACTCTAGCAGATGGTTCAGTGAAGAGAGTGTTAGCCAGTGGATCTGTTTCCCTAACACCTAAAATTGATCTTAAATCTGTGCATTTTGTGCCTAAATTTCTTTTTAATCTTCTTTCTGTTGCAAAGTTGATTGATACTGTGAAATGTACAGTAATTTTTGGGCCTTCTTGTTTTGTATTACAGGATCTCAAGAGTATGAGGACGATTGGTGGGGGGCCTAAGAAAAGTGAGCTCTACCTCTTTCATGGTGATAGTCTGTTTTGCCAAGTATCTGCTCCTGCTCCAGCCGTCTTGTTGAGTGGTTCCCCTTTACTATGGCACTGCAGATATGGACATCCGTCTTTGGAGAGCCTGAGGAAGTTGGAACCTGAGTTGTCCCATGTGTCATCTTTAGAGGGTCAGTCGTGTTAGTTGGGAAAACATCATAGATTGTCTTATCCCAGTCATGTCAATAAACGAGCATCGTGTCCCTTTGAGTTGGTGCATAGTGATGTATGGGGTCCTGTTAAAGACCAGAGTTATAATGGTTTTCGTTATTTTATTTCTTTTGTGGATGATTTTTCCGGTATGACCTGGATCTATTTACTCAAAAGTCGAGAGTCTGTGCTGTCTATTGTTAAACATTTTCATAAAGAAATAAAAGTTCAATTTGATTGCAATATTAAAATTCTTCAATCTGATAATGCTTTAGAGTATGTTCAAAAAGCCATGTTTGACTTTTGCAGTTCTGTTGGCATGATTCATCATACTTCCTGTCCTCACACCCCTCAACAAAATGGGGTGGCCAGAGGAAAAATCGCCACCTTCTTGATGTTGCCAGATCTATCATGTTTCAGTTCAATGTGCCAAAGAGATTCTGGTCTGAGGCCCTTCTCACTGCCTGCTTCTTAATTAATAGACAACCATCCTCTGTTCTTAAAGGGCACATTCCTTTCTCTGTGTTACGTCCCACGGACCAGCCCTTTTCTATTCCCCTTGGAGTGTTTGGTTGCACTCTTTTGTCTACAATTTTGACCCTAAGGCTGACAAGTTATCCCCTAGATCGATTAAAACCTTGTTCCTTGGGTACTCCAGTACTAATAAAGGATACAAGTGTTATTGTCCTAGTCTTCGTCGCATGTTTGTGTCTAGGGATGTTACTTTCCATGAGACCACTCCATATTTTTCTGATGCCATGAGTAAGGGGGAGCAGCTGAGTGAGGGAGTGCCACCATCTTTTCAGAGTGAGAGAGTGCCACCATCTGTGCAGAGTGAGGGAGTGCCACCCATCATTCCTGATTATACTATCATTTAGGAAGAGCAGTTAGCAGATGGATTCGTAATTGAGCATTACCTACATGTTTATAGCAGGCGAGGTAGACAAAATCCAGAAGAAGTAGCGACACCAGTCTCTGTGCCTTCCCCATCGTCTCCTACTCAAGGGATTCCTGTAAAAGCATCAGATCTTGACATTCCTATTGCTGTCAGGAAAGGTACTCGCCATGTTTAAAATGTCGATTTTGATGTCGTTTCGGTTGGTCCAGAAACAGAAATTTACTGAAATTTCGACCGAAATTTCGATATTTTACGCTTTTTCGACACAAGAATTCGATGCAAATTTTGACGTTTTCGATGACCAAATAAAGGAATTTAGTCATAATTGTTTACCATGACGATCTATATACATAAATACACTTAATTATACAATAATATCATATGTTGGTACAGGGTAGGGGGCTCCTACATTTTTGAGTGAAAATACACAAAACTGTTTCGATCAGGATTTCGATGATGCAATGTATACATACATATATTCTTATGTAATAACATGTTAGATCTTATATTTTGGATTGAATTAATTCAGGGGGTCTCCCACATTTATTTAGAATTTTTAAGATATTTTTAAAAAATTATAATGCAATAAAAAAATCGAAATTTCGGCTATTTGGACCGGTCCATTTCGATGTCTGGTAGTGGTCGAAACCAAAATTTCGACCGAAATTTTAAACCATGGGTACTCGTTCCTGTACTATTCGACATCCTATTGCAAATGTGTGTTGTTTGCCTAAATTATCTAAACAGGCTCGCGCATTTGCTATTGAGATTGATTCTGTGGATATACCGAAAAACCATCATGATGCTATGAAGGACAGTGGCTGGATACAAGCAATGCATGATGTAATGTCAGCCTTACTACATAATGGTACCTGGGATCTTGTTGACTTACTTGCAGGTAAGAAGGTTGTGGGATGTAGATGGGCATTCACCATCAAACACAATCCAGATGGCTCAGTTGAAAGGTTGAAAGCCAGATTAGTGGCTAAAGGCTATACACAGACATATGGGGTCGACTTCTTTGAGACTTTTTCTCCTGTAGCTCGTCTGAATTCTGTGCAGATTATTATTTCTCTGGCTACTACTTTTGATTGGCCTCTTTTTCAGCTAGACGTCAAAAATGCCTTTCTTCATGGTGATTTACAGGAAGAGGTTTATATGGAGCAACCTCGTGGTTTTGTTGCTCAGGGGGAGTATCAGAAGGTGTGTAAGCTGAAGAAGGCCATATATGGACTGAAACAACCCCCTAGAACCTAGTTTGACAAGTTCAGTGATGTTCTGCAAATGGGCTTCTCTCGTTCTGTGACTGATCACTCGTTATTTTATTCTACTTCTTCTTGTGGATCTATAATTATTGCTGTGTATGTTGATGACATAGTGATTACTGGCAGTGATTCTACAGGAATATCACGAGTGAAGGAAGGTTTGCAAGGACACTTCCAAACAAAGGATCTGGGTAAACTGAGATATTTTTTGGGCATTGAGGTACTTAGATCTCATGCAGGTATCAACCTATCTCAAAGGAAATATGTGCTAGACTTACTACAAGAGACAGGCATGACTGTGTCCAAGTCGGTATCTACTCCTATGGACTATCACATCAAGGACATGGCTGATGATGCATAGTATTCAGATCCAAGATATCACATGAAGATTGTTGGTAAACTGATATATCTAACTGTTACACGGCCTGATATTTCCTTTGCTGTAGGGGTGGTGAGTCAGCATATGAGCTCACCACGGCAGTTACATTGGGCTGTGGTCTGTCAGATTTTGAGATACCTGAAAGGTGCTCCCGGAAAGGGAATCACTTATTATAGACCGAAGATACATGCTTCTACTTTGGTCCTTACAGGTTATGCAGATGCAGACTGGGCCGAGAATCAAACTAGCAGGAGATCTACATCAGGATACTTTTCTAGGGAATCATCTGATCACCTGGAAAAGTAAAAGCAAAATGTTATGGCAAGATCCAGCACTGAGGCTAAATATCGGGCAATGGCACATGCATGTTGTGAGTTACAATGGGTGAAATCTGTTCTCTCTGAGTTGAAGATCCCTATTTCATCTTCCATGGAACTCAAGTGTGACAACCAAACAGCTATACACATTGCCAGGAATCCTGTCTTCCATGAGCGCACGAAGCTTATAGAGGTTGATTGCCATTATCAGAGATCAGATCAAGAATGGTGCTGTTGTGACACCATATGTCAAGTCTGAAGATCAACTGGCAGATATTCTGACAAAGCTATAGCAATACTGTGTTATTTTCTATTTCTGCTGTGTTATCTCTTATACAGCTCTATTGTATTAGTCCCATATTGCCTGCTTGTGTGTGTCTCAACTCTCGATAGCTATATAAGAGAGTACCCTGTACCCTTTTTTACTCACTGAATAAACAACTCATTTTCCTACTATATGGTATCGAGAGCAGGTTCTCCATTTCCCCACCCATGACGTAAGTCCCCCCCCCCCCAAAGCCTCCCGCCGACCCCCCCGCCTGACGCCGCCGATCCCTCCTCCACCCTCCCTGCCCCTCGCCCTGCCCTTCCTCTCTCCCCCGACCGCCACCCTCCTCTCCCCTCCACCCTCACCCGCCGCCGCCTACCCCCCTCCTTGCCATCCGCCGCCGCCCCTTCCTCCTCCTTCCACCCACCCGCCGCCACCGTCCACCCTCCCTCCCCACCACCACCTCTCCTCCCACCGCCGCCTCCTCTCCCCAACAAACAACCCCACCTGCAACCTTCTTCCTCCTCCAGGCTTCTACCCTTTCGGCCGACTGCCACTGGTTTTTACCTCAGTTCTCCCTCTATGTCCGGGTGTTCTTCGAATCTACGTTCGGACATCCACTGGCCGACTAAGTTGAGAGTCTTTTCGTCTCACCGTCCTATCTGCCTGCGCCTCATGACGGAACATTGAGTTTTCCTCATGACGGCGTAGGTTTCTCTATGCATATTCTGCCCGATACGGGTTTTCTGATCTGACATGTCAGATCCCTGCTGTTGTTATCTGCCCTTTGTGGCTCTCTACTCTAATCTGCTCCTGCACCGACTACTGCTTCTGCCATGGCATTTCCTAAGCCTCCCCGATCTCTGTGTGTCACCACGGTGAAACTCAATGGTAGCTCCAACTACCATCTCTGGTCGGCGTCCTTTGTTCTATATGTTAAAGCACAAGGCCGGTATCACCATCTTACGACTGAGCCTCCTCCTGTTCCTACCGCTGATTCGGATGACAAAACCAGACAAAACTATGCGCAATGATCCAAAGATGACTCCGGCGTCATGTCTTGGATCCTCAATAGTACCGAGTTTCGAATTACCCAATCTCTTCTGTGCCTTCATGATGCTAAGGCTATGTGGGATCAACTGTCCCACGTCTACTCTCATCAGGAGAATCCAAAGTGTGTCTTTGAAATTTTCAAAACTTTGGCAAAAAAGGAGTTCTCCACTGACACTTCCATTGATGATTTCTACAATCAATGCTCGACTCTGTGGAATGAGTTTGAACTCTACCACCGCTTGACGGCGGACATCAAAATTGCTCAGAAGCAGCACAACGAACGGCAACTGGTGCAGTTCTTGGCTGCACTTCCTGCCTCCTTTTTGGCGTGGTTGACCAGATCCTTTCAAGTGATCCGCTGCCAACCCTTCAGGATGTTCTAAAAAGAGTCCAACGCCTGCCGTCTATGACCCCTACTCCTGTTGTTGAGCACCCTGCACTTATTGCTCGCTCTGTTGATTCTGGCCGTGGCCGCGGTCGTGGTCGTGGCGGTCGCCCTCCTCCCTCGGGAGGTCGCGGTTCATCTACTCCTGGACATGGTGCCCCTTCCGGCTCTCGCTATTGCAACTGGTGTGGCCGGGACAATCATACTGAAGATCGCTGCTGGATTAAGCACGGCAAGCCCGCTTGGGCTAACCAGGCTGCTACAGAAACTACTACTGACTCTACCACTGATGCGCCTGCTGCTCTTGCGAACATGGACTGGTTACGGTCTGAGTTCGAGAAGATGTTCCAGAAACGTCTCGCCCAAATGCCATCCTCGTCTACACCAGACCCTCTGCCTTGCTCGCCTGTCCATCATCTGGTAACAAACAGTGGTGCATTGACTCGAGTGCATCCACTCATATGGCTGGTGATCTTCGTCTTTTTTCTGTTCTCAATAAAACTGCTCCTATATCATCTGTTACTGTTGCAAATGGATCTAAAATTGCAGTTCACGACACTGACACAGTTCATCTTTCACCAAAATTGCAGTTGCTTTCTGTTTTATATATTCTAAAGTTTCCTGTTAATCGGCTGTCAGTCAGTAAGATGACAAAACAACTCAATTGCTCTATTAAATTTGATCCTTTTGGTTGTGTTTTGAAGGATCTCCGCACAAAGACGAGGATTGGTTCGGGTCGTGAAGGACCAGATGGGCTGTATTATCTGGATGGACCTCCTATTGCTGCTGCTATGCTATGTACTTCAGTGACGGGACTATAGTGGCACTTTCGACTGGGCCATCCCTCTGCTACTAAATTAAAACAATTATTTCCTACTTTATCTGAGACAATTTTTCCTGTGAAACTTGTGTTTTAGGCAAACAAACTCGATCTGTTTTTCCTGCTAAGAAAGTTATTGCTTCTAAAGAAATTTTTGATCTTGTTCATGCTGATATTTGGGGACTGTGTTCCGTATCAAGTCACTCGGGTGTGAAATATTTTATGACCTTTATTGATGACTATTCACGCACCACATGGTTGTTTTTACTAAAAGGTCGAGATACTGTGTTAGACACTATTCACACCTTCTTTGTTGAAATTCACACTCAATTTAATCGACCTATTAAAATTTTTCGTACTGATAATGCCCTGGAGTTCATGCAACAATCTGTTACATCTTTTTGTGCTGCTCGAGGAACCATACACCAAACCTCCTGCCCTTACACTCAACAAAATGGCGTCGCTGAAAGAAAAACCGTCACCTACTTGAGGTTGCTCGCACCCTTCTCATACACTACAAAGTACCCCATCACTTCTGGCCTGAAGCTGTCTCTACGGCGTGCTATCTCATCAATCGCATGCCTTCCTCTGTTTTGAAAAATCAGGTCCCGTATGCCATTTTGTTTCCTGATAAACCCTTATTCTCTCTACCCCCTCGCATTTTTGGGAGTACTTGTTTTGTGAAAAATCTTCGTCCTGGCCTCACCAAACTTGATGCTCGCTCAGTCAAATGTGTTTTTTTGGGATATTCCTATACACAGAAAGGCTACTGCTGTTTTGATCCTGTTAAAAGACAGTGGTTTGTTAGTTTGGATGTGACCTTTTTTGAGCATATGCCTTATTATTCCACTGATGGCGAAAAATTGTCAGCTGATATTATGGCTACCACACCGTTACCATTGGTTGTTGAGGAATTACCGCCACCTGATGTGCCTACAGAACGCCCATTGCAAGTCTATCGGCGCCGATCAAAGACCATCAATGCTTCTGCAGCCCCGGCCGAACCAACTCTTGCGTCTGCGGTTGATCCAACATCCACTGAGGTATTTTCTGACTTGGATCTTCCTATCAGTTTAAGAAAAGGTGTTCGATCATGTACTCAACATCCTATCAGTAATTTCTGTTCATCTGACAATCTCTGTGGTAGCTTTGCTTGCTTCAATTATGTGTTGTCTGCTGTGACAATTCGTAAATCAGTCGAAGAGGCCCTTCGCAATCCTGCCTGGAAACATGCTATGGAGCAGGAAATGAATGCACTCTGTGAACGTCAGACATGGGATCTTGTTGATCGTCCCTCTTCATGCCATACTGTTGGATGCCGCTGGATATTTACTATTAAATATCAACTGGATGGTACCATTGAACGCCTGAAAGCCCGATTAGTTGCGAAAGGATATACTCAGACATATTGAGTTGATTATTTTGAAACCTTTTCTCCTGTTGCACGCTTACATTCTGTTCGTATTCTGATATCTATTGCTGTGAATAAAGACTGGCCTTTGTTTCAACTTGATGTGTATATGGAGATCTACAGGAGGAGGTCTACATGGAGCAACCTCCGGGATTTGTTGCTCAGGGGGAGTCTGCTTCTAAAATCTGTAAACTCAGAAAGGTGATCTATGGTCTGAAACAAAGCCCACGTGCATTGTTTGACAAGCTCAGTCAGATCTTACTTACCTTTGGCTTTCGACGTTCACAATCTGATCATTCTGTATTTATTCGTAAAACTACAGCAGGACTTGTCATCCTTATTGTATATGTTGATGATATTGTCTTATCTGGCAGTGACAGTGCAGGAATACAGGCAACCAAAAAGTATTTAGCACAGTACTTCATCACCAAAGACCTAGGGAAACTATGATATTTTCTAGGTATTGAGGTTGCTAGATCTTCAACAGGACTATGCCTGTCACAGAGAAAATATGTTCTTGATCTTTTACAAGAAACATGCATGCTGGGCTGCAAGCCAGCCAACACTCCTCTAGACCCCAATATGGATTGGGATAATGATACTTCTCCTCCTTATGCTGATCGTCACCAGTTCAGGAGACTGGTTGGCAAGCTTATCTATTTGACTGTCACTAGAGCTGACCTGGCAACTGCTATAGGATTCATAAGCCAGTATCTTGATAAACCTCGACAATGTCACTGGGATGCTATTTGTCACATCTTACGATATCTCAAAAGCTCTCTAGGGAAAGGTCTTCTGTACAAAAAGCATGGCCATTGCAATTTATCTGGATTTTCTGATTCTGACTATGCAGGAAGTCGATCTGACAGGAAATCTACATCTGGATATTGCACTTTTGTGGGAGGAAATCTGGTTACTTGGCGCAGCAAAAAGCAGACAGTTGTTGCCCGATCTTATGCAGAGGCAGAATATAGAGCCATGGCTCATACTGCGTGTGAGCTCCTGTGGGTCTGAGGTCTTCTGAACGAGTTTGATATCACTTCTTCTAGCCCCATTCCTATGTTCTGCGATAATAAGGCTTCCATTTTCATTGTGAGCAATCCCACCTTTCATGAAAGAACAAAACATATTGAGGTTGATTGCCACTTCGTTCGGGAGAAAGTTCTATCTGGACACATCTCCACTCCATATCTCAGCACTGAGAAGCAGCTTGCAGATATCTTCACCAAAGTTCTACCTAAAGCTCGCTTCCAGACTCTGATTGACAAGCTGGGCTTATTCGACATCTACGCTCCAGCTTGAGGGGGAGTATAGAAATATTGTGTTATTTTCTGTTTCTGCTGTGTTATCTCTTATACTGCTCTATTGTATTAGTCCCATACGATAGCTATATAAGAGAGTACCCTGTACCCTTTTTTACTCACTGAATAAACAACTCCTTTTCCTACAATGGGTGAAATCTGTTCTCTCTGAGTTGAAGATCCCTGTTTCATCTCCCATGGAACTCAAGTGTGACAACCAAGCAGCTATACACATTGCCAGGGATCCTGTCTTCCATGAGCGCACGAAGCTTATAGAGGTTGATTGCCATTTTATCAGAGATCAGATCAAGAATGGTGCTGTTGTGACACCATATGTCAAGTCTGAAGATCAACTGGCAGATATTCTGACAAAGCCATTGGGTCCAACAGTTTTTCAAAATCTATGTGGCAAGCTAGATATACACAATGTGTACACTCCAGCTTGAGGGGGAGTGTTAATATATTTCTTTATATTCTGTATTATTTAGTTCTGTCATTTACTTATTCCTTCTGTACATATATGTAATTTGCCCATATATATAAATAAAGGAGAGACGGCTTGTTGCCCTCTCACGCTGCATTGCGCAGCCTTGCGGCATCTCACCTTCTCACATTAATCACTTATTTGGTCGTCGAAATCGTAAGGGCCGTAAATATCAGAATTTAGTAAACAGTAAGTAATTTTTGCAGTTGCGGTAGCCTAGTCCAAGAATGGACTAAACAGATTCAGTTCCTATGATGTAATGAGCTGCTGAATTTCAGAACATTGACCATTGGACATATATAGAGTCTGTAAGTCAGTAGTCAGTACTCATTACTTGCACATGTACTAATAACAAAGTAACATTCATATTGTCAGACTGTTCATAAGGAATTCATTTATATACACAACAGCAAATAATTGAAATGCTTAACTGGACATTCAAGAAAGTGATAAACATAGAAACATTAATAGAACAAGGTAATAGTAATACTGGATAAAGGTTGATAGTTTACCTTAGTTGATTAGTTTTCCAGATATAGAGGAAAGCCCGAAGCCCATGAAGAGATGAATGATCTGAGAGATTGAATGAAAACAAGAATAGGGAGACACTTGTTGCTGCTCTAAACTTAAATATGCGATAAGAATAGCAAGAACGCAGCTGCTGCTTGCTAACAGAGCTGGATTTGACCTAAACTTAGACATGCGATAAGAATATCAAGAATGCAACTGCTATCTAATCTTAGATTTTTTGTTGGCTGTAAATAGGCCTGGCCGTGTCCAGGCCGTGTCCAAGCTGTGTCCACTTGTAAAAAGCAAAAAAAAAAAAAATCTGGACACGGCTGAAGAAGCGTCCAATATGTAGGCGTGTCCACGGGGTACGGACGTCCAATACGTGTTGGATACGGGAACGAAACCTGTTTTGAAGTGTCCGTGCTTCCTAGAGTTTCCCATTTCAAGCAAGTTGAAAAATTGTTGAATCCCAAATTTGTCAAATTTGCCCATGTATGAGCATAAATTTTTAAAAACATTCAGTGAAGAAAAGGTTAGGCTCATGCCGTTCCTACAATAGTGGAAGGAAATGTAGGGAACTATAAAAAAACGAGTAGTTGGACATGGTTACAAAGTATTTAGTACACATCTATGGATATCTAAGCCATGTTGCTCAATACATTATAGATTTGGAATTGTTTCAAATTATCTATTCTTGGTTGAAAGAGAAGAAACAAAATGAACATTATGCCTTTTGTTAAAGACCTTACTATCTTATTTAGACCTTTTTGACTTAGGAGACCTATAATTTTGCAAAGTCTTTTGTTGGGTTTGTTCTTTGTTATCAAGCATCCACTTATGCTCAGAGGGGGGCGTCGTTCAATATATTGGGTGTCTAGGGCCTTTTGTGGCCTGGGTTGGCATTGAGGTCCTTTTATGTCCAACATTGGCCAACCCAATGCTGAATCAGACTAATTAATATATGGTTTAGTCAAATGAAGTAAATCAAGGCACGTTTGGAATCAAGTTACATCTGACTTATGTCAAATTTGGTCAGTTTCAACTAAACTTAGATTTAATTACGACAATTTGCATCTGGTTTGGGTTTAATCAGGGTCAATTTAAGTTAAAGCTTGTAGAGTGGAGAATTGTTGTTTATTGAATGAATAAAACAATTCTCTTATATAACAAACAGAAAAAGAGACTAGTTAAGATGCAACCCATATGGGACTAAACAACATAAGAGAAAGAATAAGTGGAGCACATGCTAAGCACATGACGCTCAAGAAAACACATATCTCTATACTCCCCCTCAAGCTGGAGCGTAGATGTCAAATAGGCCCAGCTTGTCAATCAGCGTCTGAAAGCGATTTTTGGGTAGCACCTTCGTGAAGATATCTGCAAGTTGTTTCTCCGTGCTGATATATGGAGTGTGAATCTGTCCAGACATAACCTTTTCTCGTACAAAGTGGCAGTCGACTTCAATATGTTTGGTTCTTTCATGAAAAGTAGGGTTGCTCGCAATAAAAATCGATGCCTTATTGTCACAGAACATAGGGATGGGGCTAGTCGGAGAGATGTCAAATTCCTTCAGAAGACTGCGGACCCACAGAAGCTCACATGTAGTATGAGCCATCGCTCTGTATTCTGCTTCAGCATTAGATCGTGCAACAACAGTTTGCTTCTTACTGCGCCATGTAACCAGATTGCCCCCACAAAGGTACAATATCCAGATGTGGATTTTCTATCAGATCTACTGCCTGCATAATCAGAGTCAGAAAAACCAGATAGGTCACAATGGCCATGCTTCTTGTATAATAGTCCTTTCCCAGGAGCACTTTTGAGATATCGAAGAATGTGACAGATAGCATCCCAGTGACATTGGCGTGGTTTATCAAGATACCGACTAACAAACCCAACAGCAGCAGCTAAATCAGCTCGAGTGACAGTCAGGTAGATAAGTTTGCCTACTAGTCTCCTGAACTGGTGTCGGTCAGCATATGGGGGAGAAGATTCACTGTCCCAATCCATATTGGGATCCAGAGGTGTGTTGGCTGGCTTGCAGCCTAACATGCCTGTCTCATGCAACAAATTCAGAACATATTTCCGCTGTGATAGGCACAATCCTGCAGAAGATCTAGCAACCTCAATACCCAGAAAGTATCGTAATTTATCAAGGTCCTTCGTGATAAAATGTTGTGCGAGATAGTTTTTGGTTGCTTGAATCCCTGCATTATCGCTGCCAGATAAGATAATGTCATCAACGTACACAATGAGAATAACAAGCCCTGATGTAGTTTTTCGTATGAAAACAGAGTGATCAGCCTGCGACCGTCGAAAGCCAAAAGAAAGTAAGATTTTACTAAGTTTGTCAAACCATGCTCGTGGGCTTTGTTTTAAGCCATATATCGCCTTGTGAAGTTTACATATTTTTGAAGCAGACTCCCCCTGAGCAACAAATCCGGGGGGTTGCTCCATGTAGACATCCTCCTGTAGATCGCCATATAAAAAAGCATTTTTCACATCAAGCTGGAAAAGAGACCAGTCTTTATTGACTGCAACAGATATCAGAATGCGAACAGAATTGAGACGAGCTACTGGAGAAAAAGTTTCAAAATAATCAACCCCATAGGTCTGGGTATATCCTTTTGCCACGAGACGAGCTTTCAGACGTTCAATGGTACCATCTGGTTGATATTTAATGGTGAAGATCCAGTGACAACCCACAAGATGGCATGAAGATGGTCGGTCAACCAGATCCCAGGTATGTTTGTCATTCAGAGCTTGCATTTCCTGTTCCATAGCATGTTTCCAGGCAGGATGACAGAGCGCCTCCTTGGCGGTTTTAGGAATAGTCACAGCAGATCAAGCAGATGTAAAATAGGCAAAGTCATCACTGAGATTGGCAGATGAGTAGAAGCGACTAATAGGATGCTGAGTACAAGAACGAACACCCTTCCGTAAACTAATAGGAATATCCAAGTCAGAAAGTACCTCAGCCGGTGGTGGATCATCCGCAGACGGAGGAGTTGGTTCGGCCGGGGCAGTGACGGGCTTCGGTCTTCGCTTGTAGACTTGTAAAGGGCGTTTTGGAGGCACAGTAGCAGGAGACAGATCTTCTACCAATGGTAGTGGAGTGGTAGCCAAAATATCAGGAGTCAAGTGTTTCCCGGTAGCAGAGTAATAGGGCATATGTTCAAAGAATATCACATCCGCACTAATATACCAATGTTTCGTAACTGGATCAAAACAACGGTAGCCTTTCTGAGTGCGAGAGTATCCTAAAAACACACACTTCACAGACCGAGCATCTAACTTGGTGAGACCGGGGCGAAGATTTTTCACAAAACATGTACACCCAAAGATACGAGGCGGCACAGAGAACAGAGGTTTATCAGGAAATAAAAGGGCGTACGGAACCTGATTTTTCAAAACAGAGGATGGCATGCGATTGATAAGATAGCATGCGGTGGACACATCATCAGGCCAAAAACAATGAGGTACTTTATAATGAATGAGGAGGGTGCGAGCAACCTCAAGAAGGTGTCGGTTCTTCCGTTCCGCTACGTCATTTTGTTGTGGGGGGCAAGTAGTCTGGTGGATAGTTCCTTGGGACACACAAAAAGAAGTAACAGCTTGTTGCATAAATTCAAGGGCATTGTTTGTCCGAAGGGTTTTAATAGATTGACCAAATTGTGTTTTAATTTCAGCAAAGAAAGTACGAATGCAATCTAACACAGTATTTCGACCTTTGAGCAGAAACAACCAAGTGGTACGAGAATAGTCATCAATGAAAGTCAAAAAATATTTCACACCAGAATTACTAGGCACAGAACACGGTCCCCAAATATCCGCATGTACTAATTCAAAAGGTTCTTTAGAAGAAATAACTTTCTTAGCAGGAAAAACAGATCTAGAATGTTTGCCCCCATAACACAGGTCTCACAGGAAAATTGATCGCCAGATAAGTGCGGAAAAAGATGCTTCAATTTTGCTGCAGATGGATGTCCAAGCCGAACATGCAACTGTAGACTTGTCACAGAGGTAGAGATCATCGCCTTCGGAGCAGGTGGTCCATCCAGGTAGTACAGCCCATCAGGTCCTTCACGGCCCGAACCAATCCTCGTCTTCGTGCGGATATCCTTCACAATACAACCAGAGGGATCAAATTTGACAGAGCAGTTTAGTTGTTTAATCATTTTGTTGACTGAAAGCAAATTAACAGGAAATTTTGGAATGTATAAAACTGAATTTAGATGCAGCTTTTCTGAAAGAGGAACTGTGCCGGTGCCGTGAACAGCAGTTTTAGATCCATTTGCAACAGTGACAGATGATATCGGAGTTGTTGTACTAAGTTTTGAAAATAAATGAAGAGCACCAGTCATATGAGTGGAAGCACCGGAGTCGATGCACCACTGTTTGTTACCAGAAGATGATGAGGTGAGCATGGCAGATGGGCCTGATGTAGAGGGTAGTTGTGCAAGGCGCTCTTGAAACATTTTCTCAAATTCTGAGCGGAGCCAATCAGTGTTGGTTGGTGCAGGTGATATTTCAGCAGGAGATTCAGCCACAACAGCATCATCAGCGGTTTGGTTAGCCCAAGCAGGTTTACCGTGCTTGATCCAGCATCGGTCCTCAGTGTGATTGTCGCGGCCACACTAGTTGCAGTGACGTGGGCCTTGAGAAGTACCTCGACCTGGTGTAGAAGATCCTCGGCCGCCAGAAGGAGGAGGTCGTCCACCGCGACCACGGCCACGACCACGACTAGAGTCAGAAGAGCGCGCAACTAGTGCAGGATGCTCAGGAGCAGGTGTGGGAGTTAGAGAAGGCAGTCTCTGAACTCTTTTGAGGACATCACGAACAGTGGGTAGTGGATCGCTTGATAGAATTTGATCAACAACCCCCGAGAAGGAGGCAGGAAGGGCAGCCAGAAAATGCACAAGTTGAAGTTCGTTTCTTTGTTTCTGGGCAATCTTGATATCAACAGTTAGAGGGTGATACAATTCATATTCATTCCATAAAGCAGAACATTGATTATAGAAATCGTCAATAGACGTGTCAGTGGAGAACTCCTTCTTGGCGAGCTGTTTGAAGATTTCGAAGACCCGCTTTGGATTCTCCTGATGTGAGTACACATGTGCCAAATGATCCCACATCGCCTTGGCATCATGATGGCAGAGAAGAGATTGACTGATCCGGGGCTCAGAGCTGTTGAGGATCCAAGACATGATGCCCGAATCATCCTTGGACCACTGGATGTAGCTTTGTGTAGTCTTGTCATCAATCCGCCGTAGGAGCATCAAGAGGATTGGCCGTAAGATGGTGATATCTACCCTGCGCCTTGACATAGAGAACAAACGACGCCGACCATAGGTGGTAGTTGGATCCGCCGTCGAGTTTCATCGTAGTGACACACAGAGATCTGGGGGGCTCAAAGTAAGCCATAGCAGCAGTAAACGTCGACGCCGTAGAAGCAGTAGAGACCCTTAATGGGCAGAGCAGAAGAACCCGAAACGGGCAGAAGTAGCAGGGATCTGACGCAGTAGATCAGAAGAACCCGAAAACGGGCAGAATATGCATAGAAACCTACGCCTGCATGAGAAGAAACTCAACGTTCCCCCATGAGGCGCAGGCAGAAATACCCATGGACAAAGAGGACTCTCAACTTAGATGGCCAGCGGACACCCGAGCAAGAACTGACGGAAGCCCGGTCGTAGACGTAAAAAATTAGAAAGTGTTCAGGCCTTACGTAGGAGTGGAGAAATTGTTTTAGGTGGAGAATATGGTGGAAGAGGGTATGGATGGGTAGATAGGATAGAGGAAGAGAGGAGGAGAGGGCACGGGGTGGTGGTGGAGGCCGGTGGTGGTGGCGGTTTGGAGGTGGAGGGCTGCTGGAAGCAGCGGCGGCAAGGATGGAGTCGGGCGGCGGGCGGCTGTGTGGTGGGAGGGGGGGGGGCGGCAGCGGCTGGGGGGGGCTGTTAGGTCATGGGTGGGAAACTAGGGTGGGAGAAAATGGAGGCCTGCTCTTGATACCATGTAGAGTGGAGAATTGTTGTTTATTGAATGAATAAAACAGTGTACATTGTAGTCTCTTATATAGCAAACAGAAAAAGAGACTAGTTAAGATGCAACCCATATGGGACTAAACAACATAAGAGAAAGAATAAGTGGAGCACATGCTAAGCACATGACGCTCAAGAAAACACATATCTCTATAAAGCTCATGTAGGTTTAGGGTTTGTTTATTTAAATCAACCCTAGCTAAGCCTGATTTAATTCTATTTAGGCCAATTTGAGTCAAATTAAGTATTAGTAAGCAATGTTTTAAAAAACGTTAAGCGGTAACCGTGCGGACAACACCTTGTAACTGGTTAAGCGGTAAGCGGCCGATTAAGCGGCCGATTTTTTAAAAAACGGGTTTTAATTTCCTATATTATTTTATACAAAATTACATATATATGTATATAAATACTAATACTCTTTGAATCTTTTATATATATCTAAAGATTCTAAACACTCTACCCAACAGTAAAAACACCCAATTAGTTTATAAGATATAAGACAATAATTATAGCCATAATATAATAAATAATAGATTTGACATAGATAAAATACCCCACATACATGATTCAGAAATATTTTTGCATCACATGTTTACATAGTTAAGCAGTAAACAATAGACTCATTATTGGATACCTTTCTAACTTATTGTTATAAGTGCATATCATCAATTAGTCATACATTACAGCAGTACAATTAACTAAAGTATGCATTCTAAAATTAGATAATAGTTACATATATTTTACTTGTATAAATTACACTTTACAACAGTGCCCTATTATCCCAACTTGCATACAGTAAACAATAGACTCATTATTGGATACCTTTCTAACTTATTGTTATATGTGCATATCATCAATTAGTCATACATTACAGCAGTACAATTAACTAAAGTATGCATTCTAAAATTAGATAATAGTTACATTACATATATTTTACTTGTATAAATTACACTTTACAACAGTACCCTATTATCCCAACTTGCATACAAGTATGCATTCTATTAGACTAGGCTTATCATAGGATATTTAAGTTTAATATATTATAGTCAGTAATACTTGGGGCCATATAGTTTATATAAAGTTACAGGTGTACAGCAAAATTTACAAAAAACGGACAAAAAGCGGGAAAAAAACGGGCAAAAAAACGGAAAAAACGGGTAAAAAACGGGAAAAAACGGCCGATTAATTACAAAAAAGTTAATCGGCGATTTTAGCAAAAATCGAACGGGCTGGGTGTTTGGCCGATTAATCGGCCACTCAGCCCGTTTTTCATTTCACTGTTAGTAAGTATTAGTGTTGCCAGTCTACGAGGTAGTCTAGCATTATCAAGCACATATAAATATTTTATGCACTTGTAAGCCTTTTCTTGAAAAACTATTCTTGTAACTCAGTAAAATATATCTGAACATATTGAAAACGAAGTAAATTTTTCTGAGCAATTTTGTAAAAAATGCCTTGGTGATCTCGATGCCCCGAATCCAGAGACCACCGTGCAACCACCATGGCAATTATGGGCTTGAGGCTAAGATATATGGTCACTGGCAGCCAAGCCAGTTTGAATACTTGGGGGGTGGGGGCATAGTTGTCAAGGTGGCAAGGCGCTCTACCTGATTGCTTTGACACCTGATGTGCCTAGGTGGCCTAAATAAATATAAAATTTGTATATATTTTTTTCCTATATATACATGTTTGTCATGATTTTTATGAACATTCCCCCCTCCCCCCCTTCATATACACACATTTTACTGTTATGCCCCCCTATATACATCGTTTTATTGCATGAAAACATAGCTGAATACATTTCTAATAGATTCTAATTAACAATAATGTCAAGAGAAAAAAAAGAATCTCTGTAAACAATGTAAGAGAAAGATGAAGTAAACAAAGATTTGATGCCATAGCTTCAAGTTTTAGTGGCCTCGTCACTATCTTCATAGCATAGCTGTTTAATAGAAACTGAATTGAAGGTGCAACATTAGAAAACCGGAAAATGTTTATTAAAAGTATTTGATCCAAATAAAAGTGATGTTTGGCACATAACATAGGCAACAATTTTAATTTTGAACATTAGGATAGGCGTATAGAACTTTAAAACACATAAATATACCATCGGACCCACAAAAATAGGTCAAGGCAGCAATATAGGCAAGGCGCATGGCAAGCCGAACCCTCCTTGGGCGCCTGGCGCGTACAACTATTGGTGGAGGTATATTTGCAATATTTTAGCTTGGCGGGTGATCCCCCCCTTCTGTAAAATTACCCTAACATGTGCTAGGGGGGTGGGGTTATAATGCCTACCTTTGATCTTTGCTAGTTTGCTTCTGGCTGTTACCTTAAAGTAAAGTAAAAATTGTTTTTGGCAATCTATCTGTAACTTCTAGTTGCCTTGAAAATCTGTGCAAACTATTTGTTTGTTATGAAGTTAGCTCCATTTCTTGTTTGTGGTCGTCTATGCTTCAAAAATTTAACACAAATATGGACCAGAAAATTGATATATGAAGTTTGCTCCACTTCTTGTTTGTGAGTTTCAGATCTATAGTTATGCTTCACTCTTAGCACAATTATGGACCTATAAAATAATTTTTTTTGTCCATTTTTAATAGCAAATATGTCCTAATTTACATGGATTTGCTCTTTCATTTCATACCCAGTTACCCACTCTATTATACTAATTTATTCTTTCTCCCGATGTCTGGATTATTTCTCATAACCTTAGATTAAGGTGTCACTTATAATTACCAATGGGGTTCACATTACTATGAATTTTTTAAAGCCATTTGAAGAACTTGTGGTAGTTTGGACATTGAAAATCATATGTTAGCCAACAATCATAGAGATCTAATGAAGGGAAGTAAGATGCTTTTGCGGTAAAGAGATTGTAATTTTGCGTTATATACTATGAAAGTATGAAGCCATCTGAAGAACTTGTGGTAGTTTGGACATTGAAATTTTTGTATTTGCTAGAGAATATGGAAAATTAATAAGATGAAATCATTGTATAAAACTGCAAAAATTGGTGCAATGGCCATTTATAAGACAATTTTGTAATGGAAACTTTGTCGATAATCTAATACAGAATAGTGGTTATTAAATGTTGAAATATGCTAGGTGGACACCATTTTGGGACCCAAAATGGAACTCCAAGCATTCTCCACCACAAGTTAGAAGGTATAACAAATAAAATATATGTGTTTTATTTGTTATACCTTCTACCAAAATGGAACTCCAAACATTCTCCACCACAAGTTAGAAGGTATAACAAATAAATTAATGTGTTTTATTTGTTATACCTTCTAACTTGTGGTGGAGAATGCTTGGGGTTCTGTTTTGGGTCCCAAAATAGGTCTGCATAGCAAACCTCTTAAATGTTAACTATGTTTTGCAATCACATTGATACTACAACTTATTACCAAAATAAGGGAGAACTGTATCATTCAAAGCCATACACACATGTACACTAAATTTCACTTGAGACTGTCTGGTTCACATCATTTGAATTGATTTAGCAAGCTTGTCCCCCCTTCTCTTCTCTTAAGTTGATTTAAAATTTTAAATATTTGTGTTATATATTTGTTTCTTTTCTTTCTTTTCAGTTTTGGTCATGTGAACTATGAAGATCCTAATTTTAATGTCGGCTTACCTGTATTCACCATTCATGGCAACCATGATGATCCTGCTGGAGTGGTAGGGAAACTTGGTGCTCTTTCTGAAATATACGTATCATTTGCCTAACAAGTTCATCTGATGGATGATTTTTTTACGTAAGCACCTTAACTGGATAATGATGGATTGCAGCTTGTACGGTTCCTGATACCAGTTATAAGAGTAAAACCAGTCTTTATAGAAAAATTGAGCTATCAGCACATGAGAACACATGATACGTATTTTTACATATTACATAAGATCAATCTGAATCTATCGATTCTTCTGTCTATGCTTTTTTACTTGGTTCCTCGCTGAAAACTAATGAAATGCCAGTTCCACGCCCTTTTTGTCCTTAAGCAAGTACTCATTAATAGATTAGTGTCCTTCAAGGATAATGCTATAATGAGTAGTCTTACATTGATGGAGACCAATGTTTTAGAAAGCGGGGAGCGGGAGGCGTGCGAACAACACCTTGTGGCCGCTTGAGCGCCAGGCGGTCGCTTTTTGAAAAAGTGGCCCTGAAATTTTTAGAGAATTTTGTCAAAATTATACGTATTAGTATATAATTAACACATTTTAAGAAATTTTTATACTGATCTAAACACCTCACACAACAAAATAAAACACCTCAATAGTTAATAACACAACTATAAAACAATGAATAACCAAATATAGTTCAATGATACAAGTTTAACACATAAGAAATATACTTTTTAGTCTCTATCTCTTGCTCTTACTGTAGTAAATTCGTAGAATTATAACTTTATATACTAATATGCAGCAAACAGTAGAAGATATATAATGTGTTATTTGATATTATGCAGTACACAATAGAATATATAGAATGTATGAATATCCAATAAACAGTAGAATACATCATGTACTATATGATGTACAATGTATTATTATTTATAAGGCAGCAAACAGTAGAAGATATATAATGTATTAGTTTACATTATGCAGTAAACTATAGAATATATAGAATGTGTTCATATCCAGTAAACAGTAGAATATATCGTGTACTAATGCATTATTATATATAAGGTAGAAAGTTACAGAAATATGATATGCAATAGATAACTAGATACATAGTGTATGCATTAATGTATTATAGTATAGAATGTATTATACAATAATGTTACATATTAGACTAACGTATTACACTACTACAAACCTATATTATTGTATTATGTTACAGCAGATGGGCTAAATCTAGCGCCCGAAAAATAGGCGGCCACAAGCGGCCACCCGAAGCACGGTTTCAGGCGGACCCATAGGCGGGGCCAAGCGGGTCTTAGGCCTGTCAGAAAGTAAGAGACGGCTAATCGTTGTATTGAATAGAAGAAACCCTGCTCCTATAAATAGGAGAACAGGGAAGCGTACAAGACACAATTAAACCCTAATGGGCCAAGACATACTTGGGCCCATATTACAAAACACTTAATTACTTAAACAAATAGACTCTCTAATACTCCCCCTCAAGCTGAAGTTGGGAGAATCCCATATCAGCTTGCAAACAGAGAGTCAGACTAAAAATAAAGAGACAGAAAGAAAAAAATAAACCAAGCCCATACAAGATGTTTCTCCCCCTCAATATTACATTAAAGCACTTAAAACACTCAAAAACTCATGCACTCCCCCTCAAGTAGATACTCCAAGCAAGCAAGCAAGCAAGTCACAGAAGCTTCTCGATCATCTGGAGCAGAAATAAGCAACAACACAATCATCTGGAGCAAAAGATATAATAGTTGATAGGCACCAAGGTCTTCATCAACGTCGTCGTCGTAGTAGTAGCCAGAGAGTGTTGGATCATATGCAGCAAAGTCCAGAGAGTGCTGGATCACAGGCAGTAGAGGTCAACGTACAAATAAAGTACGGACGGGTCAACGTGCGAAACAGAGCACGGACAAGCCAGAGAGTGCTGGTACACAGTAGTAGAGAGTCGACATGCAAACAAGGCACAGACATGCCAGAGAGTGCTGGCGCACAGCAGTAGAGAGTCGACGATGTAGGCAGATAGAAGACCAGTATCACAGAGTAGCAAGTAAATACATAACTCCAGTAGACGAAGCTCCATGTAAAGTCAGTAACAAATGTCTTCATCATCTTCCCTCTTCATAAAACATCCATCACAGTAGCAGACGTCATAAATCCAGATATCAGCAGTTAATGTGGCATGAAGTAGCATAACATAACTCTCCTCCATCTCATCTCTTCCCTCTACTCTTTCTCCTCTATTCTCTCCCTCACGCCAAACACGGAAAGAGTAAAGGAGTGGTTGGCGTGGACAGTAAAAAAAAACAATGGTAGAGGCAAAAAATTTCTATAGGCAAATAGGTGGAGGAGGCAACCGACAACACGCATGGATCTTAGAAAAACCCACGTAGGGGCAACAGATGAAGAGAAAAACCTATGCCAACATGGAGGATCAGTCACTCCCCCATGAGGCACAGGCAGACAGAGAAGGAGAAGCCTTTTACGCCGTCAACGTGCCAGAACTGGAAAAACGCTGGGGCTGTCCAGAGATTGTAGCAGATGTATTGTAGCGCTGGTACTGTAGCGTCATTATTGTAGTAGTGAAAAAAAAATAGAGGGAGGGTTGCGGCTGGGCAATAGGCAGCAGATCCGGCGGCCGGTAGTAAGAGCATAAAGGAACAAGGAAGAAGGCAGGGAACTAGGAAGGAATTCCCTGCGGGCAGCCAAGCACCGCCAAGGGCGGAGGCCGCCCGCAAGGGGGGGTGCTCATTTGGTTCTTGCTCTCTCTCACGTAGGGTTTTGGTCCCTAGGACGACTGCTCTGATACCATGTCAGAAAGTAAGAGACGGCTAATCGTTGTATTGAATAGAAGAAACCCTGCTCCTATAAATAGGAGAACAGGGAAGCGTACAAGACACAATTAAACCCTAATGGGCCAAGACATACTTGGGCCCATATTACAAAACACTTAATAACTTAAACAAATAGACTCTCTAATAAGGCCGCTTAATGGCCTGCCGCCTGCAGCCCGCTTAAAGCCTTAACCAGGCGGCTGGGCATATGGGCCACTAAGGCGGGAGCCTAGCCCGCTTTTAAAACCATTGATAGAGACAATATTTCTATTACTTTATTCTTGTTGGTTAACAAGTGCATTCATAGATGAACTCCTTTAGACAGGTGAGACAAGGTGAGGCTATGTATATTGTTTCCTCTGGTTATTAAGTTAGTTGATGCTCCTTTCCTTTTCTTTGTAGTGTTGAGAGTGGCTGAGGAGCGTTCTATTAGTATGGTGCATGTGACCAAGGAAGTTGGGGTTCAAGCTATGTGGATAGAAGTAGTTCCTTCTAAAGGAGAGGTTGTTTGGAGTAGTTGAATCAGATTATGAGCTTTATGATAGTTGATAAATTCTGAAGGTTTCTTTTTGTGGGAATGGAAAGCTCGTCAAATATTTTGTTAACAAATGAACCTACTCAGAGCAAGGGCATGTACAAAACTTGTTGTCCTCTATAGGATCTAAGATATTTTCTTAATAGCTGAAGTGTTGGGTTCTGGGAGCGAAAACATGAACAATTTTTTTTCTTAAAGAATCCCAGATTAAGATCCCTATAATGCATCGATATCCGATTTAGGTATCTAGATTTATACCTTATCGTAAAAGAAGTTCCAAAAATTGATGTTGATCCTTGATTTAGATTTGGATTTTACGATCTACCTTGTGTTATGATCTCGCTAGATCAACAATCAACGTGTGATTTTGGATCTAATATGATTTGGAAATTACCGTGGGAATTTGGTTGCACATTGAGCAATAAGTTGTGGCCTAATAACTAGATTCGTCAGAGACAATGTTGTAGAATAGGGTGTTCTGCACGGTTGACTCATGGGCCCAACGTCTCACTCATGGTGCACATCTGTCTAGGTCTAATGTCGGTGTTGCGTATGGGTGACATACGATATGATGACTTGGAGTTATCATCCTCTTACTCTGACATTATAAAACTACATAAACAACAACATGAACTCCATTTGGTACAATTACTCTCTAGTTTGCCAGAAAGCTATTTTGGGTTGACTGATCAAGTATTTGTTAGCGATCCCCTTCTTGATGTTGACAAATTTCTTAAATGTCTTCAACTCTTTCCAACGTCTGCTCTCGATTGTGCTTTGCTGGTTGGAATTGGTCGTGCCCATGGCTGTGGTCTCTCATCCCCTGAGGATTCTAGTTGTCGACATCGACAACCCCTATGCCACGTTATTGTAGCTTTTGTCACCGTGCCAGTCATACTGAAGAACAATGCTGGACGAATTGTCTTGGGCAAATCAAGGTACTCTAATGATGACACTCAATCCTTGACCTTGCCTGCACCACCTACTATGGATTTAGTTGAATTACTACTGGAATGTCTAGCAGTCGCCCTCAATCCTCCATTAGCTACTCATCCTCCTCCCAAGTGTAGCTCTACCCTTCTGACAGTGGCTCTATCTTTAGGTAATAACATATGGGCTATCAATTTTGGTGCTAGTTCTGATATGTGTAGTAATCCTACTCTGTTTTGTAATATTACCAAGATAATTAGCATTCTGCCTGCTATGCTTGCCGATGAATCACGATCTTCTATTGAAGGCTTTGGCACTGCTCGAGCTTCTTTCACTTTTTCTCTTAACTTTACTCTTTTTTTGCCCAAATTTTCATTAAATTTGCTAATCATTACTAATCTTGTTTGCCAACAACTACGCTCCCTGACACTTTTTCCTGGCTATTGTGTTCTATAGGACATTCGTACAAGGATGATGATTGGCAGGGGGTGAAGGTCTCAATGGTCTGTACTATTTGGACGTTGGTATGGCGCCCTCTAGGTGCTACATGTCTTCTATCCTCCGTTTCAGCATCACATTGGCACTATCAACCTGGGCATCCATCTTTAGCCAAGTTGAAACTTTTATTTCCTACTCTTCTGATTCTCGTTTAGATTGTGAGACTTGCCAGCTTAGCAGCAATCTCGTCTGCATTCTCTACAAAAACTTACCTATCTGGCACTACATGTTTTGATATAGTTCATTATGATGTATGTAGGGGGGCAATGCGAAATACCTAGTGCTCCTGGTTCCAAATACTTTCTTTCCTTTATTGATGATTCCTCTCGTGTGACATGGATCTTCCTCCTCAAGGATCATTCACAACTTTCACTTACGGCTCGTTTGTTGTTTATTGAAACCAAACACAACTCTCCTCTCTCGTTTAAGATCTTTTGAACAAACCATGCTCTTGAATTTGTTTAAAGCGACTTAATATACTTTTTCCAAGTACAAGGAGCGATCCACCAACCTACTGCCCACATACTTGTTGGGAAATATGACATCAAATAAGGCGACGTACACAATTTTTTTTACTTGCCATATTCCTCATTGAACACTAGATTGCGTCAACAACTATGAGACTGGAAAGAAGGTTGCAAGACATATACTTGGTCCTGGAGCAAGTCTATCGACAATGCTTGCTGCAGCGTGCTACTTCGTCGAGTTGCACCTTGATGCCCGTCGTCGTCGTCTTCTAGGTCTGGCACCACGTATGGCAGTTGACGACGTCCTCCTAGCGGCAGACAGAGCCTCCTCGCCTCTAGAGTAGTCCATGCAGGACACCGAGAAGTCTTGTCGTTGTAGATGAACAGATAGGAAGTAGTTGTCCCTTCTAGTTGACGTGCTAGCGTCAACTTGCTCTCCCACAATTGTCTCTCCCTTGCTGCTCCTCCCTTTGACGGGTAGAACTTGCTCGGGCTCTCTTGGTTACCACAACCAGAGAAGACTACAATTTTCAGAGCTTATTGTTGCGTCTGAAAATCCCCAATACCCCTCTATTTATAGGAGGGTTAGGGTCAGGGTTCCCAATCTGAGTGGGAGTCGAAGGGTACAAAATTTCACGAATTTTTGAACCTGTGAACGTCGAGACGATCGGTTCAGAGGTGAACCAATCAGTTGGAATGCGAGCCGATTGGTTCAACCCTTGAACATGTCATTTCAACATGTTTCCCAATTACAATTGTATTGGCAATTAATATTCAATTAACGCACAACATGAGTTCAACATCAATCCTTGATCCAATCTCATTGATTTACCAAACGGCCGGTTCACAACCTGAGCCGATCAGTTCATGCACCTCAGCCGCTCGGTTCATTTGCTGAACCGATCGTTTCAGGATGCAGATTGCCAATGCTGTTTAAATTGAATACCTAACACTTTAGTAATCAATGTTAAACATCATTCATGAACAAAACTCCTATTCCAAGTGAATCCCTATGTGTGTGACCCTATCTGACTTTTGTACATTTATTGGGAGTAATTTAGTTACATGATGAAGTAAGAAGAAGATAATAGTTGCTTGATCCAATGCTGAGGTTGAATACACGACAATGGCTCATACAATCTGTGAAATGATGTGGGTGAAAGCCTTCCTGTCAGAACTTGGGTTGTCTCCTCCTGCTCCTGTGCCTATGCATTGTGATAATGCTGTTGCTATTTTCATTGCGAGTAACCCCATCTTTCATGAAAAGACAACACTTTGAGGTGGACTGCCATTTTGTGAGAGTAGCAGTTTCGGCAAAGACTACTTGCGCACTCTTCACCAAGTCTGAAGAACTAGTTGCCGAACTATTCACTAAGCCCATAAGGCCTAGTTTGGGTAAGCACTTTGGAAATTCTGGTAGCTGTGTGCATAATTGTGCAGTTTCTGGTATTCCGCAGTAAAGGAGCCGAGGACAGGCTGGGAAAGCGGCCAGCTCCCCATGGGGCAAGGACATACAAAATTGGTGATACGGGAGCAGCGATCTGCATTTCCAAAAACCGCCGTTCCTGGCGTGATTCGTGATTACCAGATTTTTATCAAATCATATATACAACGGAAAATAATAAATACCAAAGGACGACCGTTAATCTTAGTTCACTGTATACGCCGTGTATCAAATACGGGTAATAAAAAATACGGCGGCCAAACTAGGCATGATCAACATCCCTACCCAACTTGAGGGGGAGTGTTATGTAATAGCAGGGGCTATTGGTATAGTCCCACACCACTGAGTGCTGAACTTGTTGGTTGATATGACCATATATATCCAGGACATGTAACAACTTGCTGATCATCCAATCAGAGCTCTCTCCTTTCCCCCTTTTAACAAAATTCATGGTTGCATATTCATATGTAAAGCTGTATACATTTTGACTATACACACAATATTGACATAGTAACTGCTACAAAAGTATAATTTTGATGTGTATTATTGATGTAAATTTTTGTGTACTATTCAGATATATTATGTAGATACTTCTGTGTGTATCCATATGTATTGTGAAATGTATCCTTTATGAGGCAATGGTCTACAACAACTGCAATTGTAAAATTTGACATGCACGTTTTCCACACTACACAGATACAAATAACAATTCACATGATATACAAGAACAACAAACATGATATACATAAACAATACACAACACATTGGACCGTCAAAATATTAATAGCTGCTATTAAGTTGTTTGCTTGTGATGGATATATATGCAAAAAGTACTTATGGATACAAACAACAATCATATTTATACATGCACCCTCCTAGGTGCTGAAGGAGGGTTGCAAATCTGGGTGCCCTTGTCCTTCAGTGTTCTACATGGGTGCCGATGGCTTTTTAGGCCCCATTTATGTTCTTATAAGGGTGAATTAACTTAATTTAGTTCATTTCAGGGTTGATTTAGTTCAAGTTGGGTCTGTTTGGGGTCAAATTAGGTCTAATTAGGTCTGATTGGGCCATATTAGGTCGAGTCTTTATCTGTATAGCCCTAATTCGGTATAGGTCTGCTTTTACTCGATTTAGGTCATATCAGGGCAAGAAAGGCAAGTTCTAATCAGGTTTTTTAGAATAAATTGGAGCAAGTTGTCTCACTTAGGTCTAATTTTGGTTAAGTCAAATCTGATATGGGTCCTGTTACGTGTGGTTTTGGTGTACTTAGGATTGATTAAGCTTAGAGAACGCCAATATATATAAACTTATTAAAACATATATTTGGATATATATTTTATACGTGTATTTGTATAAATAAATATAAATTCATGTAGAATACATATAAAAAATATAAAAAACACCTAGATCAGCTAGACCTTGGCGGCTACGTGCCCCTGCCCTAGAGGGCACCGCGTAATCAACCTTGAGAATAATAACAGATTATAGAAGAGCAGTACACACGTTACACAACAATGCACATTGGATCTAACCATCATAAACCATTATTAGGCCACATGGGCCTATTTCTAGATGTAATACTGGTGTTGAAATCATTTTGGCTATTATTGAACTTGTTATTGTTCCTCTTTTAACTCATTAATGGTTAGACTAATTTACTTATCAACATATATGCAAACACCAAATGATTTACATCTGTTCCATGGCAGGATAACCTTTCAGCCATCGACCTCCTTTCTGCATGCAATCTTGTTAATTATTTTGGTAAAACAGTTCTTGGAGGATCTGGTGTTGGCCAGATTACACTCCATCCTATACTTATAAAGAAGGTATGGCATAACGTGCCTATGACTATATGACCAGATTGTTCATCTGATATATAAAATCATTGCTTCAGGGTACAACTTTAGTGGCATTATATGGCCTAGGAAACATTAGGGATGAGCGTCTTAATAGAATGTTTCAGGTACTATCTATGAAGAGTATGCTTAGTGTATCCAAACAAAACATTAGGTGTTTCATTAAAGTATACTCTAGCCACATCTTTTGTTTTGTTAGACTCCACATGCAGTTCAATGGATTCGACCAGAACCACAAGAAGATTGCCAAGTTTCAGATTGGTTCAATATCCTGGCAATACACCAAAACAGGTTACTATTCTGTTTTGGAACTACATTTGACTCATGTGTGCAAAATAATTTTGTTTTGTATTTATTTCTGATGATGATTTATTTCTGATATAAGTTTGTATTTTCCTACCGCTTTCATGTAGAGTAAAGGCAAATCCAAAAAATGCTGTCAGCGAACATTTTTTACCAAGGTTTCTAGATTTTATTCTGTGGGGACATGAGCATGAGTGCCTTGCTGATCCAATGGTATTGCATTTGTGAAGCTTACTTATTCATTTTTTCTTATAATAGTGACCACCGCGACGAGTTTTTTCAGGAAGTTCCAGGAATGGGGTTTCATGTTTGTCAACCTGGCTCTTCTGTTGCAACGTCATTGATAGAAGGGGAAGCAAAAGCTAAACACATTGTGCTTTTGGAAATTAAGGTTTGTTTATGTTTTAATATCTGGAATTTTTTTCTTCATATTATACCGCTTATGTAAATAAGAAGCTTAGTCCATCAAATATCTCTTGATCTTACTTTCTTGCGTAGGGTACACAGTACCGATCAACAAAAATACCTCTGAAGTCTGTTAGACCTTTTGAATATGCCGAGGTGACAACTTGAATGTTTGTATATTAATTCCTAATTATTGATCTTATATTGAAGCTTTAGTCTCAAGGGTCTACTATGTGCAGGTTGTGCTTAAGGATGTAGATGAAGTTGATCCAAATGATCAAACATCTGTTCTTGAATACTTAGATAAAACTGTAAGTTTTTGTCTTTCCTCTGTCGATATGTAGTTGTAATCTTTGCATAGTCCTTGTCTCCATTTATGACAGATATATTTCAGTTTGTCTTAATAGATTGAGGAATTGTTTCCTAGATACTAGCATATGAATTCAAAAATAGCTGTTTTTCTAAATAATAATTTAAGAGGCTCTATTGCTTGTAAGATATCATAAAAATACTAATTGTGTATCATCAAGCTTATGCACTAGCTATCTGTTGGCACTTAGCTTATTGTACTGCATTGTAAGCTCTATCTAATTTTGATTCCCAAGGTTGTGGAAATGATTGAAAGAAGTAGAAAAAAGCCTGTCAATCGCTCAGAGCTCAAACTTCCTTTGGTTCGGATAAAGGTAATTCTTAAACCCTCAACTAGCTTACTCTTTTCTTGATAATCTTTTTGCACACATGTGGATAAAGCATTTCCATGAACAATGTGCGTGAATATTAGGGACTAGAAGCTTTGGAGGATAGGTGTAAATTGCTTTAGTACAAAGGGTACATCTTTGGAGAAAATACCCTGTCAGTAATATTATAGTGATAGCTCTGATTTGACCTAAATTTATGTTAAAAAATTCAAATGATATGTTCTTGTCAAACCATAAGATTGGATACAATTTTAAATTTCGTTCTATGTTTTAAAATGATAGCTAAAATACGTCATATATCATTATGCAACACTATCACAGCTTCAAACTGGGTTTCAACGTAGTCGAAGAGATCAGTGCCTAGTCATGAAGCACTAGTTGAGCGATCACTCAAGGATTAATCGATATCACGTATAATACTATTAAAACCATATATAGTTAGTGTACAGTTTGACACTAATCAGTGATCATTGTCTAGTTACTGTATATATTTACATATTTCAGATGGGCTACTATCAATACTTAAGTATAAATTTTAGTTTGCCAACATCACAGGTAGTACACAGTATAACAAAAGAAAGTTTATCATATACCAAGAAGGCACTATATAGATGTTGATATATATTCCGTATTTCTGTTATTGTCTCTTTTGTCTCTTTAGTTTTATCCCATATCTCTTATTTCTGGTTTTTACCTTTATCTCTTAGACTATAAAAGAGAAAACACTGTACTCACATTTACATAACAATTACAAAGTCTCTATTCATGGTATCAAAAGCACGTTACGATCCCCCATAATCCTTTTTTTCCTGCCCGATCCCCTCGTCCCCCACCCCTGCTACCTGACACTGCCTCCTCCCTCGCCACCGACTTCTTGACGTTGCCCGCCGGTCGCTGTGCCCGACCCCCCCTCCCGCTGCCGACTCCCCTCCCGCCTTCCCCTCTTGCTACCATAACCCGCCGCCCTCCCTAAACCTGCCGCCCGCCATCCCCTACCCCTAGCACTGCCGCCCGTCCTCCCTAACCTACAACCAACCCTCCCTTCCCACCCCGCCACCTGCTACTTCCACCTCTTCCAGCTGGCGCCCCCGCTAGCCACCGCCCCTAACACCATCCGCCAGAGCCGCCACCTGCACACCACCCTGTCTCATCTTTAAAACCCTCCCTTTTCGTGTCCAGTCTTTTCTAGTTACCTCTTTTCCGGGGGGGACCTCTCCCCACATATCACTTACGTCACCATATGTCTGGATGATTTGGTGACGTAGGTTCCTTACTATTCTATTGCTGCCCATGCATTAGGTTTCTTACTGTGACTACTATTGCCCATGAGTTGGGTTATTTTTCTTGTTGCTGCTCGTTGACGTCTCTTCCTGCTATTGCTGCTGCCCTTGAGTTGGTTTTTTTTCCTGCTACTACTTGTTGACGTCGTTGTCGCCCTACATATCTTTCTGATGGCATTTGTTGAGCCACTTCACATGCTCTGTGTCACTACCGTGAAGTTGGATGGCTCCAACTATCACACTTGGTCTGTACCCTTCGAGCTCAATGTCGAAGCTCATGGTCATTACTTGCATCTTAAAATGATAGCTAAACCCGCCGCCCGCCGTATCCTACCCCCGCCCCTAGTACCGCCGCCCGTCCTCCCTAACCTGCTGCCACCCCGCCACCCGCTACTTCCACCTCTTCCAGCCGCCCGCCCCTGCTAGCCACCGTACCTAGCACCATCCGCCAGAGCCGTCACCTGTACACCACCCTGTCTCACCTTTAAAACCCTCCCTTTTCGTGTCTAGTCTTCTCTAGTTGCCTCTTTTTCGGGGGGGGGACCCTCTCCCTACATATCGCCTATGTCACCATATGTCTGGATGATTTGGTGACGTAGGTTCCTTACTATTCTACTGCTGCCCATGCCGTTTCTTCCTGTGACTACTACTGCCCATGAGTTGGGTTATTTTTCCTCCTACTGCTCGTTGACGTCTCTTCCTGCTATTGCTGCTGCCCTTGAGTTGGGTTTTTTTCCTGCTACTACTTGATGATGTCGTTGTTGCCCTACATATCTATCTGATGGCATCCGCTGAGCCGCTTCAGACACTCTGTCACTTTTGTGAAGTTGGATGGCTCCAACTATCACACTTGGTCTGCGGCCTTCGAGCTCAATGTCAAAGCTCGTGGTCGTTACTTGCATCTTACTTCTGCTGTTCCGGCCGTACCTGCTGATAATGCCGATGATGAAACTAAACAAGCCTACAGTCTGTGGACTAAGGAGGACTCCAAGGTCATGACTTGGATGGTCAATAGTGCTGAGCCTAAAATTAGCTTGTCTCCAGACTGCCAAAGACATGCAGGACCAATTCTCACATGTTTTACTCTCATCAGCAAAATCTGAAGAAAGTGTGAAATTTCCAAACACCAGGGCCAAAAAAGAGTATTCTGCTACTGAATCGGTGGATGATTACTACAATCAATGTTGCACTCTCTAGGACGAGTTTGAAGTGTATCACCCCCTTTCTGCTGATATCACTAAAGTACAACATCAGCGCAATGAACTTCAACTGGTGCAATTTCTTGCGGGTTTGCCACACTCATTCTCTGGAGCGGTAGATCAGATCCTGTCCAGCGACATGTTGCCTACACTACGTGATGTCCTGAAACGGGTCCAACGTCTCCCGTCTGTCTCCCCTTTGTCACCAGAACACTCTGATCCTGCCGCTATAGCTGTCCGCTCATGTGACTCCTACCACGTCGTGGTCGAGGCCGAGGTTGTGGTCGTGGCTGCTCTATTGCTGGTCCTGGTTGTGGTTCTTCATCATCTGGTCAAAACCTATCTTCTTCTGACCAGTGATGCTGTCGTTTTTGTAAACGCACATACCATACTGAAGATCGCTATTAGGTTAAGCATGTTAAGCCTGCATGAGCCAATCAACTCACTACTGATCATCCTGATTCTGCACCATCCTCATCGTCCCAACCATCTGCGGATTGGATTCACTTTGAGTTCGAAAAGCTGCTTCAGTCTTATCTCACTTCCTCTACTACTGATGCCTCTGCTGATGGAGGTTCTGCTCTCCTTGCCTCATTTGCATCTTATGGTAAAAATAAATGGGTGATTGATTCTGGCGCAACCTCCCATATTTTTGGCAATTATGCATTTTTTTCTAAACTCAATAAAACTTCTACTCCTATTACTCTTGTTGATGGTTCTTAGACTCCTGTTTATAGCATAAGGAATATTTGTACTCCTGGCAATCTCTTATTGCGCTCAACTCTTTATGTTCCCAAATTTTTGTTAAATTTGTTATCAGTTAGTAGAACTATGAAGAGCCTTTGGTGCTTTATATTACCTTTGACTTGGATGGTTGTATTTTTCAGGATCTCCATACGACGATGAGGATTGGTTCGGGCGATGAGGGACTAGACAGATTGTACTACTTGGATATGTCGAAGGCTACTGCTTTGCTGACTGCGTCTGTGACAGGCTTACAATGGCATTATCGACTGGGCCATCCATCTATTGCAAAATTGAAGCATTTAATTCCTGTTACTCTAGATTCTATTTTTCATTGTGAAACTTGCCAGCTGGGCAAACAAAGTTGTTTTAGTTATTCAAATAAAAAATCGTTTGATATTGTGAATGCTGATGTTTGTGGTCCATGTTCAATTCTGAGTACATATGGATTTCGGTACTTTATGGGTTTTATTGATGACTTTTCTAGAACTACATGGCTGTTTTTATTAAAAGATCGATCTCACATGCGAGATACTAGCACCACCATCTTTACTGAAATCCGTACTCAGTTCAGTGTCGATGTGGTCTTCTTTGAGCATATGCCATTCTACTCTGCAACAAGATCTACCCTGTCATTTGATCTGATGGTTGATACACCACTGCTTGTGTCTGTTGCTTGCCTCGTACTGTTGTTGCAATATCTCCGCCTCTGAAAGTGTATCAGCAAAGACCAAAAACTACAACTCCCTCCATGGCCCCTCCACCAAATCCTACATCTTCGTTGGCAGACCCCCCACAACCACAAGTATTTTTTGATTTAAATTTTCCGATTAGTCTGTGTAAAGGGACTCGGTCTTGCACTTTGCATCCTATTGGAAATTTTTGTTCTACTGCTAATCTTGGCACTAGCATCGCCAATCTTACCTCTTCATCAACTGTCTCTGTTCCTAAGAATGCTGCTCAAGCTTTACAACATCCTGCTTGGCGCCAGTCTATGGAGATTGAAATGCAGGTCCTTGTTGATCCACATATGTGGGACTTGGTTGATTCTCATGCTGATTGCTCTCTTGTAGGATGTCGTTGGGTCTTTACATTAAAGTATCAGTCGGATGACACAATTGAAAGATTAAAGGCTCGCCTTGTAGCCAAAGGCTATACCCAAACGTATGGAGTTGATTATTTTGGAACTTTCTCTCATGTTGCACGTCTAAATTCTGTCTGTGTCCTTATCTTTGTGGCTGTGAACTGTGATTGGCACCTGTTTCAACTGGATGTCAAAAATGCTTTCTTATATGGTGACCTACATGAGGAGGTATATATGGAGTAACCACCTGGGTTTGTTGCTCATGGGGAGTGTTCTAAAGTATGCAGGTCCAACAAGGTTATATATGGACTGAAATAGAGTCCACGTGCCTGGTTTGACAAATTGGGTCATATTCTTCAGAAATTTAGCTTCTGTTGCTCTCATTTTGATCACTCGGTTATATTAAGAAGACTTCCTCTGGCCTTGCAATTCTGATTGTCTGTGTTGATGATATCATCTCATCTGGGAGCGATCAAGCATGCATCCATGCTACTAAAAAATACCTGGAAAAAACTATCACTAAAGACTTGGGAAAATTGAGATATTTTCTAGGTATTGAAGTTTCCAGCTCTTCTTCAGGTATTTGTTTATCACAGAGGAAGTATGTTCTGGATCTTTTGGCTGAAACAAGCATGCTTGGAGCAAAACCTACTAGTACTCCCTTAGATCCTAATACAAATTGGGATGATGATTCTTCTCCTCCGTACCCATATAACCAACGATATCGTAGATTAGTTGGTAAACTTATATATCTGACTGTTACACGGGCTGATGTATCTTCTGCAGTTGGATTTTGGATAAGCCTAAACAATGCCACTGGGATGCTGTGAGTCATATTCTGAAATATCTGAAAAATTCTCTAGGAAAAGGCTTATTATACAGGAGACATGAGCATTGGAAAATCACAAGTTATTCTTGTGAATTGTTGTAGGTCCGCGGTCTTTTGAAGGAATTTGACATTTATGATCCTGGTCCTATTCCTATGCATTGTGACAATAAAGCTGCTATATTCATTGCCAGCAATCCAACGTTTCATGAGCGTACCAAGCATGTTGAGGTGGGTTGCCATTTTGTTCGAGAAGCTGTCTTTTTTGGTAACATCTCTACTCCATACACTCATACTTCTGATCAAGTAGCAGATACCTTCACAAAGTTTCTTCCCAAGACCAGATTCGCTACCATGGTGGACAAGCTGGGCATGATTGATATCTATGCTCTAGCTTGGGAGGGAATGTTGATATATATTCCTCATTTATGATTGTCTCGTTTGTCTCTTTAGTTTTATCCCATATCTCTTATTTCTGGCTTTACCTTTATCTCTTGGACTATAAAAGAGAGAGTACTGTACTCACTTTTACATAACAAATACAAAGTCTCTTCATATACCAAGAAGGCACTATATAGACAACTCATGCTCTAGATTATGGACTTCATAAAATCAGAACAATGTACAAATAGTAGGTCATGATATTAAGAAAAGTTCATGCTACATATAGTAGTGCCCGCTATGGACATTCCAATGTTTATATATATATATACACATTTCCCTATTGTAAAACATAATTGATTATATATATATATATACATTTCCCTATTGTAAAACATAATTGATTATATATATATATACACACACACACACACACACACACATTTCCCTATTGTATACAAACATAATTGATCAAGCTTAAAAATAAAAATATATAAGGGAAATCGTTGTGTGAAAAAATTGAGGGTTGTTCTAGGCCCTAAACTTGGTCACTAGGGAACTTGATTGCCTTAACGACTGTTGCTGAAATAAGATATCTCCATTAAAATGCTTATAGTGCTACCAGTACGGGAGAAAAGGTGATGTCAATGAAAAAGCTTCCAGTCACTTAAGATAGAGGACTAATGGAATATGCAGAGGGATTGCCATTACTAACAATATATGGGCAGACGATCATATTGGTAACTTAAAAATGAACATGACCAATAAATTCAATTAGTTGGATGACACAATTTGCTTCCAAGATATGTGCTCAATGCAACAAGAACCCAACTCACAATGAATGAGAAAAGGCGTATGTCCTATTATTGCTCTAAAGACCAATAAGGCTGAAGCTTTTTTTTCTAGAAATAAAACCAATATAAGATTTTTTTTCTCATAAAATTGCATTATGTTTTGCCCCAAAATAGTCTGTTCAGTCTTTCACTTTGTCACTAGGTGGAGAATTGAGTGAATCAAGTGTGATTGGGTGGTGAACTCAATTTAGGGTGCACCTTTGTGTTACTATTGATGGTGTGGATGAACAAAGTGATTTGAACTCCATTAGCCAGGTACATTTTGCTTGTAAAACCCTGATTGGTAGATCATTGAGGATGGATGACACTAGTGGGCACTTTGGCCAAGAAATTTTACTTTTATATTCTTCTTCTCTAGTACCTTTGTACCAAAACCTAGTTTTTTGATCGACATCCTAGGAGGAAGTTGATATTTCGTGGAGGTTGAGTCAAGCATACTTGTCATGGCATGCACTTAGGTATCGAGGCACCCCAAGGCAAGTGTGCCTTCTGCTTAGGTCCCTTTATGAATCCCTAGGCCTATTTATGGATGTAAATGTCTTCTTTTGGGTCCTAGTCTTTTGTATAGAAGTTGCAGAAAGATTTGAACTGTGTATCACTATGTTTAACAACACAATGTTCGTAATGTCGTATCTTCCTCATTGTTCCTTCTACTATTTTTACTGCTTTGGCAAATAGCTGTGTTTTCTATCTCTAAAAACTAGCAGTTTAGCAACTTTTTATAGTTTTAGATAATTTTTTGATCTATGTAATATGCAGGTTGATTATACTGGTGTTATGACAATCAATCCTCAAAGATTTGGCCAAAAATATGTAGGAAAGGTACCGTGAATTTTTATTGTAAACTTAAAGCATTCTCAATTGACCTATAGTGTCATTTTTACTAGTTTTTAGAGTCTATATTGTAGGTCGCAAATCCACAGGACATACTTCTTTTTTCCAAGACAGCAAAGAAGCGCCAGTCAGCTGATGGTATGTGCTTCCTTTCTATATGTTTTTTTTTGAGAATTTGCTATTCCATCTACCTGGCGACATGGTTTTAAAAAACACGTCTTGAGGTTTTAGAGGGGTACGCCTTGAAGCGAGGCGGTCTCCCATACGCCTCGAGGCTTAAGGCCTAGTTTGTCCATGAGAGGCGTGCACCTTAGTCTGTGAAGGTGTATTGAGGCGCTAGGGCGTTTGTGAGGCGTAAGCCTCAGACTGTCTAAAAAGAATATGCTTTAGCCTTGTGTCATCGTTAGCTTTTCTTTTATCCTATATTGCTCTATTCCGTTTCTCACTTACTCTCTTTTCCTACAAAAGAGAGTGCATTGTATTTGTTTTAAACACATCAAATAAAAGGTTTCTCATTCTATATGGTATCAGACGTGTTTGATTTCCCTTAATTCTCTGCCACTGTTCTGCTAACTCTCTCCCCTCTCCATCGACCACCAATCTACCTCCATCACCCCCATTATCCTCCACCAACCAATAAACCTTCACCAACCATCAACCTCCAAACCCCATCGACCATTATCCCATCGACCATTTACCCCATCAATCTCCTTTCACCTCTTCGATTTCCCATCGACCTCCCATCACCTCTTCAACTTCCATCACCCCATCGACCTCCCTTCATCTCTTCAACTTCCACCACCCCATCGACCTCCACCCAATTAGCCTCTACCACCTCCTCAACTTCCAACACCCCATCAACCTCTACCCATCGACCTATACCACCTCCTCAACTTCCAGCACCCTATCGACCTCCACTCCTCATCGACCTTCACCTCATCGACCTCCATCCCATCGACCTCCATCACTCATTGACCACCCCATCGACCTCTCCTCTTGATCCTTTCAACTAATTCCAAAATAGCAAGTTGAAGACCTAAAAGTAACATCTTTTTTTCCTGCCTATGCCACATGATGGAGTAAATCTCACACCATGGCGACTTAGGTCTTTCCTTCTCTCTAATGCCCCTATGCGGGTTTCTTAGATCTGTTGTTGCTATCTACTGCCTATGTGTGTCTCTTGGATCTATTGATCTCGATTTGCTACTGCTATCTATTGCCCCTATGCTGGTTTTCCAGATCTGCTGCTGCTATTTATTGCCCTATGCGAGTTTCTCAGATATATTGATCACGATCTGCTGCTGCTATCTATTGCCCCTATGAGGGTTTTTCAGATATGTTGATCCATATCTGCTACTTCTGCTGCTGCTTCTTTCTCCGTGTACGTCATCACTCTGGCTTTCATGGTTACTAAAGACCCTCCTTGGTCTTTGTGTGTGACGACCGTGAAACTCGATGGATCAAACTACCACCTTTGGTTGGCATCGTTTGAACTATATTTTAAGCCGAAGGGTACTATTCCCACAATTCTGTTGATGCTTTGATCCCTCCTACTGCTAAAAAGCCAAGTAAGCCTACGTGCAAATGGTCTAAAGATGATTCTGGCATTATGACGTGGATGTTGAATAGTCTCAAACCAAAGGTCAACCAGTCTCTCCTTCGCCTTCAGAATGCCAAAGCTATGTGGGATCAACTATCCCATGTGTATTCTCACCAATAGAACCCAAAAAGGTCTTCGAGATCTTTAAGAATCTGACGAAAAAGGAGTATTCAACTGATGGATCTGCCAAAGACTACTACAACCAATGGTCGACACTCTGTGATGAATACAAAGTACACCATCCCCTCTCTTCCGACATAAAAGAAGTTCAGAGGCAAAACGACGAACTTCAGTTAGTTCAGATCCTAGCTGGTATCTCTACATCCTTTTCTGTGTTGTTGACCAAATCTTATCTAGTGATCCTTACCTATACTAAGGGATGTTCTCAAACGCATTCAACGCCTCCCTTCCATGTCTTCACTATCTGCTACTTCTTCTGATCACTCGGTTCTTGCTGTCTGCTCCTATGACTCGAGTCAAGAACGTAGATGTGGTCGTAGTGGTGGTGCATTTGGTACTCCTGGACGTAATCCTCCTCCTGGCTCTGGATGAGGCCAACATCAACTTACTACTGATAACTGCTTCTGCACCTTATGTGGTCATACGAACCACAACGAAAACCGTTGCTGGAAAAAGAATGGCGAACTTGCCTGGGCAAACCAAGTATTTTCTACTGCCTCTGAAAATCCGATTGCTGCTGCATCCTGTTCCACCCACGGTTGAATGGATTTGCTCTGAGTTTGAGAAACTCCTCCTGGCTCGCCTATCCTTGCCAGCACTTGCTCCAAAAGGAGTTTTTTCTGCTTTACTTACATCCCCTACTGCTTACGGTAAAAATAAACGTGCCATTGACTCAGACGCATCTGCTCATATTTCTGGCTGTTCTTATATTTTTACTGCCTTATTTAAGACTACACGTGTCCCTCCTGTGACCGTTGATGATGGGACTCAATCTGCTGTCCACAGAATGGAACTATATCTTTGTTTAAAAATCTGCCCTTAAAAATCTAACTTATATCTTCCAAGATTTCCTCTAAATCTGCTATATGCCAGTAAAACTGTTAAGAGCCTTCAGTGCTCAATCACTTTTGATCCCGAGTGTTGTGTGTTTTAGGATCTCCAAATGAGGAAGAGGATTGGTCCGAGCCATGAGGGACCAGCTGGACTGTACTACCTGGATGTGCTAAAATCTTCTACAACTCTGCTATCTTCTTCTGTGACGGGTCTGCGCATTATCGACTAGAACATCCTTCTGCTGCAAAACTGCGATGTTTATTTCTTGATATTTCTGAGAAACAAGTTTTGTGTGAATCTTGCCAATTTGACAAACAAATCGGGCCTTTTTCATAAAAAGAAAGAAATTGGTTCTAAAAATCTTTTTGATATTGTTCATGTTGATATCTGCGGTCCCTGTTCTATTATTAGGTTGTCTAGCTTTCACTATTTTATAACCTTTATTGAGGACCATTCTAGGGCAACATGGTGGTTTCTCTTAAGGGATCGCAATAGTGTTTTGCAAACTAACACCACCTTTTTCACTATGATAGAAACCCAATTCAATACAATTGTTAAAATCTTGAGAACTAATATGCCTTAGAATCAATGCAAAAATCTGTGGATCTATTTTGTACCTCTCGGGGTACCATTTATCAAACTTCACGTTCTTACACACCACAACAAAACAGTGTGACTGAACGGAAGAATTGCCATCTTCTTGAAGTAGCTAACACTATTGTTCATCACTATCATGTCCCTAAACATTTCTGGCCTGAAGCTGTTTTTACTGTGTGATACTTAATTAATCGTATGCCTTTTTGTGTGTTGCATAATCAAGTCTCTGTCTCTCTTATGTATCTCGATGTACCTTTATTTTTTGTTCTACCACATATCTTTAACAACACTTGTTTTGTTAAGAATCTCCGCCCTGGGATATCTAAATCTGACCCCAGCTCCACTAAGTGTGTATGTTTGGGATATTCACGGATTCAAAATGGATATCGATGTTATGATCCTTTCAATCAACAATGGCTTGCGAATGTGGATGTTGTCTTTTCTGAACACATGCCATACTACTCTGACGAGGGGTCTGCTTTATCAAGTGATCTGTTGGACCCTACTCCAGTGGCTCAAGTGGTCGAACACGACACACTGAAGTGACTGAAGATCTTCCTCCTCCTTTGAAGGTGAACAACGGAAGACCCAAGGTTACAGCTCCATCCCTGGCACCTCAACAATCAATCCTTCCCTCGTCGGCAGATCGTAACACCTCCCAAGTAATCTCTGACCTACATCTTCCTATTAGCTAAAGGGAAGATGCTCACTCTTGCACCTAGCATCCGATCAATAATTTCTGCTCTTCCACTAAACTTGGTCCTAGCTTTGCTTGTTTTACTGCTACTCTCTCTGCTATTTCTGTACTCGAAAATGCTACACAAACTCTTCAACATCCTGCCTGACGTCAAGCTATGGAAATTGAAATTACTGCCCTCGAGATTAAAGGCCCGACTGGCAGCAAAAGGTTACACTGAAACCTATGGGGTTGGCTACTTTGAAAATTTTCTCCTGTTGCTAGACTGTATTTTGTAGAATGCTAATATCTGTTGCTGTGAATAATGACTGGTACTTTTTTGAACTTACTGTTAAAAATGCCTTCCTAAATGGTGACTTGCACGAAGAAGTCTACATGGAGCAACCACTCCAAATTCTACACACTCAGGAAGGCGAACTATGGCCTAAAACAAAGCCCACGGGCATGGTTTGATAAATTGAGCCATATACTTTTCAAGTTTCAATTTCAGCACTCACATTCAGATCATTATGTTTTAATTAAAAAGACCAGTTCTGAGCTTGTTATTCTTATTGTTTATGTGGAAGATATAATTTTGTCTGGTAATGTTTCCGAAGTTATTGCATCTACCTAAAGATATCTTGAACAAAATTTTATTACTAATGATCTTGGTCTCAAATACTTATTGGGAATTGAAGTTTCCACATCTTTTGGTTGTCCTTCACATCGTAAATATGTTCTAGATCTACTAACGGAAACATGCATGCTTGGTATTAGACTTGCCAGTACTCTAGATCCCAATACCAATTGGGATGATGAATCTTCATCACCCTATCCTGATAACCACCAATACAAAAGATTGGTTGGTAAGCTTATTTATTTTATTATGACTAGAGCTGATATTACTGTTGTTGTTGGACTTGTCAGTAGGTATTTGGATAAACCTCGAGACTGTCATTAGGATGCTATCTGCCATATCCTTAAATATCTAAAAATTTCTTCAGGGAAAGGATTACTGTATTGAAGACTTGGGCACTGTAAACTCACTGGATATTCTGATTCTAATTATGTTGGAAATGGATGTGACATGGAATCTACCTCTGGCTACTGTACCTTTGTTGGGGGAAAACTAGTTACATGGCGTAGTAAGAAACAAACCGTAGTTGTTCGGTCTAGTGTTGAAGCATAATACAAAGTTATGGCTCATACTGCCTGTGAATTAATGTGGGTCCAAGGACTCCTCAAGGAATTTGATATCTCTTATTCCGCTCTTATTCCCATGCATTGAGACAATAAAGCCTCCATTTATATTGCAGTAATCCAACATGTCATGAGCGCACTAAGCATATAGAGGCGGATTGCCATTTTGTTCGTGAATCTATTCTTTATGGCAGCTGTAGTCCTTATCTCCAGAACGAAGATCAGGTTGCTGACATCTTTACCATGATACTTCCTAAGACTCGCTTTACTCACTGGTAGACAAGTTGGGCATGTTTGACATCTATGCTCCAACTTGAGGGGGAGTATTAGTATGTATGCTTTATGCTATTTTCTGTGCGTTAGCCTTGTCTTGTCCTTAGCTTTTCTTTTATCTCATCTTGCCCATTCTGTTTCATACTTACTCTCTTATCCTATCAAAGAGAGTGCATTGTAAATGTATTAAACACATCAAATAAAGGTTTTCTCATTCTATACTTTCTATACGTTTTAAAAAAATGCTATTCCATCTACTTGGTGGAATCGTTTTAAAAATGCGTCTTGAGGGTTTAGGGGGTGTACGCCTCGAAGCGAGGCTGTCTCCCGTATGTCGTGAGGCTTAAGGCTCAGTTTGTCCCTGAGAGGCATGTGCCTTAGTTTGTGAAAGGCGTATCGAGACACTAGGGCGTTTGTGAGGTGTAAGCCTCAGACTGTCTAAAAAAAGAATGTTATCCTATTTTGTGCTTAATAGGGACCAAAGTAACCCAATATTGTATATATATGTATGTATGTGCATATATGTGTGTGTTTATGTGTGTTTCCAACTATATATATTGGATACTTATATCATTATATGTTGCATGTATATACACACATACTTGTATGTGTATGTATATGCATGTGTGTATACTTATATGTTTGGACGTGTTGCATTCGTGCATCCGTACTCTTGCTTGCAACTTATGTATACATATATGTGTGTGTGTATTTGTAATAGTGTGTGTGTATTTGTAATAGTGTGTGTTTGTGTGTGTGTGTGTGTGTGTGTGTGTATATATATATATAGTATAAATGAGTTTCTATTTTTATATATGTATATATGACTAGGTGTGTGTCTATATAGTATATGAATATATATATATATATATATATATGTGTGTGTGTGTGTGTGTGTGTGTGTGTGTGTGTGTGTGTGTGTGTGTGTAAATCTGTATATGTAACTGTATATATGTACATTTGTGTATTAACATATATATATAATTAGTATATACACTTTACTGCTGTTTTTACTTAGTGTATTTTGATTATTTGTCTTTTAGTCACTTGTTTCTTTATCCCATATTGCTCATCTCTAAACGCTGTACTACTCTCTTGTCTGATAAAAGAGAGAGCATTGTATTGGTTTTATTCACTCAATAAGAAGCAATACTTTTCTATTCTAGATGGTATCAGAGTGTCCCGATCCTCCCTAAGCCCTAGCCGCCTCTCTTCCCCCCCAACCCTAGCCGCCCCTCTCCCTCCTCTCTCCCCCGCCAGCCCCCTTGCGCCGCCGCCACACCTGCCCACCCCCTGCCGCCGCCCACAGCCACCCTACCGCCGCTCACAACCATCACCACCACCACTCCTGCCACCACCCACCCCTCCGCCAACCCTCCACCACCTTTCATCACCCTAACCCACTCCATTACCATGGCTTAAGTACACCCAATCCTCTACCCATCTTCCTCGAAACCTCTGGACAACTTCGGTAACTTTCCAGTTTCTGGCACGTTGACGTCGTAAAAGGCGTCTTTTGCTCTGTTTGCCTGCGCCTCATGGTGGAGTGATTGTTCCTCTATGTTGGCGTAGGTTTCTATCTTCTTGTGCTGCCCCTACGAGGGTTTCTGAGATCCATGCTTGGATCTTCTATATGCTACTTCTAGTCCATGTGTTGTACTTCTGCTGCTGACTAGTGACTACTACCTCTGCTGCTATCTGCGCCCTTGATTCTGACTATCTCTATCATCTCAGATGGCGACTCCTGACCTTCCTCGCAATCTGTGCATCACTACCGTCAAGTTGGATGGCCCCAACTATCATCTCTGGGCAGCCTCCTTTGAATTGTACGTCAAGGCTCAAGGGCGTTTCTCTCATCTGTCGACCAAGGGTCCGACCATCCTTGCTGTTGATGCTGATGACAAGACCAAACATGACTACGATCTCTGGTCCAAGGAAAATTATGGTGTTATGACCTGGATGGTCAATAGTGCGGAACCTAAAATCATCCTGTCTCTCCTTCGCCTCAAGACTGCCAAGGATATGTGGGATCAACTCTCCCACGCATACTCTCACCAGCAGAATCCGAAGAAGGTTTTTGAATCTTCAAGCTACTGGCCAAACAGGAGTACTCTGCTACTGACTCCGTGGAGGATTACTACAACAACTGCAGTGCTCTCTGGGATGAGTTCGAGGTCTACCATCCTCTGTCTGCAGATATCACGGAAATCCAGCGTCAAAGGAACGAGCTTCAACTTGTCCAGTTCCTCGCTGGTCTGCCTTCATCTTTTGCAGGAGTCGTTGATCAGTTCCTCTCTAACGATCCCCTTCCTACCCTGAGAGACGTTCTGAAGCGTGTTCAACGCTTTCCTTCCGTTTCGCAAAACCTACCTGACTCTTTTGACGGAACAACCCTTGCTGTTCAGACTGGTGACTCCTCCCGTGGACGCGACCGTGGTCGGGGACGTGGCCGGGGCGCTCTTCTGGACCAGGACGTGCCTCCTCTTCTCCTGCTGAGACTACTGAACAACGCTTTTGTACCTTCTGTAAGCGTACCAATCACAATGAAGATCGTTGCTGGATAAAGCATGGGAAGCCAGCCTGGGCGAATCAAGTCAACACAGATCAGCTTGACACTGCCACTACTTCTGTACCTCCGTCTGCCGATTGGATCCAATCGGAGTTTGAGAAAGTACTACAAGCACGACTTGCTTCCTCTACCGAGGCCTCCACTGATGATATCACTGCTCTTCTGACTCAGTCCGGTAAAAACACTTGGGTGATCGATTCGGGTGCGACATCCCATATTTCTGGCAATCCTACATTATTTTCTCATTTACATAACACTACTGTTATACCTCCTGTTACTCTGGCTGACGACTCTCAAACACCGGTTATTGGTTTTGGTGATATATGCACTCCTGTATGTTTGCCTCTGCGCTCTGCTTTATATGTTCCTAAGTTCCCTATAAATCTGTTATCTGTCAATAGAACTGTAAAGAGCCTTCGCTGTTCTATTACATTTGATCCAGATGGTGTTGTTTTTCAGGATCTGCGCACGAGGACGAAGATTGGTTCGGGTCATGAGGGACCAAATGGTTTATATTACTTGGATGTTCCAAAGATTGCGGCGTATCTGACATCTTCTGTGACTGGCATCCAGTGGCACTATCGGTTGGGACACCCGTCGGCAGCCAAATTAAAGCATTTACTACCTCATATGTCAGATTCTGTTTTTCATTGTGAAACTTGTCAATTGGGCAAGCAAACTAGAGCAACTTTTTCAAAGAAATTATGTATTGGTTCAAAACAACCGTTTGATATTATACATGCTGATGTTTGGGGATCTGTTTTGTCTCGAGTATATCTGGATTCCGTTACTTTCTGAGCTTTATTGATGATTTCTCTAGGACCACCTGGATTTTCTTGCTAAAGGATAGGTCTAATATTCTTGAGACTATTACGACTTATTTTGCTGAAATACGTACCCAGTTTAGCAAACCTATAATTTTTTTTCGCACTGACAATGCTCTTGAATTCATGCAATCCTTGGTCAGCAGTTTTTGTCGTAAACTGGGTACTATTCACCAAACCTCCTATGCCTACACCCCGCAACAAAATGGAGTCGCCGAACGCAAGAATCGCCACCTTCTTGACATTGCTCGTACTTTACTTTTTCACTATAATGTTCCCCAGTGTTTTTGTCCTGAAGCTATTTCCACTGCGTGCTATTTCGTTAACCACATGCCATCTTCAGTTCTTGGGAATCAAATCCCTTATCAAATCTTGTACCCTGATGCGACCTTATTTTCTGTTCTTCGTATTTTTGGGAGCACTTGCTTTGTTAAAAACCTACGTCCTGGTTTAACCAAACTTGATCCCCGTGCCATCAAGTGTGTCTTCTTAGGGTACTCTAGGACTCAAAAAGGGTACTGTTGTTATGATCCAGTTTCAAAAAATGGATGGTCTCAGCTGATGTTGTTTTCTTCGAGCACATGCCATTCTATTCTTCTGCTGGGTCTGCCCTTATGTCAGATTTATTAATGGAGACACCATTACCAATGATTGATGATTCTGATTCCCTTGATACTGTTCCTGCTGCTGCTACTCCTCAGCTGAAAGTTTATCAAAGAAGACCGAAGACGACAACTCCCTCTATGGCCCCTCCAGAATCTTCTTCCTCAATGCCAGATCAGTCATCACCTCAGGTATTCTCTGACTTAGATATTCCTATAAGTTTAAGGAAAGGAACTAGAACATGTACCAAACATCCGATTGGGAATTTCTGTACTATTGCTCACCTGGGGACTAACTTTGCCAATTTTACTGCTTCTCTTTCTGCTGTTTCTATTCCTAAAAATGCTTCTTAGGCTCTTTAACATCCAGCTTGGCGTCAGGCCATGGAAGCTGAGATGCATGCTCTTACTGATCGTAACACTTGAGAGTTGGTTGATCCTCCCACTCATTGTTCTCCGGTTGGATGTCGCTGGGTGTTTACTATTAAATATCAATCAGATGGCACGATTGAGCATCTCAAGGCTAGGCTTGTTGCCAAGGGTTACACACAAACTTACGGCGTCGACTATTTTGAGACTTATTCACCTGTGGCCTGACTGAATTCAGTTTGCATACTTATTTCTGTTGCAATTAATTCTGATTGGCCCTTATTTCAACTTGATGTGAAAAATGCTTTTCTATATGGAGATCTGCATGAGGAAGTCTATATGGAACAACCTCCCGTATTTGTACTTTAGGGGGAGTCCTCCAAAGTTTGTCGTTTGCGGAAAGCAATTTATGGCTTAAAACAAAGTCCCCGTGCTTGGTTTGATAAACTGAGTACCATTCTTCAGAAATTTCATTTTAGACGTTCCCAATTTGATCATTTTGTCTTTGTTAAACAGACTACTTCTGGCATTGTTATTCTGATTGTATATGTTGATGACATCATTCTATCAGGGAGTGATCTTGCTGGCATTCAGGCGACTAAACGTTATTTGGAGAACCATTTTGTCACCAAAGATTTAGGCACCTTGCACTACTTTCTTGGGATTGAAGTTTCTCGGTCAGCCTCTGGATTGTGCCTATCTCAGCGTAAATATGTTCTGGATCTTCTATCTGAAATAGGTCTTCTTGGTGCAAAGCCTGCTAGTACTCCTCTGGATCCAAACACCAACTGGGATGATGAGAATTCTCCTGCTTATCCTGATCACCATCAGTATCGACGCATGGTTGGCAAGCTCATCTATCTTACTGTCACTCGTGCTGATATCACATCTGCAGTTGGACTTGTTAGCAGATATCTTGACAAACCCCGACAATGTCACTGGGATGCTGTCTGTCACATTCTCAAATATTTGAAGAGCTCCCCTAAGAAAGGTCTGTTGTATAAAAAACATGGTCACTGTAACCTTGTTGGGTATTCTGACTATGCGGGGAGCAAGATCGATCGACGCCCCACCTCCGTCTACTGTACTTTTGTAGGTGGAAATCTGGTTACCTGGCGCAGTAAGAAACAAACAGTTGTTGCTCGCTCGAGTGCTGGAGCAGAATATCGCGCCATGGCGCATACTACATGTGAACTGTTCTGGATACGGAGCCTGCTGAAAGACTTTGGCATTTCTGATTCTACTCCTATCCCTATGTACTGTGACAACAAAGCTGCTACCTTTATTGCCAGTATTCCTGCCTTCCATGAACGTATAAAGCATATTGAGGTTGACTGTCACTTTGTTCGAGAAGCTGTCTTATCTGGCTAGATATCTACGCCCTACATACATACCTCAGATCAAGTGGCTGACATCTTAACCAAAATACTTCCGAAGTCTAGATTCACTACTATGACTGACAAGTTGGGCATGATTGACATCTATGCTCTAGCTTGAGGGGGAGTATTAGTATATACACTTTACTGTTGTTTTTACTTAGTGTATTTTGGTTATTTGTCTTTTAGTCACTTGTTTCTTTATCCCATATTGCTTATCTCTAAATGCTGAACTACTCTCTTGTCTTATAAAAGAGAGAGCAACTTTTCTATTCTAGATATATATGTATAAATATATATATATATATATATATATATATATATATATATATATAAGATTACATAAAAAATCTATTTATATATGCATATATGTATTACATATGTACTTATATATATTTTGATATATATATATATATATTGATATATATATATATTTTGATATATATATACATATACATATACATATATATATATATATATATACATATATACATATACATATATATATGTATATGTATATATGTGTATATATGTATATATACACACACACACACACACACACATATATATATATATATATATATATATATATATATATATATAGCGATCCGTCCTAGGTTTTTTTCTTCATGTGTGGGAACCGCAGGGCTAGAACTTTTAGGATTCATTCTCATAATTATGATAAAGTGAAATATGTCAAAATTGATTGGGAATATTTCCGAATCGAAACTGTCTGATAGCAAGTTGATCGATTAATTCAATAAGGAATGTAATCAATAAGGAAGTTAGCACTTGATATAGACAATATCCTCCAAATGAATCCAATTCAATCGTTTACTCATTTAATGAGTCATTTTTCAAGTTCAACTAACCCCTTTTCAAAATATCCTTCTCAACAAGAAAACAAGTATAAGAATATATATATATATATATATATATATATATATATATATATATTGTAAGAAAAATGAAGGAGGAAGAAGATGGGAACACAAATCACATGTCGGCTGCTAGGTGCAGCAAACGTGAGTAGGGCTCGAGCCTACACACTTGTATTTATATATTAGGGTAAATACATGAGGTACAAAGAGAGAAAAAGCATAAAAACAACATTTCATAAACAAAATAGGTCAGCCGCCGGTTTGCCGTTCCGCCACTGTGCCGGTGTCGATACCATCGACTTGTGTCGATGGTATCGACGGAGTATTCTCTTGCGCCTGAACCAATCTCGATACAGCTGGCTTCAACATGAACCTGGACAGATGTCGATAGTATCGACCGAGATGCAGGTTGCTTCACGCTCCCCCTCAAGCTGGAGAGTACACATCGTGGATGCCCAGCTTGCCACAGAGTTTCTGAAAAATTGCTGAACCCAAGGGCTTTGTCAGAATATCTGCTAGTTGATCTTTAGACCTAACATATGGAGTCACAATAGTGCCGTCTTTTATTTGATCACGAATAAAATGGCAATCAACCTCTATGTGTTTTGTACGCTCATGAAAGATAGGATTCTTGGCGATGTGCATGGCAGATTGATTGTCACACTTGAGCTCCATAGAAAGTAGAAGAGAAATTTGTAATTCAGATAAAACATATTTGACCCATTTTAATTCACAGCATGCATGGGCCATAGCACGATACTCAGCTTCAGTGCTAGATCTAGCAACCACATGTTGCTTTTTACTTTTCCATGTGATAAGATGATCACCTAGAAAGGTACAATAGCCTGATGTAGATCTCCTATCAGTATGATCACCAGCCCAGTCAGCATCTGAATATCCTGTGAGAGACAGAGTAGATGGAGGTGCCTTTGGTCTAGAATATGTGATACCTTTACCGGGAGCACTTTTTAGATACCTCAGAATTCTGCAGACTGCTATCCAGTGTGATTGTCGCGGAGAATGCATATATTGGCTGACTACGCCCACAGCAAATGAAATATCCGGTCGGGTGACAGTTAGATATATCAACTTACCCACTATTCTCCTATAATATTCTGGATCTGGATACTCAACATCATCAACCACCTCTTTGATGTGATAATCCATTGGGGTATTTACCGGTTTAGATTCAGCCATGCCTGTCTCCTGTAACAAATCAAGCACATACTTTCTCTGAGATAAATTGACACCTACATGAGATCTAAGCACTTCAATGCCTAGAAAGTATCTTAGTTTGCCCAGATCCTTTGTATGGAAATGTTTTTGCAAACCCTCTTTGACACGAGATATTCCCATTGTGTCACTGCCAGTAATCACTATGTCATCAACGTATACCAGAAGAATAATGGATCCACGGGAAGAGCTGGAGTAAAATAAGGAATGATCAGTCTTGGAGCGAGAAAAACCCATCTAAAGAATAACTTCACTGAACTTGTCAAACCAAGCTCTAGGTGACTGTTTCAGCCCATAAATAGCCTTTTTTAATTTGCATACTTTCTGACACTCCCCCTGAGCAACAAACCCAGGAGGTTGCTCCATATATACTTCTTCCTGTAGATCACCATGGAGAAATGCATTCTTTACATCCAGCTGAAATAATGGCCAATCAAAGGTAGTAGCAAGAGAAATAATGATCCGCACAGAATTTAGGCGAGCAACAGGAGAAAATGTTTCAAAGAAGTCAACACCATAGGTTTGGGTGTAGCCCTTTGCAACCAATCGGGCTTTCAACCTTTCAACTGATCCATCCGGATTGTGTTTAATAGTGAAAACCCATCTACATCCTACTACTTTCTTTCCTGCAGGAAGATCAACCAGATCCCAAGTACCATTATTCAAGAGAGCTGACATTTCAAGTTGCATTGCCTGTGTCCAACCACTGTTCTTCATTGCATCAAAATGGTTTCTTGGTATAGACACAAAATCAATCCCAATAGCGAATGCACGGGCCTGCTTAGACAGATGAGACAGGCAACATACATTTGTAATAGGGTGTTTAATAGTACAGGACCTAGTACCTTTCCGAACAGCAATAGGAAGGTTGAGATCAGATGTCTCTGTAGGATTCTCTTGAGTAGAAGGCGATGATGAGGGCTCAGGGATTGGTGCCGCTACTTCTTCTGGATCCTGCCTGCCTTGCCTATGATATACATGTGCGTAATGCTCAATGGTAGGTCTATCTCCTGCTTGTTCATCCGGAATAGAAGTAAAATCCGGAATGATAGGTGGCACTCCCTCACTCTGCACTGATGGTGGCAGTCTCTCATTTTGTATTTTTGGTGGCTCTCCCTCTCTCAACTGCTCCCCCTTGCTAATAGCATTGGAGAAATATGGAGTGGTCTCATGGAAAGTGACGTCCCTAGACACAAACATGCGGCGAAGACTAGGACAGTAACACTTGTATCCTTTGCTCGTAGTAGAGTAACCTAGGAACAGTGTTTTAATGGACCTAGGAGACAGCTTGTCGGTCTTAGGGTCAAAGTTATGGATAAAGGAAGTGCAACCAAACACTCTAAGAGGAATAGGATAGGGAGAGTCCTTGGGACGCAAAACAGAAAAGGGAGTCTGTCCTTGAAGAACAGAGGAAGGTTGTCTATTGATCAAGAAACAAGCAGTTAAAAGAGCTTCAGACCAAAACTTCTTGGGCACATTAGATTGAAACATAATAGATCGAGCAATATCAAGAAGATGGCGATTCTTCCTCTCTGCCACCCCATTTTGCTGAGGGGTGTGAGGACAAGAAGTGCGGTGAAGCATACCAACCGAGCTACAAAAATCAGACATATCCTTTTGAACATACTCCAAGGCATTATCAGACTGAAGAATTTTTATATTGCAATCAAACTGGACTTTAATTTCAGTACTAAAATGTTTCACAATGGACAACACGGACTCTCTACTTTTAAGAAGGTAGATCCATGTCATGTGTGAGAAATCATCAACAAAAGATATAAAATAACGAAAACCATTATAACTTTGGTCTTTTACATGACCCCACACATCAGTATGCACTAACTCAAAGGGACAAGAAGCCCGCTTATTGACCCGACTGGGATAGGATAACCTATGGTGCTTTCCCAGTTGACATGACTGACACTCTAAGGAGGATAATTGGGATAACTCTGGTTCCAACTTCCGCAGGTTGTCCAAAGAAGGATGTCCACATCTGCAATGCCATAGTAAGGGGGAACCACTCAACATGATGGATGGAGCAGGAGCAGGCATTTGGCGAGGTAGACTGTCACCGTTGAAAAGGTAGAGATCACCCTTCCTAGGCCCCCCACCAATTGTCTTCATACTCTTGAGATCCTGTAACATAAAACCAGAAGGTCCAAATATTACCCAACATTTTAAAGTGTCAATCAGTTTTGCAACCGAAAGAAGATTAAAAGGAAATTCAGGCACAAAGTGAACTGATTTAAGATCAATCTTAGGTGTTAGGGAGACAGATCCACTAGCTAAAACTCTTTTCACTGAACCATCTGCCAATGTAACAGATTGGTGAGGAATTGATGAGTCAATAGTGTGGAGCAATCTCCTCATACCAGTCATATGCTGTGAGGCGCCAGAGTCAACCACCCAAGATGCGGATGAGCCAGATGCTATGAAAGATGTAGCCTGATTACCAGCTGTAGATGCCAAATTTGCCGATGAAGAAGATGATGATGAACCCATACTCATATGCTGTGTCGCCTGAATGAACCGATCATATTCTTCTTGAGTGAGAGTGATGCCTGTGCCAGAAGATGTACCCACAGCTGTAGAGGATGAGGATCCTGTAGTGGTTGCACAATGTGCTGCCCCCACAGGTGGTGCAGCAGGTCTTCCATGTTTCTTCCAACACTTCTCCACTGTATGTCCTGGTCTATCACAAAAGGTACATTTCAGACGTGTCCCACGCCCTCTACCCATACCAGGGCGTCCTCGTACTGCAGCGGCAGTGGCAACAGAAGCATGAGATTCTCCAGAAGGTATATCAGGCACAAAGGAAGTAGACTCAGACAGTGATTGCTGGATTCTTGAATAAGCCTCCACAAGGCTAGGTAGTTTATCAGTAGCCAAGATAACACTCCGAGCGGAGCTACAAGTCGAGTGAAGCCCAGATAAGAATTTGGCCGTAACAAGATCATCTCTGTCCTTTATCTGTTCTGCAACAGTCACAGGATGATAATAACTTAGCTCTTGAGAAAGAGCCTGAATAGCCCCAAAATACTCCTCAAGAGATCGGTCACCCTGTTTTTCAGCAAACAAACGATCATAAATCATAAACTGACGGAGAGCATTCTTCTCTTGAGAGTAATGTTGCTTCACGGCGTCCCATATTTCCTTGGCCGTAGAGTAGAACATGAACCTTGCGGCGATTGCAGATTCCATACTATTCCACAGCCAAGTCTTCACAAGACTATCATGTCGCTTCCACTCAGCATATCCTTCGTCAGTAGATGCTTTGGGACCCGAGTCAACATGCCTTGCTCTGTCACGAGCCTCCAAGACGGTGTGGATGGCGTTCATCCATAGAAGATAATTTTTCCCGTTGAGTTTGATGGAGGCGATAGGTGACACCTCGTTGTAGATCATAGGTGTCTTGATATCCTCCATTGTAGAACGGAATATATGACGGATTGATACACGTCAAAGAGAATGTGGTGACGGAGAGATACACGTCACACACAGACGAAAAGAAAGAAGAAATGCGTTACTGACGCATTCACAGCCTCCAAAGAATATTCCTAATCACACATGGAGGAGGTGTGACTAGGATGATGATTGAGATGAAACTAGTCCTCCGACAGTGTTTTTAGATGATCGTTGGATCACCTGGAGATCCTCAACTGCTATGTGATAGTGGCTACGGTAGAGTTAGATATCTACCGCAGACCCAGAGTAGCCAACGGTGGTCCTTTGCAGCAGGTGGATTACACCAAGGAGACGGGTGGGAAGCAGTTGGCCGTCAAGGAAGGAGAGACCTGGAGAGATCCTCTGGAGAGAGAGAGAGGAGAAACCCTAGATCGATCTCCGCTCTGATACCATGTAAGAAGAAATGAAGGAGGAAGAAGATGGGAACACAAATCACATGTCGGTTGCTAGGTGCAGCAAACGTGAGTAAGGCTTGAGCCTACACACTTGTATTTATATATTAGGGTAAATACATGAGGTACAAAGAGAGAAAAAGCATAAAAACAACATTTCATAAACAAAATAGGTCAGCCGCCGGTTTGCCGTTCCGCCACTGTGCCGGTGTCGATACCATCGACTTGTGTCGATGGTATCGACGGAGTATTCTCTTGCGCCTGAACCAATCTCGATACTATCGACATGTGTGTCGATAGTATCGACCGAGATGCAGCTGGCTTCAACATGAACCTGGACAGATCTCGATACTATCGACCGAGATGCAGGTTGCTTCATATATATATATATATATATATATATATAGAGAGAGAGAGAGAGAGAGAGAGAGGCTAGAATACACTCGTGTATTCGAAGAAGAATACACTCAAGTAGTTTTTCATGATGCAATATTTTTTTCAAAAATCTAATCCGTTGATCTTCTTAAACATTTTGTGAATAGCTCATATACAAAATTTGAGCACATTTGGACATTTGTAGGTCATGTTATGAAGACCGCAAAAATATGCATTTCAAATTAGTTTCGCGCGTCGATTTTGTTGCCCTCGGATGAGTGACTTACACTCATCCAAATGGGCTCAAAATTCGTATGTAGCCTAGTTATAGTATGACAATGAAGATCAATGGTTTACATTTAAAAAAAATAGTCTTGATATGCAAACACACTTGAGTGTATTCGTGCGATCTGTACACTCGAGTGTATTCCAACCTGACTAAGTGCAATGATGGGCCGGGTTGTGCGTGTCGGGTCCATCGGGTGTCCATATTTTGGCCGAATTCCCCGCCCTGAACTGAGGGTGGGCGGGGAAGAGGCGGGTGACCCCTTTACGCGGGAGTCACATTGTGCATATGCGGTTTTAATGGCTGGTACATAGAAATTGTGTACTGGCCAGTACACACTTCCTAACCTCTTTATATATTTACATATGAATATGCATGCATGATATATTTATATGTATATATATGGAATGTGTGTAGTATGTCTGTGTGTGTGTATACACACACACAAACACACACACATATATAAATATACATATAAGAACTTTCATGTTTTATCGCCTGTTTCCATGCAGGAATAAGAAGAGCTTCTGCAACAGTCTTGGGAATAGTGACGGCAGAGATAGTAGAAGTGAAGCTTGCAAAACTGTTATTAAGATTAGCAGATGAGCAGAAATGACTAATAGGATGTTTTGTGCAGGAACGAACACCTTTGCGTTGGCTGATAGGCAGGTGTAAGTCAGAAGTTACCTTAGTGGTTGTATGATCATCCGCAGAAGGAGGAATTGGTTGTGGAGGGGCCATGGAAGGAGTACTCGTCTTGTTCCGTCGCTTGTATACTTGCAGAGGGCGGGCTTGAGGCAGTTCAGAAGATGGCAAAATCTCAACAACATCAGGCAACGGTGTTGGTGCCAACATATCACTGGAGAGTGATGCTCCATCATCAGAGAAGTATGTCATATGCTCAAAAAATACTACATCTGCACTCACAAACCATTGCTTCAGAATAGGATCAAAGCTGCGATAACCTTTCTGGGTTCTAGAATATCCCAAAAAGCTACACTTGGTGGAGCGAGGATCAAGTTTTGTTAGCCTCGGGCGTAGGTTTTTGACAAAACATGTACATCCAAAAATACGAGGGGGAACAGAGAACAGTTGAGCATCAGAAAAGAGAATGGTGTAAGGTATTTTATTGTGCAAAACAAAGGATGGCATGCAATTGATAAGATAGCATGCCGTAGAAATAGCCTCAGGCCAGAAATGGTAAGGTACTTTAGTTTATAATGAAGAAGCAAAGTGCGAGCAACATCTAACAAATGTCAATTTTTACATTCAACAACACCATTCTGTTGTGGAGTGTAGGGACATGTAGTTTGGTGGATGGTGCCACAGACAGAACAAAAAGATGATCCTGATTTTTGCATAAATTCAAGGGCATTATCGGTGCGGAAAATTTAATGGTTTTGTTTAATTGGGTCTGTATTTTTGAGAAAAAACCACTGATATTATCCAAAACGGTGTCGCGATCTTTCAGTAAAGACAACCAAGTAGCATGGGAGTAATCATCAATAAAGGTCAGAAAATATTTAACCCGAGAATGACTAGGAATAGAACAAAGGCCCCAAATATCCGCATGAACAATATCAAAAAGTGCTTGAGAACCAATTTCTTTCATAGCGGGAAACACGGCACGCGTCTGTTTACCCAATTGACAAGATTCACAAGAAAATGTTTTTTCAGATAATGCTGGAAATAAATGTTTCAACTTTGCCACAGAGGGTGCTGGAGTCCTGTGACTGATGTAGACCGAAGAGCAGATGCTGCTGGTGGTCCGTCTAGATAGTAGAGTCTGTCTGGTCCTTCATGGCCTGAACCAATCCTCGTCTTCGTGCGGAGATCCTTCAAAACACGACTAGAAGGATCAAATTTAATGGAGCACTGAAGATTTTTCATAGTCTTACTGACAGAAAGCAAATTAAAATGAAATTTTGGGATATATAAACATATTTTAGATGCAACTTCCGAGACAAGGGAACAGTGCCGATGCCGTGAACAGAAGTTTTAGAGCCATCAACAATAGTAACAGACGGAATATGTATGGTTTTAGTAAGGGCAGAAAATAAGTTGATGTCGCCAGCCATATGAACCGACACACCAGATTCAATGCACCATTTATTGTTACCAGCAGAAGGAGAGGCGAGCAAGGCGGAGGAACCGACAGCAGACGTAGATGGAAGCTGAGTCATGCGTTCTTGAAAAAAATTATCGAACTCCGAGCGAAGCCACTCTATGGAAGGTGTAGTAGGTGGCTGTTCAGGTGCAGTATTAGTGGAAATCTCCGCAGATGCTTGGTTTGCCCAAGCAGGTTTACCGTGCCTGATCCAACACCAGTCTTCATTGTGATTGTCGCGACCACAGAAGTTGCAGAAGCGAGGGCCAACAGATTGTCCGTGTCTAAGAGTAGTAGAAAATGTGCGTCCACCGTTAGGAGGGAGACGTCCTCCACGACTACGGCTGCGACCTCGGCCACAACCAGATTTAGAGACGTCCTCCACGACCACGACCGCGACCTTGGCCACGACCAGATTTAGAAGTGCGAACAACCAGAGCAGGATGTTCGATGGAAGGAGTGGAGGTCATGGAAGGAAGTCTTTGAACTCATTTAAGGACGTCACGGAGAGTAGGCAGTGGGTCACTGGACAGAATCTGGTCGACCACTCCAAAGAAGGAAGCAGAAAGAGCAGCGAGAAATTGGACTAATTGGAGATCATTGCGCTGCTTCTGGGCTTCTTTGACGTCGGCAGTCATGGGGTGATAAATTTCGTTCTCATTTCAGAGGACAGAGCACTGATTGTAGAAGTCTTCAACAGGAGTGTCAGAGGAAAATTCCTTCTTGGCTAAGTTTTGAAAATTTCAAAAACACGCTTGGGATTCTGTTGATGAGAATAGACGTGAGATAGCTGAGCCCACATGGCCTTAGCATCATGAAGACACAACAACGACTGGCTGATCCGTGGCTCGGTGCTATTAAGAATCCAAGACTTGACACTGGAGTCGTCGTTGGTGTTGGATCCTAGATGGGTGATTAGATGCTCTAGAGGGGGGGTGAATATAGCTGAATGCACTTAAAAAAAATTCATTAGACCTTCAAGATATATCACAAGTTAAGGTTGCTAAATAGGAAATTTGTGTGCAACTATAACATACATAGCAAGGGAGAGAGAGATTGAGCAAGCACAAGTAGACAAGCTATTTAGAGTGGTTCCACACTTCAAACTAGAAGTGTGTCAGTCCACTTGCCTAGAGAGGTCAACCTCTAGGACTTCCAAACTATTGCACTCTTATATTCATTCATAAGACATACAATACATGACCAACCAAAGGACTTACCTATCCAATACAAAGAGTCTTCAACCTTATCAAGGACTTACCCACTTTGCAAGAGTCTTCCGCCTTTCTTCCAAGGACTTATCTACTCTTGCCCAAGTCTTCAGCCTTGCAGGAATTACCCACTCTTCTTGGATCTTCCGCCTTTGACTTCACCTTCACTTGGAGAAGCTTCCACCATGGACTTACCTACTTGAGCAAGGAGTCTTCTGCCTTCACCAAGGGCTTACGCACTCTAGCTCCAAGTCTTCAGCCTTGATCTTCACCAAGAGACTCCTTCCCTTGTTCTTCTTCACCTCTCTTGGACAAGAGAGAGAACCTTCATCTTCATGATTGAAATGAGAGAAAAGGAGGTGGTGGAAGTGAGAGCCTCACAAGATATACATATATGACTAGCTCTCTTACAGATTTCCTACTCATTCTAATGGATGTAGCAAGTGATTAAGCTTAGAGAGAGAGAGGAGGCTGTAGGAAGCACTCAGCTATATAATAGGAACCTCACATAGAGTTTGCAATGAATGCTCAACCTTGGAATGAAGCCCAAGGGGTCCTATTTATAGCTGGGGATGCCTCTTAGCCTTTGGGAACACTTGAGAATGAAAACTAGCCTTTTTGTGGCTTGCAACAGATATATTTTCACTTGTTGCAACTCCACAACAGCTAGAAACACGTTTCTCCACTTTTCCGTACAGTGCAATCGGTCGAGTTTCTATAAGGGTAACTCGACCGATCAAGTAAACGACAAGGCCGATACTCAAATGATCGGTCGAGTTTGTCCTGACAAAACTCGACCGACCATTAGGAATCGAAATGGTCAGTTACTTGAGCGGTCGAGTTCTGTGTAAACACAACTCGACCGATGCAATCTGCAGAAAATTGATCAAGGATGATCGGTCGAGTTTTCAGGCTGGGAAACTCGACCGAGAAAGTGCCTGTAATCTATTTTTAAAGTTGCATCTAAAGTGATCTAACATTCGATCTAAGTGCTCCTGATTTTTTTAAGCTTAATTACAAGTCATACAATCATTACAAGTGATTTACAACATGATTCTAATAGATTTACATCATATAAAAAAACGTGCACTTGTATGACTTTGACTTGTCTTTTCTCCAATTTGAGATGCGCAAGTTAGGGCAATTGGAGTGTGTCTATACCTAATCTGAAATCACTCAAGTAGAGACATTAGACACCAATATGTGGAATGGTTAGTCATCATCAAAACACGGGTTTAGTCAATTTAGACGTGAGTCAACATTGACCTAATTGACCTTGAGTCAACAATCTCCCCCTTTTTGAAGATGACAAACCATTCCATAAATGTATTGAAAGCTTTTAAGTAAAGTCATACCTTTGGAGAAACCTAGGGGTTTCAATAGGATTGAGCTCATATGCTCCCCCTCAATTGATGCTCATGGAGTTCTCATACTCCCCCTCAATTGATGCTATTTCTCCTGTATGGTTAGCTTTCATAACATTTATAGAATACTATGTCTTCTACTCATATATGTTCTACAAATATATGTCTTCTCCACTTTACCTTCTCCCCCTTACATGGACATACTTCTCCTCTTCATGTAAGGCATGCCTTCTTCCTCTTTTAAAAGAAGACATACAAGACATACATTTCTCCCCCTTTGTCATTTCAAAAAGTGGGGTTATGAAGAAAATAAGAAACATCACTTGTTAAAGAGAAAGGAGATAACACAAATATATATAAGGAGAGTAGAAGAGCACAAATAGGGGCTTGTCCAGTCATAGAAAGAAAAGCAAGTTAAAGCATATACTTGAACAACCCAAAAAGTAAGATGAAGTGCTGCAGAAAAATAATAAAACATAATTTTGACCCTCAAGATGACAGATTTTGACCAAAAACTATCAGAGCTCATCGCGAAGCAATGAGTCTTGCTCAGAAGGTTGTGTCTGCATGAAAAACACTAGTCTTGCACCAAAAACTAAATCTGGAGCAAAAAATCTGCATAAAATCCAAAAATACTCCAATTTCTACATATAATGTAGATCTTATGTACCCTCCATCACAATGTTATGCAAGCAACTCAAGATAGTAGATATGCAATTCAAGGAACAAGCTTGAGCATGTGTGAGACAAGATACAAGCATAACATATATATGAGCAAAGATGCCAATTATAAACAAGGTTAGAACTACATGTATATGAACTACTAGTAGATGATATCACAAGTTAGGACTACTAGTAGAATCTAGATCATAGCAAGAGATACCAAAAGATACACAAGATAAAACAAGCTATGAGTAGATGTAGAGATATATCCAAACAAAGAGATATGCAATTTTAGAAGCATGAAAGGATATAACTCACATACAAATATGCATCCTTACCAAAAGATGATTACCACTAAGAACCTCAAGGTTGTATCAACACAAGATATACACTTAGATAGATGTAGCAAGTTAGAGCACAACAGAAGCAATTTACGACACAACCAAGAGATCCAAAGAGGTCATCATCAAAACCTGCAAAACAACTCAAAGCAAGTAATTGCAAGATATAGATATACCAATTTAGAGCAATTAGAGAGATAGAGTTGTAAGCAAGATAGGCAAATTAGAACATGGCAATATGCATATATAAAGGTACCAAAAGGAGTGCCAAAGAATAAGGCTATTGGTTGAGAAAATCTAGTTGAGAGGGAAATTCTCATTCAATAAGCCAACTGTGTATTCTGTGCACAGTGTTATCGGTCGAGTTTTGTGCATTGAGAACTCGACCGATGACAACTACTGCAACACCCATTGGTGCCTATCGGTCGAGTTTCAAACAGGGCAAACTCGACCGACAGAGCAGCTGTCAAAAAGCACATATATTTCATAAAAACATATTTAAAGGCATGCTAAATATACAAACCATATCCAAACATGTCTAAGCAAGTTAGTAATGCACTATAGAAGCATTAGAAACAATTTTTGATCAATAGTGTGAAGAGAAACACAAAATGCCACTTTTGACTCAAAAACCATATGTATAGTGCACACTAACTTGACAAAAACAAGTTAGAGATGGTTATAAGCAATAAAAACTTTACCTTTGTTCTTACCATTCCTTTTCCACTTGTTGTCACCCTCTACACATCTCACCTTTCTTCTTTCATGTGGATTGAGAAGTCAATTTGCAATTCAATAGCTCAAGTCAATCCATTTGCAAGTACCTACAAGAAGAAAGATGAAATGGTCCCCAATCATATATTTGAGTCCGAAGGGGTTAGCTTAGCAACCCAAGTCCTATTACTCTTGGGTGCTTTCCTAAAAGGACAACAAGTAGAATAATGACCAATTTCATCGCAATAGTTGCATGTGCCCATAGTTTTGGAACTAGAGGATTCTCCATGGAATATTGGAGGTCCTTCATCTTTGTTGTTCCCTTGACTACTATCATACCCTAAACCATGTCTACGAATTTGTTTAGTAGTATGGTGTAGGATGTCATTAAGACTCTTTTTACCAACTAAGAATCTTTGCAAAGAGGATCTCAAACTGTCATTCTCATGCTTAAGAGAAGCAATAGTACAAGACAAATGATTTATATTATTTTTAGCATTCAAAAGATCATTTTCTAAGCAAAGAGCTTTAGTTAAGTAAGAATCTCTATCAATACGAAGAGCAGCAACATCATTCTCTCTACTAGTAGAACTAGAACAAGATTCATGCAAATTGATTTTAGCAAGCAAGGAGGCATTTTCTGTTTCTAATTCATGCAACACAAAATCTTTGTCCTTGTTTTCAGATTTAAGAACATCAAAATCATGCATGAGAGAATCAATAATTAAAGTATGCTCTTCATTAGAACTAGGCATGAGAGATTGAGCTTCTAGAAATCTAATCTTATCAAGCAAACTAGCATTTTCAAGTTTAAGAGAGTCTATTTGGCTAAGACAATCATTTTTATCATCAAGAAAGCAAGAATTAGCATGTTCAAGATCATCTAGTTCTACATGCAAATTATCAACAATTTTAGCAAGCTTTTTCTTTTTCCTTTTAGAAGACTTAAGAGAGGCACAAATATCATGAATAATAGCAATCAAAGATTCTTTATCTAAAGAGTTTAGATTTACCTCACTTGAGTCTTCACTTGTTGATGCTATAAGAGCAAAATGACATTCTCGTTCATCACTAGAGCTTGAGCTTGATCCTTCACTTGAGCTTGAGTTGGAGGAGCCACTTGAGCTTTAGTGCCATTTCTCCTTCTTGTGAAGATGGGTCTTTTTGCCTTGTGGGCAATCTTCCTTGTAGTGACCCTTCTTTCCACATGTGAAGCACCGGATGGAAGAGGACTTGACTTTGTAGAATTTACCCTTGGAGTACATGGCATCTTCTTTAGCTTGAGAGGATGGAGAGACTTGTTCCATGATAGCTTCAATTTGAGCCTTCATTTCAGCCTTCTTCATTCTCTTTAGCTCTTTCTTCTCTTGTCTTTCTACTTCCTCCCTCTTGTCAAGTGTGGCTTCATGTGTTTGTAGATTTCCAATGAGCTCTTCAATAGGAATATCCTTAGGAGACCTTGCTTCTTCAATAGAAGTCACCTTGGGTTCCCACCTCTTGGGGAGAGTTCTAAAGATCTTTGAGTTGATCTCTCCACTAGACATAGGATGTCCTAGAACAGCAAGACCATTCAAAATGGTGTTGAGGCTTGAGTACATGTTGGCTATCCTCTCCTCCTTTCCCATCTTGAAGTTCTCAAGAAGCCCTTTGAGCATGTAGAATTTGCTTTCCTCCACTTGATCTGTCCCTTCATAAGTGATGCAAAACTTTCTCCATACCTCATAGGCTATTTCACATAAAGAAATCCGGTTTAACTCGGTGGGGGTCATGGAGCCATAGAGGATGTGCATGGCTCTAGCATTTAAGGTTGCTTTCTTCAAGGTATCTTCATCCCATTCTTCAATCCTTGTCTTTGGTAGCATGTATGGGCTGTTCACCATTTGCCACATCTCAATACTTGATCCTTGGATGTAGAATTGAAGCCTTATTCTCCAATAGAGGAAATTGCTCCCATCAAAGATTGGAAGGCTGGTTGAGTATCTTCCTCCTAGGTAGTCACCCATCTTCTCCTACTTGTTGAAGTATGCTTGGAGAAGACCCGCTCTGATACCAATTGTTGGATCCTAGATGGGTGATTAGATGCTCTAGAGGGGGGGGTGAATAGAGTTGAATGCACTTAAACAAAATTCATTAGACCTTCAAGATATATCACAAGTTAAGGTTGCTAAATAGGAAATTTGTGTGCAACTATAACATACATAGCAAGGGAGAGAGAGATTGAGCAGGCACAAGTATACAAGCTATTTAGAGTGGTTCCACACTTCAAACTAGAAGTGTGTCAGTCCACTTGCCTAGAGAGGTCAACCTCTAGGACTTCCAAACTATTGCACTCTTATATTCATTCATAAGACATACAATGCATGACCAACCAAAGGACTTACCTATCCAATACAAAGAGTCTTCAACCTTATCAAGGACTTACCCACTTTGCAAGAGTCTTCCGCCTTTCTTCCAAGGACTTATCTACTCTTGCCCAAGTCTTCAGCCTTGCAGGAATTACCCACTCTTCTTGGATCTTCCACCTTTGATTTCACCTTCACTTGGAGAAGCTTCCACCATGGACTTACCTACTTGAGTAAGGAGTCTTCTGCCTTCACCAAGGGCTTACGCACTCTAGCTCCAAGTCTTCAGCCTTGATCTTCACCAAGGGATTCCTTCCCTTGTTCTTCTTCACCTCTCTTGGACAAGAGAGAAAACCTTCATCTTCATGATTGAAATGAGAGAAAAGGAGGTGGTGGAAGTGAGAGCCTCACAAGATATACATATATGACTAGCTCTCTTACAGATTTCCTACTCACTCTAATGGATGTAGCAAGTGGTTAAGCTTAGAGAGAGAGAGGAGGCTGTAGGAAGCACTCAGCTATATAATAGGAACCTCACATAGAGTTTGCAATGAATGCTCAACCTTGGAATGAAGCCCAAGGGGTCCTATTTATAGCTGGGGATGCCTCTTAGCCTTTGGGAACACTTGAGAATGAAAACTAGCCGTTTTGTGGCTTGCAACAGATATATTTTCACTTGTTGGAACTCCACAACGGCTAGAAGCACTTTTTTGCACTTTTTCGTACAGTGCAATCGGTCGAGTTTCTATAAGGGTAACTCGACCGATCAAGTAAACGACAAGGCCGATAATCAAATGATCGGTCGAGTTTGTCCTGACAAAACTCGACCGACCATTAGGAATCGAAATGGTCAGTTACTTGATTGGTCGAGTTCTGTGTAAACACAACTCGACCGATGCAATCTGCAGAAAATTGATCAAGGATGATCGATCGAGTTTTCAGGCTGGGAAACTCGACCGACAAAGTTCCTGTAATCAATTTTCAAAGTTGCATCTAAAGTGATCTAACATTCGATCTAAGTGCTCCTGATTTTTTTAAGCTTAATTACAAGTCATACAATCATTACAAGTGATTTGCAACATGATTCTAATAGATTTACATCATATTACAAAAATGTGCACTTGTATGACTTTGACTTGTCTTTTCTCCAATTTGAGATGCGCAAGTTAGGGCAATTGGAGTGTGTCTATACCTAATCTGAAATCACTCAAGTAGAGACATTAGACACCAATATGTGGAATTGTTAGTCATCATCAAAACACGGGTTTAGTCAATTTAGACGTGAGTCAACATTGACCTAATTGACCTTGAGTCAACAGTTGGACCATTGTGCAGAAGCTTGCTTGCTTTTTAATCTGCAGTAGCAGCAGGAGCAGGAGGTTCAGTAGTGAGATGGGAACAACGGCCTTGTGCTTTGATATACAAGACAAAGGACGCCGACCAAAGATGATAGTTGGAGCCGTCGAGTTTAACCGTTGTAACACACTGGGAACGGGACGGCTCGGCAGAGGCCATGGTGAACAGAGCCGAAGCAGTAGGAGAAATAGCCGACGCAGCAACAACAGTAGAACATAGCAACATAGATTAGATCCAAAGGAACCTGCTACAGGGCAGTAAAACAACACTGTAGATTTGAAACATTAGACCAAAAGAGACCCGCTACAGTCAGAGTAACTGATAAAGGAACCTACGCCGTCATGAGGAAAATCAAGATTTCATCATGAGGCGCAGGCAGAAGAAACCAAAGAGCCGGAGGGACTCTCAATGTGCAATAGATTGCTGTCCGAAGACGCAAAAAGCGTAGAGAAGTAGAGTTAGGGAGGAAGGATATTAAGTGAGCAGTGAAATGGTGGTTTTGGGTGATGGAAGATGAAGAGTAGATGGAGCGGGTAGGGGAGATGGCGGTGGGACAACAGGAGGAGGAGGAGAGGGCGGCGCCGGGGAGGGGAGGGGCGACGGGTTGGGAAAGGGGGAGGGGTTGGCGGCGGCGGGTGGGGGGCGGGAGGCGGCGGCATGTGGGGGGTGTAGTGGCTGCAGGTGGGAGGCGGGGAGGGGGTGGCAGCGGAAGAGAGAGGGGGGGGAGGGGCTGGTCGAGGTGGGAGAGGAGAGGAGGGCTACAATGGCGGGCAGGGGGGAAGCTTAGGTCATGAGGGAAAGGGTTAGGGTGGGAAATTGCACCGGGGGTGGGGGGAAGAATCTGCTCTCGATACCATATATAATATTGAAGAGAGATGTATTGGATGATTGAAAAGGTTTACAGTGCATTCTCTTATATATGATAAGAGAGGAGAAACGAAAATAGAGATGAGCAATATGGGACTAAACCACATAAGTAAAAAAACATAAGTGAGGCACATGCTAGGCACATGTCATTCAGTGAAACATAAACAAATCTCTATAAACATAGTGAGGCACATGTCATTCAGTGAAACAAACAAATCTCTATAAACATAAGTGAGACACATGCTAGACACATGTCATTCAGTGAAACATAAACATATCTCTATACATAGCATGGATGATCACATCAAATATGGGAGTTACAATTACTTCGCAAGATGTAGAGAAAAAGCTTTATAATCATAGTGTGGAAGAGGGAGAGAGGGGGGATGCATGATGCTAGATTAGGGCCACCAAACTTCAAAAAACTTATTATAGAATTTTACCTTTAACATGTTTTATGTCGAAAAAGTTGTGAAAAATCATGAAAGGTTTAGGAATTTTTTTCCAAACGTTGTTAAAATCACGTAACGTCAGGAAAAGAACCAACCTAAGATTTATTTGTGGAAAACATTTGGCTGACCAAGATATTATGAAAAATCACGATTTGCTAGTTGCTACTATGTCATGACACTGACATATGTCCTCAAAAAAAATTTGTTGGGCAAATGATATGGACGACAATTATCAATTTAAACTCTAAGATGCTCAGAATGGTCATAAGACCCTAAAGTAGACCCCACAATACGGAATATGGATCTAAGGCACTATAAAGTGAAGGCATCCAACAGGATGCCCCCTTTGGATGCCATTGTCTACAGGTGTACAACAGAGTGGTTATGTGCATCATGGTCTTATTGGTCATTTGACACATGCCATCTTTCAATGGTTACTTGTTTCAAGTTTACCGAAACCTTCTCATTTTGAAGATTCTTTGGTTTGTGCTTTTAAGGTCTTTCTTATAAGCCCGGGCCATATAGCAGCTGTCAAAATACTATTAATCCCGCGTAAACTGATTATCACCCAATCAGCAGCCTGGCTAAGCATTAATTAGACATGACATTTCGAAAAAGAATATTAGCAAGTGGTGACAAATCGTCTATTATGCTATTCAGCATGGTGAAGCTTGTCTTGTAAACCTATTCTGTTAATTGAAGCTATTCTTCATTTTTCTGGTAGGAGATTCTCTCAGCAGGATCCGCCTGTTATGTTGGTCAGTTCTGCATGCTAGCAGGCAATGTGTTTCGTGTAATCTAGGACGCTAACAAATGGGTAGCTCAATAAACTTCTGTATATAATTTTGCTTCATAAAATTCCTGAAGCTTAATGGTTTCCAGGCGGTTATTTGGAGCAAAAATGATTTTTCCTCATCAAATTTAGTTCTCAAGCCAGTTTGTTAGAATCATAAGAAAACTTTTTCACTTCAGCATTTTGGGATTACTTATGTTATTGATTTTTTTCTTCCATCATTTTCCATATTAATTATCTATTTTCACTAACTTCATAGTTTTCCCTAATCCCTATGCAATATAAAGTAGGAACTTGAATTTCATGATACAGATAAAACTCAGGTAGAGCGGCTTCGTCCTGATGAGCTAAATCAGCAAAATATAGAGGCGTTGGTTGCAGAGAGCAATCTGGTAAACTAATATTTCGATGTTCTTTTCTGTTTGTTGCTACCAGCTTATGGCATTACTGCACAATTTTACAAGCATCATAAGTGTCTCCTTTTCCAGCTAACCAATGCTAACAAATAGTTATTCTGCAAACATCTTAGTACTAATTAAATTTTGCTTGCTGACTGTTGGCCAAGTGTGTTTCCCCAAGCCTTGAAGTTGAAGTCAATTTGCTTTGCTAAATGAATTACTTGTTAAATAATAAATAGCATGACTTGTGAAATAGCTAACTTCTCTTTTTGGTTAAGTGATTTTTTTACCAATGCAATATAGAATTGTTTGACCTTATTTATTTTGCAGAAAATGGAAATTCTTCCCATAAACGATTTGACTACAGCACTGCATGAATTTGTTAGTAAGGACGACAAGATGGCATTTTATTCATGTGTGCAGTACAATCTCAACGAAACTCGTGTAAGAATTGACATTCGAAAGATTAGACTTTTCCTCGCTGCAGATATTGTTCGGCTAACTATATGAACATATTTTGTAACTCAAGAATAAATTGAGCAAGGAAGCAGATGTCTTGAAGATTGAAGATGATGAATTGCTACTTAGAGTAGAACGGTGCATGCAGGTATGGAGCTTTGACCATCTGTTTTCCGTGATGTTTATTCCAGTTACTCCTACAATATTGTGTACTGTGTAGCATTACCATAGTCTGTATCTTGTACAGGAGCGTACAAATGAAAGGCTGGCCCGGAGACCTGCCCAAGGAAACTCTTTCTTAGATGTTTCAGAGGTACCTAATGTAGAAAAAGCTGATCAAAATGCTACCTTTCTGGCATTCTATAGACTTTCAGTAATTTTACTGCATGTTTCTATTGGGTTCATATGACTTCTATTTGGATGTGGCAGAACATGTTGCCTATTTTATGAAATTTATAGTAATGCTCTTGAAAATAGATATCGGTTAGTCTTATCTTTAGGGCATGATGTTTTCCCTGTGTGGTTGCAGTCTAATAGGCACGGGATTTTGATACAATGAGATAGAGTCTTGTCAACTGTTGTTTTTTTTTGTTTTTTTCCGTAACCTAGTTAAGAGGTAACTTGCCGCCTTGGTTTACCATCCTCCCGGACGTTTGGCCTCCGTCGCAGGCATGAGAGGGGGGGAGAGAATGCCTCTCTTAATCCCATAGTTAAAAGGTAGCTTCTTTGATTGGAATTCAACCTATGTCCCACATAGTAGATCTAATCCGAACATATATGGAAGTATAGTAGTCCGTCACTTAGGCGATTCTGTGTCTTTAGGGATCTTCCTCTAAAAAGATGGTTTGGAATTTTGAATCTGGTGCTACTGCTCATATTTCCAGAAAAAGGATCTTTTTCTACTTTGATCAAATCCACTGCCCCATCCCAGTGTTCAGTTAGCTGGTGCTTATGCTTCCATGGAAGTCCGTCTATAAGATGTTGACAAAACTCCTCAAACTATGCATTTTGTTCTGTTTGTTTCCGAATTTGCTTTAATCTTGATTACTATTAATTATAATTTTTTTGAAGTGTTGTGTAACCTATCTGCGACCTGTCACTATAAAGGATCCTAAGATAGGCAGATTACTGGTGGAGATATGAAGGTGGTGAGGGTTTTTACTCTCTATAAGCCATGCTAACTTTACATTCTGCTGCCTTGCTAGTCAGTCTTATTACATATCTCGTTTCCAGTGACACCTTCACTTGGGTCATCCATCTATTGCAAAACTGAATTTTAAATTTGTGTATTGTTTCTGATTTCTTTCATTGTCAGTCTTGTTTATTAGGAAACATCATCACTAGGTGTTTCCGAAGTCTAATGTTTCGTAAACGATGTTTGGAATCCGTATAAAGTTTTATTTTGTTGTCATGATATTCTAGGGACAATAATCATAGCTCTACTATAGCTGCTCTGCATTATTTGTTACGTTTAGTGATGACCTCTCACGTACCACTTGGATTTATAAGGAACTTATGAAGTTCTGACTGTCTTTAAAAATTATAGAGAAATATCAAATTTTTTTACTCCCAAGTTTATTTGCGTTGACAATGCTTTAGAATACACGCAAAATGGCTCTAAAGTGCTATGTACTGGTTGTGGATTTATGTGTTAGAATACATGTGAGTAAGTATTCACTTCTTGTATAATGGAATTAGTTCCATAACATGTACATGAGCTATTGGCCGCAGCCAATAGTCTTATATGAAGGCGTCTCGTATCTATAGAAAACACAATTCATTAGACTCCCTAATCACTTTTGCAACATGGTATTAGAGTGTACAGTTTGTTCCACGAGACGAGAAAGTTTTCATGGGGATCCTCTGTTGCTTCCAGCTCTAGGAGGGCGCTTTGTCTTCTCCATCCCCAAAAGTGGTTGTCGCTGCCTCCACCCTTAGGAGGAGATGCCGCCACCTCCATTTCTAGGAAAGGATTGCTCCCAAGGAGAAATCCTCATCCTCGTTATAGAGAGTGAATAGAAATTGTATATTGGATGATTAAAAAGGTGTACAATACATTCTCTTATATAGGAGAAGAGAGGAGAGACTAAAACAGAGATGAGCAATATGGGACTAAACTACGTAAGTAAAACATAAGTGAGGCACATGCTAGGCACGTCACTTAGTGAAACATAAACATATCTCTATACTCCCCCTTAAGCTGGAGCGTAGATGTCGAACATGCCCAGCTTGTGCACTAGAGTCTGAAAACGAGCTTTTGGAAGAATTTTGGTGAAGATATCCGCTACTTGCTTCTCAGTGCTGAAATATGGAGTGCAAATGCGACCAGAAAGAACTGTCTCACAAACAAAGTTACAATCGCCCTCAATATGTTTTGTCCTTTCAAGAAATGTGAGGTTGCTCGCAATAAAAATAGAGGCCTTGTTGTCACAAAACATCGGTATAGGGCTGGAATAGGATATGTCGAACTCTTGGAGGAGACTCTGGACCCACAAAAGTTTGCACGCAGTATGAGCCATGGCTCGATATTCTGCCTCTGCATTGGACCTGGCTACGACAGTCTGCTTTTTGCTTTAACTAGATTGCCGCCCACAAATGTACAATAGTCCGATGTAGATTTACGATCAGAGCGACTTCCTGCATAGTCAAAATTTGAAAAACCAGAGAGATTACAGTGGCCGTGCTTCTTATATAACAAGTCTTTGCCTGGAGAGCTTTTGAGATAGCGCAGGATGTGACATACAACATCCCAATGACACTGCCGTGGTTTATCAAGATACCTGCTGATGAATCCTACAACGGCAATGAGGTCAGCTCTTGTGACCGTAAGATAAATAAGCTTGCCAACCAAGTGACCAACCTTCTGAACTGGTGGTGATCAACATAAGGAGGAGAGTTTTCATCGTCCCAATCTATATTTGGGTTAAGAGGGGTGCTGGCGGGTTTACAACCAAGCATACCAGTTTCCTGCATGAGATCAAGTACATATTTTTGTTGAGAGAGGCACAACCCTGCAGATGATCTGGATACCTCGATGCCTAAGAAATATCTCAATTTTCCGAGATCTTTGGTGACAAAATGTTTTTCTAAGTTGGTTTTAGTTGCCTGAATGCCCAAGGTATTACTGCCAGATAAGATAATATCGTCAACATAGACAATAAGAATGACTAGCCCAACCACTGTTTTGTGGATACAAATCAAATGATTGAGTGGGAACGACGAAAGTCAAAAGTTACTAAGATCTGACTAAGTTTGTCGAACCAAGCACGAGGGCTCTGTTTGAGACCATAGATGGTTTTTTTTCAGCTTATAGATCTATGAGGCAGACTCCCCCTGAGCAACAAACCCCGATGGTTGCTCCATGTAAACTTCCTCCTGTAAGTCTCCATAAAGAAACACATTTTAACATCCAACTAAAATAGGGGCCATTCTTTGTTTACAACAACAGAAATTAGAATGCGAACAAAATTTAACTGTGCTACTGGAGAAAATGTTTCAAAATAGTCCACACCATATGTTTGTGTATACCCCTTTGCTACAAGACGAGCTTTTAGGCGTTCAATTGTACTGTCAGGTTGATACTTAATTGTGAAGACCCATCGACATCCAACAGTAGGGCATGAAGGAGGACGTTCCACAAGTTCCCACGTCTTGCGATCACATAGTGCCTGCATTTCATGGTCCATCACTTGTTTCCATACAGGGATGAGAAGAGCTTCTGCAACAGTCTTTGGCATAGTGACGACATAAATTGTAGAAGTGAAGCTTGTAAAACTGTTATTAAGGTTAGCAGATGAGCAGAAATGACTAATAGGATGCTTGGTGCAGGAACAAACACCTTTGCACTGACTGATAGGCAGGTGTAAGTCAAAAGTTACCTCAGTGGTTGTATGATCATCTACAGACGGAGGAATTGGTTGTGGAGGGGCCATAGAAAGAGTGCTTGTCTTGGTCATTCGTTTGTATACTTGCATAGGGTGGGCTTCAGGCAGTTCAGAAGATGGCAAAACCTCAACATGTGGCAGTGGCATTGGCGCCAACATATCATTGGAGAGTGATGCCCCATCATCAGAGAAATATGGCATATGCTAAAAAAAGATTACATCCGCACTGACAAACCATTGCTTCAGAACAAGATCAAAGCAACGATAACCTTTCTGGGTTCTAGAATATCCCAAAAAGATACATTCAGTAGAGCGAGGATCAAGTTTTGTTAGCCCCGGGCGTAGATTTTTGACAAAACAGTTGCACCCAAAAATACGAGGGGGAACAGAGAACAATTGAGCATCAGGAAAGAGAATGGTGTAAGGTATGCGATTGTATAAAACATAGGATGGAATGCAATTATTAAGATAGCATGCCGTAGAAACAACTTCAGGCCAGAATTGGTGAGGCACTTTATAATGAAGAAGTAAAGTGCGAGCAACCTCTAACAAGTAGCGATTTTTACGTTCAGCAACGCCATTCTGTTGTGGAGTGTAGGGCCAGGTAGTTTGATGGATGGTGCCACGAACAGAACAAAAGGATGTGACAAATTTTTGCACAAATTCAAGGGCATTATCGATACGCAAATTTTTAATGGGTTTGTTGAACTAGGTCTGTATTTCAGAAAAAAAAATTGATATTATCCAGAATTGTGTTGCGTAAAAACAACCAAGTAGCACGTGAATAATCATCAATAAAAGTCAGAAAATATTTAATTCCAGAATGACTGGTAACAGAACACGGGCCCCAGCTATCCGCATGAACAATATCAAAAAGTGCTTTAGAACCAATTTCTTTCTTAGCGGGAAATACAGACCACGTTTGTTTACCCAACGATCAAGACGCACAAGAAAAGGTTTTTCATATAATGCTGGAAATAAATGTTTCAACTTTGTTCATGAAGGATAACCAAGCCGGTAGTGCCACTGGAGTCCTGTGACAGATGTAGACAGAAGAGTAGACGCTACTGGTCGTCCATCCAGATAGTAGAGTCCGTCTAGTCCTTCATGGCCCGACCCAATCCTCGTCTTTGTGCGAAGATCATTCAAAACACAACCAGAAGGATCAAAGTTAATGGAGCACTGAAGCTGTTTTACAGTTATACTGACAGAAAGTAAATTAATAGAAAAATGTACCAAAAGATTACATAAATGCTCTCATAGAAGCGCGAGCAACAAACTGGACTGCCAATCCTTTTTGGATGGCAAAACCCAAGGACCCAAAAATAAAATCATTACATGTAGATGAAGGCATGTAAATTAGCAGTAAATTGCGGGATATATAAACCAAATTGCATGAAAGTAAATTAACAGGAAATTACGGGATGTATAAAACAGATTGCAGGTGCAACTTCCGAGACAAGGGAATAGTGCCGATGCCGTGAACAAGAGTCTTAGAGCCATTAGCAACAGTTACAGACAGAATATTTGTGGTTTTAGTCAGGGCAGTAAATAAGTTGATGTCACCAGCCATATAGACGCACACCAGAATCAATACACCATTTATTGTTACCAACCAATGGAGAGGCAAGCAAGGCGGAAGAACCAACAATCGGCGTAGAGGGAAGCCGAGTCATGCGTTCTTGAAAAAAATTCTCGAACTCCGATCGAAGCCACTCAGTAGACGGTGTAGCAGATGGCTGTTCAGATGCAGTATCAGTGGAAGTTTCTACAGATGCTTGGTTTGCCCAATCAGGTTTACCGTGCTTGATCCAACATCGGTCTTCATTGTGATTATCACAACCACACCAGTTGCAGAAGCGAGGGCTAACAAATTGTCCTCGACCAGGGGCAGTAGAAGATGTGCGTCCACCGTTAGGAGGCAGACATCCTCCACGACCACGACCTCGACCTCGGCCGCGTCCAGATTCAGCAGTGCGAATGGCCCGAGCAAAATGTTCGATGGTAGGGGTGGAGGTCATCGACGGAAGTCTTTGAACTCATTTAAGGACGTCGCGGAGAGTAGGGTAGGGTGGGAAATTGCACGGGGAAAAAAGGACCATCTCTGATACCATATAGAGAGTGAATAGAAAATGTATTGGATGATTTAACATGTGTAGACTGCATTCTCTTATAAAGGGTAAGAGAGGAGAGACTAAAATAGAGATGAGCAATATGCGACTAAAAGTAAAAAACATGAGGCACATGTCACTCAGTGAAACATAAACATATCTCTATACTTCATAGCATGAGCCCACTAAGGGTCTTTTAAGGCTTGATCAATAGTCCTCGGAATTGAAGAAATTTCAAGAGAAGACAAAACATACAAAGCAGATGAAAACATTTATAGTTTGAACTCAATCGTGAATAGGATGCGTGTCTCTAATTGGGATGTTGTGTGCATTCTCTTGTTCCTTTCCTAAGACTGATCGACATATATACCCTGCCTTCCATATCGACTTCTGGACCTAGTTTGGGAGGAGATTAGGATTGGTATTGGTATCAACGTTCTTAGTGGCAACATCTTTTCTAATACTTCCTCTTTCATACACTTGTCCAAACCTGGATTCGTCCTGAGCTTTTTCTGTTGTGCCTTTGAAAGTTTTTGGAAGGCATATGGGTTCCTCTACTGGACATGTTATTGCAGACCGCCCCTGTATAGGAACAATGTTCACAAAGAAAGGTACATTCTCATGAAACCTGACATCTTTGGAAAAATAGTATTTTCCGTTTGACACGGTTAAACATTTATATCCTTTCTTTGTCACGGAATACCCAAGAAAAAATAACTCTGATAGCCCGCAAGTCAAATTTTGATCTCCCAGGTTGCAAGTTGTGCACATAGCAACTACAGCTGAAAACTTTTGGCGGTAGATGAAAATTTTTGTTGCCAGAGAAGTTGTCATTGGAATCCCCCCTTTAGTTTTCTGCTAGGCATCCTATTAATTAAGTGGCTGCCAAAGCTGCTTCACCACTAGAATTATTGGGGAACCGTTCTTTTAATCAAGAGAGCTTTCATGACCTCCAAAAGATGTCTATTTTTTTCGTTCTGTCAGACCATTTTGTTGTGGTGTGTAGCTATAGGATGTTTGATGAATACTACCTTTCTTATTGTACATGAACATGACCCCTTGTTCTAAATACTCTTTGGCATATCAGATATGAATTTCTTTATGGTAGTTCCAAATTGTGTTTCTATGATCATTAGAAATTGCTCAATTAATTGTGGAATCTCAAATCGCTTTTTCACAAGATATAAAAATGTGCATCGGGAAGCTTCTGTTAGGCACGATAGGTGCTAGACCCTGTGACAAAGGTAGTGTTTTCAGAAAGCTCAGGGTTGCACAATGTGTGCACCCTCATATATATAATACTGTGAGAATTATAGAGAGGTCCATATATAAAGGAAAATAACAAAACAATTAACAGGCTATGTAAAACATGAAATATATAATGTAACACTCCCCCTCAAGTTGGAGCATAGATGTCAATCATGCCCAACTTGTCCAACAACGTGCAGAACTGTTTCTTCACCAAGAGCTTGGTGAATATATCAGCAACTTGATCTTCAGATCTTGTGAATGGAGTGCATATCTTTCCAGCAAGAATAGATTCTCTGATGAAGTGGCAGTCAACTTCAATGTGTTTGGTGCGCTCAGATCTTTTGGGTGTACCTGCTTTGTTCGATTGCTTGGACCCACTTCTGATAAGCTATCTCCTCGGGCTGTTAAATGCATTTTCTTGGGCTATTCTCGAACTCAAAAGGGTTACAGATGTTATAATCCCAGCACTCGGAAGTGGTTTACCAGTAGTGATGTTGTATTTTTTGAAGATACACCATATTATTCTTCAGCAGGAGATAGTTTGCAGACAGACATTCTGGCGCCTCCTTTACCTATTATTTCTGACTGTATGCCTGACCGCACTGATACTGAGATTCCTGCAAAGCAAGACCCTCCTCTTATTGTTTATCAACGCAGAAATAAAGCACCTTCCACACAAGTACCCCCCCCCCCCCAAGACAACCAATCTTCTCCTTTAGAAGGTTCTGCTGCACCTGAGGTACATTCTGATCTTGACATACCTATTGCTCTCCGTAAGAGTACTCATTCTTGCACTTCTCATAGCATTGTTCAGTGTGTGTCTACTGCTCATCTTCGTACTCATTCAAGTAATTTTGTATCTGCTGTGGCTGTTCCTAAGAATGTTCAGGATGCCTTGAAAAGTACAGCTTGGACATCTGCTATGCATGAAGAGATGATTGCTCTCACTGACAGAGACACTTGGGAGCTAGTGGATCCACCTCCTAAGTGTAAGGCTGTAGGTGGGTATATGCTGTCAAATATCAACCTGATGGTACGGTTGAAAGGTTGAAGGCAAGGCTCGTTGCCAAGGGCTATACTCAGACATATGGCATTGATTATTTTGAGACTTTTTCTCCTGTTGCTCGTCTTAACTCTGTCAGAATTCTTTTATCTGTGAATCTAAACTGGCCTCTCCTGCAGCTTGATGTGAAAAATGCTTTTCTGTATGGTGATTTACAGGAAGAGGTGTATATGGAGCAACCTCCTGGGTTTGTTGCTCAGGGGGAGTCTCATAAAGTATGCCGTCTTAAGAAGTCTATCTATGGACTCAAACAGAGTCCTCGTGCCTGGTTTGATAAGTTAAGCAGGATCATGATTGATTTTGGCTTTCTGAGGTCACAAGTTGACCATTCTGTTTTCACAAAAAAGACTTCAGCAGGGATTACTGTTCTGATTGTGTATGTTGATGACATTATTATTTCTGGCAGCGATACTCTTGGTATTCAGGCTACCAAAGATCATTTGGGCAAGCATTTTGCTACCAAAGATCTAGGCAGACTTCGGTACTTTCTTGGCATAGAGGTCTCTAGAAACTCTAATGCCTTGGTTCTTTCACAGAGAAAATATGTTCTTGATATTCTGCAGGAGACTGGTATGCTTGGAGCAAGACCTGCAGATACTCCTCTTGATCCCAATGTCAATTGGGATGATGATTCCTCTGCTATGTTTACTGATCATAAAAAATTCAGGAGGTTGATTGGTAAATTGATCTATTTAACTGTTACTCGTCCTGATATTGCTACTGTAGTGGGTCTTCTTAGCAGATACCTCGACAAACCCAGACAGTGCCACTGGGATGCTGCATGCCAAGTCTTGAGATACTTAAAAAAATCACCTGGCAAGGGACTTCATTATAAAAAGAATGGGCACTGTGTTTTTGAAGGGTATTTTGATTCTGATTATGCAGGCAACAAAGTTGATAGAAAATCTACTTCTGGCTACTGTACCTTTGTAGGGGGCAATCTTGTCACTTGGAGAAGCAAGAAACAGAATGTAGTGGCCAGATCTAGTGCTGAGGCTGAGTACAAGGCCATGGCTCATACTGCTTGTGAGTTGCTGTGGGTGGGTTCTCTTCTGAAAGAATTTGGGATTGAGTCTTCATCGGCCATTCCTATGCATTGTGATAACAGAGCTGCCATCTTCATTGTAAATAATCCTGTCTATCATGAGCGCACCAAACATATTGAAGTTGACTGCCACTTTATCAGAGAATCTATTCTTGCTGGCAAGATATGCACTCCATTCACAAGATCTGAAGACCAAGTTGCTGATATCTTCACCAAGCTCTTGGCGAAGAAACAATTCTGCACGCTGCTGGACAAGTTGGGCATGATTGACATCTATGCTCCAACTTGAGGGGGAGTGTTACATTATATATTTCCTGTTTTACATAGCATGCTATTTGTTTTGTTATTTTCCTTTATATATGGACCTCTCTGTAATTGTCTCAGTAATATATATATGAGGGTGCACACGTTGTGCAACCCTGAGCTTTCTGCAATTCTTGATTCTGTCACAGGAAGAATATTTTGAAGTGATCCAAGCTATTGCTCAAGAGTTGAGTTTTTATCATCCGGTGACTGTTAAAGAACAAATCAAGGACCGAGACGACTTGATCACAATAAAGTTCTTTTCAAGTCTGAATTCTTCATGTAGTTCAGCCCGCAGTGTCATCCTTGCTTCTGACAAACTTCCTTACTTGGAAGAAGCCTACTCACTGATTATGCAGTCCAACTTTTAACCAGTTGATTATATAGCTGTCCCATCCCTTGGAGATTCTCATGCCGTTGTAGCTGCTGCAGTTAGAGGAGGACGTCCAGGTACAGGCCGAGGACGTGACACATGTCCTAAGTGCACTTCCTGTGATAAGCTTGGACACACTGTTGAAAAATGTTGGAAGAAGCATGGCAGACCTGCTACACCTCCTGTGGAGGCAGCTAACTATGCTGGTACTACTGCCTCTTCTGGGCCTCCTGCGTCGAGTTCTAGATCTTCTGGCATCACACTCACCAAGGAGGAATATGATAGATTTGTTCTGGCTACTCAACATCTAAGTATGGGATCATCTTCTTCTTCAACACACTTAGCGTCTACTACTGGTAATCAGACTACCTCTTTACTGGCTTCTGGTTCAAATTCCTCGTGGGTGGTAGACTCTGGAGCTTCACGTCATATGACTGGTATGAAGAGATTGCTTCATTCCTTTGACTCACATATCCCTCACCAATCTATGACTATAACAGATGGTTCAGTGAGGAGAATGTTAGCCAGTGGATTTGTTTCTCTAACTCCTAGAATTGATCTTAAATCTGTACATTATGTGCCTGCATTCTTATTCAATCTTCTTTCAGTGGCAAAATTGATTGGTACTCTGCAATGCACCATAACATTTGGACCTTCTTGGTTTGTCTTACAAGATCTCAAGAGTATGAGGACGATTCGTGGGGGGCCTAGGAAAGGGGATCTCTACCTCTTCTATGGTGAAAGTCTGCCTCGCCAAGTTTCTGCTCCTGCTCTAGCTATCCTTTTGAGCGGTTCTCCCTTACTGTAGCACTACAGATATGGACATCCTTCTCTGGAGAACTTGAGGAAGTTAGAACCTGAGTTGTCATAGATGTCTTCATTAGAGTGTCAGTCCTGTCAACTTGGGAAACATCATAGAATGTCGTATCCCGGTCGTGGCAATAAACGAACTTCTTGTCCTTTTGTGTTAGTCTACAGTGATGTTTGGGTCCTGTAAAAGACAACCGCTATAATGGTTTTTGCTATTTTATTTCCTCTGTGGATGATTTCTCTTGCATGACGTGGATTTATTTGTTAAAGAATAGAGAGTCTATGTTGTCCATTGATAAGCATTTTCATCAAGAAATAAAGGTCCAATTTGATTGCAATATTAAAATTCTTCAATCCGATAATGCTTGGAATATGTTCAGAATTCTGTGGCCGATTTTTGTAGTTCTGTTTGAATGATACATTGTATCTCTTGTCCTCACGCTCAACAAAATGGGGTAGTTGAGAGGAAAAATCGTCATCCCCTTGATATTGCCAGGACAATCATGTTTTCGTCCAATATTCCTAAAAGATTTTGGTCTGATGCTTTGCTTACTGCCTGCTTTCTCATTAATAGACAACCCTCATCGGTGCTTCGAGGACGTACTCCTTTTTCTGTTTTACGTCCTAATGATCTGCCCTTTCTTGTTCCCCTTAGGGTGTTTGGTTGTACCTCCTTTGTCCACAATTTTGATCCTAAGGCTGATAAATTATCCCCTAGGTCAATTAGGACTCTTTTTCCTAGATACTCCAATACCAACAAGGGGTACAAATGTTACTGTTCCAGTCTCCGTCGCGTGTGTCTCAGGACGTAACTTTTCATGAGTCTAGTCCATATTTCTCTAGTGTTCCCAGTAAGGGGAGCAAGTGTGTGAAAGTGAGAGAGTGCCACTACCACATCAGAGTGAGAGAGTGCCACTTATCCTCCCTGACTATACTGTAGTTCAGGAAGAGCAGTCAACAGACGAAACTACGATTCAACATTTTCCACATGTTTACAACAAATGAGGCAGATAGGATCTAGAGGAGGTAGCGTCTCCTGTCTCTGAGCCTTCCCCATCTTCCTCTACTCAAGAGAATCCTGAAGAACCATCTGATCTTGATGTTCCCATTGCTGTCCGCAAAGGTACTTGTTCTTGTGCCGTTCGACATCCTATTGCAGGTGTGTGTTGTTTGTCAAGATTGTCTAAGCAGGCACATTCCTTTGCTCTTGGGATTGACTCTGTGGTCATTCCAAGAAATCATATTGATGCTATGAAGGATAACGGTTGGAAGCAGGAAATGCAAATGGAAATGTTTGCTCTTACCTTCCGATAAAAATGTTGTAGGATGCAGATGAGTATTTACAGTAAAACATAATCCAGATGGCTCAGTTGAGAGATTAAAGGCTCGAATGGTAGCAAAAGGCTATACTCAAACATATGGAGTTGATTTCTTTGAGACATTTTCTCCCGTGGCTCGTCTGAATTCAGTGCATATTATTATCTCTCTGGCTACTACCTTTGATTTGCCTCTGTTTCAACTTGATGTCGAGAATGCCTTTCTTCATGGTGATCTACAGGAAGAAGTGTATATGGAGCAACCTCCTGGTTTTGTTGCTTAGGGGGAGTGTTAGAAGGTATGTAGATTGAAGAAAGCCATCTATGGGTTGAAACAATCTCCTAGAGCTTGGTTTGACAAATTCAGTGAGGTTGTATTACAACTGGACTTTTCTCGTTCTGTGACTGATCACTCCTTATTCTATTCTAGTTCTTCTGCTGGATCTATTATTATTGCAGTATATGTTGATGATATAGTTATCACTGGGAGTGATGTTGCATGCATATCTCGTGTGAAAGAAGGCTTGCAAAGGCAATTTCACACAAAGGACGTGGGCAAACTGAGGTATTTTCAGGGTATTGCAGTACTTAGATCTCATACAAGTACTAATTTATCTCAGAGGAAATATGTACTGGATTTACTTCATGATACATGTATGAGTGAGTCCAAGCCAGTGTGTACTCCTATGGATTATCATGTGAAGGAGATGACTGATGATAATGATTAACCAGATCCAGGATACTACATGAAGATTGTTGGTAAACTGATGTATCTGACAGTTACTCGTCCTGACATTTATTTTGCTGTAGGAGTGGTGAGTCAGCATATTAGCTCACCACGACAGTCACATTGGGCAACAGTTTGTCGTATTCTTAGATATCTGAAAGGTGCACCTAGGAAGGGAATAACCTACTATAGACCTAAGACTCCTGTTTCTACTCTGATTCTTTCTGGCTATGTAGATGCAGATTGGGTTGATAATATGAATGACAGGAGGTCTACTTTTGGATATTGCACTTTTCTAGGAAATCATCTTATTACCTGGAAAAGCAAAAAACAGAATGTTGTGGCAAGATCTAGCACTGAGGCTGAATATAGGCTAATGGCTCATGCTTGTTGTGAGTTGCAGTGGGTTCAATTTGTACTTTCTGAATTACAGATTCCTGTGTTGTCTCCCATAGAGCTCAGATGTGATAATCAAGCTGGAATCTATATTGCCAAGAATCCAGTCTTTCATGAACGCACCAATCATATAGAAGTTGATTGCCACTTCATCAGAGATCAGATCAAGAATGGGACAATTATAGCTCCTCACGTCAAATCTAGAGATCAGCTCACTGATGTTCTCACAAAGCCATTGCATCCAACCTTCTTCCAATTTTTTTGCAAGAAGCTGGGCATACACGATGTGTACGCTCCATCTTGAGGGGGGTGTTGATATACTGAAGACTCCATATCTCGGTACTACCGACCTGTCTGTCGGTAGTACTGACTCATCAACAACAAAAGATACAAAACTCATAATGTTATCTTCGTACTACTGGCCTGTTGCCGGTAGTACCAACATGGCGGCAGATCGGCGGTTTTGTAGTCTCGTTTTCTCTTGTTTTTGTTATTCTACATGTATTTATTCCTTCTATAAATATATGCTAGGGCACACCCTGTACCCTAAGCACTTGTAACACAACTTTGTACAGTAACGTCTTGGACAATGGCTACAACTGGACCATAATGTCTCTCATCATGATCAAAATTGTACTTCATCTTGTCAATTGCTTTGTAGAATCACAATGGTGTCTCCTCATCATCTCTAGCTTGTGCTTCTTTCTTGTAGGCAGTTTCAATGTACTTAAGCTTTTGCCTTGCCTTCTTAAGAGCAATCACCTCACGCTGAAGAGGTGACATATGTGCATTTACGGGACCTCGATGAATAACCCCCAAATTCTTACCAAACAAAGAAGGCCTATCACCAAAGAAGCACAAGCACGTTTTTGGACACGGTTACAGACACAGGATGCGGCAATTTTCTAAAATATAGGACACATACACGACATTGGATGTGACTTTTTCTATTAAAAAATATATACATGTGTTCATCATGCATGTACACGTGTATTGAAATTGCTTAGAAAAAATCTGAATAATATATATATATATATATATATATATATATATATATATGTATGTATTCATAATTGTATATGAATATGAATATGTGTGTTTTTGTGTAGCGTATACAATATCAAGTACATATTAACATGCTATTGCAGTTTTTATAGTAAACATAGTAGATTTTCAGACTGAATAAATGAGTATCTGTTACTCATTTAGTCAATTTCGTAGACGAAATGTGATTTATGATACCTAGTTCATCTTGGATTACATTGAGAGATATTATTGTATTTACTGTTTAAGTGTATTTCTGTTGAAGTTCTTTTTGTAGTCTATAGATGGGCCCTTGTATAAAGTGTCCCATTAGAGTTTTCAGTTCTCTTCCTTGTACAACCTCCTCCTATTTATAGGATTGAGTTTTCTCTTTTGTGAATATAGAAACACGCCCGCTTTCTACATGGTATCGTAGTAAGATACCTAGTCGTCTTCTCCACCAGCCTCCGCCTTCTCCCTCCCTCTCTCTCTTTCCCCCCATCATCCATCACCGCCACATCCTCCATCTTCACCGCCGTTGCTGATCATGCCTAAGGGGATTTACTTCTATTTCTAGCCGTATCCTCTATTCTAACAAGAAGATCTAGGGACACGACCAACGATCCTTCCAATGTTCTTATGCCCTGAAGAACTGCTATTTGGAAGAACCGTTCGGCATATTTTTAGGTCATTCATGACCACCTATTCTAGGGCTCTGTCCACTCTATTATTGCTATGATTGGGTATATCTAACATACCACCTTTCTTCTTCTTGACAAATCATAGTATTTGCCACTTATTTTGGGTCTCCTTTGACCTTATTCTGCTGGATTCACCATTTCTACTCTTGATCTGCTACTGCACCGACCTTTGGCACGCCGTGTCCCCACCAGACACGCCGTGTCTCAAATCGGCAAATTATCTGCTCCTGATTTGCTGCTGCCCCGACCTTTGACACGTCGTGTCTCACACCGGCGGATCATCTAACACCGTCGCGTCTTATTTTTGACACGTCGTCTCTTTCCAGTAGACTGTCTGCTGTTGTCTGACACGCCGTGTCCCTTGCCTCTGAAGAAGTCTGTCCTCTCTTGACACGTCGTGTCGTTTTCTAGACATGTCATGTTGCTGCCCTTGGAGATTCTTTGGCTGTCACTATTGCTCTATGGCTTCATCTTCCACTGAGATCATGGAGACACATGCTAGATGTATCACTTCTGTCAGGTTCAATGGATCCAACTACATTTTGTGGGCACGATCCTTTCAAATTTATGCTCATTCTGCAGACAAGCTTGAGCATCTCACTGAACTACCTCCTCCTAAAGATAAAATGAATGACGAAAAGAAAGACGAGTATAAGAAATGGGCATAATGTGATTCTCAAGTCCTATCTTGGATTCTAAATAGCTGTGAATCCCATGCATCCACCAATCTCCCGTTTACTGATACTGCCAAGGAAGCCTGGGACCATGGAACTAAATATGATCGACATGCGACGAAATTTTGTCGATATTGTCGAATGTCGACGACTGGCGACGTCGAATCCATGTAAACATCCTCATTCCACAATATCCTCGACATTTCGTCGAAGTTGTCGACATTTCCCCATATGTCGACGAAATTGACCTAAGTCCATTAAAAAAATTCCACAATGTCCTCGACATCTGTCGAAGTTGTCGAAGTTCTTCTAGTGTTTTGTGGAGTTTGCTGTGTGAGGGGGAAAAGTGTTGGAGCTTGAGGTAAGATGATTTTGATGATATTTTTTACTATTCGAAGCTGATAGTAATAGACCGACCCCCTCTCTGCTAAATCTACCATATATTTACACTATTTTTATGTAGTTTGTTTATTGTCACAAGCTTTATATATGGAAGAACTCTTTAGTTCAGAGACGACAATATGTAATCATGTATTTATCTACATATGTAAACCTATATGGATGGCTATATGTAAACATATATTGTGTTTTTTAGCTAGATTTGATGAAATCTGTCGATTTTCATCCGAAAATGACTATTTTTAGCTTTATTTTTGTCGAAGTTGCATCGAAGTTTGGTTGTAAAAATCCTCGACATTTCCACAAACTTCCTTGTCCACACTTGTCGAAGTCGGCTCGAAGTCGAAGTCTTGTTCCATGTCTGGGACCGTATTGTTCAGATCTATTCCAGTAAGGGAAATGCCTCCCAAGTTTTTGAACTCTATAAATGCCTGCGTTCTCTAAGACTTGACGAAGCTACATCATTTGCTTCACATTTTGATACCTTCAAAGGTATTTGGGGAGAACTCAAACTCCATCCATTATCCACTGATCTCAATAACCTACAAAAACAAGACTAAGTCCGGTTATGCCAGTTCTTGGCATCCTTGCCCCCCAGCTATGAAGTTGTCTGTCAACAAATCGTTGCATCCGAACCATTACCCATGCTGGATGGTGTTTATCTTCGGCTATCTCGCTTTGTGTCTTCTACAACCAAAGAAGAGCTTGCTGCTCTGGTTGTTGCTGGACGAGGACGTGGTAACTCTACGTGTGGACGAGGCAGAGGTCTTAATAAAAGTGGCAGAGGGTCTCCACCTTAGTCCTCTGGAAGAGGGTCTTCTCCTCTTCAGCCTCGGTGTTGCAACTTCTATAAACGGACTAATCATACAGTGGATAAATGCTGGAAGAAACATGGAAAGCCCGAACGGGCAAACCAAGTCTCCACTAATGAAGCTGATGAAGAGTCTCCTAGTGCTGCTACTCCTCAAATGGTAACACGAAGTTCGTCTGACCTTGACAAGCTAATCAAAGCTGGTTCTGCACTTACAAACACACCTCAAGCGAGCATTGCTCAACACTCAGGTGATCCTTCCTGTCTTCAAGCTTCTTCTCTTTCTTCGACAAAAGACGATTGGATTGTTGATTCTGATGTCACAACCCATATGACTGGTAATACAAATCTTATTACTCATCTAAAGAAATCTACATATCATCCTCCAGTGCGTTTGGCTGATGGATCTACTTCTCCGATCACTGGAATAGGGGGTGTTAACAACAATTTTCTTAAATCTATCCTATTTGTGCCCAGATTTCCTTTGAACTTGATGTTTGTTAGTAAAATTACCAAATCTTTAAACTGCAGTGTAACCTTCTTTCCTTACACTGTCTCCATGCATGATCTCAAGACTAAGAAGACGATTGGTGGGGGATATGAAGGTGGAGATGGTTTGTACTATCTACAGACCTCGTCAAATTTACTTGCTACTGCTTTTATGGCTCACTCTACATCTTTATCAATGGCACCTGCGGCTTGGTCACCCTTCAGCCAATAAGTTGAAATCCTTGTTTCCTAGTTTGTCTTCTGAAAAATTTACATGTGAACATTATCAATTTGGAAAACATCACCACTCTGTGTATTCTCCTTGTAGTGATAACATGAGTCTTAGTTTGTTTTATTTAATTCATTCTGATATCTGGGGACCCTGTCGTATTGGTAATCATACTGGTGTGCAATATTTTGTATCTTTTATTGACGATTGGTCTTGTGCCACTTGGCTTTATCTTTTAAAAGAGCGCTATGAAATTTTAGATGTTTTCTCCAAGTTCTTGAATGAAATAAAAACTCAATATTCTGCTATTCCTAAATTTGTCCGCACTGATAATGCTTTTGAGTACATGCAACATGCTTTTCAGAACATTTCTATCTCCAAAGGTATTGTCCATCAAACCTCATGTGCCTATAATCCACAACAAAATGGTGTTGCTGAAAGGAAAAACAGACACCTTCTTGATGTTGCTCGAACTCTCCTCATTGAAATGAAGGTTCCCAAATCCTATGGCCTGATGCCATTCTGTTAGCCAACTACCACATCAACCGCATGCCTTCATCCATCCTACAGAATAAAATTCCCTACCAATTTCTCTACCCACATGAACCTATTTTTGCCCTACCACCAAAAGTTTTTGGTTGCCTTTGTTTCGTCTACAATTACCAACCTGGACTTGATAATTTGTCTCTATGAGCTGTTTGTTGTTGTTTTCTTAGATACTCTCGAACACAAAAGGGATACAAGTGTTTTGATCCTGTTGCACGTCGATTGTATGTTAGTGTGGATGTAACCTTTTCTTAAGATATTTCATTCTTTATTGAACCAAGTCAACAAGTGTCTTCTCCTAATGTACCACTTCCTAATGTACCTCTTTCTACCGTCCAGTCCGTCGTCGAGTCTTCCACCCATGTTCTGAAACTGTATGAGCGGCGGAGCAAAAGACCTCTACTTGAAGTATCCCTTGCTATGACCTCTTCGGAGATTGATGATCCACCACCAGTTCATGGTAATTCTACTAACTCTAGTCAAGTTTCTGAGTTGGACATGCCTATTGCCTTACCGGAAGGACAACGATCTGGTGCAAAATATTTCATTTCTAAACAATGTTTCTACAAATCATCTAAATGCTCCCATGGCTAAATTTACTGCGTAATATCTGCTATATCTATTCCAAAGATTGTTCGGGAAGCACTTCTCCATCCTGGATGGAAGAAGGCTATGGATGAGGAGATGGATGCTCTTCGATACCGTGGGACATGGGTCCTTGTTGATCTTCCTCCAGGAAGCAATCCCATTGGATGTCACTAGATATATACTGTTAAATATTTGCCATATGGAACGATTGAACGCTTAAAAGCTAGATTGGTTGCCAAAGGATACACATGAATCTAGAGTTGATTATTTTGAAACTTTTTCCCCTGTTGCCCGTCTTAATTCTGTGCGTATTCTTATTTCTGTTGCTCTCAATCAAGGATGATGTTGGCATCAACTAGATGTCAAAAATGCCTTTCTATATGGTGGCTTGCAGGAAACTGTCTACATGTCCCAGCCTCCAAGTTATGTTGCTGAGGGGGAGTATTCTGGGAAAGTTTGTCTTCTTAAGAAGTCTATTTATGGTCTTAAGCAAAGCCCTCGAGCATGGTTTGACAAATTCTCTCTTAATCTACAACAGTTTGACTTTACAAGGTCTTAGTGTGATCGTTCTGTTTTTATCAAGACCACTTCTGGAATTATTATTCTTATTGTATATGTGGATGATATCATTATATCTGGTAATGATACCACAAGGATTGCTGATACAAAGAAATATCTTATGAAGCACTTTGTAACCAAAGACCTTGGACGCCTCTGGTACTTTCTTGGCATTGAGGTAGCATATAACAAAAATGGAGTATCTCTATCATAGAGGAAGTATACTCTAGACGTATTATCTGAAACTGGAATATAGGGCTATTGATCTGCTGTCTCACCTATGGATCAGGCACATGATCTATGGGCTGAGTCCACTCATCTTTTGAAAGATAAATATTGCTACAAGCGACTAGTTGGCAAACTTCTGTATCTCACTATTACCAGACTAGATATATGCTTTGCCATAGGAGTTCTTAGTCAATTTATGGATTGCCCTCGGCAATGTCATTGGGAGGCCGTCTGTCGTGTCCTGAAATATTTGAAGAACGCACGTGGACAAGTGTTACTTTATAAAAGAAACAGACATCTTGATGTTCTTAGATATTTTGATGCTGACTATGCAGGGTATAAGTCTGACAGGAGATCCGCTTCTGGTTTTTGTACCTCCGTAGGAGGTAATTTGGTTACTTGGAGGAGCAAGAAACAAAGTGTAGTTGCCAGATCTAGTGCTGAGTTTGAGTATCGTGCAATGGCACATACTACTTGTGAACTGTTATGGATTAAATCTATTCTTGCAAACTTTAGGTTCCCTATCACCTATGCTATCCCGATGTATTGTGATAATCGTGCTGCTACCTTCATTGCTAGCAGTCCTGTATTCCATGAGAGGACCAAACATATTGAAATCGACTGCCATTTTCTTTGTGATGCTGAACTGGATAAGAAGATTACTACTCCTTTCCTGCCATCACATGAGCAAACTGCAGACATATTTACTAAGCCTCTCTCTGGCAAGCAAGTTGAGGAACTGTGCTGCAAGTTGGGCTTGATTGACATATATGCTCCAACTCGAGGGGGAGTATTGAGAGATATTACTATATATACTGTTTAAGTGTATTTCTGTTTAAGTTCTTTCTTTAGTCTGTAACGTGCTCTTGTATAAAGTGGCCCATTAGGGTTTTCAGTTCGCCTCCTTGTACAACCTCCTATTTATAGGAGTGAGTTTTCTCTTTTGTGAATATAGAAACATGACCGCTTTCCACAGATTGTACATGTGGATTCTTTCGAAGAAATTTTGTTTGCTATTTTGTGTTTGTATCTTAGTTTTGTAATGCAAATTCTCAATGACAAGACATAATTAGAAGTAGTTGCATGTCCAAAATTTACACAATGAACGAAATAGGTTTCAGATGCAGCAACTGCTAGGCTGATGTGCCCTGTGAGTAGTTGCATTCAGATTTTACACGCTGAAATAGGTTGCAGCAACAACAAATGTTAGGCTGACGTGTCCAGGGAGTGTCCGGGCAGTGTCAACTCGTGCTGGGCTGCAAAAAAGGATACAAATGGATAGGACATTTCTTGGCCGTGTCCACATAGTTTTGGGTTGTGTCCGGGGAAGTTCCGTGTCCGAAACGTGTCCAACACGAACACGGGGGCTATATAGAAGTGTCCGTGCTTCCTAGCCTATCACTAGCTTTGGGGGTAGGAGTACTAGCTTGATGTAAAACGATGCCAACTTTGGCCTCATCTTAATCACAATCACCACTAGAAAGAAACATAAACAATGTAGGTTTGAGTCTTCTTCCTAGTCGTCTTCATGTATTCAAGTATCTCTTTCCTGATATCAACGATAATGTTGTTGCACTTGACTACATTGGAAGCTTACCTGTAAGATGATCCTTCTCCCTCTTGATCCTTTGATTGCAAATTTGGCCATACAACCCACATTGCACCTTTTCTTATCACTCAACGAATGATCATAGGCTAGAAAGAGTAGCCTCCAAATCTGCTGTACCGGACTTACTGTCCTGGTTGTGTTCCAGAAAATCTGTCATTCATTTACCCAAAAACCCACCCCTTAAAAAATTAACGTGGTGTGTGTAGGGCTGAGATTAACAGTGACACGTTGGGACTGTAAGATCGGTACAATAGATTTGAACCTGAAAGAGTAGACCCACCCAGGATCGGTGGATTTTGCCATTCCTTTTAGATCCTTCACCCAAACCTAGTAGTGATTCTCCCCTATGCCACTTCTCCATACCAGGATGTTACTACCTTGGTTGTCACTGCCACTCTCGCTTCGTATTGCTTCCTCATTAGACACCTAAACCACCAAAATATGAAGTAAATAACAACTAGAGGAGCTGTAGGCTCATCATATAACACTATTTCAAAACCGTAAAAAACACAAACAAAATCACTTAATGATTCAATCTGTAGGCTGTGGTGTAATCTCTAATCGGGGAACAATCACCAAGAAGGCAAGAAAGGAAGCACCAATTGAGCAACCAAGCTCACAACAATGGAGAATCCTACTCTAAAAACAATATGAGGAAAGAGTAACTAAATTTGAGCATAAAAGGAAATTAATTTGCTTGATGGAGGCGTCGTCTTCAGGGAGTCACGCGAGGAGGGAAGCAGATTGTGACTAACTTGAGCTAGTCTTTTTTTAAGCGGGACCCACAAACCCATGCCCATGTAGCTCATGCGGCTTGGAGGACTGCCCAACGCCAGTTTGATATTGGGTCCTGAGGTTTGAGAGCTGGGGCCTCGCCCATGGCACTCAGACGCGCCTAGGTGGCCGCCCGTACAACCATGGTTGCTATGTAATTACCCGGTACTAATATCTAAGGTTGACCTTGAAGCTGTGCAAAATAATAATGTCTGAGTACTAGCTATGTATTTCTTGCAAGCATTGATCTGTGATTGGTCTAATAATACTTTTTACTTATAATGTGGACAGTTCATATTGATTATTATTTATAAACTATATAAATCGCTATCTTTCACTATGTGTGTGCTTTTTTTAAAAGCAGCCACATAAATGGCTGCTTCACGCTTAAGAACTCAGGAATGGCTGTCTGTTCACTTTCTTTATCACACTTTCAAAAACTTAGGTAAGATGTAGAAATGCCTTTTCAGATGGTATCCTACAAGACACAGTATACATGAAGCAATCTTGTAGTTACGAACTTAAGAAGCATGGCAAATTTGCAAACTTTAGAAGGTTATATACGGAGTAGAGCCGACAAACAAAACAAACTGTGTACTTTTGGCTTTTCCCAGGCACATTGTGACCACTCCGTGTATGCCAAGACTATCGACACATGGGTATCATTTTGATTGTTTGTGTAGATAGATGACATCATTTTGTCTAGTGACATAGAGGAGGGATAGCAGCCACAAAATAACCTCTTCTAGATCACTTTGTAACCAAAGATCTAGCGAAGCTGAAGATATTGTCCAGGGATAGAGGTAGCCTACAACAAAAGCAGGATATTATTGTCTCAAAGGAAATATGCCATCGATTTTCTGGCAGATGCAGGCATGCTTGAATATAGACCCACTGCCTCTCCCTATGGATAAAGCTCATGATTGTTTGAATAAATACTCAAGGAGCTAGAAAACAAGTTCCACCATATATATTTGCTCAGGATACTTCTCTATATGACCACCACTAAGCTAGATATGTAGGGGTTCTCAGTCACTTCATGGACACTGGTGACTGTCCTAGGCCATGTAACTTGGATATTGTGTCCCGTTTTCAGATTAAGAAAGAAATCTCCTGGTTCAGGCTGCTTTATTAGAGTTATGGTCACCTGATCTTTGTGGGGTACTCTGATACAGGCTATGCCTATGGTCATTCTGATAAAAGGCCCACGTTTGGTTACTATATTTTTTTTGGTGGTAAAAACCTGGTCACTTGGAGAAGCAAGAAGCTAAATGCAGCGGCTAAATCTTAGTGAAGAGTCCGGAGTGCCAGCCTGTGGAACACAGGTTGAGTCTTTTCTTGCTAAATTCATATAATATGCTATTCCCATACAATGTGATGATAGGGCATCTACTATCATTGCCGACAATAAGTCCTCCTGAAGGAACCGAGCTTATTGAACTGGATTGTCACTTTGTATGGTATGCTGTGATGACAACAAAGCATAATTGTCAAGGCGACAAGGCACCACAGCTGAGCATCTTGTGCCTAGGTGCAAGGTGGCCTTAAAAAATCAGGACATATACATATTTTTGATGATATTTATGAGCATTTCTCCACGCATATACATATATTTTATAGTTATTATATATGTAGGTATATACATATACCTATGGTTATCCCTCATGTACATATACTTAATTATAAGAAACATAACTAGCTAGATTTCTTATAGACATTTATCTACATCAATATCAAAAACAAGAAAGAATTATTGTAAACAGTATTAGAGATATATCAACAAATAAATAGAGATTTAACGTTGAAGCTCCAAGTTTTAAGCAACGTAGTTACTATCCATCATAACATAGTCGTTGAGTATAAACTTAATGGAAGGTGAAAAAATAAGAAAAACCAGGAAATGTGTATTTAAGAGTATTAATTCGAAATACAAATGATATTTGGCACATATCACAGACAACGAATTTGTTTTGAACATCTGGACAATCATACGGGACACTAAAACACATAATTATATTTATACCCTAGGAATCACCAAAACACCTTAAGATATGATTATAGGTAAGGTGTCCTTTGGGGTGCCTTGCCACCTAGGCGCTCCTAGGTGTGCCTTGACAAGTATGCAACGAAGATTTAATACTCTCCTAAAAAGACAATTTCAGATAGCTAATATCTTCACAAAGCCTCTCACTGGGCGAGTCAAGAAACTTTGCAGCAAACTGGGCATTATTTGACATCTCTGCCCCTCCTTGAGGGTGAGTATTGAGATGTCTCTGTCTTATTAATAGTTTTCTTGTATATACATCATATGATATTACTTTAGCTTTTTCTCTTATTGCTCCTACTCATATAGATAAAGGGGCACTCCTATCCATACGAGACATTTTCTACAAGGGTATCTGGAACAGGGTCTTGTTTCAAAGCTATCACCCTTGAGAAATATCTATAAGTTGGAAAAGTTTTGGTTTTCTTTGATGGGAAGAAGCATTTTAGATGTTATTTAATAGCGTGAGGTGCAAAGTTTTGGTACACAAGGTAGCAAACTTCTTCTAGGCTGAGGTTCGGGGTCAGAGAGAGGAAGTTTTCTGATATTGTGCAAGAGATGTGGGGTTTGGTTCATGCATTGCTTCTCTCGCCATATTTCTTTTCCTGTTTGTGGGGAATATTTTCTTGGGGCTTTTCCTATAATTTTGTTTTCTATCGCTGCTACATTGATCTTTCTCAGAATAAACTCTTCTATATATTTGTTAGGACAAGGACAAGGGCACAGTGAATCCTGAAAGTTCTGTTGACTTCGGGGATGACGATTTGTTTCTGCAATCTGCAAGCAAAGGAAAAAAGGGAGCACCTGTTTCTAAGACATTTCGGAGTACCACTGAATCTAGCCAAAGCAGGGCTTCTAAAAGAGGACGTGGAAGAGGCACACGTGGCTTAAAACAGACCACTCTCGATGCATCTTTGAGAGTTTCACGTTCTGAAAGGTTATTCTCCTAATTTGTAATGTTATTTTTTTTCTTCTAAATGAATAATACCCAAATTGCAGACTCAGTGAAACTTTTTTGTCTTCTCAAATACCTACATCTCAATATTTCCTTATGTAAAACTAAATTTGTTAGAGGTCAAACCTCAGAGTCGTCCTGAATCTTTTTTGATACGTTCTCACAAAGGATGCCCTTTTTAAAGCACAACCTTTACGGCTATCCCCACTTAGTGTAGCAATACAGAAATACCATAAATTAGGCAAGTAGTTCAAATCTGTCACTTCTGCCCAAACTGTGAAAGGAGAGACGGCTGTGATGTTGTTGCACGTAGGCAACGTGAGCAACCCAATAGGGTTCTCCTCTCTATTTATAGTAAAGGGAAAATTACATGTAGGTACAGCAGTAATATAAGAAATGAAATAAACACAAAGTAAAGATATATTAACACTCCCCCTCAAGCTGGAGTGTACACATTGTGGATGCCCAGCTTGCCGCATAAATTCTGGAACACTGCTGGACCTAATGGCTTTGTCAAGATATCAGCTAATTGATCTTCAGACTTAACATATGGCGTCACCACATTGCCATTCTTTATCTGATCTCTGATGAAATGACAGTCAACCTCTATATGCTTTGTGCGCTCATGAAAGACAGGATTCCTGGCAATATGTATAGCAGATTGATTGTCACACTTGAGAATCATGGGAGTTTGAATCAAAATCTTCAACTCAGATAAGACAGATTTGACCCATTGTAATTCACAACATGCATGTGCCATAGCACGGTACTCAGCCTCAGTACTAGATCGTGCTACCACTTGTTGTTTCTTGCTCTTCCAAGTAATCAGATGATCACCAAGAAAGGTGCAGTAGCCAGATGTAGATCTTCTATCAACTTGATTACCAGCCCAATATGCATCTGCATAACCTGTGAGAGTCAAAGAAGATAGAGGACTCTTGGGTTTATAATAAGTGATCCCCTTTCCAGGAGCACTTTTCAGATATCTCAGAATCCTGCATACAGCTGTCCAATGTGACTGTCGTGGTGTGCACATGTGTTGACTTACTACTCCAACAGCAAAAGAAATATCAGGTCTTGTGACAGTTAGGTAAATCAACTTCCCAACTATTCTCCTGTAATGACCTGGATCTGAATATGCAGTATCATCTTCCACCTCCTTGATGTGATAATCCATAGGAGTGGATACAGGCTTAGAATCAGTCATACCCGTTTCCTGTAGTAAGTCAAGCACATACTTTCTCTGGGAGAGATTTATACCTGCATGGGATCTAAGGACCTCAATCCCTAGAAAGTATCTCAGTTTCCCCAGGTCCTTTGTGTGAAAATGTTGTTGTAGTCCTTCTTTCACACGTGATATGCCTGTAGAATCACTGCCAGTAATCACAATATCATCAACATAGACAACAATAATTATGGACCCACCAGAAGAATTTGAATAAAATAGAGAGTGATCAGTCATGGAACGAGAGAAGCCCATCTGTAAAACAACAGCACTGAACCTGTCAAACCAAGCCCGAGGAGATTGTTTTAACCCATAGATAGCCTTCTTCAATTTGCAGACTTGCTGATACTCCCCCTGAGCAACAAAACCTGGTGGTTGCTCCATATACACCTCTTCCTGAAGAACCCCGTGAAGAAAGGCGTTCTTGACATCCAGCTGGAAAAGAGGCCAATCAAAAGTAGTAGCCAGAGATATAAGGATCCGTACAGAATTGAGACGAGCAACTGGAGAAAAGGTCTCAAAGAAGTCCACTCCATATGTCTGTGTGTAGCCCTTGGCTACCAATCTGGCCTTCAACCGCTCAATCGAACCATCAGGATTGTGTTTGACTGTGAAGACCCATATGCAGCCCACAACTTTCTTGCCCGCAGGTAAAGTAACAAGATCCCATGTGCCATTGTCAACCAGAGCAGAGATTTCCACCTGCATTGCCTGCTGCCAGCCACTGTCCTTCAGAGCCTCTAAGTGGTTCCTTGGTATCTTAACAGAGTCCATCCCAACAGCAAATGCACGAGCCTGTGTAGATAAGTGCGACAAACAACATACATTGGATATGGGATGTCGAATAGTACATGATCGTATACCTTTCCGGACAGCAATAGGAAGATCAAGATCAGAGGCCGCTGCAGGAATCTCTTGAGTAGAAGATGGTGAAGGAGGCTCATGGATCTGTGCCGCTACCTCATCTGGATCCTGTCTACCTCGCCTATGATAAACTTGGGTATAGGGTTGAATGGTAGGTGGATCATGCGGTATGGCTTCAACAATGATAGGTGGCACTCCCTCACTTTGAATTGCGGGTGGCACTCCCTCACTCAATTGCTCCCCCGTGCTCATAGCATGTGCAAAATACGGACTGGTTTCATGAAAGGTGACATCCTTAGAAACAAACATACGACGCAAACTTGGGCAATAACACTTGTAACCTTTACTCGTACCAGAGTAACCAAGAAACAAGGTTTTCAAGGACCTAGGAGAGAGTTTGTCTTGTTTGGGATCAAAATTATGAACAAAGGATGTACAACCAAAAACCCGAAGCGGAACATGAAACGGTTTATCCATAGGGCGTAAGACAGAAAAGGGAGTGCGCCCATGCAAAACAGAAGAGGGCTGCCGATTAATCAAAAAACAGGCAGTGAGAAGAGCCTCAGACCAGAAACGTTTAGGCACATTGGATTCAAACATGATAGACCTAGTGATATCCAAAAGATGGCGATTCTTTCGCTCAGCAACACCATTCTGCATAGGAGTGTGAGGACAAGAGGTGTGATGAATCATACCAACCGAACTGCAAAACTCATGCATCGCTTTCTGAACATACTCAAGGGCATTATCAGATTGAAAAATTTTGATATTGCAGTTAAATTGAACTTGAATTTGTTTATGAAAATGTTTGATAATGGAAAGCACAGACTCACGACTTTTTAAAAGATAAATCCATGTCATGCGAGAGTAATCATCCACAAAGGAAATGAAATAACTAAAACCATTATAACTCTGGTTTTTAACAGGACCCCATACATCACTGTGAACTAACTCAAACGGGCTAGAAGCCCGATTATTGACACGAACAGGATAGGACAACCGATGATGTTTGCCCAACTGACAGGACTGACACTCTAAAGAGGACACATGAGCAAGATCGGGTTCCAATTTCTTCAAGCTGTCTAAGGAGGGATGGCCATATCTGCAATGCCACAGCAAGGGGGAACCACTCAGCATGGCGGAAGAAACTGGAGCAGGAGGTGGATGGCGAGGTAGATAATCACCAGGAAAGAGGTAGAGATCACCTTTCCTAGGCCCCCCACCAATCATCTTCAAACTCTTGAGATCCTGTAAGACAAAGCAAGAAGGCCCAAATGTTACTGTGTAGTTTACTGTGTCAATCAACTTGGCAACAGAAAGTAAATTGAAAGGAAATTCAGGCACAAAATGAACAGATTTCAGATCAATATCTGGAGTAAGGGACACAGAACCACTAGCGACCACCTTCCTCACAGAACCATCTGCCAAGGTAACAGATGGGTGAGGAATATATGAGTCAAATGTGCGGAGCAATCGCCTCATACCAGTCATGTGCTGGGAGGCACCAGAGTCAACCACCCAGGGAGTTGCGGATCCAGAAGCCATAAAGGATGTAGCCTGATTACCCGCGGTAGAGGCAAGATTTGCTGAAGAAGCAGAAGAGGCGCCCACACTCCAATGTTGAGTGGCCTGAATAAACCTGTCATACTCCTCCTGAGTAAGTGTGATGCCAGAGGAGCTCGAGCTCGCAGGTGTAGAGTCAGAAGTAGCACAGTTGGCAGCTCCAACAGGTGGGGCGGCAGGTCGCCCATGTTTCTTCCAGCATTTGTCAACAGTGTGTCCCGGTCTATCACAGAAAGTGCATCGAGGACGAGTCCCACGTCCTCTGCCCAAGCCAGGTCTGTCAGCTGTAGTAGAAGCAGGTCGTCCTCCGCGAACTGCTGCAGCAATGGAGGCATGAGAATCTCCAGAAGGAACAACAGGAGAAGGATCAACAGATTCAAAGGTGGACTGTTGAATCCTAGAGAAGGCCTCCGCAAGGCTTGGTAATTTGTCAGATGCAAGAATCACACTGCGTGCTGAACCAAAAGAGGAGCTAAGGCCGGATAGGAATTTGGCAGTGATAAGATCATCTCTGTCTTTAATCTGCTCCGCAACCTTCACGGGATGATAGTAGCTCAACTCCTGGGAAATAGCCTGAATCACACCAAAATACTCTTCAAGGGATCGATCACCCTGTTTCTCTGCAAACAGACGATCATAGATCATAAACTGGCGAAGAGCATTTTTCTCCTGAGCATAGTGCTGCTTAACGGCATCCCAAATCTCCTTAGCAGTGGAGTAGAACATGAACCTCGAAGCAATAGAAGGTTCCATGCTACCCCATAGCCAAGTCTTCACCAGGCTGTCAAGACGTTTCCACTCGGCATAGTCTTTGTCAGTGCTAGTGAGAGGTGCAGAATCAACAAACTTTGCTCGATCGCGCGATTCCAAGACAGTATGAACCGCATTCATCCAAAGCAGAAAATTCTTCCCATTGAGCTTGATAGGAATAGGCGAGACCTCATAATAGGTCTTGTTCTCCATGATGCAACTGGGATATGGGTGACGGAGTGATACACGTCACGCAGAAGGCTGAGTGGACGGATAGATACACGTCCCGTGACGGAGAGATACACGTCACAACAGAAACTGAAAAGAGGATGCGTTACTGACGCATCGACAGCCTTCAAACGAGAAGTTCCTAATCACACATGAAGGAGATGTGATTAGGAAGTCACGTTGGAAGAGACGAGACCTCCGGGTAGGGCTTTAGAAGGCCGTTGTATCAACCGGAGATCCCCGAGCAGCAAGAGCGGCGCCCGAAAAAGGAACCGAAAAAGGCTGAAAAAGAGCCCGGAGACGTAGACGGAGCCTTTAGATCGGTGCGGCGGGATCTACGGCAGCATGCGAAGGACCACCGAAGATCAGCGGCGTCGCACGGAGGCCCCGCGCTCCTGCCGCACGCCGGCGGCAAGGAGCAGCAGTCGCTGCTGCTGGCGGCGGCGGCCGGCGGCTAGAGGGAAGCCGGCGGCGGCCGGCGGCTGTAGAGGAGGAGGGGCGGTGGGTGGGAGAGGAGGGAGGGGACGGCGGCGGAAGAGGGGGGGGGGCGGCGCCGGGCTGGGACGGAGGGCCGGCGGCTGCGGAAGCCTAACCTGCTCTTGATACCATGTGAAAGGAGAGACGGCTGTGATGTTGTTGCACGTAGGCAACGTGAGCAACCCAATAGGGTTCTCCTCTCTATTTATAGTAAAGGGAAAATTACATGTAGGTACAGCAGTAATATAAGAAATGAAATAAACACAAAGTAAAGATATATTAACACAAACTTTTACTTTGCATCTTGAATTTAACCCCTTTTGTACTACCCTGTCTGTATCTTCTCCACAACTGACATATCTTGCTGGGACTTCTGCCACTGCCAGTCAATACTAGTTGGCAATTCCTGCCATTCTTTTTCCTTCTTCTCAATTGTAACTATAGAATGGGAAAACCTTTCTTTGATATGTCTAAAACAAATACAATGGACTCTCTTTTATGGGATAAGAGAGTAAGTGAAAAACAGAGTTAGGTAATATGGGACAAAAGAAAAGCTAAAGACAAGACAAGTCTAAAGCACACAATAAAACATAAAGCATAAACTATACTAATACTCCCCCTAAAGTTGGAGCATAGATGTCAAGCATGCCCATCTTATCCACCAATATAGCAAAGTGAGTCTTGGGAAGTATCTTGGTGAAGATGTCAACAATTTGATCCTCGGTTCGTTTATAAGGAGTGCAGATGCGCCCAGAGAGAACATATTCACAAACAAAGTGGCAATCCACCTCAATATGCTTTGTGCGCTCATGGAATGTAGGATTGCTGGCAATAAAAATAGAGGCTTTATTGTCATAGTGCTTAGGAATAGCAACATAATCAGAGATATCAAATTCCTTGAGGGTACTTGGACCCACATCAATTCACAAGCAGTATGGGTCATAGCTCTGAATTCAACCTCTGCACTAGACCGAGCTTCCACAATCTGCTTTTTACTGTGCCATGTCACCAGATTGCCTCCAACAAATGTGCAGTAACGAGATGTAGATTTCCTGTCACACCTACTGTCGGCATAATTTGCGTCACAATACTCAGTAAGTTTGCAGTGCCCATGTCTGCGATATAGTAATCCTTTCCCTGAAGAAGTTTTCAGATACTTAAGGATATGACAAACAACATCCCAATGACATTGTCGAGGTTTATCCAGATACCTACTGACAAGTCCAACAACAACAACAATATCAACTCTAGTAATGGTAAGATAGACAAGCTTACCAACCATTCGTCGGTATTGATGGTTATCAGGATAGGGAGGTGAAGATTCAACATCCTAATTGGTATTGGGATCTAGAGGAGTGGTAGTAGGTTTAGCACCAAGCATACATGCTTCTGTAAGAAGTTCTAAAACATATTTGTGTTGTGAAAGACAGACACCATAAGACGATCTGGAAACTTCAATTCCCAAGAAGTATCTGAGTTTACCAAGATCTTTAGTAATAAAGTGTTGTTCTAGATATCTTTTGGTAGCTGCAATATCTTCAGACTCATTACCATGCATAATGATATCGTCCACATAAACAATAAACACAAGTTCAAGCTATTTTTTTAATTAAAATAGAATGATCAGAATGTGAGCGCCGAAATTGAAACTTGAAAAATATCTGACTTAATTTATCAAACCATGCCCGTGGGCTTTGTTTTAGGCCATATGTTGCCTTCCGTGAGTCTGTAGATTTTGGAACACCCCCCTGACTAACAAAACAAGGTGGTTGCTCCATGTAAACTTCCTTGTGCAAGTCACCACACAGGAAGGCATTTTTGACATCAAGTTGGTAGAGGGGCCACTCTTTATTTACAACAACAACGATAAGTACTCTTACAGAATCGACTCGGGCCACATGAGAAAAAGTTTCATAGTCAAGCCCACAAATTACAGTGTAGCCTTTTGCTACCAGTCGAGTCTTCATCCGTTCAACAAAGCCATATGGCTGATATTTGACAGTAAAGATCCAACAACCAATAATCAGACAATTTTCAAGACAATCAACAAGATCTCAGGTCTTGCGATCTCGAAGGGCAGTCATTTCAGTTTTCGTAGCTTGACGCTAGGCAGGATTGAAGAGCTTGTGAAGCAGTCTTTGGTACAGAATTAACAGAAAGTGCGGCAGTAAAACAAGCAAAGCTATCACCAAGATTAGTGGAAGAGCAAAAATTACTAATTGGATGCTTAGTGTAGGAGCAAACACCTTTCTTTTGGCTAATAGGAAGGTGTAGGTCAGAGATTATTTGAGAGGTGTTATGATTTGCCGACGAGGTAGGAATTAGTTGTTGAGGGGCCATGGATGGATTTGTAACCTTGGGTCTTCTCTTGTACACCTTTAGAGGAGGATCTTCAATTACTTCAATGTGATCATGTTCAACCATGTGAGGTAGCGGAGTGGGAACCAACAGATTCTTGATAAAACAACCCCCTTGTCAGAGTAGTACGACATGTTTTCAACAAAGATAACATTCACACTCGCAAACCATTGTATGTTGACTGGATCATAACATCAATATCCTTTTTGCGTTCGACATTATCCCAGAAAGATGCACTTAGTGGAACGGGAGTCAAGTTTAGATATCCCAGGGCAGAGATTTTTAACAAAGCAAGTACTGCCAAAGATGTGAGATGGAATAGAAAACAAAGGCGCACCAGGATACAAAAGAGACACATATACTTGATGATGCAACGCATAAGAAGGCATATGGTTTATTAAGTAACACGTAGTAAACTGCCTTAGGCCAACATTTTTTTTAGGAACATGATAATGTAGAAGAGTACACATGCTAATTCAAGAAGATGACGATTCTTCCTTTCTGGCACACCATTTTTTGTGGTGTGTAAGAACATGAAGTCTGATGAATAGTACCCCGAGAAGTACAAAACACATCCACAAATTTCTGCATAAATTCTAAGGCATCATCAGTCCTTAAGGTTTTAACAGTTGTTTTGAATTGGGTTTGGATCTTAGTAAAAAGGTGGTGATAGTTTGTAAAACAATACTGCGACCCTTTAAAAGAAACAACCAAGTTGCCCTGGAATAGTCGTCAATGAAGGTAATAAAGTAGCGAAAGCCAGACAAGCTAGTAACATAATAGGGACCCCAGATATCGACATGAACAATATCAAGAAGATTTTTAAAACCAAATTTTTTTTTTGGGAAAACAACTCGAGTTTGTTTGCCAAATTGGCAAGATTCACAAAAAAATGCTTCTTAGAAATATCAGGAAATAAACAACGTAGCTTTGTAGCAGAAGGGTGTCCCAAACGATAGTGTCATTGCAGACCAATCACAAAATAAGATAGCTGAGCTGCAGCAGACTGTAACACTTCCAGGTAGTATAGTCTGTCAGATCCCTCATGGCTCAAACCAATCCTCTTCCTCATTCAGAGATCTTGAAACACACAAACATCGAGATTAAAAGTGATTGAGCGCTTAAGGCCTTTAACAGTTTTACTGACAAATAGCAGATTAAGAGAGAATCTGGGAACATATAAAACATATTTTAAGGGCAAATTCCTAGATAATTTTCAGATAATAAAAGAAGGCTACTTGTTGTCTTTAGAAGAGAAAACCATGCTCCTATAAATAGGAGATCAGGGAAGCATACATGACACAACCTAACCCTAATGGGCCAAACATACTTGGGCCCATATTACAAAACACTTAATAACATAAATAAACAAACTCTCTAATACTCCCCCTCAAGCTGAAGTTGGGAGAATCCCAAACCAGCTTGCAAATAGAGAGTTGGACTAAAAACAAAGAAATAGAAAAAAGGATAAACCAAGACCATACAAGAATTTCTCCCCCTCAATATTACAATTAATCACTCAAACATTCAAATACTCCCCCTCAAGTAGGTAACCCAAAGTAGGTATGCAATCAAGTCAAATTTGAAGCAAGTCACAGGTGCACATCGCAAATAGGTAGCATAAGCTTCTTGATCAGAAAGGATGCAACATCTGGAGTAGTAGTAAACAACAGTAAGAAGTCGTTAAAGTCTTCATCACAGTCGCTATCATTGCAGTCCAAAGAGTGTTGGTTCACAGTAGAAAAGTCAAGAGAGTGCTTCTTGATAGTAAAAAAGTCCAGAGAGTGCTGGTTCACAATAGTAGTAGTCAATGTACAAATAAAGTATGGGGGGTTAACGTGCGAAGTAGAGCACGAACGAGCCAGAGAGTGCTGGCACATAGCAGCAGAAAGTTGACGAGCAAACAAGGCACAAACAAGTAAAAATGTCAACATGCACAAAGCATGAACAATGTCAACGTCCAAACAAAGCACAGACAAAGCAGAGAGTGCTGGCGCACAACAGTAGAAAGTCGATGTGCATAAGGCACGAACAAAGTCAACGTGCAAATAAAGCACAGACAAATAACAAGATGTAAAGACAGCGTAGCTAGATAGAATCCCATCAACGCAAATCAGTAGCCAACAAACAACCTCAAGATGTAGTAGCAGAAATTGAAGCTCCAAAAACCAAATCAAATATATAGAGAAGGAAGATCCCCATAGATAGCAATAAAAATAAATCTCATCTCTTCATCTTGTCCTCTCTTCTATTTCTCCCCTCACACCAACCACGTAGAAGATCAACGGTTGGGGCAGACAAACACAAGTTCCATTGGATTCAGAAAATCGTACAAAAGAGTTGCAAGTGGTGTAAAAACCTCACACATAATCAAAATGTAGACCTTAGTGTGCAGATTATCCAAGGAGGCAACCATCTTAGCAGTATAGCAGCAACAACATTAGAGCAGTAGCAGCGACACAAATAAATGGCATCAGTAGCAACAACAAAAAGGAAAAACGCAGCAACGCAATTGCAGCAGCAGTAGAGGGCTTAAAGGCCAAATTATTTCAAACCAGTAGTTGAAAAGGAGAGCACCTTAGCAAGGAAAAAGTCAGAAGAAAAAAAATGTGCAGCAGTACACGCTGCTACGGTAGCAGAGACATCATAGAGGTTAGAAGATGAAAATCCAACTCATTCCACAGACAACTGATGGTTTGGCAACTAGGGTAGGAGATACTCAAGACATAGACGACCCAAATGGAGCAGGTCTTCAGGAGATGCGACACCTTGGTCGACCGTAATGGAGCCGGAGATCAAGAGCAGGGATGAACCTGTACAGATGGCCAAAAAAGATGTACTAACTCCTCCAAGGCATGCGGAAGACTCTCTCCCTCTCCTAGAAGCTGCTAAGGGATCGAAGAAGAGAAGGGGGCCACTGGAGGCCGGCAGAAACCATGAAGGAGAGGATTGGAAGCTTCTGAGATCCCGCCGTGCTACAATAACGCACTGTAACAGTACGCCAGATCTGAAGGAAAGGACATCCGAAGCAGCAAAAAATGAAAGAAATGATATAGAGAAGCAGGGGCAATAATCTCCAATCAAGTAGAAAGAACAAGAGGAGCATCAACAACAGATAAAGCAGAGGAAGGAGCAACAGATGCCATGGATTGATGAGTGGACGGGGCATGTAGACGGCCAAGAAGGAAGAAGGGGCTGCCCGCCAGCTACTTCTCTCTCTAATAACATAAATAGTTACATGAGGGACCCATGTCGTCTTAAATAAAGCAGTAAACAGATCAGAGCAGCTAGAAATGTGAGCAGATGTGCCTGAGTTGATGACCCATTTATTTTTATGGTAAGTAGCAGGAGATGCAAGTAAGACGGATTAACCTCCTTCAGGGGCAGGTGTTGGCGAGGATAGACGAGCCTGGAAGAGTTTCTCAAACTCCGAGCAGATCCAGTCAACTGTGGGCTATGTTAGTGGGAGACAATGACATTCGAATTCTCAGAAGCAACAAAGGAGACCTGGTTCGTCTAGGCAGGTTCACGATGTTTTTTCCAGCAACATTCTTCAGTGTGGTTCGTGCTCCCACAAAAGTTGTAGTAGCAGTTGCATGTAGGTAGTTGTTGTTGTCCTCATCCAGTGCCAGAAGGTGGACCACGTCAGGAGTACCAGAAGCACAACCACGACAACCACGACCACAACCACGACCACGTCCTTGATCCGAGTCATTAGAGCGGATAACTGGAACCGAGTGATCAAAAGAGGGTGTAGATGGCAAAGACATGGAAGGGAGGCGTTGAACGTGCTTAAGAACATCCCTTAGAGTGGGTAAAGGATCATTGGTTAATATCTGGCCAACCACACCAAAACAGGTTGATGGGGGCCAATCAAGAACTGAACTAACTGAAGTTCGCTGCTTTGCCGTTGAACTTCTTTGATGTCAAAAGAGAGGGATGGTATATTTCATATTCATCCAAGAGTGTCGAACATTGATTGTAGTAGTCTTCAACAGATCCATCAGTCAAATACTCCTTTTTCGCCATATTCTTGAAGATCTCGAAGACCTTCGGGGTGAATACACATGGATAGCTGATCCCACATAGCTTTGGCATTCTGAAGGCGAAGAAGATATTGACTGATCTTTGGTTCGAAACTATTCACTATCGAAGTCATAACACCATAATCATTTTTAGACCATTGCGCGTAGGCTTGCTTGGCTTTTTCATCTTTTGTAGCATCAGGGGGGATTGGAGCAACAACAAAAATGTATGACACCCTTAGGCTTTAACATAGAGTTCAAATGATGCTGAAAAAATGTGGTAGTTTGATTCATCGAGTTTCGTCACACACAAGGACCGAGGAGGATCAGTAGTCGTCATGGAAGCTAGAGTGAGGGCGCACATAGAGATGAAGAAGCAACATTAGAAGATGCAGTTCTGGAGCACTAGATTTGAGACACCCGTAAAGGACAACAGAGTGATGACGCGTACATAGATGAAGAAGCAGCAAGAAGTAGATCTGTAGCACTAGATCTGAGACACCCGCAAAGGGAAGCAGAGCGCAATAGTAGATCCAGATCAAAAGATCCAAAAAACTCGCATAGGGGAAGCAACAACAACAGATTTGAAGTAGCAGATCTGAGAAACCCACATAGGGACAGAAGAAAGAAAGGCCTACACCATCATAGGGAGAGAGTTACTCCTCCATGAGGCGTAGGCAGGCAAGGAAGGTAGTCCTTCTAGATCTTCAACGTGCTATTTTAAAAAGTGCCGAAAGACAAAGATGGAGGAAGAGGGAAGGTAGGTAGGCTGATTTGTAACCTAGATGAGTGAGGCTAGGGAGGTGGGTGGTGGAAAGGAGAGGAGAGGCGGTGGGAGGAGGGGGGGTGGCGGTTGCTGCTTCTTGCGAGAAGTGGAGACGGTGGCGGCGGCGAAAGGGTGGGAGGAGAGGTGTAGGGAGGAGAGGAGGCTGGCGGTAGCAAGGGAGAAGGTGGGGGGTGGTGTAGCGGCAACGAGAAAAAGGGTGGGGGTTGAGGTGGGGTGGCAAACAACAACAGGGGGGGAGTGAGCAGCAGCGGTGGATGGTGGGTGGAGGGGTAGGAGAGGTGGCGGTGGACTGGAGAGGTTGGGGGTTGGCGGCTTAGAGGAGAGATTAAGGAAGCATTAGGGTTTAAGGGGGATTGAAATTTTGATACCATATGGAATCAAATCTTTCTTTGATATGTCTAAAACAAATACAATTGACTCTCTTTTGTAGGATAAGAGAGTAAGTGAAAAATACAGCTAGGCAATATGGGATAAAAGAAAAGCTAAAGACAAGACAAGTCTAAGCATACGATAAAGCATAAAGCATAAAGCATAAATTATATATACTAATAGTAACCCCCTCTTCTCCTACACCATTATTCTCCCCTATTTGTTGTGCTGTAACCGGGTAACAGAATAAGTAGAAACTAGTGTCAGCTGTGGCTATTTGGGTAAGGACTTGAGACTTTGAGAGGGGGTGGGGATTAGACAAGGGTTAAATCTGCAAAAAATTAAGAAAAAAAATCTAAATTGAATCACCTACTAGGCTAAATTACTAAAATTTGAAACATCATGCTGAATTCAAATGTTGGGAATAAGGTTGCCTTTTTATTAAAACTTCCTGTTCTGTATGAAATTGCAACTTATAGTTAATGATGTGGTAATGTCCTTAATATCTTTTACTAACGGGATAAAATTCTGTCTGCTCCCATGACAGTTTTTTTTTTTAAATGTGCTGTCTATTTTCAGATGCACCGTCTTCTTATGCTGTTCTACTACAAATATTTATATACCATTTGCATTTCCAGATCGGTGTCACTGTCATCTCATGGTGCAGCAGAATCTCTTTCAAGTGATGAATTGGAGATAAATGAGATAAATGAAGCTTCAGATGATTCTGTATGCATATTTTTGCCTGTGTTCTATGCTCAGGGAATCTAATTAAATTGTTAAATTTCTTACGACTACTTATTTTCTTAATTGCATGTGCCTTGGTTTTTAAAGTGCCACCCAGATATACGGCTCACCAAGGGGTTTGCCTGGTGTACAATTTGACATTTGAGTGGCTTGGGTCCCTTCGTGAATAGACATGTTTGATCTCACTGTCATATTTAGGAGTCCTATTGTAATGATTAATAAATGTTTTCATATTACCTAATAAGATAATAGCTTTTTTATGGCCACTGGTGCTCATTTGGGCCCCAATAACATGAGGGTAAACTAGTTACGTCTAAGGATAATGCTAGATTTGTTATGGCTTTAATTGCAATGTGAAAGATCATACTACCTATATAAGGGCCTCTCTTGCCCATTATAGGATCCCCAACAATCAAATTAACCATACAAATATATAGCACGAACAACAAATAGTGCAATAGAAGAAAGCAACATAAAGAATGTGCTAAGATCGTAGTTGTTAAGGTGGTCAGACGCTAGGCGTTCCTGAGCGGGTGCCTAGGTGGGCACCCAACATTTTCAGGCATGTTTTTATTAATGTTGATGTTAAGATATTTAGTTTCATAATTTTATATTTGTAAATGTATAATTATGGCTTTATTACATAGTATTTAGGCTAAATCACACCTAACATTACCTAAACTAGACTTGATTGGCCCCAATTTGTACTAACTTGGTTGAAATTTGATCTAGTATGCCTTAATTTGACATAAATTAGACCTAATTATGTATAAAGCAACCTAATTAGACCTAACTTACCCAAACTTTCCCTATATTGACTCAAATGAGACCTAATTTGGCCAAATCGGACCTAATACCCCCAAATCAGAACTATTTTCCCCAAATGAGACTTCTTTTCCCCAAATCAGACCTAATTTACCCGAACTTGACATGTTTTGGCCCAAATTAAACCTAATATTGCATAACACGACCTAATCAGACCTAACTTCCCCAAATTTTCCTTATATTAACCTAAACCAGACATAATTTGGCTAAATTAGACCCAACCTCCCGAAATCATACCTATTTCCCCAAATCACGCTTGTTTTCCCCAAATTAGACCTAATTTGCTCAAATTTGACATTGTTTAGCCTAAATCAAGCCTAATTTTGCGTAACATGAGCTAATCAAACCTTACTACGCCTACTTTTCCTTATGTTGATCAAAATGAGACCTAATGTGGCTAAATCATACCTGTTTTGCCTAATCAAACCTTTTTACCTAAATCAGGTCTGTTTTCCCCAAATCGGACCTAATTTACACAAATTTAACTTGATTTGGGCTAAATTAAACCTATTCCCACCATAAAATTACTCAACTTGACCTAATATGATCAAATCTAGACCTCACTTATGCTGAATAACCCTTTAAGTTGCTTAATTTGGGCTTATAAGGCCTTAGGCGACCACATAGGTCACCTTAGGGCCTAATCACCTAGTTTGAGGTGGGTTGCCTTAAGCCTAGGCGGGTTCCCTGATAACTAAGGCTAAGATGGCAAATGAGTAGTAAGAGTGATGTCGCCAAATAGAAGCCCATAAGTAAAAATATGCAGTAATATATATATATATATATATATATATATATATATATATATATATATATATATATAGAGAGAGAGAGAGAGAGAGAGAGAGAGAGAGAGTCATGCTAGAATACACTCGAGTGTACAGATCTCACGCTACACTCAAGTGGTTTTTGCATATCAAGACTATTTTTTTGCAAAATGTAAACCATTGATCTTCATTGTTATACTATAATTAGGCTACATGCAAATTTTGAGCTCATTTGGATGAGTATAAGTCACTAATCCGAGGGCAACAAAATCGACGCACGAAACTAATTTGAAATGCATAATTTTTGTGGTCTTCATAACATGACCTATAAATGTCCAAATGAGATCAAATTTTATATATGAGCTATTCACATGATGTTTAAGAAGATCAACGGATTAGATTTTTGAAAAAATATTTCATGAAAAACTACTTGAGTGTATTCTGTTCCGGATACACTCGAGTGTATTTGAGCCTGACTCTCTCTCTCTCTAGACACACACACACACACACATATATACATATATATATATATATATATATATATATATATATATATATACATACACATATATATACATATATATATATATATATATATATATATATATATATATATATATATCATACACATATATATACATATATATATACATACAGATATACATATATATATATACTGAGAAACATGCTAAGGTGAGAGCATGAGAGACATTTGAATAACTAAAAGCTATAGTTTGTTTCTAAAATTCAACTGTACGGATTGAAAGAGCATAAATTCATTTACTTTCACACAAAGATTCCATTGTAATCAGTTTTTTCTTACTAGTTCATATGTTCAATATATACTTTTGACATCCAATGGTCAGTCTGAACACACTATACAACGTCATAAAGTATTATGTTGTTGTGCAATTTTTACAAGTTCGATGATGATGTAATTTTGTAGGAAGGTAAATATTAATGTATACTTTTAGTCCAGATGCAATTATTTGCTGGTGAACATCTTTGTAACTGGGAGGCAGAGATGCCAAATTGACATAGTTGCACCTCTCATTGCTTTTGCAGTTTGGAAATGTCAGATGACAAGGGTCGATGAAGTTTTCCTTTAAAGTTGTCGAAATGTGAAGCAAAAGATGAGCTATCTTTAAGATTTAGAGAATGCATACATTTGTACAAATCAAATACTTGGGATGCATTCTCTTTGCTAGAATACACCTGAGCAATGTGATCCCCTGCCTCCTTGATTGTATCGCTGAAGAGAAGATTAGTGGAGACGTGATTCACAACTATTCAGAATCCATGAGAGAACCAGAGAGTCATGTTCAACCAATTTCTTATAATCTGTCTTCTTTTCAGACGTCTCTTCTTCAAATGGAGGTGAATCAGTAAGATGCTCCACTACTTTTCCGAAGAATGCAGAAAAACTTCACAGATGTTACACACTTTGAGTGTGTCTCACGGACCTCAACAATAGAAGAAGTTGAAGCCATAATATACTATAACAAGGTATAATAGATTAGTAGGCATAAGACACAACGTCTTGAATCTACACTCGGTGTAGATTTTCTTCGCAGCTACAACACTTCGTGTTGCATGCACAACACCAAGTCAGCAACTCAGCGACACACCATGTCAAATTCTGACACGCCGCGTTGAATACGCATCAACAAGTCTAGCAAGTCAGCGACCCGCCGTGTCAACTTTTGACACACCCCGTTGAATGTGTAGCAACAGGTCCAACAAGTCAGCGACACACCATGTCAAATTCTGATATGCCGTGTTGAATGCGTAGCAGCAGGTTCAACAAATCAGCGACACATCATGTCAAATTGTGGCATGTCGTGTTAGGTACCATGACCGTATATTCATCGTAGCAAGTGGCGACGACACGCTGTGTCAAACAAGGACATGCTGTATAAGGCGCCACAACAACAAATTAAGGTCGAAAAAAACCTAGAATAGGAGGGGAACATTGTGCATCACCCAAAAAGACAGAGAGATATGTTGGATAGATCCATTCGTATCTATAGAGAAGTAGGTAAAGCCGTATAATAGGTGGTCATGGAAAACCACAAAAAGAGAGTCATACAGCTTTCCAAACAACAGTCTTCAGGGCATAAGATCGTCGGAAAGACCGCAGGTTATGCCCCTAGATCCTCTTATTGGAGAAGAGGATAGGGTTAGAAGGGAGAGTAGACCCCCCTAGGTGCGGACAGCGGCGGAGTTAGAGGAGATAATAGAGAAAGAAGGGAGGAGAGATGACGGCAGCTTGGCGTGAAGAGACTCCATAGAAGGTTGTACGTCCTGCTCTGATACCATGTCGAAAGTAGTCGCCTTTATTTATCTAGAAAAGCTAAAAGCCTCTCCTATAAATAGGACATTACATGGAAGCGAACAAAAATCCTAGTGGCCCTATTATACTTAGGCACATGTTACAGGAGACTTAAGTAAAAAGGAAAAGATAAAGCAGGAATAACAAGAATACACCAGCTACATATAAATATATCTCAGTGTAAACTATTTGGGTTTTATGTTGTTGTGTAGAGTGTATAGATACGTATAAAAGTTCTAAATAATATAGTAATTATATACTTATGTAGTTTTGTATAAAAAGTATAGGAAATTAAAACTCGCTTTTTCAAAAATCGCCCAGCTTAGCGCTTAAGCCGTTACAAGGTTGTGTCTGCAGACTTACCGCTTTACGCTTTTTAAAACATTGGTAAATAGAGATAGGAGGATGAAGAAAAAAGAAGAGACTAAAGAGAGAAATGGGAGGTGTTGTTGGGGGATGATAGGAGGAAGAGTGGAAACAACTATAACAGGATGAATGTGGGAGAGTCAGAAGAAAAAAACATAACAATAAGTCGATCAGACAACATTGTTAGGAGGATGACACAGATTGAACTAGGAAGAAGAGAAAGTACGGGATGAAGAAGAAGAATAGAGAATCAATAGCAGTAGCAAACATGGGAGGACTGAAGGAGACCAGAAGACAAGAAAAGTGAAAATCGGAAACCGAGGAGCACATCTACAGTGTTGCTTCTTGGTGAAGGAAAAAAATCGTGGAGCATGCAGTAAATCGGTAGCAGTGAAGTAGCAACATTTTGGTAATAGTCAATCGGAAGTAGCTCAGTAACGTTGCAGCAATTTTGATATTTGGTGGAGTGAAATTAAAAAAGAGAGTAAAGCATGAAATAACATTGCAGCAACGTTACTGCTTGGTTGAACAATGGAGGAAAAGAAAAAACAAGAAGAGAGATGGTGAAGGAAGAACAAATATAAAAAAAAAAGCAGCAGAAGTTTGTGGGAAGATATGAAATAAATAAAAAGTAGGTAACATAAGGACCAGAATCTATGCCTAGTTAGGCCTAGCAGCAGGCTAGACAGCCCAGACGGCCCAAACAGCCTAGTCGGGCTGGACGCTTAGGATCTGGACTCTAGAGCGGCCACCTGAACAAAGTCAGGAGGATGAAACATGTTGAACTAGGAAGAGGAGGAAGTGTGGAGGAAGAAGAAGAATAGAGAAGATAACAAACTTGAAAGGACTGGAAAAGACCAGGAGGAGGAAAAAAGTGTCAATCGTAAATCCAACAACACAACAACAATCTTGCTCATGGTGAAAAAAAATCATGGAGCATGCTGTAAATCGGTAATAGTAGAGTAGCAATATTTTGGTAATAGTGGATAGCAGTAGTTTGGTAATGTTGCAGCAATTTTTCTACTTGGTGGAGCGAAATTTTCAAAAAAGAGAGAGAGAGAGAGTAGAGCATGCTTTACCATTGCAACAACGTTGCTGCTTGGTGGAACCATGGAGGAAAAAAAAATAAGAAGAGTGATTGAGGAGGAAGAACAAGTACCAAAAGAAAAGCAGCAGAAGGTCGTGGGAAGATAAGCAACAAACAAAAAACTAGGTAATATAAAGCCCATAATGATGGTCAGGATACCAACGCTTGGTCTGACCCATGGTTTGATAGTTCTAGTGTGATCTCTTCACACCCCGACACTCATATCCCGGTAGGAATGAGTGATCTCAAGCTAGCCTCAATGACTACTGACTCGGGAGAGTGGGACTGGGATTTGATTCACCATTATTTCTCCAGGAGTACATGGAGCCGAATCAGCTGTATACCACTGTCAGATACACTTGCGAGGCCCGATGAATGGGTATGGAATGGAGAGAGTGATGGTTCCTTCACCTCCAGGTCTGCATACAAGTGGCTGCGAAGGAGCAAAGAAATACACTATGAAGGAGACTGGGTAACCCTGTGGAAGCTCATGATTCTGGAACGAGTCAGGATTTTCCTATGGCTCATGGCACATGAAGCACTGCTTATGAATGAGGAGAAAGTAAGAAGGCACATTGATTCGTCTGCTACCTGTCCACAGTGTAACAATGCCGATGAATCCATTCACCAGTGTCTTTGGGACTGCCCCCGAAGCAAATTTAGTGTGGGTTAATCTGGGCATGAACACACAATTCTTTCAGTCTACACCTGATTCGTGGTGCTTTGTCATAATCAATAGCTCTATCAACGACCCCTCTGCCTGCTGTTGCATGTTGACATCTATGGACAACTACGAATGATCTGGTTCACAATATGGAGAGAAAGCCTGCATGCATCCTCTCAAAGTTCATCCCTGAAAGAACAAGAATGATCAAAGAAATACCTCTGCATCACACCACTATGAATGAGGAAGTCAAGGAGTTCATATTCTTTGACAATAAGAACCTATTAGTTTTCGTTGATGCAGCCTTCAACTACGATTCCAATGCTTGCACATATGAAATCTATATCTCTACAACATCTGGAGCCCTTGTGCGGGGCTGTAGCAGGTTAGGTCACACAACCAGTGCTCTGGAAGCCGAGATATAGGCTATTCTATATGCAACTGATGTATGTGCTTCACTGCATCTATCAATAACCTTAATTCTGTCTGATTCCTAACAAGGCATCGACATATGCAACGCAGTGAGGGTGGCTCCTGCCAGATTCAAACCACACCTAAGACGACTGAGAAGCAATACGAACAACTTGACCCTCACATCCTTGGCCTTTATCCCTAGAAACTTTACCATAGTTGCCGACAGTGTTGCTAAGCATGTTATGCATACTGCAATGGCGGTTGATTTTACATTCAAATCTCCTTGGCTCTTATAGGAGGTAGACATTTGTGGCTTATTGAATGTTAATAAATATAGTGTTCCTTGTTCTTGCAAAAAAAGCCCCGAATCTAGGCCTAGTTAGGCTAACACCGCCTAGGCTGCCCAGGCAACCTAATTAGGCCGGGATCTAGGATATGGAGTCCAAGTGGCTGCCCATGCCACTTAGGTTGGTGCCCATTTAACTATGGATTCTTGATGTCACTAAAACATATGAACGTCTCTAGGGTTCAGATCCCAAGGCTTTGATACCATGCAATCGTACGTGGGGGAGGCGAGAGCCTAACATGGCGTCTCACGTATTATATATATACAAGAAGTATAGGACGCATTTACAAGTTGGTCCCTAACCGTTTCTCAAGCCCCTGATCTTTACACATAAGTCCTTATATACGAACAACTCTTATCCCCGTGAATGTGAGATTCACCAGCTTGGAAGCGGGAGCATAAATTTTGTGACGCACTACGTGGACAAAGGTTGAAGCTCCATGAAGAAATAGAATCTGCATACGGTGAAGGAAGCCATTGCTGTCATAAGTTCAAGCTCCGTTTTGGTTCCAAAAACCTTGTAGTAGACCAAAAATATACATGAATGTCTAACTGAACCTAGTTAAAAAAATCTGATGAATAACAACTATAATTAAAAATACCAACAAGAAAGGTGACTCCATTAGTGCAAGTTGGCTAGTCAGTACAAAGTACAGATTACTAGAGTTTCTTTGAATTCTACTAGAAAATATTACAAGGGTTCCTCGGAGACAAAGGAGAACAATAACAAAGGGTTTAACATTTTTTTGGGTCTAAAGGACTTCTTAGAGTTGTTTACCATTTCTTTAGTAACCAGATTCACATGGACAAATATGGCTGAATACACTGTATGTACCCAGTCGAGCAAGCAGATGCATATCCGAGGCTGAGTGATAGGGCTGAATGGGGATACTTTTCCATTCAACAAAAATGAATACCGGGTGGAGTTACTCTATGAAGACCCAAGTATCCTATCAAAAACTGTTGTGGTAGTCGGTCAACTAATGCAATCCCTACAAACATCCAAAGGAGTGTAGGAGAATGGGAAGATTAAAAGGGATTTTTTGGGGATGCTAAATGAAAAGACTTATGCAGGAGTCCAATTGGTTGCAGGGAAAAACACATTCCAATGATCAGAGTGGGGCCATCTGTATCGGTACAGAGAATTCCAGCCCACTTGCTCAATTTTATGCAGACTATAAGGAAAGGAGAGCTTTGGCCAATATTTTGCAGAAGTACTACTTATCCCTGGACTGCAAACAAAGAGGACCCACAACCAGTGTATTTATATTGGGGCAGGACAAGCTAGGTACTTGAATTGAGAAAATCAAACAACTCCTGAAGTAGCAACACTACTTGGAAGAACAAAAGTGAACAAATGCAGAGGAAATGTTGGCTATACCATATGATAAAATGGAGAGAGTAAGAGAAATTCACAACCTTATATGCAGTAATTTGCTGCATAAATGGGATATATGGGGTGTGATTATTGCTCCTTGGTGGTAAAAGTCTGGAAATCACATGTTCCCTTAAATGTTGACTTGTTCCTCTAATAGTTCAACTGAACCAGCTTTATCAAAACAGCTTGCAACTGTGGTGAGGGAAGATTTAAAGAAATAGTAGAATGAGGAGAATGGTTGACAAAAGAGACTATATGAGAAGGAAGAATATAAGTTTGGAAGAGTGGCAGATTTTGGGGGCACAACTGTGTAGCCCAGTGTAGGGGTGAGCATCGGTCCAGAACCGGACCGGACCGTGGACTGTATTTGTACAAAAGTATGGACCACAGATCGGACCGTTTTGAAGTAGGAACGGACTGGGACCAGACCGTTTCAAAGTAGGACCGGGCTGGAACCGGACCGTTTGGACCGTAATCAGAACCTTTTAGCATTTCATAACTTGTTTAATAGTAAAACTTTGATAGTTTTAATTATTTGGACTGCATCTTTGAAGGTATTTAGTGACAAACAACATTTGTGAATCTTTAAGCTTAAAAACTAAATATTGAGTATTCATCTGAGCATTGACCTGATTCTGAATTTATTATACTGGATCCTGATCAAAAGAAGACTGAAAACCAACTTTACAGACCTTGTTCCATTCGAATAATCTCATTTATGTATTTTGCACTTATTATTTTTGTTCTATTTGACCATTTACACCATGTCAGCATTCCCCTCATTGTGAGGCTAGCTTAAAACATGAGATCTAAAACATCATATTAGAAACTGAGGGCAACTTTTCATATAGCTTTTCATGACGCTGATGAAATTTTTTTGGCAGCTGTTGTAGTGCAGTGTTAGTGTTAAGGGCAATGATAAAGTGTAAATCTGTCTTGTTTTCTTTATTATCATAAGTTTCTTGATCGAATTTATGAATCTCATAAAGAGTTGGTTTCATGTCAATTTTAGGAGCCAGAGGAGAATCCAGCACCTAAAGGACGGAAAAGGGCTGCTCCAAGGGGAAGGGGGCGAGGAATGGCGTCATCCAAAAGGGCAAAGAACTCTGACAGCTCTTTACTGCAAAGCATGATGATGCACACGGATGAAGACGATGATGATGACATACCTAAAGTTCAACCGCGGGTACTTTACAGCATGTCCCCTCTCGCAATATATATATGTTTGTGTGCGCCTGTACAGAGTGATGACTGCCTACACAATTTGTACTGCCCATTCAATGGCCCAGTACTGTCCTGGTAACACTAAATTTTATTAGCTTGAACACACAGGCTCACACACACACATGCTGGCCTGTATTGACAACTTGTACTACCCATCTAATGATCTATTATTGTCCTGGTAGTATCAAATGTTAGTGTGTGTGCATACTCAAGCCACACACAACACGCCCATGACGGCCTTGGCAGAAATAATTCCTAGCTCGCACTGTCTACCTGGTTTGCCTAACTTAATTTGCTAAGGCATCCCCGTGGGTGCCTAGGTAGCCATTTATATTTGTAAATAATATGTTAAAACATGGCAATTGTGAGTTTTGAGTCAGTTATAAAAACTGCAAAAATATGACCTAAGTTGTCATTTAGTGAGAGAGTACACAATTATTTATAAATCATTATTATGTTTCTCTATTCAAACTTGTAAACATAGTTGCAAATTCTTGTGTTTATCAAACTTAAATAGTAGGTTCTATATTCGTAATTAACACATTGTGTAAAATTTAAAATCCTTTCCATAACATGCAATTGCATGTATTGTGTAGACAGACGAGATTCTGGGAAATTCTCGTGTTCTTCTCTAATTAGATGGGCAAGCCTCTTTACTATATATAGAAGGGGGGAATATTACTGTACAGAAAGAAAAACCCCCAATGTTCCAAAAAACACACTTGCCAATTTAACACAACAAAGTAAATACTAATACTATCTAAACATATTGCTCTCCTATTATGTGGAGTAAGAGAATAAAATAGCCAGATTAACCTCTTTCTAGAAAAAATTAAAATTGAAGAAAAAGCATAAACCACTTACTCCAACATTCCCACTCTAGTTAGAGCATGAATGACGAACATGCCCACCTCACATATGACATGTATTTGTTCAACTGTGTTGCCAAGTAGTACATTTTCTTCCTTTGTATGCTAATAAAACTAGTTCTAAGAACACATATATAGTAATAAGCTTACTAGTAAAAGGAGCAATTATACTCGTATTTAGTAGATTATTTAGGTATTTTATTATAATTATAATGTATATTATGAGACAATGTTGTGGATCTATGATCACATACAATTAGGAAGACATATAAAGAAGCAGGTTGAGGGATCTTTGCCAATTCAAGGCTTTTTTGAATGAATTTATATTTTAATTGAGATAGATGAAGTGTAAATAAAAGAAATGGTAGAAAATATAAAGACATACCTTAGATTAGGTTAATTTAAGCCCCGATTGTTGAAATCCCCCTTGCTTCCCCATTTTTTCCTCAAACAACAAAAACAAGCCCAAGCATGCAAAATTGATATTTCTCTAAGTATACCGGTAAATTTGTGGAATTTGGCGGTATTTGACGCAATTTGGTGAAATCTGGAGGCATACCCATCAATATAGATATTTGCAATCCTATCGATACACTCGTAGAATATCATATCAGATTGTTGTCGAAATCAAAATTTCTAGGGAAATTTCACCCGTTGAGACGCAATATTTTGTTCCTTGGTTTGGAGTCGTATTACATTAAATTTATAACACATAAATCTCATAATAAAATCAATTGTATGTTGAGTGTTGTGTTGGTTCTCCAGACAATATTGAACTTATATGATTCGCATATTGCTCCAATGCCATGTAGTTCTTGTAAGCTTGGTTGTATGTAGTTGTTTGTTCATACGCGTCATCATTAACAAATCACATCATCCCATCTTTGGATAAATTGTTCCATTTTTTGAACATTTCTTGCTTGAAGGGGTTGGAGGTTAATAAGTAGGAGGTGTGGCTCGCACTTAAGACTTGAGGAAGATGAACATGACTTGGGACAGGAGAAAGAGGAACAATTGAACCATGTCTGCTCCATGTTTGCTCCTTAACATAAGAGTACACACAAAGTTGTACTTTGGGGGGCACTCCTAGCACACTGCCACATTTTTATCACCACCTGTATTTTGACGCTTGAAGCTAGTGAATCTCCATCCAATTGTTTTGTTATAGTAGTCGCACAACCTCTTTCCCCTAGCCCTAGGAACATGAGTATGATGAATCTATGCAATGGCGACATCCTTTGATGCGGCTTGAACCCTAGCACCCTAAGTTTCGCTTGAACCAGAAGACATTCTTCTTAAAAGTCTACATTGAAAAAGAGAACAAAGACAAACAAACAATGATGTTTAGTAATTTAAGTTTACTACAAATGTACAATCTTACAATGAAATAAATAACCCATTTAGGAAATACAATATAATTTGGACAATTATACAATACGATATGAAGGCATACTACTTATGTGTATTATAGAATCACACATAATAGTTTAGATTGTAATTATTTTTAAATGAAAGATTTATGTACTTATTAACATTGCATTTGAAAGGCTACAAATACAATTTTCGTATATATCTTCAACACAAACAAGCGTATAGAAAACACTAAAATTATAACATTTTTCAATTTAATTTCAGCAATTTTTATAAATAAAAATTGATGTATATATATATATTATTTTTATTGATGTGTGTATGTGTTACTCTCTAGTAGAACTTATTTTACTCAACCTAAATTGAATAACTACTTATAATAGTACTTATTGTATTATTAGTAGTAATTTGATAATGACATGGTAATCGTAGTTATCTGTGTAGTAATTAGGTAGATCCAGTGATAATATAGTAAATCTATGTATAATTAGCGTTAAACATATAAATTTAGAGTAGATCTAGGTTTTGGGAGTATTTGGTGCATTTAACATCGTTTTTAGGTGAAATTAGAAGAAAATTGTTTTTCGGAGGTTGGGAATGTTTGGAAATGAAAGAAACTATACAAAAATACTTTGATTTGGGCTGGTTTGAGCTCCAACCTTGAAAATCGTCCAGGATCTCCTTTTTTCTCCACTCTAAACATCAGCAACAAGAAATTTTTTAGAAAACGATCATAAATCAGGCAACATATACCGTTGGTACTGCTTTGTTTTGGTGGCTAACGGGTGCATTCTGCACCTAAACCTCCGAAACTCGGAGGCATCCACCAAAGAAATTTGTGAGCCACCTGTTTCTGTATCCGATTGCACCAACGATATTCGTTCCTTGCCGGAAGCTTGAAAGAGTGACAATGGTGATTGTTGTTACAATCATGGAACAGGACTTCGACTTCGAGTTGACTTCGACAGGTGTGGAAGTGGAAGTTTTTGGAAACATCGAGGAAACTTCGAGGATTTTTACAACCAAACTTCGACACATCTTTGACAAAAATTAAGCTCAAATAGTGATTTCATGATGAAATTTGATAGATTTCATCAAATCTCTATCTTAAAAACTAAATATATGTCTGTATATAGTCATTCATACATGTTTACATATAAAGAAAAACACAGTCACGTGCAAATGTAAAAGACATCTTAGTGTCAACTTCGACAGGCAAGAAAGTGGAAGTTTGTGGAACATGTAAGGAAACTTTGAGGAAGTCTTGGACTAACACTTCGACGCAAAATAAGCTAAAAAATAATGAGATTAAGAGAACATCAAATTTTTAGTAAACACATACTCCGTCTATAATCTTCTATACGAAATGTTTAGAACTTAGATTTGTTCTATATATGTGTTCTGTATGTACAGAAATCCCAATTGGATCACATTCTAGAATTAAAAAAACATGAGCTTATTTTCAAATACATCAATTTGTCAAGAGGGGAAAAAGTAACAGAGGTGAAATTTTATTAGGTCTACACCAAATTTTGCAAAACTTATGGAAATCTAATAGAGGAATAAACTTAACATTACTCTCTAGTTAGAAACCAAAGAAATAGTCATCTCAATGTGAAGAATGGCTTCCTATAAGTTCTTTATGCCTTCACTATGTGTGCAACAATAATAACTACAAAGATCATCGAAAAGATGGGGAGGCTTTGAGCTAGCTAAGTCAATTTCATCACTAAGTAGGCTAAACTCATTGACACGTATCAACAAGTAGGCAACATCGATGTCGAAGAAGTTTACTAGGTTTAGACGTCGACGGGCATAGACATATGTAACATCGAGGATATATCGCCAGATGTCGAGCATGTTTAGTACCATGGTTACAATTATGTTCACAAATAGTACTTGGGATCATATACTAGGGCAGAAGTGGATTTGCTATATATTCCATGCAATGGGATCAAAATTTGCCAAAAGGCCGCTATAGAACACCTAAGCGAAAAACAAAAGGTCATTCATGAGGTCGAACAAAGATTGAAAAATGTCATGTCCTAGAACATCTCTTTTCTTTATATTTATCTTTGAATGGAACTAAATTCTCTATAATTATATTTTTTGAATGAAATATTGATATGTATTTAATTTATGATAAATAATATATTTGTTAGTCGTCTCCACTGCCACACATGTATCCTATATTCTAAAAATTGTCCTATAATGTGTATGTATCCGTATTTGTTTCTATGTCCATTTATGTATTCACGTTTCATAGATAACATGTTTTCAATGGTATCACCTTACCGAACCAAAAACTTAAGATTGGGATCCATAGTATATCAACAAACAAACTTGGCTCCTAATCAATCATACCAACTTCTTCAACTAGATCTTGAACATATTTCCCCTAAAAGATGACAATACCATCTTTCTGATATGCCACTTCAATAGAAAAAAAGTACTTGGGATGACCCAAATCTTTGGTTTGAGTTTGTCCTTGTAAGGAAGTCTTTGGTTGTGGTGCTTGGTTTTTATCACCAGAAATAAGCCAATATTATCAATATAAACAATAAAAAGTATATAACTAACTAAAAAAAAGTATATAACTAGAATATGTGTCTATAAAAAAACTTGAGTAATTCAAAATGCATCATTAAAGCTTTAAACTTAAATATAGAACTACAATACCAGTGTTTTGAAAAGTAGTCTAAGCGAGTGCATATGCAACCACTGATGCAGTTCAGTCTATTGGCCACTCCACATATGCCTAAGTGGTCAAGTATGAAGCTAGGGGCCCCATATGCGGGGTATATGCGACTGCTTGTTTAATTTATGTATATACATATATTTATATCATTTTAAGTAATTTAATAATATTTTAAGCTACTATTATACTCCCACATACCCACATATACATACGTATATGTATATTGACATGTATACATTTCTGTATTGACATACATAATAGTACACAATCATTTTCAAACATATCTTGATATACATATCTTGATATACACATTTCAAATGCATGGGTATGTATACAAATATATTTATACATATATATTATATGGTTACATTTTAACATGTATACATACATATACACACCTAGGCGGTCACATATGTGTGAAGGCGTCCCAAGGGGATGTGCCTTGACCCGCACCTTGACCTATATGACGCCTTGGGTATGTTTGTGGAACCCTTTCCCTATAAATGGGTTTTAATGTTATTCCTCATGTCCTACTGTTAAGCTGAAGTATTTTATCCGTCTTTGCTGCACAATATTATTATTATTAGGAATTAATACTGTTGGAAAATGTTTTACTGTTTTGCTTGGCCGTTGCTTAAATGTGTTTTCTATGTTTTTCACCCTGATAAGGTATCCACCACAACTAATTTATCATTCTTAATATATTAAATTCCTTCATGCTTATCATTGGAACTTTATCTATATTGGCTGCAGATATATGTATGTATCTGAAAATAAGCCGAAAGATATAAATTGGCTGCTTATGTTATCTAAAACCAATGCTATCCTTACATCCAATCCAAAGTCAAAATCTGAAACCAATATTTTGGATCTGATGCCTCGAGCATTCAGGTTTAGATCTAGAGCCTCCACGCCTGAAAGACTAAGTTGTGCTCGTTTCTTGTGTTGCTCCCTTTATTAATTCCATACTTTTTGATCTGGAAAATGCGAAGCGGGAGGCGTGCATATAGCGAAAAGGACCTTGTAGCTGATTCATCCCTAGACGAACGATCAAGCGAGCGTTTTTAAAAAAAGCGGATGCTTAATATTTTTAACATTTTATTTACAAATATACATACATTATAAATTGTAAATATGTTACGTAGTTGAGCCTATGTTTTCCTGTAAACTGAACACTAAGTAATGACAAAAGAGTTAATAAATTCAGCAATTCAACATAGATATATCTATGTATGCATTGCCAATGTTAGGCATGAACAAATATATAATTTGAATTTAGTTGGTTAACTGTACAGCTAGCTATGCAAATCCGTAGATAAGAATATTTTAATCAGTAGCTCTCTCTCTCTCTCTCTCTCTCTGTGTGTGTGTGTGTGTGTGTGTGTGTGTGTGTGTACATATATCTATATATATATAAATGAAATTTAATATAAGCATATAAATATATATTCATATAAGTGCTAAATCACAGTACCGACATCAATGCTACTGTCTTACTGAGTATAAATAGCTAACTAGCTATATTAAATTAGTAGCTAACTGCACATTTATATCAGCATACAAGTATACACTGGTGTTAATAGATTATAATAAATACAGTGCAAATTGTAAACTATACAGTAGACGAGAGGTGGAGTTGAGGAGATGCAGGGACTATCGATAGTTGCAACTTCTTTTAATCCACTTGGGCTGGCAGCAATTGGGCCTATGTTTTGAGCCTGATTTAAGCCGCCCCAACAAAAAGCGGCGGCCGCTTAGATAGGCGAACAAAGCGTGCAATGCGGGCAAAAGGTGGTCGCTAATGTTAATCCACTCTACAGCCGCTTTGGGTGATTTTTAATCGGCAGGATCCTTGGTGATAAGTGTCCACTTAAGCGGCTGTTCAGTATGATTTTTTAAACAGTCTGAAACTGATATATAAAAGATTGTAGAACTTAGAGCCGCTTTTGTATGTTATTAGAATCTCATATACCGAGTATAATCATTAATAGAATATTAGAATGCACTTGGATAATGTTTATGCATGGTGTTGGCATTATTTTAAGGATCAACCACTGAATATATCTATAAACCCAAGTACAACTATAAATTTATGTACATATCTGTTTATATAGCAGCAAAAATGTATATATCCAAGTTCAGCACGATGTGTATAAATATATACACCTTGCTATCCATATATGTCCTTGCAGAGTTAGTTTTGCTGAGGTAGTTTTGCTGAGGTTCTGGTTTTGTATTGAAATTCTTTTGTCTGTGTATCTTGGTGTGACACCTTACTACTTCTCAGGTAACTCGCAACTATGGAGCCGTTAGAAAAAGATGAAAAGGTGTGTGGATCTGTCCAACCTGTGGCACAATGGTTTTGGATGAATCCATACATTTTTAGTGCTATTACAAATCTTCGAATTAGTCAATTGGTTAGTACTTTTATTTTTCGTAAAGTAATGGGATTTTCACACTCAATTGAATTTGGTTTTGATTGCTTGCATATTTATCTATGGATTTACCTGAGGTCAGCAAATACAAAGGCCTTTGCAGAGTTAATTATATGCTGAGCCAAATAGTACTAGCTATTCAGCGCTTGCGAGGGGATGTGAGTAATGGAGCTTCAAAAAAGAATCAATGATTTTCTTGCAAATTTTACTGTAACAATAGGAGCAGCAGAATATTTGGCCAACTGGAGTCGTAATTTTACCTCCGGTAGACTTGTTACCTTTGTACCATTTGCGGCAGAATTTATTTAGTGAGAAAGATGGTTCGGTGACTGAACTGGACTGGAGATATCTGATTTAATTTTTTGATATGGCTGATACTTGATACACACTTTGTTTCTTTTGTTCTGGAGTTAATCCGATTCTTGGAGTTTACTTGGATAAAAGCTTTGGATAGAGGATTTGGAGGTTCTGAAAAAATCAGATTTTTGTACCGCTACTGTGCAGGTCCAAGATTTTCCATTTCATTTTACATGTTTTCCCCATAAAAACTAAAATTCTCATAAGCTGGACTCCCCAGATTTTAACCGGAGATTGTAGAATGGAGCAGTGTGCTCCTGGTGTCTCTGATGCCAGCAGGATTACAATGTTGATCCATTAAAAAAAAAAAATCTAAAATCCAGAAACAGTTGGATTTTTCAGCGCTAGCACTTCACACGGGCTTGGTAGCAACAAAGGCGGAACTAGATGGCGAGTCATGATAGCGATGTATGGTCGTAGTGGGATTGCAACAGTTTCAGAGATTGCACGAGCGGACGCTCCATTACTATGGTGATCTGGTAACTCGCGCGATATTCAACGTCTGTCTGGCTATTTTAAATGATAATCCGAGTGCAATTGATCTTCTTCTGTTTAGAGTCTGGAATTTTGATGTCTGTATGACTGGTCAGTTGTGAGCGGGGACAGAAAGATTAAGTTTGGTTAGTATTTTTACCTCAAAATGTGGTAAAAATGCTTTTGAGCTGTTATAAATGGAAATAACAAAGTAAAACATCGAATGAGGTGTAGGATGATTCGGAACTTGTTTTCTTCTCATTTTAGTAGAGAACTTAGGAATATCTCCTATACATACATAACTTTTAAAAAGTCGTCCGAGCTCTAATTTGACTTGCAAACTTATCGTCATAAATTTCTTAACGAACTTCGGCTTCAGAGTCTTTTATGTGTAAATACCAGAATAGTTGGCCCCTTACAAAGAAAAAGGAGGTTTTAATAACAACATTGTGATAAGTATAATTTATGATTACTTCCCTTATAACTCGGCGCTTCACATCTGCCACCAATATGCATAGGTTACCACGGTGGGCAAGCATAAATGTCTAGCGATTTCTTTGTTCTTTTATTCTAACTGTATGTTCGAGTAATGGGTTTTAGATATCCATTTTGTCTTGGTATATATTTCAATGTATAAGATGTACCATAATCACACAAATTGTGGCGCAAAGGGGCTTGACAGCAGCCTCTTATTTTTAGAAACACCTCACGTGTGGACTACACAATCAAAATATCATCCACTGACTAGGCTCATTTTTTAACATCGACTTTTGATCTGACCTTTGGATTACTACTGGTTGTATTGGATATATGAAACTCGCTCAACATGCTACTTGCTTCGGTAAATTATTGAAGCACTGATTTTATCTTAGGCTTTTGATATCGTCTTGTACTAATTTTCTCAAAAGAACACTCTCACTCTTTTCATTTTATTCGAGACTCATTTTATCATTAATCTCCTTTTGTTCCCATGACAATATGAGCATCACTTGGACTTAGGGTGGATACTTCTTAGTAAAGAACACAATTCCTTCATGTGGTGTTGATTCAAAAAGTATTTTGACCCATCAAACGTCCACCCATAATTATCATTCATATTTGGGATGGCAACAAATTACTCAATGGGACTAATTGGAAAAAATGAGTATGTTATGACCTTATGTATGTCTTCTTTTTTGTCAAAACCACTATGAATAGATATCACGTTTGGTTGTTACCAATGATTTAGAAAGCGGGAAGTGGGAGGTGTGCCGATGCCACCTTATTGATGCTTGAGCGACAGGCGGCCGCTTTTTTAAAAAGCGGGTTCCTCAATTCTTGTACAATTTAATAGATAATTACACATAAGTATATATAAATTACATATTGTAGGTAGACATTTTACTTATCTAAACATTGTTATACAACATAATAAATCACCCAAATAGTCTATGAATTATAACACAACTATAAAACAATGGATGACATCATGACAACGAATAAATACAACTCAAGTAAATAAATTTAACACATGAAGAAAATCAACAAATAAATCTACATTAGTGTTGTACCTTGTAGATGGAGCATTATCTGTATAAATTTAGTTGATCCAATTGCGAATATGCCACAACATATTAACATGAAAATAAGAAACAATCAATACAAGAAATAGTTTGTGCAATGCCACCATTAAATAATTAGACATTAAATTTCATAAACAATTTGCATGCAACATAAGGAACATTAGCGCATTGAATGTAAATATAAAATCAGTAGGCACTAGGCAATAGCTACATGACATAACAGAGGAAAGGAGAATGTTGCTCATGACGATGACAATAGTCTAATCACAAATAGCATCAAAAGTGAATGCCCAATCAAAAAACACCACAAGCCTATGCCCAAAAACATAAAAACTGCTGCAATATCACATCCCCCTTAATTCAACCCTAATCGTCCCCATCTTCCTCCATGTCTTCAACACTAGAATAGTTGTCAGCCTCTGGACCAACAACATCCCTTAGGGGACCATCTCTTTCCTTAACCTCTGGATTATTATCTTCTTGGTCAGCAACTCTTTTTGCCTTTTCTCATTGTGCATCACCAGGAGTAAAAGGGGTAGATTGAACAGGAATGGGGGTTGGGGATTTGTTCTAGTCCTGGTATAAACCCTTTTTGTCACCCCAGATGCTTCAACTACTTGTCCCCATGTAAGTCCAACACCTGGATAGATCTCATTTTCATCTGCATTGAGATATGAAAAACCAATCCTTAGACAACCTCCAAAGGTTCTCCCTGTGCTTCAATCTTTTCCTTTTTATCTTTGAGTTTTGCATTGAACTGCACATATACCAAATTATTTAACCTTTGCATGTCCAGTCTGTTCCTCTTCTTGGTGTGAATCTGTTAGACATGTCAAAATGAAAAGAAAAATTGAAATAGATTAGTCATGTTATGATATCTTAGTTACATATTTAAAAATCTAAATGTTTGAAATCATTGCCATCTCAAATGTACTCCAATTTCTTTCACACCCTGATGAAGTGCATGTTAGATTCAATATCCTAAGTACCATTCTTTGCAGGTTTGGAGTATCATATCTATGATTTGTCCACCACTCCACTGCTCATCATTAAATGCTATTAGTCAAATAACAAAATAATGTTTTATATTGAATTTATCATAATTGTCAAGTTTCAAGACATTTTACCGGGGTCCAAATCAGGATTTGATCTATGTCTTATGGTACTTGACTTCCCAAATGCTCCAAGACTCTCTCTATAGGCAGGCATCTCTTTCTCTAAAACAATTTTATCTTGAATAACACTTTTAAGAAAATATACATATGCACTCCATGAGTCCCTCCATCACACCTTCTCGTGTGTTAATCTCAGGATCAGATCAGTGATTGTATGGATTCAGATAGTAGCCTACATTGTGTAATGAATAGAATCGAAAATTCAAAATTAGAATTTAATAGCCATTGAATATAGAAAGTCATGCATATAATTTCTTTAGCTGCCACATGCAAGGGACGGTGGAGCCTTTTGTCCCATTTTGTATCAACAATCTCCATATCCCTCTTTAGGAAGGGTTGATCATGATCTAGGCTCTGTGCTAACTCCTTTTCAACATCAAGCATTTCAACATATATGAAGCCTATAGCTGACTTCCTCTCCCTATCTACAAGTCGTAACATGTTGACTAGAGGCTTGAATGTTTTCACAATAGACACCACTGAAGCCCAAAAAGTAGATGATGTCACCATATTTGCTAAGCGCTTCCCTTCACCTGTCTAGGAGTACCTGCATTTCTCCCACTTTGAGGAACAAAACATACTTCTAAGCTCATTGCTTTTGTCCAACAAGCTTTGTAAGTTGAGGTAGGCTGTGGAAAAATGTGTCACACCAAGCCTAACCAAGTCACCCTTAGTGAACTTCCTCATCAAACTGAGGACGCTTTGGTGGCTGTAAATAAAGATGGCCAACTTCCTGCACTTCTGAATCTCAATTTTGTCCTAGGCAACTGCCCAATGCCCTCAAACATGAGATCTACACAGTGCGCGGCGCAAGGAGTCCAAAAAATTACAGACCTCTTGTCCTTGATAAGCCTTCATGCTGTAATATTAGTTGTGGTATTGTCGTTGACCACTTGCACGACATTGTCTGCTCCAACTTCCTCTATACACTATCCACCAACTTAAATATATACTCAACATTGTGAATGCTAATAGATGCATCTATAGCCCTTAGGAAACTTGTACCCTTATTACAATTGTCACAAAGATTCATTATACTTCTTCCTCTTCTATCTGTCCATGCATCTATATCCCTTAGGAAACTTGTACCCTTCTTACAATTGTCACACAGATTCACTATACTTCTTCCTCTTCTATCTGTCCATGCATCTCTCATAATTGAGCAGCCACTCCTCCACTCATCTCTGTGAGTCTCCAACGAATTCCTAGTCTATTCCACTTCTCTTTTTAAGAGAGGCTCCCACAATTCTTGTATTGTAGGGCCCTGCAAGCCAGGACCAAATTGGCCAACAACATCCAACATTACATTGAAGCTCCTCAATGTCACTGTATTCATCGCAATCCCTGCAATTTTCATAAGTGTTTCATATAGGTACATGCTTACGTAGGTACACAACATGCTATAATAATCCTAGAAACAAGATATAGTGATATACTAAACAAGTAAAGACATACTTACCAACTTGATAAAACCATCTTGTAATAAACTGCACTACTTTCTTCCTTTCTTCTTTGTTCAATTTCATATTAATTTCCTCTTACTTTGATGATAACCACTCCTTCACAACAAGTTCTGGTTCCCTACTAAAATACTAGTTAATCTGTCCCACCACCTTAGGCTTTTTTGGTCGTGAACCACCACGAACTGTCATATCTTCATCATTAGACCACTCCCTAATGTTGACCTCCTCTCTAGTTTCATCCATTTCCTTTTGTTTCTTGGTCTTTTTTGCTATTAATTTATCCAAATACTCAATATTCTTCCTTTTTACTTCTGCTAGTACACTCATACAAGGATCCACATCCTCTCTCCTTCCAACAAGGTGTTTCTCCAGTATGAAAATACCCATGGAGATATGTTTGTAAAAAGTACAACGTAGGCGATCTCTACGAGTCGGGTCTGGAAGATCACAATACTTCCAACCCGGATCTTGTGACCTACTGTTGGAAGAAGCATTTTGGAGATTCACGGGGGCTGGACGAGCAGTCATATCATTGTCCATCTACAAATTTTGACCACAATAGGACATAAACAAGTGTTAGAGAATATAGACTGTAAAAATTGAAAGAGAACACATATACTTTAATCTTTTTATCTTACTATTACTGTAGTTAACTCACATAATATACTAATATGTTTTATAGAATGTATGTATCATATTATATAATGTATTAATATCCACTATCCAGTAAACAATACTATACACCATACATAATGCATATGTAGTATAGAATGTAATCATTACATTGTATTAATATCCACTAACATAATGCATAGTATTATAGAATGTATTATTATTACTATAATGAGGCACTAAAGTACTATTTCGTATTACTAAGGTACAAATAATGTATTGTTACATATTCTATGGGATTAAGAGAGAAATATTTCTCCCCTCCTCTCCCACGTCCTTGATGGAGGCCGAACGTCCAGAAGGGTGGTAAATTAAGGCGGCAACTGAGATTCAAACTCGAGTACTGTTACATATTCTATAATGTACATTAGTAATATATTATACTGCTATAGTATTAATTAATGTATTATATGATGTATAACACGCACACAGTCATATACATACATAGATACTAGGAAAATATACAATTTAGCATCATCAATGATAGTTGACTAAGAAGAAATGAAAAAAAGAAAGAAACAATAGACCCTTCATATGTATTTCTGGAGAAAAAGAGGGATTTAACAACCAATGAATAGAAAGAAGTGATTAGTTGATTACCTTTGGCTTTATCCTTCCTATCTTGAGCACTGGAAGCTTCCTCAAACATCCAACATCAGCAAACATGAACTTTGAACGTGGAAACTTGACCAACATAAAAGCAATCGACGACTCCCTTCTAAGCAACAATCACAGGAGGAAGATGGAAGGCTGGTTGTAGCCAAAACTTCGAGCTACTGTGCCGTTGGAGACCGTTGGGTGCAAGGCCCTTTGAATCACAATCAAGGGCTTCCACTTCTCGCAATGGTGAGAAGGTTTGTGGATGTAAGAGACACACATAAATTGTAGTCGGGAGAAACACAAGCGTTGCTTGCATGAATCACAAACAACAGTGGTATTTCTTTAACCCTTGTGGTCCAATGCAAGTATTTCAATCCTAGTATGTGGGCCAATTTCAATTGTGACCCAATAAGTAGCTTGATTCAGTGCCCAAACAAGAGGCACCCAAATGCGTCTGCTCAGAGAGGGGGTTCAGGTGGGCGCATAGGCGGCTCAGGAAGGAACTTTTTATCAAATGCTCGTAGAGCCGCTCAAAGGGCTAACCAAGCGGCTGGCCTTGTTGGCCGCATGCATGGGCCACTTTTTTAAAACATTGTTTGTTACTTAGAAATTTACAAAATCTCTATCTCACTTAACATACCATCCTCTATCTAGGTTTTGTAAATTTCATTTGATAAAACAAATATACCAATCCTTTTAGAAAGAGTAGTCCTCCCTGACTGTTAGTTGTAGGGTCTAGGCTCAAGGGTGTAGGTGAATTTGTCTTTTGAAAAGTTCAACAAAATTAACGTTCAAATTGTATCACAATATAAGTACACAAGGAAGGATGAGAGAGAACAAACAAACCACTGATACAAATGTTTATTATCGTTCTAGCTTGAAATGTCATACCTCCACTATCTAGAAAGATCGCCCTAGAATTGATAATCACCACCGTGTATAATTGGAACAAATTCATTCACCATGCAACCTCTCTTTTCACTAAAGAGTAACAAGCTTTCTTTTACATTGAGACAACTACCTAATCTAGGGGTCTACCTACCCTTACATAGGGCCACTTATCCTATGCCTTATTCAAATAAGGTCTTCCATCAACCTTTGAGAGAAATATATTGAAAGAGGAATCTGATGACCCAAAAGATAACAAGCAGGATCGACTCTCTTACAAATAATTTGTGTTCACTCAACTAAAGTATGCAAGTGTAAGCTCAAGAAGGAATTTAAAGGAACAATGAGAAAGTATCTCAACTCTAGAACATGTGGATACTTGGGTAACCATTAGAAGACCAACAAAGGTTCCTATATATAGTTCATGGTGCCTAGTAGTAAGTACACAGAATTAGGATGAACCATAATGGCTAATTATGCATTTCTAAAAAAGTGATTAGCCATGTTAGTTGGTTGGAATTTTTATGAGAAATTCTAGATGCCAACCTAGTGTGTGTACAAGATATACCATGGCTAGAAATTTTTGTGAAATTCCAACCAGCATTCTTTCTTATTGGAAATACCAAGCATCATTCGTTATAATATCATGGGGTAATTGTAATCGACGACGATTTGTCACTGAGGTACAATTAACATGGTTGGATGGAAGTTTCTGGGGGAACTTAAATGATATTTGAAGTTTGTTAGTGTATTTTCATAGAAGGAGATCACTCTATTGATTGAAATTAATTAAAATATTGAACCAACGACCATATTCATAAAACTTAATGTTGACATTATCACTTGATATATCTGTGGACCAAATGACCAATTCAAAATTTGTTGTACGAGTATGTAACCACACCATAATCATTATCATTTTAATAGTTACAATTTTGAGCTTATACAAGGCATCAAATACAATTAATGTGACATAAAAATTATCTAAAAAAATCTTTATGAACTTAATCTTATTGTATGCCTTGTTGACTTTGCTAGATTAGGCTTTGCCATTGTGAGTACATCGACTGTCTATAAAACAAATAAATACATATGTATATTTGCACATTTAGTTACATTAAGGTTTATTAAACACAATAATACATGTTGGTTAAGTAATCATAAAAAATGGGATTAGGCATGATACAACCTTGAGATCAATATTCTCCTCCATTTTAAAGATGTAAAACCATTCCTCAACTGAATTGAATAACATGCTTTGTGAATTTCATACCTTGGAGATCATTTGGGATTATTTGATGAAAATTCTATAACTCCCTCCATTTATGCTACATACATGTTTTGTGAATTTACACAAGAAAATAATACCAATCATCCAAACATATCTTTCTAATGGATCTGATTTCTTATTTTGGGGCGTAGAAGAGAAATAGAAATCTTTGCCAAGAAATCAAACACAAAACAAGATGTGTTCAACAAGTATGCAATACTCAATCATTAAACAACTAAAACTATTTTAATTTATGATTGTAATGAAAAAAACTGACCACCATATCTTAAAATAGTGAATCATCAAAATATGCATAATAACTAAAGAAAAGTAGTAGCACTACACGAAGATAAAGTCTCATACATGAAAGTGACAAACATAATGAAAGATAGTTTAGCACATATGCATAAGGAAATAGAAGTGCAAATATAGAATATATGCCTCAAAATAAATTGACCTAGATATTACAACTTGACTGTGCAAAACAAAATGTAAAGGCACTAAGAGTAGTCCTAGACCCAATCTCTTCATGAATGAGAATTCTCACAATGTAACTCATCTTTAGAGAGTGGAGGGTACCAAGGATCATGATCAACTTCATCTTCCTCTTTATTCTCTTGTCAATGTCAATGTCAACACCATTGTCTTCTATTTCCTCTTCATCTCCTTCTTCACCACCTTATTCCATGTCCTCATCTTCATCAACCTTAGTATAGGATGACCATAGATCATTGGTTTGCTCCCAAGTCATCATCCCACTCGAGAGAAAGCATTTTCTTGGTCAAAAGTTGGGTTACAAATCCAATTAAATTCGTATAGAGCATTCAAGATGGTGCCATTGGGTAGGGATAGAGGTGATGTAGGTGGTATAGGAGAAGAATATGCTAGAGGAGCAGCTATAGAAGAAGTGGCAATTGTAAGGGGTGCCTGGGGGTTAAACTGTTGATATACATAAGATGAATTATTTTTTGTAGGGGAGAAAGGTATATGGAACTGGATATGGATTAGGAGGGTAAGGCGAAGCACATCTTAAGTCCATATTGCACATGATGTGGGAGAGGCCCCGATGAATGTTGTTTTGGGTGTTGTAGAGATGGCCATTCATAAGCATCCTTGTTCATCATGGAGCCCATTAGTTGCTCATTTGTGACATTGAAGTCACTCACTGGTGGAGGAACAAAGGTGCTTGTGGTTGAGGTGGTTCTTGAGTAGAAGAGCTTTAACCACATGAAAAAGGTTTTCTTAAGGTTGATAACATTGATATGAGTGCCTTTGCGGTTGGAGGTGTACTTAACATTGAAAAAGAGAAATTTAGATGTGACTGTCTAAGAAACTTCCACAAAGAGGGGACCAATATCTCCTCCATTTTGCACATATCAGACTAGGTCATCTAATGAAGGATGTAGAGACTCCATTTGATATGATTTTCTTGACAATATAGAAAAAGATTATGGCAATGTTTTTAGCGATATCGATTTTATTAATCTTAGAGAAGAGATTTGAATTGACAAAGAGGACATGCACACATAATTATGAAGTTAGGGAAGAAGTAGAAAAAATGCACCCACACTAGTATTTTTGAATGGGCCCTCGTGTAACATGGTGAACTGTAGTCAAATGCATTCTCATCGTTAAGTAATATATTTGGAAGTTTTAGAGATCAATAGAATTTGAGTGAGCTCCATGTTGTTCAGGTTTCAGGCTAAGGCAATTTAGAGCATTCTCCTAGAATTCACAAGGCATTCCAATGATCATGGATAATCTCTATATCAATAGGAGTGTTTGTGAGAGTAACTCCTAGTGAGTTTGTCTTAAAAACTCACCCATAGTCTTCTTAGAACATAATTGTTTGTGATATGTAATCATGAGATTTGCAAGAACGCCAAGAGTATGAAAGGTCATGATATCATAGATTTTAGTATAAAATAAATCATAGACAACAACACTACGACATGGGTAAGGGTTTTCACATAATGTGTGATTTGTACCATTCTAGGGATGCTTCAGAGACTAATGAGATATCTCAAAATATGTACAAGGTAGGATATGGGGATTATTGTCTTTAATGGAATTGGAGTGAGCTTCTCTCCTCTTCTTACCTATAAACCTGGTTGAGAAGACAAATTAGAGAAGAGAGAGTCCACAAGAAAAGTATCCAGTTAGAAGAGAAGAGGGTATGTAATAGAATCACAAAGTACCAAAACATGAACAAGAGAACAACAAAGTGATCATATGAGGTGGTAGGAAGGGTGGATACAAAACTAGGGTAAAAGTTGGTTAGTTGGATTTGCAAGAATGAGGGGGTATCTACATGACTAAGTTTTTTCACAACATTCTACTTCATTTGTTGGTTTGAATTGGATTCCATTTGATATTTCTTTTATGAAAACTAGTCAGGTTTGTTGGCTAGAATTCAGACAAAATGACTAGAATTCAGACAAAATTCTAGCCAAAGGGGTTCATGGAAGACAAGGGTCTAAAAGTGTGTTTGGATTTCGCAAGTGCATACCCAAATGACAAGAAGTATGTCCAGTAACTCCATTTAAGTCTAAAAACTAATCTAAGTGCAAAAAAAATTAATTTCATGCAAAAAAGTAATTTGGAATTGGATAGTGCAATTAGATAGATCCTCGTCATCCATTTAAAAATATCATAAATCTAATTGCAAATACTATGATTGAAAGAGAAATAGATTTACATTGATATATGGAATTGTTGATATATCAACAAAGAAATGTTGATATCTAAGATATGTATTTAACGGGTATACAATTATCAATAATAGCATAATAAGAAATTTTGATCTATTTATTTGAAATGCTTCCCATGTAGAGGTTGTGTGAATATATCTACTAATTCGTTTCCCACTTTAACTTGTGTGATGTGGATGTCATTATATCAATGTGAATGTGATCTACCAGTGGAATCTGATGGGGATCTTATGAAGACTAGGTGAACACAGTCCCCTATCATCGATGTCTGACCCAATTCTCACTCCTCATGTTTTGATCTAACTACGAGCATCCCCTATGGTCTCTAACAGATTCCTGGGTGGACTGGCTTACTTGGATTTGTGTGGACAACTTTAACTTCGGGTCTATGAGATGTTGCATTTAGGGCTTCTCTCAGTCTACTTATGGTTTCTATTGATTCACAAGCTAGAAGTTTTCGTAGGTTGGCTGTCTCAGTCTATTGATTGAGTTGGAGAAAAATATAGAGAAAATGGTGGCAGTCAATCAGGTGCTTGGATGTACTATTTAATAGAGTTGTAAGAGAGATTAAATTCAACAATATGATCACAAAATACATGAGAAACATCAAGAGATACATCAAAATAATCAAGTAATTATTTGATCCAAATCAAAACCTACGTTAACTATATATTACACTTCAATCATTGATAAAGACACTTTTCTTCGCTACTGGATAACCAAGAAATCAAAAAAGGTCCTAGAAGGAAGAAAGTGCCACTTGTCCACCTTCTATATATTAGACAACCCACATAATCAACATAACTATAAGCAGTTAGAGGAAAATCCTTTTGTTTACAAAATATGTGCCTTTTACTAGATATCTAAGAATTGGCTCCACCACAATAAGATGGGATTTTCTAAGGAAAGATTGAAAGTGATCACACAAGCCTACACTAGACATGATATTTGGTCTAGAGATAGTGAGCTATAGTAAACTACCAATAATACCTCTATATAGATTCTCATCTATTTTATTACCATCTTTATCATGATCAAGCTTCTGTGTCTTCAACATTGGTGTATCATTTGGCTTGAAACAATTAATGAAAAACATTTTGTGAGCTCACTTGTTTACTTTATTTGTTGATGAAGCTCCCATCCTTAGTTTTCTTGACTTGAGACCCTAAGAAGAATGTTATCTCCCCCATCATGGTCATTTCAAATTCACCTTTCATAAGAGAGATAAATTCCTTATAAAGATAAATATTAGTAGCACGAAACATAATGTCATCAAGATAAATTGAATGATTAAAAATCTATTTTAAGTGAATCTAAGGAAGAGGGTAGAATCTACTTTTCCCAGATCATCACTATTGTCTAACAAAGAGGACTATAACTTCTCATACTAAGAAGAAGGATCTTGTCTGAGACTATACAATGCCTTATGTATGCAGAACATATGGTTTGCTTGAGTTTCATTTTTAAAGCTAAGAGGTTGAGCCACATTCACTCCATCCTCTATATTTCCATTCAAAAGTACACATTCAACATCCATGAGATACAAAAGAGATTCTAACCTTGATACCAAAGTACATTTTTAATCAAAGAAATATATTTTCTTTTTGGTTCCGACTTAGCCATGTTTCTCACAAATTTACCTTATTTATCAAGTTTTTTGTGGAACACCCACTTTATGCCTATGATGACCCCGTCATGGGTTTTGAAAAAAGTATCCACACTTCATCTTGGAAATCTACTCTAAGTACTATTGCATGGCAAAGATCCAATCACTATCCTCAAGTACCTCCCTCACAGACTTTGTCTCAAGTTGAAAAATAAATTCATTTTTCACTTGGTCCATGTGATTGACTCTTCTCCCAATCTTCTCCAAGGGATAAATCATGATGATTGCCTTTGGATGGTCTTTTGCAAACATTGGGAATTGTTCCATCTTTTCATTGCCTTGGGAGTTGTCATCACAGAATTCTTGATCAACTATGTTGTAACAACATCATATTTAGGTTTTTGTGACCAAATTAATCAACCTGGGTCAATAGAATTCATGATATTCAAACCCTAGGCAAGGTCCATTAAGGGTGTATATGTTAAATTCTTGCATTGGGATGAAATGATATTACAAGTAACCATGTGATCATATAAGGATGGCATTATGAATATTTTAAGTACATGATTTATATTGTGCAGAGTAATGGGAGCCTCTCAATTTCAAGTGATTGTTTATATATTTTTGGTTTGTGCATGCAAATATTCATGAAAATTTTGGTCAAGTAACTAGATCTGTCTTTTTGGTAGATAATCTTGGTAGGGAAATATATGTGAAACTATGAGTTGATCTAGTCAACACTTAAATCATAAGTATTACCCTAAGGTATAGTGAAGGCTCCAATAACATCATAAAGTAGTAATGCTTAGATATTCATGTATGGTTGGATAATTGATCCAATGGAAATTTGGAATTACAATGGTGTCATAATATCATATTGTGAGATTCATAGTGAATATATGGAATTGTGTGATGTTTTGAGGATCTTTAGGGTGCTTTAGTAGCTATTACCGATCCAAGTAATTTTTTGAAAATCATAATCAAGAAAATTGTTTTATAAGCCAAATAACGAAATCTTGAGTGCAAACTCGATTAAGGTTTAGTTTTATAAGATATGGGGTTTGGGTAAAAATTTGGAGTAAATAAGAAGTTGTGGAACTTACAAGATAATGCCAAGTTTTGGGAATTTATGACCTATAGTATTGAATCATCAGATCATACAATATAATAATGTAGTATAACCTAACTTTTAACTTAGATATAACTCACTTAGAGAGTCACATGTGGCATGACCTTAGATGGGATACAAGTGTAAGACCCCTGACCTTGTTCAAATGGTTGTACATGTTTAATTATAATAATTGGGTTCTTATAACCTTAATCAAACCATATGAGGTGCTTTGATATCACATGACAAGCTTAAGTTTCAAGTTTTTTCCAGTTTGGACACTATTTATGCAAGTTATGCAATTTTGTGCACATTTTGGGCTTTTATGAAATTTACCCATATATGAGGATTTCTTTGAAAATTTTCACATGATTTATATTTCTTATATATTTTTAATCATATTTGAGCTTGTTGGTCCATGGGGTGCCTAGTTATACCTTAGTTTGGTGGTGTTACCCTTCTAGGGTGAGTTAGGGTTTACCCCCTCATGGATGAGCTACTTTGAGAGGCCATCAAACAATGGTTCTCCTATTTGAGTGACATCAGATGGTCATCACCAGGTGTTGAGAACTGATGGTCATCTCTAGAGGTGGTAGGTTGATGTTTTTATCTCTTGGGTTCCCTTGGACCGATGGTTCACTTAAAGGAGGTGATCAAATGATGGTTCATCACTTAGTGACCTAGGGTTTCAAGAACCGATGGTCACCATGTGTTGGAAATCTATGTCCACCCTTAGAGGTCATCATCCGGTGGCTAAGAAGAGTTCCACAACTGGTGCAAGTGTTTTTTTCATGGTCGTGACAGATATAGGCCATGGGCACATGGCAAACCACCTCAAGTTTCTCTTCTCCCTTATCCATAAGCTTTATATACCTATCCTTTAGCACCCAAGTGAAACCTTTGGATCCTTATCACTTCCCTTCTGTCTACAGCTTTGTATTACCTAGGGATTGAAGATTTCCCCATTATACCCATACCCACTCAACCCAGGGAGGGTAGACCCATTAAATAATGGGTCAAATGGGTATAATTTATTAACTAGGTTCTTAATGGGTGTGTCGCACATGGGGAGTGTTTATGCCGGATCCCCATTGGTACCCATTTATTCTGAACTAGCAGCACCCACAACTAGCAACGTACGAGTGGTGGCCGACTCATCCGCCTCACCGATTCTGCCCCTCCCGAGTCCTGATCCCCATGAGGACCTCGAATCTAAAATTCCAGTCTTCTCAGTGACGGCTAGACGATGCTCCTACTGATGAGATCAGAGAGAATAAGGTGTTGCAACCTCTCATGAATCTTGACCTCAAAGGAGCCACAGTAAGAAGGAGTAGTTGCGACGCCTCTCAAAGAAGGAACCGCCGCAAGTAGGAGGTGCTACCGACCAACAACCTATTTGGAAATCTACATGCCTACATTTGTCAGGATGTCATCAAGATCCTAAATTTTTTACACATTCCCAACTAGCATTAGGACCATAAGGCATTTAGATCACCCCCAAAGGCAGCGCGATAGTCATATCTACTTGAGTAGTGATTATCTAGCGGGCTGCGACCGGGTTATGAAGAAATCAGCAACTATTGCGTCTGCAATGTTTTCTAGCAATCTATGCTCCTGGATGAGTCAGGACTTGCCAACAACATCATTTCAAGGTTGCATGATGATATTCAACTGAAATTCCTACTTCAGAGATCCTCTTCAAGCCTCTTCATTGCATGATGAGATTCAACTGAAATTCCTTCTTTAGAGATCCTCTTCAAGCCTCTTCTATGCATACCGTCTCGCCCGACTCTTCTGAGAATGCGCCCTTGATAATTGCTAGTACCTTGAGATTTGTCATCAGCTAGTTGAGTTTGCTGCATTTGAAATATTGATTTGGATAATCATGTAAATCTATGTCATAGCATCTTGTTCTTATCCTTGTTTTCTGTTACCAACTCGATGGACAAATTAGGATTTATTCAAATCTACCAGCGTCCACAAAATTAGTTTTCCATTCATACTAATATTTACAAGTGTTAAATATTACTTTGGTTGATCTACAGATTTCATATGGAATGTAAAACTCTACACATCTCTATTTTCCAATGCACATTCTCATATGCATTATATCTTAACAACTGAGATTGCGATCATGAAGCCATTTCAGATTATAAAAGGATGTTCATATTTCATGGACAATAAGTTAAAGTTGATGCAAATCTCAATGTTGAAGTAAACCAATAAAAAGTGTATGTAAGGCTTTGTCTTGGTATCTGTTGTTGACCCATATTATGGGACACAATATATGCATATGTTGATATCATATGGTGAGGAAACAATAAGTTTCAACTATTGACCAATATGGCTGGATAAAGTTTTTGTAATTGTTAACATCATGTACTGAGGACAAATCAACTCTTAGCTATTGACCTATATGGAGGAACACAATATTTGTAGTTGTTCACATCATATAGTGAGGACAAATCAACTTATCTTTTAATAGTGGCTCATATCTTAGAATGGATACAATCCATTATATGTGTACCATGTTGTTTATTTGATCATTTAGGTGTACATTGTTGTGCAAATAATTCATGTAATGATTAAGTTATGAGAAGATGCATTCTAAAATCTAGGTAAAAGCAAATCTTTATGGTTTTATTTTCAATTTAAAGTTTATTTCTGTATTTTATGTATCTTTTAAGCTCAACCACTTATAATAATTGCCAAATGCATGGATATACATACATGGTCCGAAGTAAGAACTAGATTTTAGGATGTTGAGGCCCATACAAGTGCACAATATGGTAGGGTTGTTGGGTTTTAGGGGAGGCAGAGAAGGCAACGGAAAAAAAAATTTCTCCTCCCCAAACCCAGAATAAGGAACCACGTCAATGTCTATACAATAGGAAAGGATGGTTTGGGAATCATACCTTGTCCCGAGGCTTACTCGGCGACAATACCTCATGCCTTGCGCGGTCTTCACGTCCGGTCGTGGACGGTGTCTGTACAGTTCCTGGTCGCATCGGGACTGACGACTCTTGGTCTCACCGGGATTGTCAGGATTGACAGCTGTCCTCCGAGCAATAGAAATCTCCCGCCTCTGAAGTAGTCCACACGGACCACCTGGAACTCCAATCTCCTTGTCCCACAAGGAATTGGAAGGAGTCGCACCCTCCTGTCAACGTACTAGTCACCGACACACTCTCCTGCCACTAGTCGCTTTCTGCAGTTGTCTTTCCCTTGCTGCGACTCCCTTATCGGGTAGCACTTGCTCGGGCTCTCTCGGTTACCAAAACCAGAGAGAATGACAACTTTACAGAGCAACTGGTTGTACTTTGAGAAGCCCCCAATACCCCTATATATAGGAGGGTCATGGGATAGGGTTCTCTATCCCGGGCAATGCGGGACTAAAGCAGGAGTAGAAGAGTTCGAGATTTTCCACAAAAACAACCAACTGTGCAACCTGAACCGATCGTTTCATTTCTGAAACGGTCAGTTGGGGACCTGAGCCGGTCGGTTGACACCTCAACCGATCGGTTGGGACCTATGAAATGATCGATTCACTTATGAACCGGTCAGTTCGTGGTCCTGATCAGTTCCCGATTGACTTTTCTTCTTTTGTTTCTAATTGGTACCAAATGCCAATCCTTGTCCCAATTAAATTGGGCAAGTGAAACAAAAAGAAATTTCTCACCAATCCTACTTTCCCAACTTGCTTGGTTGCATCAGTTGAACCGATCGTTTCAACACTTGAAGCGATTGTTTCACCCTGTGCATCATCTTATCGACTCACCATATGAGTCGATCGGTTCACCAAGCTCAGCCGATTGGTTCATCACATGAGCCGATCGGTTGGGAGTGTAGATTGTGCGGAATCAGTCAATTGTAGTTTCAATCAATCTGATACTCCAATAAATGTGTCCAACACCTTGAACATTATGACATTGAGCTATCAATTAATTGAGTGTTTAATTGAACTACTAAACTCCTTTAGTAATCAATCTAAACATTTTTTGTGGACAAAACTCCTCTTCCAGGTTAAATCCTATGTGTGTGACCCTGTAGGTCCATTTCACGTTGGCAGTGCAAGTCCATAACACTTATGACTTCACAAGCAAAGAGCGGTGCCTAGTCACACATCAGTGCTACCCAAGTGAAATAGAAAGTTGGAGAACAACTTTCAATCCTACAATCCGTGAATGGTGTTATAGTGAATGTATAATTCCTTTGTCACTGATCTCCTGAATGAACTCGAGGCATGGAACAGTCATCCTGTCAACGTTCATTCACTTTCTTGATCTCAGAGTAGATTGGAAGAGATATGTATGACATCGATATCACATATTGATTCACACATGTGTGCACGCCTTTCTCAATCCTACTCATCAAGTGGCCATGGATATCAAACTCCTTCAGGAGGGACAAATCCCATATCTATAACTCACCCCTCAAAAGCCCCATGTGTCAAAGCCACCCAATCATCACCTTTATAACAACCCATGTTTCAGGACTGCGTTTGATGATGTCAAAGTGTGCCCAATGACATGTGTTGAGTGTAGTGATTTCAAGTCAAAGAATCACACTCACCACCATCACTGTGAGTACTAACTGTGACTACCATGTCATGGTTCCATGTGTCAAATTCACGATGGGTCTGTCCGGTACACTTGTTCTCTAACAAGTACCTATGTGTTCGGTTTGATATCTCTATATCATGACTAATGAGATTCTGTCATCAACCAACACCACAATCTAGTCTTGTGTGTCATTGTTGTCTATCTACCTTCCACTATGACATCTGACTAGGGACATACTGAGAATGTACAAACTCTTAGCATCTGTATGATCTCATCGTTCAGGTCCTCAACCTGAAAGCATACGTCATTGAGTACTGTCATTATCTAGACATTCAATATGTTCTATCACTATCTCATATGACTGAACCAGAAAGAATTGGAAGCTTGCCTTTGATGTTTATCAAATCAATCTTAATGTATCCCACCAATCATCCCATGATTGGCTCTCAGGGCATACATACCAACAGACTCCCATTTTCACTACGAGCCAATCACCCTCGAATCATATTCATAGTGATCTTCAAACATGTCCCACATGTTACTCTGCTCTAGTGCGATCATAGTGAGTAATGGAAACACCTTGCTAAAGTCAGTATAAATTGCATGTCTCTCATCTCTTCATTGTACGTCACACGTATGAGATGGAGTTGCCGTAATATGCGATCTAGTAATCCTTTGCTAACCGTTAGCCACATTGCATGATCAAGGATTCCATACTTGTCATCAATGAGCGGAATATCTATAAGTTCATCTCATGAACTTCCATATCCATATAGTATCCACTGTTGTTCTCCAACACATAGATACTTGACATTTCCTTTTAAATGGTTTTATTGGAACACTTCCAATTATCAACAAACTTTCACTTTTATATATATCCTATATATATTTTGCGATTAATTTTCTCTCCTTTCGGAAGTTCGCATCAATGTAACTCTTTACATTGAACTCTTCCTTATCTCCATAGAACTAGTACTTCTCAAGTACTTATCAAGTTCTCATGGTATTCCAGTAATCCTTACTGGAAGTAGACAGACATCCACTCGTCATGTCTCACATACGAGTTATCAGGATGAGCACATCATATTGCCATGTCCTACATACAAGATGATGAATGCATTTTGTTCTTGCCGTGTCGATACATGCAAGATAATGGGATGATTACATACATGATAGATCCATATCTATTCTTAGTGCTCCCATTCTTCATAAGAATTGGACACTTGTCCTTGGGATACTAACTCCATATAACATGGACAGGTTTTCTCCCACTCAATCTATGCATATTGAACCCTTCAGTACAGATTGCCAATGTATGTTTTCTCTTTTTAGGTTAAGAGGTTTTCGAGAACTATCTCTATAGATCTCTATTCCTGTCACATAGGAAACATCTCTATCTTCCTTAAAGATAATTTCCACTTTTGTATTTCCATTCTAGAACATTTCCATTTCACATCAACATGTGGAATATGAACACACTCCCACTAAATCACAGATCCCTTCTTTATCTTTGACATATCAGTCAAACCCTTTGACTATATCATCAAAGTAAAGATCCAATTCTCAGTTGCTTGTACTCAATCAATCACATTGATTAGTCCATTGTAACTTATAGACTTCATTTGCATTAGTGGATTCATAAACCTTATAGGTTGTGTCACGTACACATCCTTGTTTTATTCCTCATAGGAATGTGGTTTTAGTATCCATATGCCAAATGTCTTAGTCATTAAGTTGCAATCAACAAGCATCATCCTTCTCAAAATGTTATCCATGTGTCTTAACACTTAAGATTCATTTGCACTTATGGATTTCATCCAATGGGTTCTACCATCAAGGTCATACCTTATGGTTCACATGGATGTCATTTAGGATGACATGGTCATAACATAACTCAAAATTCAGTTCCTCATATTCATCTAGATAGTTGACTCATCACATGAACAACTCATCACATATATAATTGAGGTGTAAGGATATAAGAATTCACAACCCTTGTGATTCTTAATTTCTTTTATTAGTGAGGGGTATTCTTTTATCAAGAAGAATTTAGTTATTTGATAATCATTCTCTAACTCCTTAGAGTATGATCCCTTCTTGATTTAGACATCACCATGCCTTAATCATGAGTTCACTATGATACACTATCATAATCACTCATAAGGATCTCAAACATTTGGTCCAAGTATTTCATTCATTGATCTCATCAAGAATTAACACTTTACCAAATTTGCACTTCATCTATGATAATCTTGAACACTTCAAGATATTCATATTGGTATTTCTCTAAACACCATTTGAAGTATTAGCATTTGTTCCAATAGGTATGTAAATACATCACATGTATCATACCTAATAGGATAATTATTCTCCCACTACCTTAAGTGAAGATTGATTAATCATGTCCAAGATATTCATGTCTCTTACTGGTTCTCTAACCAAAAGAGTCTAGATTTATCCATCACATGGAAACTAGAAATGAATTTCTCATGATTGATGGTAATTTGATTGTTTGAGTTATCTATAACTTTTAGGTATCATTTTATCTTATGCATATTAAATACCACAAGATAAATAAGGCATTGCCACAAAGATCATATCTTTATAAATTGAAACATCTCTTTATTGATTGCCATCATTGTCATACAATATGCAAAAATTAAGTGTTTCTATCTATTGGAAAATATGAAATATGAGTTCTCAACTCTATTTCGTGCCCTTTAGGCTGAAATAAATAGAAAGGTACTCCTATCTATGGCAGCAACACTTGCTCCAATGATGGGTACTCCTTTCTTGGTCCTTTCACAAAGGCCATCACTTCTTTGTGGATATTGCATATCATATATGACATATCCATATCTTGGTATCATATACCTCAGATAAAGAAACGGTTCATTTCATGATACCTTAGGTGGAGATCTCCATCCCCTCCTTCATCTTCTTTTGTTCTTCCAGATATAGAGGGCAATTCCCTCATACACCCTTTCCCCATGTGCCTTGAGGTTGAAGACGGCTTGGGCTGCTGGATAGCATCAGAACACTTCTTTGCTTTGCCCTTGCTCTTGCCCTTAAGACTTACCTTTTCTTTGATCATATCAAAGATTATGGTTTGTCTTTCTTCATCTTTGCCTCTACTATCCTCAACGTGTCCAACAACTCTATCAACGCTCGTCAAAGTTGTTCATGTTGTAGCTTATCATGAATTTTATGATTCTTATAACATTTGCAGTATCATTCCAATAGACAACTCTTGGCTCAGAGGGAATCCTTCTTAGTCAGGTTTTCCACATACCCAATCACATTGAGTGTGTGAATACCTTACTGGATCTCCTTCTGTCATGACATACTAGGACAGTGTCTTGGAGACATCACATGTCTCATGTTGTTTCTGCAACTCATAGTTTAGGGAACACAACATCAAGCACTCCACATCAATGCCATCCTCGGTATGCTTCCATAAGCATACTTTCAGCCATTGGTGTGGTGGAATCAAGTTCATCTGGTTCTGGTATAACTAGGACTTAGAGCTTTCGCTCTTTGATTGAGAACACTTCTCATCGTCCTAACCAGTCGTGGAATTATTCCCAAGGACCGATCGCAAAGAAAAGTGATTGTTGTTTGTTGCCATTTGTACTACAAAAGGAAAATATGCAATTTTAGTCCAAAACTCATTTTTGACTTATTTGATTGATTTGAAAAGATGATGATATAATTAGGCCTTTAATTAATTATCACGTCCACTATTTTAGTTCAAATTGATAGCCCTCACCATCAATTCAGAAGATTGCAGCGTACAACCTTCTAGTGGGCAAGATCCATATTTCATCAAGTCATGAGTCAGCTTTGGCTGATCGCCCACAATCTTGACTATTTAGGTAGGCCATCATGCCAATTGCATCATATGAAACTCTTGATGAATGCACATGCACAACACCTTGCCATGAACATTCCTTGCCTCTAGGCTTAGACGCTCTAAGAATCACCAGTTAAGTCTAACCCAAAAGCCGACACGATAAACATGCACCCTGCTTTGGCAGAACCTACATGTCTACCCTTCACACTTCCACAAGATAGACGGCGCACCACACTTTGGCGTAACCTACGCTTGGTCAATCGAGTTTTTCATGTGTGCCGCTAATAGAAGGCATATAAAACTTAATATTTTAATGAGGGATTTGGTTTTTATATACATATGCATATCCAATCACCATGATATATAGTACGTATCATATACATGCTATATCCTATACAAAATGATAAAAGCGATGATTATGGCCATCCTAATGTGATTCCTCGAGCCAAGAGGAATCACGGTCATCTAGGTCTACATCACATACAACATGTATAAGATGAACTCTATGCTTTGCCTTTCTGGGTTTGATCAACTCATCACATGGCTGATCGGCTCGCCATCAGGCCGGTCGGCTGGGTGCCACTAGCCGATTGGTTGGCTCCTCCAACCGATCGGTTCGCTTGGTCGTCGTGCATCTCATCATGGCCGCCACCTTCTTGTCTCGCTCCTCGAACCGGTCATCAACCGATCGGCTCACTCCTTGAACCGATCGTCTGGAACGTCAACCGATTGGTTTACTCCTTGAACCGATCATCTCAGCTGTCATCAGGATGTCCGTCGTTATTTGACATAACAGGAAATAAAATTCTATCCTATTTTACATTGTAAAAAGAGAAACCTCGAGTTACATTCGAGGGGAGCAAAGGTAGGAAAGAAATCTTGAATTATTTCGAGTTACATCAGGAATAGGAGAAAGGGAATCAGTGTGTAGACCGAGATGCAAGCAACCACATACAACCATACACAGATAGGGTTTATTGGCCATAACCACGCTATACATTCACCACAAAACTTGTTTAAGGGTGACACGTATCAAGTGCATTCATTTTACATATCATATATGTATATTGGGATTTTTGGATTTAGGATTGGACATGCATAAAGCCAATTTTATTCGCATCATATGTAATAAATAAAGGTGACAAACCAAAATCAATCATATCGATAATCCTAAAGTATAGAGCAGTTGACGTGGATTTGATACCACTATTGGGTTTTAGGGGAGGCAGAGAAGGCAGCGGAAATAAAAAATTTCTCCTCCCCAAACCCAGAACAAGGAAATGCGTCAACGTCTATACAATAGGAAATGATGGTTTGGGAATCATACCTTGTCCTGAGGCTTGCTCGGCAACAATACCTCGCGCTTTGCACGGTCTTCACCTCCGGTCTTGGACGGTGTCTGTGCAGCTCCTAGTCGCACCGGGACTGACGACTCCTGGTCTCACTGGGACTTTCGAGATTGACAGCTGTCCTCCGAGCGGCAGAAATCTCCCACCTCTGAAGTGGTCCACACGGACCACCTGGAACTCCAATCTCCTTGTCCCACAAGGAATTGGAAGGAGTCACACCCTCCGGTCGGAATTCTAGTCACCGACACACTCTCCTGCCACCAGTCACTTTCTGCAGTTGTCTTTCCCTTGTTGTGCCTCCCTTATCGGGAAGCACTTGCTCGGGCTCTCTCGATTACCAAAACCAGAGAGAATGACAACTTTACAGAGCAACTAGTTGCACTGAGTTGTACTTTGAGAAGCCCCCAATACCCCTATATATAGGAGGGTCATGGGACAGGGTTCTCTATCCTAGGCAATGCGAGACTAAAGCAGGAGTAGAAGGGTTTGAGATTTTCCACAAAAACAACCAACTGCGCAACCTGAACTGATCGTTTCATTTATGAAACGATCGGTTGGGGACCTGAGTCGGTCGGTTGACACCTCAACCGATCGGTTGGGACCTATGAAACGATCGATTCACTTATGAACCGGTCGGTTCGTGGTCCTGATCAGTTCCCGATTGACTTTTCTTCTTTTGTTTCTAATTAGTACCAAATACCAATCCTTGTCCCAATCAAATTGAGCAGGTGAAACGAAAAGAAATTTCTCACAAATCCTACTTTCCCAACTTGCTCGGTTGCATCAGTTGAACCGATCGTTTCAACACTTGAAGCGATTGTATCACCCTGTGCATCAGCCAATCGACTCACCATCTGAGTCGATCGGTTCACCAAGCTCAGCTGATCGGTTCATCACATGAGCCGATTGGTTGGGAGTGCAGATTCAGTCAATTGCAGTTTCAATCAATCCGATACTCCAATCAATGTGTCCAACACCTTGAACATTATAACATTGAGCTATCAATTAATTGAGTGTTTAATTGAACTACTAAACTCCTTTAGTAATCAATCTAAACATTGTTTGTGGACAAAACTCCTCTTCTCAGTTAAATCCTATGTGTGTGACCCTGCAGGTCCATTTCACATTGGCAGTGCAAGTCCATAACACTAATGACTTCACAAGCAAAGAGTGGTGCCTAGTCACACATCAGTGCTACCCAAGTGAAATAGAAAGTTGGAGAACAACTTTCAATACTACAATCCGCGAATGGTGTTACAGTGAATGTATAATTCCTTTGTCACTGATATCCCAAATGAACTTGAGGCATGGAACAATCATCCTGTCAACGTTCATTCACTTTCTTGATCTCATAGTAGATTGGAAGAGATATGTATGACATTGATATCACATATTGATTCACACATGCATGCACGCCTTTCTCAATCCTACTCATCAAGTGGCCATGGATATCAAACTCGTTCAGGAGGGACAAATCCCATATCTATCACTCACCCCTTAAAAGCCCCATGTGTCAAAGCCACCCAATCATCACCTTTATAACAACCCATGTTTCAGGACTGCGTTTGATGATGTCAAAGTGTGCCCAACGACATGTGTTGAGTGTAGTGATTTCAGGTCAAAGAATCACACTCACCTCCATCACTATGAGTACTGACTGTGACTACCAGGTCATGGTTCCATGTGTCAAACTCACGGTGGGTCTGTCTGGTACACTTGTTCTCTAACAAGTATCTATGTGTTTGGTTTGATATCTCTATATCATGACTAATGAGATTCTGTCATCAACCAACACCACAATCTAGCCTTGTGTGTCATTGCTGTCTATCTACCTTCCACAATGACATTCGACTAGGGACATAATGAGAATGTACAAACTCTTAGCATCCATATGATCTCATCGTTCAGGTCCTCAACCTGAAAGCATACGTCATTGAGTATTGTCATTCTTTAGACATTCAATTTGTTCTATCACTATCTCATATGACTGAACCAGAAAGAATTGGAAGCTTTCCTTTGATGTTTATCAAATCAATCTTAATGTATCCCACCAATCATCCCATGATTGGCTCTCAGGACATACATACCAACAAGGGTTCCATCTGCACGATCCAAGGATGTTTATTTACTTTTCAATAATATCACAGTATCAAACATTTTTTAACCTTTATGTAATATGTTTGTTGAAAGAATGTTTATGAAAATTGATGTAAAATGGTATAATATGCAAAGTTATTATATTATTATGATGAACAATATGATATTTGTGAAAATATTCGAGTGTAATTTTGATGATCCTTGCTTCTCTATTGTTATATATGGATTGTACTTGACAGTTGAACATATATTATACTATTCATTATTGTTGTGACTAGTTATTTTAATTTAGGAACAGAACCAACATCATCAAAAAAATATCCTTGCAAGTGAATGGTTTACTTTCAGAAAAACTAAACATGAATATAACTTAAGCTCTTGCATACTATTTATTGTAAACATGATATGGTTTGATAGAGAGATTATAACTAATAAAGAAAACTTTAAAAGATTTAAAATCAACATTATCCAAGATATCTTTAGTGTGAAGAACAAAATTAGGAAAATATAAGACATTAGAATTTTGATAGAAGGGTTCTTGTAGGGTTTGAGGGAAGGGGGCACAACGGAAATACAATTTTTTCCTAACATAAACTCTTATCCAAAAGATTCTTCATAGACCTAAAACTTAGTATATTAAAGGCATAGTAGGGATATCAAAATATACCTTGGCCCACATTACTTATTCAACAACTAGAAACGTCTTATGTCAATGTAGAACTCATACTTTAGGATCTAAATTCAAAGTTGTTATTGACATCACCATGTTCTCGCAGCAACACCTTTTCTTTGTAACCTAGCAAATTTTGGATGTTAGTATTATTTTTGGCATATAATATATTATTCTCATCATTTTAGAAAAAACTCAATTTGAATTCCCGTAATCCATGTTTGAATTCTTTGTTTCTAAATAAGTTTCCTCACCTCATTTACAAAGCATGTGCAATCTAGTCCCTGAATCTAGTACATATTGAATCACTTGATACCATGTAGTGCAACTCAAGCTGTTTGAGTCTAGATATGTTGATTTGACTTTGTATTCATTAAGTTCTCTTGATCTCACAATGATAGGCTTCATAATTGTTTTAAACTATTATTTGGAATATTAGATATTATTTATGGTGTGTGTGAATTGATGATAGAAAATCTAATTAGACTAGATCAGAGCTATAAAGTACATAACTAATATTTTTAGAAATTTGTATAATAGATATTCAACCTACACTCAAAATATTACAGAAATAAGAATAGCAGATATGAAATAACAAAGTTAATTGAATTAGATCTTATTATCATTAGATTACATAAAACTGATCAGTTCTTACCCATAAAATTGATTTCCCAAATTTACTATTACCAAGGAAGAATTTCACAAACTACATTCTTGAAAGGATGTTGATTCATTATTCCTAGAATTCTTCAAGTTATAAAAGAAATTACTAAGATATTTAATCGAAACCAGGGTTGAATTAATAGTCCCAAACATGCCATTAGTAAATGACAAGTTGGTAATAGTAAATTTGGGAAATTAAGTAAAATATGTTATATAAGTCTAATGATAATCAATATATGTTAGAGTATATAAATGTGGATAGTCTAAAATAGTTGATCAACTACCTTAGCACTGAATACATAAACCATGGTATTTTTATTAGTAAATTTTGAGTATTTTAGTTATGAATTTTGAACACATACTACGTAACATTGTCACTCATGTTATAATAATTCCCTAGAGATATTTGATGGAATACGAAAAAGTACTTATGAATGATTTTCATATCTATATTGACCCAATCCAAATAATTTTTTAATTTTGAGAAAGAACCTAAATATGAAGGTTTCTTTTACAAATATAAGTTACTGTTCGGGAAATCGGTCCGCACGGATGCATATACTCCCGCATATACCTATTCAGTCACCCTACCACACCATATATTACTAATCAGTCCACTAAGTGGTCATGGACCGCATATACTCCCGCTTGGCCGATTAAGCGGCCGATTAAACTCCGCTTTTTGAAAAACCCACAACTAATTTTCATGCATTTCGTACATACATGCATATATATACACACATTTCATTATATATATAAATTGAGATATATAGTCATTGAATTATATGTATACATTGTAATACATATACAAATTTTTCACATGCATTTTTACATTTATTTGAATACCTTTTTATATATTAACATGTATAGATACATATACAATATACCTAAATATACAATCACATATTTGTGCATGTATATATATATATATTGATTTATTCACATTTATACACACTATACATATATTTGTACATTGATTTACCTACATTTTAGTATTTTTACATATATTACAAACACATTCTATATATAGACATATACACATATATAAGCATATCATACATCATACATGCATATTCATATGTTTATAAGTAAATAGATGTGCGTGCCTACTCTATATATTTTAATTTATGATCTCACTATATTATTTTATATATAACTAGTTTATTGAAATAAAAAAATCCAAAACTACATATACTCCCGTATATACTCTCGCATATCGCATATACTCTATGCAGTACCCTCTCCGCCCGTACACCACGTACCGCTTTCCTGAACCATGAATATAACTATGGGAAACTATATAGACCGACAAATGTTACTTTAATAACACATTGGTTGGCCTATTTAAGATGTAATCTCTCATTCATATTCATGATACTATATATATAATTGCATGCATTTACATATATGAGACCTAGGTATTAATTTATGTGTATATGGTGCTCTTTGTTATAAATGAAACCATTAGTTACCTCAATATTATGGAGTATTATTGAATTTTTGTGACTAAGGTACCATACTATTTCTATACATACAGATAACCTTGGCATATTTGAACTTAATGAAAATCAAGGGGTAACATGAAGACCTAAGATACAAATAAGGAAACGATAATGAAGTTTCACCTAATGATGTTTACTGAGTGATAACAAGCCAATAGTGATTTAGAATTTTTTTCTTTAATCAATTGTGAAATTTACCCGGCCAGTGTGGCTCAAGTGGTTCGGTCCAGCTTGTCCTCCCTAGGGGACCCGAGTTCGAATCCTCTGAGCGCATTGTAATTACCAACTCCTTGGGTCATCCGGGCTCTGGCACCTGTTTGAGGAGGAGGGAGAGCAGGGTCTCCCTAAGACTAAAAAAAATTGTGAAATTTTGGATCCCTTTGAACCTTAATTGTGAGATACTTTGGATACTTGCATCTATCAAGGTACTGAATTCTCTATTCCATTATTGAGTTATTCTTACATCATGAAACTGCACGCATGGAATCATGTATGGTGGTAAACCAAAATGCTTACTAGTCTAATATTTCCTCTTGAAGGAAACTATAATGAGAGGGATCTGAGGGGGGATCCACTCTTCATTGGGCTGAGAAATAAATCCATTCCATTCTAGAAATGGATGAAAGGTGGGATTTCATCATTTCTCAAATGGTATAGTTACTACAGAGCATAAACGTTTATAAGCAACAAAAATAGATCATTATTACAAAGTTACATTTATTTCATGTACAATTGTTCCCCACCATAAGAGGTAATACTACAAATAAAATATGCACACTACTAGCACAAAAGTCCAGCTGTAGAGAGCAATATGATTATTTTAAGCTATCTTGATGTTGACATCCTGAAGGTGATCTTCTTGATACAATGTCATCTAAAACTCCTATACTTGGTGTTTTTGGGAATAACATCTAGTAAAAAGAAACACAAAGGTATGCATCAGAAATTTTTGAGTAGGTGCACAATAAATATATTTTGACATTTCATATTAGGTAGGTATAAAAGTGGGGTTCCCATTCAAGAGGGAGCCATTAGAAACTAGGTAAGTTCAAAAAAATGATAAGTGAGTGAATGAGTCATATAGATAATAAAAAATTAAAAAGTGTCCTTCCATAATCATTGCATGTGCACCATTAGTCATTGACCAAAGATGAGTGAAGGAAGCACACCCTGGGTGGAAAGGAACAACATGCCCTACCCCTAGGAGAAATAACACACCCTCATATAAATTGGAGGTAGCACACCTGGGTCAGAACAACACTCCCTAATGGTTATCATTACATTAGATAGATAGTTTACATAACATGCACACATAATAAAGAGTGTCAAGAAAGATATAGTCCAATCATTTATCAACTTTTCCAACAAAGAAGACAAGGGGGTCATAGACCCAATGTAAAAGTATGAACAACATATATAGTAAAACAATGGAATTATACTTTAGGAAGAAAGGAATCTCAATGGAATGATAAGATGAGTCGACGGAGAATAGTTTTTCCTCATTATGGAAAATTTGTTTCACAACCATTAATAATATATAAATAAATAAGAAAAGAATTCTCAATTCACGACTAATGGTTAACTCATAAAGAATTCTCAATTCACAAGGTCAAGTTTTCATCCTAGGAACACATTATGTGTTAGTCAAACCAAAGCCAACATGTGTTTACATTCTTATTATAGATTTTCGTATTGTTATTATCCTAGTCTCAATCACCTAATGACATATTAGGGTTTTTAATCTCATTAAGTGAATATGTGATCTACCAAATATCTATTTTAGTTTGAAGATCTATCTTCATTCACATAAGTCTAGGTTACATATATGTGTGGGTAATAATATGCATTCCTCAAATTTAGGTCTTCTAGTCTTATGCTCTCCAAATGTAGAATATGGTTCAAGTTTAATCAAATAGGGTCAAGTATATACTCTATATTAGATATATTTATCAAAATGCTCTTATTATGAGAGTCCAATGTTTGAATCTTAACTACACTTATATATGAATACATATATACCTCTTATTACACATATGGCTATATCGATACATACATACCATCATACTACATTTTTTTTCTTTGTCTCTTATAAATCCTTATTCTGAAATAGGAGAAGTTAGATATATGTATTATTGAGATCCATATTATATTCCCTATACCATATTATGTACATGTGCTAGGCTTCTAATTATCAAAGAAAAAGTACACTAATATATATGTATTCTTGTAAGATTTCATTGAAAACTACATATTATCTTATTCATACATATCAATGTATCTAGCATTAGTTGGTACAATACGAATAGGTGTAGGGGACCATATCCACGTGATATAAGTATGTGTAGATGAATTGATTGTTATGAAAACATAATAACATTTAGATCTTGAGGTGATACCTAAAGTATTATGTTGGCTTGACTAACGACATGCGTTGTTATCTAATTAACCACATTAACTTAGTCTATTTGAATTAGATTGAAAAGAGACAAATCTACAAACAAAACATCTTTAAACTGATCTATCTATAGTTCTCCTGATCACCTCTTTATTGCATGTGTTTAACAGATTGCACTTAGGTATCTTGATTGCTCATAGTAGGTAAGGAGATTCATTTCTATTGGCAGGTAGGTTCCTGATAACACCAAATTTAGGCATTTATGCTAAGCATTTATTTATGGTTTTGTGTCATTATAGCCTTAATATACCCAAAATAACTCTAGATACTTATTTTTACATAATTTATATATCTTTTGAAGTTAAATTTGCTCAACTAGCCAATTTTGGAACATGCAGGTACCATACTTGAAAAGACATCAACTCTCCAAGATTTCTCTACATAGTCATGACCGCGTCGAGCCTGCCATGGTTGTGCCGAGTTCATCATGATTTTTACAGTTTCTAGTCTTCCAACTATAGGGACCTCTACAAACTTCAAATTGTCGTGATCGAGACATCTGTATGGACCACTACACCAATCGCGACCACTACCCTCAGCAAGACCGTGCTGATCCCAACATAGTCAGGCCAAGGACAAGATTCAGTTGCACCTGTCTCGCCCACAACATCTGTCTCGACCATGACTCCTGTCTCGACTGTGACACCTGTCTCGAGTGCTACACCTATTTTGCACACTACTCGACCGCTACACCTGTCATGTCTGCTATGCTAGGCACATATGCACTAATCCCACCATAGTCGAGCTGAGGACAAGGGTCAGTTACACCTGTTTCACCTGTAACATCTGCCTCGACCTCTACACCTATTGCGACTGTTGTGCTCAGCACGGCCATGTCGAGCCCAACATAGTCGGGATGAGGACAAGGGTCAATTGCACCTGTGTCACCCATGACATCTATCTCGACCGCTACACCTGACACGAATGCTATGCTCGACACGACCACACAGAGCCCGACACGATTGGGGTGAGATCAAGTGTAGCGATCGGTACATGTGTCACAACTACTTATTACATCCACTCCACATTCACCTATAAATACCCACCTCTCGCTACCTCGAGAGGGGTTCGACAAATTTTTGGTTACCAGAGCCCTATAGGAGGGAGTTTTAAGGTATGAATAGGCTAAAGTACTTATCCTTCGTCCATCCCTTCGATTTTCTTCCATCTACCATCATTTCCCACCACCATTCACCCACTTCCTACCATTCCCAGCCATTTACCACCCTCAATACACTCATCAAGATGTTGTTTGGGACAAAATCAAAGAGAAAGGAGGCCAATGAGTTCAAAATACCAAGGAGGCTGACCCAAAGACAAGGTCTGGCCCATACAGAGGCTAAGGAGCAAGAGCCACCTCCTCTATGGGCTAAATCTCTTCTTCTTCTCCTTTCTTCTACAATTCTCCTTTGTTTTTGTACAGATGTTCTTCCATCTTTGTTCAGTTCCAACTATACTTGTCCATGACTAGTTGAGATCCTTCTTAGCTATGTAGTCCATTTTGGACATGTTTATATACTTTTACCTTAAGCAAGCAGTTTTATTTCAGATCTAGTATATTTTCTGTTCTATCTTCTCTTTTTGGTCATGATTGCTAGTTTGTTTGATCTTTTTCTCACTTGAACTTTTATTTCTACCTATATTGAGAGATTCATTGTAGAAATAGATAAGAGAAGGTAGTTTGGATCATAATCTAAAAAGAGGATAGTTCAAGGTGATCTATACAGAACTAGAGACCTTGGCACGGTCTGGCCTAGCGCGGCCCAATCGGGCCCACTACCAAGTTTAGCTTAGATCACACCTGTTCTGTGCACCTCACGATATTCTAGACTCGAGAGGATATCTAAAATATTCTGGGGTGTTGGTTTGTCATCCTTGAGAGAGGTTCATATCATTGATGGGTTTTAATCACACTACGCAAAAGCGAGTGGGATGACCCCAAAGGAATAGATACCACAGTACATAATATATTTGGATGCATGTTGGTTGTTGAGGTGTTCGAGGGTTGTCTATGTCTGAGAATGGGTCATAGACTGCCCAACTTGTGGTTAAATTTCTAGGAACTCCTTCTCTCTGATTAGTAGAATCTGACAAACTCTGTTCTTGTTTCATTACTTTTTCTTGTTTTACGTGACATTTTGCTAGACTAGTCCTAGTTCCATACTTTTATCAACTATCAGATTGTCTTAACTAACTTAAGAGAGAGATATTAAGCATCCTAAACATACCCACGTTCCCATGTTCAACCCCATATATCTACCTAAATCTCATAATAAAGTTGTGGGGGTCCTTGAAGGTTTCGGGTTATAAATTCAAAGTTCGTTTTACCTTTGTAATCATGCCTCCATTTTTGGAGCGCGTGCCCAAGGCTGATCAACACTTTGGCACCATTGTTGGGGATGTGGTTTTCCACGTTTGCACGCCCAAATATTTTGTTCTATAATTCATAAGCCTGTATATATATGCATAGTTCTTATTTTTTTTTGGAAATAGGTAAGTATATTGCCAAAAGGAGCCTGTGAGAAATAGGACCTACAAAAAACAAAACATATACATGGGGTATCTATCTACAAAAACCCCGATATTGTTTCTCCTGCTCAGTCACACCTGACTGAAGGCCATTTCTAACTTTCAATATGCCTTTTACCGTATAGGATATCTTATCAATAATGATATCCTCGTTACATTCTTTCCTACCATGGGTTCTATTATTTCTTTCCTCCCACACAAAAAAGCAAACACTTGATATGCAGAACCCTCCAAATGCCAACTTGGCTTTGCCTTTGAGCAAGGTATCCAACTTTCTAACTGTATCCAGCAAATTATCCTCCAAGATCTGACCCCATCCGTTCCTTAGGCAGACAATGGCCCAAATCTTCCTGAAGAAAGAGCATTTCCCGAATAGGTGTTCATGGCTCTCCTCTTCTCTATTACATAGTGGGCAATTAGGATCCACTTGCAGCCCGCACTTTATCATCCTATCCCTGGTTGGTAGCTTGGCAATGATGGTTTTGTATGTGGTTGTGCTCCATTTCGGCATGTGGTTTGGGTTCCATAGTAACCGAGCCTAAGGAACATCCTCCCCAGAGTGTGTGTTGATCGATGGTACCCTCCTCTGCATATCAACATTGCACACACTTCATACTTCCTCCCATCTTCTACACATGTTTCTCCAAGTTCTAGACGAATGCACATCATATCCTTGCTGTAGACTCCCATATCTCCTGGTTAACCACACGGACCAGAGATTTTCTTTTTTGGAAAGGAACCTATTGATTCTCTTGCATTGACTCTGCTTCACCAATTCTTCTATAGGCAACAGGTTCATCCCCCCTTTCTCGAACAACTTTGCAATGGTATCCAAAGATACACCATGCCCTCTACCTCCCCATATAAAGTTGGATATGATTCTTGTAATGTTGTTCGTTGTCGGGTTGGGTAGCTCACATACCCCACACCAAAATGACACCATAGCTTGGAGCACATACCTGGTTAGGAGCAGGCGTCCCGCAATGGAGAGTTTAATAACTGACCACCCTTCTATCTTGGTTCTCATTAGATCCAGACATAGCGAGAAGTCATCCGAGGACCCCTTACCTCTCGCAATTGAGGTACCCATATATCTAGTAGGTAGCCTACCCATCCTCTGAGGACCCCTTGCCTCTCATGCACATAGTTCTTATTTTCCTTTACACATACTTATTCATATATACTCAATAGCTTTGTTTTTTCTTATACATCTTTTCAGTCATGGACCTTGCTTCTACAAAATAAGTTATATTGTCCACTTGTCCACCCGAATTTTCCCATAGTTCTAACTGCTAACAAATAATTGAAAACCATGCACTACAATTAGTGGAGCTATATTCACCCCACCATCATCATTACCAGATGTCTCAAGAAGGGAGATTGTCGATCAGTCCTCAACCTTGACAATGCCATGGGATCAAGAACTTATTAGAGTAGTGGAGCTAGCTAGAGAAAGTATCGAGGCACTTGCCTCCTCCTTAGCTCCTCATCTCCAAGAAAAAAATGATCCACTTCAACATCTACTAGAAAGGTAGGATCATCAACGCCAAGTAGCCACCAAGATCACAGACCACAATAGAAGTATACTTCAAACTATTGAACAAGGATTCATCCAGGTGCATCCATTTGATACAATGGGTTTCCAACATAGGTGCATGTCGAAATTGACGGATCTTGAAAGCATTGTTTCTCAAGTACAACAACTTCATGACAAGGATGTTGAACAAGGTAGGAGACTTCAAGAGCTCATTGATTTAACTACCACACAATTACAAGTGCCAGAGCACAACCATGTAGACAATAGTCACAAATACCATTCCATTGGGCCTAAAGTGGAGTATGCTTCCCCATCCTATTTAGACCATCAACTGGATTCACTAGGATTTCTGTGAAGACCGACCCACCTAGGGAAGCCCTTCATGTTGTCTAGATGATTAAGTTGATCAACCAATGGAAGATACAAGCCACACACATGAATGGTTATATGATGATGATGATGACTCTTATCCTCACCAGGGAAATCAAACAACCTCACAATGGGAAGGTCAGTTTGAGGAACCTGAATCAGATGTTGATCCAGACTAGGGTGATATCTCTCATATTTAGACTTGTCACTTCACTTTGAGCAGTACACCAATCATGGTTTAGAACAAATTGTTTGATGAGGATGACGATGAAAACTGCTCAAATTGGAATAGTGAGTATACTGATGATGACGAATTGGAGCAGCATGAGCCGACATTGTCCACTATCCCTATTAAAAGGGTAGTTGACATCAAGGGATCATGATGGACAATCCATTACAAAATCACTGTTGAGCATGAAGATACCCCTGATCCCATAGAGTGTGACAAGCTTGGGATAGTAGAACCAAAAACCAAATCACCTGGGGGCACTTCATGTTTAGAGGATGATTGGATCACTCAAACTATACATAAAAATCTGTTTGAGCATCCAACCTCATGTTCAAAGGTGGAGGGAGAAGAGACGAGTCCTCTAGAAGACTTTCAGCCTCTTCCCTCTATTTCATTTTGTGTCGACATCCTAAGGCCTTCCTATTTAGATTCATACATTGATGAGCACCTTGAGGGTGCTTTGTCGAAGAATTCATGTCAATATAGTTCGAGACAATTCTAGCACAAAGATGAATTCACTAACTCATTAGATTCTATTCCTCTACTTCAGACTCAGAAGGGCCCATATCTCCGCCTCTTGTTCTCATGCATGGCGGACCCAATTGGCAAGAAACATGTGGTACTGGTTCCAAAACTTAGGATTTGGGATCCCAATGTCTGTATCATAAGGCAGCCACCCCCTTTTATCTTACCCCTTTCTCTTCTCTTTTTGTTAAAATAAATTTAATTTTCATGTTCTTGCTTAGATAGTTTCTTTCCTCTAATTCTTCTTAACATACATGCATCATACTAGGACATTAATAAATCTCTTTCCTATGCATCCATGCATTCCTTCCCTACTAGGGCTATCACCCTTTTATCTCTTCATTTTTTCATGCATGCATGTTTACTCCCATCATTTAGTATAAATTAAAAAATTGACTTTTATTGCATAATTTTTAGTCTTGGAAATTAAGTCTATTCGAATATCATATTAAAATTCTTATCTTTATGCCCAAATGCACAATTTTCATCTTAAAAATTGCTTGATCTTTTGCTTGACTAGCTCATTGACCCTTTCCTTAAGTTTGGCAATGAATCTAAGGTTATGAGTCTTTTTTGTAGCTTAAAACATTATTCCCTTAATATATTTTATGAATGACAAACCTAGGATATGAGATTGTAGGAAAAGAGCTAGTGTATGATCAAAACTTCAATCCGTGGAATCCACGGTCTTGTTTATACTCTAGGGATCCTTGAACCATTATTACTATATTTTTCACACATGTATCAAGCAGATAATGTTGAATTTTGAGCTATAATCAAGATGAATTTCCTTGATGGTCTATGTGCCCTCTCACCTTAGATTGCATCAAAAAGATAAAAAAATAAAAAAGTGCAAAAAAGGCTTGGCCGCCCACATAACCCTAAAATATCAAAATAGTTCTCACACATGCCTATAATTAAAATGCAAAGAATAAAATCTTGAGTGCGAATAAATGAGCATTGTTTTCTCTTTCAAGAGAGTTGAAGGATGGTTCCCATTTGGTGTACGACTGCACTCATGAAAGCGGGTATGTCGTGCCTGGTGGTGCCACCTTGAAATCTCATTAGAGAGTCACTAGGAATCTCTAGGAGACCTATGAGACCATCCCAATAGTAGGGTTGGTTTGAGTGCAGTATGAGGAGTTTGTCTCACTGCTACGAGCCAACTAGCTCGGACTACAAGGACTGTTGCTTATTACATGGGCCAACCTAATGCAGATCAGGGCTCTCAGAAGTCATTGGAGTCTTTTTGATTTTGTTACTTCTTAGGACCTGAATAGGTGGGAGGAGAATTTTCCCTCATTGGTCTTTATGAATACATGATAATAGCTTATTACTCATCACCCACGGGATTGCCTCTGTGACAATGCTTTAATGTTGAACTATTATGATTCAAACCCTTACGAGTACCAACAAGTTGTAGTGGATTCGCCTAATCTTATATGGATGCTCTTTGATCTTACTTTAGAAGGTTGTGCTCAATTGGTGAGGGTTTTCTCTGAAACAACATGGGTCAGGGGAATTGATGTTTTAAACTATTTTTCTTAGCCTTAGCATTTATTGCCAACCTTAATTTGAATGTTATCTTTTTATTCTTTGAGCATAGTCTTGCTTGAGGACAAGCAAGACTATAATATGCCCAAAATAACTCTAGATACTTATCTTTACAAGATTTATATATCTTTTGAAAGTTAAATTCACTCGACTAGCCAATTTTGGGACATGCAGACACCATACTTGAAAAGATATCGACTCTCCAAGTTGTCTCCACATCGGCACAGACGCATTGAGCCTGAAACGGATGTGCCGAGTTCATCACGTGATTTTGCAACAACCAATCTTCAAACTGTAGTGACTGCTAAGAACTTCAAACTATCGCGACCGCTACACCTATCGTGAGCATGCCCTCTGTCTCGACTGCCACACCTATCACGACCTCTATGTTTGGCATGGCCGCATCGAGCCCAACATGGTCGAGCCGAGGACAAGGGTCAACAACACCTTTCTCACCCACGATATGTATCTCGACCATGAAACCTATCTCGACTGCGACACATGTCTTGACCACTACACCTATTTTTCCTGCGACATCTGCCTTGACTGCTACAACTGTCATGACTACTATGCTTGGTACAACCGTTTCGAGCCCGACACGGTCAGGCTAAGGGTAAGGGTCAACTGCACCTATCTCGCCTGTGCCATCTGCCTCAACCACTACACCTGTCACAACTGCTACGCTCGACACGATCGCTTCGAGCCTGACACAGACTGACTGAGGACAAGTGTCAGATTCACCTGTCTCGCCCTCGACATCTGCCTCAACCGCTACACGTGTCATGACCGCTATGCTTGGAACAACCGCGACAAGACTGGCATGGTCAGAACGATACTAAGTGTAGCAACGAGGATAGGTGTCACAACCACTTATTACATACACTCCACATTCACCTATAAATACCCATCCCTCACTACCTAGAGAGGGGTTCCACATATTTTTAATTTCTAGAGCACCGTGGGGGAGTTTTAAGGTCTAAAAGGGCTGAAGTGCTCATCCTACATCCATCCCTTTGGTTTGCTTCCATCTATCATTATTTTCGACCACCATTCATCCATTTCCTACCATTCCCAACCATCTTCCACCCTCCATGCACCATCAAGATGTTGTTTGGGATAGAATCGAAGAGATAGGAGGCCAAGGAGATTGCAAGACCAAGGAGGACGACTCAAAGACAAGATCCAGACCATACAAAGGCTAAGGAGCAAGAGTCACCTCTCCTCTATGGGCTAAATATCTTCTTCTTCTTTCTTCTAATGTTCTCTTTTGTCTCTATACAAATGATGTTCTTCCATCTTTGTTCAGTGCCAACTATGTTTTTCCATGGCTAGTTGAGCTCTGTCTTGGCTATGTAGCCAATTTTGGACATGTTTATGTACTTTTACCTTATGCAAGAAGTTTTAATTTTAGATTTAGTACATTTTCTATTCTATCTTCTCTTTCTGGTCATGGTTGCTAGTTTGCTTGATCTTTTTATCGCTTGAACTTCAATTTCTTCTTATATTGGGAGATTCGCTATAGAAATAGATAAGAGAAGGTAGTTTGGATCGTAATATAAAAAGAGGATGGCTCAAGGTGATCTGTACAATACTAGAGACTTGGGCACAGTTGGGCCCAGCCCAGCTCGGTCAGGCCCACTACCAGGTTTTTCCCAGATCACACATGTTCCTAGCACCTCAGAATATTATAGACCTTAGAGGGTATCTGGAATATTTTGGGGTGTTGATTTGTCATTCGAGAGAGGTTTTATATCATTGATGGGTTTTAGTCATGCTACATGAAAGCGAGTGGGGTGACTGCACATGAACAGATACCATAATACATACTATGTTTAGATATAGGTTGCTTGCTGAGGTGTTGAGGGTTATCTATGCATGAAAACGGGTGGATAGACTACCCAACTTGTGTTTACTTAGCCCGGAACTCCTTCTCTCTAATCAGAAGAATCCGGTGGACTCTATTATGTTTTCTTTACTTTGTGACATTCTGCTAGACTAGTCCTAGTTTTGTACTTTTATTAACTATCAAATTGACTTAACTGGCATAAAAGCGATATATTAAGCATCCTAAATGTACATGTGTTCCACCCCATATATCTACTTCGATCCCATAATAAATTTGCGGGGGTCCTTGAAGGTTTCAGGTTATAAATTCAAAATTCTAATTCACCTTTACGATCACACCTTCATTTTTTGAGTGCACGCTCAGGGTTGATCAGTTCCCAAAACTCATATGTGATGGTTATGGTCAAGGAGGTCAAGGAAGGAGGGTAAGATTTAGAGTAGAGGTTGCAGCTAGTATCAAGTTGGTAGAGCGTGTGGAGAAAAGTAGAGTGGGTCTTCAAACATCACTGGTCATAATTAAACATTTTGGTGATGGATATAATCTATGTATGGAGAACACTATTGTCATGTATACCTTGAGAGCCAATCATATGATGATTGTAATAGCATAACTTGCAATTGTTTTGATTAATGAATAAAGGCAAGATTCCAATTTGCTCTGTTTAATTTAGTTATGAGATAATGATGTAACATTATAAATGTCTAGACAATAATATTACTCAATGACATGTGTCTTTAAGTATGTGACTTGGAGAAATGAGATCATACAAATGTTAAGAGTACATATTTATTCTCATTATGTCCCTAATCAGTTGTTATTATGGAAGGTTGATAGACAACAATGACACACAAGATCAGAGTGTGAATTGGTTGATGATAGAATCTCATTAGTCATAATATGGCTATACCAAATCAAGAATACGATTACATGTTGGAGAACACCGTATCAGACAGACCCACCATGAGACTGACACATGGAAACCATTACCATGGTAGTCATAGTCATCTCTCATAGTGATGATGGTCTTGTGGTTCTTAGACCTGAAATCACTACACCCATCACATGTCGTTCAATATGCTTTGACATCATTAAATGTAATCCTGAAACTTTGGTTGTTATAAAGGTGATGATTGGGTGATGGTGACACGTGGGGACTGACTATGAGTGATAGATATGAGATTTGTTGCTCCTACTCTCATATGATATCTTAGGCTTCTTGATTAGCGAGACTAAGAAATACATGGTCATGTATTTGTGAGGAAATTTGTGATATTGAGCTTACAATATCTCAAACAGTCTTCTCTAGTTCAAGAAACAAGATTGAATGTTGAAGAGGGTGACTGCTCCATGCCTTGAGTTCAATCTAGATATCAGAGACAAAGGAGTTATACAAATACTGTAACACCAAGCACATATTTTAGATTGAAGTTGTTCCCCAACTTTCCATTTATTTGGGTAGCAGTGATGTATGACTAGGCACCATTTATTGCTTGTGATGTCATAAGTTGTTATTAATATTCACTACCAACATAATATGGGACCTATAGGGTCACACACATAGGTATTGACCTAGAAGAGGAGTTTAATCTTAAAAGATGATTGAATTGATTACTAAAGTGTTTATGTATTCAATTTACACAAAATATCAGTTGACTGCACTGCCAAACGATCGACTCACTGAGTGAGACAGCCGTTTGAAGTGCCAGATGATCGGCACAAGTGTTGATACGGCCGTTTGGAGTGCCAAACTGATTGGAATTGAATTGGAAAAATTCTACACGAAATAGGCTCCAACCAATCGGCTTATTAGGTGAATCGATCAACTTGGGTTGTGTGAGATGACCAGTTCACCTAGTGAACCGATCAGATCGGCTGGGCCAGTGGAAGGTTCTAGAAACTTTCCCAAATTTGTAAGAAAGATAGATTGTTTCGAGTCATCAATTCTATTTATGCAAGGAATTAATGTTTAGCATTAACTGGAAATGAATTGCCAATTTTGTGTGCGATTGGGAAATTGTAAAACAACCATCTCACATGCTAGATAACCATTTTAGTGTTTGCAATTTGAGAAATTCAAGATTTTTCGATCCCTTCCACTCCCACACAGACTGGGAACCCTGACCCAAAACCCTCCTATAAATAGAGGAGTATGAGGGATTTCCAAGAACACAACACAGACAATTGAGAATCAGTTGCTCTGACAATTGTTGTCCTCTCTGGTTGCGGTAACCAAGAGATCCCAAGCAAGTCCTACCCAACTAGGGAGGGATAACAACAAGAGAGAACAACTGAGGATCATTGTCGTGGGAGAGCAAGTTGGTGACTAGTACGCCAATGGGAGGGACAACTCCTTCCTATCCATTCTACAAGTATGACATGAGTTCTAGGCGGTCCGTGTGGACTTCTTTAGAGGCGAGGTAGCCTTTACCTATTGCTATGGAGGACAACGTCAACCATTAGTCCATGGCGAGAGAAGCTATTGTAGATGACAACTTTGGAGGCTATAGTCCGTCATGAAGATTAGGAGGCACACCAATCAAATGAGTCATAGTGCAACTAGAAGACAGTTGTGCATCTACATTGACAAGAAGATGTCGTTGGAGTTTCTCTAGGACCAAGTATATCCTCCAAACCATCCTTCACATCTTATAGTTATTGACGTGATCCATTGGTTTATGGGGAATATGGTAGTTAAAATTTTTGTTTCCATTGCCTATTCTATAGCCATATTTCCCTACAATGGTATTAGATCCATGTCAATCTACTATATTTTGGGATAATCAATATGATCAGATTTTTGGTTTTATCATTTATTTATTACATGTGATGTGAATAATTTATTCTCCAATAAAAAACTATTATAATCCCAAACTAATATATATATATATATATATATATATATATATAGAGAGAGAGAGAGAGAGAGAGTCAGGCTAGTGTACACTCGAGTGTACCAGAGACACCGTACATCTTAGTCATTTTTAAAGATGCAGTAACTTTTTGAAAATTCTAAACCACTGATCTTCTTAAATATCTTAAGAACATACTATATAATAAATTTTAGCTCATTTTGATACTTATAAGTCGTGCATCTAAAGGAGGCAAGAATCATGCATTTCAAATTAGTTTTGTGCGTTGATTTTGTTGTCCTTGGATGAGTGACTTACACTCATCCAAATGAGCTCAAATTTTGTATGTGGCCTATTATTATTGTAACCATGAAGATCAATGGATTGGATTAAAGGTCTAGATAGGCAAACACCATCGAGGTGTACAACATAATATATACACTCGAGTGTATTCTAGCCTGACTCTACATTATATATATATATACATACATATATATATATATATATATATATATATATATATATATATATATATATATATATATATATATATATATATAATTTACATGCATCAACCTAAAAAGAGTTTTGATCGTGGCTGTGTGGTGTGGTTATGACCAATAAACCCTATTATTTGTGCATGGTTGTGTGGTCAGTTAATCCCCTTTGATCTCAATCTGTGTATCTTATCTTCTCAATGTAAAGTTAATTCTTTCCTACCCTTGTACCCTTCGAATGTAACTCGAGGTTTCTCAATAATTATGTAAAAGTATGATAGTTTTTGTTTCCTGTTATGACAAACAAGAAAGACATTGTGAATATGCCAACCGCCCATCTTAGAGACAAAACAACCGATTGGAGGACAAGATAAATGAGCCGAACTGATTGGTTGGTGGACCCAACTGATTGACTAGAGGAGCCAATAGATGGTGGAAAAAAGAACTAGACTACTGGTGAGATGACAAAACGACCGGCCAGGAGGTGAGTTGTCCGGTTCAAGGGTTGAACCGATCAACCTAGATTGGCAAGAACATATGTTCATCAACAACATGTTTCTACATATGATTTGGACTAAGGATGTGGTAATTCCTTGTGGTTCCATGGAATTACATTAGGCTAGCCATAACCATCACTTTCGTTGATTGCATGTTTTTGTTGTGGGATATAGTATGTATATGATACATACTATATATGTGGTGATTGGATAAAGTATATGTATTTATGAATACCAAATCCCTCAAATAAAAATTATATTAAGTCTTAGATGCTTTCAAATAACAACACACATGAAAAGCTTGATTGACTGAGCTTAGGTTACACCTTCGTGTGGTGCGTCATCTATCTTGTGGAAGTGTGATGGTAGATATGTAGGTTCTACCTTTGTAGGTTACATATTTATAATGTTGGCTATTGGGATAGGCTTAAACTGGGGATTCTTAGAGCATCTATGACCAAAAGTATGCAAATGAGTATGGCAGGGAGTTGCACATATCATATATCCAGAATTACATATGATGCAACTGAAGAAAGTAACCTACCTTGATAATTGACTGTGTTTTGAGGTGTTGGTCGGGCCATAGTTGAATTATCTTGGATCTGGCCCACTAAAATATTATACATTGTAATATTCCAAAATGATATATGAGGGCTATCAATTTGAATAAAATAGTGGGAACAATAATAATTGAAGACTGATAAATGCATGCTCATCCATATTTTGGCATATTTTTATTAGTTATTTTCATTATATTTTCTCCTTTTTAGTAATTGTTGGACTAAATTGTAATTTACCTACTTTTTGATTTATTTATGCAAATACTTATCCATTTTTCTCAAATATTGTAGGGATTTTCTCCAAAGTTCATTTTGACCCTCTGAGTCAGCAAGACGACCGTCACACTGATCCAAACGTTCGGCTCACACCCCTGAAGACCCTCATTTCAGAGCCAAACGATCACCTTGGACTTGGATCAATCAACTAACTTAGCATGCTAAAAGGTCATCTCGTTATATAAAGATGGTCGTCTCATGGAGCCGGACGAGCACTTTCACGAAGCTAGATGGCTAGGTCGACCATACCTAGCCTCACATCACAAAGGAACCATACAACCACTTGATTAGGGTTCCAAAGCCTTGATTTCACACATGGCGGTGCGAGACGAGTGCCTCAGTTTGCCAAACGTCTGTTGCACAGTCTTACTTTGAGACCAAGAAAGGAGAGATGTCCACCTCCACTAGGGTTCAGTCGCTGCTCCCAAACATGCGGCTCACAGACCTCAGACGGCCATTTGGGACATCGCTTCGAGCCTAAGAAATCCTCCATACGGGCGACACCACTACCCTCTTTAGGGTTTCACACCGAACATTCTAGATGAGTGCCCCATCAATGCCAGACGACCGTCTTGCTTAGCGAGATGGACATTTCATGGCATGCAAATAGTGTTTTTTAGCATCCACCACTTGTATATTTCTTTCCCCCTTCCCAGGGTTTCCACCCCTCGTTACCCTATAAAAGGAGGGGGACTCCACTAAGAAAGGGGCTCCAATTTTTTTACACAATCAATAGTGAAAGTCTGCTATTTTCTTAATAGTGAAAGTTAGTTATTTTCTTTCTAGTGTAATTTTACATTCAGAAGCAATAAATCTAGTTCTTTTATTCTACATCTAGAATCTCTCTTTTTCTCATTCTTATTCTCATGTTTTCATCTTGAAGCGGGAGACAATGCAATCAAGTCATTTATTCATCACCGCTTTGGACTCTCTGGATATTCTAGAATTGCAGTCTATGGCGCATTTGCTTTCTCCCCTTTGTTTCTCCCCTCCTCGCTATGAGAATTGAGTAGTTTTCTTATCGAGGCAAGGGGAGTATCCCCTTATTCACGTGTTAATCGGATTGAGTTTTTACATGACTACTTTAGACGGATGGATTTTAGTTTAGAAATTGCTAATTTAAATAGAGTAATTGATCGTTTTAATCGTTAGTTAATCCCGACAGATGTGACCGTAGAACCCAATATTCAGAACTCCTAAACTAACATGATGAGGATTTGGATGTGACCGTAGAAAAATACTCTTTAGGATGAAGAACAAGGATGCATGAACACCAGGATCAATGGGTTCACGAGGAGTTCCTCTTTTGTATTTTATTTATGAATAAATCACATACCTGCTTCTATCTTGTTTGTTATGTTTCGCTTGATCCTATTTTTACAATGGATAATGTGGTGAAACCCCTAAGCCTTGATGCCTTCTTTCTTTATTTCAATCACTTCTTCTAATGCTTGTTTAAATTTATCTCTTTTATATTTAGAAATTTTATTCTTCTCATTAGATAATTTTTATTTGTGCTAACCATCTTTTCCCTTTACTTCTTCTACTTTAGTTCAATTTTTTCATTTCTTTTCTTTAGTGTAACCTTTACTTTCTATATATTTTAATTTCTCTTTATAGTTTAGACAACCAACCCCCAAATGGAATTTATATTCTATTTCTTATTCAAAAATACCAAAAAGAAACAATTTCAAAAATCAATTGGGATAAAAAAACAATCTTAAAAATTTTGTCCAGTAGGATCGACCTTCTATACCTTAACTGGAAAGTAAAAAAGGATAAAATTATAGGATAATTATTCTAGTGATTTGGTGTGCAAATGACGCGTATCAATTTTGGCACTGTTGCCAGGGATAACAAATCATTTTCTCAAACCCCAATTGTTTTTTTTTTGAAAAACTTAGATTTTTTATGCCTTCTAAGAACATTACGGAAGTGTTATCTCCTCTTTCTACTGAGTTTCCATTCCAACAATACATTTTTTTCTGCACTCAAATCTATCTATATAACAGTGCATGCATCGCCCATCGAATGATCTTATGCTGCCGGTTTTTGATCTCGAGCTAGAAAGGACTTTCCATCACTTAAATCGACAAAACCGACTTAGGATGGACAAAGAGGAGGTTGCCCATAGGATTTAGCAGGCACTTGCCACTCAAAGAGAGATGATGATGGCTGAATGCATGGCTCAAGAAGCCAACTTGGGCACATCCTATATCGCTGAGCAAGAGGCTATAGAAGCCGTTAAGAGTGAGGCCGAGAGACAACAACAACTAAAAGATTTTTTTACTCAAAAAACTGAATATGCATAACACTCAGTTGTGCCACCCATGATTACTGCCCCCCCCATTTTAGATCCACACTCAGTGGATCACCATGCTTCAGGCCAACCCATTTTTTGGAAACAAGTATGAGAGTTGTCAAGATTACCTCTAGTCTTTAACAAACCTTAGTTCTTTGACCAAGATCCTGAGTGTCTCTGAAGATGCCATTAGACTTAGGCTCTTCAAATAATCACTTTCAGGGGCAGCCAACAGTTGGTATAATGCCATGGAGAGTGAAAACCCCATCACCACTTGGGAAGCACTTCAAACAAAATTTTTAGACATATACTTTCCCCCTTCTCTTACCTATGAGATCAGAGGACAAATCCTTTTATTTTCAATGGACCCTGGAGAAACCTTAGGAGAAGCATGGGAGATATTTAGGGAACTCCTCTGTCGTTGCCCTCATCAAGACATATCGCAATCTCAACGCATTGAGATATTTTATTATGGTGTTGATGTTGACACCAAGAAATTTCTTAATTCCTCATATGGAGGAAATTTCATGTTCCAAAACCTAAGAAGCATGTGGGAGGTAGTTAAAAGAGCTTCTGAAACCCATGCTAGATGAGGAACTGGTGGGGTCCTAAAGGTTGCTAAGGCTGAGGTAAACCCATAATTCATACTATTGAGAAACTCTTGAATTGATCTCTTTGAAACAAGATCGCTTGGAATCATCATTTAACACCTATGAAAGACAACCTCAACAAGTGAGGGTTGCAAAATCTTTATGTGAGATATGCCAAGGATATGATCATGCTACCCTCCAATGCCAATATCTCTACAACACCCTATGCATCCTTATGTTGGTCAACAAGTGGAGGATCTTAACTTTATCCATAATATCCCAAGCCAGTCTTACTACAATCCAAACCAAGCTAGAAACCATCCTAGATTTCAATTTGGAAACCCCTTAGGAGCTGAAAGCTCATCTCAACTTTCCCCTCCACAAAGACCCCCACAACCCCAAGCCAACTATCATCCACCACCATGTTTCCCATACAATAATAACCAAAGAAATTTTAGGAATCAACAGAACTTTAGGGGCAATTTCCAAAACTGTAGACCTTACCAAGGACAACAATATCAAAACCTTCATCAACTACCACCTCGACATAATGTACCCACCCATGTGGTGGAGGATAGGATTTCATCCTTAGAGCAAATCATAATAGCGCACCAGAAGTTGACTGATGCTCAATTCACTCATCTTTTTACCCAATAAAACCCCCATGTCGGAACCTTCACTGGACAGCCCGAGAACAACCCAAAACATATCAAACAACTAAAGGTTGTCTCCACATGCTTAGGTAAGACTCATACTCCTCCCCCAGAGAAACATGTAGTTATCCCCTTGGACTTTGAGGATGATGATACAATGGTCATCGAAACTCCTCCCTCACCCACCCCTACCGTTCCCACTCCTTCCACTCCCACTCCTATGGTCCCACCTGTGGAGATCGATGAGAAAGAAATTCCCATTTACAAACCTCGCCCACCTTACCAGGCTCGCCTAAAGCAAATTAGGCTTGACACTTGCTTTGTGAAATTTAGGGAAGCCATGAAAAAGTTACATCTGAATATTCCCTTTCTTGATGCCTTAGCTGATATGTCGGCCTGGTCCAAATACATGAAATCTATTTTGACCAGGAAGTACCACACCGACGAGCATGAGAAAGTCATGCTTGCTAGGACCACCTCTGATATTATCCAAAGCAAGATGCCTGAAAAGAATAAAGACCCTGGTTCCTTTGGGATTGGGTGCTACCTAGGTGATAATGCTTGTAGGAAGGGTCTTGTAGATTTGGGTGCTAGTATTTCTATTATGCCCTATAGTCTTTGCAAGAGGCTAGGATTTGTTGACATGCTTCCTACTGCCATGAACATCCAATTAGATGACTCATCCATGACAAAACCTATGGGTATCATTGAAGACATACCTATAAGAGTTGGGAACGATGCCGACGTCCCATGTGACTTTGTCATCATGGACATAAAGGAAGACGTAATGTACCCCATCATCTTTGGCCGTCCCTTTTGGACACTGCTCGTTCCTTGATTGATGTTGAGGCCAGAACCATTTTCTTGCACCTAGGAAAAGAAACTCTAAAGTTTAGGGTATTTGAAAGCATGCATGAACCAAGCCTCCAAGAAGAGGTCTATCTTCTTGATTGTATTGAGAAGATGCAACAATTGAGACAAGAATGGAAATTAGTTGAAGATCCCCTCCAAAATGCCCTTGTAATCCCTAATGATTGTGGATTTGAAGATGAGATATTGGAGCAATTCAGACATCATCTTGAAACCTTTAAGGAGATTCATGATGAGTAGTTTGATGACCTAAAATGGTCTCCATCATTGATGCAAAACTTGAACCCCCCCAAGGCACCTGACATGAAACCCCTCTATGAGAGTCTTAAGTATTCTTTCCTTGATGAGCAAGAGCTTTATCCTATTATCATTAATTCTAAACTCACCCATGAATATGAAACCAAGCTTATGACTAATCTTAGGAAGAGGAAATCTTCTTTAGGATACAAGATGGTTGATTTGATAGGAATAGACAATCTATTTGCATGAATAAAATTCCTATGGTGGAAGAGTACAAACCTTCTAGAGACCCTCAAAGGAAATTGAATCCCAACATTAAAGAGGTGGTGGGTCTAGAGGTTATCAAGCTTTTGATTTTTGGGATCATCTACCCCATCTCCAACTCTCCTTGGGTTAGTCCAGTTCAGGTTGTCCCCAAGAAAAGGGGTACCACTATCATGAAAAACAACAATGATGAGCTTATTCCCACTCACACTATCATAGGGTGGAGGATGTGTATTGATTATAGGAAATTGAATAAGGACACTAGGAAAGATCATTTCCCCCTTCCCTTCTTGGATAAAGTATTAGAATGCCTCACCCATCAACAATATTTTTTCTATCTTGATGGCAATTCAGGTTACTATCAAATCCCCATTCATTTGGATGACCAAGAGAAAATGACTTTTGTTTGCCCATTTTGCACTTATGCATTTAGGAGAATGGCATTTGGATTGTGCAATGATCCAACCACCTTCCAACGATGCATGTCTGCTATTTTTGTTGGATTGACCGAAACCATCATGGAGGTTTTTATGGATGATTTCTCCATCTATGGAGATAGTTTTGTCTTTTGTCTCCATCATTTATCTCTGGTTTTGGAAAAATGTGAGGAAGCACACTTGATCCTAAATTGGGAGAAGTGTCACTTTATGGTGACTGAAGGAATTGTTTTAGGCCATAGGGTGAGCAACTGTGGCATTGAAGTGGATAGAGCCAAGATTTTGGTCATCTCAAAACCCCCACCACCTTCTTCCATCAAGGACGTCGTGACTTCCTTGGGCATGTTGGTTTTTATAGGTGTTTCATGAGTGATTTTTCTAAGATCACAAAACCCTTAACTAATCTCCTTCAAAAAGACACTCCGTTTGTGTTTGATAAAGCTTGCATGGACAATTTTCTTTGTTTGAAGGATGTCCTTATTTCTACTCCCATCATTAGGGCCCCTGACTGGTCCCTACCTTTCGAGTTGGATAATGTATTGATAAAAAGCACCATGTGATTTACTACACATCCAGAACTCCTGATGACACCCAGGGAACTACACAACTACTGAAAAGGAAAGGCTAGCCATAGTATATGTATTTGACAAATTCCGATCATATTTGGTAGGTTCCAAAGCAATTATTTACACATGCCATGCGGCAATTAGATATTTGATGACAAAAAAGGATGCCAAACCTTGCCTTCTTGGTTGGGTCCTTTTACTTCAGGAATTTGACCTAGAAATCTTAGACAAAAAGGGCTACGAAAATGTTGTTGCTGACCATCTTAGTCACCTTGATTTCTTCGATGATGATGAAATCCCCATAAATGACTCCCTTCCTGATGATAAATTGTTAAAGATGGAATCAAAATATCCTTAGTTTGCAGATTATGTGAATTTTCTAGACGCACCCCGAATATAAGGGACATTCTAAGGCTAAATTTTTGCACAATGTAAAACAATATTATTGGGATGATCCATATCTTTTTATACTGTGTACAAACAGACTTTATCGCAGGTGTGTTACTGAGGAGGGGGGCTCATGAAATACTTGAGCAAAGCCACGCTGGCCCCACTGGAGAGCACATGAGCTCTAAAAAAACTGCTATATAGGTCTTACATTATGGGCTCTTCTGGCCTACTCTATTCAAAGATTCATACCATTTTGTCCTTGCTTGTGATGAATGTCAAAGGACCATCAACATATCTAAGAGAGACCAAATTCCCATCACTTCTTGGTAGGAGATTGAAATTTTTGACGTGTGTGGGTAGATTATATGGGTCTGTTCCCTTATTCTTGTAGGTACAAATAATATTGGTGGCTATTGACTACGTTTCCAAATGGGTTGAAGCCATCCCCACCAAAACATGTGATTCCATGCCTGTGAAGAAACTCTTCAAAGATATCATTTTTCCTCAATTTGGGGTACCTCATATCGTAGTTTCTGTTGGAGGTTCCCATTTCCTAGAGAAGAGTTTTGATTCCTTGTTGAAATTGTATGGAGTCCATCACAAGGTTGCCATCCCCTACCACTCACATACTAGTGGTAAAGTTGAGGTGTCGAATAGTAAAATCAAGTCCATCAGGAGAAAATAGTAAATCACACTAGGACCGATTGAGCTTTAAAACTCAATGATGCCTTGTGGGCATATAGGACCGCCTACAAACCTCCCATAAGCAGCACTCCTTTCAAATTGATTTATGGGAAATCATGCCATCTACCCATAGAATTAGAGCATAAGGCCAATCAGACCATCAATACTCTTAATTTTGACTAAACTGCTGCAAGTGAAACCACTTTTTTTAAATGCAAGAGTTAGATGAGCTCTAAATGACTATCTATGAAAATGCTAGGATTTAAAAAGACAAAACTAAATTATGGCATGATGGTCATATTAGGAGAAAGGACATAAGGGAGGGCGATCAAGTTTTGATGTATAACTCTAGACTAAGGCTTATTCCTAGAAAACTTAAATCTATATGGTATGGGCCCTACCTTGTCAAGTGTGCCTACCCTCATGGCACCTTTCTTCTTTGGGACAATGTTTTAGGGGAATTTAGGGTCAATGGACATCGACTTAAATGGTACATCACCATTAATGATTTTCTATCTTTTGAGGCATATCAACTCTCCTTACTAGAAGACCTCGACTTGCATGAACCCCCACCTCCCTCTCCCAACTCTGAAATGGCTCCCTGATCTAGCTTTGTCGGACCTTCGACATTAAATAAGGTGCTTATTGGGAGGCAAACCGATCTTTTAAATTTTTGCAAAATTTTTAATATTTGTCTTAGCTAACACTTTTGTTTACTTTTCAGACACTTAGTTCCTTATTTTAAAAAATGAAAGGTTGGTAACCCAACCTATTGTTCGTTCAATCACAACCAGCTATCCCACAAGGCCAGACAACTGTTCGGGTTGAGCAAGATGGTCGTCTTGTCTGAAAAAGCATCAACTCCATATTTGTGACCGTTTGAAATTCGAAAGTCATTGAGCGCCATTTCAACGCTAAGTGACTGTCTAAGATGTGCGAGACAATCATCTCGGCCACAATGCAGTGAAATAAAAGAATTTCAAAATTCAAACTGTCTTGAAAGGTGAAGAGTTAGCCTCAACCCACGAACTGCCATACAACCATCTAGTGTCGACGAATTGGCCATTTTAGTTCTCCAGTTTGCCTTTAAAACAATCCATTCGGCGAAGAGCATCCCACCCCTTCTCCTTCTCTTCCCCACGCTCATGTTTCTTTGCCCAGATGGCCACCGCGAGACACCCAACTCACTTTACCAGTCGGGTGCCTCCCCACCAACAACAATCGTGTCATGCTCTCCACCGCTTCTTCAACTACACAACTTGCCTGCATCGACGGGCTCTCCTCATCTACCAGTCGGTCGCCTACTACTCTCCTCCACCACTATCTCAAGGCCGACATAGTCATCGTGTTCTTTGTGTCCTCACCCCACTTCTTCAGCTAGCTGACTTAGCGGTGACACCCACCGCCTTGAAGATGACCATCTACCCTGACCTGGATGACTGTTCCACTACCAGACGCTCATCTCATCTTGAGGCAAACCTCTTACTAGCCTACATCGTTTCCCACCAACCGTCTCTCCGCCAACCCCTCCTTATCCAGGCGATCATTTCCCTTCCATTAGGTAGTCGTTCCATTGACATTCGATACCCACCTCACCTCTTAGATAGCCGCTTGGCACCGCCTCATCAACATCAGTCACTCAATTGTAGATTTGTGGCCATGGTCATCATGAAGCCAAATGACTGGTTGATTATCATCATATGATCGTTTCATCGTCATCCAATGACCACCTCAGTTAATTTAGGCGGCCGATTTGTCCTCCCAAAATGACTATTTGGGCTTAGCTAAGTGCCCGTTTTGCTTCCTTCACCAGCAGATCTTCAACATGTTAGAAGGAGAGTCAAGACGCAGCTTCCTTGACCACTTATGCAAGGGCAAGCACCCTGCCAGGTAGACTGTTTCTCGTGGGCCATCTTGCTGTTCCACTACAAGGCCCGAGATTCACATTGAGGAGCCAACTGGAGGGTCTTCCCCGAAAGTGGCCTTGAAATCATGATGTGATATTGATGAGCTCGATTTCATCATGGAGTCTGAGAAAGGACGATCTGCATCATGTAGTGACTCTGACTCTACCATGCCTCACCTTCCCCAAATAGCTCCTACTCTAGAGAATTATGCACAATTTGTCAATGTTGAGCACTACAAAAGGTTCAAGGAGACCACTATGATTGGCATCTCTCTTCCTCGTTGGGCCTGCGACATCACCCTTGATGCGCTTGGCATTTGGGAGGTAGTTGACAACATCCTATGGAAGAATCACATTCTTATCTACCATCTCATGTCACTCTGGTATATAGTGATCTAACATTGGAGTTCATCACTACTTATCACCAGGTAAATCCAGTTGCAAAGCCTGAGTCTTTAGTGAAGATTTTGAGATCTCCTCTAGGCAGATGACCTCCATGATACTCAATGGAACTAATGCATGGAGCGTTGCCACGACATCCATCGTGACAACTATAATGCAGAGAAATTCTGGGCAGACATCATGGGGCTTCCACCAAAGTTACCTGACAACATGAAGGCCTATAGCATCCACAACTCGGTGGTCCGTTACCTTCATCACATCCTGGCCCACACATTATTCAGAAGGGAAGGTACTCAAGGCGTTGTTACTCTTTCTAAGCTATATACTCTATGGTGTCTTCTGAACATTGTGCCTTACTACTGGGGTTGTGCCATGATTGACCATCTTTACTACCAAGACACATGTACCACTTCTTCCTCTTACTGTATTGGTCATGTAGTCACATATATCATGCTTTTCCCGGGCTACACTCATATCCCGTTCGAGCCACTATCCCTAAAGCACCACTTGATCGACTTGGCCTACTTGATGGGGTGCAAGTTCATCCGTTTGGGTACTAATGGAGTCCACTACTTGCTTTTCAAAGACTCTCAGGTGGTCCTCAAGCTTCCTCACCATGCTAGGTTTGCAACATCCAACCTAGTTTTTGACTAGATAGATCAACCAACCCATGTTGCACGATTTCTTTAGAAGGATCTTCATGCTGATGACATCCCTGAGCCCACAGCTAATAGGAGGAGTGTCTCCTTGGAGACACATGGTGACGCGACTAGACCGTGACCTCCACCTTCACATTGCCATAGTAGAAGACACCGAGGCAATGAGGAAGGCCCCGAGGAGCCTTATGGCTTCTATGAGGTCTGCGACCAGTTGGAGGAGTTTCAGCACGAGCAACAACATCAAGGTCATTAGCTCAACCACATGTATCTGATGCAGTTCTCCCATGAGTCATGGCATGAGCATCAGGGACACTACGATGCCAGCAGATCTTAGTGTGAGGAGTATGGGGCCCATTAGGCCTATCCTGACCCCAACTCCCCTTATTGGGGAAACTACTACTACAACCCTCCATTGTCTTGACATTTTCCACTACCTTAGTGATTCCCTTCCCTTCATATATGATTTAAGTTTTGGTTGGGATGAGAAAAAATCTAAGTCCTGGGTCGGGGTGGGTGGTATGATTCTATTCTACCCCCCATCTTTTTCACTATTTGTTCTTGCTTCTTTATGTTTTTTTTCATGTTTTTGCTTCAGTTTATGGATTTTATCTAATCGGCCATCATTTTCTATTTTATTTAATTGTAAAGGCAATTTCCTAGTCGTCCATTGAATAGTTATCTATCATTGTACCCCCTTGAATTTAGTGAAGCTTTTTGCAAAATCCATTACAAATTGCCATGTCTGAAACTATTATGTCACCTAGGACCCTTAATGACATCACTCCTTGGAATAGTTGGCAAGTCATAAGGAATTGATCAGAACCAAGCATAATTTTTCCTTATTTTTAGACAAATAGATTATCTTATTATAAAACTTGTATGACGTGAATCATAGGAATATTCTAACTTGAACACTGCTACTCTTAGAAATAAATAAATAATATTGAATGTTTGAAAGCACAAAAACATCTCTTCAATCCCTCTATCTTTCTTCTAAAAAAGAGAAGAAAAGAATCACCATCAGACAAAAATCAAGTATGGGATGGCACACTTCCCAAAAATACAATTCCATACCCTACAAAAGGGGCATACCACCAAAAGATGCCAAAGTGCACAAGAATTTTTTTTTGTAACCAATGTAGCCGCAACTCCACAAAAATCCAAATCCCGAGTCAAATAAAGGAGGGATATAATTTTTTTTTAATTACTTCCTTCTTTGTTAACACCCCCTCCTTCTTCCTGTTTTGTGCAAATAACTTACATAAAAGTAAAACGTTGAGATTGTCAAAGTGAAAGATTGAGGAAGCCTATTTTTCTACAAACTCTCATTTTAAAAGCAAGATTTGATATTTGTTCTTGATAGGGAATATTGAATTTTATACTACGTGGTTCTAGGAGATTGGGTCACATGGCGAAAAATCTAGACGTAAGGAAAATAGTGATGTTACATAGGTGAGGACATTTTGGGAGTATAAAATGGAATTATTTGTAATTTAATTTGCTCGAGATGAGCAAAGTTTAAGTCTGAGTTATTTTGATAAATACATATTCATCCATCTTTTTGCATATTTTTCTTATTTTTTCATTAATTTTTTCTCCATTTTAGTAATTTCTGGACTAAATTGTAATTTACCCACTTCTTGATTTATTTATGCAAATACTTACCCAATTTTCTCAAATATTTTAGGGATTTTCTCCAAAGTTCGTTTTGACCCTCTGAGTCCGCGAGACAGCCGTCTCATTGATCTAGACAGTCGTTTCACACCCTTGAAGACCCTTATTTTAGAGCCAAATGACCACCTTGGCCTTGGCTCAATCAACTAACTTAGCACGCCAAACGATCATCTCAATTTAGTGAGACAGTTGTCTCATGGATCCGGACGAGCACTCTCATGAAGCCATATGGCTAGGTTGACTAGACCTAGCCTCACATCACAAAGGAACCATCCAACCAGTTGATTATGGTTCCAAAGACTTGATTTCACACATGGCGGTGTAAGATGAGTGACTCTGTTTGCCAAATGTCCATTTTGTGGTCCTACTTCAAGACCAAGAAATAAGAGATGACCACCATCACTAGGGTTCATCCACTTCTCCGAAGTCAAGCCACATCACATGCGAAACGGGAAGCTCATAGACCCCAAACCGTCATTTGGGATGTCACTTCAAGCCCAAGAAATCCTCCAGATGGGCGTCGTCACTATCCTCTTTAGGGTTTCACACCAAACATTCTAGATGAGCACCCAATCAGTGCCAAACGACTGTCTTGCTTAGCAAGAGGGCCGTTTCACGACACATAGATAATGTTTTTTCAGCAGTCACCACTTATGTGTTTCTTCCCCCCCCCCCTTCACATGGTTTCCACCCCTCCTTCTCCTATAAAAGGAAGGGGGACTCCACTAAGAAAGGGGTCCCAATTTTTGTACGCAATCAGTAGTGAAACTCTACTATTTTCTTTCTAGTGTTTTACATTTAAAAGCAATAAAGCTGGTTCTTTTATTCTACCTCTTGAATCTCTCTTTTCTCATTCTTCTTCTCACATTTTCATCTTGGAGCAGGAGACAAAGCAATCAAGACGTTTAATCATCACTGCCTTGGATTCTACAGAGATTCTGGAATTGTGGCATTTGGTTCCTTTATTTTCTCTCCTTGTTTCTCCCCTCCTCACTATGAGTAGCAAGTATTTTTCTTATTGAGGAGAGGGGAGTATCCCCTTAGCCATTTGTTAATCAGATCAAGATTTTACATGATGACATGATATAGATGCATTTTGATTTAGAAATTGCTGATTTAAATGAAGTAATTAATTGTTTTAATCACTTGTTAATCCTAGTGGATGCGATCGTGGAACCCGATATTTAGAACACCTAAACTGACTTCACAAGGATTTGGATGCGACCATGGAAAATTCCTCTTTAGGATGAAGAACAAGGATGTGTGAACAATAGGACCAATGGGTTCGCGAGAAGTTCTTCTTTTGTATTTTTTTAATGAATAAATCACATATCGGCTTCTATCTTGTTTTTCATGTATATCTTGATCTTATTTTCACAATGGCTAAGGTGGTAAAACTCCTAAGCCTTTATGCCTTCTTTCTTAATTTCAATTGTTTCTTTTAACGCTTATTTAAATTTGTCTCTTTTAATTTCAGAAATTTTATTCTTGTCATTAGATAACCTTTTTATTTGTGCTAACCATCTTTTCCCTTTACTTCTTTTGCATTAGTTTAATCTTTATATTTACTTGCTTTAGGTAACCTTTTACTTTCTATGTATTTTAATTTCTCGTTCCAGCTTAGACAACCAACCCCCAACTAGAATTTATTTTCTATTTATTATTCAAAAATATCAAAAAGAAATAATTTTGAAAAATCAATCATGATTAAAAGAAAACAATCTTAAAAACATATATTGCATTGGTAATTAACAAATATTGGAACCTATAGTTTATCTTTTCCCACAAGGATTCTAATAGGGTTTATCATTTTTGTATCTTGTATGGACAATGATGCATTTGAATTCCATATTAAAATGGGTCGATGTTCTATTTTCAAAGATGGGATATTTTATGGTAGTGCCCCAATGTCTTATGGTCTTTATTTTTTAGATCTAGAGATAGATGTATATAACGTTAATACCAAAAGACTAAAACTCAACAACTCAAACAAAACATACCTTTGGCATTGTCGTCTAGGGAACATAGATGAGAATCACATATCTAGACTCCATAAGAATGGTTATCTAGACTCTTTTGATCTAGAATCAATAGAGACATGTGAATCTTGTTTGTTGGGTAGATGGATAAAATCCCTTTCACTGGTAAAAATGAGAGGGAGAGTGATCTATTGGGACTCATGCATACTGACATGTGTGGAACTTTTAGAACAACCACTAGAGGTGGGTATCATTACTTCATTACCTTTACTGATGACTACAGTAGGCATGGCTATGTTTATTTAATGAAACATAAGTTAGAAACTCTTGATAGGTTCATGGAGTTTATGAATTAAGTACAAAACCAACTTGGTAAAAGTATTAAGGAACTTTATTTTGATCGAGGTGGAGAATACTTAAATCAAGAGTTTGAGAACCTTCTTCAAGCCCATGGGATTTTATCCCTGTGACTCCACGTGGAACACCACAACATAATGATATGTCAGAAAGGAGGAATCACACGCTGCTAGATATGATGTGATCGATGATGAGTTTAGGCGAGCTTTTGACTACCTTCTAGGGATATGCTCTTGAAACCACAACGTATACACTAATCTGAGTACCATCTAAACCAGTTCAAAAGACACTGTATGATATATGACATGGTAAACGTTCCAAAGTGTCTTTTATAAAGATTTGGGGATGTGAAGCTTATGCTAAAAGAATGTTTTATGATAAGCTTGGTCCTAAATATGATAAATGTTATTTTGTTGGATATCCTAAAGAAATAAGAGGATATTACTTTTATTTCCCATCTGACAACAAAGTGTTTGTTGCCAAGGATGCTACATTCCTTGAGATGGATTTCATTTCCAAAGGAATCAGTGGGAGGAAAGTGGAACTCAAGGAAGTTCGAGACCAACAAGAGAACATAGAACCAATATATGTACAAGAGGAACAAAGAGAATCACAAGGTTTTGTGGAGTCTCAAATTCGTCAAGTAACATAAGAACCTAGTAGATCTAATAGGACACCTTAAGCCTAAAAGATTTGGATATCTTGTGACTTAAGAAGGCAATGAATTGGTCATAGATGATGAGCCAATAACCTATCTAGATGCTATTCAAGGACCAGAGTCTGAGAAAATTGCTTGAAGACATGGGATTTGAGATGGAATCCATGTATGCCAACAAAGTATAGACTTTGGTGGATCCACCTGAGGGGGTAAAACCCATAGGGTACAAATGGGTCTTTAAGAAGAAAACTGACATGGATGAAAATATTCAAACCTATAAGGGTAGATTGGTTGTAAAAGGTTTCAAACAAGTTCAAGGTGTTGACTGTGATGAAACCTTTTCTCTAGTGGCTATGGTTAAGTCCATCAAGATCATGCTTGCCATTACAACTAATCATGACTATGAGATTTGGTAGATGGATGTGAAAACTACATTCCTTAATGGGAATCTTCTTGAGGATGTGTACATGACACAACCTGAGAGTTTTATAAATCCAAATGATGTAAATAAAGTCTATAAGCTACAAAGGTCAATCTATGGATTGAAACAAGCATCTTGGAACTATAATCTTCATTTTGATGAGACAGTCAATGAGTTTGGCTTTATTCAAAATGAAGACGAGCCTTGTGTGTACAAGAAGGTGAGTGGGAGCATAGTAACATTCCTCATATTATATGTTGATGACGTATTATTGATTGGAAATGACATCCGTATTTTACAAAAGGTAAAGACATGGCTAGGAAATACGTTTTCTATGAGAGACTTGGGAGAAGTGTCCTACATCTTAGGGATAAATATCTATAGAGATAGATCCAAGAGGCTTCTTGGACTAAGTGAAAATACATACATTGACAAAGGGTTGAAGAGGTTCAGCATGGAGAACTCAAAGAGAAGAAACCTAACCATGCTACATGGAGTTATCGTCTCTAAAGTTCAAATTCCCAATTCTTGTGAAGAAAGGGAATGCATGAGTTTGATTCCATATGCCTCAGAAATTTGATCAATCATGTATGTAATGTTGTGTACCCATCCAGACATCTCATATGCCTTGAGCATGATGAGAAGATATCAGTCAAATCCAAGTGATGCTCACTGGACATCTGTAAATAACATCATCAAGTACTTGAGAAGAACTAATGATCAATTCGTGGTCTACGAAAGAGAGGAAGAGTTGGTGGTAAGAGGTTACATCGATGCAAGCTTCCAGACTAATGGTTATGTATTCATCTCCAACAACTACTGATTCCTATCGTGATGGAGTTATGACCCTAGATTTTTGTGGCAATGATCTTATCAACCACAAAACTCACCACCATATACATGCTCATGTCATCAACTTCACTTACATTACCACTGTTGACCTAGAGGTTATAAATTGTCCATATTTTGATAATGACTTAACCATTCCATTCATATGTATCTAATATATGTATTAAAGATTGATTTCAGGTATTAGGTACATGAAAAGGATCTAAAATCAAAAGCCCTAGATTGGCTTCAGTTCAAGTCAAAGAGCTACAAGTGTGTATTTGTGGAAATCTATGTAAATGACCTTAGAACATTTTTGTAATCACTTGTAATGATGAATTGACTTGTAACTTAGATGAGAAAAATGATTGAGACATAAAACACCAAAGTTAAATCACTTTAGATGCATTTTTAAAAGATTGACATCAGGTTGTCAATCGGTCGAGTTTTCCCCAGGACAAACTCGGTCGATCCATCTTGATCAATTTTTTGAAGATAACATCGGTCGAGTTGTGTTTTCACAAAACCCAACCGATTGAGTGCCTGACCAAAATGATCTTCATTGATCGATCAAATTTCCTCATAACAAACTTGACTGATAGTTGGAATATCAGTTTTGTCTTTTACTTGATCGGTTGAGTTAACTTTATTGAAACTCGATCGATTGCACAGTACAAAATTTTGCAGAAAAAGTGATGTGACCGTTGGTGTGTGTTTTGAGCAAAAATAGAGTCGTTGCTTTGAGAAAAAATTGGCTATTTTAGTATCTAAGTGTCCCACAACTTAAAGGGACACTCTCAACTATAAATAGGACCTCTTGGAGTTCATTCGAAGGCTGCTCATTCATTGCAAACTTGGTACTAGCATAGTTGAGAGTGTTATAACCCTTTGAGCCCCTTTCTCTCTCTACCTTCAAGTCAAATTCGTGAGTATGAGTGAGATAGGTTCCTTTGTAAGAGAGCTGCCCCATGTATTGATGTAAAGCTCTCCTCCACCATCTTCCTACCCTCTTTCCTATCAAAGAAAAGGTTGAAGATCTTCTCCAAGTGAAGGCGAAGGAGGTGTTGTTCTTCAAGGTTGAAGAAAGCAAGGTGCTCCAGATCTCCAAGTGAAGGAGATAGGTGCTCAAGATCTCCAAGTGAAGGAGATAGTCAAGGCAACGCTCAAGGAAGATAGGTAATCCCTTGAAGGCAGAAGACTTGAAGGAAGGAGTGGGTAAGTCCATGTTGATGGCTAAAGACTCCATGGTTCAAGTGGGTAAGCTCCTTCTATAGGTTGAAGATCTTTGCTTGAGGTACTAAGCCCTTGGATGTGTGGTTGTTGTGTCTTGTAATCTTATTGTGGAATATAAGAGTACCAAGATTGCAAATCCTAGAGACTAACCCACTCTAGGTAGTGGAATGACATTGCTCCTAAGTTTAGGATATGGAACCACTCTAAACCACCTGTCCAAGTGCTTTCTCTTCCTTGTCTCTCATCCTTGCTATGCATGTTAGATTAAGACATCAAATTGCTTCTTGTTTAAGCTTTTACACTTTATATAATTTGGTGGTCTAATCCTTCTTGTGAGATTTGTAAAGCTCTTTTCACCTCCCCTCTAGAGCCCTTGATTCAACAAGTGGTATAAGAGGAGGTCTTATCCAAGCTACTTCAACAACCAGGTTAGAAGACCATCTGCAAGTCAGTGTTCAATTAGTTCGTTTCTTGGAAATCTTTAGGTTAGTAAAAATTAATTATTATAAGAATTTAGATGGAAATTAGGATTGATGTATTAGTCCTAAACCTACTATTATTAAATAAAATTTATAGTACTAAATTCAGGAAGTAAATTTATAAAAATATATCATATGATATCAAAGACAATATAAATCTTTATAGATGTTGCTAGTCCAAAATATTTGATCAAATACTTTAGTACTTGTTACATAACTTAGGGCTCGTTTGGTTGCTTGCTGTTGCAACACATCGTGCAAATTAAAAATAGGAAATCAAACCAAATGAAACTGAACTGCAACTATGATATTTGGTTGCACGTAGTTGCAACTCAACAACTTGATTTTCATGCGTTTGGTTGTCTGCTGTTCCGTAATCCAAAGACCAACGATGAGCTTACCTTCCAAAAATATTCTATGACATTTCCTTTGATTTCAAATACAAAATTGAATAGAAAACGGAGGAAAAAATAAAAAGAAGCTGCATAGACAATGGCCAATAAAACTTCAGGTGACTATTACAAACAAAGGGAGTATGCCATTGATGAGTGAAATTTCTGGGATTATAAAACCATAAGGAGTCTGCCATCAATCAATTGTTGTAGTACACTCATAAAAAACAAGTACAAATCATTCCAAGTACAAGCCAAATACAGAGTACAAATAAGAGTCCAGAAATTCAGAACGTAGCCCAGAAATTCAGAACAAAAATACATCGGCCTAAGTCAGTGATGAAATAAAAGCCCACAACTGTGAATGTCTGATTGCTAGCTTCCTTCCAGCTCCCACTACGTGCAAAATCCAAAGGAAACTGTGCTGATGATGACTCAAGGTATCTCAAACTACAGAGGAATAGCTGAGTGGTGTGTAGAACAAACAATTTTTTGACTTTGCCTGAGAAACTAGGGTGGCATCAGTACCCATACGTCCCATATCACTCAGGCAATCTCACGAACACTTTCAGGGAGGAATGTTATGTACAAGTGAAACCCAGAACTAGAAAATTAAACAAAGATATTTACATAGAGAGAAAATGAAACACAGGTGGTGATAGCTTCCTTAGTGGTATCAAATTCGTATGTTAGGAAAACATCCATTACTCACATGAGAAGGGGCAAAACAAAACAACCATGAACGGGAAGAAGGCCGAACAACAGAATGTGAGGATAGGAAACCCACCAGGTGATTGTTCTCAAGGAAGTAGAGCTGTTCTTAGGGATGTAGAGTAGTCGTCCACACCACTCCAGTACAGGGAAGCTGCTACGCGAACACAAGGCAGCTCGGGGTAAACAACAACGGGAGAACGAGGAGGAAGTCCCTCCACCGGGTGAACCAGGAGGAAGTCCTGCGGTTGTCGGGTGAAGAAGAAAGAAATTCTGCCAATGCTGGATGAGAGGAACAAGTAGCATAGTCGGACGACGGAGGAGGAGATGAGATGGAGGAGAGGAGATGGAGTGGTAGCCCTAGCACGCTTCGCGGCATGGAAAATGAACCGCGCCCAAATCGGGGGCGGTTCTTTCCCTCAATTTTGTACTGGGCTGGAAATGAGGTGTGGGTTTGTTTTCTGGGTGTGGGCTGGATCTGCACGGAACCAAATGACAAAGTTGCAAAATAATGTAGTTAGAACTGTACGTGTTGGAGCCCAGCCCAACCAAACAGGCCCTTATTGTATTTTTATTTGCAAATTCTAAAAAGTTTAGAAATGGCTATTGAACATATCCTCTGCAACATTTTTATTCATGTTCTAAATTAATGCCTTAATTTATGAATATTTTATTAAATACAAAAAGGGACTTAACCTAGATATGAGGGTTGGTTTTATGAATATAGATAAAGAAACTATATAGATAAACAAATTTCATTGTAGATAACACCGTGGTTGGGAGTATTTAAACATTTACTCTCTCATTCATCTTCATGTTACTAATTACATATTTGCATGTATTTACACATTTGAGACCAAGGTATTCACATATGCACATATGGGTGTGCTCTTAGTTATAAACGAAACCACTAGTTACCTCAATATCAGGGAATAATATGGAATCATATGTAACCTAAGGTATCTTACTATTTTTACCCATATAAAGTTTCACCTAATGAAGTTCAATGAATATTTCCCATCCAATGGTGACTTATAATGTTTTTTCTTGTTAGATTGTGAAAGTTTGGATCTCTTTGAACCTTGATTATGAGATATGTTGGATGCTTGATTCTATCAAGGTAGTAACTTTTCAATTCTATTATAGAGTTATTCATCACCTTTAAAATTGCATGCCTAAAATTCTATATGGTGGTGAATCTAATTTTTTTATTAGCCTTATCTTTCCTTTTGAAGGTCACCACAAACATATTTTGCAAAGTTCATATATTTTTGAATATTAACATATCACTATAATTGAACTATTGGAGTTTTGACTCCTTTGGTCGTTGTCCCCTTTAGAGAGTTTGCTCACTAGATTTGATAATGTCCCACCGCCCTGCATGTAGGTTGTAATGTATTAGTTGTCCCCTAGTATACTGGTTGAAATACCAATAAGGCCACTTTGTTGTTTTCTCATAGATGGTTGAACACATGACACTTTACCCTTGATAAAGATATGATAGAAAAATGCTAAATTTTAATATTGTGAACTCTTGGATATCTTGGATGAGTTTTATTACTTGTTATCTTGTGGATAATTTTGAATCTTGAACAACCTTGTAATTTTCTATTTGAATAATCTTTTGAACTTGATATATCAAACCCAAACATTGGCAATGTTAATTCTTATCCTCATAACCTAGTCCACCAAATATTCCTTACCTAATTTGTAAACACATTGTTACTTCTCTTGTTCCATGCTTTAAAATAGCTGAATAATAAGGATTTAGTGGTAGTATTGACTGGCCTATTTTCCTCTTTAGTCCATGTCATGGTTGAATTGATCTCTTTGGGATATTCATGGACATGCGATTAATGGAAAACCTTGATGAGACGTGTAAGAGATATCATGTATTGAGTGAAGAGTAGATAGGAGTCATGTATCTTTTAGATTTTAGTCCTTATGTATAGGACTCCGTCAAACTCTAATGTAAATCATGAATGTAGACATATTTGATAATATATTTTGATATAAATTTTGTAAAAATTTGATTATAAAGATCCAAGTCTTTACAATCATCTCCTTTGAGAAGTTTCTCATACTCAAGGTTCTATATAAGGGCAAAGATCCATGTCTTTACAATCTTCTCCTTGGAGAAGTTGCTCACACTCAAGCTTGTATACAAGGGCCTCAACCTCTACATAGTCCACATAGATGCGGGAGCTCTTGGTGGACCACCTTTGATTCCAAAATGTAACAGAACTTAGAATCATCGATGTGCTAGCATCACTTTCTCTCTTTCTCTTATTGTGAGCTATAATACTTGGCTTGAATTTTTCTCTCTCCAATAGGACAAACTATTAGACAACTTGTGTTGTGTCTCTCTTTGGATATCCACCCCTTTATATAGGAGATTCATGGGTTTATATTTCAAAGAATCCAATCCCTTTTCTAAACACAACTCAAATCAAAATCAAACTGGGAAAACTAAAAAATACTTTCCAATGGATTTTTTTATCATCTGGTTGATTAGTTAGGTCAATTAGTCGAATGGTTGGTACATTTAATCAACTATTTTTCCAGCCCTGGTCCAATCTGATTGACCAATTCAATTCCAAATCAAACAAGTCTCCTTTTTCATTGTTATTCACTGACTTGTTTTCAATTGATTGGATGGTTTATCAAGTCAACTACTTGGTCAATTATCTATATGTTAATGAATCGATCAACTAATAATCAATTGACTAATTGATCTAAACCATCCTATTGACTGACTAGATTACCCAGTCAATCAGAAACCAGACTCTTAATTTAGGATTGTTCTAATCATGCATATGATTTTGAGCTTCAATTCCCTTAAGAAAACTTATACGCATGACCCCCTATGTTCCACATTATGTTGTTAGTGATGTTAAAGACCTCACAAGAAAAGAGCAATATCTAGAAACAAACCATTGCTATCCAAGTAACTAGAATAAGTTGAGAACCACTTTGACTTGTAATTGACCACCGTGACCGTATAATCCTTTTTTCACAAATATCCAAATAGTAGTTGAAGTATGGAGTAGTCATCCTTTTAATATTCAACATGTGTTTCTTGAACCAAAGCAGACTATTGAGATCGTATGAGCTTAATATTATATATTGACTCACATGCTGATGACCATACATTTCATAGTCCCACTTAGCTAGTAGCCAGGGTATCATGTGAATTAGAGAGATAATTTCATCTACATCACTCACAATAATCCACAACTGTCACAATACACCCAATAAGTACGTGTACGGAAACCTTTATTCGAAGTCATGTTGGGTAGTATTAAAGTACACATATAAGCATGTGATGATTTTAGTCACTTCAAGTCTAAGGATCACATTCACCACTATCACTTTGAGATTGACTCTAACCATCATGTGATGTACGAATAAATTGATGTTATTTCATATCCTAATTTGGTTGTTTTATGGTTAATTTCTCTTAATTGAACATATTTTCATACTTATTTTCCCAAATTAGGATAAAATTAGGTGTGCATCAGTTCTTCTATTTTTGTGTGTATTTTACATATTTCATTTATTACAATAATTATTTAGCCTAATTCCGTGCTTATTTTCTTGCAAACAATTATTGTTGACTAGAGCAAAATCGACAATACTGACTTCAACTCGGTGGTACCGACATGGTATCATAGTACTAATATATTATTGTTCTAATTTCAGAAAAAAAAGGACTTGTAATGTTTTAAGTCGGTGATACTGATGTTGATGCTAAAGGCCATGATTGATTGTGTTAAATCTAAAAATTATTCATATTTTCAATAAATTTAGGTTAGTCTCTAACTTAAATAAGGTTGACGTATGAAAAAGATACCATTACAAACAAGATTGTGGAGATCTACTAGAGGGGGATGGCGTCAGGGGAGAAAAATAGGAAAGTGAAAAAACCCTAACCGACAGGCTTCAGAGGTGTTTTGGCGTTCTTTGTCTTCTATCTGGAGAGATTGTATCTACTCATTTGGTTTCTTCTAATGTCATTTGAGATTTTTTGATATTTCATGTATCATGACAATAATGGAGAGGCTGGTTTGAGAAGGATGTAAACATATATAATTTAGAAATAGAATGTTCATGTACTTCCACTTTTTCTTATTGGGTGTTATACTCGATTTTTCTTCTTTTTGTGTATGTAATTTAACATAGACTAAATTTTAAGTGAGCAATAAGAGCAATTTGGTTTCTCTTCGTTATGAATGTGCAGTTGATAATGTAGCCATCTATTGTTTAGTGATGATGCCGCATTCACGATACGTGGTTTGATTGGTTTTGGTTGTACTGAATAGGAAAAATTCTTCGCGTGCTTTCCAACCGCCACTTCGGCATTGCTTGTTGTCAAATTGTCTTTTTTTTTAATTTGAGCTTATATTAAAGACAATCCTAATAGTTGGCATTAGTGCTAACAAAAAGGGTGTTCCATACATATGAGCGGAACCGTTGTGTTGCTATTTAGTATAAAATGTATGGTATATAGGAAAGCTATCATATATATGTTATATAAAATAGGAACTGCGTAAGGATGGCAGTATTTTGGAAGAGGTACGATTTATGCAAAACTGTCCGAACCCATAGCCGACCATGATTCGAGATATTTTTATGGAAAAGGGCTAAAACCGGGACAAACCCTGTTATACTTTGTTGTTGTATTTCAAACCAAAAGACAAATGTTTAGTCCCATATTGCTTGTGGCTGATACTTCCCTCCTCCTTATATATGGACCCTTGTCCATAGTACAATTGAGGAATGGAAGTGGATAGGCCCTACGCACGCGCATGGTGGGCCTTGCCAATGGGGTTTGGGCCGGCCCGGTCCGGAAACCCTTTAATCGGGCGCGTCGGCGCACGTCGCATCCCGCGCGCAGGGGGGGTGCAAATCCGGCCTCCCGGAGCCCCTTGTGCGGCCCCGGCTTGGTTTTGCTCCTCGGTTCAATGAACCAAATAGAGACGTTTACGCATCTATTCGACGCACCTCTTCGTTTGGACGCTTCCAAACGGCGTCCCGGTTTGCAACCGCATCACAACTTTTCGCTCGTCTTTCTTTTGCTATTTATGTTTTATCGCTCGCTGTCGTTCGAGACAGTTGCACAATATCGATCGCTCCCTTTCTTCTTCTTCGCCTGTTCTCTGTCCACTGGAAGAACGATCAGTCGCCTTTCGCTCGTCGCCGTGACTGCGTGTGCGCGCTTCACGTCGGCAAACGCTGTTGGATCCTGGGAGAGTAGCCGCACGCAGGAGACTATCGCACAGGCGCTCGCCGTCGGGTACTGCGGAAATACTCTTAAGGACAGTGCTCTCTGCACGCCTCAGCGTTTCTCTGGTAACATCTTTATTGTTTACGGCTTACATCGCGGATTGTACCCTATTACGAAGAACAAACCCCACTTTTGTAATGCGTGAACCGGAACAAGACCCAAACTCTATTCTTCAGCAAATAAAATATATTAATTAGTAAACATTAAATCCACACATGATGTTCATATTTTTTTTATAATGTAGAACATTACGATGATTTATGCATCTACTCACCTACAGCCCTTTCTTTATTGACACAATATTCAAAATTCTTCATTAGCATTTCAAGAAGACCCAAAAACAGTAGTGTTTAGTCAATAATGTACATTCTTGTTATTATAATAATGCATGTAATGCTCAAACTACTCTACCCCATTTGCTCTAAGTAGGGGTGGTGAACATTCGGTTAATTTAGTCGGTTATGGTTAATTCGATTTGGTTAAATTGTTAATTTGTAATTTGAGATTTTAACTATTAATCTAACCAAATTAGTGTCGGTTAATTCAGTTATGATTATTAACCATTCGGTTAATCGGTTATTAATCAAATTATGATCACCCTAACTCTAACATAAATATGAATGCTCATCGATACATGGATAGCCTAGGTCGAACACCTAGGGTAGCACTTACACTACGACTTGCGATACAATTACTCCCGAGTGGGGATGAAAGAAAAGAGGAACAAAAGGACAGTTTAGTAGCACGTATTGTTCCAAAGGCTATTGTTTACAACGAAGTCAATATTAGGCTACAGCTAAGGGCCGGAGTTTGATTAAGGAATCGAAGGACGAATATGAATGCAAAGGAGCATCTCTTTAATTGTTTCATTTAGCTTTATATTCCCGATCTTGCATCTTATTCCCCAATGGACTGCGAATGAGATGCTGCCGCCCATCAAACGAAAGTGAAATGCAACTCCCTTCCCTCTGTAAATTGTCAGTAGCCCACAAACACCCTTGTATACGAACCTGATTCCAGCTAGTCAGCTACCCTACCTTTTCCTTTCGTTGTCCTCTTTGAGCTGCTTACATATTGGCTCCCACAACCAAAGGTCGCATAACCACAAGGACCTCCCGGTCTCGTATCCGTTTAAGGGGAGGCGAACAGCTTCGTCGAACTACCACGAAAGCCAGACATTATTAAGATAGCTGCAGGTTAGGGTGGTCCAATTGGCGTTACCCTAATTGGTTTGGTTGAAGTGGGCCGTGACTGCTTGTTTGGACCTGGGAAAAAGCTCCTCGACTCACTGCGACAAATGCACACAACAGCATAAAAGCTCACCTTACTTCTTGTTAGAAACAACTTTTTCCGCATATACTCTCTGTCTCTGTCTCCTTTGTCGAATTTGCTAGTACCTCCTAGTTTTAGAAATCGATGTACATGCTATAGAGTAAACAAGAACTATTTGCGTCTTTCATCCAGTGTGTGCTGACAATATTACCACATATGTCGTCTTTTTCTCAGTTTTAACCTTCATCCAGCTCTTCGTCCCCGCATCATCTTGTCTCCCCTGTTTGCACACTTCTGTATATAAATTTGTCACTCAATAATTCCAGTCCCCCCCCAACCTTTTTCATACCTTGTGTTGTTAATATTTATTATTGTCGTTCATGCAACAACGACATGTGCAATGTAATTAACAATTCAGGCAGATCCAAAATAAGAAACGAAGATCAAAATAAGCAGGAGAACATAAATAAAGGAGTTAAATTCGCAAACCAGATCGTTCGTTGAGAAACGAACGTAATACTTAAAGAAATCAGTGCCCGACAATCCTCACGGATAGACACCGTTCTCCCAGTCTCGATCCGGTACGAACCTGGAACTTGCGTGTCTCACTCGCGCTCGTTGCACTGCTACCAGTGCAGCACAACAACCGCAGGAACCACCGCCTGACAGTTGCGTCTCGGTGAAGAGAAGGAGAAGTCACGCTTTGCACAAGAGAACGACTCCACGAAGCGACTCCGGGACGAAAGCTCTCGCACTCTGGATTAGGGCTCTCAAAACACACGGCGGCAGAAGACTATTTTTTGTGTGTTTAACCCTAATGACCGGTGACATATATATAGCCACGCGCGTCCCTAATCCTACTCCCAGTAAGACGCAAATACTCGGTTGCTCTTGTACACATTACGGAATAAAAACCGCAAAGAGAAACACTTTCCAGTTAGGATTAAGAAATTCGAATAATTAGTTACTTAGTTGTATCCTAGTGCAAAAAGACGGAAGACATTCTCCACAATCCACAATCCACAAGCTCAAGCCCAAGCCCGAGCCCGGCCCGACCAGGCGAGGCGAGGCGAGGTGCGCACACGTTGTGATGTGGCAACCCCACCCACCAAGGAGGTGAGTACACATTCCTCCTAGGATTTCTTTGGACACTAGTGCCCCACGTGATCCTACATATGAGGACCAAAAAAGTTCTAGGAGTGAGCAATATGGGATAAAACTTCTTTACCATTTGCACTAGAAACAACACTACATTCTCACATGTACTTGCTGCACTACATTGGGCTTAACCCATGCTAAATAAGTGATTACTACAGTAAACACACTACAGTAACTAGCTGCTACAGTAATTAGTGCTACAGTAACCATATATCTAACAATCCCCCACAAAGTCCAATGTGTAGTGTGCTCTACCATTCAGTCCTCCATACTGTGCTTTCAGCAGATACCTTTCAGTTTGAATCTACTTGAGTTATCCAACTGTGACCCCTGTAGGAACTAGGTGAACAAAAGTCTTGAACCTGAACCTTGGGTACAAGAGTATAGGTTGGTAACAACACAATAAAGACATGGTAGTAAAGAAAAACAATGCATTAAGGCCATGCATACAAAATTTTATATCATGATTGATAACAGAGAACATACCCAATTCTCCTGTTGCGTCCTACACAACATCAATCACTTAGCTGGAGTCTCCAAGGATGTACTGTTAACATCCTGTCCTAAGACTTGACACCATTAAGAGACTACTCTCTTACTAACTTGCAGTCATGACACTAACATGTTTCCAGGAGATAGACACACTTGACACCATTAAGAGACTACTCTCTTACTAACTTGCAGTCATGACACTAATAGGTTTCCAGGAGATAGACACACAGATGCTAGAAGCATCAAACAAGAATACATAGTGTCATCCGATTTACCCGACAACTTGTTATTACATCATTGAACCCAATTTGTGGGATCTCCACTCTTTTGGGTTGGGTTTCTACTGCCTGCAAATCTATAGGAGTTTCAGTCCCATCCCCAACCTGGATTTTTCGACTAAAGCCAAGGTAAGACCTTTAGTGAAAGGATCAGTTGTATTATCTTTGGTACCGACGTAGTCCACAACCATGACCCCATTAGACACTAACTCCCTTATAGATTTCAATCTGACTTGGATGTGTCTACGCTGTTTTTGATTGTACTTGGAACTCTTTATCTTAGCAATAGTTGTAGTGCTATCACAGTGAACTAAAATTGTAGGAAGCGGCTTCATTACCATAGGTAAACTAGACATAAGTCCATGTAGCCATTCAGCTTCCAATCCAGTTTCATCTAAAGCACACAACTCTGCTTCAAAAGTGGACCGAGACAATATGGTCTGTTTCTTAGACCTCCAGGAAACAACACCTCCTCCCAACAGGAATACATATCCTGAGACACCATTACTCCCAGAATTCACGGCAATCCAGCTTGCATCACTATATCCTTCGACTATAGAAGGATGTTTACCATAATGCAGCCCAAGGGAACATGTTCCCTTGATATACCTCATAACTCTGTCAAGAGCTTCCCAACGGGTCTTGTCGGGACAACTGGTGTATCTAATTAACTTGTTCACAAAAAATGCAATGTCTGGACGTGTACAGTTCATAAGATACATCAAACTTTTGATAATCTGAGAGTATTGTAATTGAGACACTGGAACCCCAGTCTCATTCTTGAATAAGGGTTTGGATGAATCATATAGAGTCTTAACAGGTTTACGTGATGTGTACTCAAACCTCTCCAGTATCTTCTCAACATAGTGAGACTGAGAGAGAGTTATACCATCAGTAGACCTTATGATTTTAAGCCCTAAAATCACATCAGCGACACCCATATCCTTCATCTCAAACTTTATACACAAGAACAACTTTGTCTCATTTACTACTTTCATATTGGAACCAAAAAGCAGGATATCATCGACGTATAAGCATAACAAAATGAATCCATTATTGACAATCTTGCAGTAGAGACACTTATCAAATTTATTAGAAATAAAGCCAAATGATGATATAACAGAATCAAACTTCTCATGCCATTACTTAGGGGCTTGTTTCAAGCCATATAATGACTTAACAAGTTTACACACTTTGGACTCATTCCCACAACCCACAAATCCCTCAGGTTGTTCCATATATATCTCTTCTTGAAGATCATCGTGTAAGAACGCGGTCTTCACATCCATCTGATGGATATAGAGATTATAAATGGAAGCCAATGATATAAGCACTCGGATTGTGGTCATACGGGAAATAGGTGAATAGGTTTCAAAATAATCTATTCCTTCCCTTTGTGTGTAACCCTTAGCAACTAACCTAGCCTTATACTTATTGATTGTCCCGTCTGTATTAAGTTTCTTCTTAAAAATCCATTTGCAACCAACTGCAGAACAACCAGGAGGCAAATCCACCAATTCCCAAGTTCCATTCGAGAGAATTGATCGGATTTCATCATTAACAACTTCTTTCCAAAACTTAGCTTCTGGAGATTCCATAGCTTGTTTGAAAGTAACAGGATCATCCTCAACATTGTAAGTAAGAAACTCACTTCCAAAGTCTTTGGATGTCCTAGGCCGTTTACTTCTCCTTGGTTCAACTATTTCTTCAGAATCATCAGATTCAAAAATAGCATGTTCTGAGTCGCCCCCCACATTTGTCATCCTTTCCACGTGCTCGGGAATGGAACCTGTGGTAAATGAATCTTCTTGAGAAAGTTCATTGGGCACACCAGTTTTCATAGGAAACACATCCTCAAAGAATGTTGCATCACGTAATTCCACAATTGTATTGACCTCAATGCCATAGATATCTGATTTTACAATCAGGAATCTATAAGCATAGCTTGTCTCTATATAACCTAAGAATATGGCATCAACCGTTTTCGGTCCTAATTTCTTCCTTTTGTGTTCAGGGACAAGTACCTTTGCAAGACAGCCCCACACTCAAAGATATTTAAGACTCGATTTCCTTCCTCTCCATAACTCAAACGGACTACTCTCTAATGTTTATGGGGAACTCTATTCAGAATATGGCAAGCCATATTCAAAGCTTTCCCCCACATAAAGTTGGGTAATCTAGATGTTTGGAGTAAGGTATTTACTATATCTATTAAGGTTCGATTTTTACGTTCAGCTATCTCATTTGATTGTGGTGAATAAGGAGCAGTGACCTCATGAACTATATCATGTAATTGGCAAAATTCCAAAAACAAGTTCGAGGTATACTCTCCTCCCCTATCAGACCTTAATCACTTAAGTACTTTACCGGTTTGAGTTTCAGCTTCTTTCTTATAAATTTGAAATTTATCCAATGCCTCATCTTTACTTCTAAGTAAAAAGACATAACAATATCTACTCGCATCGTCAATAAAAGTTATAAAATAATGCTTTTGATCTCTCGTAGCAACACCATTAAATTCACAGATATCTGTATGTACTAAATCCAAAATTTCTAAATTCCTATTCACAGAATGAAAAGGCTTCCTAGGCAATTTAGCTTGTACACAGATTTCACATTTATTGTTGCTAATTTCAGATTTAGGGATCAAATCTAGATTAATCATACGCTTCATTGAGGAAACATTAACATGTCCCAAACGTGAATGCCATACATCGAATGAAACAAGATTCATGCAAACAGAACTATAATCATTCAAATTTAAAACAGAATTTGAAACAGGTTCAACATGAATCTTAAACAAGTTCTCCACATCACATAAGTACCCCTTGCCAAAAAATAAAGAATCATGAAGGCATGTAATAATAGCCTTATTACATTTATAGTCTACTCTATAACCTTCTCTAACTAATATGACGCCACTAAGGATATTGCGTCGAATGGTTGGAACATGTCTGACCCTGTTAAGAGTCAAAACCTTCCCCGAAGGGAACTTCAAGTCCACCCGTCCTTCTCCTTTGACTTCTACAGAGCTGGAATCGCCCAAAGTCACGGACCGCCCTCGAGAGGCCTACCTAATAAGACACAAACAGGGATTTATTAGCACACACATGTACATTAGCCCCAGTGTCAATTATCCAATAAAGTGGTTCAAAAATAGAAAGGATTTCAGGTTTAATAGACACGTACCCATCATTGAGGTTCAAGGATGTAGTCATCATGTTGACCACATCCTCCTCAGTTGCAGATGCGGTAGCTTTCTTTGCCTTCTTAGTAGGAAAATCCTTGTTCAGTGGCCAACCTGTCCACAAGTCCAACAAGGGTTGTTCTTCGGTTTCTTTTGGATCTTTGCCTTGGGTTTATGTGCATTCTTAGATTTCTTATCTTTGGTGTTTTTCATAGAAGTAAGATTAACAGTTGGATTTGTATCAGTAGGCACCTTGACCCCTTTCTCCTTTAAGTGTTCTTCTTGTATATTAATATCCATCATTAGTTCATCCATGGTGTGTGTCCCTTTACGATGCTTCAGAGACATACCAAACGACTCCCAAGACTTAGGGAATTTTTCTATGATAGACATAACAACAAACTTCTCAGGCAACACCATCTTGGCATCTGAGAGTTCATGAACTAGGAGTTGTAGATCATGTGTTTGATCAAAAACGGATTTACCCTCAACCATCTGAAACTTAAGAAATTTAGACACGCAATATTTTTCAACACCTTGATTTTCATTGCTAAAATTCTTAATTAACAATTCCCATAAAACCTTGGACGTAGTGACTAGCGGCTTTGAGTAAGAATCATACAATTTGTTATTTAAACCAAACAAAATCAAACTGCGACATGTTTTATCACCCTTCTTCCAATTAGCAATTATATTTGCATTATCAGGAATTGTTTCATCAGATACATGTTCAGTTTCAACTAAGTACTGATCATAACCCGCAATATTCATCCAAATTTCCATCCGACTTTGCCAACGGGCAAAGTTGGTACCAGTAAATTTTTAGGCATATTTGTTGTATCAATTTTACATCCTGAACCACCCTGACCGGCCATTGTTAATTAACGACAGAAAATAATTTCTTTAAGACTGTTGTCGTTCATGCAACAATGACAGGTGCAATGTAATTAACAATTCAGGCATATCCAAAATAAGAAATGAAGATAAAAACAAGCAGGAGAATAGAAATAAAGGAGTTAGATTCGTAAACGAGATCATTCGTTGAGAAACGAACGTAATACTTAAAGAAATTAGTGTCCGGCAATCCTCGTGGATAGGCACCGTTCTCCCAGTCTCGATCCGGCACAAACCTAGAACTTGCGCGTCTCTCTCGCGCTCGTTGCACTGCTACCAGTGCAACACAGCAACCGCAGGAACTACCGCCTGACAGTTGCGTCTCGGTGAAGAGAATGAGAAGTCGCGCTTCGCACAGGAGAATGACTCCATGAAGTGACTCTGGGACGACAACTCTCACACTCTGCATTAGGGCTCTCAAAACACACGGCGGCAGAAGACTATTTTTTGTGTGTTTAATCCTAATGACCGGTGGCATATATACAGCCACACGCGTCCCTAATCCTATTCCCAATAAGACACAAATACTCGGTTGCTCTTGTACACATTACGGAATAAAAACCGCAAAGAGAAACACTTTCCAGTTAGGATTAAGAAATCCGAATAGGAAAGAAACAATTAATTACATGAGTAATTAATTACTTAGTTGTATCCTAGTGCAAAAAGAATACGGAATATGGAAGACATTCTCCACAATCCACAAGCCACAAGCCCAAGCCCGAGCCCGGCCCGGCCAGGCGAGGTGTGGAATGTGTACGTGCGTTGTGATGTGGCAACCCCACCCACCAAGGAGGTGAGCATACCTCCCTCCTAGGACTCTTTTGGACACTAGTGCCCCATGTGATCCTACATATGAGGACCACAAAAGTTCTAGGAGAAGACAGAAGACATTCTCCACAATCCATAATCTACAATCCACAAGACAAAAGCCACAAGCCCAAGCCCGAGCCCGGCCCGGCCAGGCGAGGCGAGGTGAGGCGTTGCATGGCACGCGCGCGTGCGTGCATTTTGATGTGGCAACCTCACCCACCAAGGAGGTGAGCATACCTCCCTCCTAGGGCTCCTTTGGATGCTAGTGCCCCATGTGATCCTACATATGAGGACCACAAAAGTTCTAGGAGTGAGCAATATGAGATAAAACTTCTTTGCCATTTGCACTAAAAACAACACTACATTCTCACATGTACTTGTTGCACTACATTGGCTAAATATGTGATTACTACAGTAAATAGATGCTATAGTAACTAGCTGCTACAGTAATTAGCAGCTACAGTAATCATATATCTAACACCTTATTTGTCCCGCCAGCCCGTGAGCAAACTATACTGTTTGCAATTTAGGGCTAGTTTAGTTGTGTGTAGTGGGGGTGCAACTATGTGAGTTTGTAATGCAAAAATATACATCAAACACACACTTTATCATCCTACTATATCCTACCAAATAATACCCTTGTGCCTGCAAAAGAGGACTACATACCTTCTAGCTAATCCCGAACTTACATGAGAAAGATTTTGAATAATTTCCCAAAAATTCTCTCCATTATCCTAAAATCTTGAAAAGCGACTTATATTTTTCCAAATACTAAATTACCCCTATTTGGGTCAAGTACAAATAATAGAAGAAGAAGAATGCCTAAATTAACATGGGAAGAGTTGATAAATAAAGATTTTGAATCTTTACATCTAAACCGGAATATAACCTTTTTTTTTTAAGTGGGACCGAAGTCATTTTATTAAGTCAAATCTTGTTGTGCTAATACAATGACTTCATTATCGAAATTGTCTAACAAAGAGAGAGAGAGAGATGTCTAACAGATGAGCCTTAGTGTCTAGGAGGTGACTAGCCCTATTTTCCTCTCGGTATACATGCTATAGGTTCATGGCGTTCAGTTCTAAGGTAGTTTCCACAATCTGCTTGACTATGAAGTCCTCGTAGCCTCTACCATAGCTGCCCACCTTAATTGCTCTTACTCGATTCATGCTATCTGTTTCCACCGTCAGTCTTCTGAAGCCCAATATTCATGCTTCCTTTAGTGCATGGCTCATAGACATTGCTTCCGCCATGAGAGCTGATGTAGCGTGGCCCAACTGGTGTTGTATTGTCACCTTGGTCACTCCTTGTCCATCACGTATAATGGATCCTCCATATGTTGCTGTCCCGAACTTCCAACTTGCGTCCACATTGAGTTTAAGCATTCCTTCTCCTGGCGGTGTCCACCTGCTGTTCTCCAGCTTCGAGGACCTTGTCCCTATCGAGCTTGTCTGCTTTGTCTGATACTTCTGATAGTCTTGGACCAGGTTGATGAAGCCTGCCACCAGAGCCGGTTCATAGATCGTCTTCTCCTAAAAAAGGGCCTTGTTCCTCGCTGTCCATGCAATCCAAACATAGTTGTGAGTCTCTCGACCACCTCCTCCTTGTTGTAGCTTGTCAAGACATGCAGCAGGTCCGAAGTGTTCGCCACCAAGTCGGTGACTCCAATCACTTCATCTTCGCCACATGCCCACACTCTCTTCACAAAGTTGTAGAGTAGGATCACATGAAGGTCGTCTTCTTCCTTTTGTTTACACCACTGATAGATGCCCGTTTCTGTGACCTTCCTCCTATGTATCCTGCTCATCGTTGGTAGGGCTTCCTTGCATAGCCTCCACACGAAGTGTAGTAGTTTGGGCGGCCATCACTTCTTCTACAACTTGTCCCACTCATTGCCCGCCGTCCCCGGCACACCTGTGTTGCCCTTTGTGATGAACTAGTAAGCTGAGCGGGTAATGAACTCTCCTCTTGGGTCAGGCTTCCATGCAATTTGGTTGTCCCCTACAGATGCACTGATCAGAATATTGAGTATCCTCTCATGTAGGGTAGGTGGCATGGACCTTCAGACCTGCTCCTCATCCCATATTCCTTCTGGTTGCTTGATGAAGTACTGGACATATTGCTCCTGATCGTTCTAGTCCTCCCCTCCCTCATTCTACCGTGCTTGTAATCTACCATAGTGTCCAGACACCCATCTGTCCCTAAATGTGCGTGTAGCCTTTGCGTTGCCAATGCGCCAAATGAAGCCCTCCATAACAGATTGCATGGCCCCTTGAATGCTCCGCCATGTGTAGCTTGGTCCATGACCCACGCCTACCTCAAGAACGCCTTTTCTTGGATAATACTTGGACTTAAGGATCCATCCAACTAGTGAATTTGGGTTTGTAGCTAATATCCATCCTTGTTTTGCCAACAAAGCTAGATTGAAGGCCTTCAGGTTGCAAAAATCCAGACCACCATTTCCTTTAGGTTCACATAGAGACTCCCAGCTGATCCAATGCATCTTCCGCTCCCCCTCTTTGGCCCCCCACCAAAACCTCACGATCATGCTACAAATATCATCTAATAGGCCATCTGGTATTTTAAACATGCTCATGATGTAGGTTGGTATGGCTTGGATCACCGCCCTTATGAGGACTTCCTTTCCTGGTCTAGACAAAAGCTTTTCTTTCCAGCCTTGCAGTTTCTTCCATATCCTATCCTTAATGGAGTTGAACACTAGTTTCCTAGATCTCCCCATCGCCGTAGGTAGACCCAAATACTTATAATGGCGGTCCACTTCTTCCACCTACAGTAGCATTTTGATACTCTCCCTTCTATCATGTTGTATATTAGCACTAAAGGAGACTTCTGATTTCTCGTAGTTAATCTTTTGTCCTGACGCTCTCTCATATTGGCTGGTAATCTCAGATAGACAAGAGCACTCCTCTTGGGTCGCCCTCGTAAATAGGATACTGTCATCTACAAAGAAAAGGTGTGACACTCTTGGCCCATTTCTATTGGCCCTTGCTCCATGTAGCCGTCCATCCATGTTTGCTTTGAAGAGGGAAAAAGAAAAAATTTCAGCACAAAAAAGAAAGAGATATGGGGATATAGGATCACCTTGGCGTAGAACTCTTATCGATTTTATGGTTCCCGTCCTCTTCCCATTGATGACGATTGAGTGTGAGACGCTTGAGATACATTCTTGTACTTTCGTTCTCCATAGATCCAGGATGCCCATCTTCTCCATAGATTTATCCAGAAACTACCATTCAACTCTATCGTATGCCTTGATCATGTCCAATTTTAGCGCCATAATCCCTTACTTTCTTTTCTTCTTCTTCTTCATCATATAGAACATCTCATAGGCTACCAAAGTGTTGTCTATGATCAGCCTCCCTTGCACAAAGGCACTTTGGTTTTCAGATATCATCTTATTTAGCAGAGGTTTTATTCAGTTATCTATCACCTTTGTTATGATTTTATATGAGACATTGTGTAGGCTTATAGGATGGAACTCAGATATTTTCTTTGGATGTTGCACTTTTGGTATGAGAATAATGTCTTTCATATTGATGTTGTCCAACCTCTTCTTTCCCATCTACCAATCTTAGACAAATTTAGTGACTGATCTTTTAACAATATCCCAGAAATTTTGGTAGAAAACCGCCTTCATCCCGTCTGGCCCTGGTGCCCTATTAGGGTGTATTTGCATGACGGCACCCCAAATCTCCTCCTCTGTGGGCAGGTTGTCCAGCATCGAGGTTTCATATGCTACGAGGACATTGTCCAAGCCTTCAAAGATGTGGTCATCTATCACTGGATTCGATGAAGTGAACAGGTCTTCAAAGAAATCAACAGTAATCTTCTTCACTTCCTTCGGTTCCTTCCTCCAGTTACCTTGGCCATCCATCAACCCTTCAATATGATTTATTTTTCTCCTCTAACTCACCTTATGGTGGAAGTAGCTAGTGTTTGTGTCCCCATATCTCATCTCATTGGTTCTTGCTCTCGCGTACCAGTAACTTTCCTACAATCTGAGCAATTCATGTACCTCCTCTGAAAATCTTTTACAGTCCCTCAACATCACATCATCAAGCAGTCTATTTTGTGCTTCTTGTAGATTTTATTCTGCTTTCTGCAATCTTTTCTTAATATTGTTGAATTTATCATCAGCCCATTTCTCTAATTTTTCTCCGCAGTATGCCGTCCTCTCATGCAAATCACAGCCCAATGCCTCATTCCAAGATTTTTCAATCACTTGCCTGCATTTCGGTGTCAACAACCACATAGTTTCAAATCTGATTTTTTTCTCATGTTTTTCCTCCTTCCTTGATTTCATAGCCGTGATAAGAATAGGAGTGTGGTCAGAGTACTGTATAGGAAAATGTCATACCCCTCAGACCTGATAGATATTGCACCACTACTGATCCGCCAAGAATCTGTCCAGACACCCCTTCATCCTAGTTTCCTTCTTTTTCTCCCAGTTCCACGTGAAGATATTTCCTTGGTAACCCATGTCCTTCAGCTGACAGTTTTGAATGGCCTCCCTGAAGTTCTACATCTGCCATTCAGCTCTATTCAGCCCACCCTACTTTTCTGCATCTTTTATGATCTCATTAAAGTCACCTCCTAAGATTTTGGGAATATGAGATGACTCACATATGCTTCTCATCAGATTCCATGTGGCTTATCTTTCCTGTATTGCTGCCCACCCATAGATACCCACAAAACCAAACATGTTAGAGTCCCCGTTACCTCCCACCACTGCATAAATATGGTGACCAGAGAAAGATACCACATTCACCCCATCCCCCCTCCACCACAGACCCAAACCTCCTGCCTTCCCTACACTGTCTACTCCAAACCCATTCTCAAAACCGCAGCTCCTCCGCAGTCTCTCTTGCTCTTGACTTCTGGTCATGGTTTCCAATATGAAAACTAGGTTGGGCATTTCTCTCTGGCATCTCTCCCAGAGAGACGAGTCCGGTCCAAGGGTGCCCAATCCCTAGACATTCCAACATAAAATGTTCATTGCTCTTCACATACCCGGTCTGCACCGAGGCCTGCTACTTGGAAGTCAGCTTCCATCATCGACAATCTGGTGCATCTACCCCTCTTTCCTTCCATGCATTCCCCTATATCCACTTCCATCTCCTCCCTGGTTGCCTCCCTATTTCTTTTTCCATCTGGTTTCCCTCAGTTGACCACTTCATCGGTGACCGTCTGTGTCTGTGTCTTTCTCGCACCTGGGTGTTGTTCCCTGCACTTTCGGAGCTTCCGTCCCCTAGGTCCGATGTTTCCCACTCCCACATTGAAGAGGGGGAGTTGCATCTGTGCTTGCTGTGTGTGCTCGGCCTCATTGCTCTTCGGCCTGTTGTCATCCTTGTGTGATGACCCTATTGGCGTGATCTCATCCTCTCCTCCTTCGGTTTCCTTCCCTCCATTGGTAGTGTCATCTTCCTCATACATTGATCTAAGAGAGCCCCCATCCCCTAATCATAGATGGAGAATGATGATGGTGGTTCCACCTCCAATGATACTTCTGGGATCAGTTGGATCTGTCGAGTCCCCTTCTCATGTCTCTTTTCTCGACTTGTTCCTATCACCTTCTCCTTTCCCTTCATTCTGTTCAGATATTCGGGCCCAACAAACTCCCGCCAGGCTTATTCCTCTAGAGCAATCATGTGGTCCACTCATCTATCTTCCTCGACGTTGGGTCCGGCCAGGCCTTCAGCGATAGGTCTGCCTATGGTCACCCTCCTGTGCCCCTCTCTGTCACCAGGCTTCGGCGTTGATGCCCTCTTCCCACTTTCTTCTATTGAGATCGACCTCTTCTGTTGTGCTTTCACCGCTTAGCTCGCCTCTCCTCCCTTCTTTGACAGTTTTTTTACAAAGTTTATGGGACGATTGGGGTCAGCCTTCCCCCTTAGGTCCTCCATGACCGGTTTGAGCCACCGTTTCACCGGTGATGCCTTCATCCATGGCCCCCAAACTCTCGGTTGATTCAGATATTCCTCCTCTTTATTGCAAGCCTTGTCAGTTGGCCAATGATCCTGCATAGGAAGTAGTAGGTTGGCAATCTCTCATACTTGATGTCGACCTGCACCATCTTCCCATCTTTGTCTCTAATCTTATGGCTTTGTCAGATTGGGTTTGTCACATCGACCTGGACTCTAACTCGACAGTATGAGTCCCATCCCCAGTTGGATTGGTCGACCTCTTGGACCTCTCCCACCTTCATGGAGACCATCCTTACTGCCTCTTCAGATCAGTACCCTAGAGGCAGGTTGTACAGGAGAACCTAGAAAGGGCAGAACTTCAGCTCTACTTCCAGAGGAGTGTGTTTAGCACGTATCTCCTTAATCACTAGGAGACTATTATCGAAGTTCCACATTACCTCCTTCATCACCTTCTCCCTATCCTTCCAGTGAATGAACTGTATCACAAAGATGTTGCTTGTTATTTGGAGGAATGTCACTTCCCTCCTAAGACCCCATGCTCTGAGGAGAGTTCCGGTCATTGTCAAAAAGTTATAAGGCCTCTCTGTCATCAATCGCCCCACCAAGGCTAGGTCTATATGGTCTTCGTGCGTCTGCACTTGTGTTTTCCTAAAGTCGATCACGTTGTCCTCCATTTCATCTTCCACTAATAGTCCCACATATCTCACACTCAGATCATCCGCCATCATGGATGAAGGGAACCTGCAAAACAGACATAGATCAGGGCCACAGTGTCTGCAGAGGAAGCTCGCACAACGCCGATGCACACCCACAGAATCGCCTCTGCGAAACCCTAGCCGTGCGACGAGCGGCGAGAGTTTTTTCACATGTACAATTTGAATATGTCTAACCAGAATATAACCTATAATAGAGCTGAATGGAAACAAAGGATCCATGTAGCCGACCCCAACCGAGACTTAATTGATGATCATGACTCCTAACCCTTAACACCATCAAAGATTAAGAGGAACGATCTTTTTGTTTTCTATTTTATTACCTTCAACCACACCAATTGTTTACTTCTTTCTTTTAATCTAATTATGGTATTCTTAATGGTTTTCCATTATAATGTCATATTAATATTTAATAATGATTGCAAATCGGATTAAGTCGGCTCCTTGTTTTCATTTTCTCAGCTTCCCAGTTTTGGGTTTGGACAATCTTGAACTCAGTCAGGTTCGGGTTCTAACACTCAAACTCGGGGTTGATCTTTGGGAACGGGAAAATCTGGCTTCGTGTCTACTATGGGTTGGACTAGAAAAGATTGTGTTAATAGAATTAGAATATTGCACGTCTAACATATATTCTAATATTGATGAATTTAGGTCAATTTTGAGTTGAATAAGTTAATCAAAATCAGGGACCATTTCAACCGTGAGTGTTAAATTTAACAATTTAAAGTCGTCCTTGTTGGACATAGTGGTTAGAATCTAGGGTATGATTGTCACTTAGGGCCTTTTTGGTAGAGTGTAGTCAGATGACAAAATGCATGTTAGATGTATAATTATACATTGCAAACTCACTAAACTACACACACTACACCCAACCAAACTAATCTTTATTTAGGCCACTCTTTTCTAACCTAGATACGACATGGACCCCCACTTTGTTAAACTATCTCGCAAACTAGAAAAAATATTACACACCAAACTTATATACTAATTTTGACAGATGCATGTCAATTTCAAGTAGCGAAGACTAAAAAAAACAACCGATGGGTGACAAACTAACAATCTGCCCAGCACAGGTTGTTAAGCTGAGCACTCACAATTGAAATGTGCTCGGATTTCAATGAAACTATTTTATCCAAAATCAACTTAAATTTGGACAAATTAGAAAAATAAATTAGGCATGTCAATATTTTAATTTAGCATGATATGAAATCTTTTAGTCTAGCTCGTAATAAACCTGAATCTGGATTTTCCCTTCAAGTTTGAGTTTGAGAGTTAGAACCTAAAACTGACCTGGGCCCAGATTTTCCTAAACACAAAAATAACTGGATTGTAGATCATAGAATGGGGGACCGACTAGAACATGACTTTTATATCATTATGTAATATTTGATTGACATTATACTGTAGAGGCATTTGAAAATACAAAGGAAAAATATACTCAAATTGAAGAGAGAAAACCAAATAAAGCGGTTAAGGAAAAAAAACTCAGATGTTGACCTTTTGATAGTGGTAGAATCTAGGGATGGAAGTGATGCATATATAATGTGTGTTATATCATAACCATAACAACACCATGGTAGAAAATTAAACACCATATTTGTATCATATCCACTATAACTTTTAATGTTGATAAACCATATTTTCATCGTTAAAAAATTTATATCTAACCTCACCGCACCACAACACAATAGACACAAATAGTTTTTTTCTCTTGGTAGTATTATACTAAAGAAATATGAGAAAGTTGTACAAAAAATAAAAAGAACAACATAAAAAATGTGAAAAAACAATGTTATATTCATATTACATAACAAAAAATACCATCTTTTTTGTTCATGTGAATAACATTCTAACTAAAAAAACTAGTAAACACAATTTTTTTCAACTTTACAAACTTTTACATTTGGATATCAAACACCATTTCACTTTTAAAATGACTCATGAAGTCTCCCCCACTAATATATATTATTTCTTTTCTAAAAAAACATTATCCTAACTAAAATAGATCCTTAAGTCTTCTCCCATTTTAAGTCTTTCTCTTCATTTTGAAACATGTAAGTTATCTTTGTATCCTATATATAATTTTATCTGCAATTAAAGGAAAGTAAGATAATAGTAGAATTGTATGCAATGATATTTTTTTAAGAGACATTGGAGAAAGTCAAAATTATTGATATTAGACAGTGCTAAATATTTGAATTAACTACACAAAAATATGACTACTAATAATGGATGTAATTATCTATTCTTGACACTTACTCTGTATATATTCCCACTTTCTATATATCTTACTTGTTTTTGTAAAGTTGATTTATCTTTACTAACAAATATGTGTCTCAATAAACATATAATAGTTCACTTACAGTAATTATATTTTTCACATTAATTATCTATCTTCCTTTTTAATGTTGCATGTTTTTACTCAAGATATGAAGGGTACAAGATAGTAAATTAAAATGGAACACATTAATGATTCCTCCAACAATCCAAATTTTTCTGCCACCACTATAAAAATGATAATATAAATTTGTGAAATTATACATATGAATATCAAGTTTAAAATATATAAAAGTAAAATATGTTTGGCTAATATTCACATATAAAGGGAACTTGTATGTTTACTGCTTGATGAAGAGGGCATCCATGTGTGTAGTAACTGTAAGAAGTGGAAATTCCTACTTCTCTATACATGATATACCATTCAAAAATGGAGTATAGTAATCTATGTGAGAACAAAAATAAATTAAATGATTAGGACACTATTTTGCATATATTTATATTTATTTAAAATGAATTATTTGTGGTGTGGTCTTTATCGATGATTTTTTCTCTAGAATCATAATCTCACCTAATCAAAGTAGTTTTAAAAATTTAAAACTATATCAGTAACATAATAACTTGATGCGATTATGCTATGTAGAACGTGGTGTGGTTATCCACAGATATACTTTTTTGCATCACCATTGTCATCACTAATAATAGTTGTGGGGTTATATAATATTTGATATAGGATATTTTCTAGGATTTTAGGAAGGGTTTTTTTTTAAGAAAATTACTTAATTTTTTTGGGTCTCTATAATAGATAAGAAAGCCCATTTGGATTTTCCGTTGTAATATTTACATTTATTTTTAGAATTATAAATTAGTCCATGTGGTCTATTTTCTCTATATAATAAGACCATTTAGAGTTTTTTTTTATAATTTGGACGCCCTTTTGTTTCAAGAATGCATACTATATAAGAAATGAATAGGGAATGTTCTAATTATATAAAAGAGCAAGGAATGTTGTATGCAATTTAGTAATACTTATCTTCATGCTTTCGAATTACAAAACTGTGTGTGTGGTTATTTTGTTCTATATATAAAGGTCATCTGGACAGTTCTTTATTATTTTTACACCCTTTTATTTGTAATAATCTATACTAACTAAAAATGAGTGTGTGAAGTGTTGTCTTTAATTTTCTATAAGAAAGAATGTGGGAGGTGTGGTCTGCATTATTTTTTTAATTAAAAATTTGTCTTCTTATTCTAATAAAATAGAGTTGCAACACGAGAGGGGATGGATGCTTCTTATGTTTATTCTTATTGAATTCCAATGAGGTATGTGTGCATCATAATAAAGTAGTGGTGTATTAAGCGAGTTTATGTGTGGGAGGTGTTGTCTGTATTTTTTATCTTTATTTTTTCAAATGGTAATATGCATTTATTTATTTATTCTATATGGTTGTATATGCAGTCTTATTGCAAGCCAAGCGGTCTCCACACCATCACTGTATTACATTATTATAGCTATAAGAGTTGCCACTGCTATTTGATGATGTTAATATAGTCACAATGAGTCACACGACCCATCATTGTCCTAAAATTTTGAACCTTTGTGGTCGAGCAAGCTGACAAGCACATTTTTGTCAGTTCACAACACTTGATTTGAGCATGATGATGTGCTTGATTTCTCTATCAAAATTGGGACATATTTTGGCATATTTTTTGGTTGATTTATCTCATTATCATGTGTTTTACAAATATTTTGCCTAATTAATTAAAATATCCCTTGTGCATCAATATTATCCATTTTACATGTATTTGGGTCAAAATTATTTTCTTTCACTATTTGCCTAATATTTGCAGGCATTGACCAATTCAAAATAGTACAAAATTCATATCGTAAACTTACTGAGGTGGCATAGACATAAAGAGGATATGAACCGACATGAGGAAAGGAATGATAAAGAAGAAAGGAGGGGAAGTGTCGAAGGATTACCTCGGTACCACCAACCCAAGTTGGGGGAATTGAGATTTCAAATCATAAAGTGCAATAATGAGGAGAAGTCAGTAGCACTGACTTCTGTCAGTGACAGTGATATTTATCTGACGACCTTTGTAACATACTAGATCTTGGACCCTACCCTAGAAGTTGACATTTTGGACTTAACCAAATAAGGTTGAAGGTTAGACCTAAATAGATGTTAGTATAATATCAATGTGCTAATGCATGTATAGATCACCTTAATATAACCTAATGTTCTAACATTAATCTTAGGTTTATAATGGATACATAAAATATGCAACATAACTCATTTTGGTGGTAATATGAAGATAAGAAACTTAATTGGATGAATAATTTAGATAATGGGTTGTTAATGTTCCATATGACATATCTCATAAAAAGAATTCTCAAAAGTGGAAACAAACTTCAAATTCGAATTCTACATATCAAAATTAGCCTACATGCCAAATTTCATCTAATTTGAACAACCTTGAAATATTAGGATAAGTTTAGGAGAGAGAAAATGAGTAAAAGGAAGAAGTAATGAATAATGTGATTATATAACTCCAAAATATGGAAATAATGTAAAATTTATATTCAACACATCAAAGGTAACTTGTGGATGAAGTTTGGTCTAATTTAGATGTTGTTCGTGCAAGTTATGCAATTTTAGGTACATTCTGGACTTTTCTGCAATTTACCCAATTGGGAGGTTTTATTTGTAAATTGTCACATTAATTATAATATTTAGATATTATCTTACCATTATATAGTTTTTTAACCATGGGGCACCTAGTTGCACCTTGGTTTGAAGGTGTTACTTTCCAAGGGCATTATAGGGATTACCCTCTTTATAAATGAGCTTATCTTTAAAAGCTATCAACCAATGGGGTTATTTCTTTGATTGGAGGATGGTGAGGATGCCCTAGAAGTCTCCATGGGATTTTAGTATCGACATTGGATATACAAGAAGTATCTATGAGTTGTCCTCTTGTATGGCCATGAAGCCTTAGCCTAGGGACACATGGAAAGTCCCATAGACACCTCATGCTTGCCCCCTTCTTTATAAAGCCATGCCTACCCCTTCCCACCGCCCAATACAAGAAGCAATCCTCTCCTTATATTTACCTCATCTTAGAGCATTGTTCCTTCTATTTTTGTCCATGAAGTTTCTATCCCAAGGTAAAAGAGGGTGCCTACCTTGGTAAAGAAGGCTCCTAGGGTTCCGAATTTCTCTATTTAGGATTTCATAAGCTCCTCCTTGGTGATTTCGACCAAAACTAGTAAGTATCCTCCTTTAATTCCCTATTTTTATGTTTTTAGTATTCCTTACACCTTCCTCCAGGTCGGAACCCTGGTCTTCCATGGTGAAACCCCACTTAGAGCCCTTAAACATCTCATCTCCATGCTCTTTTGTTAGGGTTTGCATCTCTAAAGTGGAGAAGGTGATCTTTGCTCAAGAAAGGAGCTTGGCTTGGAGAAACCATACCTTCTAATCTCAAGATCCTTTCTATTTGGACCTTCTTACCTTCCTATAGGAAAGTTTTGTTAACCCCCTTCTCATATATTTCTTACTACATGCTTAAAACTCATGCTTCTATGTTTAAAATCGATGATCTCCATCTCCATTTACCATGTTCTTCTAGGGTTTTGGTTTCTTACTGTTTTACCTTCTCTAGAAGCTCCAGTTTGGTTACCTATGCAACTTCAAACCTGATCTTGGGTCAAATAGTGTTTTCTCCCTCTCCCGATCTCTTCAATTATCTCAATCGGTTTGATGATGTGGCAATTTCCTATTGGCCAGTATTGAAAAAATCATATCTTCTAATCCGTTTATCCAAATTTGACACATAAATATGTTTTGGAATTGGAAAATTAATATTTATCTAATAAAAATATTTTAAAGATCTTATTTCATGGTTTGACTAAAGTTGATTTTTGTAAAATGAATTTGATGCATAAAATCCATAAAAATTACATCTTAATCATCATGACTCCAAAATTAACATAAAAATATGTTTTCTTGATTAGGAGAACCTAATAAGTTCATTGGTGATATTTTCAAAATCTAAATCTGAGATTTTCTAAAAGTTTTTGAAATTAGGGTTTCTATACATTAATGTGCATTACGTACTCTAATACATGTTAATACATTGAAAATAGGCAAAGTGGAACTTGGACTCAATTAAAGTGGTGAAATTTATTAATTTAAATCATATGATAGGTATGTGCATATCTAACCCTTTAGTTGGGATACTTGTGAACCAACCTTACTTTCCCTAATGAGGCTTTATTGAACCCTATTTCCTCTACTCATGAGTCTTTTACTGTACTTGCCTCAAAATTAGTATTGATGTTTTATTTCAGGGTCTTGGAACCTCACTACCATATTGCAATTATATGACTATTTATCTTGCCAATTTACTACTTCTTATGCATGATGGTTTATTTAATTATTTAGCTATAGTAGTGGTACTTATGTACAACCATCCATAGTAGGGCATGTATTAAGTTGCCCTGGGGAACGTATTATTCTCCCCCTTATAAAAATAAGTGTAGGTGATTGAGAATGTATTAATTCTCCTCTCACCTATATGTTGAGGTCTGGTAGGTGCCTCAACCCTACTTAGTTAATGTATTCCAGTGTTGATCATTCATGCAATTCATTATTCTTTGTTGGTTTTTGGCAAAAATCTATTTTTTTATATGCCTCATCCTCTTGGCCCTCTCATAATGTGATGAATCCATATATTTATGCTTCAATGTTATCATTATCAATTGTACTTGTTCAATATTTTGACACATACCTTGTTTCCTTTCCCTTTTGCTGGGTGCTCTCCCAACCACCCAGGTTAGGACAAGCTGTTGAGTTGAATCAGGAGAACATAGCTTTGGACATGGGCCTAGCACTTGGAGATGTTGTTATGGAGATAAGATTTGAAGTATTTTAGACTTCCCTCTATCTAGATCCTTTTTGTTGTATCTTGTTGTAGATCCTAATGGGAGATTTTGATGTACTTGTGTAATCTTTTATGAAAGTTGAATTTAGTCAGTTTTTTTTATTCTGCTGGTACACTTTGGTCTCTTGCATACCATTATAATAAATTTGGAAAATTTATACCTATTCCAAAATACCTTTGACTGTGTTTGGAATGAATGTTAATTATTCAATTTTTTTGTTATTAAGGGGGTGGTCCCGCTTCCTTACAACATGGTATCAGAGCCCATGGTAGTCAGAATATGACTATTTCAATTTTGTCTCCCTAGTTAGAATACTTACCTTATCTTTAAGTGACATGTTTTTGCTAGAGTTGATCAATAGATGATGAAGGGTTGATTTAGGATCATATAGTTTCACATTAGAATAATGATGAATAGATCCCTTAAATACTTACAACTAAAAGATGCATAAGTAACCATAGTAACTTGAGGTTGTTTAGCTTGGCCTTTATGCAGCTACTAGGACATGAAGTTGAAAGAAAAGGTGTCTAGAAAGGATCAGGGTTCAGGGGCTGACAAGATTTTCCTCTGCACCACTATCTTGGTTTTCGAGGACTCCCGAATCTATATGATACCGACCTGGCCTGAGATGATCTGAATTGTCCAAAACAACATGCTTTAGGCAATAGTAGCCTTAGACATCTATATGACTTATCTTTAGGGACCCTAATATGTTGAACTAGTCTCCTAGGTGTAAAGACTTGTTGGAGGATGGACAATAGCAAGTTAACCCATAGTTCATAGTTAGTCTTTACAAATTATGTTTCTTTTTTTTTGCATGATGCTTATGTAGTTGGATGTAAGGAAGTGTAGTTGAACCTTTTGTACCTAAAGAATAGTTTTGACTTAATAATATGAATACTATAAGGGGTAGTGAATAATTTGTTTTATTATATGCAGATTTTTTTATTTTGAGGACGAAATCCCTTTAAGGGGTGGTGTGCTGTAACATACTAGATCTTGGACCCTACCTTGGAAGTTGACATTTTGGACTTAGCCAAACAAAGTTGAAGGTTAGACCTAAATAGATGTTTAGTATAACCACAATGAGCTAATGCATGTATATATCACCTTAATGTAACCTAGTGTTCTAACATTAATCTTAGGTTTATAATGGATACATAAAATATGCCACATAACTCATTTTGGTGGTAATATGAAGATAAGAAACTTAATTGGATGAATAATTTAGGTAATGGGCCGTTAATGGGTCATATGAAATATCTCATAAAAAGAAGTCTCAAAAGTGGAAAAAAACTTCAAATTCAAAATCTACATATCAAAATTAGCCTACATGTCAAATTTCATCTAATTTGGACAACCTTGAAATATTAGGATAAGTTTAGGAGAGAAAATGAGTAAAAGGCATAAGTAATGAATAATGTTATTATATAACTTCAAAATATATAAATAATGGAAAATTCATATTCAACACATAAAAATTAACTTTTGGATGAATTTTGGTCCAATTTGGATGTTGTTTGTGCAAGTTATGCAATTTTAGGTACATTCTAGACTTTTATGCAATTTACCCAATTTAGAAGTTTTTTTGTAAATTGTCACATGCATTATAATATTTAGATATTATCTTACCATTGTATAGTTTTTTAACCATGGGGCACCTATTTGTACCTTGGTTTGAAGGTGTTACTTTCCAAGGGCATTATAGGGATTACCCTCTTTATAAATGAGCTTATCTTTAAAAGCGCTATCAACCAATGGGGTTGTTTCTTTGATTGGAGGACGGTGGGTGTAAGGACCCTGACCCAGGTTTTGGACTAACCCTCTTTTCTTTTCTTATGAAAGGTACTTAGAACCTTAATCTAATCTTCTAAGATGTTTTGTTATCATGTGACAAGCTCATGTTTCCAGTTTGGTCCCGTTTGGATGTTGTTTGTGCAATGTTTGCTTGTTTTGGACCAAAGTGAAATTTACCCAAAGTTAGGGGTTATATTGCAATATTTCACATGTAAATCATTCCTTTAGTTCTCTTGCATCATTAGAAAGAGAATGATGTCTTGGGGCACCTTGTGGAGGACCTATGTTTCAAGTTTGAGCTTGGTTGGTTGATGTTTATGCTTTTTGTGCTAGTTTTGGTGTAAATTGCAATTTACCCAAAGTGGAGGGTCAATGTGCAATTTATCAGCTCTAGAGTTTTCTTTCTTGTGTTTTACATCATCTAGAATGAGTATGAATGATGGGGTGCCATGTTTGATTGATAGATGAGGAATGACATCCTTATATGGTCTTTATAACATATATGTGTTACATATGTCACCTTGTCCTTTAGTGTATCGGCTAGGACATGAAGGTGTGTCACCCAACAGGGGTGTTTCGGCCATGGCTGCTGCCCAGCTGCACGATACACTTCCTATAGTGTATCACCAGGCCATGCATGAGCTGCTAGGGTGGCAACAAGTGGCGTTATGAGCTAGAGCAAGTGGCACCTTGGTTTATGTGGTTATGACACCTTTCTCTTGCTACCTCTCTCTTCCTTGGTGTATATAACTCCCTTCCTCCTTCGCCAAGCAATCCTTTTCAGCCACCTTCCTTCCCCTACCTATATATGACGAGCATGGGAGCTAAGGAAGACTCTCATGGAGCATGGAGGGGCGAGCTCCTTGGCCATGGAAACTCTTTTCTCAAGATCCGACCTTGGTGAGTCATGCTTCCTTGCTAGTTTTTCCTTATGCTTACTTCTCCACCTTTTTCTTTCCCTCTCAGCCATGGATAGGCCCTTGGTAAGAGTAAGCATGGACGTGGTCATCTTCCCTCCTTTCTTCTTCTTGAGCTATACATAACCATAGTTTCTTCTTCTTCTTCTTCCTTTATTTCTTGAGGTGGTGATGATGGTGCAGAAGGCATGTTTGGAGCTTTGGATTGGTGCTGCTCTTGGAAGAGAACGTGTGTTTGCTGCTTGGATCATGGAGTTTTGTGCCTTTCATGGAGATCCTCTTAAGGCGGGTTACATAACTCTAAACCATCTCTATTATGCACACTCTCCATATATGTATATGATGGTTCTTGTACTTAAATTGTTACCTTTTCTCCGTGATATATATATATATATATATATATATATATATATATATATATATATATATATATATATATATATATATATATATATATATATATATATGGAACTTGGAATCTTATCTAATGGGAATGCTACGTTTTATTACTACCTTTAGCTTGTTTTCCTTGTGTAAGATGGTAATGGGTGGCTAGAGGTTGAAGATGACTTGCACGATATGAGTCTTTGGCCGATACAGCTAGGATTGCCTGATACGGGTCTCTACCTGATACAATACTTTGTTCTATAGCCTATGCTTTGGTCGATGGTTATGGCAACATCCCTTTCTCTCCTTTGGACTTGAAAGGTGAGCCTATGACCTAGACCTATGGATGATATGATGAGTTGGTAATAATTGTACCTTAATGCCCAATATTCCCTATCCACCCTAGAGACAAGCTTTGGACGACATGGTTGCTAGACCCTGGCCGATATGTTTCCATGATGACCCTTTCAGTGTGTTGCCCGATACCCTCTTCTAGAGTTGAGCCTTGGGTGATATGATAGGTGAACTCCTTAGTGACCTCATGACCAATATGTACCTCTACCCAAGATGATGGTGGTTGGCCGACATAAAACCCTAACTCTAGAGTCTTGGACGATATGGAGCTTCAACCCTAGTTTGGGCGATAGGGTTGTCCTGGGCGACATAGATGATCTACCCTTGTTGCACGGCATGGTCTTGATGTTGAAGATAACCAACTTGGTGTGGTCCTTGTACCCTTGCACGATACACCTTTTTGGTTCCCTAAATGATACCCCCTCATCTAGGGTTTGCCTTGAACGTTATGTTGCCCGATATGACTCCTTATCATGGTAGTACTTGATGGGTGATATGGATAAGTCTTGAGCCAAGAATGATGAAACCCTAGGTGGGCGATACCATGGCTGCCTCCTTGACCGATATGAGCGTGGTTGAGGGGCTTTTGTGTCGGGCATGAGGTTTGTGCTTGCACGACACTCTCTAAGTAAGTTGCCCGACATGGTGCCATCGACGACATGGAGCCTTGAACGATAAGGTTGCCCTAACCCTAGATGACCGATAGAGGGTGTTCTTGGGTGATATGGTTGCACGACACCTTGTAGACCCTTCGCCCGATACGGTGCCTGATAGTTGAGTTAGTAGAGCATTGCCTTATACGAGATGTTGCCCGATATGATGAGTTAGGCATTATGGCCTTAGTATGCGTTGCACGATACTCTGGATGAGAGCCCCACTCTTTATTAAACTTTGAGTAATACTAGTACTCCTGTCCGATATGCTTTAGTTGGTGCTCGTGGGAGTTACGCCTTTGGCCGATAAGATGCGCGATAGATATCCCCTTGTATCTAGTTGTCAATACCACCATGCTCATAGATGCACGATACAGCTTATAGCTCTAGTGGCACGATGCACCTTTGGTTCTAATCTACCGTTACACCAAGAAGGTGAGTTGTCCATCTTGAGGCGTTGCCCGATATAGATAGCACGACACATCATTACATGTGGGTTCTTAGTTGTTGCCCGATATGACGTCTTAGGCATTGCACCTGCTGGGGGTGCTTCTCGGCATGGTGTCTTGGGGGCTTGGGCGATACAAAGGGGGCAATGGGGTTTGTTGCCTTGGGTGTCACAGGTTGTGTGAGGAATGATACCGAGGTGATGATGGTTGGCCGTTATGATCTTAGCCCTAGAAGGGTGCTGGCCGACACAGGTGAAGAGTTGCGTGCTTAACCGATATAGTGGTGTGCGTTACACTCTTTGGTGAGAGACACTATGCTTTTAGCGAGGGTTTGTTTGGTCACTTTATGCTTTTGGTGAGGGTAGGCGACACCTTTAGTGAGGGTTGTGCCTAACTCGATATACCTATGCATGTTTCTTAAGCTTACACCTTTGATCATGCTGAGCTACGACAAAATAGGTTATGAACCCTTGTATAGTGGTTACCTATGGTTAATGATAGATGAATCTTTGATAAAGTTGGATGGTGAAACATGGTGTATGATCCTTAAAGTTAATCCTTAGGGATGATGCTCATATGATTTGAGATATAGGGTATGATGGGATACCATGATGTGGTAACATTAGTATGTATTGATTTATACACCGGTTATGATATTAATCTGCATATGTTCATAATGATGGAAGAATATTCCAATGTTATAAACCTTAATCTTGATGACATGATAACCAAAGACATGTTCATGAGATATGGGGCATGATGGATGCTCACAGCTTGATAACAATAATCTAAATTAACTACAGACACATCTATGAACATGGATGTTGTTCCAATCCTATACACCTAAATCCTTGATAGTAGGATAATCATAATATGTTCTCTAAAGGATTTATGTTCTATGTTTGGTGATCCAATTATCTCTTTCTTATGCAATCTAACCATGAAGGTGTATTGAATTCATAGCCAAGTAAGAGCTATGGTGACTATATGCTTATGTTCTTTGTATAGCACTTGATATATGTGCAATATCCAAGTAATAATGTTAATGAGATAACATACATCATCAGTATGATGAAAAATGCATGTTGAGGTGTGATCATCTAGTAATGACATGAGGGATTGATATTCCCTAACGATGTTGATGATGTCTTGAGAGGCACTAGTGTAATGTGATGAACTCAGGGATTGATATGCCATGATGATATGAAATGATGAAGCCTTGAGAGGCAGTAGAACTATGAGATGATATGAGGGATATATGTTTGAGTAACACTACTTTGATGGTTACTCTTGATGATGAGATAATAGGCATGATGTGCTTTGGTCTGAGGACCTGAGTTTGGCTAAAGTGCTGGGATTGCTATCCCATGGTGATGATGTAAGCCTTGAGAGGCAGTGACACTATGTGATGAGAAATTGAAATCCCATGGCAATGTTATGATCCTTGTGATGGATCTATATGATTGGCAAGAGGCTAAGTGGTAACATGTAATGTTGGATCCTTGTGATGGATCAGGATGGTGTTGATGACAGTAAAAGCATGATATTGAGTTTAATGTTGTTTATTCTTGTTCTAGTTGCATGTTATACAACTTGGCTGAATCTTATAATCCACTTAAAATATACTAACTAATCACAGTGGAACATATCATGTAGTTTGCCCTGGCCATAGATCCATCATCGTCAGGAGCTGGTGATGGTGAAATGCGTTCTCCTGTGGGTTAACCCGGAGCGCATATTGTTAAATATGCGAGGTTTCTCTTAGCCTAAAATAGAGAGGATTCGAGTGCAGCTGCGGTTGCGGACTCGGGATATATAATAGAGCATGGTGAACAGGCCCATGGCTCAGGATATGTGATATGGGAGCATGAATGCGTTCATGGCTCAGAGCACGGTGAACAGGACCGTGGCTCAGTTTCACTAGTGCAGAGATCTGTACCGAGGCGGGCTAGGCAGAGGGTAGCCTGCGGGAGCTGACCCTATGGCTGAGGCCACTTAAGCATGAGACTGCGGTCCTGCTTGTGTTGTACTCGTGCACTAACCACGAGGTGGGAGGTCGTGGAGTCCGGCTCTTCCATTGACCTTGTATGGCACCGGCTCCGGGTTTCGTAGCTGTCAGTTGGATCTGAGAGGTACGACTCACTTCCTCAGGGCATAATAATTTTTAAGCAATCCGTATAGTATCTTTTCTTAGGGCAAATACGAAACATTGGTTGAGGCCTTGTTTATATAGTTGATCTGGTTTTACACTTGCAGTTTATAATATATTCCTTATATCATGTGATAAGATCGTATAAAGATTATCTTGTCAATCATGTTCCATAAAAAGTACCTGGTTATAGGCCTCATAAATATCTTGGTAAGATTTGTGGTAAGATTAGCCCTGCTCAGTATACTACTCTTATAATCTGCTTATATCAGTTATCTGTGATCATAATAAAGTTGGTAGAGGGTTATGTTTCTCGTTGGGACTGTATGTCTCACCCCGCTGGTTAATAACCCTTTTTAGGTGGACGTGCCTGGAGAGATGAAGATCATGTGGCTGTGGATGTTATGCAGAGGTATCGTACCTGGTGGGATAGATAGTGTCTAACAGTAGAGTCCTATGTGTCGTCCCTGTACACTCAGGTCTTCGGGAGAGTTTTTTGATGTTTCTCGTACAATGATCGATGAATGGTTTCCGATATGTATCTTGATGTAAAGCATTCTGCAATAGTTGTTTCATGTTACGAGATGATGGGAAATTATGTTGTAGCACCTTGGAAATATGTTGTGATATGCAAAGTGTTGGCTCAGATATTATATGTTTCATCTTGTGGTGCTTGTTGTAAATCGGTTTTAATTTCCCGTGTTTTTCGGTAATCTGCTGGTTAGCATGTAATCGTGTTTTGTTGAGGATGAGGTGTTATAGTGGGTATGTCCTAGAAGTCTTCATTGTATTTTAGGACCAACCTTGGATATACAAGAAGTCTCTATGAGCTGCCCTCTTGCATGTCCATGAAGCCTTAGCCTAAGGACACATGGAAAGTCCCATGGACACCTCATGCTTGCCCCCTTCTTTATAAAGCCATGCCTACCCCTTCCCACATCCCAATCTAAGAAGCAATCCTCTCCTTCTCTTTCCCCCAGATTAGAGCATCATTCCTTCTACGTTTGGCCATGAAGTTTCTGTCCCAAGGTAAAAGATGGTGCCTACCTTGATGAAGAAGGATCCTAGGGTTCCAAATTTCTCTATTTAGGATTTCTTAAGCTCCACCTTGGTGATTTCGACCAAACTAGTAAGTATCCTCCTTTCCTTCCTTATTTTCATGTTGTTATTCTTCCTTATACCTTCCTTCAGGTTGGAACCCTGGTATTCCATGGTGAAACCCCACTTAGAGCCCTTAAACATCTCATCCCCATGCTCTTTTTCTAGGGTTTGCACCTCTAAAGTGGAGAAGGTGATCTTTTCTCAAGAAAGGAGCTTGGCTTGGAGCAACCAGACCTTCTAATCTCAGGATCCTTGCTTTCTGAACCTTCTTACCTTCCTAGAGGCAAGTTTTTCTAACCCCCTTCTCATATATTTCTTACTACATGCTTAAAACTCATGCTTCTATGTTTAAAATCGATGATCTCTATCTCTATTTACCATGTTCTTCTAGGGTTTTGGTTTCTTATTGTTTTACCTTCTCTAGAATCTTTAGTTTGGTTACCTATGAAACTTCAAACCTGATCTTGGATAAAATGATGTTTTCTCCCTCTCCCTCTCTCTTCAATTATCTCGATCGGTTTGATGATGTGGCAATTTCCTATTGGTCAATATTGAAAAAATCATTTCTTCTAATCCGTTTATCCAAATTTGACAAATAAATATTTTTTGGAATTAGAAAATTAATCTCTATCTAATAAATATATCTTCAAGGTCTGATATTATGGTTTGATGAAGGGTGATTTTGTAAAATGAATTTGATGCATAAAATCCATAAAAATTACATCTTAATCCTCATAACTCCAAAATTAATATTGAAATGTTTTTTCTTGATCAGGATATCCTAATAAGTTCATTGGTGACATTTTCAAAATCTAAATCTGAGTTTTTCTAAAAAGTTTTGAAATTAGGGTTTCTATACATTAATGTGCATTATGTACTCTAATACATGTTAATACATTGAAAATAGGCAAAGTGGAACTTGGACTCGATTAAAGTGGTGAAATTTAGTAATTGAAATCATATGATAGGTATGTGCATATCTAACTATTTAGTTGGGATACTTGTGAACCAACCTTAATTTCCCTAATGAGGCTTCATTGAACCATTTTTCCTCTACTCATGAATCTTTTATTGTACTTGCCTCAAAATTAGTATTGATGTTTTATTTCAGGGGTATTGGAACTCCACTACCATATTGTAATTATATAACTATTTATCTTGGAAATTTACTACTTTTTATGCATGATGGATTATTTGACCATTTAGCTATAGTGGTGGTACTTATGTACAACCACCCTAAGTAGGGCATGTATTAATTCGCCCCGGGGAATGTCTTATTCTCCTCCTTATAAATATATGTATAGGTGAATGGGAATGTATTAATTCTCCCCTCACCTATAGGTTGAGGTCTGGTAGGTGCCTCAACCCTACTTAGTTAATGTAGTCCAATATTGATCATTCATGCAATTCATTATTATTTGTATGTTTTTGGCAAGAATTTAATTTTTTTATATGCCTCATCCTCTTGGCCCTCTCATCATGTGATGAATCCATATATTTATGCTTCAATGTTATCGTTATCATTTGTACTTGTTCAATATTTTGACACATACCTTGTTTCCTTTCTCTTTGTTGGGTGCTCGCCCAACCACCCAGGTTAGGACAAGCTATTGAGTTGAATCAGGAGATTATAGCTTTGGGCATGGACCTAGCACGTGGAGATGTTGTTTTGGAGACAACATTTGAAGTATTTTAGACTTCCCTCTATCTAGATCCTTTTTGTTATATCTTGTTGTAAACCCTAATGGGAGATTTTGATGTACTTGTGTAATCTTTTATGAAAGTTGAATTTAGTCAATTATTTTTATTCCGCTGATACACTTTGGTCTTTTGCATGCCATTATAATAAATTTGGAAAATTTATTCCTATTCCAACATACCTTTGAGTGTGTTTGGAATCGATGTTAATTCTTCAATTTTTTTTAGTAAGGGGGTGATCCCGCTTCCTTACAACCTTGATCAAGAAAAGGCACATGTGACAATCCACAACCTATTATGTTCTAATTCTACCATATAAACCAAAAGGGGGAAACAACTTGGAGGCATCTTTCTAGGGGGTAAGACATCCTAGGGGGCACGATACTCCTGCTCTCGTAGTTTCCTCTGAAGATCACTCAAAGCTCCCAACTGTCCGAATTCCGAAGTATCCGAACTGTCTTTTCGGCTTCGCGTAGCTGCTATTTATAGGCAGCGATTGGAGGAAGTTATGGTGCTCGAAGCGCCACGTGTCCTCCTTATTTGCGGTTCGGTGGACGGCCGATATTGGTATCGCTCGGCTCAGGAGTGTCGGCTATCGGTCACGTGATGGACGGTGCGCCTGCCGGTGGGTGGCTGTGTCGCCCGTAAAGCTGGGTTGTCAAGGCGAGCTGAGCTCCCTATCAGGTAGAAGGCGTGTCGTCCATCTGCTCCTTCTTGCGTGGCATCCTTTTGTCATGCGTCATTGTGTTGCTCCACCCTATCGGGCAGAGGTTGTATCGGGCGTCAGGAAGGCCGAAACAGACTTGGACTTATTATGTGGGTCGGGACGGCCTTATTGCACCCAAATGAGGAAAAACTCTACAAAAGATGGAAATATAGGATTAAGAGCATTGCTTGGCCAATTATTGCGAAAGTGCATACAAAAGAGAGGAAAATAGCTAAAAATGGCAGTTTTGATAACAGAAAAATAGTCTAAAATATCACAAAAATTGGTGTTATCAACTCCCCCAAACTTAGCGTTTTGATTGTCCTCAATCAATATTTAAACTTTATTTTGTGATGCTACATCTTGTTTGGTACAGATTTCAGGCCAAGAGGTAAAGCAAGTATAGTAATGCCTTTAGAGATAATGCTGTCTCATTATGAACAAAAGACCTTGCGTTTCCTGCCTTATTATTTCAGTAAAAAAAATTTCTACAGCTTCAGCGAGACTTTAGTGTATGATTCTGAAATTAGCTTCCACACCAAACAACTTTATTTTCAGGGCAGAAAGTTGTGTAAAGGGTAGGCTAAGGCTTTTTGGGTTTTTCATCTTGTTTTCCATTATTCCATCCAGGTAAGGGTCCATTAACGGGCAAGTGGTCCCTGCAGTCCAAGCCATTTGGCTTTAGAGCAGTGATTTCACATCCTACGTACCACTGCCTCGGATCTACCATGCCTAAAGATGGGTACTTTTGGAAAACAAGCGGGTATATATATTTTTTTCTTTTCTTTTATTGGGCACAACTCTCATGCTTTTATTCACACTCATAAGGCTTCTCTCTCTTTTTGGGATTTTCGTTGGGTAAAGGGGAAACAAAGAGATTTCTGCTGTTTGGGCAGCTTTTTCCTTCTCCATACTCGTCTCTTAGCTATTTGCGAGATTATTATATTTTTCGAAATTTTTGGCATGGAAAAATGTAATCTTCTGTTTGTTTGAAGCAGCATTATCAGAAATATATTACGAAACTTGTATCTCGTTAAGCACAAAGAAAACTAACTTTGCAAGCAGTTGCATCATGTTTTTACTAATATAGCGACTTTGTACATATGCATGGGAACAAAATAAGCAAAATTTTTCAAAATTTTTATATGAGCAAGGGTACAAATACATGATATAGGAGGAGAAAAAAATGGCACAAGAGAATTTTTATACCTCCTTCACTGGCACATGGGTACCCCCCCCAAACTTACTCCGCACTCTGTCCCAGAGTAGCGAAGAAAACATGGTGAGTTCATGTTAGCCCAGTGAAGGTTATCTAGCGGTTTCACTTGTGCCTTGGAGAAGCTACAATATGCTTTTTTGCTGCAGCCTCCTTCGTTCCTCAGTTGGAAGCAGCCAGAACAAGTGCAAAGCTCTCAAGATGGAAGCTCGAGAGCTCTTGAAAACAATTGTGGATGTTTCCTCCTTAAGAAGATGGAACCAGAATGCCCAGATTCCATCCGGAGGCCACCGGAAAAAGACTCGTGTTGTCTCTGTAGATGGTCCTAAACCATCGCAGAAGACAAACTATTATAAGAAAGTGATCTTCCTCTGAAGCTACCAAATCAAGAAAAATTCTCCCACTTTCTATCTGCGGTAGTCAACGGCTAGCTGCCTTGGGATTTTTATGTTTCTGCCCGACAGTTGTTGCTTCCGCTCGACTGGAGGTTTGCCCTGTGTGACCCATCCCTGTTATCAAGTCCAACGATCATCTAAATGTTAGGTCGGCAAAGACAGGAATCACGATAAGACTTATTTCAAAATCCGAGTATCGTCCATCAAAAGGAAGCTCGAGACGATACAGGGTTGGACGATACGAGGGGGGCTGCGCGGCACACACTCCGCCCGACACGGATGTATCGGGCGATAAGGTCACCAAAGATCAACTGCCTGTCCGGTCATCACAAAAGAAAAATGTGTCACCCGATAAGGCGTATCGGGAAAACACAATCGAGCGTTATTTCCGTGCTTAACTACGTTGGGCGATACAAAATTGACTAGGCTCGTAAAACTCGATAAGCAGCGCGATATGAAAACGCATGTCGGACGATAAGCATGTCGGGCGATACCTTTGCTCATAGGAGCCATCGCCCTATATAAGGGTGAAGGCAAGCTGGCCGACATGCGAGCAAAGGTGGATCACTGCATGTGTTACAGGTGGCTGAAAAGAGAAGTGAGGCAGCCCGACACGTTGAGCCCACATTGCTATATATAGCAAGATCAACTGGGGGTAAAACGAGCATTTCTGGGGCGCGCGTCGGCCGACGAGTCAGGCAATTCCCGAGACAAAGGTCACATCAGTTAAATTAGGGCATTTATTCCCATCCACGATAGGATGGTTGCTCAGGAATACCATCCACCATGGATCTTGTGGTGCCCCAGAAACTACGGCCTGATACAAGCGTGACTGCGCGCCAGCTGAGCTGCTGCCCGACACGGCTTAAAATAGGCGGCCGAAAACCAAAGCTAGGAGAAGGAAAAAAAAACATCATCGGTTTAGGGTTAAGTCCCCGACCTCAGAAAGTATGATAGCGGTGGCCCATAAAATAGAGGAGCCGGTGCGCTCGACACGTGCACCGACTCAGGCCTTATTACAATTCATAAATTTTGTTCTTATAGGTAATAAGAAAAATGCATCCTACTCTACGAAAGAAAGAAAAACTCGGGCTGCCTCCCGAGGAGCGCTGAAGTTGGCGTCGCCAGCTCGACCAGTGTAGGGTCATCTCGTTCATCTCTTGACTGTGCTCATATCTCGCAGGTTGATCTCTGCTCTCTTGACAAAGGCTTCATCCTCATAGAACCTTTTTACCCTGTGCCCATTTACTTGAAAGACTTTGGTCAGATCATCCTTGTCGTAGAGCTCCATCATTCCTGATGGGTAAATTTTTGACACAGTGAACGGTCCTGACCATCTCATTTGTAACTTCCCAGGGAAAATACGAATAGAGGACTTGAATAACAAGACTTTATCCCCTTCACTTACATCTTTTCTCCTGAGGTGGGCATCATGCCACAATTTTGTCCTATGTTTGTAGATTTTTGCATTTTCGTAGGCGTTCATTCTCAACTCTTCGAGCTCTTGAAGCTGCAAAAACCTCTTTTCTTTTGCTTTGTTAAGGTCCATATTTAGGAACTTGATTGCCCAAAGGGCCTTGTGTTCCAACTCCAAAGGCAGGTGGCAGGACTTTCGGTAGATGAGACGGTAGGGGGTGGTTCCAATGGGTGTTTTGTAAGCAGTACGGTAGGCCCAAAGTGCGTCGTCAAGCTTCATGGACCAGTCTTTCCTCGTTCGATTGACAGTTTTCTCCAAGATCTGCTTGATTTGCCTATTGGAAACCTCTACCTACCCTGACGTCTGCGGGTGGTAGGGTGTAGCGATCTTGTGCCTCACTCCGTACTTGCGCAGAAGTGCTTCAAACTGTCTTTCTCCAAAGTGCGACCCTCTGTCGCTTATCACAGTGTGCGGTACACCGAAATGAGGGAAGATGGTCTTCTCGAAGAGCCTGATAACCGACTTGGCATCGCAGGTTTGGGTGGCTACCGCTTCCACCCACTTTGATACATAATCTACTGCCATGAGTATGTATTGATACCCCCGAGATGGGGGAAATGGTCCCATGTAGTCGATCCCCCACACGTCAAATATTTCTACTTCGATCCAGCTTGCCATTGGCATTTCATTCCTCTGCCCTATGTTTCCTGTAAACTGGCACTCCTTGCCAACCTTCACAAATTGTGCAGTGTCTTTAAACAAGGAGGGCCAGTAGAAACCTGACTGTAGCACCTTTGCAGCTGTTCTTTCGCTACCCAGGTGACCACCATAGGGGGGAGCGTGGCATTCTTTCAGGATGTCCGCGGCTTCTTCCTCTGGGATACACCTCCTGTATAAGCTATCAGTGCATCTTCTGAACAGGAGAGGATCATCCCAGTAATAGTTCTTGGCATCCACGAATAGCTTCTTTTTCTGATTGTACGTGATGTCGGGAGGCAGTTCTCTGCAAGAAAGATAATTGCAGATGTCTGCAAACCAGGGTAAATTTTCTTCTTGAGCATCTTCTGCCAACATAAGAGCCTCATCGGAATAGTCATCGTTGATTGGTGTCCCTCCTTGTCTCTCATCCACGATCCTTGATAGGTGGTCAGAGACCACATTTTCTACTCCCTTCTTGTCGATAATTTCATGGTCGAACTCTTGGAGCAATAAGGCCCACCTCAACAGTCTGGGCTTTGCCTCTTTCTTTTGCATTAAGTATTTTATTGCCCCATGATCTGTGTATACCTTGACCTTTGCTCCGACGAGATACGACCTAAACTTATCGAACGCGAAGACGATCGTGAGCATCTCCTTCTCAGTTGTCGTTTAGTTTACTTGAGCCTCGTCCAACGTGCGACTAGCGTAGCAAATCACATGGTGCTTTTTGTCTTTCTTTTGCCCCAAGACTGCTCCAACTGTGTAGTCGCTAGCGTCGCACATCAACTCAAAAGGTAAACCCCATTCTGGCACTTGAAGGATAGGTGGTGATATCAAAGCGTTTTTCAGGGCCTGAAAAGCATTGAGGCAATCGTTAGAGAAAACAAATTTAGCATCTTTTACCAGAAGATTGGATAGCAGTTTGGAAATCTTCGAGAAGTCATTGATGAGTCTTCGGTAATATCCGGCATGCCTAAGGAAGCTCCTCACTCCCGTCACAGATTTCTGGGGAGGAAGCTTGGATATGGCTTCGACCTTGCTGGTGTCCACCTCGATCCCACGCCTTGAAATCTTATGGCCAAGAACAATGCCCTCTCGCACCATGAAGTGGCACTTTTCCCAGTTTAAAACTAGGCTGTTCTCCTCGCACCTCTGTAGAACCATGGACATATTCTTCAAGCAGCTACCGAAGTCCTTCCCATAGACCGAAAAATTGTCCATGAAAATTTCTACGATGTCTTCAAGAAAATCTAAAAACATGGATATCATGCATCTTTGAAAGGTTGCGGGGGCGTTGCAGAGTCCGAAGGGCATCCTTCTGAAGGCATAAGTGTTGTAGAGGCAGGTGAATGTTGTTTTCTCCTGATCGTCGGGCAAGATGGGTACCTGGTAAAATCCTGAAAAGCCATCAAGGAAACAAAAAAAATCGTGATGTGCTAATCTTTCAAGAACTTGGTCAATAAAAGGTAGCGGAAAATGATCCTTTTTTGTAGCCTGATTTAGCTTTCGGTAATCTATGCACATCCGCCATCCGATGACGGTCCTTACCACCACCTCGTCGCCCTTATCACCCTTAACCACTGTCATTCCGCCCTTTTTGGGTACTACGTGGATCAGACTTACCCAATTTCTATCACTGATTGGGTAAATGATCCCCGCATCCCTTAGCTTTATTACCTCTTTCTTGACGACCTCCTTGAGCATCTGGTTTAGCTTCCTCTGGGGTTGAGCCAGAGGCTTGGAAGATTCATCTAAGTTGATGTGATGCATGCACAGGGCGGGGCTAAGGCCTTTGATATCATCTACTGAGTATCCTATAGCCCCCCTGTGAAGCCTTAACTCCTCAAGGAGTCGGTCTAGCTGATTGCTTGAAAGATTGGTGTTTACGATGACAGGGTTCCACTGCTCTTCATCTAAGAACTCGTACTTCAGACCTTCAGGCAATGCTTTTAACTCTGGCTTTGGTCTGGGTGCCTTCTCTTGAGGCTCCCCCTCAAGAGAGGCATACTTCACAGACTCCACCACCTTATCCTCTTCTTGCAAGTCTTTGTCAGAAAGGTTGAAGAGGTCGAGATACATCACGACTTTAGGATCTTCGAGGTCGGGGTCCTAACAGCTTATGGCCCTCGCGAGAGGGTCTACTGTCCGTATGTCCTCATCTAATTCCTCGCAAAATTTATTGTAGCTATCTGCGAAACATGATGATTCAGATAGGGTCGGACTTCTTATGATCTCCTTCAACTTGAAGTCCATATGGTCATTTCTGACTCTTAAAGTGATCATGCCCTCAGAGACATCAATCAACGCTCTTCCTGTTGCCAAGAAAGGACGTCCAAAGATGATCGGACAACGGGGGTCTTCAGCTGTGTCGATGACGACTATATCACAGGGGATAAAGAAATTGCCAACCCTGATCGGCACATCTTCGACAATGCCAACGGGTCTCTTAAAGGTGTGGTCTGCCAGTTGAATCCACATGTTGGTTCGAACCATGTTGGTCAAGCCCACCCTTTGCGTGAAACTTAGGGGCATGAGGCTGATGCTTGCCCCCAAGTCTGCTAGACCCTTCCACTCGACATTGTCCCCGATGGCGAATGGGATTGTGAAAGCTCCGGGGTCCCTCCTCTTATTTGGCAAGTCGGGCTTCACGAAGGCAGAGGAGGTAGAAGCCAGGTGCACTGTCTCTATCCTTCCTCCCCTTCTTTCTTTGTGATAAGGTCCTTGAGGAACTTGGCGTATGTAGGAATCTCCTCCAAAGCGTCGAGGAAGGGCACTTCGAGATGCAGTTTCCTGATTGACTCCATGAACTTCTCATGACGCTTCTTCAGATTTGCCTTTATCAGCTTATACGGGAACGGAATCCTAGGAGCATAAGCATTCCTTCCGCCAGGTAGCTCTTCAGGGAACCCTTGTGTAGACTCTCGAACGCCTGCCTATCTTTCTTCCTCCTCTGCTGGAGTTGCGCCCTCAGGCCTTGGCTCGGGCTCAGGCCTGACTTCATCAGGGCGCTCCAGCGTTCTTCCAGACCTCAGTACTGCCATTCTGGCAGTTTCCGGGTAGGGGAGTGCTTTTATTGCAGGATCCTTCATCAGAGCAGACATCTGGGTCAGCCGCTGATCGACCTCATGCTGGCGCATCTGCAAGCTTGCCATCTGGCATTGCATGGAGTTCAGAGCTCCTGGGCTAGGAAGCGTGCTCTGCACCAGTTTGCTAATGATGGTGTCCTGTCTTTTTATGTAGGTGGAAAGCTGACCAACCAAGTTAGGCTGGCTCACACTCTCACCTCGGCCCTGACATTCACCCTCAGAAAGAGACTTCTCACAACGAGACATGGTATCAAAGCTCAATGGACCAGGTCACAGCTTTCAGGGTTCCTGAAAGAGCATGAAAAATCAAGTTTAGAAAATGGAATTTATTAATTTTAGGCAAAGAATAATAGTAAGGAAAAAGAAAAAGAAAAGGAGTGTTGTCAAACTAATTTCTAAGCTTGAGGCACAGGAGTGTAGTTAGTAGATTCGGATTCGTCTACAGTACCATTTTTGCCTTGTCTCCGGCAACGGCGCCAAAAAGTTGACCGGCCTAAATCACGTGTCCAAAAGTGGAGGCGGATTTGAGGTAGTCGAGCTTTTACATTTACAAACCTGAATCCTTCTAGGCCCCCGCAACTTTGTTTACGGGGTTGAAGTAGATATATGGGGTCGAACACAGGGACAAGGGGGGTAGTGTTGGGAACCCAGAATTGACACGCTACACTCCAGTAGGTATAAAGAGATATAAATTCCCAAAAGGGAAACATCAAGATGTCACAAATAAAATAAAGAAAACTATCTCCAACTGGAGCTACAAGAGAGATTTAAGGTTTTAGTCATTTAGCAGTTTTTAGGGGTTTTCATGCAACAGAAACAGAAAGATAATGCAAGAGATATGGCAAGATGTGAAGGATAAGATTACAGCAAAACAAGCGGCAGTAGTAACACCCGACACCCCTCCTCTCAGAGCGGATACTTCTAACCAAGCTTCAACACCCCTCTCGAGGTTGTCAGACTTACGTTAGAGTGGAATGTTACTGAAACAACTCCGTTCCAGGCACTCTTGTACTCTAGAATTGGACCAAACACTAGAGCCACAACACGACTCTTAAAGCTGTTGCGACAGGAAAACACGATTCGGTAGCTAAGCGAAACGCGATCCAAACATGCAAGCTAGAGTTCAGATATCAAACATATAAGTCATCCAATATACCGCACCAAGCATAGAGAAGCAAGTAATTAAGCTTTTCTATTTCCATACACATTAAGGGTCTTAATACATTGTGTAAGAAAGGAATTAAATAACATAATTAAAGATAGATGTCGCCTTCTTGATGTAGAAGGGCGACATACTACAGCGGCTCTCCCGCCCGATACCGGACAGGGGCCTAGCCCGATACAGCGGTGTCGAGCGACACACTCTCTTGAGCGACACACCGTGACGGCCGACTGTATCGTTCAAGGACCTGAACGATACACTCAAGTCGGGCGACACACCCTCTCAGGCAGCACGCATGACGGGTGAAGCGTATCGGGTTCGATATTGTGTCGAGCATGGAGCGACGCGTCCTACTGTCGGGCACTTGTGTCGCTCATCATCGTTGGCCGATATCAGCCTATAGTGTCACCTGGGACGGTTCTAAGTGAACGATCCCCTCCCTCTCGGGACGAGGAAGGGCTCTCCTAGTGTCGCCCGGCATGAGCACTGGGGCACGATACTCTTGCTCTCGCAGTTTCCTCCGAAGATCACTCAAATCTCCCAACTGTCCGAATTCCAAAGTATCTGAACTGTCTTTTCGGCTTCCTGTAGCTGCTATTTATAGGCAGCGGTTGGAGGAAGTTATGGTGCTCAAAGCGCCACGTGTCCTCCTTATTTGCGGGTCGGTGGACGGTCGATACTGGTATCGCTCGGCTTAGGAGTGTCGGCTATCGGTCACGTGATGGATGGCGTGCCTGCCGGTGGGTGGCTGTGTCGCCCGTCAAGCTGGGTTGTCGGGGCGAGCTGGGCTCCCTGTCGGGTAGAAGGCGTGTCATCCATATGCTCCTTCTTGCGCGGCATCCTTTTATCGTGCATCATTGTGTCGCTCCACCCTGTCGGGCAGAGGTTGTATCGGGCGTCAGGAAGGCCGAAACAGACTTGGACTTATTCTGTGGGCCGGGACGGCCTTATTGCACCAAAATGAGGAAAAACTCTACAAAAGATGGAAATATAGGATTAAGAGCATTGCTTGGCCAATTATTGCGAAAGTGCATACAAAAGAGAGGAAAATAGCTAAAAATGGCAGTTTTGATAACAAAAAAAAACAGTCTAAAATATCACAAAAATTGGTGTTATCAACTCCCTAGATGCATAACGATAAGATAACTCCAAAAAGTACTTATACCCCTAGAGACCTCAAGGAAGTGGCTAAGGCTCACAATACCTGAGGTGTAAATATAAAAAGATACAAAGAAGTCATGTAATAATGAAAGGAGTTGTGTACAAACTCAATAGTGAGAAAGAACTTGACTTCATGAAATATAATAATACTGTGGAATTAAAAGAATGTATGGTTTAGAGTCATGTTGAGAATGATTCAACCTAAAATATGAAATTTTGAGGTAATGTGCGGATATACTATCTCTAATCTTGGAATGGGATGAACTTTGTATTTGGGCTGCAGTCAAATGCTTATTTCATCTCATTATGAGTGAGAAAGATTGGGTGGGCACATGTTGTGCAAAATATGATCATATGAGAATGAATACCTTAAGTTTAGGTTAATGACATGATCTAGGGTTGGAGGTGTTACCTCACCCTTATGTGAAACTAATGAACAATAGGTTGGAAACATAGATGAAAAAGTGATCACCAAGTGAAATTCAAAGCACAATTGAAGAATGAAATCATTGAGAGGTGATAATATGTAAATACTAAGGATGTGGGTGTACCTTAAAAATGTAATTCAAGTACCAATCCTAGTAGTGATGTGATGATTTTGCATTTCATAAGAGATGTTAATCACATCTAAGTAGGGTTGTTAACCGTAAGGTTTGGAACTAAGTTGGGATATCATTCACCATAAAGCTTAATGGGTGTGAATTTTGGGGACAAAATTCCTTTTAAGGAGGGGTGAATTTTATATTCCCAATTTTGGTAAAATTGAATGATATATATAAAAAGCATGTTTTGATAAATAATTTTCCTGAATGGTATTATTTATGGAAAAATATTGTCCTTGTGACAAGTTAAAGAAATAAAAGGATTTTGTTTGCAATAATACATTAAAATGTTGAGCAAGAGAAAGAATGGAAAATTCTAGAAAAAGGATATGTCGTGGGATAATGATATTGTTTTAATTAATGTTCAAAAGGAACAAGCTTTGTATGGGAAAGGTATCACATTAGTTCCTATTATTGATACAAGTATATATCAATAAGAGAAATAGATGAATAATCCAGAATCCATTATCCAATATGTTCCATGCTTTCCTTTATGGATTTTGGTGTAAGATTTATGGACATAAATGTATATATATATACTCTTTTAAATGTGTTCCTTTTGACAAATATACATACTTTTCCCATAAAAGATTACCATAATCGTGAGAGGAAGAAATACATTTTGAAAGGAGGTAATGGTAAACAAAGGGAACCGTCATAATATTCCTGGCCACTTTTGGATTACTTGAACCCCAAGGAGAAAAGAAAGAAAGGGAAATGAGAAAGGAAACTAGACTTTCTCTTCGAGTCCATTGTGTATCTCTCTTTCTCTCTTACTTTCCTTTAATATTCGTGCAACCCTCCTTCCCCTCTTGTTCTTTAGTGTGATGTATATATATAGCATTGATTACTGCTTGATGGTAGGACAAACAGGTTGCAAATCCTCAAGTCCCATCATATTTTCCCTCTATGTTCTTCTCCTTCTATGCATAGAGAGAGATACAATGTCTGACCTAGAGCCATGACGAGGAGCAATGAGGGAGGTGTGACCTACACCACAATCGGTTATGGTGCCTAGATGGAAAGGCATTGTCATCCTTCTGTCTGATTGCATGTGCACAGGGCGGGGGCTCCCTGACTTGCTAGGACATAAGTATATAGCACATGCGACGGGGGGAGATGAAGCTATCGTCTGTAGGCCAGACAGAGGGCATGGTTCCCTTGGTCACAAGTGGTAGAGGCCATGAGCCTAGCTTCACCAAGGATGACCCAACAACGTGTTGGGTTTTGTGGGATAGAATAGGCAACATAAACAAATTTTTTTATCTAACCACAAACCCATAACCAGCAGATTGTATCAACAACTATGCAATAGGAAAGATGGTTTAGCAAGATATACCTTGTCTTGAGGCTTTCTCAGTGACAATACCTCATAGCTAGTGCGGTCTTCAACCACCTAGTCTTCAACGATGTCTGTGCAGCTCCTAGTCTTGACCCTGACTGCGGTTGATAGTCGTCCTCCTGAGCGGCAGAAATTTCCCACCTCTATAGATAGTCCACAAGACTAACGGGAACTCTAGTCATCTTGATGTACAGACTAGAAGGAGTTGTCCCCTTCTGTCAGCGTACTAGTCACTGACACACTCTCCCACCATTAGTCGCCTTTTTGTAGTTGTCTTTCCCTCGCTGTTCCTCCCTAGACGAGTAGAACTTGCTTGGGCTCTCTCAATTACCACAACCAGAGAGAATAATAACTTTGTAGAGCAACTGATGTTCTGAGTTGTGTGTTCTTAGAAGCCCATTATACCCCTCTATTTATACTAGAGGGTAGGGTCAGGGTTCTTAGTCTATGCGGGAGTAGAAGGGTCTGAATTTTCCATAAACTGATTGTTATCATGTGACACACTTATGTTTCAAGTTTGGTCCCGATTGAATGATGTTTGAGCAATTTTCCTTTGTTTTGGACCAAAGTGTAATTTACCCAAATTGAGGGGCTATAATGCAAAATTTCACAAATTAAATATGCCTCATCAGTTTTAGCATCATTATAGAGAGAATGATGCAAGATGGTGGCTTGTGGAAAGCCTAAATTCCAAGTTTGAACTTGTTTGAAAAATGCTGGTGCATTGTGCACCAATTTTGGTACAAATTGTAATTTACCCAAGATGTGGGGTTGATATGCAAATTACCACCTCTACAGTGTCCCTCCTACCTCCTAGTATCATATATAGGAGAGATAAAGAAGGAGACACCATGTTTGAATCATTCATGAATGATGGTAATCTTGGTGATGAAATGACCAAGAAAAGGGTTGAATATGAAAGCTTAACTTGAGTAGTATCAAGTTGAAAAGCTTATATATGAGTACCTATCGGCCAAGGAACCCAAGGAGGTGTCCCATATCGTTTTGTGAACTCTTGTCAAAGGCCATATCGTGAAAAGTACCTCAAGGAGGTGAGGTGTGACGACCAACAAGTTTCCTTAGAAAAAGTGTATCAGCTTGACTTAAAATAGTGATTAAACCTAGATAACTTATCCAAATGGATAAGTAATGGACGAATTTGCATCTATAGATGATCCTCAACCTTTTTGAATATCAAAATAAATGTTGATGCATGCATGTACACGTGTCATCCATGCATGACACGTGGCACCTACTAGCTCAAAATGTTGACACCTCATTTTTGCCTTCCTTCATGAACAACAAGTATATATACCCCTAGTTTCACCCCTTGGTGCAATTTTATGACCCTTACCACCCTCCTACCCTGAGGTATCATGCATAGAGCTCCCATATTGTTAAGAGATTCTTTGGTATCGTGCATAGGCCTTGGGATATCGCCCATGGCAAGATCATATCGCCCAAGTAGGTGATATTGGCCATATAGGGTGATATCGGCCATAGAGTGAAGTTTTGACTCCAAGTGAGTGTTATATCGTGAAAGTGAGTGCCATGTCGTGCAATAGGGGTGGAATATCGTGCAAGGACACTAGTGTATCGTGCAAAGGTGTTAAGGAGCAATAAGGAGCTCATACTTAACCCTAAGGTGAGGATAAGATCATCTTCAACCTTGGATTGAAGCATGAATTTAGGGTTTTGATCTTCCTTTCTTTTCTTCCTCACCAATTGCTTATCCGTGGTGATTCTTTGAATATAGAGGAGTTGTGAAGTCCATCTTCAACCTTAGGAACGTGGAGCTTTGGAGCTTGGAGCTTTGAAGTTGTTCTTAAGGTGGGTTATATAACTTGAACTCAACCATGTTATTATTCTTCACCTAAATTGTTATAAATAGTAAAATACTTTTGATTCCGAAATTTCCTAAAATAGTTGATGAAATTATGAGTTATAGTAATTGCTTAGAACTTTTGTCATGAACTATAACAGTTAGAACAAAGGTCTAGAGCTTGAAGATGATTGTATCACCTTATAAAAGTGATATCGGGTGCAAACACACAAGAAAGCACCTTTAACCCGATATGATGATGCACCTACTTCAATTGAACGATATGGATATGAATGAATACATGGTTTCACGACATGGTTGCATGACATGGTTGCACGACATGGTTGCATGACATGGTTGCACGATAGGGTTGCACGATACACAACCCTAGATGATATGGTAACCCTAATCCGTCATGGCTAACCCTAGATGGTGACTAGCCCAATAGGGTGATTGAATGTACTTCTAGCCTGACATGGTGATGGTTTGAAACCTCATAAGTATCATGGGTGACACATACATACACCTTGTGCCCGATATGAGGTCAAGAAGATACCTCATGCCTGATATGGAGACAAGTACAAATCCTCACCCGATATGGTGAGTGTTCATACACCTCCAACCCAAGACACCTTGTAAAGGTGAGAGTAAGACACTCTTAGGAGTAATGAGTGTAACACCAAGTAATGGTATGAATGATACCTTGATAGGTGAAACACCTAATGTGGTTGATAATGGTTAATCCTATATCAACAATGCCTCAACCTGAGATGAGTCCATATCAATTGATGATGGTTGGACAATTCAAATGTACGACTCATGATCAATACACTACATAATAAATGTGATGGACTAGTGCATAAAGTATTAGGATGGGGAATACCCTAATACAAGATAAGTTGAGAAACTTAAGCAAGTTAAAAAATAATGAGGGAAGTGATACACCAAGGCATGGTAAATATCACATCCAACACTTTAAGGTTGTTACACCTTGATGCACCTTAAATCCAATATACTTGGATGAGTAAACATGATGTGTGTCATGTCAATTGTTACATTGAGATGGAATGCACTTTGATAATTGTAGGCTATCATACCTTGAGAAAGGGTTAAGCCAAGTTAATATAGTATGATGTAATCATACCCTGATAAGGATGAGAGACAAACTCATACCTTGTGTTGATGATTCATTTAATGATAAATGATGAGAATAAATAAGTATAAATGAATACTTATGATATCAATGTATGCTCCTAGATGTGTGGAACAATGAATTAGGGTTTGAATTAATAATATGAACTTGAAACCCTATCCGGTAATAAGGGGAAACCCTAACCCTAATAGTTGTTGCCTAGTGAGAGGTGATAAGATGTTTAATGGCCTTGTGAGCCATGTGAATAGTTGTTGCCTAGTGAGAGGTGACAAGATGTTTAATGGGCCTTGTGAGTCATGTGCTTAGCTGTTTCCTAATAAGAGGTGACAAGATATTGATCTAAAGATTGATGTAAGATTTGGTAATGTTTAAAATAAACCAGGTAAATGGGAACCCTATAACATAATAATAATAATAAATGGTTACAAAGATAATAATGAAATCTTGGTCATACATGTATTATAGTCAAAGCCAAAATAAGGGCTATGGTGCTTTGAATATGTTAAAATGAGACATGGGGAATACTTGTATTATATAAATAATGTGAATTGATATGATGGCTTTCCCCAGGGTATAACGCCTAGTAAAAGAATGTGATAACGAATGATGAATTTAAGGGATTGATATACCATAATGAATGTGTAATCAGGAGTGGTTAGAGTCCACTTCCTGGCTGTGTAATCAGGATTGGTTACAGACCAATACCTGGCAGAGGCATGAAGCCTATAATCACAGGATTGGTAATAGCCCAATACCTGGCAGAGGCATGAAGCCTATAATCACAGGATTGGTAATAACCTTAATACCTGGCAGAGGCATGAAGCCTATAATCACAGGATTGGTAATAACCCAATACCTAGAAGAGGCATGAAGCCTATAATCATAGGATTGGTAATAACCCAATACCTGGCAGAGGCATGAAGCCTATAATCACAGGATTGGTAATAACCCAATACCTGGCAGAGGCATGAAGCCTATAATCACAGGATTGGTAATAACCCCAATACCTGGCAGAGGCATGAAGCATATAATCATAGGATTGGTAATAACCCAATACCTGGCAGAGGCATGAAGCATATAATCATAGGATTGGTAATAACCCAATACCTGGCAGAGGCATGAAGCCTATAATCACAGGATTGTAATTAACCCCAATACCTGGAAGAGGCATGCAGCCTATAATCACGGGATTGGTAATAACCCAATACCTAGCAGAGGCATGAAGCCTATAATCACAGGATTGGTAATAACCCAATACCTGGCAGAGGCATGAAGCCTATAATCACATGATTGGTAATAACCCCAATACCTGGAAGAGGCATGAAGCCTATAATCACAGGATTGGTAATAACCCCAATACCTGGAAGAGGCATGAAGCCTATAATCACAGGATTGGTAATAACCCCAATACCTGGCAGAGGCATGAAGCCTATAATCACAGGATTGGTAATAACCCAATACCTGGCAGAGGCATGAAGCCTATAATCACAGGATTGGTAATAACCCAATACCTGGCAGAGGCATGAAGCCTATAATCACAGGATTGGTAATAACCCCAATACCTGACAGAGGCATGAAGACTATAATCAGGAGTGGTTAGAGTCCACTGCCAGGCGATGTAATCAGGTTTGGTTACAAACCAATACCTGGCAGAGGCGTGAAGCCTGTAATCAGTAGTGGTTAGAGTCCACTACCTGGAGGTGTAATCAGGTTTGGTTACAGACCAATACTTGGAAGAGGCGTGAAGCCTATAATTAGGAGTGGTTAGAGTCCACTGCCTGGTAGTGTAATCAGGTTTGGTTACGGACCAATACCTGGCAGAGGCATGAAGCCTATAATAACACAGGATTGGTTAAATCCCAATGCCTGGAATGGTTGCATATGATTGGCATAGTCCAATGCTTGGACAGGATATGATGATGTACACTCACATGACTGGTAGAATTCAGTATCTGGTTAGCAAATTGGCTGAGGCCAACATATAGAAATGAGAATGATTCATGGATGACATACCATGATAATGAGCATCACAGGATAAGCTTGAGATAGTATGATGGGTAAATGATATATATATTCTCCATATTCCTTATAAATTGAATAGATGATTTATTGCTCTATCATAGATAGTGGCAATGCTTTAAAATATGAGAATGTTCTAAACTTCTTATCCTCTACTCAGTTTAATACTATTTAACTGTGATAATAACATTGTTGGCGGAGAGTTATATCTCTCACTGGGGAAATTTTCAATTCTCACCCCCATGGGATTCAAATTTTTAGGTGGATGTGCATGAGGAGGTGAAGACCTTTTTGCAGAAAAAGAACAACACCAGTAGGGAAAGCAGTGATAGCTCAGGTTGAGTGTACTGTCTATCATGTCTTATAGATAGAAGTCTTATGTGTCGTCTCTGTACTCTCAGGTCCTTGTAGTTGGTTCGTTATGGTTTCATGAATGATCTGAGATTTTGGCTTGAATGCCTCGAGATTTTATGTTGCTCCAGTATGTGTTTTGATAGAGAAACTGTTATATGTTATCCTCGAGAAGATATGGTACAGTGTATGTACAATGTGAACAATGATGTATTTAAAGTTTTGGTTCTACCTTAAAGAGTTTTCCTAGAAATGGATCTCTTTGCAAAATGGTTTTAGTTTTAAGTGATTTTTGTTAATCCGCTGTTTATGTTGAAATTCCACTTAATTAGTAACGATTTGTTTGTCAGTTTGGTGAATGTCGTTACACCATACTTCAGGACTGCGTTTGATGATGTCAAAGTGTACCCAACCACATGTGATGAGTGTAGTGATTTTAGGTCTAAGAACCACAGTCACCACCAATACTATAAGAGATGATCCTGACTAACTAAGTGTGGTTTCCATGCATCATTCTTACGGTGGGTCTGTCCAATACACTGTTCTCTAACATGTATCTGTGTGCTTGGTTTGATATCATTTATCATGACTGATGAGATTCTATCATCAACCAACACACACTCTAGTCTTTTGTGTTATTGATGTCTATGGTTATTTCCACAATAACAATTGACTAGGGACATTAGTGAGAATGCACATACTCTTAACATATGTATGATCTCATTGTTCAAGTCACATACTTGAAGACATACGTCATTGAGTTTTGTCATTCTCTAGACATATATCACATAATACTATTATCTAAAAAATAGTTAAAACATATAGATAGAAATTTCCTTTATTATAATTATTCAAATAATTTTCAAAGTATACCATTACAATCATCATATCATTGGCTCGACGGGCATACATACCAACAAAATCACACTTTCACTTAGAGATAATAACCCATGAACCTCAGTCCTTGGGATCTAGCATGACCATCATGTTTCTGGTGTGAAAGTGCCTTAGTCAAGGGATCAACAATATTGCCTTCGGTTGGTACTCTACAAATCTTCACATCTCCTCATTGTATGATCTCTCATATGAGATGGAAGCTTTGTTGCATGTTCTTGGACCACTGATGTGATCTGGGTTCTTTAGATTGTGCTATAGCTCCATTGTTGTCACAATAAAGCTCAATTGCATCATAGATGCTAGGAACCACCCCAAGTTTAGAGATGAACTTCTTGATCCACATAACCTCCTTTTCCGCATGGGATGCAGCAATATACTCGGCCTCTATCATAGAATCTGCTATTGTCTGTTTCTTGGAACTCTTCCAGCTCACAACTCCATTTTTGAGGCAAAACAAAAATCTTGACTACAATCTGTAATCATCTTTATCAGTTTGGAAGCTTGCATCAGTGTAACCCTTTACCACCAACTCTTTTTCACAGTCGTAGACGAGGAACCGATCCTTAGTCCTTCTCAAGTACTTTAGGATGTTCTTCACGGCTGTCCAGTGAGCATCCATGGGATATGACTGGTATCTACTCATCACGTTGAGTACATACAAGACATCGGGATGTGTGCACAACATTGCATACATGATGGATGCAATTGCTAATGCATATGGAATCTCACTCATGTGTTCCCTCTCTTTATAAGATTTGGGACATTGAGCTCTAGAGACGAGAACTCCATGAACCATGGGTATGTTTCCTATCTTTGAGTTCTCCATGTTGAACCTCTTCAACACTTTGTCAATGTATGTGCATTGACTCAGTCCAAGAAGCGTTTTGGATCTATATATATAGATCTTGATTCCTAAGATATAGGATGCTTCTCCCAAGTCTTTCATTGAGAATGTATTTCCAAGTCATGTCTTTACCTTTTGTAAAGTAGGGATGTCATTCCCCATCAACATTATGTCATCTACATACAATATGAGGAATGTAGTCATGCTCCCACTAGCCTTCTTGTACACACAAGGTTCATCTTCATTTTGACTAAAGCCAAACTATTTGACTTCTTTGTCAAATCGAAGATTCCATCTCTGAGATGCTTGCTTCAATATCTAGATTGACCTTTGTAGCTTATAGACTTTATTTGGAAATTTTGGATTTATAAAACCTTCAGGATGTGTCATGTACACATCCTCTACAAGATTCCCATTAAGGAATGTAGTTTTAACATCAATCTGCCAAATCTCATAGTCATAGTAGGCTGCAATAGCAAGCATGATCCTGATGCACTTAATCATGGCAACTGGAGAAAAGGTTTCATCATAGTCAACACCTTGAACTTGTCTGAAACCCTTTGCAACCAATCTGCCTTTATAAGTTTGCACATTGCCATCCATGTCGATCTTCTTCCTGAAGACCCACTTTCACCCTATGGGTTTTACCCCTTCAGGTGGATCCACCAAGGTCCATACCTTGTTGGTATACATGGATTCCATCCCAGATCTCATGGCCTCAAGTCATATCTTAGAATCTGGTCCCTGTGTATCTTCTAGATAGGTAGTTGGCTCATCATCTATGTGAGAACCTGTTATAACACTAAACAAGATTACTCAAAACATAAAACATAATCAATCACTAATTAATTACATACCCAAAAATATGGGTAAATTAAAACCAATTTCAACATCAGCACCCACTTAGAAATATTTTCATAAGAGACCAAAATCTTTCTTATATCCATACTATGCCAAGAATTTGATATAAATTTTTCTATCATCTTAGCTACCACATATAAACACAGGAGAATAATATTCATATATGCCACACAAACAAGCATTAATATGCTAACAAAAGTTTGATTCGTTTGAAACACCATATACAAACTTTTTCTCACCCAAACCTGAGAGTACAGGGACAACTCTAGGACACACTAGACATCTAATCAACTTTCTCAATGATTCATTACTATATCTCCTCCTTGCTACCACATGTTTGTTTTCATCGATTTTGATTACCTAAAAAAATGTGGCGAACCATAAGGGTGAGACCCATTCCCAACAAGAGATATAACCTCCAACAATGTTTATTGATTACAACATTTTAAAGTAATTAAACAGTTAAGCAAATTAATTAGATATAACAAATAAGCTCAGCAACACTGATGATTAACAAAATGCACAAGGGAGCAGATAATAACTATCATCATTAGCCAGACTATCATCCTTTATCTTGTTGATAATACAAGCAATTTAGTAGCATATGCATATCTAGCATCATGAGCAAGTCTAGTAACATAGCATAGCTAACAACATGAGCATATCTAATTGGTTGAACATATCAACATTATAAGAAGATTTAACAACATAAGCACAACCATCTGGATAAGAATGATCAGTAGTATATGCATCTCTAGTTACAAAGGCATGGCTAGCATGCTAAACATAACTAACAACATGAGATAGCTAGCATTTTGATTATAATCAGTAGTAGCAGTATAGTTATCATCACAAGCATAGCTACTATATGTATGCATCTACAATCTTAAGCATATCCACAACCTAAGTATATCTACTATCTCTTAATTGCACTAAGCATCATCTTTATGTAAAGATAACAAACAAGGGTTATCATCCAATATGAAACACCGTGTATAACCCTAAACAAATATGCTACACAACTATATTACATCTTTTATTATGCCCTGAGGAATTTGAGGATATCATTCAAGTTCCAACTGACCATCGCTTGGTCGCAATCAGTGCCATACAAGATCTAGGAAGAGTCAGACTCCTAAGATCTTCTCCGCCCCCGGTTAGTACGGGTCCACCACAGTGAAACATAAGGTCAAGCTGCTAACATACTAGTGTATCCTTGGTACATGTCACAACACTAGTGAAAGGAGGTGGGTACACATAACCTACCATCGGAGGTATAACCAAAGTTCTCCTCCAATCTCGTCACTTATATAATCACTAAGACATGACCGCAGACGTTCTCAAACAGAGGGCTAGGTATGACCGCAGTCATCCTCCCTAAACACTTGAATTTAGGATGAGAAGCACCCCGCATACTCATTAGTATGCACTTCAAGTTTCCCTTAGGAATACTCATTTCACCATCTGGCAAGTTCTGACACTCAGATGGATCTATAACACAGGGCACTACATGATTGGAGTTTCACTTGATTAGTTTGGGTGAATTAAGGCTGCATCAAATAAGTGGACATACAAACCCTAATTCACTTCTAGCAAGCATATAAATATCACAACTTCAAAAGATATAAAATGTGTGAAACATAATTTCTCATCTCATCATCACATGGTACTATTCACTTACCATTCATGAGGCTACACTAGTAATCATACTATCACAAGATATAAATTTTTTTCACAATATCACAGGGTATCAACCCTTATCAACATAAGAAAATTACACCTCGTTCAGGGCTCAACCATGCCCAAAGGTCATTAAGACCATCATACTATTCCCTACAAGATCATCATTATCTTTCCATGCCTTATAACAAGGCTCAACAATATCACTTACATATAATACACCAGATCAACACAATATTACATTAATGAGCTAGGAGATATTCATAAACAATCATAGCAGGGTTATATTAACATTAAGAACATTCCTTTATTACATCAACATGCAAGGAATCTAGATATGATTAACACTCATCATATTCATAATGCACATGTTTAGAATAAGAAAGTATAAACCATGTGGCTATGATAACCACCAATGAACACATTAAGGTTATGATCATGTTAAGGAGGTTATTCTACCAACATTCCATCATATAAGAATGTTAAACATGAATACTCATATTTATCTATTTGCATTAGAGTTAGGTTCAACATGATAAATTATATCAATGTTACTAATCAACACTCATACCCAAACCCTAATTCATGACATCCCCATTGGATCATGGATGCATAAGGTGAAGCATCACCATCACTTTCCATATTATTCTCAAGTATGAACCCACACATAAATCAAGGTGTAACCATTGGGTTATAGTATACTAGGGTTTCAACAACAGTAACAGAGTACTCCATGATTGTATTAGTCATTCAACGACTATTCATACCCAATTACCATCATTTAGTTATATTAAAGCTAGGTATAACAAGCTATACCTCATTAGGGTTACATATCAACACAATATGGTTATCATCCCTTCCATTCATATGAGTGAATTGGTAATACTACCTTATTAAGGGTAACCCTCCATTTGTTCCATCATCATTTGAACCCATATCGCCATACCACAATGTCACCCAGAACCATTGGATGTTTAAAAGGTATGACCATTGGTTGTTTACATAAGTAAACACCTTGGATAAACCACCTATGAAGTCTGTGATTTGTGCTCTAGAAAGAGTCACCATTTAACCCTAGACATCCCTTTATTAACAACACAAAAAAGTTCCATTGAGAGTAGGGTGAAACCCACAATCAACTGTTCATTTAAAACAAACCATCCATTATCAACAAGTAAGCTCGTTAAGTTGATCATACAAAGGAAACTATATAAATCACATTATTAAGACCAACATATTACATTAGCCATCATTCCACTTTATTGGAGGAATAAACAGTAGATCTTGACCATTGGGTCAAGTTCATATGTTAAAACCATCAATTACAATATAGGTCTGACCATTGCATCAAGTGACCCAAGAAACCATTGGTCTAAGGCTTAATTGATGCTACAACTACAATGCTGAACTCACCATAGGTTGTAGAGACTTGATCCACCATAATTAGTGACCATTAAATCACCATAGGTTGTTAGATCAACACTATATTCATTAATCAACATCAAATATTAAGCTAATGTCATCACTGATTGATAACATCAGTAGGGTACTTAATGGTTGATCATTAAACTTCTAATTGATCCAAAACCTGACCTAAGGGGTGACCATAGGTTGTCAATATCATATGAAACCCTTGATATCGACCATCAGTTATCATGAAGACAACACCATAGGGTTGTTGTAGTGATACCATCATCGGGTCATGGGTTTATAGAAGAAATCAACTTTAAACTGTAAAATTGACCATTTGTTGATAGGTTCTTAGAACCATAGGTTGTCAAACCAACCTGATCCAAGTCATATTATACCTTAGGAATAATGTACACATGATCACAGGTTCATCTAGAACTGAAATCAGAACAACAAACATTATAAAAATCGAAATCCAATTCAAGCATAGCTTTTTAGTGCATGGATCATCATTTTCAAGCAAGAACATGAGCTAGCAAGCTTATGGTAAGCAATAAACGTGGAGCAAGTTATAAAACTTACCTCTAATGAGAAGATGAAACCCCACACACAAGAAAACTCGAGCAGGTAGTGTAGAAAATCCAAGAATAAGATATGAATTCGTCCATCTAGCACCTTTCTTCATCAAATGAGCAAACCCTAAGCATAAGGAGCAAGAAAGGTAGGGTTTTAGAGCTTTAGAGCAATTTCTACCATGGAACAGTAAGGTTCCGACCTGGAGAAAGCTAGGAGGAAGGTTAAAAAAGAAATAAACTGAGAAAAGAAGGGAACTCTTACTCTTTTAGGTCAAGATCACTAGAAGGAAGCTTTTTCAACCCTAAAATGAAGTCAATTGCAACCCTAGATCCTTTTTCCAAGAAGATCCCCACTTTCTTCTTACCTGGATAGAAAAATTTGCAGTAACACATAGGGAGAATGAGGTTGGGAGGAGGGAAGTGGTGGAGAGAAAATGATATGTTTTGGTGCTTGGGGATAAGTATATGGAACTTTAAGATAAAGAAAAAGAAAAGGTTGAAGTTCTAGTATCTATCCAAGTGTCCATGGCCTTAATTTATTAAGAATATACAAGAACACACACAAGAAGATCCCCCACCATGTGTTTAGACCTGTTTAGCTTTACTTTATTGAATTTCCCAGCCAATCAAATAATTCATTAGTTGATAGCTACTAAAGGTAGCTCATCCGTGAAGGGGTAAACCCTAAAATACCCTTGGAGAAAACACCTTCAAACCAAGGTTTAAATAGGAGCCCCATGGATCAACAAGTAGAAGACTGATGAGAGAGTGTCCAAGGAACATAATTCAAGTGATAAATTGCAAATAAAACCTCTCAATTGGGTAAATTTCATAAAAGTCTAAAATGTGCATAACTTGCTCAAATAGTGTCCAAATTGGACCAAATTTGAAACTTAAGCTTGTGTTATGATTTAAAAGCATATCACAAGGTTATATTAGGGTTATAAGAATTCAATTATGATAATTAAGCTTGTTTAACTTATTAAGAAAGTTTAGGGGCCTTATAATCTAAGACCAACTCACCGCCTTCTTGAGTCACATGATATCCAAATATTTCAGGCTCAAGGCATGTCCTACTAGATCTACAAGGTACCTATGTTACTTGAGGAATTTGAGATTCCACAATAGCTTATGATTCTCTATGTTCCTCTTGTTCATCTATTAGTTCAATGTTTTCTTGTTGATCTCGAACTTCTTCGAGTTCCACTTGCCTCCCACTGATTCCTTTGGAAATAAATTCCTTTTGTAGGAATTCAACATTGTTGGAAACAAACAATTTGTTATCAGTTGGGTGGTATAAGTAGTATCAGATTTGGGTCCAAGCTTTTCAGGAAACACTTTCTTGACATAAGCTTCACATCCCCAAACCTTCATAAAAGACAATTCGAGATGCTTCCCGTACCATATCTCATATGGTGTATTTTGAACCAATTTAGATGGCATGGGGTTATGTGTAAATGTGGTGGTTTCAAGAGAATAACCCCAAATTAGAGTTAAAAGATCGAAAAAACTCATCATAGATCACACCATATCTAGTAATTTGTGATTCCTTCTTTCTGACACACCATTATGCTATGGTGTTCCAGGTGGAGTCCATTGTGATATAATACCACGGGCTCCCAGAAGGTCCTCAAACTCTTGGCTTAAGTATTCTCCACCTCGATCGGATCAAAGTGCCTTAATAATTTTACCAAGTTAGTTCTGTACTTCATTAATAAAATCCTTGAACCTTTCAAGGGTTTCTAATTTATGTTTCATCAAGTAAACATAACCATACCTACTGAAGTCGTCAGTAAAGGTATTGAAGTACTAATACCCACCTCTAGTATTTGTTCTAAAAGGCCCACATACACCAGTATGTATGAGTCCTAATATATCACTCACTCTCTCATTTTTACCTGAGAAGGGAGTCTTTGTCATATTGTCCAACAAACAAGATTCACATGTCTCTATTGATTCAAAATCAAAAGAGTCCAAATATCCATCTTTATGGAGTCTAGATATGCAGTTCTCATTTATGTGCCCTAGACGACAATGCCAAAGGTATGTTTTATTTGAGTCATTGAGTTTTTGTCTTTTGGTGTTAACGTTGTATACACTTGTATGTAGATCTATCAAATATAGACCATAAGACATTAGGGCACTTCCATAAAATATCCCATCTTTAGAAATGGAATATTTTCCATTCTTAATAATAATTTCAAATCCATCCTTGTCCAAACAAGATATAGAAATGATATTCCTATTAATGGTAGGTACATAATAGTAGTTCTATAACTCTATTATCATCCCACTTGGTAGATATAACTAATAGGTTCCTACTGCACTGGCAGCAACTCTTGCTCCATTAGCAACACGTAGTTCAACCTCACTTTTTACTAAAGGCCTACTTCTTTTCATATCTTTCACAATTGAACAAATGTGTGATCCACATCTGGTATCAAGTACCCATGATGAAAAGGTAGTAAAGTTAATCTCAATTACATATACACTGGAAGTAGAGATCTCTGTCTCTTTCTTCGTCTTCCTTGATTCCCTTAATCCTCTCCATATTTTGAGTGTATAAGAGTTGGACTTCAGCTTGGCGGGAGAACGCTTCTCTACCTTGCATGTGTCCTTGGACTCCATTCCACTGACCACTATCATGGAACTATCCTTCTTCATTTGTGCTTCAACATTTGTCAAAATGTCAAGAACCTCTGACAGCGGTTTAGCCATGTTGCACAAGTAGTAATACTTGACAAACATGCTATATGATTTAGGAAACGATTGCAAAATCATATTCGTGGCCAACTCTTGACCCAAAGGAAATCCCAGTTTCTCTAGACATTCTATATGCCCAATCATAGTGAGCACATGGGGTCTAACTAGATCTCCCTCTGTCAGTTTGCATCCAAACAATGCCTTAGGCATACATAGAGAGGATTCTACAACCACTGGTATCTTAGGAATATATAGAACACTTCTCATAGTCCTTAACCAATTGTGGAAATATATCTCAATTAAATTGTCTGATTTCAACGATAATTTCTTTGCCATTTCATTCTACAAGAGAAAACATTTACAATTTGTCAAAAATCCTTTTGATTTGATTTGAATAAAGATGATGATATCTAATTAGGCCTTTAATTAAATATCACTCCCACTATTTTGTTCAAACTGATAGCACTCACTATCAATTCAGAAGATTGCAACGTACAACCTTCTAGTGAGCAAGATTTTGATTTCCTCTAAGTCATGGACCAGTTAGGGTTGTCACCCAAAACTAGATTCTTCCAGGTAGGCAACTTTTGCCAATTGCATCTTATGCAACTCTTGATAGATGTCATGCACAACTCTTTGTCATGTACATCTCCATGCCTCAAGGTGCTTGATCTGATCAAGTTCACCTAGTTAAGTCCAACCCAAATGCCAACACAATGAATATGCACCCTCCTAGGGCAGACCCACATATTCACCATCACACTTCCACAAGATAGATGGTGCACCACGCTAGGGCGTGCCCACACTTAGTCGATAAAGTTTAGTGTGCTTATTTTGGAAGTCATCTTAAACTTATATTTATGTTGAGGGGTTTGGTATTTATATACATATACATACCGAGTCACCACATATAAAATATGTATCATATACATGCTATATCCCACAAGAAAATATGTGAAGTGATAAAGTGATGATTTTGGCCATCCTATTGTAATTCCTTGAGCCACAAGGAATTACAGTCATATAGGTCTACATCACATGCATCAACATGTAGTTGATGAAGATATGTTCTTTAGCCGTTCTGGGTTGATCAACTCATCCTATGACTGAACGGATCGCCTCCTGGCCGGTCGTTTGGTTGTCACCAACCGATCATCTGGCATCTCCAAACGATCAGTTCATCGGGTCATCATGCTCCTCTTTAGGCTACCAACCGCTCGTCTTGCACCATCAGCCGGTTGTCTTGGTCCTTCAGTTGTCTGTCTGGGCACCCACCCGTCTTCAACATAACAGGAAATAAAACTATCCTACTTTTACATATATTTTTGGGAAACCCCGAGTTACATTTGGGGGGAGATAAAAGGTAGAGGAGAAGGCTCGAGTTATCTCGAGTTACATCTGGAATAGAAGAAAGGAATCAGTATGCAGACCAAGATGCAAACAACTACAACCAACCAAGCACACACATAGGGGTTTATAGGCCATAACCACGCTACACATCTACCATCAAAACCGTTTTAGGGCGACGCATATCGATGACATCTATATACCATATCATATATGTATATAGGGATTTGTGGTGTTTTATCAGACATGCACATTATCCAGTTAAAGTATTCACATCGCATGCAATAAATAAATGGTGAAAAACCAAAATCTGATCATATTGATTTATCCTAAAACATAGTATGTTGACATGGCTCTGATACCACTTTTGGATTTTGTGGTACAGAATAATCAACAAAAACAATTTTTTTATCTAACCACAAACCCATAATCAGAAGATCGCATCAACAAATATGCAATAGGAAAGATGGTTTGGCGAGATATACCTAGTCTTGAGTCTTACTTAGCGATAATACCTTGAAGCTAGTGCGGTCTTCAACTACCTAGTCTTCGACGACATATGTGCAGCTCCTGGTCTTGACCCAGACTGCAGTTGATAGTCATCCTCTTGAGCGGCAGAAATCTCCCACCTCTATATATAGTCCACATGGACTACCAGGAACTCTATTCGCCCTGATGGATAGACTACAAGGAGTTGTCCCCTTCTGTCAGCGTACTAGTGCCCAACACACTCTCCCACCACCAGTCGCTTTTCTACAGTTGTCTTTCCATCATTGTTCCTCCCTGTATGGGTAGAACTTGCTTGGGCTCTATCAGTTACCACAGCTAGAGAGAATAACAACATTGCAGAGCAACTGATGTTCTAAGTTGTGTGTTCAGAGAAGCTCCATGTACCCCTCTATTTATAGTAGAGGGTAGGGTCAAGCTTCTCAGTCTGTGCGGGAGTAGAAGGGTCCTGATTTTCCGCAAACTGATTGTACTGTGGTAGGAGAACCTATCATTTCACAACTGAATCGGTTGTTTAGGAAGGTGAGACAATCGGTTCACCCAGTGAACCAGTCATTTCACTTCCCAGACTTACCTACAATTGAATTTCATTATTCGTTTCTAATTAATGCAAAGATTAATTCTTGTCCCAATCGAATTGAATAAATGAAATGAGGATCTTTTCTCAAAAACTGGGAAACCCAACACCTGCTCATTTAGTCCATGTGAAGTGATCGGTCCACCAGAGTGAAGTGATCGTATCACTGATCATGAGCCAATTGGTTCACCCATTGAACTAGTCGGTTGGTGGTCCAAGTTGTGCAGAACTCAGTCAATGCAGTTCTCAATCAATCTAACACTCTAATCAATTGGTTCAACACTTGAACTTGATGATTCTAAATCAAGTCTATTGATTGAATTTTTAATTGAGTACCTAATCACTTTAGTAATAAATAATTCATGGATAAACTCCTCTTCTAGGTTAATCCTATGTGTGCGACCCTATAGGTTCCATTTCACATTGGAAGTGAATGTCCATAACTAACGTATGACATCACAAGCAAAGAGAGGTGCCTAGTCACACATCAGTGCTACCCATGTGGAAAAAGCAAAGTTGGAGAACAACTTTCAACCTACAATCTGTTATTAGTGTTATAGTGAATGTATAGTTCCTTTGTCACTGATATCCAAATTGAACTCGAGGCATGGACTTGTCATCCTCTACAAATGTTCCATCCATGTTTCTTGAACTAGAGCAAACTATCTGAGATAAATGCAAGCATAATATCATATATTGACTCGCATGTACATGGCCATGTATCTCCCAGTCTTGCTTATTAAGTGAACAGGATATCATACTCCCTTAGGAGGGACAAATTCCATATCTATCACTCATAGTCAAAACCCCATGTGTCAAAGTCACCCAATCATCGCCTTTATAACAACCCATATTTTAGGACTACGCTTGATGATGTCAAAGTGTACCTAACCACATGTGATGAGTGTAGTGATTTTAGGTCTAAGAACTAAAGTCACCACCAATACTATAAGAGATGATCCTGATTAACCAAGTGTGGTTTCCATGCATCACTCTTATGGTGGGTCTATCCAATACAATGTTCTCTAACATGTATCTGTTTGCTTGGTTTGATATCATATATCATGACTGATGAGATTCTGTCATCAACCAACACACACTCTAGTCTTTTGTGTTATTGATGTCTATGGTTATTTCCACAATAACAATTGACTAGGGACATTAGTAAGAATGTAAATACTCTTAACATCCATATGATCTCATTGTTCAAGTCACGTACTTGAAGACATACATCATTGAGTTTTGTCATTCTCTAGACATCTATCATGTAATACTATTATTTCAAAAATAGTTAAAACATATAGAATAAATTTGCCTTTATTATTATTATTCAAATCATTTACAAAGTATGCCATTACAATCATCATATGAATGGCTTTACAGGAATACATACCAACACGACGAGCCTCCTGTGTGCGGGCATAGCACAGTAGAACAACCTCGTGGCACACAAGCCTTCACGCTGTAGGCGACAGATAACTAAGTGGGGGAGAGGAGACCTTGATAACGGTGGGCCACAAGCCTAGAGCCTATCGACTGCTAGGTCATTTGGACAACGAAATTAGTGATGGGAGTCAGGGATGTTGAGGTGGTTGAATTCTGATCGTCATCAGGAGTTGCCCGCGGCTTATGTGCCCAGTCTCGCGGGTACGCGAGAAAGGAGACGGATGATGGCCAAAGGACCCAGATGCCCTTGAGGTTGTATGTTTCCCATGGGGGTAAAGAGGTAATTTCTGCCTCCTAATATTTATCTAGCCAAAATAAATATAAATAAGTTAAACGATGATGTGGTCGTCCTTGATTGGCCATATTATCTTTATTTTTGAAAAAATCATAACTAATTGTAGATAACTTAGAATTAGACAAGTAATATATGAAAATTGATCAACAAAACATGTAGAATCCAAAGAAAATATAATTGATATCTAATTGGGCTTCTTATTATAAAAATAGGGTAACATATGATAAAGTGGTGTTTAGCACATGGAAACCCTAGTTATGGGTATTATAATGTTGAAAACATTAAAAGCTTTTATTTTATGCTATTATCTGGTCTTGTTGAGCATAATGATAATAAATGTAATGGTGGTAATAATGATAAGGTAATTAGGGCCTCTAATGTTGATAACCATTTATGTGTGGAATTAGGGCTAAAGATCCTAACTTGATATGTTTTTAATGAACATATTTGATCTAAGTGATCTTAATGAAAGGATAAGATGGATTTAGTAACTAGGGTTCACCTAATGTTAATTATGCAATGGAAATAGGGTTAATACCCTTATTCCTTATCAAAAACCTAAACCCTAGATTTAAAATGAGTAGGGTATAATGTATTTAATGTGATGGTGACACTTTAGAATTTACATAATGCATATTATATGATGATTGCTTGATTTGCTTGCTTGATTGGAGAATATGCTTGAAGTATAATTGAATAATTTGCATGGCAAAGGTATGTGTATATGCCTAAGATTATCCATTGTAGTTTCATGTGGTTTCTTGGAGGTTTCCTCGCATGATTGAAACTATATGCTTGTTTGTTTATTTCATTCCATGCAAACTATAAAGTGACTATGATTATCACATTATATGGACATGACTAGCCCATTTCTAGGCCACCTATTGATCTATGGAAAGGCCATCTGCATGTATAGGGGAAGGCACAAATTGGTACCAGACTAAATAGGAGTTACACGAGAAGTCACCCACAGGAATAGGGGAAGACATGATAAAGTCATTTTCCTAAATAAGAGAAGACTGTGAATACTGTAGTATGACACCCTGAGGGGTTATGACAGATGGTGCAGACACCTACATTGGGTAGTCATGATTGAATTCATTAAATTTTATTTGTTAAACAATAATTTGTTGAGTTATGTTATTACCATTACTTGTGAAGTTTTGCTTCCCACACACACCAATATAACTTGTTATACTGACCGACATTTTATTTTTCTGCATTTTAGGTTAATGATGATATACATGATAAAGTACATGAAGATAGAAATGAAAACATGTGAAGGCATTAATCTAAGTAAGGAGGATTTAGATAGACACTTCTTCTCTATGTATAGTTCTGGTAATGAAATTTCATGTAAAAGCATTTTGTAAAAACAATTGTGAATTAATGAAATTGTTTTCTATTATTTATTATTTGCTACATCTGGATCCTTGGGAATATAGGTAATGGCTCTCAACTTGAAGGTCTTTCTTTAATTGGGGGATGCGGAAAATGAGGTCGTTACATATTGTGATGTTTATCCCATATAGTGTCTATGTGGTGCTAGGGTTAGGCAAGCTTAAACTGGACTATTGTACTCTCCAGTTGGTGGATTGTTCAATAAAAGTTCCTAGAGGCAGAATGGATGATGTTTTACTGAAGATAGATAAATAAATGACAATAGTGTTCTTGGTTGTTTTTATTATTCTTGACAGGGAAATAGAGGATAAAAAAATCCCATCATCTTGGGAAGACCATTCTTGTCTACATTTGATATTGGAATGCATGTATGCAGTGACATGATGACAATCTCTTTCATGAACATGAAGATAATCAAGAACAAGTTAAGTATGTTGAGGATTTTCACTTGAAAAATTCATTGATTACTTTAAAGATGAGGGTCTAGATAAAGAACCTCTTAATAACTTATGTGATCAATGGGATGAGGAACAACTGTTGAATGGAATTGAGAGTGACATCTACTTCAAGAATGGACCCTCAAGAATGAACCCACAAGACTTCATTATGGTTGAATCGATTGAAGGAACTAGAAGGCCCAACTAAAGGCATAAAACTTAGTACTAGTGGGAGGTAACCCACCAAGGTTTTGGAACTTTTTCACCCACCATTCAACTTTTTATACTTTTTGGTTCTTTCTACAACCTTCCAATAAAATAGACACATACATGTTTATAATAGTTTTTATTTAGCTTTTATATGTGTAGGTGAATTGAGAGTGATGAAATCAACACAACTACAATGTGAAAATGAATTGATAAGAAATCATATCGGTTCAAACTTTACATCACTTGTGGAATGGACTACTCAAACACTTACACCATGTATTTTACTTCAGAACAAACAAGGTGGAAGTACCATATTTATAGTAAAGGTAGAAGGACTGGCATGACCATCACCATTGACACGGTGTCCAGAACGATCGTGTGGCCAACTAGTCAACATGGGCGTGACATCCATCACGACCGTGTTGTCATATAGCATACACAACTACGGTAATATTGTCCCCAACACTTAAAATTAAGAAAAGAGGAGGCATCATCATGACCTCCAATCATTTATTCATGAACTGGAATGATTGTGGCCAATGTAGGGGACCAATGGTGGTGACCCATCCTTCCTTTAGATCTGATTCTTCATCCTAGATCCAAAATCAAGTCCTAATCAACTCCAGAAACCATACCTCTACATATAGATCTTTTTCCCATCCATTTGCACCCCCAAATGTCCATCTCTAGCTTCATTCTGCCTCACCTCTCTAAAAATTTAAAACCTAACTCCACCTTTAATTCTCTACCAAAAATGAAGGGATTTGGAAAACAATTGAAGGAGGGGGACAAGAGTGTCATCTCCTTCCACCATGACTCACAAAAGGGCCCCTTAACAGTCCAACCTACACACCCCCATCACCAAATCACATTTCCAACCTCACAATGAAGTAGCCCACTCAATGTCTGGAAGCCACCCCACATCCATTCATCCTCTAGATAACTCACATTGGAACTGAATTATAATGGGGGAGGGAGATGAGTTGACATTCGATGATATTGACACATTGGTAGAGTCCATTTTACCAAGAAGAGACCACTTCTACCATGACATAGAAAAGCAACAACAATTTTGTCTTCTTTGTGTGCATAACCACCACCAAGGCCAACCTATCACTCGTCTTCCTCCATTGTTCCACAACTGGAACCAAAATGCAAGTCTGGAGGTAGACATCTCTTGATGTGCAGTATGAGGATATGGATGATGAGCAGCTTGAGAAGGACTGACTGAAATAAAGTAGGAAAGCTACATGAGGAGGTCACACATGGGGGGCAGTCAAATGTTGAAGACCCTTCATCCAGAGTGCTTTAACGGAGGGTGATTGACACCAGTTATGCTTGTAAAACTACAAGGAAGGCATTGTGAATCCATTGCTATTTTGAAGACATCTTGAAGTCAATGAGGTTGTTTGACGTGATGATGACTATTCATGAGACATACATTGCTCTTACAATCCAATTCTTTGACACTCTGGAGAAGGTTATATACAATGAGGAAGAGGCTCTCTACTATAGATTTAAGGATGATACCCACATTCTCACCACCTCCATGATCAACACGTTTTTTTATCCCACCCCCAAAGTATAAGCTTTCCTAAATGACAAAAGGGTAAAGAAAGAAACCAACATCAATTATGTGGCTATGTCAAAGAGGTTGACCGGGAACAATAACTTTGTGGTATGGGAGTAAAAAAAATCTTGATCCATAATCCCTAGGATCATCCTAGAGATACCTAGAGGAAGCACCCTATAGTTGTTCTTGAGGGAGTGGGGGAGATGAATGCATATGACCAATGGAGGGTGTCAAAATAATGAGAAGCACATAGAGTAAGAATAATAGAAGCAGAGGAAGCATAGTAGTAGCCCATAATGAATCTCGATGAAATGTCTACCATACATGCATAGTTAAGGGCATTCAGAAGACCCATGAGGCCATGTGATTGGATCAATAGTACATGCATCATCAGATCAACCATAGGCACTTTTATTAGCATGGACATGTACAGAGGAACCCTCAGTGAGGGGAGGATTTTTGAGGATCAGTCCAGATATCAGGATACATGCCCGCCTCCATAGGTGGATTATTGGGGTAGTTATTACCAACATCCTCCACTATATAGAGGACCAGTACCAGAGACACCACATCAACAATGACTTCTACCTTATCACTTCTATACTTTAGTTTCATGTTGAGAACATCATGATTCAAAAGTTTGAGGTGACTCATGGTCCCATTACCATTTCATTTACTTCTTATTTTGATACACTTGCTATCTATATTAGATTTATGATTACTTTGCATACATACATGCATATATGTTTTCTTACATTTTTTAGTTTTTCAAAAAGTTTGTTCATTTTTCCATTCCATTCCATGCATTTCATTTCAAATATGTATTTGTGATTTCATAGAATTTTCCTATTTTCCATTTTCTTCTTTCTAATGCAGGTTCAGATGTGATTTAGGGCAAGTTGGCACCACTTTGGTCAATTTTACCCAAACTTGAAATTTCTTACCTAAAAGCATGTTTTAACCAAATCTCTACATTTTCAATTGAAAATTATGACCTTTGACAAATGCATGTCATATTCTCATGGTCTATTCCTATTAAGTCTCAATGTTTTACTTTCTATATGTTAATCACCTTTTTCATGATTGTGAAATGCTTGGTTGATTTGTGCTAAGTAAGACAAAAATGCTTAGGGCTTGTCAGATCTCATGATAGAAGTGTGGTTTTTTATATTTTCTCATTCATGTGGTGTTCCATTAGTTGATGAAGTATGTTGGAGTAATCTTCACGATGAAGATCACATGTCAAAACTCACACTAGTGACTCCTCTTTTGACCCATTTTTCTTTCACCACTTTTTACCTCTCCACCTCATGAAAGGATGGAAAAGTGCATGTGTTATCCTTGGTCACCCTCCAAAAGTTTGGGGTGGACATATCTATATCTCCTCCTCTTCACTCTTACTACCATTTTCCCTAACTACACCAAGGGAAAATAAAAGAAAAAAATTGCAAAAAGAAAATAAAGATGTTCCTATGTAATAGCATCTAAGTAAAGGTGAAAAGAGTGATGAATCCAATATCACTCTTTTTGTTCAAATATGAGAAGATTAATAATAAAGGCAATTCCGTCTGTATGTTTTTTCACATATGAGATGATGATATAACATGATAGATGTTTAAAAAATGATACTCTCAATGACATATGTCTTCAGATTGAGGACCTGAATAATGAGATTATATGTATGATAGGAGTATTTACATTATTGATTATGTCCCTATTCAGATATTATTGTGGAAGCTGATGGACAAAAATAATGCATAAGACTAGAATGTGTGTTGGTTGATGACAAAATATCATTAGTCATGATATGTGATATCAAACCAAACACATAGGTACTTGTTAGAGAACAATGTACTGGATAGACCCACCTTGAGAAGATATGTATGGATAACAATCATAATCACATCTGAATGTGAGGTGATTGTGATTCTTAGACCTAAAGTCACTACACTCATCACATGTTGCTCAATTTATTTTAACATCATCCAACATAAAATTGAATAAGGGTTGGCATAAAGGTGATGATTAGGTACATTGTAACACATGAGGATTGATTGTGAGTGATGTAGATGGGATTTGTACCTCCTACTAGAGTTGATATCCTTGCCACTTGATAAGTGAGATTGAGAAAATTTATGGCCATAATCATGTGAGTCAATATATGATATTGAGCTCATATGAATCTCTACAGTCTACTCTAGTTCAAAGAACATGGATTGAATGATTAAGAGGATGGCATATCCATGCCTCAAGTTCAATCTGGATATCTGAGAAAAAGGAATTACATGATTGTAGTAACACTAAACATAGATCTAGGTTGAAGTTGTTCTCCAACTTTCCAATTACTTGGGTAGCAATGATGTGTTTCTAGATACCGCTCATTGCTTGTGATCTCATAAATTAGTTATGGATATCCACTGCCAATGTAGCTTGGGACCTATAGGGTCTCACACATAGGATGCACCTAGAATAGGAGTTTACTCATGAATAAGGTTTGACTTGATTACCAAATTATTTAGGCAATCAATTTAAACAATATTGGATGACAATTGGATGACTAGGAATGTGACTCGACCGATTCAAATGTTGAGTACACCGATTCATGTGTCGATTCGATTGATTCAAGTGTCTAGTTGACCGATTGGAAGATTAATAAGACTGGATTAATCTAGTCTTCTAGTTGATTTTGGTGGAGATCCCCACTGATAGAAAAAGAACTACTATCCAGGTGTCGACGACTCTAAATTATGGAGGAAGAAGAGGATATACTAGACATGAATGATGAGGATGGGGTAGTGGTGGAAGAACACCTTGAATTGGCATTAGCTGTGTAAACCCTTACTAAGGAAAATTTATTTCTAGTATATGAAGAAAACTGTAATGCAAATATGGGAGATGTCAAACAAAGTGTATTTTGAATCCATATACCCTACAACTTTCATTATACATTTCATTCACTGGAAGGATAAGAAGAATGTGGTGGTCTTTTGGCCATTGAACTTTGATTACAAGCTCTTGCCGAAAAAGGATGTCAATCCAACATATCAACCATGAAGATTGATTTCTAGCATAGTGTTTTTTGGGAAAAGATCTATCACCTTACCTTGGGGTATAGATCAATTATAGCAGTGACCGCCATTGTAGAAAAAATTTGAAAGGTTATTGAAGTGGATCTTGATGACATGAGATGGGAGATATTACCAATGTTAGACTAATAATCAACATCAAAAAGTTTTTGAAATGGTTCCAAAGAATTAGGGAGAATGAAGGAAAATTGGTTGATCTTGAAATGAAGTATGATTGATTACCTAAATTGTCTATTATATCTATCAAAAAGTTGGGACATTCAGAGAAAGATTGTGCATTTTTTGATGAAGAAGAAAACAATTAGAGGGCATGGTGGTGTGGTTGTGTGTGTCTGCTAGGAAGGGTAGGGTATCAACTCTGAAAGATCTATATGGCGATGTAGATCTAGTGTATGTCAAGGAGAAACCTTCAATTTATACTAATAGAATGGATAAATCGGAGGCTTCATCTGATAGTAGTTCAAGTAGCAAAACCAGGGACAACCTGAATGATTTTTGGGAAGATGGTAATCTCACTAGACCAGAGAGAGAAAATGGTAGGGGCATGGGGCGAGCAAACAATGAGTCCATTAGCTGAAGAGAAGTGGGAGCCACCCATAAGTAACATGAAAGGGGTGTGTGAAGGATACCCTGAGGGAAGTAAATAATAAAATTCCAATACTAGTAGTGAAGAACAATGAACATGTTGAAGTCAGTGAGGTTCTAAAGTTGGGTTGTATTAATAATCAGGAAAGATATTCTAGGCCAAACCTGAAGATAATACAAGAAAATACATTTCAATATGAGGAGGCTATGATATTGAGGGTGTTGACACAACCAGAGACACTTGTAAGCGCATGAGGTGAATGAAGAGAAAGGAAAGAGATGACTTCTAATGTAGATAGTGTACATATTGGAGTGAGATATATGGAAACCTAGGGGAACAAAGATTATGAAAGGAGCTTGAGAGGTAATGGAGTGAGAAATCATCAACCAATGATATCCATATCTACAGAGCATGTCACAAGAGTACAATTGTCTGGGAACCATGACACTATAATAATGTTTAACTGGGTGGTGAACAACAATATAGTTAACATAAGATCTTAGAAGACTACATCATAACATGGATCGAATACTAGAGATACAACCTATACCTATGGCAAGTGGGAATACTGTGTTTCTACAAAGAGATACTCAGGGAGGGGAAATCCTAAAAGAAGGACAAGAGATAGCACTACAAAGCACATGGAAAACATGCTACTTATGAAGGTGATGAAAAGGCAGAAGGGGAGTTACTAGTGCAATATGGAATGGGAAGACACACCTCTAAATGTGAAAGAAGAGCTTAAGAAGAATAGGATCCACACATGAGTTGAAGATTTTAACTAGGACAACGAATACCTATTAGAGGGGAATGGAGATAACCAGTCCCGTGAAGAGATATGAAACTAACTAGAGGGAACAACCAGGGCCTGGACAATCCTAAAGTAGTCACGACACTCCATACTAGATGCTGGAGTGAGTGCCCTAATATGGTCTTCCTTACAGAAACCATGTTTCCTATGTCCAAGTTGGATAAAATAAAAAGGAAATACATCTTTGTGGAAGGGGTTTTCTTCTCGAGTTAGGTAAGATTGGGAGACGTGTGTTTATGGTGAAAAGCTTCTCAAGTTGTCAGTGTGAGCTACTCCCATCACCAGGTTATGTGTAACATACCAGATCTTGGACCCTACCCTAGAACTTTGAACTTTTGGGTTTGACCAAATAAGGTTGAGGTTAGGATGATCCTAATAATATAATGCATGAATAATGTAATCTAATATGTCACATAATTCTTTTGGTGATAGTAAGATGTTAAAGAACTTCATTGAATAAGTAAATAAGTTAATGGACCACTAATGGGCCATATGACATATCTCATAAAAAGACATCTCAAAAGTGAAATACAAGTTTAAAATTGTGTTACTTGGGTCCCAAATACCTTGGGAGTCAAGTATCACATTATTCACATAAAAATAATCAATTTAATTCATGTTGAAAAGAAAAGATCTGAGTTTTCCCCAATATATCCAATAAAATAATAAATGACTCCAAAAGTAGAAATAAACTTCAAATTTGTAATCTACACGTAAAAATAAGCTTACATGTCAATTTTCATCTAATTTGGACTACCTTAATATAATAAGGTAAGTTTAGGCGAGAGAAAGTTGATAAAAGGCATTAATGCTCAATAATGTGATAAAAGGCTCTAAAAGATGGAAATAATACCAAATTCATATTCAACACACTTACGTTAAATTATGAATGAAGTTTCACCTAATTTGGATAATCCTAGTATCATTAATGCATTAGGAGAGAGAAACAAAGAATATATTAAATAATGCATCTAAAGTTGCCAAAAGTGAAATCTATTTGGATGATCAGAATCTACATGTTTCATTTAACCTATGTGCAAAGTTTGGTTTAATTTGGATAAGAATAGGACCCTTAAATAAGGAATGAGAAAATATGTGCATTAATTGGATACACTTTGGTTTAATCCGATTTATTTCCTTGTCACGCTTGATTTTTCTAATTTTTCCTAAGGTTTCTGTGTCACACGTTCACATCATGGACCCTTTTTGCTTTCTGTCTGATTAAGGATCGTGTGGCTGGGGCTTTGTCTCCTACCTCGAGTAGGAGACCCGCCAGACATAATCAGTAATGTGAGTTTTTGATTTGCTCGTTCTCTCTCCCTACTCCACCTTTCTCCATGATTTTTGTTTCCTTGTATTTGGGAGAGGATTGTGAATCCTATGACCCCTACTTTCCCTATGTTTCACTTTCCCTATCTAAAACCCCCCAAAACTCCCTCAACGACCATATTTTCTTCTCGCCTCTCCACCCTTCCTCCCCTATAAATATGATACCCTGAAGCATCCTCAACCTAGAACCATTGCTTTCCTCGCTTCAATTGAACTGTTTGCTTCGTGTTAGCACCAAACCTACTCCACCTTGGTTTCTATCAACATGCTCCTCTCTTGTCCCCTCTCTGCCACCGCATGTACAATTGAACAACGAGTAAGCTTCTTGACCCCTCGCGGTAGAGTTCCTTTCTTTTTTTGGTCTTTCCACGTCGTTGTTCACCCAAACCTTTATTTGGGTGAAGCTTCTTCTCCTACTTCTGATCTGGGTGTCTGGGTGCACCTCCGACCCTCATTTTTACCTCCCGCACATTGTGGTTCCCCGAGGGTCATCGTTTGCATTTTAGTTTGCCGGCGTGTTGTGATTTGTGTATTTTTCTTGTTTTTCTTTGGATTTTCTCATAGTAGTTCTAGTCATGGCATTTTCTCGGTCTGCTACATATCTTCTTGGTTCCCCGCCTTCGTGGTGCTATAGCGAAGATCATGGTGTAGAGCCCTGAACTATTCTGGAACTTGTGCTCTCTGTGGCTTCGGGCTTAGAGATGCATTGTGCCATGGCACGGGAATGTTCAGGGGAAGGAATCTCGTCTACGTATTTCCTCATCTACCCCCATGCTTTCCTTGTGTTCTTTATTTTTGCCGAAGAGGCAATTTGGTAACTTCCCTATGGTTCTTTTTTTTTCTCTTTTGTTTGCACTTAGACTTGATGAGTTGGTTGAGTGCCCGCTGACATGGTTGGCTCAAATTGTCCGGCCCAAGCCAACGAGGCCTCTCTCTCTTCGCTCTCGCCTCTAAATTTATGACATGTAATTTTCTAATTGGCTGATGTTTAAAAATCGATAAATAATTAATGGATGATCAGAAAAATATGTAAAAATATCCGTTGGAATCAAAAAAATGAGACCTATATAATGGTACATGTTTTGATAACTGGATCTAAATATTAATAATAGGTGTTTTCAATGGATCTAATTAATGAGGAATTAACTTGTAAAAATCATAACTAATTATCTATAAGTCATATCGAGTTGAAGCTACGTGGTTCTCTGGAGGTATTTGGGTGTTATGGAGAAGAAGACTTGGGGACGTGGAAATCATCGCGAGCCACAAACAGTTTGTACACTGTCGTGTAATTAAGGAGTTCATGGTGACTTTTGTATACGCAAGCACAAAGCAAGTGGGGAGGAGACTGCTCTGGAGTCATCTCCATACTATGGCCACTGTGTCTGTTTCACCATGGTTGGTGTTGGGTGACTTTAATGCAGTCTTTAGCGCGGATGAGAAGGTTGGCGGAGAACCTATTATCCTTAGTAGTTGCAGGGAGTTCGCGGAGGGTCTCCGGAACGCAGAACTCGAAGACTTGGGTGCGTCTGGTCCCAAAATGACATTCAGAAGAGGATGGCTCACGGAAAGATTGGATAGAGCAGTCTCTAATCAGGCTTGGCTAGATGCTTGTCCAGCAACTGTTGTCACCAATCTACCTCGCTTAAACTCTGATCATGCATCGGTGTTAGTCACAACACAGCGGCGTGCACAACAAGTTCGTCACAGACCGATGACGAGTGTACGGTGGAATACTAGGGCCTCGTTCCCGGAGTTTCTACAGCAGAACTGGAATAACTCACTACCCTTTCATGAAGCAACCAATATCCTGATGGAGAAATCAGTGCGGTGGGATAAGGAGGAAAGGAGGAAGGCCACGTCCAGGAAGCAGAAAATCTTGTCTGAGATTGGGCGCTTACAGGAGGCCGATAACCTTTCTTTGTGGGGAAGTGTTGACAGCAAATTGGGCGAGCTGCAATTAGAGTATAATGAGTTGATTAATGCAGAAGCGGAGGAGTGGAGACAAAATGCGCGTTGTGACTGGATGACAAAGGGAGACACTAACACCAAATATTTTCAGGGCCTGGTTAAAGCTAAACGGCAGAGGAACCTGATTACCAAACTTAGGAATAACCAAGGAGCATGGGTGGAGGAGGACGAGTTAAAGGATGTTGTGAGGGGGTATTTCCTTGATCTGTTCACGGGAGGTACACGAAGAAGGAACAATAATGCTGCGATGGAGTATGTGGGGCACTTTCCTACGTTGGGGGAGATGGATCGAGCAAGAATGGGACGGGTACCTTGTAAGGAGGAAGTGAGGGAGGTGTTGTTGAAGATGAATCCCATCAAGGCGCTAGGGCCTGACGGAGTGGATGTGGGTTTTTTACAAAGGAACTGGGATCGTTTGGGCGATTCAGTTTCACTAATGATATCTAAGTGTTTTGCAGGTTCTCCGATCCATGATGAAATGGCGAACTCAACGTTTATCTTAATCCCCAAAATGAAGATGCCGGAGAGTTGCAATAACCTGCGCCCTATTGCTCTTAACAATGTTGGGTTGAAGCTCCTATCAAAAATTATTGTGGAAAGAATCAAACCGTTCCTTCCAGACTGGATTGCACTGACGCAAAGTAGCTTTGTGCCGGGAAGACGCATCACCGATAGCATTATCCTAGTGCAAGCGCTCGTCCAGTCTATGAAGGTCAGAGCGGGCAAGACTGCAGCTATGGAAATGAAGATGGACATTTCGAAGGCGTACGATAGAATGGATTGGGGCTTCATCTATGACACACTGAAGAGGACGACCATACCTCAACATCTAACGGCGGTGATCATGAACATAATTACGGTAGGGAATATCTCCATAGTCTGGAATGGTTCAAGCTTAATACCGTTCAAAGCATCCAGAGGGGTGAGACAAGGGGATCCCTTGTCCCCTTACATCTTTGTACTTTGTCTCGACAGGCTAAGTCAGGACATCGTAATGGAGGAACTACGAGGAAATTGGGTCCCGTTACAAGCTACAAGAAATGGAATTGGTATCTCACATGTATGCTTCTTCGATGATCTGATATTATTTGGTGAGGCATCTACGAAGCAGGCGAAGATCATGATGAAGATTATGCAGAGATTTGTGAAAGCTTCTGGACAGATTTTGGCGAAGGAGAAGGCTGCCATCTTCTATTCCAAGAACACAACTCCTCAAGTTAGAAGGGCGGTGACTAGGATCACCGGAATAAGGCAGACGGCGGAGCTAGGGAAGCATCTGGGTGTGCCAATCATCCATGAACGAACTTCTAAAGCTATGTACCTAGATCTCATCAACAAGATTGAAGCTAGGATTTCATCGTGGGTCAATAATTCCTTGTCTTTCGCGGGCAGGATAACATTGGCTAAATCTATTCTGAATACCATTCCCATATACACTATGCAATCCACGACCCTTCCTTTTGCGGTCTGTGATAATATTGATCAGGTGATCAGGACCTTCATATGGAAGGGAGCAACGGGGCAAAAGGGCACCCATTCCGTAGTGTGGGACAAGGTATGTGCTAGCAGGAAAGTTGGGGGGCTTGATATCAAGTCGGCAAGGCTACATAACGAAGCGCTGCTTCAAAAAACTTGTTGGGACTACATGTCGCAGCGTCAGACTCCATGGAAGATTGTTATGAAGGAGAAATACTATCATAAGGCTAACCAGGGGGTTGCGGGAGCGTCGCAGTTATGGAGGACGATCATCAAACTTAAAACAAAGTTAGCTCATATCATTGGTAAGGTAGTGGCGTCGGGAGAACTTACTTCTCTTTGGTTCGACAAGTGGGTGGGTGGATCACAGCCAGTGCTCAGGGGTCCGATTACAATTCCAGAAGAACTAATAGGCCTCACAGTTAATTCCATGGTGAACATGAACGGAGACTGGGATGTCGAGTTCATAAATCATTGGTTTGGAAAAGAATCCATATGCCAGATACTGGAACTGCCGCCACCGGATCCAACGGTAGGAGAGGATGAAATTATTTACTTGAAAGACAAAGGCGGACAATTCTCTGTCAAACGAGCTCATAGTCTTCTGCAGACGGAGCATACCAGAAGCTAGCCTAGCAGGTGGGAGCAGCTATGGCAGCTACGGGTCCCCCATAGGGTCAAAATGACACTGTGGCTCACACTACATGGTAGTCTCATGACAAATGAAAAACGTGCTATGTGAGGGTTCACAGAGGATCCAAGATGCCCACGTTGTCACAGGGATACTAAATCTGCAATGCATGCACTTTTTGAATGTGCTGAGGTCCGAGAGGTGTGGGGGCATATCCAGCGTACCACAGGGTTACCTCCGAACCAAGAACGCACGGTGGAGACTTGGCTCAAGGCAAATCTGAGGAAGAGGAAGGAATAGCAGGATTGGAACATCTGGATCGCCATTGCCGTATGGAAGCTCTGGGGCTTTCGATGTAGTGTTTCTTTCCAGGAGCTCCGTGCCAATTCTATCGGCATGTTCAATAGCATACAATAGGAGGTCAGTCTGTGTAAGCTGGCTTTTGTGGCAGAGACAGGAAGGAAGGGAGACCAGGAAAAGGAAAGGCTTGTTTGGACCGCCCCACCGAGGAATCAGGTTAAAGTCAATGTCGACGCCGCCGTGAAGAGGAAAAGAAAGGAGATGGCTATTGGTTTCGTAGTCAGAGACCATGATGGAAGATGGTTAAGGTGCGGCTGTGAAAAGGGTGCAACGTTGGACATTCTGGAAGCTGAGTTGAAAGCCATTGATTTGGGATTATAGGAATGTCATACGCAGTTCAGTAAAGTGTTGTTAGAATCGGATAGTGCAATCGCTGTGAAGATGTTGAATAAAACGATCGCCATTCCAGCTAAGTACAGATCGAGGTGTCATCGTATTAGTAGGTTATGTAGGGAGTTTGATGTTGTTATTTTTACACATAGCAATCAAGTTTGTAATAAGGTGGCAGATTCTGCAGCCAAGTGGTGTCTGAGGCAGAAGGTAGTTAGTAGTAGGTGGCCTCAATGTCCCAGTTTCCTCACTGACATGGTTAGAGAGGAAGCTTCATTGAGCCACAGGTTATGTAAGGAGTTGCGAGAACCTAGTCTGTGGGAACGGGATGAATAAGATTTTCCCCAGGGTGTTAAAAAAAATATGTTTTGGAATCCTAATAACCTAATCTAAAATATGGATTGGGTTTGATAACCTAATTCACTAATAATAAAAAGGCTATTTTTAGGGTTTTGAATAATTAATGGAAACCTAACCCTAATTCCACATATATGCATCATAGGTTCTTTGGAGGCCTAGGCTTGGACCTAGACTTGGCTTTGGATAGAGTAGACTCTAAAGTTGAGGTATGTTTACATCCTTGATTATTCTTTTGAGCAATGAACCTACTTTTGTCTTTCTCTTGGTCCTAAGGATAATAGCCTACACATATGTCTTATTTTTTAATATCTTGGTTCATGTGAACTATCTTGCTTTGATATTGATCTTATGATCATGGATGTTCTTTTGGACTCTTATCTTGTTGCCTTAGAGTAATTTGGACTTTTGATGTTATATGCCCATTGTGATGTGGATGTTTACTTGGTGACATATGCCCACTATGATGTGGAAGCTTATTTGTTGACGTGATATTTGTTTCCCATTTATGATGTATATGTATTTGTTGGTCACTTATGTGGTGACTACTTTGGTATAATCTGACTATACTTTCTACTTGCCTCTACATTAAACATGATATGTGATTCAGTAGCACTAGAGTAGTGTAATTGCATTGGTTTTTGGGTTATGTGCCCTTTATGCTTTTGGGATAGAGGTTATGTGCCCCATACCCAGGTTTTCAACTTTATGAGGGTTGGCCCAATTTGATATATTTGGGAGTTTGGTTATGTGTCATTCTCTATCAAGTTTGAACTTTATGAGGGTTTGTCACCATGTATGTTGATGATGTTTATTATGGGTTATGTGCCCAAATTGTTGATGGGTTATGTGCCCAAATCTTGATATGTGCTTATGTGACACTTCTTTATTATTTTGATTATGGCAAGTATCTTCTTTTATGATGATGATGATTCTTATCTTTTATGCCCTCTTTTGGGGTAGTCCTTATCTCTTGCATGGGAAGCCTTTTATTTTTGATGTCCCTTATTCTTCATAAATTTCTCAATTTACTTTTTAGTATGCACATACCAGCCTTCGTTGACATTTCTCTTTTCTTCTCTTCTTGCTGGGGTATTCTTCCAACCCTAGGTGGAGGATTTGGATGACAAGGCATGTTGACTTGGACTTAGATTGAGAAGTTAAAGCTTGTAGAAAATCTTGAGATGGTTTATATTTCTTCTACATAGATGCTTATGTTGTTCCCCACAAGTAAGATGTTACCTTGTTTTATAAATTTAATATAGTCATGTTTTTATTTCACTACTATACTTTGGTTGTTTTGTATATCATTAATAAAGATTTGAAACTTTTACACCCACTCCAAGATACCTTAAAGGTGTGTTTCGACTGGGGGTTTTATTGTTCAAATTTTTAGTAAGGAGGAGATTTCACTTCTTTACAACATGGTATCAGAGCCCATGGTAGTCAAAATCTGACTATTTCAATATTGTCTCCCAAATAGAACCCTTGACTTGGATAATGACACCTAGGTCATATGTTCACCTTAGATTTGATCTATGATGATCTTTTATGCAATAAGCTTTGATTTGAGGATAAATTTAGGTTGTGAAGAGATCTTAACATGGATAAATTGTGACTTGGTTTCCGCAATTGATTTTGGATACACATTTTGTTTCATCTCAAAAAGTTTTCATTGCCAAAAATTATTTTCAATTATACTACTATATGTACAAAAGTTTTCATTGATTTATCAATGTTTTCTTGAACTAAGTCACAATGAAGAGAAACCCTAGAATTAGTTGATTAGAATCTAACCCTAGTTTCTATGAGTGGGATTGATATAAAGGTGTAGTTGACCTACCCTATGACATTTGGATGTTCATGTAGGGTTCGTAGGTTAGAGACACAAAGACCTAAAGTTAAACCCTAGATGGTATGACTATTAGTTGGATACATGAGAAACATAAATCTCTAAAACTTTCACAACTAAAAGAGATGTGGGTAGCTCTAAAAAAGTTGTTTTGTTTGACTTGCTAGGTTGAACCCTTTAAGGGGTGGAGAGTGGTTGGTTGTTGATGTTCGATTGATAGATTTTGAGGACGAAATCCTTTTAAGATGTGGAGTGTTGTAACATACCAGATCTTGGACCCTTCCCTAGAACTTTGACCTTTTGGGTTTGACCAAACAAGGTTGAGGTTAGGATGATCCTAATAATCTAATGTATGAATAATGTAATCTAATATGTCACATAATTCATTTGGTGATAATAAGATGTTAAAGAACTTAATTGAATAAGTAAATAAGTTAATGGACCACTAATGGGCCATATGACATATCTCATAAAAAGAAATCTCAAAAGTGAAATCTAAGTTTAAAATTGTGTTCCTTGGGTCCCAATTACCTTGGGAGTCAAGTATCACATTATTCACATAATAATAATTAATTTAATTCATTTTAAAAAAAGATATGAGTTTCCCTCAATATATCCAATAAAATAATAAATGACTCCAAAAGTGGAAATAAACTTCAATTCGTAATCTACACGTCAAAATAAGCTTACATGTCAATTTTCATCTAATTTGGACAACCTTGATATAATAAGGTAAGTTTAGGAGAAAGAAAGTTGATAAAAGGCATTAATGCTCAATAATGTGATAAAAGGCTCTAAAAGATGGAAATAATGCCAACTTTGTACTAAACACACTTAAGTTAACTTGTGGATGAAGTTTCACCGAATTTGGATAATCTAGGTATGATTAATGCATCATGATAGAGAAACAAAGAATATATTAAATAGTGCATCTAAAGTTGCCAAAAGTGAATTCTATTTGGACGATCAGAATCTACATGTTTCAATTAACCTATGTGCAAAGTTTGGTTTAATTTGGATAAGAATAGGACCCTTAAATAAGGAAAGAGAAAACATGTGCATTAATTGGATATACTTTGGTTTAATCTAATTTATTTCCTTGTCACACTTGATTTTTCCGATTTTTTCTTAAGGTTTCTATGTCACGCGTTTGCATCGTGGACTCTTTTTGCTAGCCGTCCGATCAAGGATCGTGTGGCTGGGGATTTGTCTCCTTCCTCAAGTAGGAGACCCGCCAGACATAATCAGTAATGTGAGTTTTCTATTTTCTCATTCTCTCTCCCTACTACACCTTTCTCCATGATTTTTGTTTCCTTGTGTTCGGGAGAGGATTGCAAATCCTATGACCCCTACTTTCCCTATGTTTCACTTTCCCTATCCAAAACCCCCAAAAACTCTGTCAATGACCCTATTTTCTTCTCGCCTCTCCACCCTTCCTCCCCTATAAATACGATACCCAAAAGCATCCTCAACCTAGAACCGTTACTTTCCTCACTTCAATTGAACCGTTTGCTTCATGTTGGCGCCGAACCTACTCCACCTTGGTTTCTGTCGACCTGATCCTCTCCAGCCCCCTCTCTGCCGTCGTGGGTACAATTGAACAATGAGTAAGCTTCCTGACCCCTAGCGATAGAGTTCCCTTTCTTTTTTTGGTCTTTCCACACTGTCATCCACCCGGACCTATAGTCTAGGTGAAGTTGCTTCTCCTACTTCTGATCAGGGTGTTTGGGTGGACCTCAGACCCTCATTTTATCCTCCCGTACATCATGGTTCCCCGAGGGTCATCATTTGGGTTTCAGTTTGCCATCGTGTTGCAATTTGTGCAGTTTTCTTGTTTTGCTTTGGATTTTCTCACAGCAGGTCTAATCATGACATTTTCTCTATCTTCTGTGGATCTTCTTGGTTCCCCACCTTCGTGATGCTATGACGAAGATCATGGTGTAGAGCCCTAAAATTTTCGAGCACTTATTCTCTCTGTGGCTTTAGTCCTAGAGATGCATTGTGCCATGGCGGATGGATGTTCGAGGGAAGGAATCCCCTCTGCATATTTCCCCATCTACCCCCATGTTTTCCTTGTGTTCTTTGTTTTTGCCTAAGGGGCAATTTGGTAACTTCACTACAGTTATTTTTTTTCTCTTTTGTTTGCGCTTAGCCTAGCTGAGTTGGTTGAGTGCCCGTTGACATGGGTGGCTCTGATTGGCCGGCCCAACCCAGCGAGGCCTCTCCCTCTCTCTCTTCGCTCTCGCCTCTGGATTTCTAACATGTAATTTTCTAATGGGTTGAGGTTTAACAATCGATAAATAATTAATGGATGATCAGTAAAATATGTAAAAATATTTGTTGGAATCAGAAAAATAAGACCTATCTAATGGTACATGTTTTGATAACTGGATCTAAATATTAATAATAGGTGTTCAATGGATCTAATTAATGAGGAATTAACTTGTAAAAATCATAACTAATTATCTATAAGTAAGAAAAATATAATAAAATATGTTTTGGAATCCTAATAACCTAATCCAAAATATGGAATTGTTTTGATAACCTAATTCATTAATAATAAAAAGGCAATTTTTAGGGTTTTGAATATTTAATGGAAACCTAACCCTAGTTCCACATATATGCATCATAGGTTCTTTGGAGGCCTAGGCTTAGACCTAGACTTGGATTTGGATAGAGTAGACTCCAAAGTTGAGGTATGTTTGCATCCTTAATTATTCTTTTGTGAAATGAACCTACTTTTGTCTTTTCCTGGTCCTATGGACAATAGCCTACACATATGTCTTATCTTTTGATATCTTGGTTCATGTGAACTATCTTGCTTTGATATTGATCTTATGATCATGGATGTTCTTTTGGACTCTTATCTTGTTGCCTTAGAGTAAGTTGTACTTTTGATGTTATATGCCCACTGTGATGTGGATGTTTACTTGGTGACATATGCCCACTATGATATGGAAGCTTATTTGTTGACATGTGATATCTGTTTCCCATTTATGATGTAAATGTATTTGTTGGTCACTTATGTGGTGACTACTTTGGTATAATCTGACTATACTTTCTACTTGCCTCTACATTAAACATGATATGTGATTCAGTAGCACTAGAGTAGTGTAATTGCATTGGTTTTTGAGTTATGTGCCCTTTATGCTTTTGGGATGGAGGTTATGTGCCCCATACCCAGGTTTTCAACCTTATGAGGGTTGGCCCAATTTGATATATTTTGGAGTTTGGTTATATGTCATTCTCTATCGAGTTTGAACTTTATGAGGGTTTGCCGCCAATTGTGTTTATATTGTTCTAGGGCTATGCTTATCTTACATGCATGCATGTTGATGATGTTTATGATGGGTTTTGTGCCCAAATTGTTGATGGGTTATGTGCCCAAATCTTGATATGTGCTTATGTGACACTTCTTTATTATTTTGATTATGGCAAGTATCTTCTTTTATGATGATGATTATTCTTATCTTTAATGCCCTCTTTTGGGGTAGTCCTTATCTCTTACATGGGAAGCCTTTTAATTTTGATGTCCCTTATTCTTCATAAATTGCTCAATTTACTTTTTCATATGCACATACCTGCCTTTGCTGACGTTTCACTTTTCTTCTCTTCTTGTCGGGGTATGCTTCCAACCCTAGGTGGAGGATTTGGATGACAAGGCATGTTGACTTAGATTGAGAAGTTAAAGCTTGGAGAAAATCTTGATATGGTTTATATTTCCTCTACATAGATCCTTATGTTGTACCCTACAAGTAAGATGTTACCTTGTTTTATAAATTGAATATAGTCATGTTTTTATTATGCTGTTATACTTTGATTGTTTTGTATACCATTAATAAATATTTGAAAATTTTACACCCACTCCAAGATACCTTGAAGGTGTGTTTGTACTGGGGGTTCTATTGTTCAAATTTTTAGTAAGGAGGTGATTTCACTTCTTTACATTATGTTTATGGTTGTGGATGGTAATTCTCAATTCATATGGAATGACATTGGTATACATGGATGGGTCAGACCAAGCACAAAAGATACACACATGGGAGTTCATGATGACCCTTAGATGGGGGAATAGGTGACCAGATTTATATATGAAGACTTAAATAAAATTTTGAGACATGACAAGAAGAGATGGGACCTCTAAAACATGAATGATACCTTTAAAACTTCAGAGATGCAATAGATGACTACAATTTGTTAGATTTGGGACACAAGTGGCACTTTCACTTGGAGGAGAAATAGTGTCGTTGATACCCTAGTGAAAGAAAGGTTGGATAGTGTTCTATGTTGTGATGATTGGAGGGTTCATTACACACAGTTCATGGTGAAACATATAGATTTCTATAAATCTAATCATGTCCCTTGTTGTTGTAATGGATAAAAAAGGCACCATGAAGAAAAGATGAGAGAATTGTTTTCATTTATTTCCAATGTGGATTAGTGAGGACTTGTGAGAGGCAACTGTGAAGGCTGCATTATAAGAAGCATGAGGAATCAATGTGCAAAGGAATTTGGACCAGGTGGGTGATAACACCCATTTTATGGATGTTAGAACCTATTCTTTAATATAAAAAACTAACTCAAACTTTCACTTCCTCCTAATTTTTGCTCAAATATTAGATCAATTAAGCTTTTTGTACCTTATGATCACTTTTCTTATCTTTTTAAGGACTTTTAGATACTTTATGACAAAAAGTACGCCCATTTAACTAACGATTTTATATGCAGAAAAGTACAACAGGTTCATAACCAGCAACCCGATAACCCCTAATCGAGACCCGCAGATAGCAGGATGTCACCAGTATGCGTGCCCCAGTATAACACCCATTTTATAACACCCATTTTATGGATGTTAGAACCTATTCTTTAATATAAAAAACTAACTCAAACTTTCACTTTCTCCTAATTTTTGCTCAAATATTAGATCAATTAAGCTTTTTGTACCTTCTGATCACTTTTCTTATCTTTTGAAGGACTTTTAGATACTTTATGACAAAAAGTACGCCCATTTAACTAACGATTTTATATGCAGAAAAGTACAACGGGTTCATAACCAGCAACCCGATAACCCCTAATCGAGACCCGCAGATAGCAGGATGTCACCAGTATGCGTGCCCCAGTATAAAAAGCAAAGAATGACCGCATCAGCTGTTGATCGCAAGCCAACATGGCCACAACCCGACACACAACAACAAGTGAAGTCCTAGGATGAGCTACAAGCCATCACGGTCACATTCTGATACATCCAAAGACCGTGACGAGTAGAAACCAAGCCCACCGCCCGCCACGGATACCAGAACAGAGATACCATACACATGGACCAATCAGATGAAGGCATCCATAGTTCGTGCAACCTATAAATAACTCAAGTACTAATGTACCATGGGTTGGAAAAATGGAGTATTTTAACCCGAGCAGTGGAGATGTTTCCATGTAAGGTCTTGAGTGTCCACCTAGTGATGATTTAGGTGAGCATGCTCTTATTCTTAGAAGGATGGAGAGCTCATTTACAGATCACTACCATAGTAGGAGGTAGAAAAGAGAGATATCAGTTCTTTACTTTGAAGCTTCCCCATGCGTGTCAGGTTCCATTCCAACCACTTAACCCGAGAGGGTGGTCCAGATGGATTAGCCCGACATGGGGATGACAAGAACTGGGATAGTGTTTGGCCCGACATGATCATTACCCGACATGGTGGTTTCTCAATACAGTCGTACCCCAACATTATCACATCCCGACACGATCTTTACTCAACATAGTCGTCACCTGACACAATGTGGACGTTCATATGTCCCCGTTATCAGTCTAACTCAATCCCGGGTGTCAGCCATTATGCCTATCAGTTTCCTAAATCAAGGAGCATGATACCTATCTTCCCTTTTCTTCATTTTTTCCTCAATATACCATGCATTGTAATCAAACCATTACATTTCATACTAATACAAATTAGTGATTATTTCCTATCATGTTCACATGTATGACTTTGTCCAGTCGATCGATTTCTCTTACACCCGAGTCCTCTATTCTGCTTGTCTACAAGTTCTTGATTAGCTACCAAAAACATGTTTTCCAACCTGACCAAATTTGAGAGAAGGAGGTCACAAACAAATAGAATATGGGATAACCTTGGCGTATGAAAATACCCATGTTTAAATCTTTCTTTGATTTTTCTCTTGCGCAAAAATCTTCGTTTTAAGTTTCCTTGAGTGAGGATTTTGTGATTTGGTTTTCCCTTAGCAGGGTTTTTGAGAGAGAATGGTGGGAGAAATGAATCCTCAAAAGATTTCATGACTGCTTTCTTTATTCATGTTATACTCAAAACATGAGAATTAATCATTTAGTTCCATTTATTAAAAACATAAAACTCTGCTAAAAATTAGTAAAACCCCAAAAAGCACCCTAATCCATTACTTTACTAGCAAACTCCTTCTCGGGTATTGATTTTGTTTCATTCTTTATTCTTTTAGTGATAAGTGTATGTTTCATAGCGTACTTTCACCCTCTATCGAGTTTTTAATGACTTTGACAAACCAAACTTAGTTTTTGGAATGTTTCATCCTCATGCTTGACCCTGAATTGCTTCTTCTACCCCGTACTAGTTGCAGACATCATTAAACATTTGAGTTTTATAATTTGTAAAAGATCGATTACCTAGAACTGCTTCCCTTTTTGGACCCGCATTTGAGGATGATCAACTTTTTGTCACCATTGTCGGGGATGACGCAACCAGTACCATTCCACAAACCCAAGTTTATTTGCACTTAGTCACACAAACAAAGACATGTGAATACTAATTTTCTCACTGGAAAGATGGCCTAGACTACAAAACTTACATATTATATTATTGCATTTCAGGTACATCAATGTTCATGGCCAACTAAGATCCCAAAGCCAGGTCTCACCAGTCTTTCGTCTAAGTCAGAGCAAATGAAGAAACCCTATTGTAGAGAAGCCACTCAGTGTGGCTAACTTTGAGTTAAAACCCAATTTTCTCCAACTACTACAACATAACAGGTTCGGGGGAAACAATGCAAAAGAAAATCCCTACAACCACCTGGTGACCTTCAAAAGAACCTACAAAACTTTCAAAATCAACTGAGTGCCAACAACATACATCTAAAATCAGTACTTTCCCTTCTCTCTGAATGATAAGGTGGGAGAATGGTACGCGGGCCTTCAAGACAAATGTATTCTAAATTGGGAGTTTCTTGCCAACACTTTCATCCCAAAGTTCTTCCCTATTGAAAGAACTATCAAATGCCAAAACAAGATTAGCAAGTTCTCTCAAAAAGTTTTTGAAAACTTACACAAAACTTGGGAGCACTTTCAAGGGTACCGACATGAATGCCCACATCATGGTTTTTCTGAACCATATTTAATCACCACCTTCTATAATGGTCTATCAACTGGATAAAAAAATCTTTAAACGTTGCAGCAGGCGGCGACTTTCTGGGGGTTATTTCCCAATGAGCTAGATAGATAATTGACAATATGGTGACCAATCAACAAGATGGCAATTATGACAGAGGCCTGGCAAATTATGCATCATCAACAACACCTTTGGAAGAATCGAAGATCATAGAAGCCCTTTCATCAAAGCTGGATAAGATAGTGACTGACGCCCAATCCTTGAAAGATCAAAGTTACAAGAACCAAATGTGACAAGAAGCTATCAGGAACTATGTCACCTATGGGGGAGCAAACCACCCTGCAGAATACTGCCCCTACACTTTCGAACAAGGTGAGCCAGAATGAAAAAGTACTGAGAATGTGATATATGCTCAATACAAACATCCTGATCACCCTGGATTCTCTTACGGTAACACGAGTGCTGCGGAAAATGCTAATCAAATGGTCTATGGAAATTCGTCAGGAATCCCACAGATTCAGAATCGACCATTAAACTTCCAAACAGGGAGAAACTTCCAACCAACTCAGACCATTCAACAAAGACCTTCTATGATGTCTGAGCTCATGTCATTTACAAAGAGGTAGAATGAGCTAAATGGGTGAATACACAAAAGCTCGGTAGATAGCACTAATCTTCTCAGCCTCATGCAGCAATAGGTGGGGAACTTCTCTAACCAAAACGGAGAAATTCTGCAGCACAACAAATTGATCGATCAACAACTAGCAAGTTTTGCCCAAAGTATAAAAAATCCAATGGGGTGAATTATGTCCAACACCAAGGCAAATCCATGAGGAAATAAAACTGTAATGATGGCCACTCTAAGGTCAAGAACTGTATTACACCCTATCAGTGACCAGAGAGCCACAATTAAAAAAGAAGTTGTGGCAGAAAGAGGCACAGTGAATAAAGAACCTTATCAAGATGCAGTCAAGCAAAAGAGGCTTGTGGAGAAAAAGAATGATGATATAGTCGACGAAATAAATCCTGACAAGTATGCACCACACATACCATTCCCTTACAATTGGTGAAAGCCTAGTTGTAAAAGAGGTACGAAAAATTTTTGGAGGTAGTAAAAAAGCTCCATCTCGACATCCCTTTTCTTGATGCAATAGAAGAAATGCCTACCTATGTGAAGTTCTTTAAAGACCTTATCTCGAAGAAGAAAAGAGGAGAAGACGTTGAAATAGTAAAGTTGTCATGTATGTCCAGTTCCTTTGTTAAGGCAAGCATGCCTTCCAAGAAAGATGACCCTGGCACCTTCATTATTCCTTTTCAAGTTGGTGACGATGTAGTTCAAAAAGGACTAGCTGATCTAGGATCAAGTATTAGTCTTATGCCACTCTCTCTCGCCAAATGTCTGGGGCTCACTGGCATTGTGAACACCAATATGAGGATCCATCTAGCCAATCACACTTTAACAAAACATGTGGGAGAAGTGGAGGATGTGCCTATAAGAGTGGGGAACTTTTTCATCCCCTGTGACATCGATCTTATTGATACACTGGAGGGTGCTAATTATCCAATGATCTTTGGATGACCTTTTTCTTTCAACAGGAAGGACCCTCATTGACATAAAAATAGGAATGCTAACTACCTGGGTCGGAGGTGATTGTATTGATTTCAATATCTGTGATAGTATGAAGGTTCCTTCTTTCTTTGAATCATCCTACTTTGTCGAGAGTTACCAAAAATTCTACCAAGAAGTAAGAGAAGAAATCACTATTGTTGATCCTTTGATGTGTGCTCTTTCTAATAGTGTAAATATGATAGAAGATCCTGAGCTAGAAAGCCTCCTAAACTTTTGATAACACCAAATTTTGTGATATTTTAGACTATTTTTCTGTTATCAAAACTGCCCTTTTTAACCGTTTTCCTCTCTTTTATAAGTACTTTTATAATAATTGGCCAAACCACGTTCTTAATCCAATATTTCCATTTTTTGCAGAGTTTTTCCTCATTTTGGTACGTTTATCATCAATAAGGCCGTCGCGGCCCACAAATAAGCTCCACCTACTTTCGGCCTTCCTGACGCCCGATACAAGCACTGCCCGACAGGGTAGCACGACACAACGACGCGCGATATGGGGATGTCGCACAAAAAGAAACTGACGGATGACACGTCTTTTACCTGACAGGTTGTCGAGCTCGCCATGACAACCCAAGCTTGTCGCACGACACAGGCCACCCACCGGTAGGCGCCGCCCGTCACGTAACTGACATCTGACACCCCTGTGCCGAGTGATACCAGTATCGGCCATCCACCGACCCGTGAATAAGGAGGACACGTGGCGCTTCGAGCACCATAACTTCCCCCAACCGCTACCTATAAATAGCAGCTACAGGAAGCCGAAAAGATAGTTCACACAATTGGGAACTTTGAGCAATCTTCGGAGGAAAGCTGCGAGAGCAAGAGTATCGTGCCTCAGTGCTCGTACCGGGAAACTCTAGGTGAGCTCTTCCTCATCCCGAGAGGGAGGGGATGGTTCACTTAGGACCGTCCCGGGCGACACTGCAGGCCGATATCGGCTAACGTTGATGAGCGACACAAGTGCCCGACAGTAGTTGCATTGCTCCATGCCAGACACGATATTGAACCCGATACGCTTCGCCCGGCATAGGGTGCCGCCCGAGAGGGTGCGCCGCCTGACATGAGCATATCGGCCAAGGTCCTTGAGCGATACAGTCGGCCGTCATGGTGTGCCGCCCGAGAGGGTGTGCCACCCGACATGAGCGTATCGGTCAGGGTCCTTGAGTGATACAGTCGGTCATCACGGTGTGCCGCCCGACACTACTGTATCGGGCTATGCTCCTAACCGGTATCGGGCTGGAGAGCTGCAGTGGTCTGTCGTCCTTCTACATCAAGAAGGTGCCATTTATCTTTATTTCTGTTATTTAATTCTTTACTTATGCGTTGTAGTTAAGACCTTTAATGTTTATAGAAATGGAAAAGCTTAATTACTTGTTGCTTTATGTTTGGTGCAATTTTTGGATGACTGCTATGTTTAATATCTGAACTCTAGCTTGCATGTTTGGATCGCATTTCGCTTAGCTACCGAATCGTGTTTTCCCGTCGCAACAACTTCGAGAGATGTGTTGTGGCTCTAGTGTTTGGTCTGATTTTGGAGTACGAGAGTGCCTGGAATGGAGGTGCTTCAGTGACATTTCACTCTAACTTAAGTCCAGCAACCTCGAGAGGGGTGTTGATGCTTGGTTAGAGGTACCTTCTCTGAGAGGAGGGGTACATGATGCTCCTGCTGCCACTTGTTTTACCAAAGTTTATCCTTCGCACCTTGCTTTATCTCTAGTTTGATCTTCCTGTTTCTGTTGCATGAAAACCCCTAAAAACTGCTAAATGACTAAAACCTTAAATCCTTCTTGTAACTCCAGTTGGAGATAGTTTTCCTTGTTTTGTTTGTGACATCTTGTTGTTTCCCCTTAGGGAATTCACTGTCCCTTTGTACCTACCAGAGTGTAGCATGTCGATTCAGAGATCTCAACACTACCACCCTTGTCCCTGTGATCGACCATGTATATCTACTTCGACCCCGTAAGCAAAATTGTGGGGGCCTAGAAGAGTTCGGGTTATAAATGTAAAAGTCTGACTAACTTAAAATCCGCCTCCAATTTTGGACGCACGATTTAGGCCTGGTCAATACACCAAGAACAACCAGTTCCAGTCGGCGAAAGGAAACTTCCAAGAGCAGGGAAAGTATCAAGGGTCGAACTAAGAACAAGACAAGGGCGCGAGCCAAGCATACGTGATTGGCCAGTTATTTGATTTTGTTAAGAAGCAGGATACGATCAATAATCAACTAGCACAAAGTGCGCTATCAAATTCCGGAGTTTTGAACTCCTTGCAGGTACAACTGGCAGATATGCAGACGCATCAACGCCAAATCGACCAACAGCTAGCTCAATTGGTCGAAATTGTGAAGAACCCATCAGGGAAGATACCGTCAAATACTGAGACTGCTAAGAAGGCAGGTCTGTGACCGCAGAGGCAAAGATGAAAATGCAGGAAGAAGAAGTTGAATGCGTCCAGCTGAAGACGGAAAAGGCAGTGCTTCTCGGGAGGCAACCTGAGCTGTCTTTTAAATTCATAGATTAGGATGCTTTTACTTTTCTACATGAAAAATACTACAAACATTATGGACTGTAATAAGGCCCGAGTCAGTGCATGCGCCACATGCGCTGACTCTTCTGTTTTATGGGTCACCGCCTTAGTTTTATTGACCGGGATGGGTAATACCATCTGAGGCCAGGATCTTAGTCTTAGGTCAATGATGTTTTACTCATCAACCGCTTTTGTTACCCTGCTCTATTTTCAAGTTTTTTTCTTCTTGGCTTTGCTCTGAAGGTTGTATCGGGCAGCAGCTCAACCTGCACTTTAAACGCGCCCATATCAGGTAGTGGAATCTCGGGGATCACAAGGGTCGTGTCGGTTTGCATGCCTGGGCGGCGTGCACTCATTTCGAGCAGTTGGAACGAGTTACCCCAACGGCCGACGCGTGCTCCGGATTTACCAAGCTTCACCCCCGGTTGAGATTGCTATATAAAGGGCCAAGTTTTTACCGTATCAGGCTACTTGCCTTACTATTTTCACTCTCCTGTATCGTGCTAAAACCTTGTGCATTTTCTCCCGTGTCGTGGAAGGCTCCCTGCTCTCGTATCGTGCGAAAGATAAGAACACAGCAAGGTATAGCCCGACAGACCCTATCGCCCGGCAGACCATGCCGCCCGACACGATTCTTTCTTTAAACAAGTAGCTTATCAGTCTTGTGGTCCCTAAGCTGAGAAACCCTTGTATTGCCTGATATGGATGTCATGCAACGTGCCTTTTTATTCACGATTGCCCGACGCACCCTGTCGGGTGATATCCGTATCACCCCATCTTTGCACCGCCTCGCCTGTTTTTTTGTCGGGCGACACACTACTTTCCTTTTACGTGAACCATATCGGGGAACTTATCTTATCGCCATCATATCGCCCGACACACCCGTGTCGAGCGACAGACTTGACGCGTGTTTTTCGCCTTATCGCCTTGTTCTTATCGCATGTTTGATCTTCTGACGTGATGGGCGATACCCATCTCTCATATCGGGCACAAGACTTCACCTCTGAAATCCTTGTATTGCCCGATACGGGGTGTGGGGCAACCTTTGTATAGAGAAATACCTTGTTGCGCATTCATTTAAACTTTTTCAAAGCATCAACACATTTAATTAATTGAGGTATTTGCTTATTGTTTAACAGAAATGGCCCGCATCAAGATAACTGTTGTCCCTGTTGACGCACAAGGTAGGGGAATCTACCCTGAGACTGCGGGTGAAGGACAAACTGCCAGGCCTAAACGCCTGAATCCAGGAGCAGTCGAGGCGTCAACAGCCGAAAATAGGGCTAGGGTTGGAGAAGTGGCGACTCCAACTCCAACATCGACACCACTAGCAGCAGCAGAACTCCTGGGATACGCGCCGGGAAGTTTTGAGCCAAGGAACGACGAGCACACTCGTCGATATGCTGAATTAGCGACCAAGGTCTATCGACTGAGCAGGTTTTTCCATCAAGCCTCATTTTCTGAACTGGGGATCGTTGGGAGGCTGAAGGGCATCCTCACAGCGGTAGGGCTGAAGAAGATCTGCTTCAGCCGATCTTCCTCTTATACCATGCTGACAATGGAATTTATGTCTTCTCTCCACCGGGTGAAGAATTCTGATGTAGAAAGGGAAGAATTCGATGGGCCAGATAGACTCCTGGCCTGACTGTACAACTCAGAGCATGCCATCTCCGAGAAGTTGTTGAATAAGATCTTCTCTTCCAACGAGGAGGAGAAGAATCTAATGGACAACGGTGAGAGAATCACTGAGGGAGATGGGTTCAATCCCGTGGAGCTCTGCAATAGGCTAACCGGCAAATCGTCATTCAAGCTGGGAAGAAAGGTGGTGGCAGTGCACTCCTGTTTTTGGAGGATAGTGCACAAATTGGTGGCATGCTTGTTGTTCAGCAAAAATGAGTCCAAAAACATCTATACAGAAGAACTCCATGTCATGTGGTACATGATGGAGGGTCGAGTGATCAACCTCGGGCGGTTCTTGCTGAATAGACTGCACCCGATGAAGGAAGCCACCTAAGAGTACTGCATGGGTGGCATCGTCAACTTAATCGTGATAGGGCTCGGGTACCAGAAAGAGTCGCACAGCCTTTCGAGGACGCAAGGTGAGGAGGTGATCGACACCAAGTACCTGATGAGGACCAGTATCATAAAGAAGGAGGGGAGGGAATACTTCTACAAGTTTTGAAGAACAAACACACTCCTCCCACTCCCTCGCTGCGCCGCCTACGACGCAGAAAAACTGGTCTTCACTTCCTCCGAAATTGAAGCTGTAGCGAACGACGCAGCTTACACCACCGCCACCAGGGCCCAGGAGAGGGCAGTTCCAGAGCTACCAATGACAACTGCTAATAAAGTTTTCATAGCTCCAACTATATCAGCCACCACCACAACAAGGATGATGGTAGCTGAAAAAGACCTAGTGATTTTTGAGGTCACTGAGACAGAAACTACGGGAGCTACCGCGGGAGAGACGGCTGCAGCCCCCGTCATTGCTTCAAGGCCTGCAGAGGCAGAAGAGGAACTTCAGCAGGACATCAGCAACGGGGTGTTCGACGAGATCCTGAGAATGGAGCTTGGAGGAACACCGACACCACCGCCGAAGTCCCCACCTGCAGTAGTTGAGGAGATCACCGACAGTGCAGAGGTGGAGTAGAGTCCGCCCTCACCATGGCCATCTCCACCCCAACGAGAAGGCAAGGCGGTGGCAACTGAGAAAGCGCCATCACCTCGCCTGGAAGCAACTGGATCGCGAATGATTCTGATAGATTCTACCTCGCTTGGTAGACCATCACGTGAGCAAGATGTCACGTGGATGGGAGGGAGACCCACCGGAACTCCTCCGTCACTCGGAAAGATGCTCGGGCACTAGCTCGACTATTTGCGGGAGGTAACAGATACCAACTCTACTACTTGTATTTCCCTAACCCGCAAACTTTCATCTTTCCAAGACAGGCTGAATAGCCAACAAAGAGAGCTGCTGACTCTAGCGAGCCTTCCCGGCGGACTAGAGGCCTTGAATGCGATGCTTCAGCAAGTTCTCCAACGCCTGGACAAGATCGAGGAGAGGCTAGACAGAAGTGACGACCATCCACGCCGAAGGCAGCTGAGAAGGTCCTCGTCACCCCCTAGTCGTGGTTCTCCTCCTTCTTCATCAGATTCCCCCTCGGGAACAACATCCTCCTCCTCCTCCAGCGGGCGATCCTCAATGCCTGAGGAGGGGACGCAAAAAAGGTCAGCCGAAGGAGCTCCAGCAAGACAGGAGAGCTCTCTAGGCTTCGAAGGAGAAAACCTCTCCGTCCCCCTAGATGAAGCCGAAGATGATAGCGTAGATATAAGCATCGGGGGAGACTCTTCTGATGAGTCTGAGGGAGAGAAGGGGGATGTCTACACAGTCAATAAGAGACATCTACCCCGAGGAAATCACTCGATGGCGGATAGATTCCGGGAGCCATCCAAGATACCCTCCTTCGAGATGACCGACTTCGACAGAAGAGGCATCGGATACCTGACGATTAGAGACCAGAAGCTGCTAAATAAGGTCTTATGATCACAGACAGATGAAGATGACGTCGTCCCCACCGATGGATACCTCTCCATGTGACGGGGAGTCCTTCGAAGCATGTTCCTTACGCCGGCCGTGGTCGGCAAAAGACTGTTCAGGGTCTTGGAAAATGCGATAATAGAAAGTATCGGCAGCAGGACAGGTCGGAAGACACTATACACAGCCACCCCGACCTTGGCAAAAAGGCTGATGCAGGGAGATCCAGACACCCGTGCGGTGGCTGACATGTTGCAATACATTGAAGAGCATAGGTCGAAACTGGTGTTGGCCCCGTACAAGCACCAGAACGTGTGGTTTCTCTGCATAGCAGACCTCAGAAACCATGACGTCCAGCTGTTGTGATGCAGCAATGATGAAGTGTCGCGCTCCGGGGGTGTTTTCTGCCGCCCGGAGGACAAGAAGCTGAGACTCCTGCCGCTGCGTCTGCTACGAGCTATAAAGCAAGGAGGCCAACATCACCAAGGCACTTGGAACTTCTTTACTCTCCAAGACCTCCCCGTCCAGGCAGAAGAGGGAAGTGGAAACAACGCTTTTGCCATCATGGGTGCCATTGAGGTGCTCAATACATTTGGAAACTTGGGAGCCCTCAAGGGCATATCCTTCTATCAACGCAGGGGCATTTACGCCATGTTGCTGATCAAAGACAAGCACTATTTCTGGGACGCGGGGGTACCAGAGCAACTGCTGGACAGTGACCTAGAAGAAAACTCTTCTTAATCCAGCAGCTCCTCAGAAAAAGAAGAGGAGATAGCTACCGACACCTATGGGGAAGGAAAGAAGTTGGAAGTCCTGAAGAAAGTGCACGGGATGGAAGACACTGCTTCGCCTAAAGCTTCAGAAGGGTTGATCAAAAATTTCGACCGCTTTTCGTGTGCAACTCTCACACAGGAGCAGGTCAACGTAATACAGCTGAAGTTAGCTGATTCTACCCCATCGATTGTCGCCTTTCAGGAAGGCGATGTCGTAGTCCCGGTCGATGATCTAAGGGACATGGTAAAGGAAGGAGGATGCTTGGCTATATCTGTGGCAGCTGCTTACATCCAATATATATAGCCAAGGCTAGAACATGCATACATAGCCCATCCTATGTTGTTCAACGACATTTGCCTCGCCGATAAAACCGGAGCGAACAAAGCATTTCTGCAGGAATTGGAGAGCGAGGATCCATGCATGATCTTCCTCCCCATCCTCCATTACAGTCATTGGATGCTCCTAATAATGTACACTCAGTAACGAGCAGGAATCTTCTATAATAGCTCAGACGGGAACAAAAACCATCCAGTGCCGTGTACATCAAAACCTTTGTCATCCGTCGAACGTTTGGTCCAAAAATATTACGACGAGGTGTCAAAGATGATCCAACCATTCCTGGACATACAAGGAGGCAAGTGGCATGAACTCCAGTTCTACCACCGCAGTCCACAACAACTTCCCCTATCCAACGACTGCGACATCTACGTCCTGGAATGGATAGCGAATAAAGAAACGCCTAACCAGCTCCACCACACCGTCTATCACAGCAAAAGGGGGGAATATGTGTGGGAGCTTCTGTCTGACGTAGGCGCAACCTCACTGGAATAAACATTACCTCACCTTATCTACTTCATAACTCTGGGACAGAGTGTGGAGTAAGTTTGGGGGGGTACCATGTACCAGTGAGGGAGGTACAAAATTTTGAAAATTCTAACTCAATTTCTTTATTCTTTTGTCTTAAATTCGTTATTATTTTGTTCTTTGTGTACATATATATGTTCATACCAAAGTTTTGAAAATTCTTTTTGTTTATATATCATCTCCATACATATGAACAAAGTTGCTATAATAGTAAAAACCTGATGCGGCTCCTTGCAAAGTTTGTTTTCTATGTTCTTAACGAGATGCAAGTTTTGTTATATCTTTCTGATAATGCTGCCTCAAACAAAAAAAGATTATGTTTTTCCATGTCAAAAATTTCGAAAAAATATAATAATCTCGCAAACAGCTAAGAGACGAGTATGGAGAAGGAAAAAGCTGCCCAAACAGCAGAAATCTCTTTGTTTTCCCTCACCCAACGAAAATCCCAAAAAGAGAAAGAAGCCTTATGAGTATGAATAAAAGCATGAGAGTTGTGACCAATAAAAGAAAAGAAAAAAATATATATACACACTTTTTTTCTAAAAGTACCCATCTTTAGGCATGGTAGATCCGGGGAAGTGGTACGTAGGATGTGAAATCACTGCTCTAAAGCCAGCTGGCTTGGACTGCAGGGACCACTTGCCCGCTAACGGACCCTTACCTGGATGGACTGATGGGAAATGAGAAATATCCCCAAAAAGCCTTAGCCTACCCTATAGACAACTTTCCACCCCAAAAATAAAGATGTTTGGTGTGTAAGCTAACTTCAGAATCATACAACAAAAGTCTCGCTGAAGATGTAGAGAAGAATTTTACTGAAATAATAAAGCAAGGAAACACATGGTCTTTTGTTCGTAGTGAGACAACATTACCTCTAAGGCATCGCGATCCTTGTTTTACCTTTTGAACTGAAATCTGCACCGAGCAAGAAGAAGCATCACAAAATAAAGTTTAAATATTGACTGAGGACAATCAAAACGCTAAGTTTGGGGGAGTTGATAACACCCAATTTTGTGATATTTTAGACTATTTTTCTGTTATCAAAACTTCCCTTTTTAACTGTTTTCCTCTCTTTTATAAGTACTTTTGTAATAATTGGCCAAACCACGCTCTTAATCCAATATTTCCATTTTTGTAGAGTTTTTCCTCATTTTGGTACGTTTATCATCAATAAGGCCGTCCCGGCCCACAAATAAGCTCCACCTGCTTTCGGCCTTCCTGACGCCCGATACAAGCACTGCCCGATAGGGTAGCGCGACACAATGACACGCGATATGGGGATGTCGTGCAAAAAGAAACTAACAGACGACACGTCTTTTACCCGACAGCGAGCCGAGCTCGCCACGACAACCCAAGCTTGTCGCACGACATAGGCCACCCACCGACAAGTGCCGCCCATCACGTAACCGACAGCCGACACCCCTGTGCAGAGTGATACCAGTATCGGCCGTCCACCGACCCACGAATAAGGAGGACACATGGCACTTCGAGCACCATAACTTCCCCCAACCACTGCCTATAAATAGCAGCTACAGGAAGCTGAAAAGACAGTTCGCACAATTGAGAACTTTGAGCGATCTTCGGAGGAAAGCTGCGAGAGCAAGAGTATCGTGCCTCAGTGCTCTTACCAGGAAACTCTAGATGAGCTCTTCCTCATCTCGAGAGGGAGGGGATGGTTCACTTAGGACCGTCCCGGGCGACACTGTAGGTCGATATCGGCCAACGTTGATGAGAGACACAAGTGCCCGACAGTAGTTGCATCGCTCCATGCCAGACACGATATCGAACCCGATACGCTTCACCCGGCATAGCATGCCGCCCGACATGAGTGTATCGGCCAGGGTCCTTGAGCGATACAGTCGACCGTCACGGTGTGCCGCCCGAGAGGGTGTGCCGCCCGACACTACTGTATCGGGATATGCTCCTGACTGGTATCGGGTTGGAGAGCTGCAGTGGTCTGTCATCCTTCTACATCAAGAAGGCGCCATTTATCTTTATTTCTATTATTTAAATCTTTACTCATGCGTTGTAGTTAAGACCTTTAATATTTATGGAAATGGAAAAGCTTAATTACTTGTTGCTTTATGTTTGGTGCAATTGTTGGATGACTGCTATGTTTAATATCTAAACTCTAGCTTGCATGTTTGGATCGCGTTTCGCTTAGCTACCGAATCGTGTTTTCCCGTCGCAACAATTTTGAGAGATGTGTTGTGGCTCTAGTGTTTGGTCCGACTCTGGAGTATGAGAGTGCCTGGAATGGAGTTGCTTCAGTGACATTTCACTCTAACTTAAGTCCAACAACCTCGAGAGGGGTGTTGATGCTTGGTTAGAGGTACCCGCTCTGAGAGGAAGGGTACATGATGCTCATGCTGCCACTTATTTTACCAAAGTTTATCCTTCGCACCTTGCTTTATCTCTAGTTTGATCTTCCTGTTTCTATTGCATGAAAACCCCTAAAAACTGCTAAATGACTAAAACCTTAAATCCTTCTTGTAACTCCAGTTGGAGATAGTTTTCCTTGTTTTGTTTGTGACATCTTGTTGTTTCCCCTTGGGGAATTCACTGTCCCTTTGTACCTACCGGAGTGTAGCGTGTCGATTCAGAGATCTCAACACTACCACCCTTGTCCTTGTGATCGACCATGTATATCTACTTCGACCCCGTAAGAAAAGTTGTGGGGGCCTAGAAGAGTTCGGGTTATAAATGTAAAAGTCCGACTAACTTCAAATCCGCCTCCAATTTTGGACGCACGATTTAGGCTGGTCAACTTTCTTGACCAAGAAGAATCACTAGGCCAGAGCGAGTCAGTTGAGGTGGTAAGATACACCTCGTTCGTTCAAGAAAAAACTGAGGAACCAGTAATAAGCCATCACCCAAATTGAAAGATCTTCCACTAGGTTTTGAATACCAGTTTCTAGATGATGAGGGGATGCACCATGTTATTATAAACTCTGAGCTAACAAAATCCCAAAAGGAATAGTTGATAAATGAAATAAAGTTGCAACGCAAAGAATTGGGCTATTCTATTGAAGATTTGAGGGGAGTAATCCCTTCTGTCTATATGCACATGATACATATTGAAGAGAATGCCAGCCCTTATGTGTAACCATAATGAAAGCTCAATGAGAAGCAGCGGGAAGTAGTTAGCAAAGAAATCATAAAATTGGTGATGTTAGGATCATCTACTCCATTAGTGATAGAACATGGGTCAGTCCAGTGCATGTAGTATCAAAGAAAGGTGGCATGACTGTTGTCAGGGGAGAAAATGAGAATGAGGTCGCAAAAAGAATAGTGACAGGGTGGCGAATGTGCATCAACAATAGAAAGTTAAACATTGCCACTCGCAAAGACCATTTCTACTCCCTTTATCGATCAGATTCTTGAACGTATAGCCCACCACTCATACTTCTGTTGGTTAGATGGGTATTCAAGATTCTACCAAATCCCCGTCCACACAGACGACCAAGAGAAGACAACTTTCACATGTATCTATGGAACTTTCACTTTCAGAAGAATGCCCTTCAGACTACATAACACATCTGTGACTTTTCAGAGGTGTACGAACTCCATTTTTGTAGATTTCCTAGAATATAAGATGGAAGTTTTTATGGATGATTTTAGTGTCTATGGCAGATCCTTTGATGATTGTTTGAAAAATCTATCCCTCATTATGAAAAGATTTGAAGAGAAAAGACTAGTTTTAAACTGGGAAAAATGTCACTTCACAGTCCAAAATGGCATTGCGCTAGGGCAAAAAGTATCAGATATAGGCATTGAGGTTGATTAGTAAAAAAAATGAAGAAATCTCGAAGCTTCCCCCGCCTATATTAGTGATAGGAGTTTGAAGTTTTCTAGGGCATACATGATATTATAGGAGGTTTATTAATGATTTTTCCAAAATATCAAAGCCACTGTCAAATCTTCTAATGAAGGATGTCAATTTCTTTTTCTCTAATGAATTCCTTAACGCATTCATGACTTTGAAAGAGGCCCTAATTTCTACCCCCATCATCCAGTCACCTGATTGGGGCCTTCCTTTTGAGTTAATGTGTGATGTTAGCGATTTTGCAATAGGGGCATTTTTGGGTCAAAAGAAAGACAAATGACATCATGTGATTTAGTATGCCAGTAAAACGTTAGACGAGGCTCAAGTAAATTACACCACAATGAAGAAAGAAATGCTAACCATTATATACGCATTCAACAAATTCCGCTCTTATTTAGTCGGTTCTAAGGTAATAGTATATGCATACCATGGTGCGATCAAATATCTAATGCAGAAGAAGGACGCCAAGCCTAGGTTACTACGTTGGGCATTATTATTACAAGAGTTTGATCATGAAATTATTGACAAAAATGGCACAGAAAATGTGGTTGTCGATCATCTATCAAGAATCAGAGTGGAAGAAGATTTCCCTTTACCAATAAATGAAAGTTATGTTGATGGATCCATCTATTCTGTACATGTTGTGGAACCAGTAGAGCCATAGTATGCAGACTTCTGTAACTATCTTGCCTGCATACATCTTCTTTAGGAAATAACTTACAATTAGAAGAAGAAATTTTTCTCACATTTGAAGAACTACTATTGGGATGATCCCTTACTGTTTAGACGATGCGCTGATAATCTTTACAGGAGATGTATCCCTGAAGATGAAGCCCCAAAAATCTTGTATGAATGCCACTCCTCCCTTTATAGAGGTCATCTTGGAGCAGAAAGAACTGCAACTAAAGTTCTCCAACCAGGTTTCTGCTGGCCTTCTTTATTTAAAGAAGCTAATGCCTTTGTCAGAGCATGTAGTGAGTGTCAACACACAGGAAACATCTCGATACTGAATGAAATGCTGATGTCTGATTGGATAGAAGTATAAATCTTTGACATTTGGGGGATTGATTATATGTGTCCATTCCCATCCTCTTATGGTTTTCAGTATATCCTGGTGGCAGTCGACTATGTATCAAAGTGGGTCGAGGCCGTAGCAACAACCACCAGTGATGCTAAGTCAGTGATAAAGCTATTCACCAAAATTATCTTCCAGAGGTATGGAGTCCCTAGATCGGTGATAAGTGATGGCGGGTCACATTTCGCTGAAAGACAGTTTGAGCTTCTATGAAAGAAATATTTGGTATGGCATAAGGTTGCTAAACCTTATCACCCCCAAACCTTTGGCCAAGTTGAAGTCTCCAACAGGAAGATTAAGCATATTCTTGAAAAGACTGTTGGAAAATCTCACAAAGATTGGTCCACCAAGTTAGACGATGCTCTGTGGGCCTACAGAACTGCCTACAAAACACCTATAGGCACCACACCTTATCGATTGATCTACAGAAAAGCATGTCATCTTTCTGTCGAGCTGGAACACAAAGCTTTCTGGGCCATCAAATGCCTCAACATGGACCCTTCCTTAGCGGGAAAGAAAAAGATTTCTCTAGATCTAGGAGTTTGAAGAACTTAGGCTCCACGCCTATGAAAATGCAAGACTTTATAAGCAAAGAACCAAAGTTTGGCATGACTCCCACCTGAACAAGAAAGACGTCAAGGAAGGTGACAAAGTTCTCCTTTTTAAATCATCTATTCGTCTTTTTCCATGAAAATTGTAGACTCGTTGGTGAGGACCGTTTGTGGTTGCAAAGATTTATGCGTCTGGATGATGGAGCTATTTGATAAACACAATCCTACTAAGGTCTTACCGTTGAATGGGCATCACGTAAAAAGATTCTATGAAGATGAAGTCTTCACCAGACAAAGCGACCTCACCTTTGATGAACCCGAGATTGAACCATAAATTGAGTCTTGAATTCAACCGATCATGTCGAACTGGTGAAAAGAAACCTAGTGCTCCTTGGGAGGCAACCCAAGTTTGATTTTCCTAGCATAGGATAGATTCTTTCTTTTAAAAACAAACATTAAGAACACAATTATTGTAATGAGGCTTGAGTCAATACGTGTGCTACACAGATTGACTCTCATATTTTTTGGCCAATGCTTTTTCCTCGTTGCTTTAAGTTTGTGATACTGACTGAAGTAGAGAGCCAAGTCTTATGCCAATGATGTTTCGCAAACAAACAACTATTATTTTGTATTTAAGCCACATAGATTTTGAAATTTCGATTGATTTACCAAGATTCAATGATTTTAGATACCATCTCAAGAGTCGTATCAGTCAGGGACCTATATCGGTCTGAGCTGCTTTTACTCTTGTGTCGAGTCATGGCTTATGTTGGGCCGCGCCTTATGCTGGGTGTTGAGAAAACCCTGTCGGGAAGCATCATATCGGCCCTCTTTGACAAACCGTATCGACCTACCAACCGTGTCGGGTAAAGACTGTATCAGCCTACCAATTACCGTATTGGATTACTGATCCAAACTTGGGTTTATAACCCGTGCCGGGTGAATACCCATATCGATTTTCCGCATCATCGCAGCCTGACATCCCTTGATTGGACCATTTTAGCTTCTTAGGGAAGGCGATTTTCGTGCATGTTTGACACATACCCCAGTCGATAGTTCATATGACTCTAGAAGGTGAAGCTATAAATACCCCGAGCCTTAACTCGTATCGGGTTACGAATTCTCTCGATGCACACTAGACACGTTTGCTTCACAGGATTCAGACGGATTAAGGTGTATCCTGTATTTAGTTAATCCAGGAATCAAGATTGCAGGGGATATCAAACTTTTACAACGGCTGTAGTTTATGTTTGGCCACATGGACGAACCTGTTCGATGGAAAGGTAGAAAAAGTTACGGCAGCAGCATTACAGCATGCTGATTCGGCGGGGTGCCAAGGTAACGTGAATAAAGTAACGCAAACCAAGGAAAGCAGCTGATGCCAGCTGGTCGAACGAGCAAATAGAGCGGACAGGGAAGGTGGATGGCGGCGTCCGGCCATTTTGAAATGGAAACCGGCATCCAGCATGTACTGTATACTTGAAAAGTGCAGGATTCATCATCTTTTTCGTCTCCAGATAAACAAACGTAAAATCTTTGCTGCTGGATGATTAAATACAATCCAATACATCTACATCCATTAAAACAAACGTGCCCTAAATCCGAGCTCTCGTATCATTTTATTACCTGCGTCAGTTTACAAGTTCTGTCGAGATTGCAAGATGTGCCGACCTTCCTCTACTCTTCCTAACATCTTAAGATACGAAACTGATACAACATAACATTTTTACCATATCGGGCTGAAATCCATGCCGGGGGCGTTGTGTTGGCCTAACATTTTTTTAGCGTGTCAGTTTGAACGATGTATCGGCCTAATATTTTTACCGAATCAGGCCGAAATCTGTGCCGAGTAGCATCGTGTCGGCCTAACATTTTTTAGCGTGTCGTATCGGCCTATTGATTCTAACGTATCAGTTTAAGCATAGTATTGGGCTCTACCTTGTATCGTTTTAAAGCGCACCTATGTCGGGCTATACATATACCAGACTCTCCATCTTCCAGTATTGACATGTATCGACTTCAGCATTACTACAGGAGGCACCTGCTCGAACTAACCTATCTGGACCACCTAGCACCAGAAGAAGGATAACCGATATGCCAAAAAAAAATGTTTGTGTCTTTGCTAGATGACTACCGTGATCCTGACTAGACAGGTTGACCAAGGGCAAAGAAGCCCTACTGAGGGGGCAAAGGAACAAGTCCAGAGGTCTACAGCAAGACAAAAAAGACCACACTCATCCACAACTGAGACCTCCAATGCAACCAAGAGGCCCCTCCAGGAGCCCAAAACAGCTGCAACTCACATTTTCGAGGCCTACCCGGAAATCCTATCTGACTCCTCGGGAAGTTTCAGAGCAAGGGACGACGAACACCAACAATGATACACAGAAGTGTCCAAGAAGCTGTATCGCCTAACAAAGTTCTATCACGAGGCGTCATTCCTCCAGATTGGCATCTATGACAGGATGAAGGATATACTCACAGCCACAAAGCTCTACAAAATATGGTTCTCCTTCTCACACTCCTACACTGAACTGACAAAAGAGTTCATTTCCTCACTAAATAGAATACCCAACACTCCCAAGGAACACATCATATATGGCGGATAAGGCAGACTAACGAAACACCTCTACAATTCAGACTTTGTCATCTCAGAAAAGATAATCAACCAGATCTTTAGCGACAGTGAAGAAGATCTGAAAGCACTTAATGAAGGAGTCCGGATGGGCGAACACCAGGACTTCGGCCAGGTGCAACGATGGAAGGCCTTGATAGGGGAAACCACTTTCAAACCTGGATACAAAGTGGTAGATGTACACTCCTATTTTTGGAGAATAATCCATAAGATTGTAACTAACATCCTGTTCACAAAATATAAAAGTAGCAACATATATACTAAAGAGCTACAAGTCATGTGGAGCATCATGACCAGGAAACCAATCAACCTAGGGTACTTCTTGATAACCAGAATACATCTGATCTGGGAGGCCACCAAAGAATATAGCATGGGAGGACTGGTCAACTTAATTGCAGTTGTCATGGGGTGCCCAATGGAGCCACAAAATCTTTCGTGTACCCAAGGAGAAGAAAGGATTCACATCACCTTTTTGAGAAGAGCTAGCATCTTGAAAATAACAAATGGCAGTTGTTCTATAGATTCACAAAAACTTATGTACTCCTTCCTCTGCCAGCATGCGTTTCTTACGACGGAGATAAATTGGTTTTTATAGCAGCTTAACTACAGTCGTAGGCAATGCAAAGCACAGCCCTGCCGCCCCCTACTCCTAAGAAAATTTCTACCAGACGGCAAAAGATACCCGCTACCATACAACACCATGAGTCACCCCTACCAAGCATCGAGGAAATCCCTGCCATGGAGACTGAACAAATACGGCATGATATACGAGTCGATCAACCCTGTAACATACCAGATCGTGAACCCTACCCTGGAAGTTTGACCTTTTGAGTTTGACCAAACAAGGTTAAGGTTGGAGTGATCCTAATAATCTAATGCATGAATAACGTGATATGATATGTCATATAATTCATTTGGTGATAATAAGATGATAAATAACTTAATTGGATGCATAATTTAGTTAATGGGCCTCTAATGGGCCTAATGGAATAATCCATGTAATAAAGTCTCAAAACAAATAATAGACTTCAAATTCATAATCTACACATCAAAATAAGACTACATGTCAATTTTTATTTAATTTGGACCACCTTAAAATAATATGGTAAGTTAAGAGAGAGAATTGCTTAAAAGGTGTAATTAATAAATATATATAATTCATGACTCCAAAAGAGGAAAATAATCTTAGATTCATAATCTACATAATAAATATAGCCTTTGGGTAAATTTTTATCCAATTTGGACAAAGTTTGCTTAAAAGGTAAAATCGGGAGAGAGAAAGTATGTAGAACTTTAAAAATATTAAATAAATGCTCTAACAACTCCATTATGTAAAATTGATGGAAAATTCGTATTTAACACACTAAATATAACTTGTGGGTCAAGTTTCATCAAATTTGGATAATCCTAAAGCCATTAATGAAGAAGGAAGGAGAAAATAGTAATTAATTTATTTAACACATTAAAAGTTTACAAAAGGAAAAACTAAGTGTGTAATCGGAATCTACATGCCTTTATTGGCCTCTGTGAAAAATTTGGCTTATTTTGGATGATGTTTGAACTCTTATTTGAAGAGAGAGAAAATAAGAAATAATGACAATCATTGAATTTGTTTTGGATTTCATTTTACATATAACGCATCGAAGTTTCTTTATTTCCCATTTTCGCGGTGATTTCTTACCCTTAGATTTCGATCGGACGACAGAAGAGTCATCTCCTACCTTGGGTAGGAGACGCGGCCAGGAGCCTCAGTTCGCAGCCTGGATTTTCACGGATATCTCGGCCGATCTTGGTCTTTTCTCACGAAATTTGTTGCATCAGTTTCCTAGAATGATCCCACACAATATAACATATATATATGAGTGGTTTTGTTGGATGATCTCTACTTGGTTAGGCGTCTCCCAATTCTCCCTATTCTTCCCCTGCTTTCCGCTTTCTTCTCTCTTACACACCTCCAATGGCCATCGAAACTCAACGAGTCTGTCCTGTTTCCTTTGTGGAGACCTGCGGTTCCATATCACAGCTTTGGTTTGGCATCTTTTGACCGTGGGACTCTCCCCCAAGTTTCAAGTCTTCCCGGAGGCCACTGCAGATTCGTGGTGGTGCCTCCATCCTTTGCGATCATGGGAGAGTACCCAGATATCATCTGTTGTCCATCGCGAAGTTTCTTTCGCAGTCAATTTGAATCCAAGGCAAGCCCATATCTTTTCCCTCTTCTAGAATTCTTCTTCACCGACTTTGATGTCTGGTGCGATTACTGTATTTTGGACCCCTGTTGTCATGTTTTTCCCCACCGTCATCTTCGTTGTGGTGTTTCTGATCGATCGATGCAATCGGTTCTTGCCCTGACCACACTCTCCCCGTTTCCCCAAATTCCTTGCATCTGTAGCTTGCGGGATGAAGGCCATGGCTGGCCTACGTGAAGGATCAATCTCCTTCGTGAATTCCAAGATTCATCCCTCTGTTTGTCTTTCGTTTTGTTTTTCCACGGAGGGCAAAACTGTCTTTTCACCTCCTCCTTTGCTTGGGTGAGTCAAGGCTGAGGGTTGACGCGGTGACTTGTCCAGTCCTAATTGGGCCAAGTCATGCGGGCCCGACCTGCTCTCCCATTTCTTTTAGTGGATTTTTTCACCTATGTGGCTTTATCGGATTTCTTGATTGGTCGTTTTGTAAAATTGATAACTAATTACCTGTTTGGCCAAAAATTACGAATAAATACTCGTTGTATTCAGAAAAAGAAGGGCTTTCTAATGGTATAAGTTTTGATGGCCAAATATAATGTTCAATAATAGGTGTTTTTAATGGATCTAATTAATAATGAATTAACTTGTAAAAAACATAACTAAATATTTATAAATCAGAAAAATATAATAAAATATGTTTTGAACTCAGGATAATATAAGTTAAAATATGGAATAGTTTTGATAACCTAATTCACTCATAATAAAAAGGTGGTTTTTAGGGTTTTGAGTAATTAATGGAAACCTAACCCTAATTCTATATATATATGCCTAATAGGTGCTTTGGATTCCTAGGCTTGGATCTAGTTGGACTTTGGATCATTTGAATCTGATGTTGAGGTATGTTTGCATCCTCTATTATTCCTTTTTGAGAAATAACCTATCTTTATTATTATCTTGGTCCTATGGACAATAGCCTATACACATTGCTCATATCTTTTGATATCATGGTTCATGTGAACTACCTTTTATTTGTTATTGATCCTGTGATCATAGATATTCTCTTGGAATCTTATCTTATTGCCTTGGTGTAATTTGGACTTTTGATATTATATGCCCACTGTGATGTGGAAGTTTACTTGTTGATATATGCCCACTGTGATGTGGAAGTTTACTTGGTGATTTATGCCCACTTTGAAGTGGTTTGTTATATGTTGTGTTGACCATTGTGTGATGGCAACATTGTTTATTCTGACTATACTTTCTACTTGCCTCTACATTATACATGCTATGTGATTCAGTAGCACTAGAGTAGTGTAATTACATTGGTTTTGGGGGTAGTGTTCCCCTATTATTTATTTTGAGGGTGGCAGTATACCATTCCTCTACAAATAGAGTGTGGCAGTAATCCATGCTCAAATTTTATATATTTGGGAGATTGGTAGTATTCCTTTCTCTATCAGGCTTCAGCTTTATGGGGGTTGGCCGCCAATTGTGTTTATATTGTTCTAGGGCTATGTTTATCTCACATGCATGCAGGATATTGATTGTGGGGTGTGTGCCCTACTTGTGCTTTATTTCCCACCATGGTAGTGGATTTATTTATGGCACAATCCTTTTATTTGTTATTTTATGGAAAGTATCCCTTTTGTCATGTTACTTTTCTCTTGATACCCATTTGGGTGGTACTTATCTCTTGCATGGGAAGCCTTTTATATTTTGATGTCCCTTATTCTTTATAAATTGCTCAATTTTCTTTTTAGTATGCACATACCAGCCTTTGTTGATGTCTCCTTTTGTTTCTCTTTTGCTGGGGTATGCTTCCAACCCTAGGAGGAGGACATGGATGGCTTGACATGTTGACCTGGACTTAGTTTGTGATGATGAAGGTTGGAGACAATCTTGAGGTGGTTTAGATTTCCTCTACATGGATCCTTATGATGTAAGTTTGTAACCCTTTGTTTTATAATTGAATATAGTCATGTTTTTATTCCGCTGCTATACTTTGGTCTTTTGTTACCATTATATAAAGATTTGCAAATTTTACACCCACTCCAACATATCATCTGAGTGTGTTTGGACTGGAGGTTTTATTGTTCAAATTTTTAGTAAGGAGGTGTTTTCACTTCTTTACAGCATGGTATCAGAGCCCATGGTAGTCGGAATCGACTATTTCAATTTTGTCTCCCTTTAGAACCCTTGGCTTAGATAGTTGCCTCTAAGTGAGATGTGACCCTAGATTTGATCGATGATGATCTATTGTGAAATAAGGTTTGGTTTGAGGACAATATTAGGTTATGAGGAGATATTCATATGGAAACATTGTGACTTGGTTTTCATATTGATTTTTCTTCCGGCATATGTTGGTTTTACCTCGTAGAGTTTTCATCTACAAAAAATTATTTTCATTACACTACTTAATGTACAAAAAATTTATTTGGTTTGTCGATGTTTTATTGAGCTAAGTCACAATGAAGAGAAGCTCTAGTTTGAGTAGAATCTAACCCTAGTTTTGTGACTAGGATTGAAATAAAGGTATAGTTGACCTACCCCTTGACTTTTTAGATGTTCATGTAGGGTTGATAGGTTAGAGACACGAGGACCTAAAATATCAACCCTAGATGGTGACTTTAGTTCGATACATGAGAAATATAAATCTCTAAAGCTTTCACAACTAAAAGATGTGGGTAGGTCTAAAAAGTTGTTTAGTTTGACTTATTAGGTTGAACCCTTTAAGGGGTGGAGAGTAGTTAGTTGTTGATGTTTGGATTAATAGATTTCGAGGACAAAATCCTTTTAAGGGGTGGAGTGCTGTAACATACCAGATCTTGAACCCTACCCTGGAAGTTTGACCTTTTGAGTTTGACCAAACAAGGTTAAGGTTGGAGTGATCCTAATAATCTAATACATGAATAATGTGATATGATATGTCATATAATTCATTTGGTGATAATAAGATGATAAATAACTTAATTGGATGCATAATTTAGTTAATGGGCCTCTAATGGGCCTAATGGCATAATCCATGTAATAAAGTCTCAAAACAAATAATAGACTTCAAATTCGTAATCTACACATCAAAATAAGACTACATGTCAATGTTATTTAATTTGGACAACCTTAAAATTATATGGTAAGTTAGGAGAGAGAATTTCTTAAAAGGTGTAATTAATAAATATATATAATTCATGACTCCAAAAGAGGAATATAATCTTAGATTCGTAATCTACATAATAAATATAGCCTTTGGGTAAATTTTTATCCAATTTGGACAAAGTTTGCTTAAAAGGTAAAATCAGGAGAGAGAAAGTATGTAGAACCTTCAAAATATTAAATAAATGCTCGAACAACTCCATTATGTAAAATTGATGGCAAATTCATATTTAACACACTAAATATAACTTGTGGGTCAAGTTTCATCAAATTTGGATAATCCTAAAGCCATTAATGAAGAAGGAAGGAGAAAATAGTAATTAATTTATTTAACACATTAAAAGTTTCCAAAAGGAAAAACTAAGTGCGTAATCGAAATCTACATGCCTTTATTGGCCTCTGTGAAAAATTTGGCTTATTTTAGATGATGTTTGAATCCTTATTTGAAGAGAGAGAAAATAAGAAATAATGACAATCACACTTTATTCGAATTCGTTTTGGATTTCATTTTACATGTAACGCATCAAAGTTTCTTTATTTCCCATTTTCGCGGTGATTTCTGACCCTTAGATTTTGATCGGACGACAGAAGAGTTATCTCCTACCTTGGGTAGGAGACGCGGCCAGGAGCCTCAGTTCGCAGCCTGGATTTTCACAGATATCTCGGCCGATCCTTGGTCTTTTCTCACAAAATTTGTTGCATCAGTTTCCTAGAATGATCACACACAATATAACCTATATATATGAGTGGTTTTGTTGGATGATCTCTACTTGGTTAGGCGCCGCCCAATTCTCCCTGTTCTTCCCCTGTTTTCCACTTTCTTCTCTCTTACACACCTCCACTGGCCATCGGAACTCAACGAGTTTGTCCTGTTTCCTTTGTGGCGACCAGTGGTTCCATATCACAGCTTTGGTTTGGCATCTTTTGACCCCGGGACTCTCCCCCAAGTTTCAAGTCTTCCCGGCGGCCACTGCAGATTAGTGGTGGTGCCTCCAGCCTTTGTGATCATGGGAGAGTACCCATATATCATCCGTTGTCCATCGTGAAGTTTCTTTTACAGTCAATTTGAATCCAAGGCAAGCCCATCTCTTTTCCCTCTTCTAGTCTTCTTCTTCACCGACTTTGATGTTTGGTGCGATTACTGTATTTTGGACCCATGTTGTCTTGTTTTTCCCCACCGTCATCTTCGTTGTGGTGTTTCTGATCGATCGGTGTAATTGGTTCTTTCCCTGACCACGCTCTCCCCATTTCCCCAAATTCCTTGCATCTGCAGCTTGTGGGATGAAGGCCATGGCTGGCCTGCGTGAAGGATCAATCTCCTTCGTGAATTCCCAGATTCATCCCTCTGTTCGTCTTTCGTTTTGTTTTTCCACAGAGGGAAAAACTGTCTTTTCACCTCCTTCTCATTTGCTTGGGTGAGTCAAGGCCGAGGGTTGACGCAGTGACTTGTCCAGTCCTGATTGGGCCAAGTCATGTGGGCCCGACCTGCTCTCCCCTTTCTTTTAGTGGATTTTTTTTGCCTATGTGGCTTTATCAGATTTCTTGATTGGTCAGTTTTGTAAAATTGATAACTAATTACCTGTTTGGCCAAAAATTACGAATAAATACTCATTGGATTCATAAAAAGAAGGGCTTTCTAATGGTATAAGTTTTGATGGCTAAATATAATGTTTAATAATAGGTGTTTTTAATGGATCTAATTAATAATGAATTAACGTGTAAAAAACATAATTAAACATTTATAAGTAAAAAAAATATAATAAAATATGTTTTGAACTCAGGAAAATATAAGCTAAAATATGGAATATTTTGATAACCTAATTCACTCATAATAAAAAGGTGGTTTTGGGTTTTGAGTAATTAATGGAAACCTAACCCTAATTCTATATATATGCCTAATAGGTGCTTTGGATTCCTAGGATTGGATCTAGTTGGACTTTGGATTATTTGAAACCTGATGTTGAGGTATGTTTGCATCCTCGATTATTCCTTTTTGAGCAGTAACCTATCTTTATTATTCTCTTGTTCCTATGGACAATAGCCTATACACATTGCTCATATCTTTTGATATCATGGTTCATGTGAACTACCTTTTATTTGTTATTGATCCTGTGATCATAGATATTCTCTTGGAATCTTATCTTATTGCCTTGGTGCAATTTGGACTTTTGATATTATATGCCCACTGTGATGTAGAAGTTTACTTGTTGATATATGCCCACTGTGATGTGGAAGTTTACTTGGTGATTTATGCCCACTTTGAAGTGGATTGTTATATGTTGTGTTGACCATTGTTTGATGGCAACATTGTTTATTCTGACTATACTTTCTACTTGCCTCTAAATTATACATGCTATGTGATTCAGTAGCACTAGAGTAGTGTAATTACATTGGTTTTGGGGCAGTATTCCCCTATTCTTTATTTGGAGGGTGGCAGTATACCATTCCTCTGTAAATCGAGTGTGGCAGTAATCCATGCTCAAATTTTATATATTTGGGAGATTGGAAGTATTCCTTTCTCTATCAGGCCTCAGATTTATGGGGGTTGGCCGCCAATTGTGTTTATATTGTTCTAGGGCTATGTTTATCTCACATGCATGCATGATATTGATTGTGGGGTGTGTGCCCTACTTGTGCTTTATTTCCCACCATGGCAATGGATTTATTTATGGCACAATCCTTTTATATGTTATTTTATGGCAAGTATCCCTTTTTTCATGTTACTTTTCTCTTGATACCCATTTGGGTGGTACTTATCTCTTGCATGGGAAGCCTTTTATATTTTGATGTCCCTTATTCTTTATAAATTGCTCAGTTTTATTTTTAGTATGCACATACCAGCCTTTGCTGATGTCTCCTTTTGTTTCTCTTTTGCTGGGGTATGCTTCCAACCCTAGGAGGAGGACATGGATGGCTTGACATGTTGACATGGACTTAGTTTGTGATGATGAAGGTTGGAGACAATCTTGAGGTGGTTTAGATTTCCTCTACATGGATCCTTATGATGTAAGTTTGTAACCCTTTGTTTTATAATTGAATATAGTCATGTTTTTATTCTGCTGCTATACTTTGGTCTTTTGTTACCATTATATAAAGATTTGAAAATTTTACACCCACTCCAACATACCATCTGAGTGTGTTTGGACTGGAGGTTTTATTGTTCAAATTTTTAGTAAGGAGGTGTTTTCACTTCTTTACAAACCCACAACACATAGAGAAACTCTCCAAGACAGTAATATGAGATTCATCCAAATTCTAAACCAAGTACTGGATGCTAACAAACATACATATGCTCCACCAATCACCATGCAAAACCCTCCAATATATCTCGAGACAAATGCCAAAGTAGCAGAGTCCCCACCTGGTGCAACTTCAGAGCATCTAAATATGGAGATAGGTATTACCACAGATAATGCACCAATACCTCTAGAGGAAGCTACTGTTGAGCCCACTGTCATTCTGGACTCCCCCTCTCACCACAGTGGAGGATCAATGAACTACACACGGGTGTGACAAATGAGAAGCCGTACAACCAGCCTCGACTGCTCAGTAGCTCACCCCCTCTTTAGCGCACACCTTTATCCTGGAATTTGAGTTCCTTAGGGAAGTAATCCATGAACATTCTGACACCCTTAACTCCCTAACTCATCAATTTTAGGTTTTTCAACGGTGGCTGGGGACATAGGAGTACGAAGTCCTAAGTCTTATTGGGCTTCCCAACCAATTGGTAGCACTAAACAACACGATGCAAACCGTGCTCCAGCACCTGGACACGATCAAACAAAGACTTGAAGAAAGAAGTCAGCATCATAATACACATCGCTCAAGACGTTCACCTTCCTCTTCCTCTTCCTCAAGCTTGAACGGGCCATCTCATGTCTCAACCACACCGCTTGAAGCGTCCTTTCCAACAAGACATCCCATGTGATGTTATGGGGTCAAAGGATCAACCCCCACCTTTCGAGACTTCAAAATCTTAAAAATGGCAAAAAATTATGACGCTTTAGAAGTAAGAGAAGACCTCACCTCAACTCACCCACAAAAGAATACCAGCCTGAATGGAGTTTGAATGAGTTTCCTGATGTTCCCGAGGATCTCCAGCTAGGTAGTGGTGTTGTCCCTAACTTATCAGACTAGGTCAGTCAAATCGGGAGTCAGCCTGCAATAGTTGAAACTACAACAGCAATATCTCCTCTTATGAACAATGAAGAGCTCAACAAACTCTTCACCAACATTGCAGAAAATTCATCTGACGGAGAGGATGATGACCTACACACATTTATATCCACACAACTCCCGCAACGAAAGAGCGTAGAGGTAGAACAATTTGTTGCACCATCAGTCATCTCAAGATTCAACATGCCAGACTTTGACAGACACTCTATTATCACCTCACCATTCATGACCAACATCTTCTGAGCCCCAAGATAAACAAAAAGAAACCATCATATGGGCTAACGAATACTATTTTCTATGGCGAAAAGTATTGAAGAACATGTTTCGCCCAGAGGCTATAGTCGAAAAATGCCTCTTTTGAATATTGGAGGGTGCTATTCTAGAAACTATAATCTGAATCCAACCACATGGACGATCTACAATGCCACCCCTATTCTGGCTATATGACTACTTGCAGGTATGGACAACTCACTTCCTATGCAGGATATGTTGCGCTATATCAATGACCACAATCCCAGGCTATTACTTGTCCCCCACAAGCATAGAAACCACTGGTTCCTTTATATACCAGATCTACCTCTCATCAAGTCTCGTTGTACAATTGTTGTGAAAACAAAATTCCCCATCAAGACCATCATTTCCTCCACCAAGAAGATAGTTCTCTGTGATTGCTTCCACTCAAACTCCACTGGGTCATCGATAGAAGCATCCAAAGGCATATCAGTTGTTGGAACTTTTTCTCGATATAGAACTTTCCTATCCAGCAAGACCTGGGTAGAGGCAACAATGTTTTTATCATCCCACGTTCCATTGAGATCATCAACAACTCAAGATATATGAAGCATCTCCATGAAACAAATATCTTCTGGCTCAGGGGACTCTACACCATGATGTTGATAAAATACGAATGTTTCTTCCATGACCTAGAATTCCTAGATAACCTCTTGGAGTTAGATACTAATGACTCTTCCCCGCCGCACCAAAACAGACCCAGAAAGCAGCTAAGGAGCATACTGAATCCTCTCTTCTAGGAGGCCACTACCCCTTCCACAATATTTTCCAACATACAACCCACTACTTGCATCTTTGAAACCACAATCCACAACTTTGACCGTGCTGATTGCAATACTTTATCTCAAGAGCAGGTCAATCATATTTTGATACATCTTGTTGATTCCAACACTACGTATGTAATCTATGATAAGGACTCCATAGTAGTTCCTAATGATGATCTTAGAGACATGGTAAAAACCAGTGGATGTCTCGCCATGACAGTCGCAACAACTTACATCACCATCCTACAACCAAAGATTGGCTCAACCTGGATTGCACACCCAATGCTCTTCAACGATGTCTACCTCAATGATGAATCTGGCACACATAGCCTATTTCAACAATAGCTAGAAGAATGTCTACCTTCCGATATTTTTCTACCTATGCTGCACGACAACCACTGGACACTTCTAGTCCTTTCCACCAGTATTTGATGTGGCATCTTCTTCAACAATTTTGATTCTCACCAATCAGAAGAGCTAACCTTCGACCCAGAACTAAAGACTCCTCTTAAAAGGTTAGCATGAAAGTTCTATCATGAAGCGGTCGAGATTGTGAAGCCATATACACCTGACCCCGCAGTGACTTGGCATGATCTTTGTTTCTATCACCGCAGTCCACAATAAATTCATCTATCCAATGAGTGTGTCCTCTTCGTACTGTACTAGATATACTCTATTGTTGTTTTAAACCAGTGTCCCAAATACTTCCATGACGTCAATTATCATAGCCTGTGAAGACAATACATGATGGAGCTACTCTCTTCTGATGGGGCAAAGATAAAAAATCCTCACTGAGCTATACTGGCCCTTTCTCTTATCCCCACACCACTCTTAGGAAGATCTTGGGGTACGTTTGGGGGGGGGATGTTCTCTATAGAATCAATGAGGGAGGTATTCCTACAACTCTTTTCTTTTACATCTCTAAAACTTTGTAAAAAAAAACTTCAGATAGTATTTGAATAGAAACGCTTACCCAATCTGCCACCTATAAATCATTAGAATTGCACAGTATAGCCTTCACTTTGTCTCTCTGCTCTTAAAAGTTGTGAATATTTTGATATTTTCTCTAGAGAATAAAAAGTTAAACCACAAGAACTTAAATTTTCCCTTTTGTACAAAGAAAAATTAATCGAGCAGTCTGAGACGTGCATCTATGAAGAAAAGAGCTACCTAAACAGTGACTATCCCACATTTTATTGTTCTTTCAACGGAAATCATTTTTAGGTATGGAAAATCTGAGGCAATGGTATGTAGGATGTTAAATTACTACTTTAAAGCCATCTGGCTTGGACTGCAGGGACCATCTTTCTTGTTAATGGACCCATACTTGGATGACCCAATGAAGAGCAAGAAATATCCAGAAAGCCTTAACCAAGAAAGTTCCCACTTCCTATTTTCTCTTACCCATGATATAAAGTTTGGTGTGAAAACTAGCTTCATCCAACATGCACAAAAGTCTCACAAAAAGATTAATTTTGCTCTGTCAAAAAGCAAAGAAAAGAAAAAAAAAGTCAATACACCTGTGGCGTGACTTTTCAAAAATCGACACATATCTTTCACACATGTCTAGAAAATTTGAAGCTTATCTTTTAACTTGAGGAAAAGCTTATTTTTAAGTTTTTTTTTGGGGGGGGGGGTTGATAACACCCATTTTATGGATGTTAGAACATATTCTTTAATATCAAAAACTATCTCAAAATTTCACTTAATCCTAATTTTTTTCTCAAATATTAGACCAATTATACTTTCTATACCTTCTGATCACTTTTCTTATCTTTTGAAGGACTTTCAGACACTTTATGACAAAAAGTACGCCCATCTAACTGATGATTTTATATGTAAAAAAGTATATCCGGTTCATTACCAGCAATTTGATAACCCCTAAACAAGATCGGTAGATAGAAGTCTGGCACCAGTATGTGTGCCCCAATATAAAAAGCAAAGAATGACCACATCAGTCGTTGATCGCAAGCCAACACAGCCACAACCCAACACACAACAACAAGTGAAGTCTCAGGACGATCTACAATCGCAGTCCGATGTAGCCAAAGACCGTGACGAGTAGAAAGTTGACACCACTGCCCGCCACGAGTACCAGAATAAAGATAAGACACGTGGACCAATCGGATGAAGGCATTCATATTTCATGCGGCCTATAAATAGCTCGAGTACTACACTGTACCATGGGTTGGGAAAACGCGCCACCAAGTAAGCTCCCGAGTGTCCACCTAGTGATCATTTAGGTGAGCATGCTCTTATTCTGAGAAGGATGGAGAGCTCATTTAGGGATCACTACCATAGTAGGAGGTGAAAAAGAGAGATATCGATTCTTTACTTTGAAGCTTCCCCATGTGTGTCAAGTTCCATTCCAACCACTTAACCTGAGAGGGTGGTCCAGATGGATTAGCCTGACATAGAGATGACAAGAACGATGATAGTGTTTGGCCCTACACGGTCATTACCTGATATGGTGGTTTCCCGATTCGGTTGTACCCCAACATTATCACAGCCCGACATGGTCTTTACCCGAAAACGTTGTCACTTGACATAAGTCATGACCTGAAATGATCTAGACATTCATATGTCCTTGTTACCGGTCTAACTTAGTCCTGGGTGTCACCTATTATGCCTATCAATTTCCTAAATCAAGGAGCTCGATACCTATCTTCCCATTTCTTCATTTTCCCTTTAATATACCATGCATTGTAATCAAACCATTACATTTCATATTAATGCAAATTAATTATTATTTCCTATCATGTTCATGTGTGTGACTTTATTCAGTCGATCAATTTTGCTTACACCCGAGTTCTCTACTCTTCTTGTCTACACGTTCTTGATTAGCTACCAAAAATGTGTTTTCTGACCTGACCAACTTTGAGAGAAGGAGGTCACATACAAATAGAATTTGAGATAACCCTGGCGTATGAGAATACCCGGGTTTGTATCTTTCTTTGATTTTTCTCTTGCATGAAAATCTTGGTTTTAAGTTTCCTTGAGAGAGGATTCTATGATTTGGTTTTCCCTTAGCACGGTTTTTCAGAGAGAATGGTGGGACAAATGAATCCTTGAAAGATTTTATGATTGATGTCTTTCTTCATGTTATACTCAAAACATGAGAATTTATCTTTTAATTCCATTTATTAAAAACATAAAACTCTACTAAAAATCAGTAAAACCCCCAAAAGCATCCTAATCCTTTACTTTACTAGAAAACTCCTTCTCGGAGATAGATTTTGTTTCATTCTTTATCATTTTAGTGATAAGTGAATGCTTCATAGCGTACTTTCACCCTCTATCAAGTTTTTGACGACTTTAAAAAACCAGCCTTATTTTTTAGAACATTTACTCTCTGCATCCTCATGTTCAACCCTGAACTGCTTCTTTGACCCCGTACTAGTTGCGAACGTCATTAAACATTCATGTTTTATAATTTATAAAAGACCGATTACCTAGAACCGCTTCCCTTTTTGGACCCGCATTTGAGGATGATCAGTGGGAGAAAAGTTGGACACTTGGATGTCAATAATTTTGGAGATTTGAAAAAAATGGTTAGGGATGTATAAAAGGAGCTAAAAAGGCACACAAAAATCCTCCTAATAAGATGAACCTATGTAGATGTGAAGAGCTTGCAAACAAACTACAAAAATGGCATAGATGTGATGTATGTTTTTGGTGTGCTAGAGATCAAGTAAATGAAATCAAAGGTGACTGGAACAATGCATGTTTTCTTCACAATGCATCCCAAAGAAAGAAAAATAATTACATCAAAGGGTTGAATAATGATGATAATGTGTTTGGTTAACTGAACAAAAAGAGATTGAAGGTTCTTTTCTAAATTCTTTTATTGTGTTTTTTACAACCTCCCAGCCTGAACATGTGGAAGAATCTATAAAAGGTATTTCAAATTATACATTGGAGGGTACTATGGCCATGCTTGAAAGGGACATAGAGGTGGAAGAAGTCAAGAATGCAATTAAACAAATGCATCCAAGTAAGGCTCCTGAATTATATAGTTTAGAGCCTATTTTCTTTTAAATATATAGGCACATCATGGGCAGAGATGTAGAAAATTACATAAGAAGTTGGTGGAAAGGGGAGCACTCTATCAAACATTTGAACTCTACTTTAGTACTCTCATTCCAAATGTCAATTCCCCCAAGGAGATTTATAAATTTTGATTGATTAGCATTTGTAATGACATACATAAAGTTGCAATTGAAGTGGTGAAAATTGACTGGAACCCCTCATGAATGGACTAATTTCAATAAACTAGAGTGCATTTCATGGAGGGTCATCATGAATAAGAAAATGATTGCCTATGAATGTTTTCATATTATGAAGGTGGTAAAGGAGGAAGGAAGGGTCATGCAGCCCTTAAACTTGACATGACAAAAGCATATGATAAGATAGAGTGGAAATTTCTTGGTGTAGTTACAGTAAAGATGGGTTTTGGTGGGAAATGGAGAGAGGGAGTCATATATTGCGTTTTCAAGGTCATTCATTCTTGTTCCATCAATGAGGATAAATCAAGATCTATTCAACTGACATGATGATTGCACCAAGGAGACCCTCTCTCACCCTATCCTTTAATTATTTGTGTTGGTTTCTTCTCATCCATAATAAATCTAACTATAGAACAAAATATATTGCATGGAATCAAAGTTAGTCCTGGTGGCCCATGCATTTTGCATCTCTTCTTTGCAAATGATATCATCCTATTCACTAGAGAAACCCATATAGATTGCTTAAAGTTAGTTAAAATTCTTCATCCAATATAAAATAGCGTCAGGTCAAAATATAAATTTTCATAAGATGAAAGTGGCTTTCAATAAAGGGGTGGATAGAGATAAGAAAGAAGAAATTAAAAATATGTTGCTAGTTAAGGAGGTGGACCGACATGCAAGATATTTAGGGTTTCCTATGATGGTGGGTAAGTCCAAGAAACATGTTTTTTCTTAAATCAAGAAAAGGGTGTTGAGGAGGCTATATAGATGGAAAGAAAAACTCTGATCAAAACTAGGAAAAGAGGTTCTAATCCATATAGTAGTAGGGCTGGCAACTCGAGCCGTCATGACCTGAAAATGTGTTTTTTTGTTCCAAACCCAATTTCTTTCATCCGTTAGCATTTTTGTTTGTATGAGAATCCATTAATCCCGACCCAACCCAAAATGACCCAAAATTATTTTCTTAAGATCCATTTAAATATTCAATTTTAACATTTCTAAACATCTCAACCCGCAACTGACCCGAAAATGTGTTTTTTTGTTCCAAACCCAATTTCTTTCATCCGTTAGCATTTTTGTTTGTATGAGAATCCATTAACCCTGACCCAACCCAAAATGACCCAAAATTATTTTCTTAAGATCCATTTAAATATTCAATTTTAACATTTCTAAACATCTCAACCCGCAACTGACCCGATACAAACTGATTTCCATCTGTATATACTAGAACATGATATACCATTGTAAGGACCCTAACCCATGTTTTGGGCTAACCCTGTTGTTTTGCTTAAGCATGTTGCTTAACTCCTTGATCTAATCATCTAAGATGTAATTAGGGCATGTTGGAGGTTTGTGCTCCTTGTTTGAGCTTGTTGCTTGATGTTTGTGTTTTGTGGAGAGGTTTTGGTGCAAATTGCAATTCAACCAAAATAGGGGTTGATATGCAAAATTTCCACCTCTAGAGTGTTTATTATCTCTCTTGGAATCAACTATAGGAGAGAGAAAGTCTTGGGAGACTTGTTTTGGCCTTGGTTGAGTGGTGAAATCCTTGGTGATGTTTTGGGCACATGTTTGAGGTGTGCTTTGCTCATGAGAGTGTTGTCTCAGGCTTGACAGCCTAGGTGAGACCCTATATCAGTTTGTGGTTGCCTTGAGGAGGCTTGGTATCGGTTGAGGGTGTTTTGAGGGACATCCTATCGATTGGTGGAATCTTGAGGATCACCATAATGGCTTGTGGTGACTCTAGAGGAGTGCAATATCAGTTTGTCACCAAGGGTTCCATCCCTATCGGTTTGTGAAGGGGGTGGATGGGTGTATTGACCTTGACCTCCCTTAGTAACCAAGTGGGAAAGACATAGGTCCTATCACCTTGTTGCATGGTTTTACATGTGTCCTTCTCTCTTGGACATGTGTCTTCTAGGGTTTTAAGGTAGTCACACATTCCCCTTACTCTCTCTCTCATCAGCCATGTATACATACCCCTCTCTTCCCATGCAAGATAACCCTTTTTGGTGATCTTTGCTTTTTGTCCTTGGTCACCGACCTTGAGCTTGAAGAGCACTCTCCCTTAGATCTTGGTGGGAGAGCCAAAGCTAGTGGTGCTCTCTTTCATCTTCTTCCTTGGTAAGCCATGATTTTCTAGATTCCCTTCTCTTCTTCTTTCTTCTTCTCGGCCATAGACCTTGGTATCTTCTTTCTTCTCTTTTGCTTCCTTAACCTCGGTTCTATCTTCCTTCTTAGAGGTGTTGTGGAGATCGAGCTAGGAGGATCTTCTTCTACCTTGATCTTGGGAAGCTTAAAGCTTGACCTTGGACCTTAGAACTTTGTGATTGTTCTTGAGGCAGGTTATATAACTCTAAACCTACTTTGTTATTATCACCCTTCCACTTGTTATCATGCTAGTTATCTTTAGCTCGTTATCTCTTGATTTCTAGTAGCCTTACTTGGTAGCCTTGTGTTCGGTTTTGAGGATAGAACTTTGTTAAGTTTATTCCATAAGTTTCTATTCTCTTTTGCCTTGTTGGTATCATCATCTTGAGGTAGAAGATGACTAAACCGACATGACATGCTAAACTGGTATGATAGGTTAAACTAATATGTATGCAATCTAATATGCTAGGCTGATATGCTCTTGTGTAAATTGATATACCTACCATGAAGAGGTTTGTTATGATCTAGTGGTGACTAGTGAGGAAGAGTGTTGAACCTTGAATCTTTTATATGAGTATGGAGGTCGACGTGGGTAACCCTAATCCAATAGACATGTAATCTGACACCCCTTGCTATCCCATACTCCCTAGCCCGACACATCTTGTTTAAAGGTGAGAAACGCCTACCTTTTGGTTCAACCGATACAACCAAACCCTAATGGTCGATATCCTATGGAGATCTATGTGGCCGATACACAAAAGGGCATATAGTTTGATGCCCTAGTTGAGTGAGTAGGCCGATACCCTAATGGATGGTGAGGTCGATACCTTATGAGTTGGTATGACCGATATACTTTCTCATGCATCTCTAGACTGATACCCTCTGTTGTGCCTTGTCGACACCCTCTCATTGAGGTGTTGAGCCTGATACAAAGTGATGATAAACTGATATCCTACCTTAGTGTGGTGGTTGATACCCTACCTTAGTGTGGTGGTCGATACCCTAACCCTAATCGATACTCTATGGTGATTGTTGAGACATACCAAGTTGATGTTGGTGTCTCATAGTGGCGGTGTGGTATCCTATGAAGTATTTGTATGTATGATGCGAGGGTTATGTTTCTAAACCACATAACATGTTTTATAAAGATAATGAGAAACATGCTTCTATGTCTCATAACACAACTCATAATGATGAGAAAAGTGATGACCTAAGGATGGTTGGTAATCCAACTCTGCAAACCCTAATTGGGTAAAGTGAAACCCTAATTGTCATGATGTAACATGTATGATATAAATGTATAACATGCATGAGTTCTATGAGATGCTGATGCTTTGCCTTCTTGTTATTAGTTTCTAACCATGCACATGATACTCATTAATGCACCATAACCAGGTATGAGCTATGGTGGTTATGATGTGATGGACATTGGTCCTTGTGATGGACATTGGCCCTTGTGATGGACATTGGTCCTTGTAATGGACATTGGTCCTTGTGATGGACATTGTTCCTTGAGATGGACATATAATGAATAGCAGGCATAAAGTGATGATGTGATTCAATATGTTTTGGTGATAAGTTATACCCTATTTATATACTTGATTGATGCTTAAAGATGTCTGAATTGATCTAATAATCAAGTGAAATCTAATAGTGTAGTTTGCCCTGTGTCATAGATCCATTCAGTGTCAGCACTTGTTGAATGGTGAAATGAGTTTAACTCGGAGCACATATTGTTGAATATGCAGGGTACAAGTTGAGGTATCTCCTTGTGTCCTAAATGTATATGCATCACAAGATTGACTGTAAATCACACCTAGAAATGTATCATAGGATTAACTGTAAGTCATACATGGAAATGTATCACAAGATTGACCGCAAGTCATACTTGGAATTTGTATTACAAGATTGATTGTAAGTCATACTTCGAAGAGCATTGTTGTAAGCCGTAGCTCAATTTTACTAGTGTCATAAAATGTACCAAGGTGGGCTAATTATGTATAGCTAGACTAAAATGTCTCTGGAAGTAGGTGACTCATGATGTCACTGCATGTTTACTCAAACTGACTGAGAAAGGTGAGGTCATGGAATCCGCCTATTCCATTAGACCTTGTATGGCACTGACTTTGACTATATATATATAGATATATATGCCATTTATTTGTTGCCCGTGCAGGTACAGAACTGTCGCTACCCGCTCAAATGACGTGGTGGAATCTAATCATAATTACTTACAACTTTAACCCTATGGGAGTTAACGAGAAAAAAAACCAAAGTCGCAGATTTCACATTTCAGCCATCTTCTCCACACGCACTACTCCGCCACCGGCCTGCTCGATTACATTTATCCACCCATCCACCGCTAGATGGCCTGCTACCGTCCATCTGCAGCGGATTTCGCGTTCCACGACAATTTTTTATGTGCATTTATAGTTCTTGGTCATCAATCCCTATCTGCATCTCCATACCCGAACAACAAGAACGACTTCCCCAGTTATCAACTTTTGTAGAGGAGGATGATGAAGGTGTATTTGCACAGATTTGAACCTTCTTTGACGTTCTTTGGAGTATCTAGTGAAGATATCGATCTTCACCAGGTAAAATCCATGCTCCAAACCTGCTGTTGTGAAGCTCACACCATTGAGCAGGAGGGAGGAGGTGGGAGAATTCTCTGATCTATCTGCATTTTAGGAGTAGCAGTTTGTCCAAGCTACAACAAGGTAGTTTTGTATTCTCTTCGTCACTTCAATCAGTTATACTCATTTTCTCACTTTTTAATCATCACAATGTATATTCATCTCTCTATCTTTTGTGTGGGAAAGAAACCCAATTTTGTGTCTGCATTTTTTGTTTTTGAAGTAGTAACTGTCATACATGTTTTTATGTTTCACATAGTTACTCTTTTGTTATATATGGTTAATCTTCAGACTAACATAGTTACTCTTTGGTGTTTCAGGGTTACTCTTCTGTCTTGTAGAGTTACTCCCACACACTGTCATGGATCCCAGCCTTGATACAAATGCTGTTGATGCAAGTGTTGGCCGTGAAAATGATAATCCTCATTCTTCTCCTTCTATTGGTGCTTCCACTCTGACCCCAGATACAGTCCCTAGAATTGGTCTCTAGTTTGGAAGTTTAGATGAAGGTATCTCCTTCTATTCTAGCTATGCTGGCATGATTGGTTTTAACATCAGGAAATATGACAACATGTATGAATGGGGAACTAAGATTCTGGTTGCCAAAGATCTAGTTTGTGACAAGCAGGGTAAAATCGGCCGTTCTAAGAGGTTAAGAGGGCTTCTGAGCCCCGTTTGTGATGAAGTGGGTAACTTGAAGGATAATCTATCCAAGAAGCACAGGCGTTATGTGAAGAGGTGTGGTTGTGGAACCATGATATGGTTCACAATGGATAAGTCCTCATCCATGTGGGTTGTGACAGCCTTTGTTGAGGAATACAACCACGAGCTTGTTGATGATGCTCATCTCCGTTACTTGAAGTGTAACTCATCTCTTGATGAAACTCGAAACTAGATCCTTTCTTCGATGAGCCAAGCTAACATACCTGTATCGAGGCAAATTGCATTGATAGCATTCGAGTTTGGCAGATATGAAAATCTGACATTTACCAGTAGACAAGCTCACGGACATATCAGTAGCAAGAGGAAAGAGTCGGCCAAATATGATGTCAACATGGTTTTGGATCGCTTTGCTAGGTTTAAGGTCCTTGATCCAAAATTCTTCTATACCTACCAAAACGATCCTGATTGCTACCTAACTCATCTGTTTTGGGCTGATCCTATCTTCGTTGAAGATTGTAGGTTGTTCGGTGATGCAATTGTGTTTGACACCACCTACCGCACCAACAAGTATTCGATGGTTTGTGGAATGTTTGGTGGTGTTGATCACCATCGCAAGATAGTGTTGTTTGCTTCAGCTTTGCTGGTCGATGAGAAGTACGACTCCTTTGTCTGGGTTTTCAAGCAGTACTTACTTTGTTTTGGCAAAGAGCCAGTTTCCATCATAACCGATCAGGACCCTACGATGAATGTTGCTATCATTACTATTTTTCCAAATTGCAAGCATCACTTCTGCAGCTGGCACATCCTACATGAGCTTCCCTCTAAGCTTGGTGGTGTTCCTAACAAGGACCAGATCATAAGCTCCTTGAATGATTGCGTGTGGAACGTGGATGATGTCGACATTTTTGAAGACATATGGGATTATGTAATTCAAAAGAATGATCTATTTTCCATTACTTGGCTTTTTGATATGTATGTGATGCACTGGATTGGGTTTCGTGCTATATGCAGTCTTCTTTCTTTGCGGGCATGAGGACAACTCAAAGGAACGAGAGCCTAAATGCATTCATTAGAAGCCATGTGAATAGTAGGAAGACTCTCTTTGAACTTGTATGCTCCTTGGAGACTGCTTACTCTCATGTGTGGGAGATTGAAAATTTCAAAGACTTTGACGACGAGTACAGTAAACTCCCTTTGTCATCACTGTGGTCTCTGGAGGAGAAAATGAGAGGTATATACACCAAGTCCATATTTAATATCTTTTAGTCTGAGGTTCATCAAAGCATGGTCTATAATGTAAAGGAAGCTTCAGAAGAAGGTGTCTTTGAGGTGTATCGTGTTGGTGGCCTTGGATCTCCCCATTTCTTGAAGAAAGAGTCATCTAGTAAGATTGTTTCGTGCAATTGCTTCATGTTGGAATTCAAAGGTATCCCTTGCAGGCACATCTTGTCTTATTTGAAGATCTGTGACTTTTGCACTCTTCCCGAGCCATACATACTGAAGAGGTGGATTAAAGGGCACAAAGAACACCCTTTGATTTTTGGCAAAGCGTCAGTTAAGCATCCATCCACTGGGAGGACACTTCAGCTTGTTTCTACCTGCAATTTGATTGTCAACACAGCGTGTAGGAACAACACTATAGATCTTTGCCATAAAAAACGGTTAGCTTTGTGAAAGGAGCTCTTAGACTTGGATCTCACTAATACTGGTGCAGGTGCTGGTGTAACCACTTCTAATACAACTTCTTCTTTTGTTGTCAAGGTCCATATCCCTAGTATTTGCAAAACTAAGGGAAGACCTAGATCGATCGATGTGAGGTTTAAATCTGGAGTTGAGATTGCCCAGTCTAAAAGAGAGAGGCAGTGCAACAATTGCTTAGAGTTTGGGGTTAACCATGATAGCAAGAGTTGCCCTATGAAGAAGTAGTCCATTCTCTAGGGATACTCTTTCTGGACTCTGTGTTGTTTCTGTTAGCTGCTCAGTGATTATCTATGGTGCCTCTCATGTGGTATGTTGATGTTGGATGTGTATATTCGTTATCTCATCTTCTTGCTTCCATTTTCTGTTCTTTCGAGTTGCTGGTGCTGCTAGCCAACCCTTCTTTTCTGCTGCTGCTATTGATTTTGGGGAGCATCCTAGTGCTGCTAAGTGTGCTATTCTTTTTTCTATTATCATGCGGTTAAGAGCTACTGCTGCTATTGCTATTGATGGATGGTTGTCTTTTTTAGTGGAGTTTGTAGTTGATTAGTGCGTGAGTGAGGCATATTCAAATCTATAATGGGTTGTTCTTTTTGTGTAGTTTTGTGAAAGTGATTTTGTAACCCTCCATGTATTTCACTTGTGTTTGTAATCTATCTGTGTGTTACCTTGAGCTCCAACAACTGTACATATACTTTGAATATGTTACAAAGAATTTGTTCTGATCAAATGTTACTCTTTTGAAGAATATGTGTTTCTCTTCATGTGCAATGGATACTCTTTTATTCTAAAATACCTACATTTTTGGATTAGTATAGTTACTTTCATGTTTGTTTAGTTACTTACGAAATGTCAGTTTACTACTATGTGGTTCACATACACTGGTTTCGTGTTCTTGACAAACCTTCATCCATAAGAGTTACTTTACAAAGTACAATAGTTACTTTTTGAATGCTAGAGTTACTTTTTATATTATCACAATTACTCTTAGTGTTGTCACAGTTACTCTTAGTGCTCTTACAGTTACTCTTAGTGCTCTTATAGTTACCTTATGGATTATGAGTTCACCACTCTTCATTGTCGATGAGTTCTGATACAGTTACCATTTTTTTGGAATCGAACACTTGCTCTCACGCTCGTACAGTTACTTTACAAGATGTCCATGTTACTCTATCTTTTCACATACATTGTTTTTGTGATATGTGTTTTACCACTCTATTTTTAGAGTTACTCTTACAAAGTATAAGAGTTATTCCTTTGAATCATAGGGTTTCTTTTCTAGACTATCACAGTTACTCTTAGTGTTCTTATAATTACTCTATGGGTTACGATATCATCATCACTCTTCCTCTTGAGTTAGTTTATTTTTTGGTAGGCAAACTGAAAGTATATATCTTCATACAAAACCACAACAGCTATACATTCAAGAACACGACATCAAAAGCATAAAACATTATATATTAAACCCATAAATACTCGTATTTACAATATGATTTAGATTAAATATATTTTTTGGGATTTTTGCAACATACAAGTAAATGTATATCTCACAACGATTACACATCAAAACTCCAGAAGAAAATTGTTAAAGTTTTACATTTCAATTAATAATTTAGTATTTCAGCTAAAATTCAGCCATCTATCTAGGCTTGAAACAACTACTTCCTCCGCGCTCTTTTTTTCATGCACTTCTACATCTGCTACTTCTTTCTACTCTGCTTCTTGCCGCTTCTGACCTTCATCTTATTCTCCCTTATTCTCCTCATATGGACCTTCTTTGATGTCTTCATTTGCATCCTTTTGATCTGCTTGTATAGGCTGCAGCTGCCCACTTGCCATCATTCTCTGAAAAATATCAACCCTTATTGCCGGCATGTCCTTGCAGGTGAAGTGCATATGTTTTCCATTGACCAGGCATTATAGGTACTTCATGATGAAGATCCCACATTCAAGCGAGTCTTCTTCCTGCTATGGGCACATCGGGTACTCCCATTCCCACTGTGACAATTGTCTTCCTTTTTCCAGTGCACCCCTAAATAATTCGTGCACAATACCCACCTGCATTAAAAAAACACAACTTTTATTAATCATCAATCAACGAACATTAATAACATCAATCCACTAATAATAGAGTTACTTTTTTATAGATCACTTACTCATCTAAGGAATTCATTTCTTGACTTGCTATTTCCACTCATCGAGTTATATGATCGGTGTGCTCCATCCCTGAAGCTTGCTTCAAACAAGTGCCAGTGGTTGTCATTGTTTAGTATGGTGAACACCGGGTCCATTATGTCCCAATTTTTCAATGGAACATTGAAGAGTGGAGACAGCATGTCAATCTGCTCTAGGGTGATGTTCTCAACATCAAATGCAAGTTTCCATTGCAAATGTAGAATTTAAAAATGCACATATATAAGTTTCAGATTGTGTATCTATTTTTGTTTTTTGATGTAATTTTGTATACCAATTTTGCTTTTCTTATCAGATCATAAGTGCTCATGTAGTGCCACATCAAACCCTTCTTCCTCCATTTGCTTGTTCTCGCCTTGAGCATCTCCACAAAATAGTCCAGAACCTGAAAAAAACCACAAGCTTTCTTGTTTAGCAATCCAAATTATCTGTTTCAAAGAGTTACACTACATTCACTACTACAGAACACGCCTTTGGCGTCGGTTGTTTAACCCCCTTTGGTGATGGTTTTCAAGCGATGCCTATGTGGGCGCCGCTAAAGGTCAAACTCTTCTGCGTCGGTTTTCTAACCGACGCATATATGATCTATAGGCGTCGGTTATATATAGTTGGCCGAAGTCTATAGGGTTCGCACCACAAAAAAGGGCACCACCTAGGACACTTTCTGCGTCGGTTAACAACTGAACAACCGACACCATACTCCCAGACGACACAGCCGTGATTCGCTGCACGACTATGTTTATTACTATAGGCGTCAATTTTATATGAATAAGCGACGCCTTTTCCACCACAGTCGTGCTTTCCTGCATGGTCGGGTTGTTTGTCATATTAGGCGTCAGTTTTTATCCAATAACTGGCGCTGTAGGCCTTTGATGACAGTGTTCTATGAATAACCGACGCCTATATTTTAATTTTTTTCTTAACAGTTTTTAGGCCTGCAGTGGCTGGTCAGCAGGATGAGAACCTGTAGTTCCATTTTCTGAACTGTAGGTTTACAACATCCATTGATATCAGCCTACAAACAGGCCACAAACCTGCAAAATTAACAAATATTTTTTCACACAAGTAGATACATTCAGACATCAATTCAATTTTCACATTCACACATGTAGAAACATTCAAATACATGTAGAAACATTCAGAAATATTCATTTACAAAATATCATTCAGCATCGCTATCAACATCCCAATTATATCTTACAATCGCCATTGCTTGTATGGCTTTTGCCCATTCTTCTCTTACTTCATTTAATGCTTCCATCGTATATGGAGCATGTACATTTTTTAAGCGTTTACCTATAGTGTGGTTAGTTTTAAACACCTGCAAAGAGAATGATGTATATATAAGTAATAATATAAAAATAAGATTGATATATTTCATACTAATTAATGATACTATATAGAATACCTCATGTATGGTATTAATATCCAATGCGGCATGTCAGATAATCATCTGCATAAATCGCATCACATAGTATGTGCATGCCCAGCTGTTGTCTTGTGTAGTGTACTATAAATTGAAACATACAAAATATTAAAAAATACAACTAAGCACAGTTCACATAAATAATATATACATTGGAGTCGGGAACTTACTTTTACGTTCTCCCAAATTATTGACTGGTTCTTTCTCCTTGGGACATTTCCTACAACATTTTTGAATGCATCTAAACCCCTACATGTTAATGTAACACAGTAAATTGCATAATTAAATAGTAATGTAATAACAGATGTTAACAGATATAAAAATGAAATATTTCTCACCAGAATAATGGCATTCTCATTACGTGTCCAATTTTAGTGTTCAATGTACTTCCCGCAGGATCTAGATAATAAACAGTGAACGTCCCGGGGACAATAACTAGTAACTCCCAACGTCTACCGCTAGAGGTAAAAAAAGTTAAAAATTAATAACTCAAAATGCACAATAAAAATGGAATTTTCTTAAGTCCAAATTATAAATAAAGTAAACTTACTTGACATTGAATGGAGCTATTATTATTGTCTTCTTTTGTTGACCGAAAATTGTAAAATCATCTATACAGTATTGTTGAACACTATCAGGGTTTTTAGCTACCATACTAATCAATGATGGAATCAAAAATCCCACAAGATCAAATGCAAATTGTTTGCATTGATCTTTGACTAAGTAGCTGCAAAACATATATTACGTATGCATTAATATATAAGAAACCAGATCACCGGATCTTACACAAGGTATATAGATGTATAAATAAGATCTCACCTTATCCATGTCTCTATCATTGATGTATTCAGCCAATCATACATAAATAGCTCAATAATATCTTGTATAAATAAAGAGCTATCGTATGATTGACCTGCATAATCTGCTTCTAAAGAAACAATTATAGGGAAATGTATATTATGTGCCCGTAGGAAACATGCCATTCCCCTACAAGCAGGACCTAACGAGTATTTTAGGTCAGTTGGAACCCAAATTGGTAATGCAGGAAGTGGAGGTGGAGGCCTAGGTGCTCCGGGTGTCTTCTTTTTAACCTGTATATATAATTTCACATCAGTTGACCTCATATATACACATTAACAATATAAAGTAATGTAAATTTATCTTACAATTTCAGTAGTGTAGACGACATCTGCTTTGGGCCACAATATCACCCCGCCTTCTGCCTCAGCAAGTGTATCAATATTTGGGTGGGGATATGGCAATGTAGCTTCCCTCCAATCGGGTAACACGTATCGGGCTCACACAAACGTAGCCCTATGGCATTTGAGTCCCGTGAAACATTGCCCCAGGAAGGGACGGGTAAGCCTGCGCCTCTGCAACAACATAGTCTTGCATTCTTAAGCGGCATGGCTTCAATGCCTACAAATTTACGTAAAGAATATTATACATATATACATATCATCTTGAAAACATATCATCTTGAAAAGACTAGATACAATGTCATAAACAATACTTACAGCAGACGTGTTAGGCAGTGGGTCTACAAGATTACTTGTAGTCTGTACATCAGGAGAAGAGTGGGTCGCCATAGGCTGATTGGAAGCCTAAGATGCCTGCCACCGCAGCAATTCTTCCTTGACCTTCTCAGCAACTATATCATTGACCTTCTTGGCAACTATATCCTCGACTCTCTTATTCTCCTATACATGGATAAAAGAAACATTAGCTTCTTATTATTGAATTCCCTTTTGCAGTAACAATTTTAAAAAAGAATAGGTTACCTCTTCTTGTGAAAGTCCCGCTCTGGGTTTGTGCTGGGATGGCCCAAAGAATGCTTTGATGCCCACACCAGCGCCTGCACCCCTAACACGTCCAGGATGCTCTGGGTTACCCAGAGCAACTGTCAATTCATCCCTTGTGCCCTGAGGGATGAACGTGCCTTATTTCCTCTGCTCGTGCAGCTCCCGCTAATCACCATCAACAAAAATTGGTAAGTTAACACCACAAATAATCAATATTCAAACGATTGCTCTAAGAGTTGTATTTTACCATTTTCACAGCCGCCTCAGTAGTTACGGGCTTATTTATTTCACCCTTCTTGTTTTGCCTCCCAGCTATCCAGATGTCATGGCGAGGCATGGGTGAGGCAGACTCCTGAGTAGCTGCAGACTCTGCCTGTAGTCTTTGGCGAACACTTGCATAGCCCTTTGGACCCATAGTGTGGTCATGCACATTCAGTGCATGCCTTGCTTTTTGCGCGTCACTGAGGGCCTAGTTAGTATGCACATTAATGATTTGGTTAGTAGCACTAAATGTTAATCTTGAATAGGTGAATACAACGTATATTAATTAAATTGGGAGTGACGCCTAATACCTTGAATTCTTCATATTTTCTTGAAGCAACAAAATTGTCCCAATCTTCTTTGTCTAAGAAGTTCCACTATTCAAGGGCTGACTTCTTCTTCTTATCACCATCTTTTATGTATTCTCTGTTGAGATTTGTCCTATAGTTCCTAAGCATCTTTCCAGTGCATTGCATCACGCTTTTACGATGCAACTTCTCATCCAATGCAAACAGATTCTGTAAAATAGAATTCTTATTAACTAGTATCCAAAAATAGAATTGCAAATAATATAATTTGTAATCTACAAAATAGAATTGCAAATAATAATAACTCATGCATAAATCCTTCCATATCAAGTCTTTCTTCCCCTGAGGAACTTTATGCCAATTATCATACTTAACACCACAATGGCTTCGAGTGACACACCCAAGATAGTTTACAAAATTATTGTGGTTCACTCCAATTACATTTCCTCCATTATCAAACTCCAAAACCAATTTGGATCCACTGCCACTTAGCGCTATTAACTTCTTCAACAAAGTGATGCCCCTTTTCTTGTTAAGTGTTTGGTGATGCGCATCAAGTTTCTCTAGTGCTTCAGTGGGTACATGTGCATCATCAACCTAAAATTTGACAAAAATAAACACATTGAATTAGCGCAATATAGAAATATGGAATATATAACATAACTAGAAGATAATGAATTTTACAGAAATACAGGATATGTTTTTAGAACTTACATTGGTATCCTTGCCATGATCGTCATGGACAGCATGCTCATCATGGACTTCATGCTCATCATGGACATCATGCTCATCATGGTCAGCCATATGAAAATGTCATTAAAAATGCAAACATTTAGCATTTGTATTAACTAGAAAAAGGCAAACATTTAGCATTTGTATTAACTAGAAAAAGGCAAACATTTAGCATTTGTATTAACTAGAAGATAATGAAAAATCAAATCTGAAAATGATATTGATATTAAAAAAGCAAACATTTAGCTTCAATAAAAAAATATAAACATACATGCCTCTAAAATTGTGATCTTTTATCAATTAACAATCCTTCATTGTGATCTCCGCGCACATATAAGTCATCATTAGCTTCAATATTTTTTGGAGTTGGCAACCCAAATGGACTGGAGTCATCATACTTATCATAGTACTCTTCTTCATCTATAGGATCTTCAATGAACTGTCTTTTACCATGAAGAACAACCGACCATTTATCATTTGTAGGATCATCGATATAGAATATTTGTTTCACCTGTGATGCCAATATGAATGGTTCACCCTTCTCGCCAATCTTTTCAAAGTTCACCAAAGTGAAACCCAATTCATCCACTATAACTCCTTTGGTGTTATCAACCCAATTATATTTAAAGAGCGGAATTCTAAAATCTATGTAGTCAAACTCCCATATGTCTTCAATGACACCGTAATATGATATTTTAGCTTCACGTGGACTCTTATCCTTTGCACTTACAAAATACATAGTCGACGCTTGAAGAGTGACCCCACTGTTTTGGACGACACTCTTATCATCTTGGCGCTTTGTGTAATATGCAAACCCATTAATGTCAAACCCTTCATAAGACATAACATTCGGTTTTGGTTTAAAGGTGAGGCATTTGATAGTTTCTGTAATATCATTTGGTGTTTGAGATAGTTGATGTAGGATGCCATCATTATTTTTCTTAACATCTGCATGCCACCTCAAATTCTTCGCATCTTTCGGATCTGCAAACAAGCGTTGAAACTGTGATATTATAAGTAGATACCACAACACCTTTGCAGGAGAACCAGTTTTGGACTCCCCTGAAGTCGTCAATTTATACCGTGACGTGCCACATTTTGGACAATCTTTCAAATCTACATATTCCTTTTGAAATAATACACAATCATTCGGGCATGTGTGTATCTTCTTGGCCTCCATTCCCATTGGGCACAACATTTTCTTTACCCGGTATGTTGTGATTGGCAGCTCGTTTCCTTCAGGAAGCATTTCTTTCAACAAAGTCAACAATGAAGTGAAGCTTTTGTCGCTCCATCTATTGTTAGCTTTCAACTTATACAATCTCAACACAGCGCTAAGCTTCGTAAACTTAGCACAACCTATGTATAACGGTATCTCAACATCATGCACAATGTTTCTAAAAATAGGAGGTGGATCGGTGTGCTCTACCCTACAACTATCCAACATCGCATCAACGATGTCTACTGGAACTGGTTCGTTCACATCTACGTCATCGGAGGCAATTTCTTCTTCCACCCAAGCACTGCTATCGACATCTACTGGTTTTGAGTTTGAAATCTCTAAATGCCAGTGCCATTCTGTATAGCCTTGTACAATCCCGTTTCACATGACATGACTTTTGATTTCCTCACCAGTGCTGACTTTCAAGTTGTTACCACAATGCCTACATGGACAGTAGAACCTATCTGTAGGTTTTTTCCTATGTTCCTCGGCAAATCTAATAAACTAATCAAGACCAGATATAAACTCTGGGGTGCAGCGATTGCGAATGGACATCCATGATCTATCCATTCTATGATCAAAGAGAAAACAAGTATATATTAGGACAAGATTAGGGTATACACTTACATCCTATCCAAGATTTACTCCTATTATCTACAATGAAGCCGAACTCCATACAAATAGTATATAATTTACTGAGATTAGGTGTTCAAGAACAGTCCCAAACCGGGGACTATCCAAGATTTACTCCTAATGAGTAACTCTTGGACGAGTTTCTAGGCCAACAAACACATGTGATGTCATTCTTATATATAATAAATGTGTACCACCTATCCCATCCTTGAACACCTAATCTCACTAGTAAGTGTATAATTTGTATTGGGTTTTCAAGAAAATTTCGGCAGTATTTCCTTGTTGTTCTCTAAGTACATATGTACTTAGAGAACAAACGGGGAAATGCTACCGAAATTTTCTCGAAAACCCAATACACATTATACACTTACATCCTAAGTGAGATTAGGTGTTCAAGAACAGTCCCAAACCGGGGACTATCCAAGATTTACTCCTAATGAGTAAATCTTGGACGGGTTTCTAGGCCAACAAACACATGTGATGTCATTCTTATATATAATAAATGTGTACCACCTATCCCATCCTTGAATACCTAATCTCACTAGTAAGTGTATAATGTGTATTGGGTTTTCGAGAAAATTTCGGCAGCATTTCCCCGTTGTTCTCTAAGTACATATGTACTTAGAGAACAAATGGGGAAATGCTGCCGAAATTTTCTCGAAAACCCAATACACATTATACACTTACATCCTAAGTGAGATTAGGTGTTCAAGAACAGTCCCAAACGGGGACTATCCAAGATTTACTCCTAATGAGTAAATCTTGGACGGGTTTCTAGGCCAACAAACACATGTGATGTCATTCTTATATATAATAAATGTGTACCACCTAACATCAATGTTAGGTTTAATCAAATCAAATTAGGATGCTACAATTGACAAGTTTAAATCTTATTTCAACATGCATCAAAATTTACTGAATTAGGCCAAACATTACGATTAGAAGCACAAATATATGACAAATATATGCAAGCAAAAGATTTGTTCATATCCTAGGATTTACATAAAACATTACATAAAAATTTGTTCATATCCTTACCAACAGCAAGCACGGCCATGGCTGTGTTGGCCTACCACGGCCGTGCTGGACAGCACGACCATGGCTGTGTTGGCCTACCACGGCCGGGCTGGACAGCACGGCCGTGTTAGGACAACACAGCCATGGTCATGCTTGCTGTTGGTAAGGAGCTAGGGAGAAGGAAGCAAAGAGGCTAGGCTACCTAGAGCTAGCGTGGAGAAGAGAGACGGCAAGCGGCGGCAGTAGTGGCGGTGAGAAGGCAAAGAAGCAGAGGGGCGGGCGACAGGCAGAAGCAACCGACGTTCGGAGAAGCAGCAGGCGCCGGTCGGAGAAGCAACAAGCAAAGAAGCAGCAGCAGTGGGCGGAGGGCAGCGGCGCCGGCGAGCAGAAGAGCACCAGAGCAGTGGTGGCGAGCAGCAGCAACCGACGACGGGCGATTTTGGGAGAGCGGCGGCGAGCAGCAGCACATAAAAGAAATATCGTGATGAAACAAGAAGAAAGGGGGAAGATCCGAGTGATCGGGTCTATTAAGTTGGTCAACGACGTCGGTTATCTACAAAACCGACGCCTATTATTATTTAGCGTCAGTTGACAGTAAACAATCGACGTCCAACTACACAATCTTTACCCAAAATTATTTGGTGGGAACCATTATCAGCGTCGGTTATCAAAGGATAACTGACACTGAAAGTGGGACTTTTCGCGCAAATTTTCATCTTAAATAGACGTCGGTGAATAGTTAAAAAACCGACGCTGTAGGTGACGCAAAATTTTTCGCTCGAAAATTGGATTTCACGGGTGCTTTTTGGCGTCGGTTTGTTATACCCAGCAGACGCTGAATACAAAGCGGTACCCGTGTCTGGCTGATCTTCGAACATATACATCGGTTTTCCTAAATAACTGACATTGAATAGTATAGGCATCGGTTTTTATAAATAACTGACGCCCAGAAAAGCGACACTGAATGCTGTTTTTATAGTAGTGATTCTTATTTCTTACAGGTGATTGCATCATCTGATCTTTGTATAGGAGGGCAACGATGTCCTTCCCCGTGCACCAAGTGTCATCACTAAATCTCCATTCTCGTTTTGACCTGCCAATCATTTTTATAGATGTTATACATATGAGTTGGATATTGAATAAGTAATGTTTTATCTTTGTACACTTGACAAAATAACCAATTCTCTTACATTTATTCTATGTTTTCCATGAAGTGGTGGACAATTTCCCTGGAATCTTTTATTTTGAAATGCTCAAAACCAATGAAATTTGATAGTTTGTGCTGTCAACAACAAAAGGGCAGTCCATGTTAGAATCAATCTTCATTTTCCACAAGTTACACAATGTTGATATGTCACATAGTTACTCTAGACTATCATATAGTTACTCTTTATGTTCCTACAGTTACTCTACTAATTTACACAGTTACTCTAGACTATCGTATATTTACTCTTTATATTCCTACAGTTACTCTTCTATATCACATATTTACTCTACTATATCAAACAGTTACTCAAGTACTGATATACTTGAAAGGAGATGCAAACTTACCTTTTCCTCCCTCCTTTTTTTTACGTTCTTCTCTATGCTCCCTATTATGTGTTGTTCCATCTTCTTCCTCTTTGTCAACCTTTTTCTGGGCTCCTCCTTCTACCCTTCTTCTTCTTCGATTATTTGCTTGGTTGTTCCCTTGTTTCTTGTTGGCTCTTTTCTTCTACATCTTGTGCAGACTTTCCTTGGTCAAAACTATCAACTGCTTTTTCTTTCTTCTCCTCTTCACCACCAGTTTTCTTATCATCATTCTCATCTTCTGATTCCTTCTCATCTACATACTTTCTTCTCAGGCTCAGCCTGCCTCATTTTCTCGATGTGTCATCCTTCTCCACATCTTCCTTCTCTACTTTGTCCATCGTATCGACATCCTTCTTGCAAAGCACATCTGACCTATCTTTGGGTTCATCAACATTCACTGAGGCAAACCCCTCTGCAATTTGTTTGAATCCACTGGCAGGTGATTGTGCTTTGCCACCTTCATCTCCCCACTTTCTCTCCATATTTTTATTTTCCTCTTCTAGCTCAACTATCCTTTTTTCTAGCCATTTCTTCTCCCTCTGTAGGTCAATGAATGCCTCAACAACTATTTTTGTGCATATCTCCTTCTGCATCTTTAGCTCCTCCTCCAGTATGTGGATTCTTCTCTCCAAGGTGGAGTTCTCAGCAGTCACTCCTTTTTTTATGATCGACATTGCCGGCGCCTTATCTATCCTTGGCTTACTTTTTTCCATTTTTTCCGTAAGGTAGTAGGGCATGTCCTTCATTGTTCTTGCAACTTTCCAATCATCTCACTGGTCTAGCTTCATCCTTTGACAAACATGTCCAAAAAAAACAAAAATAATATGTCACAATGCAAACATGTAGGATTATGTTGTATATTAGCTTTTATAACAAAGAAGAAATATTCTTACATCCTTAGGGTCTACAACCCCTAAATCCATCAATTTCTTGACCGGCGCAACCCACTTCTTTATCCTTGGCTTGGTGTCAAGGAAGGTTGCCTTTGCCATCTTCATCATCTCATATGCCCAAACCTACATGTAATAGAGAGAAAATATAATGCATATGTAACTGCCCCCTAGTCATTATTGTAACAATGTAGATGAAAATAATTTTGTTCACTTACGCATAGGCACATCACACACCCTGTTGTGTAGAGGGTGGTTTTCCCTTTCTCCCCTTTCCTCCTCAGATGGACATTCTCCTTCAGCATCTTCATATTCTTAAAGATACTCCCATGCACCAACTTTTCCCAATTCATCTGCTCAGTGGCAGTAACATCATCTAGGTAGTGCATTATGTAGATTGGTGTGCAATAGCTGGTGTCTAGGAGTAGGAATGTTGCCAGCAGGTTCAACATCCACACACATCACATGTTTTGATAGTTCGATGGATCGTCGGTCTTGGCATATTCTTGCCAAAGCTTTGATAAGTTGTCCTTGTGTAGGACATCCTTTTCCCTTAACCTCTTTAAGGTCTCACCTTCATTTCCCTGTTTACCTGTCACCCTGGAAAACTATTTCCATATTTAGCTCACTATCTTAGAATTTTTCCTAGGTATTATATCCATAACTTTGTTGGGGATACCTAGAATTACCCCCACATCCTCAACGGTCATCCTTCTTTCCACCCCTTTGGCCAACAAAAATTTGTCATCATCCACACATCTATCTATTAAATCCTCCAAAAGGAATATGTCAACCGTAAGATTCAGCATCTTTATCATGTCTTCAAAGGTCATCGACCTCATCATTCTAAGTTGATTACTTCTAAACACCACGTTGTTGATGGTGGTGATGTAGCTCTTTATGTAACACCTGTGGTACAACCTTTTGATTCCCACTGCAAACATATCAAAACTTACTCTTAGGTTTTTTTTGCTTATTACTTCTTAGTCAGTCAAGTTACTCTTAAAATTTTCACAATTCATTATACGTGGTAGGTTGATCACATTTTTAAAGCTAACTATTGATTTTATAATAGAAATTTAATATATTGCAAGTAAGTGTCCTATGAGAGTACCGACAAATTAACACAAATATAAATCCATACAAGCTTACCTTCATCTGCCTTTCCTTTCCCCTTTTCTGTCCTCTTCATTCTTTCCTCTTTTTCTCCCTCATCAGTAGCCTTTTCTTTTCCCTTCTCTTTCCTCCTCCTTCTTTCCTCTTCTTCTCTCTCATCAGCAGCCTTCACTTTCTCCTTAGTAGCTTCGTCCTTCCCTTTCCCCTTCTTTTTCATTTTACTTCTTTTCACCTCTCCTTCATCTGTAGTAGCCTTTTCTGTCTCATTCTTTTGCTAATTTTCATATGTACTGTCATCATCCCCTTTCCTTTCTTCTCCTGCATATGAACACAGTTACTCAAAAAGTGGAGTCTTTAGTTTAACAATATGATTTTCCTAGTTTAACTTCTATATCTAGTGTGCGAGATACTCTTTGTTCTGTAATAGTTACTCCAACATTACTTCAGTTACTCTAGACTATCGTATAGTTACTCCAATGTTTTGTTGTAGTTACTCTAGAGATCGTCTTGTTACTCTACTTCTTATAACAATTACTCTTTCAACATGTATTGTTACTTTTTAGTCGAAATCATTTTGTTTATGTTTTTTATTTGTAATGTACATGCAAACACAGATAACCTCATCATTCTTCATTCTCTACTTTGTTATGCAGAGGTTCTTCAGTCTCGGTAGCTCCATTGCGTCCATTACCAGCAGTAGCCATCTTACTACGTTTTGCTCTTTTCGCTGAAGGTTTACTCGTTAGGGGATCTGCAACCCCTCTTTTGTTCCCTTTCTGTCTTGTCTAAGGAGTCTCAGAAACACCTCCCTTCTCCCCTTCCATAGCTGCTTCTTGTCCCGCTTCTTTGGCCATCACAACCCCTCTTTTGTTCCCTTTCTATTTCGTCAGATTAGTCACCACAGAACCTTCCTTCTCCCTTTCCGCACCTACTTCTTTTCCCACTTCATCCTCTTCTTTGACCATCATAGCCCCTTCCTTATCCCCTTTCAGAGTACTCAATGGTGTTGTATCCCGCTCTATCTCCCCTTCTGTGGCCACTGCTTTTGTCGCTTCCTCTTGTTCTTTGGCCATCTTCTCATCAGCTTGATAGTGGTGCAATTTGAAGTCGTCATCTTCTTCAATCACAGTCCTTAGATTCCTTCTTCACGATGACATTTTCGAGGTATTCCATGATGCCTTCTTCATCATCATCATCTAGGAAGAGGGTAGTTGCTCCATAATTGAGATGCAGTGAGAGAGGGGAGGTGGAATCGAAGATGATGGAGATGGAATTTGTAGTCAGAGCAACTAGAGACAGAGGAGGTGGGGATGGAGGGGTTGCGAGATGTGGTCTCTGGTGCTTTTGTGCGAGAACGACAATCATCACAGGGTAGAGCGAGGGTTCGAACAGAGGTTTTGGGGTTTTTTTCGCTCGTTGTCTTTTTGAAATATTTATGGTCTTATGCCACCGTGCCCTTTTGTTACCCGCGCGGGCAACAAAGACAAACTCATATATATATATATATATATATATATATATATATATATATATATATATATATATATATATATATGTATAGAGAGAGAGGCTGGTTGGATTTAGATGGTACGATTCAAATCCTCAGGGCATAATGAATATGTAATCAGCCATGTAGTATAGTTGTATATGATCAAATAAAAAAACATTAGTTGAGGCCTTGCTTGACATTTATATAATGTTGCTGATAGAAAATATACATGTTATTCATATTCCTTTTTTATTATTAAGATGTTTCACAATGCAATAGTAATTTCCCTTCCTGTTAATAATGATTTACCTGCTTCTTCTTAGTTTTATTTATATTATTGCTCAGTTTATCTTCTTAGATAATAATAAAGTTGACAAAGAATTATATCTCTCACAGGAACTGTGTGTCTCACCCCGTTGGTTAAAAACCTTTTTAGGTGGACGAGCACGAAGAAGTAGAGATCGTGCAGAGGAGGTTGAGCAGCAGCCAGAGGAGAAATAGCTGATAAGGTTAGAAGTGTTGTTGGATGTCTTTTGTTGGTAGAGTCCTAGAGTCGTCCTTGTACACTTAGGTCTTTGGAAACATTTTGTAGATGTTTTGCAGACGTGCTATCTTCATGTACTTTTTGTATATCAGATATGATGGAATCATGTATATATGTTCTAGAATAGTGCTTTCGTTACAGGTTGATATCATGCCTTGTGAACGCTTTGAGGCATGAAAGGACACATGTGCAAATGTTCTATCTATATGGTTGTTGCAACGACCCCACTTCCCAGTAACCCCCAATCAAGGGAGACCAAGATGTTAGAGGCGTTATCCCAAAATTCAGGATCAATGGTTTAACAATTTAATCAAAAATAATTATCAAATTCTACTAATACTAAACTGGAAAGCTGGTATAAAATAAAACTTTTATATATCTTTTCAAAATAGGATCTAAGACTTCTATCTGTAGTAGAAATCTAACTATCTAATCCTCCTTTGGATTACTTAAATTCATCTTCATAGATTTTGCTTTACTATTTGTCCTTTTCAGATAATACTTAAAACGTTGACAAACAAAACGTCGGTTAGTATATTGCTATAATGGTATGTGGGGACAAACACAACATCACAAATAGGTTCTAACAACCTAAATATAGCAAATAGTTGATTAACAATCCAAATTATGTTTTCAATGTAACTTCTCTACTGCTTTTACCCTAAACCCTGGATTACCCTCTCTTAGGATTTTATCCTTGCAAGGGATATAAGGCCAACTTCTCCATCCCGAGCTTGGTGCCTGGGGTTACCACTCGAGTGCCCAATGGTCTTCCCTCTGGGGCTTGACCAACTCAGACCTTCCCTCTGGGGCTTGGTCTTGCATCATACATCAGGGTGGTATGTAGGTTTGAGAAGTACACTCATAATTATTGTTATACACATAGTGACTTTATGAGATTGCAGAATTGAACAATCAAATAATTTAGGTTGCACATCAATCGAGAAATCTCATGAAACGCCATAAATCATAAGGTGATTATTCATAAAGTAACCACATACCTGTTTAGTCAAATCAACAAGCTAATAGTAATCCAAGTAAGAAAGTGCCCAGGCAAGCAGTTCAATCCACACACACAAGCAGGAATCTTGAAAAGTATATGTAATCTATTTACTATTCACATTATCAGATTTTATTCATTTGAACTCGCTTCCTAGGGTTTCCTACTTCCTTTTAGGGTTTCATTAGGGTTCATCTTCATTATTGACACTAGAACAGAAAAACTAGTTACAAACCCTAACTAACTTGTTAAATCCTTCCTAACAGGCTTAGGATCAACTCTCAATTACATTATTCTAAGGGATCTCGAATTAATCATACTCATGTACATGGAACCCTAAATTAAGCCAATTATGCATAAAGATCATCTTTTTAGACCTAATTCTTTTTTTAATCAACAAGCTAATATTTGCTCATAACGTTCAAAGAACATTATTAGATCTAATTATCATCAAATCTTAGGGTTTTTCATTAATAAAACCATTAAAGATGACATCTTTATACACTTTTCAAATTACAAGCATATTTAGGCCTTAATTATATTTTTATTAGATTCTACATATTTTTATGATCAATTTTCATATATAACTTGTCTTGATTCGAGTTACCAATCAATTTTTAGAATATTTGCAAGATTAAAGTTATCTAAGCCAATCAGAAGTTGACACATCAATGAAAATACCTTTGATTTTATATATGAGTCGGGCCCCTTTGTAAGATGGAAGGACTATTTTTCCCTTGGGTTGTATGCATGCATGAAAGGGCATTTTTGTCCTTAGATCGTTGAACCCTTTCTTCTTTCTCGCATGGGAGCCGCTCGCAGTGCCTGGACAACGGTCGGCCGCCCGACCCTTATGACTCGAGGGTCATAGGACGGTCTCGGTGACTCACTCCCTTGCGGTCCTCCCTATCTATCCTTGCCGCAGGTGGCTAAACCCAACAACAATCGACGCAAGTTCAAAAACCATACCTCCGTCCTCGTCGCCTAGATCTGACAAAGTGGTACCTATGTTGGTGAAGAAGATTCATCTACCTCCTTCACGTGCCTGCATCCTCCCTTCCTCCACTTCTCTTAGTGATGTGGTCTAGGACGCAGGCTCTTCTTGCTGCCATTGTATTCCCCTTTTTTGGCAAACACCCGTCTGCAAGGGAGTCGCTCCCGGCAGCCGCCGAGGAGACCATGGCGTGGGCTCCCTAGGGAACTATTGTCGGGATCCTCGTTCCCTACCCTAGAGAAACTGCTCGACTTGTCTAGTGCATGCAATTGTGGTTATGTGAGTCTCTATTTTTAGGTTCATGCAAGCATCACGGCCTATAGACCCCCGATTATTAAGGGGTGAAGTAGGGAGAAGCTAGACACCATGTCCGAGATGGTTCTAAAAACTCCAATGATCTCTCTCTCTCTCTCTATATATATATATATATATGTATATATATATATATACAACATTAGGTGAAACCCTAATGGATGCTCGGGATAAAGAAAAGGAAAGGGGAGAGAGACCCCTATGTCCCAGAGACACATTTCTTTCCTCGTATACTCTCATCAAGGAGGCCGACTATGGGTTGGGTCTACTGATTTGGGAGAGGTTTGCCTACACTTTATTCTCAAGCCACAGTTAGATATCCCCATTAGGAAAGTTATTTATGTAAAATTATTTCTTTCCATCTTGAGGTATTTTTCCTAACGGTCTAAAGACAAATTCATCCAATAAGTGACATATAAGTTCCCTTTGTTTTGCTAACTAAGTTCTCTGGTGTTGAAGGGATATGCAATTTCAACCAATGTAGAATTGTAAATGGTGGGGCCAAGTTGGATGGAGTGGATATACCAAATTTTGATAAATTTTTTTACTTGAGTTCTATTATTGAAAAAGATAGGGATTTCACAATGATGTTTTCCATAGAATCAAAGCATGATAGTTGATATGACGGAACACAATTGGAGTAATGTGTGATCGGAAGATCCCTCAGATTAAATAGTAAGTTTTGTAGAACAACTCACTAGTACAGGAATGGTCTGTAGCGTCGATTGTTTAAGCCTGTAGCGTCACTTTTTAACCGACTCCTAAGTAGTCGTCGCCATAGAATTTGACCTATAGGGTCGGTTTTTTTAACCAAAGAAAACTGATGCAATAGGCTGTAAAAAAATGAGGAAGAAACTGTGGCCAACGTTGTAAGGTCAGTTATCAAACTCAATCTGTAGACCTCTAGCATCAGTTTTCTTAAATAACCGACCTTAGAAGTTCACTCTAAGGTCATTTTTTTAAGAAAACCAATGCTGCAGGTCTACAGATTGTCAAGCTCAATCTATAGAACTGTAGCATCAGTTTTCTTAAATAACTGACCTTAGAGTGAACTTCTAAATTCGGTTATTTAAGAAAACCGATGCTACAGGTCTATAGATTGAGCTTGATAATCTGTAGACATGTAGCATCAGTTTTCTTAAAAAACCAACCTTAGAAGTTCACTCTAAGGTCAGTTATTTAAGAAAACTGATGCTACCGGTCTATAGATTGAGATTGACAATCTGTAGACTTGTAGCATCAGTTTTCTTAAAAAACCGACCTTAGAGTGAACTTCTAAGGTCGATTATTTAAGAAAACTGATGCTACAGGTCTATAGATTGAGCTTGACAATCACTACTACAGAAACAACATTCAGTGTCGCTTTTCTGGGCATCGGTTCTTTAGGAAAACTGACGCCTACACTATTAGACGTCGGTTATTTAGGCAAACTGACGTCTATATTCGAAGACCAGCCAGACACGGGTACCGCTTTGAATACAGCGTCGGTTGTTAATAACAAACCAACGCCTAAAGTCGCCCGCGAAATCCAATTTTCGAGTAAAAAAAATAGTGTCACTTTCAGCGTCGGTTATGTAGATAGAAACCGACGCCTATGCGTGATGAAAATTTGCGCGAAAAGTGTCACTTTCAGCGTCGGTTAACCTTTTATAACCGACGCTGAAAGTGGTTCCCGCCAAACAATTTCGTGAAAAATATCGTCCAATTGGACGTCGGTTGGTTCAAACAACTGACACTAAAGAGGTTTAGGCGTCGGTTGTTTTATTTTGGAACTTAATATCCCGCGATCGCTCGACTCTTCCCCTTTCTTCTGTTTTATTGCGAGCCGATTTCCCTTTTCTTCTCTGTTGTCGCCCGACCACGCCGCCGATTTCTCCTCCACGAAAGCTCCTTCTTCCTCCACGACAGCGCCGCCGCACCGCCGCCGCACCCCCTTCTCCGCCGCCACTGTTGCTGCCTTCTTCCCCTTCTCCGCGCCCCCTTCTCCGCCGCGCCCCCTTCTCCGCAGCCACTGCTGCTCCTTGGTCTGCCTTCCCTGCCGCCTGGAGCTCGCCGCCATGCCGCCTTCCTCCTTGCCATCGCCCGCCGACGCCGCTGCTCCTTGCCGCCGACGCCGCTGCTCCTTGGTCTGTCTGCCCTACCGCCTAGAGCTCGCCGGCCACCGCTGCACCTGCCTACCCTGCCGCCTGGAGCTCGCCAGTCACCGCTACCACTGCTGGGAGGTCAGTTGTTGTTGCTCGCCTAATATTGCATCTAAATCTTGGTTTCACCACTTCTTTCACTGAGAACTGAGAAGAATGGCCTACTACGGCCGTGCTGGGCAGCACGGCCATGGTAGGCCAACACGGCCACAGCCGTGTTTGATTTGATTTAAACCCTAATTTGATTTAAATCCATTCTAGCATCCTAATTTGATTTGATTAAACCCTAACATTGATGAAACCCTAACATCAATTATGATGAAACCCTAACATGTACATATCTATTATTATGTTTGTTGGCCTAGAAACCCGTCCAAGATTGACTCATTAGGAGTAAATCTTGGATAGTCCCCGGTTTGGGACTGTTCTTGAACACCTAATCTCACTTAGGATGTAAGTGTATAATGTGTATTGGGTTTATGAGAAAATTTCGGTAGCATTTCCCTGTTTGTTCTCTAAGTACATATGTGGCGAGAGAGGTTATGGATTTTTGCAATGACTTTCTCAGTGGTAATGACACTCCTGATAATGACAAGAATATTGAGGAGGGCAAAGGAATTTTGGGATCACGGGTGAAAGTAATCAGCCGTGAGCAGTTGGAACAAGCTCACTTGTATATTTTACACAATATGGATGAAGTGAGTGTTTATATCGAGGAACATACCAATTTCATAAAGAGACAACATCCTCGAGCAAGTTCAATGTGGCTTGCTAGAGAGCATAATAAGACTTTTACTAAGTGGTTTGAAGATAAAGTCTTACATCAACTATCTCAAACACCAAATGATATTACAGAAACTATCAAATGCCTCGCCTTTAAACCAAAACCGAATGTTATGTCTTATGAAGGGTTTGACATTAATGGATTCACATATTACACAAAGCGCCAAGATGATAAGAGTGTCGTCCAAAATAGTGGGGTCACTCTTCAAGCGTCGACTATGTACTTTGCAAGTGCAAAGGATAAGAGTCCATGTGAAGCTAAAATGTCATATTACGGTGTCATTGAAGACATTTGGGAGTTTGACTACATAGATTTCAAAATTCCACTCTTTAAATGTAATTGGGTTGATAACACCAAAGGAGTTATAGTGGATGAATTGGGTTTCACTTTGGTGAACTTTGAAAAGATTGGCGAGAAGGGTGAACCATTCATATTGGCATCACAGGCGAAACAAATATTCTATATCGATGATCCTGCAAATGATAAATGGTCGGTTGTTCTTCATGGTAAAAGACAGTTCATTGAAGATCCTATAGATGAAGAAGAGTACTATGATAAGTATGATGACTCCAGTCCATTCTCAGTTGGGTTGCCAACTCCACAAAATATTGAAGCTAATGATGACTTATATGTGCGCGGAGATCACAATGAAGGATTGTTAATTGATAAAAGATCACAATTTTAGAGACATGTATGTTTATACAAATGCTAAATGTTTGCCTTTTTCTAGTTAATACAAATGCTAAATGTTTGCCTTTTTCTAGTTAATACAAATGCTAAATGTTTGCCTTTTAATGACATTTTCAGATGGCTGACCATGATGAGCATGATGTCCATGATGAGCATGAAGAACTAGAGAGAGAAGGTGTGCGACCCTTGCAACGCCCTAGGCATCATCACCATTCAAGGAAGAAAGCGGTTGGGCGTCGTCGTCCAAAGTTCATGGTGCCAGAGATGGTGGTCGATTCGGAGGTGTCAGTGTCGTCCAAAGAAGAAAATTGCGGCTGGGCATCATCGTCCAAGAAGGGGTGCCAATTTGCCTCTCTTCGGGCGCAGAGCTGGTTGGGAAGGTGACCTTGGAAGCGGCGGCGATTTGCTTCTCTTCGGGCGTGGGAGCAGGAATGGGGAGACGAACAAAATGAACTAAAACACACCGAAACACAGCTTGACATTGGTCTAATATCAGCCCGACCTCGAGGGTCGGTTATCTCAAAACACCGACGTTATAGGTCAGGTCTGTAGGTTCAGTTATTTGAAAAACCAACTCTAGAGACTAAGTGGTGCCCGAAATTTTTGAGACCATCTATAAGGTCGGTTATTTGAAAAAACCGACCATAGAGGTCAGGGTCTATAGGGTCGGTTATTTGAAAAAACCAACCCTAGAGACTACGTGGTGCCCAAAATTTTTGATACCATCTATAAGGTCGGGTATTTGAAAAAACCGACCCTAGAGGTCAGGGTCTATAGGGTCGGTTATTTGAAAAAACTGACCCTAGAGTTCCAAAGCGGTGCCCACATTTTTTGTTGACCCTATAACATTAGTTATTGATGTGAGGATTTTAAGTCGCTTATATAGACTTGTTTTACATGTGTTTTATGTGTTTATTTGTCACTTTTGTGGTTAGTATCGCATGATTCATTTGTTTAGTCTATAATCTCATTTTGTATCAAATCTCTCATATTTTATCTTTTTGATTATAAATGATCATATTGATATGTTTTAACATAGCTGATTTGGCTTTATCTTGAAATTTCAAGAAGAACGGATATACATAGCTGTCAATACCATCGACACCCGTCGATAGTATCGACACGGTCACAGTGAGACAGCCGCAAGGAGCTAAGATGAGTCGATGGAAGTGAGATACCTACAGCGAGCCAGCAATCAACCTGTCAATACTATTGACACAAAGTCGATGCTATCGACATTGCCCAGCTTCAGCATCAGATTGGTGATAAAACTGACGCCTAAAGGTGTCGATACCATCGACACTAAAGTCGATGGTATCGAGTCTGCATCAGTGGGAACGTTAGAGAAAAAGACAACTTGCCGATATTGTGATGGGTCGATACCATCGACGCCGTCAGATCAGGTTCTGTTACAGATCGATTCTAATCAGACGGTGGTGATCTTTTGGCGATCTAAGGTGGTGCATAAACCTAATTACGACGGCCCTAAGTAGGGTATCACGCCATTAGCCATTGCACAAGTCCCAAGGAGAGGTGGAGAGAAGAACAAAGCCCAAAATCACACCTCGATCGTTCCAAGAGCTGCAGAAGACGTTTTCCACCATTGGAAGGCTGTAGATCGCGCACTCTACGTCAAGGAATGCCTGAATCTCCTCCGTTCAGAGGTTTACATCACTTTCATTCACATTTTCTCCATGTTTTCCCTTTCTCTCATCATGTATTTCATTGAGATGAACATGCGGGGCTAATCCCTTTTGTCTTTAGGACTGGGAGTAGCCTGGGTAATCGTTTTATGATATTTTACCATAGTAATTCATATTTTGTCTCTTAAATCTGTGGTATGATTTCGTTTTCTAAAATATATCATTATGATTGATCACCCTAATGATAATCTAATTCCTTTAATTGCTTTGAAAGAAGAATTAAAGGTTGAAAAGAGACGAAATTCACATTAACTAATAAATCCTTTGAACAAGGTGATGTACACTTAATGGTGGAAACCCAAAGTTTGGTCTTCATGCACCTAGTTTAGGGTATAGGTTACTACTACCGTGGAACCGACCTAGATTTAGGTAGTGAATTGTATCACGACAGTGAACAATTCTGAATACAGGCCACTACCCGGAATGAGAGAAAAATTTGATTAATTATGTAGGAATGAATACAACGAGAACCCGTGGTGAAACCACAATCCTAAAGATTCCCATCTAAATTGATTAAACTAAACATTTAATCGATTGCTTTGTTCTCTTTTATTTTTCAATCAACTCTCAAACTTTTTAATTGTTCTAGCTGATCGTGAGTAGTTAGTAAGTAGTCTACCGACATTTTAGTGTCCCTGTGTTCGACTCGGGCCTCACAAAGGTCTATATTACTCTGACGCGTGCACTTGCATTATACGCATGGTAAAATTGTGTCAAGTTTTTGGCGTCGTTGCCAGGGACACGACAACTATCGGCACTATGAGTGCTGCAAGCGGCCACTCTAGGCCACATTTTATTTTATTATTATTTTTGAAATTCATCGTTTATCTTTCATATTTAGCAATCGTCTAGCACTGTACTGAATCAAATTTATTACCTGGCAGGTACCAACGCATGGTGAAGACACGTAGCACAGACTACACACTACCATCACCAGAGGTTCCACCGTTGGGATCAGACGAAGAGGATAACAACATTCAAGATCAACCTGAGAATATAGATTTGGACTCTGAACCAGAAGCCATGGCTGAGGAACAGATAATATGGGAGAAGATAAATGCTTCTTCCTCATCAGCATCAAAGGGGCTGATAAAAAGGTAGGCAGTTAACATTCCAAAATATAAGATTGATCTTGCTCTGATCAACTTAGTCAAGTCTCAAGCATTTCACGGGCTGAAGAATGAAGACCCTGTTGCCCACATCAGCACCTTTGTGGAAAACTATGATATGATCAAGATAGATAGGTTTTCACAGGAGACACTGTATCTGAAGTTGTTCCCCAGCTCTCTTGTAGGTAATGCATGGGAATGGTTGCATAACCTTGATGATGAGACCATCAAGACTTGGGATCAAATGATCGAGGTTTTCTTTGAGATATTCTTTCCACCGGAGAAAACCAATGACCTAGTACGGAAGATCCATAATTTCTGTCAAAGGGCTGGGGAGACATATTCTGAGACGTGGGGGCGCTTTCAGATAATGCTGCAGAAGTGCCCACATCACAGGCTAGATAAAGAAAAACAAGTGAAGATCTTCTAATTTGCTTTAAATGAGCACGAAAGGAGCAATCTAGACTCAGCAGGTTTCAGTTTCTTCTTGAACAACACTGGCACTAGGTGTTGGGAAATCCTGAAAAATATGGCCAGAAAGCAATCATGGGGCGACAGAGACACACCAGAATAGGTTCGAGTTGTTGGTGAGTCAAAAGCCATCAAGGAATTGAATGAAAAATTAGATCTCATAGCCAAGAAACTTGTAGAGAGAGAGGAAGAGTCTGAAGAGGAGGCCCAAGTTAAATTCCTTCAACAATAGGGCTATAGGAACAATGATTACACCTGGAGGAAGGATAGAAAATTCTCATGGAAGGATCCAAACAACTTCCTGCAAGATTCAGACTCAAAACCACAACCAAAAGCGGAGGATAAAAGCACCAAGTTGCTTAGTCAAGTGGTACAACAAAATCAAGAGATGATGAGTACGTTCGCCAAGCAGTTATAGTCTTAGGGCGAGATTTTGAATAAATTTGGACAGATATTGCAAAGTCATGGAGCAAAACTGAGGGCACTAGAGATGACTGTGACTCAAATCTCCAATGAAGTGGCGGCTATGAAGCATACAAATCAACAAAGACCAGCTGGTAATGCAGAGTCTGCTCAAACACATCATCAAGTGAAGTATATATCTGTGATTAAGGAACCAGAGCCCTTGGTGGGGGAGGTCCATGAAAAGGGCAAAATGCATTTTGAAACGGAGGCTAAGCCCAGGGTGCCATACCCCCATAGCTTATATGGACTATCAGGTGGATATTTCCCATTCAGGAAATCCCACCAAGAACCCATCACAGCCTTGCCCACATCTAGGCAAGAGGAGCAGGTAAAAGTGATATTACGTAGTGAAGCCACTACCACCGAGAAGGATGGGTAGCCACGAGCCACACCAAACGTGATTGATGTGCCAAAGCTTGTGCTAGAGGGTAACAGTGAAGCAAGCTTAGGGGAGGAGACCCCAAATAACCCATATGTGCCACCGCACAAGCATCTAAAGGAGCCAATTGTGTCTTTTTCAGATAGTCTGAGGCCAAAGAAAGAGCATAGACATTACAAGAAGTTCTTGGAGATGTTTAGGAAGCTTCATATTAACATTCTGCTAGTGGAGGTGCTAGAGCAGATTCCAGCATACGGAAGGTTTATCAAGGACATCATCACCCAGAAAAGGCGGATAAAAGACACAAACGTTTGCTTGGTGAATGAGACAGTGAGTTCACTTATCCATGGGAGTTTACCAAAGAAGAGGACAGATCCCGGGAGATTTTACATACCGTGCTCAATTGGCGGCCATCACTTTCCGCACACACAGTGCGATTCGGGCGCTAGCATAAACCTTATGCCATTGGCCATGTTTCAAAAGTTGGGATTGAAGACACTAATGAAATCTGCCATGTCTATTGAGTTGGCGGATGGATCTATTGTGAAGCCATACGGAGTATGCGAGGATGTACTTGTCAAAGTCGACAGATTTATCTTCCCTATAGATTTCATAGTCATGGACATGCCGCAGCTAAATGGTTGTGAGATGCTACTAGGGAGGCCGTTTCAAGCTATGACTGATGTTATCACTGCTATCGGGAGAGGTACCTTGACATTAGGGATCGGCAAGGAACGAATTGAGTTCAAATTGCCGAGTGATTCCTCAGGAACACTGCCTGATGCCCCAGGTTGACAAGCTTAATTGCATCTAGCCTAAGATGTTAAAGTAGGGCGCTTGTTGGGAGGCAACCCAACCATCGGTAGTTTTAATTTGTAGTTCTTTCATTTTCTTTCGCATTCGCAAGCTAGTTTTGTTTAATTTCGTTTTTGTGTGTAAAAATGATACCTTAATCACTTTGTTCAGTGTGCAGTACTGAGTCAGAGTCGATACCATTGACCACATAGTCGATGGTAGCGACGTGGGTACAGGGAAGCGGCTGTAGAAAATTTTCTGAGTCGATACCATCGACGGCCTCATCAATGGTATCGACCTACCATTAGTGACGTTAAAGAAAACAATGGTTCCAGGTCGATAGTATCGATAGGGAAGTCGATACTCGCGAGATCCCTGAAGATTTATAGAAAAATTTGTCTCATTGAAGTCGATACCATTGACGGCCTTATCAATGGCATCGACAAGGCAATAGTTAGGAAGTGGCATCTGGGCCTCGTGAGGGTACTCGAACCACATAGAGTCGATACCATCGACATCTGTCGATAGTATCGACGTGACACGTCACCGATCTGTGAGAAGAAATCAACTGAGTCTGCCAATTTCAGAAGTCGATCTGTGGGATGGGTCGATACCATCGAATCTTGTCGATAGTATCAACGTGTCATCGATCTGGGACCCCACATCAAGTAATCGACAACCGTCGATAGTAGCGAAGACTTGGATTGCGCTACAGGCGTCGATACCATCGACAGCACGTCGATGGTATTGATGGAGCAGCAACAACGACGGGATCAGTTATAAAAGGAAGGGTTGTTTCTCAATTTTATTCACACCTTCAGAGTGAATCCCCTCAACTTGTGCATTGAGAATTGCTGAGCGACCGGAGGCCTTCATCGAGCGTCAAAGGATCGAGATATCTTCCCCGAGCTTTGCACCGAGTGAAGATCATCTTCTCTGACCTTCATCGAGCTCTATTTCTTATTCCCCTTTCCTCTCTGATCACAATGGTGAGGACGACAGTAGATTCTTCTTCGCAGGAAACCCCGATGGAGATTGAGACATTCATTCCTCCACCACCTGGCTCCATTCCTCATCCGAGGATCGTTCATCCCTCGATGGAAGTAAAGAAGATCTACGAGGAGCTGCTCAAGCAAAAGATTGAACCGACCCGATATGTTGATTGGACCATGATCCGTGACCTCGGATTTGAGGCCAACCTCACGTATGTCCTTTAGGGGCAAGCGAGGCATACGGGAAGGCGGTCTGACAATGTCCAGTACCACGCTGAAGGCCACCCCTTTTTCGGTGAGTGGCCGACGTACAAAGAACTAGTGGCGTAGTTTATGGCATCACTTGACATATGCGTCGTGCCTAACGACCTTATCGCCACCGATAGGGAGTGGATAAAAGGGCGAGTTTCTTTCTGGCTCTACAACAACAACTACACCCCCACCCTCCAACAGTTCAATTCAATCAACAACTGGTATCATTCTCTGAATCAGCACATGAGGCCAGACAACTAGACCGATTATGATGAAATCTTTGCCCAGCTGGTGACTGCGCCTCCAGGCAAGTCCGTCAGCTATCATAATGCAGCCGTCGTTGATTTCGAGCATCCTTTTGTGTGGATTCTGCATCGCATACTGTGCACTACTTTGTTTGCTTGAGGAGACCTTTCGCTAAGTAAGTTTTAGGAGACGGACTTGTTCTTTCTTTATATGCTATTGAAAAGAGAATAGCTCAATTGGGGCATGTTTTTCTTAACGCGTGTGCTGGACATGCAGAGGTGTACTAGATGAGCCCCTATCCACTTTGGGAGGCTTATCACACCACTCACTCTCTATCTTAGGTTGGATTTTTCCCAACTCACTATGCTTGCCAAAAAGAATAAAGTCAATCTGCATCATCTACATCGCTCCAATCTGCTTACGCTCCGTGATGGCGTGGTCTGTGCACATTGCCATGTCAACCAAGAGTACCAGGAGTGTACACTTCCAGATCCTGTCTTTCACATCCAGGGAGTTCAGCATTTTCGGTGGCCCATAATTTCCATCGATGACTCCGATGAAGAATAAGATGGTGACGACAATGAAAATGATGAAGACAATGAGCATGAGGAGGAAGAGGAGGCTTTCACTCCTCTTCGTGCACGAGTGGCACTACGGAAGCGTCCACACTTCCATCTGGGGTGTATCATCATCTTCACAGCCTCTACCACCACAACCCTCTCAACAAGGAGAGGATGTCTATTCTATGCATGATATGTACTCCATGTTGCAGGATATCCAGCAGACCCAGCAGCAGCATACTGCCTCTTTCACCGGTATTCAGGATACTACGAACTGACTATTTTTAAATCAGCAGGCCATTTATGAGAACGAGCACCTCCTCCTCGCCAACCAAGAAAATATTTACGACAGGTTGCATAGGATGGAAATGCAGCAACAACCGTTCTATGATCATTACTGGCGCCAAAACTACTTCGGGGGATATCCGCAACCTCCGCCCATGCCCCCATATGATCCAAATTTCCAGGGGCAATATCCATCATGGGATCCCACCGCCCCGCAGTACCCACCACCTGAACAATGAATGGTATCACTATTCCACCTGTTAAGATTGTTTTTTACTATGAGGCCATAGTCGAATTCAAGCTTAGTGGGGGATATGGAACAATTTCTATCTTTTTCTATCTTTTATTTCTAGTTTTTATCATTTATCGCCTTTTATTTTAATGTCTATCTAGTGTATCCACATGCTATCTAGTATATTCGTGGATGTCTAATTTAATATGTCATCTCTTTGTTTGTCACATGGGAGTTATGGGTCAATTTGAAAATTTTTAATGAAATTGCAAGCTTGCTTTGTTTGAACTTGAGCATATGACTTATGACAATAATTGGGTTTGTCAACTTTAAAATATAAGACCACAACTGTACATGCCTATGATTCAAGAAAAGTGGATATAATTAGATGTTGAGCCTGAACTGATCAAATGGTAATGAGACTTTAATCTGAAATAAGAGAGAAAAACCCCTTGATTTTACACATGTCAATAAGGAGGGACATATAATATCTTCCAATGGTTCTGTCAATTAATCTTGTGATCTATCCACTTCATCTCATCTACACTCCACCATAAGAATTGGGAGCACTATATAGTTTGTCATCTCTTGATTGCATAGCATGTAGATATGATTGCATTGTAGTTAGTGTTTACATTTGTTGCTTTGAAAAAAAAGAAAAAAATGGTGCATTATAGTCATGCATGTACAAATTTTAGAATGCATGTCAATGTCATTTTAATTGCATTTTGCATAATCTTAACCATTTTGTTACATGATGTGCCTTGCTTCTTCAGAAAATAAGGAACTTGTTTCATACTTTCTGAAGATAAAAAAATAATATAGTAGTTATGAAAATAAGCCCAAGACAAAGATGTGTGAATTTCATCTTAGTTCATGAAGAAAAGTGAGGGCTGAAAAAAAAAGAGAGAAAGAAAAAAATATAATAAGTAAGTGAAAATTAGGAAGAGGAAGGAACTTGTTCACATGCATAATAAGAAGAACAAACACATGTGTAGTTTTGTAGATATTCTGTCTCTCGTTGGGATAGAATGACAGTGCATGCATCATTCCACCTGAAATGTAGCATTAGGACATTTTCACGTGCGTTTTTCATCATGATAGGTCATTATTTTTTGTGTTGCATGATTGACTGTTATGTGCTTTCATTTCTTCCACAACCACCTATTCCATCCACCTGTTGCTCTAATTGGTAGGCCACCTGTGATTATCTCCTCATTCATTAATATCAGGAGATCTACTTCTATTTAGATGGTAGTTAGGAAACGAGCAACATAGATAGAAGATCACAAAGATGCACCAAGCCTGAAATGGAGTATTTTATTATATTAACTGCCTTATTTGATAGTGCTCATCAATCTTGGGGTGGATATCTCTTATGGATGATCATTGTCGCCTAGAGGGTAATTATCATTCTGTGGTTAGTGAGGGCCGGTATGTGAATGTCTGGTGGGGATCATATGGCAAGGTCTATTGTAATAATATGTTCTCTAGTTGACCCTCACAATTGTATTATATAGCTGTGTTGCTCGAGTACAAGCAATGTTTAAGCTTAGGGGAGTTTGATGCGAGGATTTTGAGTCGCTTATATAGACTTGTTTTACATACGTTTTATGTGTTTATTTGTCACTTTTGTGGTGAGTATCGCATGATTCATTCGCTTTAGTTTATAATCTCATTTTATATCAAATCTCTCATATTTTATCTTTTTGATTATAAATGATCCTATTCATATGTTTTAGCATAGCTGATTTGGCTTTATCTTAAAATTTCAGGATGAACGGATATACAAAGCTATCGATACCATCGACACCCGTCGATAGTATCGACACGGTCACAGTGAGACAGCCGCAAGGAGCCAAGATGAGTCGATGGTAGTGAGATACCTACAGCGAGCCTGCAATCAACCAGTCGATACTATCGACACAAAGTCGATACTATCGACATTGCCCAGCTTCAGCGTCAGATTGGTGATAAAACTGACGCCTAAAGGTGTCGATACCATCGACACTAAAGTTGATGGTATCGAGTCTGCATCAGTGGGAACGTCAGAGAAAAAGACAACTTGCCGATATTATGATGGGTCGATACCATCGACCCGCGTCGATGGTATCGATGCCGTCAGATCAGGTTCTATTACAAATCGATTCTAATCTGACGGTGGTGATCTTTTTTTGATCTAAGGTGGTGCATAAACCTAATTACGACGGCCCTAAGCAGGGTATCACGTCATTAGCCATTACATAAGTCCCAAGGAGAGGTGGAGAGAAGAACGGAGCCCAGAATCACGCCTCGATCGTTTTGAGAGCCGCAGAAGACGTTTTCTACCGCCAGAAGGTTGTAGAACGCGCACTCTACGTCAAGGAACGCCCGGATCTCCTCCGTTCAGGGGTTTACATCACTTTCATTCATGTTTCTCCATGTTTTCCCTTTCTCTCATCATGTCTTTCATTGAGATGAACATGCAGGGCTAATCCCCCTTTGTCTTTAGGACCGGGAGTAGCCCGGGTAATCGTTGTATGACATTTTTACCATAGTAATTCATATTTTGTCTCTTAAATCCGTGGTATGATTTCGTTTTCTCCAATATATCATTATGATTGATCCCCCTAATGATAATCTAATGCCTTTAATTGCTTTGAAAGAAGAATTAACGGTTGAAAAGAGACGAAATTCACATTAACTAATAAATCCTTTGAATAAGGTGATGTACTGTTAATGGTGGAAACCCAGAGTTTGGTCTTCATGCACCTAGTTTAGGGTATAGGTTACTACTACCGTGGAACCGACCTAGATTTAGATAGTGAATTGTATCACGACAGTGAACAATTCTGAATACAGGCTACTACCTGGAATGAGAGACAGATTTGATTATTTTTGTAGGAATGAATACAATGAGAACCCGCGGTGAAACCGCAATCCTAAAGATTCTCATCTAAATTGATTAAACTAAACATTTAATCGATTGCTTTGTTCTCTTTTATTTTCTTTTATTTTTCAATCAACTCTCAAACTTTTTAATTGGTCTAACCGATCGCGAATAGTTAGTAAGTAGTCTACTGACATTTCAGTGTCCCTGTGTTCGACTCAGGCCTCACAAAGGCCTATATTACTCTGACGCGTGCACTTGTGTTATACGCACGATAAAATCGTGTCAGTTATTTAGAAAAACTGACCATATTGATCGAGGCGCGAAGCCAAAATCGCATGAATTTTTGCTGGGGAAAACCTGTAAGGTCGGTTTTTTTTATAAAGTTGATGCAATAGTCTATTAGGTCGGTTATTCTAGTAAAAATGACGCTATGGGCAGCGACATTACTCGAATGGTGGAGTTGTACATCTACACTCTACAGGCTGCAGGAAGAAGCAGCCGTCGCCGATAATTCTTATGTCGTGTAGTGAAGTAGTGAACGTGCCGAAACTGCTTTATACCCATCAACAATCCAATCCCCCCACCAACATGTTCATATCAGGCCCGCATCCCCCACTGTAAACGCTAGCTGCCTCTGCTTGGCCCGTTTCTTCTCCTCCTTCACCGGGTGATTCTTCTCCCTTCAACCACTTCACATTCCCTCGCAATCCACCTAACCTTCCTTGGCCGTAATCCCCTTCCTTCCATCTCCATCACCACCTCTATTAGTAGTAGTCAGCCACTCCTTTCAAACCACGCAGACAGCTGCGATGCCCGCCTCCCCTGACCTCCACAGGAGTCCCGCAACACTTGATAAGCTCTTACCTATCGTCACCAGTCCAAAACCACCTCCGGCCCCGGCACCGCACTCCTCTGGTTCCCCCATCCGTCAGTTCCAGGTGTACCTTCCGGAAGCCCCGAAACCAGAAGCACCGCCAGAGGCGCCGAGGGATCATGCCTCTGAAGCTGCCTACGGCAACGATTTCACCACCCCGACCGACGACGCGCACCTGATCCCCGCCCCCGACGCCTTATGCGATTGCCCTCCGGCACCCAGAAAGCCGCGCCCCTCTGCATCCGCGGGGCCGGCATGTAGGAGGCGGCTCATCCACGGGGAACTCCTCCGCATCCCTGCTGACCAAGTCGAGCGGCTGTTCGGAGGGACGTGGACCAGGACATCTGCTTCTGATTTTTCTGCATCGGTAGCGTGCCCGGCGCTCGCGGCGGCGGCGAGCGGACCAGCCGTACTGCCAGTGAAGAAACGGAAGCGGTGCTATGCCTAGGCAGCCATTTGATCGAGTTCAGCGAAGAGGCTTCGAGGTTGATCCGCCCTCACCAAATGGCAGCTCCCTTCGTCTGCCTAATTGTCTCCCTTGCCGCAGAGGCAGCAAGAAATCCTTTATACATAGAGAGAGTATCCATGATCCCTAGCGTAACAATCCAAAGACTCCGAACTGATCATCTATACTCCCTGTCTGTATGTCCAGATGCCCCGCCCCACTATAATCGTTTCCGATTTTCATTCGGTTTCCTTCCTCTTTTTTTTTTTTTGTAAGTAAAAGAAACAGAAATAATAAACTTAATTCTATATATCTATCTATTTCCACAAAGATTGCCCGAGAAACCTACGTTGGATTCCGTTAATTGCCACAAGTTCAGAGTTAGCGGGAGATGAAGAATGGGGTTTGAATTACCTTCTGGTTTTTTTCCTCCCCGGTTGTTAATAGGGTTTGGAGAATGGGGTTTGAAGTACTTTCTGTTTTTTTTTCCTTCTCTCCGTTTACTATTAGGTAAGACCATTGATCAAACGGAATGACATATGTAAAAATTTCACTTGTCCATGGAATTTACAGACTAATTTTTTTTTCAAAATTTTCCGAGTGCAATAATGTGTTTGGTGGACATATCAACTTGCGGCAGCCACATTTCCACTTAGGCTCTGCTTGGTATGGTGTAAGTCAAAGGGCCTGTTTGGTAGCGTGTTTGATGTACATTTTTATTACCAACTCACATAATTACACCCTACTACACCCAACAGCCATAAATGCCTTGATTTCGACTAGATTTTTTGTTTTGTGTGGTACGGTGTAAAAGTAGCATGGCCTTTATACTACTTTACATACCTGACAATCGTTCTGCTTGCACCGATCAAACAGCATGGACAAAGTCAACTAATATCTTTTTTTTTTTAATAGCGATTCATTTTTCCCATTGTCGAGAGGTTTCTAACTTGTCTAACTTGTGACTTCTCAGTCGTACAACATCAATTTTATCACTCGGATGTCACTACATTGACAAAGGCAACAATTATCTAGTGCACTCTACCAAATGCATTCTACTTGACTACGAATCAATGAGTTTAGACATCTTGTTCTCTAAATCAGAGTTTGCACCTTTATTATATCCTATCAAACAGGGTCTTAGAATGACGGGAAATAATTGTTTCATGTCGTTGGAGTGGTTGTGCATTATATTTACTTCAAATATTTTTCATAAGAAGGGGGGGGGGGGGGGCGCCACGAGTTTGATGAGACTTTCGACTTATCATGAACCTAGAACATTATTAGTAAGTATAATATTATTTTTTATTTTCTGGCAAAAAAATAATTGAGTACTTACGGTTCTCTGCGTCGGCCCTATCCACAAAGAATATCATACCATACCATGCAATGCATATGAGCGGTGGCCATGTACGCACCAGTGGCGATTTGTTCATCGGCAACAAAATCAACACCATTTACACGGTCTAACGTCCCTATTGACGTGCGCAGGGATAAATGGTGTGGTGTGTGTGAGAGAGAGCAGCCAAGCATCGGTGATGGGACCCACCGCACATGCAATACTTATAAGTAGAAGAGGAAAGCATTGGCTAGAGACTGAAGTTAAAGAAGTAGGCAGTGGATTGTTCTGACGAAAATTGTGAGCCCCTCAACCCCCAAAGGTTTGTATCCCGCGGGGTAGTGTCGGTGGTTTTTTAACGTGACATGATGGACAAGAAAGCATAGAGAAAAAAATTATACATACATTTCAAGTTGCGCTGTCGAATATCTCAACATTCCATTGTGGGATTGTTGTATCACACTACAGGGGGTAAATTTGGAATTGGCTCATTTTGTTATAGTTTAAACTAATCAAATTTGTAAACATTGACTATGGAATACTAACATTAGTGGGATCTACAATGACAATGCAAACAGTATTATTGAAACCTTAGGTTACTTGAAAAAATTCAAAATGATCCGGTGATGCAGATATATCAAAAAGAAGGAAATCGTTATTGTAGAATTTGGATGCAAAGATATAATTAATTGACAGACTGGGGGCGGGGGTGGGTGGAGGAGGATAATTGATTTATGTTATTGGAGTGGTTGTGCATTCCATTTACTTGTTTCGCATATAGGGACGTCACGACATTCGAGGAGACTCTTCGTTTGTATCGAATCATCCTTTCGGCTTTTTTTCTAATGCTCCTTGCTTGTGCATAAGAGTGATCTGTTCGGTCCTATTCATAAGAATAATACCTCATGCATATGAGTGACGCTCAATTACTAATAGATATGATTGTAGTTCCCGGCAACAAAATCAGCATCAAAATCAAGGAGAGATGTCTGGTCTCCCATCCACGCCAAATGCCCACACCTCTGTTGTTAATATTATTAATGTCGTTACATACAACTGCAACATGTACAAATTAATTAACAAGTTCAGGCAGATCCAATAAGAAACGAAGATCAAACAAAGTAGGAAAAGAGAAACAAAATAGTCAGAATTCACAAACCAGTTCGTTCATTAAGAAACGAACATGATACTTAAAGAAATCAGTGTCTGACAATCCTCGCAGTAGACATTGTTCTCCCAGACTTGATCTGGCATGAACCTAGAACAGACACGTCTCGCTCGCGCTTGACGTCGTCTCGTTGTAGCACCATCAGTGCAGCACAACAACCACAGGAACCTTCGCCTGATAGTTGCATCTCGATGACGGGAAGGAGAAAGTCGCGCTTCACACAGGAGAAGAACTCCACGAAATGGCTCGGGAACGAAGGCAGTCACTCTCTGGATTAGGGCTCTCAAAATACACGTGAAACAGCGGCTGAAGTTCGTTTGTAGTGTGTTTAACCCTAATGACCGGAGGAGTATTTATAGCCACGCACGTCCCTAATTCTTATTCCCAGTAAGACGCAAACACTCGGTCGCTCTTGTACATAATGTGGAAAAATCCGTAAAAGAGACACTTTCCGGTTAGGATTAATAAATCTGAATAGGAAATAAACAATTAATTACACGAGTAATTAATTATTTAGTTGTATCCTAGTACAAAAAGAAGACGGAAGACATTTTCTACAATCCACAATCCACAAGCCACAAGCCCGAGCCCGGCTTGGCTCGACCAGGCCAGGCCAGGCGAAGCGTGGTGTACGCGTGCGTGCGTGCCTGCGTTGTGATGTGGTAACCCCACCCACCAAGGAGGTGAGCATACCTCCCTCCTAGGACCCCTTGGACACTAGTGCCCCAAGTGATCCTACATATAAGGACCACAAAAGTTCTAGGAGTGAGCAATATGGGATAAAACTTCTTTGCCATTTGCACTAGAGACAAAACTACTTTTCTCACATGTACTTGCTGCACTACATTGGGCTTAACTCATGCTATCTACATGGTTGCTACAACAACCATATATCTAAAAATCCCCCACAAAGTCCAATGTGTAGTATGCTCTACCATTCAATCATCCATACTATGCTTTCAACAGATATCTTTTGATTTGAATCTACTTGAGTTATCTAACTGTGACCCTCGCAGGAACTAGGTGAACAAAAGTCTTGAACCTGATCCTTGGGTATAAGAGTATAGGTTGGTAACAACACAATAAATACATGGTAGAAAAGAAAACAATGCATTAAGGTCATGCATACAAAAATCTATATCATGATTGATAATAGAGAACAACCCAATTCTCTTGTTGCGGCCTACACAACATCAATCACTTAGTTGGAGTCTCCAAGGATGTACTGCTAACATCCTATCCTAGGACTTGACACCATTCAGAGACTACTCTCTTACTAACTTGTAGTCATGACACTAACATGTTTGTAGGAGATAGACACACATATGCTAGAAGCATCAAATAAGAATACATAGTGTCATCTGATTCACCTGACAGCTTGTTATTACCACATTGAACCCAATTTGTGGGATCTCCACTCTTTTGGGTTGGGTTGCTACTGCATGCAAATCTATAAGGGTTTTAGTCTCATCCCCAACCTGGATTTTTCCACTAAAGCCAAGGTAAGACCTTTAGTGAACAGATCAACTGTATTATCTTTGGTACCGACGTAGTCTACAGCCACCACCCCATTAGACACTAACTCCCTTACAGATTTCAATATGAATTGGATGTGTCTACGTTGTTTTTGATTGTACTTAGAACTCTTTATCTTAGCAATAGTTGTAGTGCTATCACAGTGAACTGAAATTGCAGGAAGCGGCTTCATTACCATAGGTAAACTGGACATAAGTCCATGTAGCCATTCAACTTCCAATCTAATTTCATCTAAAGCATACAACTCTGCTTCAAAAGTGGATTGAGATAATATGGTCTATTTCTTAGACCTCCAGGAAACAACTCCTCCTCCCAACAGGAATACATATCCTGAGACACCATTACTCCTAGAATTCATGGCAATCCAGCTTGCATCACTATATCCTTCGACTATAGAAGGATGTTTACCATAATGCATCCCATGGGAACAAGTTCCCTTGATATACCTCAGAACTCTGTCAAGAGCTTCCCAATGGGTCTTGTCGAGACAACTGGTGTATCTACTTAACTTGTTCACAGAAAACACAATGTCTGGACGTGTGCAGTTTATAAGATACATCAAACTTCAGATAATTTGAGAGTATCATAATTGAGACACTGGAACCCCAGTCTCATTCTTGAACAAGGGTTTGGATGAATCATATACAGTCTTAAAAGGTTTATGTGATGTGTATTCAAACCTCTCCACTATATTCTCAACTTAGTGAGACTGAGAAAGAGTTATACCATCATCATACCTTATGATTTTAAGCCCTAAAATCACATTAGCGACACCCATATCTTTCATCTCAAACTTGCTACACAAGAATGACTTTGTCTCATTTACTACTTTCATATCAGAACCAAAAAGTAGGATATCATCGACGTATAAGCATAACAAAATGAATCCATTATTGACAATTTTATAGTATAGACACTTATCAAATTCATTATAAACAAATGAATCAAACTTCTCATGCCATTGCTTAGGGGCTTGTTTTAAGCCATATAATGACTTAACAAGTTTACACACTTTGGACTCATTCCCACGACCCACAAATCCCTCAGGTTGTTCCATATATATCTCTTCCTGAAGACCACCGTGTAAGAATGCGGTCTTCACATCCATCTGATGGATATAGAGATTATAAATGAAAGTCAATGCTATAAGCACTCAGATTGTAGTCATACGAGAAATAGGTGAATAGGTATCAAAATAATCTATTCCTTCCCTTTCTGTGTAACCCTTAGCAACTAACCTAGCCTTATACTTATTGATTGTCCCGTCTACATTAAGTTTCTTCTTAAAGATCCATTTGCAACCAACTACAGAACAACCAGGAGGCAAATCTACCAATTCCCAAGTTTCATTTGAGAGAATTGATTGGATTTCATCATTAACAACTTCTTTCCAAAACTTAGCTTCTGGAGATTCCATAGCTTCTTTGAAAGTGACAGGATCATCCTCAACATTGTAAGTGAGAAAACTCATTTCCAAAGTCCTTGGATGTCATAGGCCGTTTACTTCTCCTTGGTTCAATTATTTCTTCAGAATCATCAGATTTAGAAATAGCTTGTTCTGAGTCGCCCCCCCCCCCCACATTTGTCATCCTTTCCACGTGCTCAGGAAAGGAACTTGTGGTAAATGAATCTTCTTGAGATATTTCATTGGGCACACCAGTTTTCAAAGGAAATACATCCTCAAAGAATGTTAATGTGACACCCCGCCATCACATAGACAACAAGGTGACACACAAAAACGTGTGGAACAAAAAATTACTGAAAACACGAGTTAATTAAAACCGATTTCGGAAAGCACACATAAGGGAACTTTTGCATCCAGATCCTATAGAGAAACATGTTATATAAATTTTACAAGCCTGATATATGTCCACATCTTATCGAAACCAGCTGTACTGCCAGCACATCAGTTCATCACCTATTTATATGTACATATCAGGCCACATAAGGCCAACAACATGATATACAAAGTTAGAATAGCTAGTCATCATGAAACGTCGTCAAACACTTCTGAGGACCTGCGAGTACATGATTGACTTTAGGACTCTACTACAAAACTACCAAAATAACAGCATGTCCATCTCTTGCCTTCTACTACTCTTCTTTTTGCTCGGCCTCAACCTCGCGACCACCACCACGTCTAGCGTGATCACCTAAAAAGGTTATAAACCAGCGGGGTGAGACACATAGTCCCAGTAAGAAACAGAACTCCCTGCCGAAACTATAAAACCTCAGAAGGTTTAAAGCAGATAAAGTAGATAGCTGGTAAATACATATAATAAGAGCAACATACTGAACAATACTATTATTACCATCAATCTTACCAAGATATCCAAGAGGTATATAACCAAGTATTTCTTTATGGAACATGATTGACAAGATAATCTTTATAAGGACTTATCACAAAATATAAGGATCGTACACATAACTGCAAGGTATAACTAGATCAGCTATATAAGCAAGGCCTCAATCAATGGTTCATGTTTTTACTCTAAGCAGTATATACTATTCGGCTGGATTATGTTTTGTTATGCCATGAGGAAGTGAGCTGTCCTTGCTCAAATCCAACATTTGGCTGTGAAGCCCAAAAACTGGTGCCATACAAGGTCAATGGGAGAGCCAGACTCCATGACCTCACCTCCTCGTGGTCAGTGCACAAAAACCAAAGCAGGGCCGCAGTCTCATGCTTATATGGCCTCAGCCTTAGGGTCAGTTCTACAAGCTACCCATATCTCTAGCTCACCTTGCTAGTATCCATTTGAGCCACGGGCCTGATCAACGTGTTCTTGAGCCATGAACACATTCATGCTCTAACTCATTGAGTCGTGGGCCTATTCACCATGCTCTTTACCATACGGAGTCTACAACCACAGTTGTACTCTAATCCTCCTATTTTCGGCTAGGAGAAAACCTCACATATTCAACAATATGCGCTCTAGGTAATCCCGCAAGATAAACCTGTTTCACCATCACCAAATTCTGACGATGATGGATCTATGGCCAGGGAAAACTACATGAAATGTTCCACTGTAATTAATTAGTATATTTTAAGTGAGTTGTTGAGGCAACCAATTTGTAAAATATAAACAACATTGAGCTATATTAATACTGTTATTATTACGTCATCATGGGATTTCAATCTCTCCTCACAGATTGCTACTACCTCTCAAGGCATCAACATCCTGGGATAGAAATCCCTTATCTCATCATCATAGGATAACACCTCAACTAGGCACTCAGCCTTTATCAGGTCCTCAGACCTATCTCATCATACTGGTGATGCATGTTATCTCCTCAAAAAGGATTATTATCATCATGATACAATGTTATTCAAACACATATGCCTCATAGCTCGTACCTAGCTATGAATCCATATGATACACCTACATGGTTAGTATGCATATCCAGAGAGAGATAACTTAAATCAATAACATAGATCTTTATGATTTTCATGCTATCATTTTTGGAACGACATCCATGATTATATAAAGCATAAGCTGTATCAATCATATTATTGTTATCAAACCATGATCATACACTATGCCCTATTCTTGAGAACATAACCATGTATCTTATCATCTTAAACGACATCATCTTTAGACATCCAACATAGCATAGGTTTGCAACTATCATCCATATATCAAAAGATGCGGTCACATGATAAAGAACTACTACCTAGGGTTTCTGAGTTGGACATTACCCTCACCAAAGGTGCTCCCTACCCTCACTAGAAGTGTGACGGGTAGTGCAACCTTTACCATAGGTGATATCGAGTAGGGTAATAACCCTCACTAGAGGCCTATCATCCAAGCACTTAGCCACATATCGGCCAACCCAAAGGCAAGGTATATCGGGCAACCATTTCATGGTGTGTCGTGCACCTAGATAGCAAAGGTGTTATCGTGCAGTTGGGTCCATGGGGCATATCGTGCATCCATGATCAAGGTGTGACGGTCAGCTATGTGTATCGGAAAAATCTCAACAGCTAGCTAGGGTTAGGTTTTGGTTCTATGGGCTAAGATTATGGCGCCCCAAGGCCATCATCATATCTCCCATCAAGGTACACATCAACAATCGATATAAGGGCACCACATGGAAGCCTATCTCCCAACAAGAGCAAGCACAACCTATCGGTCACCACAAGGGCAAGATCAGGGTTCTCCACTCAACATTATATCAGGCAACAACCTATATTGTGTGTCGGGCAAGCTCACCACCAAGGTCAAGAGAGCCATATCAGGTAGCAACCCAACAACACTGAAGGTGACCATATCAGCCAAGACTAAACCCTAGACCAAGGGAGGGGGTGTCGGGTAGGGATGGCAAAAAAACCGTGACCCGACCCGACCCGACCCGGCCGGACCCGACCCAGCCCGAAATTTGGGTTTTTAAGACTTAAAGTAGGGTCTAGGTCTTGACCGGGCATACCTAAAATGGGTCTTTTGTCTTTGGGTCGGGCACACAAATGCACCCTAAGACCCGAGGCGGACCTAGAGACTCGCTCACTAAACTTAAAAGCCGCTAGAGGCACCAAACTGTGAGACTGAAAGTTTAAGACCTCAATTCTATCACTCTCACTCAGCATCCCAAGCTAACCCTAGTTGTCATAAATGCAAAGAGGAGAATCGTGATTCTAAGCGAAGATGGGGGGAAAAGGTGAGCAGTTGGTTTTCCGATTATTCTCGGTGATGACGAGCCTACAAAGAGACAGGTGTTTGGCTGATTCTCAGAGACATCCTTCGGTTGCTGATTGGAGACAAGAATCAGGATTCTATGCTTCCTCTTAGCCTCTCCAGGTTGGTCTCTCAATACCCACATTTCTTCAATTCCTCCTCCGTGAGACCTGATCCCGTTCGGCACCGCCGTACCGGCACCCCAAATAATGGCCTTCACACTGAGATGACAGAATCGCATGTCCACACTGCTGGTCGACGCACTTCTATCACCCTCTCACTTGCTCCTATTAATCTCTTATTGTGGTGCCGCCTGACAGCCAGAACTGACATTCTGTTTGCACGCCCTTAGGAACACAGCTGCTCCGCTCTGATTTCCTCCACCTCAATCCCTCCGACCTTCCCTTTCCATTTCCTTTTCCCCTTTGCTTTATTTCCATGCTCTGTTGTTCCCCCGAGCTTCATCTTTTATTCGCTCTCTGATCCATCTCTGTCCTGTCATCTTTATCACGCTCATGGCCTCTGCTTCTCCCAGAAACCATGGGTTGCTAATTTTTTCTCATCTCCACGCTAATTGCGATTCATGGGTTTGTGTGATTTGATTGGTTTTTTGACTATACGCCTACCTGCTCTTCTCTCCCCTTAACTAGGCAAAGGTATGACTGACTTGAAGGCTGAGTAGGAGCAGCTTGTGCGGCTTGCTACTGGCCAATTGAGATTAATGGTTAGATTGATGATTTACACAACCCCGTTCACATTTTTTGGCAAGATAAGCGGCGGCCCTATTGGGTACCTATTTCATGATTTGCCCATTGGGTACCTATTTCTTTCTCCCCCTCTGTATTGATAACAACATTTGATTACATAACACCAACACGATTAATAATCAAGCTTTCTTGCATTTTTTGTAGTGTACTAGCAATTATCATTGGTGAAACATATTGAGAAGCTCCATATTACCTGTGCAAAAGTTGAAACAGGAGAGTTGGGGATTTGAATTTTGGATTTGAATAGCTGATTATAATGTTTCAAACTTCTGTGTTAATTAGATAAATTAGATATGTAATACCAAAGGCAGCTTGAGCTTTGTTTTTTGAGCTAACAAAGCTTTGTCTTCCAGCCGCTACTTGTTTCCATGAAAAGAATGTAAACGTGTTTTAGCTGCTACTTGTATGTGATTCTGTTATTATATTATTAGTATTTATTGGATTACGGTGTTATTGCTTGCTTCAAATGAATGAGTGATTAGACCAAAGATATTTGGAGGTGAAACTGATTTGTATGTGATGTTAAATATTAATAATCTCAGAAGCCGGTACAAGATGCTAAACAGGGCGTCTGATCTGTACAGGTCGGGTCTGATCCCTTGGGTCGGGTCCAATTCCTTTGGTAGGGTCCAAACAGGCAGGACAAATATAGTAAAAAAAATAAAGTTTGGGTATTTTGGGTCTCGGCGGGTCATGACTTTTGGGTCGGGCAAACTCGGGTCGGGTAAATTTCGGGTCCTCATTAAAAAAATTTGGGTGGGGTCGGGTCGGGTCTGGAAAACCCGACCCATTGCCAGGCCTAGTGTCGGGCTGGACTACTACACGGTGTAACATGCAAGGCACCAAGCTCATCCCGACAAGGTCACCATCAACCTCAAGATCACCATCATCAAAACCCGAAAAGATCAAGAGGATTGGCTCACCTCTCAACAACCAAGAGAGAGGGGTTTTGCACAACCTCCATCACCAATCGGGCAACATGATGGATCATCTCCAACTTAGATCATCACTCATCCAAAGCCTCGCCTTTCAAATCCATGGTGAGAGGAGGGTGTTGCCCAAGCAACTAGAGCATAGACTCGCCTCTCAATGACTAAGGAAGAGAGGGGTTTTGCCTACCCCATTAGAGCTCAAACTCACTTCTCAAAACCAAGGAAAGAAAGGGGTATTGCCCCAAAGGAAACCCTAATCTATGGGTTCGACCAATAAAATCAAAAGCACATCCAACATACCCATATAGCAACAAGATCATATATCCAACAAGATCAAAGTTACAACTAAGCAAGAAGTATATTCAACAAGGTACATGGACGATCAAGATGAAACATAGCATGCAATAAGAAAAGGAAGTAGTATAGATGAGGTTAGGAGTTATGTAACCCACCTTAAGCAAGCTCCTCAAGCTCCAAAGCTCCAAGATTTAAGCTCCTAGCTCTAAGGCACACCACCTATGGTTCAGCCACCAAGCTAGAGGAAGAAGAAGAGACTCCAAAGGGAAGGATCAACCACCAAGCTTAGCTCCTTTAAGGGTATCGGCCACCAAGGTTGCAAAGGAGAGGTGTCATTCACCAAGGAAGAGGGGAAACTAAAAAACTAAAGGGATCCTTAGAAAGAGAAAGGAGATACATATATAGAAGAGAGTGGAGGAGAAAACAAGGCAATATGTCACCCACCTAGGGACACTTGTTCATGGGCAATGCCACCTTCTCATCCCACCTCATATACATGTCCAAGGCAATTACCACATGCAAGCATCATGCACCAAGTTTCCACTAGAGTGGTGACACAAACGAAGCTATGAGTCAAAGATGGTCCATGGCCGACACACCTCACTCCCTTGCCCGATACAGCCCCATGGGCGACACACCCATGGCCAACACTAAGCTCTTTTGCCCGATACAGGGTCCAACAAGGCAAAGCAAGGCCCAAACAAGGCAAAATGATGCCCAACAAAGCTCAACAAAGCCCAAGGCAACTCAAGCAATGAGCCCAACCCATCCTCTCCACTCTAGAGGATGCAAGGAGAGAGAGAAACATCTCTGAAGGTGATAAACTTGCTCATCAACCCTAAAGTTAGGTTATTTGCAAGTAGCACCTCCAACTCTCAACAAAGCTCAAGCAAACCCTAATCACCACTAGAGGTGATTAGTAAGAAACTAAGCATAAGGGTTAGGCAAAGCAAATAGGATAATCCCAAAATGAAGGTCAGGGTCCTTACAAGCCATAAGCCTCTACAAAGGGGTTTCATCCCCAAAATCCGAAGAGAAAAGCGAGGGATACTTCCTCCTCATCTCTTCCTCAAGATCCCACATGGCTTCCTCAACGCCACGATGATGCCAAAGAACTTTCACAAGAACCAGGTCCTTCCTCTTCAACTTCTTTATTCTCCTGTCAAGGATCATCACTGGACCTTTTTCATGGGTCACATCTTCATCAAGCTCAACCTCAACTAGCTGTATCATTGTCCTTGTGTCTGGATGACTTTTCTTCATCATGCTGACATGGAACACCGGATGCAACCTGTAAAACTCTGGCAACAACTCTAACTTATAAGCTACCTTGCCAACACGTGCTATTATAGGGTATGGCCCCATATACTTGGGTGCCAGTTTGCCTTTTCAGCCAAACCTTAGCACGCCTTTCCAAGGTGAGACCTTGAGATACTCTTTGTCTCCCACATGGAACTCTAAAGGTCGTCGATGATTATCTGCATAAGACTTTTGTCTGTCCTGTGCCGCTTTCAACTTTTACTATATCACTCTGATCTTCTCTATTGTCTACTACACTAAATCAGGATCCAAAAGTTGATACTCACCAGACTCATGCCAACATAGAGGAGATCTGCACTTCTTGCCATATAGAGCCTCATAAGGAGCCATGTCGATGCTCCGCTGGTAACTGTTATTATTGGCAAACTCTATCAAACTGAGATGCACATCCCAACTGCCTAAGAACTGCAATACACATGCTGGGAGAAGATCCTCCAAAGTCTGAATAGTCCTTTCAGACTGTCCATCAGTCTGCGGGTGGAAAGCAGTATCGAACCTTAATTGTGTTTCCAATGCTTTGTGCAAATGTTCCCAGAAACGACTCGTGAACTGGGGTTCTCTGTCAGAGAATATCGTTGTGGGTACACTGAGCAAACACACTATCTCATCTACATACACCTGAGCAAGCTTCTTTGTTGTATATGTTGTCTTCACATGTATGAAATGAGCAGTTTTTGTCAATCTATCCACTATCACCCAGATGGAATCATGATTCTTAGTTGTCCTTGCCAGACCAACTACGAAATCCATAGTTATATAATCCCATTTCCACTACGGTATTGGCATGGGTTGCAATGTACCTACCGGCTTCTGATGCTCAGCCTTAACTTGCTGGCATACCGTACACCTAGCCACAAACTTGGCTACATCCTTCTTCAGGCCAGACCACCAATATAGATCCTTTAGATTATGATACATCTTGGTGACACATAGATGCATTGCATACATCTATGTGTGTGCTTCCTCAAGTACTAGATTTCTCAGATCATCAACATCGGGGACCACCATCCTATTATGATAACAAACTAGTTCATCTTAGGACTCATGGAACCCGTCACGCTTTTCGCTGCCAAACTCTGATCTTATCAGCTGAACTGAAGCATCTATCTACTGTGCGTCTTTGATATGTTGCCTCAAGGTAGGCTTTACTTGCATTTGTTCCAATAGTCTTACCAACAAGGAAACTTCTAACTGTACATTCATCTGCCGCAAAGAAATAAACATATCTTGCTTATAGCATACCAAGGAACTCAATTGTGCCTTCTTCGTGGGAAGAGAAGAAGACTTTTTGCTAAGCACATCAGCTACCACATTCACCTTACTAGGATGATACTCAATGGTGCAATCATAATCATTGATCAGCTCCATCCAGCGACGCTTTCGCATGTTCAACTCACTCTGTGAGAAGATGTACTTCAGGTTCTTATGATCTGTAACGATCTGACACACTTCCCCATAAAGATAATGTCTCCAAATCTTCAATGCATGAACCACTATTACCAGCTCCAAATCATGTGTCAGATAATTCTCCTCATGTTTCTTAAGCTATCACGAAGCAAAAGAAACCACATGATCTTCCTGCATCAACACACATCCTAGTCCCTTCTTGGAAGCATCATAGAAAACAACATAGCCTTTCCTAGGCTCTGGCAGCACTAGCATTGGAGTACTAGTCAGCTTCTCCTTCAATCTTTGGAAAGCTTTCTGACAATGATCATCCCAAGCAAAAGGTACATCCTTCCTGGTCAACTTTGTCAACGACAATGCGATCATGCTGAAGTCCTTTATAAACCTCCAGTAGTATCTTGCTAGACCCAGAAAACTACAGACTTCTGTTGGTGTCTTTGGTTGCTCCCAACCTACAACTGAATCCACCTTCTTAGGGTCCACTCTAACTCCTTCTGCAGATATCACATGACCCAAGAAAGTTACTTCTTTCAACCAGAACTCACACTTACTGAACTTGGCATACAACTGATGTTGGCGGAGAAGAGTCAATGCTTGTCTAATATGATGTTCATGCTCTTGACTGTCTCGACTGTATATCAAGATGTCATCTATAAAAACTACAACAAAGTGATCTAGAAAAAGATGGAACACCATGTTCATCAGATCCATGAAAGAAATAGGTGCATTGGTTAGCCCAAGCGGCATAACCACAAACTCAAATTGACCATACCTCATCTTAAAAGCTGACTTTGGTATGTCATCCACCTTAATCCTCAACTGATGATATCTAGACCGTAGATCGATCTTTGAGAAAACTGTAGCACCACACAACTGATCGAACAGATCGTCTATCCTCAGCAATGAGACTTGTTCTTGATCGTGAGTTTGTTCAACTACTGGTAATCTATGCACAACCACATCGATCTGTCCTTCTTTACGAATAGGACCAGAGCACCCCAAGGCGATGTGCTTGGTCAGATGAAACCCTTATCCAACAACTCTTGCAATTGATTCTTCAGCTCTGCCATCTCGACTGGAGCCATCATGTACGATGTTTGAGCAGCGGGTTGTGTTCCTGGCACCAGATTGATCTCAAAGTCGATCTCTCGAGGTGGGGGAACATCGGGAAACTCATTGGGAAACACATCCGCAAACTCTCAGACAACAGACACCTCCTCAAGGCTAGGACCTTCTGCCTTGGTATCCACAACATGAGCTAGGAACGCTTTACATCCTTGCCGCAACAACTTTTCTGGCACGATCACTGATACTAAACACGTCGGAAGAATCTTCCTATCTCCTTGGAAGATCCACTTCCTTCTACCGTCATCAAACACTGCTTGCTTGGAACCACAGTCCAACACAACCTTATACTTCTCTAAGGTATCCATCCTAAGGATCACATCGAATTTGTGCATATCAAGTGGTATAAGATCCATTTGTATACTGTGTCCTGAAAAAGATAGAACACAAGATGGACACTCCTCTCGAAGCATCGAGGAACCATCAAGAGGGGTTTCCAACAACAGGCTATCTTTCTTACAACTAACAGGTAAAAGACAGTTATTAAGCATACTACATGCGATAAAAGAGTGCGTAGCACCCGGGTCAACCAGAACAGATATAAAGTAAGAAGAAGATAAATCAGAATGAAACAACTCCATCTGACCTACCACCACTCACGGGTTGACTATCGCCTCCGACTAACTCATGGCATAGAATCGAGCCGTTGCTTGCTGTCCATGTCCTCTGCTTCCTTGAGCAGACGATCCCGCTTGCGACACTTGACCACACCCTTTCCCTCTGCTACTACTGGGCTACTGTCTATCTAACCCTTGTTGATTCTACCACAACTGTTGTGTTGCTTCAACATCTCTCTTTGGGCAGTTTGACCTCAAGTGCCCAGTCTGTCCACAGTGGTAACATGACCTGCCTTCTATTAGCGGCCTAGATGGCCCTATCACTGCCACTGAAGTTGTACTATGCATCTTCGACGGTGAATAAACATAACCTCTTCCCTTACTCGGGGACCATTGAGATGGTACACAAGAACTCTGCATCGCGGAAGGTGCCGAATACCTTGGCTTCTTGAAGCCATCAAACCTATGCCTATGGAACTAAGCATGCCTTTTCCTAGTCATGGACTCCCCTTTCTCCCTGATAGACCGTTCAATCCTGTAGACGGACTCCACGAACTTGGCAAACCGCTCTCGATTTTCCAAAGCAGCAGCAAGTGTCAACAACTCAGCACTCAAACCTTTCTCAAACCGCCTGATTCTCTCATCATATGTTGTCACCATGTGAGGACAAAACCTCAGCAGGTCCATAAACTTGGCTTCATACTCGGTGATGTTCATCGTTCCTTGGTGCAGACACTCAAATTGGTTAATCTTCTCATCTAGATACATATTCAAAAAGTATCTACTGATGAACTCCCACCGGAAAACCTCCCAACATATCACCTCACCGGGTCGCATCTCCTCCTCGATGGCCCACTAGTGGCCAGCACTACCTTTCATAAGGTAGATGGCGTGCTTGACTTTGTCTGCTTCAGGGATGTTAAGGATCCAAAAGGCCTTCTCGAGACCTATCAACCTCATATCTTCATCCGCTGGATCAACTGTTCTAGTATAATCCGAAGCTATGACTCGGCGAAGCCACTCAAAGGTCTTCCCAATGCCTGATGATTTACCATGGGGAGCATGTGCTCTTGGAGGAGGCACTGGCACTCTTTCCACCATGTGATTCATCATAGCAATCAACTGCCCCATTAGCTGCTGGTAGGTAGGGTTTTCAAGAATTGCTGGGTCAAGTTGGGGGACCTTAGGCATCGGATCTTCATGTGCCTGCACTCTAGCTCAATCAACTGATGCAGCCTTGTTGCTCTCGACAACATGTTCTTCATGGTTTGCAGACATCTTTAAGCTTTATCTTCCACTGAGGGAAGAAGGTGATTGTAAGAAAATCTGGAAAACTCACAAGAACAGACACAACCCTAGTCCTAGATCCTTGTAGACTCAGTGAACCTAGAGATCTAATACCAAACCAACTGTGACACCCCACCATCACACAGATAATAAGGTGACACACGAAAATGTGTGGAACCACAAATGACAGAAAACACAAGTTAATTAAAACCGATTTCAGAAAGCACACATAAGGGAACTTTTGCATCTAGATCCTGCAGAGAAACATGTTATATAAATATTACAAGCCTAATATATGTCCACAGCTTATCGGAACCAGCTGTACTACCAGCACATGAGTTCATCACCTATTTATATGTACATATCATGCCACGTAAGGCCAACAACAAGATATACAAAATTACAACATCTAGTCATCGTGAAACGTCGTCAAACACCTCCGAGGACCTGAGAGTACATGGATGACTCTAGGACTCTACTATAAAACCACCAAAATAACAGCATGTCCATTTCTTACCTTCTACTTCTCTTCTTTCTACTCGGCCTCAACCTCACATCCACCACCACGTCTAGCGCGATCACATAAAAAGGTTGTAAACCAGTGGGGTGGGACACACAATCCCATCGAGAAACATAACTCCACGTCGAAACTATAAAACCTCAGAAGATTTAAAGAAGATAAAGCAGATAGCTGGTAAAGATGTATAATAAGAGCAGCATACTGAACAAGACTATTATTACCATCAATCTTACCAACATATCCAAGAGGTATATAACCAAGTATTTCTTTATGGAACATGATTGACAAGATAAGATTTATAAGGACTTATCAAAAAATATAAGGATCGTACACATAACTGCAAGGTATAACTAGATCAACTATATAAGCAAGGCCTTAATCAATGTTTCATGTTTTTGCTCTAAGTAGTATATACTATTCGGCTAGATTACGTTTTGTTATGCCCTAAGGAAGTGAGTTGTCCCTGCTCAAATCCAACCTTTGGATGCGAAGCCCAAAAACCAGTGCCATACAAGGTCAATGGGAGAGCTGGACTCCATGACCTCACCTCTTCGTGGTTAGTACACAAAAACCATAGCAAGACCACAGTCTCATGCTTATATGGCCTCAGCCTTAGGGTTATCTTTGCAAGCTACCCATATCTCTAGCTCACCTTGCTAGTATCCTTTTGAGCCACGAGCTTGATCACCGTGCTCTTGAGCCATGAACGCATTCATGCTCTAACTCTTTGAGTCATGGGCTTGTTTACCATGCTCTTTACCATACAGAGTCTACAACCGCAGTTGTACTCTAATCCTCCTATTTTCGGCTAAGAGAAAACCCCACATATTCAACAATATGCACTCCAGTTAATCCCGCAGGATAAACCTATTTCACCATCACCAAATTCTGACGATGATGGATCTATGGCCATGGCAAACTACATGATATGTTCCACTATAATTAATTAGTATATTTTAAGTGATTTTTTGAGGCAACCAAGTTGTAAAATATAAACAACATTGAGCTATATTAATACTGTTATTATTACGTCATCATGGGATCTCAATCCCTCCTCACAGATTTCTACTGCCTCTCAAGGCATCGACATCCTGCATCAACATCCTGGGATAGAAATCCCTTATCTCATCATCATAGGATAACACCTCAACTAGGCACTCAACCTTTATCAGGTCCTCAGACCTATCTCATCATACTGGTGATGCATGTTATCTCCTCAAAAAGGATTATTATCATCATGATACAATGTTATTCAAACACATATGCCTCATAGCTCTTACCTAGCTAGGAATCCATCTGATACACCTGCATGGTTAGTATGCATATCCAGAGAGAGATAACTTAAATCACTGAACATAGATCTTTATGATTTTCATGCTATCATGTTTGGAACGACATCCATGATTATATAAAGCATAAGTTGTATCAATCATATTATTGTTATCGAACCATGAGCATACACTATGCCCTATTCTTGAGAACATAACCATGTATCTTATCATCTTAAATGACATCATCTTTAGACATTCAACATAGCATAGGTTTGCAACTATCATCCATATATCAAAAGATGCGGTCACATGATAAAGAACTACTACCTAGGGTTTCTGGGTTGGACATAACCCTCATCAAAGGTGCTCGCTACCCTCACTAGAAGTGTGACGGGTAGTACAACCTTTACCATAGGTGATATCGAGCAGGGTAACAACCCTCACTATAGGCCTATCGGCCAAGCACTTAGCCACATATCGGCCAACCCAAAGGCAAGGTATATCGGGAAACCACTTCATGGTGTGACATGCACCTAGAGAGCAAAGGTGTTATCATGCAATTGGGTCCATGGGGCATATCGTGCACCCATGATCAAGGTGTGACAGTCAACTATGTGTATCAGACAAAGCTCAACAACTAGCTATGGTTAGGTTTTGGTTCTATCGGCTAAGATTATGGTGCCCCAAGGCCAACATCATATCACCCATCAAGGTACACATCAACAACCGATATAAGGGAACCACAGGGAAACCTATCGCCCAACAAGAGCAAGCACAACCTATCGGTCACCACAAGGGCAAGATCAGGGTTCTCCACTCAACACTGTATCAGGCAACAACCTATATTGTGTGTCGGGCAAGCTCACCACCAAGGCCAAGAGAGCCATATCGGGCAGCAAGCCAACAACACTCAAGGTGACCATATCTGTGGCATACAACTCATAAAACTGGATTAACTAATGCGGAAGCGTATTATTAGCATCGAGATTACTAAAAATCACTAAAAATTAAAACCATTTATCAAGAGATTCATTCATAGGAAAACTCTTTCATTCAGAACCAAAGTATTTCAAGTACATACTAGTTCACTAGTACATCTCTCGTATTATTTCCTCTCGAGAGTTACAACATTAACTTCCCTGTTAAACTATACATCAATAGTATAAAAATCTCGAGGCATCAAGCCAAAATATCAAATCGAATTATCCAAGCACTAACTCCTAGGACCCGAGACTACAGAGACGACTCATAGGACTAACTATACAAGAGCAGACAACCAATGTCTCCACCTGATGGATCACTACTGTCCTTGTGGCTGCTGCTGCTGCTCTTCTCCTACAGAAGAGTTTCTGCCTTGTCGTCTGTGTCTACCTAAAAATGTTGAATTCCATGAGGGTGATACAATTATAAAATTTCCCCAATGGGAGATATAACTCTCTGCTAAAACATTATCATTGCAGTTTAATAGAAATAAACTGAGCAATGAGATAATATAAATCAGAAGAAGATAAATCAACATTTATGTAGATTAGAGCAACATTCTTATGCAAGTATTTCAGTTATAAACTGATAAAGTAGCATGTCTCATATTCAATATGAATTAAAGGAACATAAGTAACATTCATGTATCAAGGACATGCTAAGCAATATAACATCATACAGTGGTTCTCGCATTTCAGTCTTATGCAAATACACTACACGGCTGATTATATTTTGCAAACAGATTTAAGCTCTGAGGAGACGAGGTATACCGCTCATACTCCAACCGACCATTTCTAGAATCGAAATCGGTACCATAATTAGGTCAATGGAAGAACCAGATTCCCATGATCTCCCACATCATGGTCAGTACAGGACCGCAAGCAGGACTATGTCGAATACTCAAATAGCTTTCCAGGGTATACTGGAACTTCGCTATAGAGTTACAACATCAACTGCACTCTCATCAGCAATCGAGAGAATTAATGTTTATCTCCATCGACCCGACATTAAATATCATTGGGAGATTAATGATACATCCATCCCAACCATCGAGAGATTTATGATACATCTATCCCAACACATGAAGGATTGAGAGGTTTAATGTTTACCCTATCTCAACCTCTTCACAAGGACGTAAGGATATTTTCTCCCATTTACCCCCACATATTCAGAATATGTAAATTCCATGAGTTCTATAGAAAACTTGTTTCACCATCACCAACTTCTGACGATGATGGATCTATGGTCAAAGCACTACATGAATACATTTCACTTGATTAATTAAGTACATTTTCATATTCTTTTAGTATCAGGCAAGTCTCAAACAAAAATTATTAGGACAATGCTATAAAGAAACATGTACTATTTTCATCAAATACTCAACTGTGTTTAAAAGATATTGGGAACTCAGTCCCTTATTTCAAAACCGGGAATTCTCATCCCTTCGCAATTTCATCACCATAATCATATGGCCCTGGGTAATTAAACCCTTGATTCATCATTAAGCATTGTTACCACTTTTCCAGGTAACCATCACCTTCAAGTCAATTGACCCAGGCAAACATGATACTTGCTATTACAAGCATCACACATGGTACTTGAGGCCCATTAACTCTCTTGTTACTTCTTACCAGGAAACAAGGTATATTATGGCACTTAAGGCACAATCACAATAGTGAATTAAACATCATAGCTCATACCTGGATATGATCCTCATATTAACATACCTGCATGGTTAGCACAGATGATAACAGTGATATTAATTGCTTATCAGAACCATGTACAACAAATATGAATTCACTATTCATGGGTAACACCACTATTCCCTTAACAGGGTTAGGGTTTCCCATTTCATGTCATATGAGAATAATCATCCCATTATCTCATCAAAGATATGGTTTATCACCATATTGCCCAAGATTAGGGTTTGTTAAGCATTACATATAGTTACCCTGGATTTGAGCTTCACAACACATTAAATATTAGGGTTTCTCATGAAACCATCCTTAGTTAGGGTTTCACATCAAATTCACCCAATGATAGGAACTATATTCAATAATCCACAACTAGGGTTTACTATTCATCCCAATTAGGGTTTCATGTCCCATTACCCATAATTATGGTTTTCTATTCATCCCAATTAGGGTTTTACATAACATTATCCTAAATTAGATTCACATATATCATCACCCTGGATTAGGGTAACAACCATACCCTGGATTAGGGTTTCAATTATAATTGCCCTGAATTAGGGTTAAGGTTCAACATTCTTGTCAATTAGGGTTCATGTTCATGATTAGGGTTTCATGATATCTTTACTTAAGGATCATACCCTTAATCACCACATGAATCATACTCATGTATCAATTGCATATTGTCACCCTCTCTACTTGATTAGGTTACATCAACCCTTTAGTCAAGTTCATACAACTATGATTGACATAGTGTACCAAGTCATTGATGTTATAAGCAATTAGGATTCATTCCTTAATTAGCACTAACCACTTAGGTACTATTAGGGTTTCAACCTTTGTACCTTCATTGATTACTATTACTAACAATCATTGGATCATTAGAACAATCATTACCTTCAATATCCAAGTGATTGAACCACATTGAACTCCATTCGGTTTTGAGGGTTTCACCACCAAACAGTTTTGAAACCGTTTTCCACCAAACGGTTTTGAAACCGTTTGCCCCCAAACGGTTTCAAGACCATTTGGTCTCAAACGGTCTCAAGACCGTTTGGTCCAAATCAGTCCCAAAACTGCAAGGGCTCACTAGGTCATTCATCAATCCAATCGATTTCCAATTGCACCATTGAATTGACTATTGGTTATTCAATTGAAGGATTCATCAATCAAAACAATTTGATCATCATTCATGGGTCAAGAATAAACCACTAACCCACCTAACAGTCTCAAGACCGTTTGACCCAAGTTGTCTTGAAATCGTTAGGACCAATCATGGATTCTTCAATCAAATTGATTAGGGATTCCAATTGAAGAATGATACACACATTGAATCGATCAATAGAGTCCATTTGATCATCATCCAACATGTAATTAATTTCAGACCTCAAATGGTCAACTAAACCAAATGGTCAACCCCTTCATTCGGTTTTGAGTCCAAAACACCAAACGGTTTGCAAACCGTTTGGTCTCAAACGGTTTGGTGAAACCGTTTGGACCAAAGGTCCAAGACCGTTTTCTCATGTTCTTGGTTGAGGTGTGTGCTTATGAATAGGTTGTTATCTTCAACCTTTAGACTTATGAAAGCTACTGCCATTTCCATGGCAACTCCCTTAATCAATCAAGGTTATTGCCATAACAACAATTAAATCAATTATATGGAGAAATTGAATTCAATGACAAAGATTAAGGGTTTAAGTTATATAACCCACCTTAAAATATGATACCAAGCTCCAAGAGTCATGGATCCAATGGTGATTGAAGCTCTAGCAACCTCCCAAGGTCGTTTCTCAAGCTTTTGGAGTGAAAGAATCGGCTAGGGTTGAAGATGGAGTGAAGAAATGAAGGAATCATACATTGTTTTATGATTTTCACCATGAAATCAAGAAGAACGAAGGTCAAAGACTTACCAACAGGTTGGGGGCGTCCTTCCTGCTGTTCTTAGCTCTCTTGGTCGATTTTGCAAACAAGGAGAAGAAAGGATTCCGAAAAGATCCTTAGGTGGGTTGGAAAGGGCTCTTTTATAAGAAAAATCAATGAGAGAGAAATTCTTTTATAAAAATCATTTAATTCCAAAATTGTTGCCACCTCTTCCTCCTTGTTTTATTACATGAAAAGACAACTCAATACCACCGAGTTCCCTTCCATTATCCATGGATTAAGGGAAAAGAAAATAAGCACCTTAATCCCTTATAATACTAATATATATTTTTGAGTGGGAATTCTTTTCCTTATAATAAGGTGAGTGGAATTTCACCTCCTGAGGATATTTTATGGTACTTGCAAAGATCAAGGACGTCCATACACATCTGAATTCCACCATTTTAATTTTGTTTGAAGGCCCTTCAATTATTTTATTTATTTTTGCATTAATGTTTCCATTATGCTTAAATCTTGATTATTTTAATATCAAGATTCTCTCTCCTCCAACTTAAATCAAATGAGGCGACCTTCTCATTTTCTTTGCTCCAAATGATGCCAAGAAACATTAGGGACCTTATTGAAGTGGTAATTTACATATTGCACCCTAGGTTTTGGTTAATTGCACATTACACCCAAAACTAGGTTTTCACGCACAACCATTGCTTTATCAACTCTTTCTTGGAATTCAGGCTATCACAAGCCATACCTCTACATCATCTTCACTCTCATGATGCTTTAACACATGAGGAACATATTATCATGCACAATTTTCAAATAGACCCCTCAACTCGGGTAATTTGCACTTTAGTCCAAAACAGGCAAAATATTTATTTCAACAATATTCAAAAAGGACTAAAATTGTAATATAAGTTCCTCTTGAGCCTTAATTACTTTTCAAAAGATAAGAGCATGCATATAATCACTTTTATTAAGAAAAACACCTAGGGTTAATTCATAACCAAGGTCAGGGATGTTACAAGTTTATCGACCCCTTACAATGATTTCGTCCCCGAAATCATCAACAAAACATTAAGAGAAAAGAGTAGGATATTTCCTCCTCATCTCATCATATAGTTCCCACATAGCTTCTTCATAGCCACAGTGATTCCAGAGAACTTTTACAAGACTAATGTCTTTCTTTTTCCACTTCTTGATTCTTCTGTCAAGAATAAACACTGGCCCTTCCACATAAGATATGTCATCATTTAGTTCTACCTCCACATGTTGTAGAACTAACTTAGTGTTAGGATGACACTTCCTCAACATAGAGATATGAAATACTGGGTGTAATCTATGTAACTCAGGTGGTAACTCCAGCTTATAGGCTACCTTTCCCATCCTCTCAATGATCAGATAAGGCCCCATAAATCTAGGAGCTAACTTCCCTTTTTTTCCAAATCTCAGGATACCTTTCCAAGGTGAAACCTTAAGGTATACCTTGTCTCTGACTTGGAATTCTAAGGGTCTACGACGCTTGTCAGCATAGGATTTCTGTCTATCCTAGGCTGTTTTCAACTGTTGTTGTATGATCTTTATCTTCTCCGTTGTTTGTTGAACCAACTCAGGACCCAAAAGTTGATATTCCCCAGTTTCATACCAACATAGGGGAGATCTACAACGTCTACCATACAAAGCATCATATGGTGCCATATCGATATTGTGCTGATAGCTGTTATTATAAGCAAACTCTATCAAGCTTAGATGTAGATCCCAACTCCCCACAAACTGAAGGACACATGCTCTAAGCAAGTCCTCTAAGGTTTGTATCGTCCTTTCAGATTGTCCATCTATCTGAGGATGAAAGGTTGTACTAAACCTCAACTGTGTGTCCAAAGCTTTATGAAGTTGTTCCCAAAAATGACTCGTAAATTGAGGACCACTATCAGAAACTATGGTAACTGGGACCCCGTGCAACCGTACTATCTCATCTATGTAGATTTGTGCAAGCTTCTCAGCTGTATAGGTTGTCTTGACAGGTAAGAAATGGGCTATCTTTGTCAACCTATCAACTATCACCCAAATGGAATCATGACTTTTGGTTGTTCTAGGCAAACCAACCATAAATTCCATAATTACATGATCCCACTTCCACTGTGGTATATGCAGGGGTTGCATTGTTCCTGCGGGCTTCTGATGTTCAGTTTTAACCTGCTGACACATCGGACAATGCATAACAAACTCAGCAACATCCTTCTTCAAACCAGGCCACCAATACATATCCTTTAAGTTATGATACATCTTGGTGCTCCCTGGATGCATAGCATACATTGAAGAGTGAGCTTCTTCCAGAACTAACTTTCTTAAGTTGTCAACATCAGGTACTAGCATCCTACCATGGTAACAGACTACCTGATCATCAGAATCATGGAAACCATCCCATTTCTCACTGCCATATTCTGACCTGATCTGCTGAATCATAGAATCAGTCTACTGTGCTTCTTTAATCTGGCATCTCAGAGTTGGTTTTATGTGCATCTCAGCTAATAACCCGGCTAACAATGACACTTTAAGTTGTACATTGTCTTACCTCAAGGAGATAAACATATCTCTCTTAGAGCACACTAAGGAGTTTAGCTGTGCTTTATTTAGGGCTGGTATTGCTGATTTTCTACTTAGTGCATCATCAACCACATTAGCTTTCCCTGGATGATAATCAATTGTACAATCATAGTCCTTGATTAACTCCATCCAGTGCTGTCGCTTCATATTTAGCTCATGCTGAGAAAAAATATACTTTAGGTTTTTATGTTCTGTGAAAATCTGGAATGTTTCTCCATATAGATAATGTCTCAAGATCTTCAAGGCATAGACCACAATAGCTAACTCTAGATCGTGTGTCAGATAATTCTCCTCGTGTTTCTTAAGCTGTCGAGAAGCAAAAGAAATTACTTGCTTATCTTGCATCAATACACACCCTAAGCCATTCTTAGATGCATCACAGAAGACTATGTACCCCTTTCCTTGCTCAGATAGCACCAACATAGGTACACTTGTTAACCTTTCCTTCAACAACTGGAAAGATTGTTGACACTTGTCATTCCAGACAAAATAAATCTCCTTCCTTGTCAACTTGGTCAGGGGTAAGGCTATTGAACTGAATTTCTTAATGAACCTCCTATAATAGCCTACCAGTCCTAGGAAACTTCTTATCTCTGTCGGTGTCTTCAGATGTTCCCATTGTAGGAAAAATTCTACTTTTTAGGATCAACACAAATACCTGAGGCAGATATTACGTGTCCAAGAAAGGAAACTTTTGGCAACCAGAACTCACATTTGCTAAACTTAGCATACAACTTATGCTCTCTTAGAAAAGTCAAAGCTTAGCGAAGATGTTGTTCATGTTGTTGAGCATCTCTACTATAGATCAAGATGTAATCTATGAAGACGACAACACACAAATCAAGAAAAGGTCGAAAGATTCTATTCATGAGTTCCATAAATACAGTTGGTGCATTAGTTAGTCCAAACGACATAACCGTGAACTCATAGTGACCATACCTTGTCCTAAAGGCAGACTTAGGTATTTCACCCTCCTTGATACACAACTGATGGTATCCCGACCTCAAATCTATCTTAGAAAAGACAGTCGCACCACACAACTGGTCAAACAAGTCATCAATCCTTGGTAGAGGATACTTGTTCTTTATAGTTACTTTATTTAACTATTTATAGTCGATGCATAATCGCATAGACCCATCCTTTTTCTTAACAAAAAGGACCGGAGCACCCCATGGTGAAGTACTTGGTCGGATAAAACCCTTCTCAAGAAACTCTTGCAGTTTTTTCTTGAGTTCTGCCATTTCAGTAGGCACCATCCTATACGGCATTTGTGCTATTGGTTGCCTGCCCGGGATTAGTTATATTTCAAAATAAATCTCTTGGGGCGGTGGAACACCTAGAAGTTCTTTAGGAAATACATCTTCAAATTCCCTGACTATTGGAACTTCAAAAGGATGAGGACTTTCTATTGTGGTATCAACCACATGAGCTAAGAATGCAAGGGATCCTTGTCTCATCAACCTCTCAGCTACCATAGCTGACACAAGACATGTTGGAAGAATCTTTTTGTCTCCCTAAAAGATCCATGTGTCACCATTATCTGTGAACACAACTTGTTTGGAACTACAATCCAAGACAACCTTATACTTCTCTAAGGTGTCCATCCCAAGGATTATGTCAAAACCCTGCATCTCAAGTGGTATAAGATCCACTTGAATGCGGTGATCAGAAAAGAAAAGATTGCAGGGAGAATACACCTCCCGTAATACCGCAGATCCCATCAAAGGTGTCTCTAACAACAAGATATCTGCTCTACGACTGACAATCATATTGCAGTCATCAATCACTTCTCAAGTGATAAAAGAGTGCGTAGCACCCAGATCAATTAACATAGATATGAAGTAGGATAAAGACATATCAGAATAAAGCAGTTCCATCTGACCTATCACAACCCGAGGGTTGACTACTGCTTCAGGTTGGTTCATAGCATAGAACCTAGTTGTCGCTTACTGTTGACCCTATACTCAATTATTGGATGTTGAAGAACTGGCCTGGGATGCTTGTGTACATCCTCTAGCACCACTGCTAGGCTGTTTCCTCTGAGAGCCCTGTTGACTCTACCTCGGTTGCTGGGTCACATTCCTAACTTTCTCAAGACAGTCCCTCCCACATGGCCTTCTCTCCCACATCTATAACAGGTTACATTCCCCCTCGGTGGTCTGGGTGGTCCTGTTATTGACATAGAGGCTGAGCTGTGAGCTCCCTTCGGTGGTATACTACGGCCTCTACCCTTACTTGACGTCCACTGCATCTAGGTATTGAACCTTAGTGGTGGTGTAGGCACAGAATACCTTGGTTTCTTGAAACTTCCAGCACTCTATCCTTGAAACTATGGGTATTCCTTCTTACCCTTGGTCTGTCGCTTCTCAACTACAGACCTCTCTATGCGTCTTACAAACTCCATGAAAGTGGAAAACCTCTCCCGGTTCTCCAAAGCAGACACCAGAGTGGTTAATTCAGCGTTCAACTCCTTCTCGAACTGCCGAATTCTCTCCTCATCATTAGATGCCATGTGTAGACAGAACCACAACAACTCCATGAACCTAGCCTCATACTCGCTAATATTCATTGGTCCTTGTTTGATCCTCTCAAACTGAGAGATCTTCTCATCTAGATACGTCTTGGGAAAGTATCTAGCGACGAATTCACGCCTGAATTCATCCCATCCAATCACAACTCCAAGTCTTTGCCTTCCTCGATGGCCCACCAGTGGCCAACACTCCCTTTTAAGAGATATACAACATGCCTGACCCTCTCATCATCAGGAATCATGAGGATTCTGAAGGCTTTCTCCAACTCAGTCAACCATAGATCAACATCTATTGGATCGACAATACCAGCATACTCTAAGGCTCCTACCCTCTTAAGCCTTTTAAAAGTCTTTCCGACACCATGGCTTTCATCATGAGCTGGCGCCCTGGGTGCAGGTAATGGCATTCTATCCGTCATATGGGTCATAGCTGCCATAAACTATCCCAACATAGCCTGGAAGGCTGGGTTCCCCATATCAGCTTGATTGAACTAGGGTAGTTTAGGGACATGCTCCTCCCTATCTTGGTCTGTTGCACCTCCTCCCGGTGCAGCAACACTGCTCTCAGCAGTGTGTTCATCGTGTGATCCAGACATCTTTAGTTCTTCTTCTCCTCCTATATGAGTAGAAGACACTGTCAGATAACTGGAAGAAACTAAAATAGACTCAACAACCTTAATCCTATGTCTCTGTAGACTCAGCAAACCTAGCGCTCTGATACCACTTTATTTGTGGCATACAACTCATAAAACTGGATTAACTAATGCGGAGGCGTATTATTAGCAGTGGGATACTGAAAATCACTAAAAATTAAGACCATTTATCAAGAGATTCATTCATAGGAAAATTCTTTCATTCAGAACCAAAGTATTTCAAGTACATACTAGTTCACTAGTACATCTCTCGTACTATTTCCTCTCGAGAGTTACAACATTAACTGCCCTATTAAATTGTACATTAGCAGTATAAAAATCTCAATGCATCAAGCCAAAATCTCATATCGAACTGTCCAAGCACTAACTCCTAGGACCCTAGAGTACAAAGACGACTCATAGGACTAACTATACAAGACCAGAAAACCAATATCTCCACCTGATGGATCACTACTGTCCCTCTGGCTACTGCTGTTGTTCTTCTCCTGTAGAAGAGTTTCTTCCTTGTCGTCTGCGTCTACCTAAAAATGTTGAATTCCACGGGGGTGAGACAATTATAAAATTTCCCCAGCGGAAGATATAACTCTCCACCAAAACATTATCATTGTAGTTTAATAGAAATAAACTGAGCAGTGAGATAATATAAATCAGAAGCAGATGAATCAACATTTATGCAGATTAGAGCAACATTCTTATGCAAGTATTTCAGTTATAAACTGATAAAGTAGCATGTCTCATATTCAATATGAATTAAAGGAACATAAGTAACATTTATGTATCAAGGACATGCTAAGTAGTATAACATCATCCAGTGGTTCTCGCATTTCAAACTTATGCAAATACGCTACACGGCTGATTATATTTTGCAAATAGATTTAAGCTCTGAGGAGATGAGGTATACCGCTCATACTCCAACTGACCATTTCTAGAATCAAAATCGGTACCATAATTAGGTCAATGGAAGAGTCAGATTCCCATGACCTCCCACATCCCGGTCAGTACAGGACCACAAGCAGGACTATTTCGACTGCTCAAATAGCTTTCCAGGGTATATTGGAACTTCACTATAGAGTTACATCGTCAACTGCACTCTCATCGGCAATCGAGAGAATTGATGTTTATCTCCATCGACCCGACATTAAATATCATTGGGAGATTAATGATACATCGATCCCAACCATCAGGAGATTTATGATACATCTATCCTGACACATGAAGGATTGAGAGGTTTAATGTTTACCCTCCCTCAACCTCTTCACAAGGACGTAAGGATATTTTCACCCATTTACCCCCACATATTCAAAATATGTGAATTCCAGGAGTTCTATAGAAAACCTGTTTCACCATCACCAACTTCTGACGATGACAGATCTATGGTCAGAGAACTACATGAATAGATTTCACTTGATTAATTAAGTACATGTTCATATTCTTTTAGCAACAGGCAAGTCTCAAACAAAACTTATTAGGACAATGCTATTAAGAAACATGTACTATTTTCATCAAATACTCAACTGTCTTTAAAAGATATTGGGAGCTTAGTCCCTTATTTCAAAACTGGGAATTCTCATCCCTTCACAATTTCATCACCATAATCATATGGCCCTGGGTAATTAAACCCTTGATTTATCATTAAGCATTGTTACCTCTTTTCCAGGTAACCATCACCTTTAGGTCAATTGACCAAGGCAAACATGATACTTGCTATTACAAGCATCACACATGGTACTTGAGGCCCATTAAATCTCTTGTTACTTCTTACCAGGCAACAAGGTATATTATGGCACTCAAGGTACAATCACAATAGTGAATTAAACATCATAGCTCATACCTGGCCATGATCCTCATTTCAACATACCTGCATGGTTAGCACAGATGATAACAGTGATATCAATTGCTTATCAGAACCATGTACAACAAATATGAATTCACTATTCATGGGTAACACCACTATTACTTTAACAGGGTTAGGGTTTCCCATTTCATGTCATATGAGAATAATCATCCCATTATATCATCAAAGATATGGCTTATCACAATATTGCCCAAGATTAGGGTTTGTTAAGCATTACATAGAATTACCCTGGATTTGAGCTTCACAACACATTAAATATCAGGGTTTCTCATGAAACCATCCTTAGTTAGGGTTTCACATCAAATTAACCCTATGATAGGAACTATATTCAATAATCCACAACTAGGGTTTACTATTCATCCCAATTAGGGTTTCGTGTCCCATTACCCATAATTAGGGTTTTCTATTCATCCCAATTAGGGTTTTGCATTACATTACCCTAAATTAGATTCACATATATCATCACCCTAGATTAGGGTTACAACCATACCCTGGATTAGGGTTTCAATTATAATTGCCCTGAATTAGGGTTAAGGTTCAACATTCTTGTCAATTAGGGTTTCATGATCTCTTTACTTAAGGATCATACCCTTAATCACCACATGAATCATATTCATGTATCAATTGCATATTGTCACCCTCTCAACTTGATTAGGTTACATCAACCCTTTAGTCAAGTTCATACAACTATGATTGACATAGTGTACCAAGTAATTGATCTTATAAGCAATGAGGATTCATTCCTTAATTAGCACTAACCACCTAGGTACTATTTGGTTTCAACTTTTGTACCTTCATTGATTACTATTACTAACAATCATCAGATCATTGGTACAATCATTACCTTCAATATCCAAGTGATTGAACCACATTGAACTCCATTCGGTTTTGAAGGTTTCACCACCAAACAGTTTTGAAACCGTTTTCCACCAAACGGTTTTGAAACCGTTTGACCCCAAATGGTTTTGAAACCGTTTGACCCCAAACGGATTTGAAACTGTTTGCCCCCAAATATTTTCAAGACCATTTGGTCTCAAACGGTCTGAAGACCGTTTGGGCCAAATCGGTCCCAAAACCGCAAGGCCTCACTAGGTCATTCAACAATCCAATTGATTTCCAATTGCACCATTGAATTGACTATTGGTTATTCAATTGAAGGATTCATCAATCAAAACCATTAGATAATCATTCATGGGTCAATAATCAACCACTAACCCACCAAATGGTTTTGAAACCGTTTGGTCCCAAACGGTTTCAAGACCGTTTGACCCAAGTTGTCTTGAAATCGTTAGGACCAATCAAGGATTCTTCAAACAACTCGATTAGGGATTCCAATTGAAGGATGATACACACATTGAATTGATCAATAGAGTCCATTGGATCATCATCCAACATGTAATTAAGTTCAAACCTCAAACAGTCAACTAAACCAAATGGTCAACCCCTTCATTCGGTTTTGAGTCCAAAACACCATACATTTTGCAAACTGTTTGGTCTTAAACGGTTTGGTGAAACCGTTTGGACCAAAGGTCCAAGACCGTTTGCTCATGTTCTTGGTTGAGGTGTGTGCTTATGAACAGGTTGTTATCTTCAAACTTTAGACTTACGAAAGCTACTGCCATTTCCATGGAAACTCCCTTAATCAAGCAAGGTTATTGCCATAACAATAATTAAATCAATTATATGGAGAAATTGAATTCAATGACAAAGATTAAGGGTTTAAGTTATATAACCCACCTTCAAATCTGATCCCAATCTCCAAGATTCACGACTCCAATGGTGATTGAAGCTCTATCAACCTCCCAAGGTCGTTTCTCAAGCTTCTAGAGTGAAAGGATCGGCTAGGGTTGAAGATGGAGTGAAGAAATGAAGGAATCATACATTGTTTTATGATTTTCACCATGAAATCAAGAAGAACGAAGGTCAAAGACTTACCAACAGGTTGGGGGCGTCCTTCCTGCTGTTCTTAGATCTCTTGGTCTATTTTGCAAACAAGGAGAAGAAAGGAATCCGAAAAGATCCTTAGGTGGGTTGGAAAGGGCTCTTTTATAAGAAAAATCAATGAGAGAGATTTTGTTTTATAAAAATCATTTAATTCCAAAATTGTTGCCACATCTTCCTCCTTGTTTTCTTACATGAAAAGGCAACTCAATCCCACCGAGTTCCCTTTTATTATCCATGGATTAAGGGACAAGAAAATAAGCACCTTAATCCCTTATAATATTAATATATATTTTTGAGTGGGAATTCTTTTCCTTATAATAAGGTGAGTGGAATTTCACCTCCTTAGGATATTTTGTGGTCCTTGCAAAGATCAAGGACGTCCATACACATATTAATTCCACCATTTTAATTTTGGTTGAAGGTCCTTCAATTATTTTATTTATTTTTGCATTAATGTTTCCATTATGCTTAAATCTTGATTATTTTAATATCAAGATTCTCTCTCCTCCAACTTAAATCAAATAAGGTGCCCTTCTCATTTTCTTTGCTCCACATGATGCCAAGAAACATTAGGGACCTTATTGAAGTGGTAATTTACATATTTCACCCTAGGTTTTGGGTAAATTGCACATTACACCCAAAACTAGGTTTTCATGCACAACCATTGCTTTATCAACTCTTTCTTGGAATTCAGGCTATCACAAGCCATACCTCTGCATCATTTTCACTCTCATGATGCTTTAACACATGTCATCTTCACTCTCATGATGCTTTAACACATGAGGAACATATGATCATGCACAATTTGCAAATAGACCCCTCAACTTGGGTAATTTGCACTTTAGTCCAAAATAGGCAAAATATTGATTTCATCAATATTCAAAAAGGACTAAAATTGTATTATAAGTTCCTCTTGAGCCTTAATTACTTTTCAAAAGATAAGAGCATGCATATAATCACGTTTATTAAGAAAAACACCTAGGGTTAATTCATAACCCAGGTCAGGGATGTTACAATATCGGCCAAGACTAAACCCTAGACCAAGGGAGGGGGTGTTGGGCAACACTACTACAAGGTGTAATGTGCAAGGCACCAAGCTCATCCTGACAATGTCACCATCAACCTCAAGATCACCATCATTAAAACCCTACAGGATCAAGAGGATTGTCTCACCTCTCAACAACCACGAGAGAGGGGTTTTTCACAACCTCCATCACCAATCGGGAAACATGATGGATCATCTCCAACTTAGATCATCACTCATCCAAAGGTTCACCTCTCAAATCCATGGTGAGAGGAGAATGTTGCCTAAGAAACTAATGCATAGACTTACCTCTCAATACTAAGGAAGAGAGGGGTTTTGCCTACCCCCACTAGAGCTCAAACTCACTTCTCAAAACCAAGGATAGAAAGGGGTATTGCCCTAAAGGAAACCCTAATCTATGGGTTCGGCCAACAAGATCAAAAGCACATCCAGCATACCCATATAGGAATAAGATAATATATACAATAAGATCAAAGGTACAACTAAGAAAGAAGTATATTCAACAAGGTACATGGCCGATCAAGATGAAACATAGCATGCAACAAGAAAAGGAAGTAGTATAGATAAGGTTAGGAGTTATGTAACCCGCCTTAAGAAAGCTCCTCAAGCTCCAAAGCTCCAAGCTTCAAGCTCCTAGCTCCAAGGCACACCACCTATGGTTCGGCCACCAAGCTAGAGGAAGAAGAAGAGACTCTAAAGGAAAGGATCGACCACCAAGCTTAGCTCCTCCAAGGGTATCAGCCACCAAGGTTGCAAAGGAGAGGTGTCATTCACCAAGGAAGAGGGGAAACTAAAAAACTAAAGGGATCCTTAGAAAGAGAAAGGAGATACATATATAGAAGAGAGTGGAGGAGAAAACAAGGCAATATGTCACCCACCTAGGGACACTTGTTCATGGGCAATGCCACCTTCTCATCCCACCTCATACACATGTCCAAGGAAATTGCCACATGCAAGCATCATGCACCAAGTGTCCACTAGAGTGGTGACACAAACAAAGATAAGAGTCAAAGATGGTCCATGACCGACACACCTCACTCCCTTTCCTAATACAGCCCCATGGGCGACACACCCATGGCCGACACCAAGCTCTCTTGCCCAATACAGGGTCCAACAAGGCAAAGCAAGGCCCAAACAAGGCAAAATGACACCCAAAAAAGCTCAACAAAGCCCAAGGCAACTCAAGCAATGAGCCCAACCCATCCTCTCCACTCTAGAGGATGTAAGGATAGAGAGAAACATCTCTGAAGGTGACAAACTTGCTCATCAACCCTAAACTTAGGTTATTTGCAAGTAGCACCTCCAACTCTCAACAAAGCTCAAGCAAACCCTAATCACCACTAGAGGTGATTAGCAAGCAACTAAGCACAAGGGTTAGGAAAAGCAAATAGGATAAGCCTAAAATGAAGGTCAGGGTCCTTACAGTTGCATCACGTTATTCCACAATTATAATGACCTCAATGCCAGAGATATTTGATTTTACAATTAATAATCTGTAAGCACAATTTGTCTCTACATACCCCAAGAATACGACATCAACCGTTTTCAGTGCTAATTTCTTCCTTTTGTGTTCAGGGACAAGTACCTTAGCAAGGCACCCCCACACTCAAAGATATTTAAGACTCAGTTTCCTTCCTCTCCACAACTCAAATGGACTACTCTCTGAATGCTTATGGGGAACTCTATTCAGAATATAGCAAGCCGTATTAAAAGCTCCCCCCACATAAAGTTGGGTAATCCAGATGTTTGGAGTAAGGTATTTACCATGTCTATTAAGGTTCAGTTTTTATGTTCAACAATCCCATTTTATTGTGGTGAATAAGGAGCAGTGACCTCATGAACTATACCATGTAATTGCAAAATTCCAAAAACAAGTTTGAGGTATACTCTCCTCCCCTATCAGACCTTAATCGCTTAAGTACTTTACTGGTTTGAGTTTTGGCTTCTTTCTTATAATTTTTAAATTTATCCAATGCCTTATCTTTTCTTTTAAGTAAAGATACATAACAATATCTACTCGTATCGTCAATAAAAGTTATAAAATAATGCTTTTGATCCCTCGTAGCAACACCATTAAATTCACAAATATATGTATGCACTAAATCCAAAATTTCCGAATTTCTATTCACAGAATGAAAGGGCTTCCTAGGCAATTTAGCTTGCACACAAATTTCACATTTATTATTGTTAATATCAGATTCAGGGATTAAATTTAGATTCATCATATGCTTCATTGAGGCATCTACCTTTCTCCTATCATCCTAAGATCTATCTCTCACTCGCCCCCTAACCGCTCTGGCGATTAGGGTTTATGATGATGGGATACTCCTTTGCCCTGGTGGCTACTTTCTCTCCCACATGGTTACCTTTTCTTGCAGGTCAAGGCTGGTAGTCTCTCGTGGATTAGGTATGACCAAAGATGGCAGAAGAATTAGCAGAGAGATACACAAAACTAGATCTGGAAGATGAGGAGGAGGCAATTCTCATCTACCTGGTGGAGGAAAAGATGATGAGGAGGATCACGTTTCCCTAGAACTTGTGGCTCGACTGCTTACGGATCGGCCATATAATTTCTGGGCTATGAAGAGGACATTAACCCTAGCATGGTCGTTGAAAGAGAGTGTCGTTTTCAAACAACTGGACAAGGAGACCTTCGTGATTCAATTCCTTCACTGGAAGGACAAAAAGAAGGTCCTCGACAATGGTCTGTGGCACTTCGACAACCGTTTGCTTCTCACGAAGGAGGTCAAGGATGGGGATGTTCCAGGGTAGATCATTTTTAAGGAGTGCGTCTCCTGGGTGAGGCTGTATGGACTTCCTCTGGGCCAATGATCTATGAATGTGATCACATCTATTGCTGAAAGGCTTGGGAGGCTAGTGGAGATCGACAAAGATGACTTAGGGTGGGATTCTTCGGTCAGAATCCAGATAGGCTTGGATGTGTCCATACCATTGTGACGATTACAGAAGATCAAAAATAGTAGAGGAGTCCTGACAGACGTAGAGATCAAATACGAACGATTGCCTAATTACTGCTACATATGTGGGAAACTGGACCATGTAGATCGCGACTTCCCTAAGGAGGATGGCGATGATGTGGTTCAATGAGGGTGGGGAGCCTGGCTTAGGGCGTCACCACAAAAACCAAAAGGCTCATTAGTAGAAGAGATCTATGGAGCCAAAAGCACAAAGAAAACTCTCCAGTTTCACGTCAAGCCCAAGTGAGCTGGGGAGTGGGTTGATAGAGGCGCAATGGGGGGAAGGCGTTGCTGGAGGACGGAGGCCAGCGGGACTGATGGGTGAAGGAGGGATCTGATAGTAGAGAGACCTATGGCAGTCTGAGGAGCAATGATCCATGCGTTCTTAAAGAAAATAGCAAATCAACTGTTGCGGAACCGTAGGCCCAAACGATTAACAATTGGAATCTGCCAGCGTCAGGGGAAAGGGCGAAGAATGACGTGTTCAACCCAGAAATAAGAACGAGAGTCAATGTTACAATAACCATTTATGATGAAGATCGACGGGAGGGTTCCGGTAATCATAACTGGGGAGGAGAGTCACAAGGAAAGGAGGCAACTGTCAACAATATCTTCTCCACTATACTTACTGATCTGAGGCGAAATGCAGAGACAGATGAAGGGAAGGCATAAGAGAAGTTAGCTGCTATTATGATGTATAACAATGGCAGCGGTGAAAGCATGAGAATAACCAAGGGAAAAAGTCGAGGATGAGAAACAAATCTCACCCGGGTATGAAATCACCACCAAAGAAGCACAACAGAAGAAGAAGAGTTCATATCAAATGCAGGCCAGAGGTGAGAGAGGCGGGAGAACAGGAGGAAGAGAACATAATATCTCTGTAGATGGGTAAAAGAGTTAGGACGGATGATACTATGATAGATACATACACAAATTTGGAGACTCTTTTATTACATAAAAAACATAATGCCCAACAGGGGCAGGTTGTCGAGGCAACATCTCTTTTCTCCTCAACAGTAGCGGGTGAAGGCTCAGACCATACCCGTGAACAACAATGAAAAGTTTCAGATGGAACTGTCGAGGTATGGGCAAACTCGATAGTAGGAGAGCTCTCCGTACTTGGGTAGGGAGAGAAAGCCCCAACCTGGTGTTCCTCTCAGAAACCATGGTTGCTGACACAAAGTTAGAGGAAGTAAAGTGGTTCTGTGGTTTTAATGATGGTCTTTGTCTTTCTAGTAACAGGAGATTGAGAGGCTTGGGCCTTTAGTGGAAAGACATTACGGTGGATGTTATTAGCTACTCTGATCATCACATCGAGTTTTGGGTTCATGAAGGGAGAAATCAAGTGAAATGGATAGCAGTTGCTATATACGGTTGGGATGACCAGAAAAACAAATTTTGTACATGGGATCTCATGAGGAAGGTCATGGAAAATTTGGAGTCTCCAACCATCATGTTCGGGGATTTCAATCAAATCCTATCTAATGATGAAAAATGGGGATGGGGGTAAGGCCAGACAGTTGGATGTAGGATTTCCGTGACGCTATGGATGACTGTGCTCTTTTTGACCTGGGTTTTTCGGGAAGGCTGTATACATGGGAAAGAGGAAAGAAAATTGACAATCTTGTGAGGGAAAGATTGGACCGTGCTTTGGCGAACTATGACTGGAGAAGGATGTTTTCTTATTGTAAAGTTATTCATCTTCCTTTCTATCTATCTAACCATTCTCACATCATTATCTCTGCTGATCGATCAAAAATTAAAAAGAAAAGGAGGCAACATTTCTTCCAGTTTGAACCGATGTGGATACACAAGGCAGGTTGTTTGTACACGATCCAAAGTGCCTGGGGAGATCATTACCGGGGTGGGCTGGTTGACAAGATTGAGGAGTGTGGTGAGAAGCTCAACATTTGGGCTACTCTACATCTGAGCAATATTAGGAAAAAGATTAGGGAGACAGAGAAACTGTTGGCAGAAGAGCAAGGAAAACCACCGGATAGCCAAGTGCTAAAGAACTGTGACGACTTGGAAAAAGAGTTGCAAAAATGGCATAGACGGGATGAAGAGTATTGGTGTGCGAGGGCACGTGTAAATGAAATGAATTCGAGTGATTGAAACACAACATATTTCCATCATAAGGACTCTCACAGAAGGAAGAGAAATCAAATTGACCAGCTGCTTGATAAAAATAATGTCTTACGCACAGAAGAGGAGGAGATTGAATCAGTGGTGGTAGATTTTTTCGATGATCTCTTTACAACTAGTGCTCCATAGAACATGGAAGAGGTGGTTAAAGGACTCAAGAGAAAGGTGAATGCATCCATGAATTTGTCCTTAGAAAAAGACATTGCGGACAAGGAAATTGAAGATGCGTTGGCTGACATGCACCCAAACAAAGCCCCTGGGCCCGACGGGTTGAAACCTCTTTTCTTTCAACATTACTGGAAAGTTGTGGGAAAGGATGTTACAAATTATATCAAAGGTTGGTGGAAGGGAGAGGAGGATATTGGGAAAGTTAACTCCACAGTGGTGGTCCTAATTCAGAAAGTTGTGAAGCCAAAAAGTCTAGCAGAGTATAGACCAATTAGTCTTTGTAATGTGGTCTACAAAATTGCCTCCAAAGTCATGGCCAATAGACTCAAGCCACTAATGGATAATCTGATTTCTGAGAATCAGAGTGCCTTCATACCGGGGAGAATGATTACCGATAATGCTCTGGTAGCTTTTGAAGTGCTCCATAAAATGAAGATTGAAAGAAAAAATAAGAAAGGAAGTTTTGCCCTTAAGCTGGATATGTCTAAAGCTTACGATAGGGTGGAGTGGAATTTCTTAGATGTGATTCAAGAAAAAATGGGGTTTGGAAGGATCTGGAGAAGCAAAGTTAAAGAATGTGTCTCGTCTGTTAATTTTTCTTTTTCCATCAACGGTAAACGGTCCAGGAAGATACTACCATCCCGTGGCCTCAGGCAAGGTGACCCTCTCTCCCCGTATTTATTTATTCTATGCACTGAAGTGTTTTCAAAATATATTTCTTTAGCTTTAGTAAATAAATCCATTATAGGCACTATTACAGAAACATCATTCAGTGTCGCTTTTCTGGGCGTTGGTTATTTAGGAAAATCGACGCCTATAAATTTAAACATCGGTTATTTATGCAAACCGACATCTATATTCGAAGACCAGCCAGACATGGGTACCGCTTTGTATTCAGCGTCAGCTGGTTATAACAGACCGACGCCTAAAATCGCCCGCGAAATCCAATTTTCGAGCGAAAACATTTTAGGTCACCTACAGTGTCAGTTTTTTAACTATTCACCGACGCCTATTTAAAATGAAAATTTGTGCGAAAAGTCCCACTTTCAGTGTCGGTTATCCCTCGATAACTGACGCTGATAATGGTTCCCACCAAATAATTTAGGGTAAAGGTTGTGTAGTTGGGCGTCGGTGTTTTACTATCAACCGATGCTAAAGCATAATAGGCGTCAGTTTTGTAGATAACCGATGTCGTTGACCAACTTAATAGACCCGATCTCCCGACTCTTCCCCCTTTCTTCGTGTTTCATCGAGATATTCTCTTGTGCTGCTGCTCACCGCCGCTCTCCCAAAATCGCGACGTCAGTTGCTGCCCCTCTGCTTCTTCGGTGCTGGTGCTCTTCTGCTCGCCAGCGCCGCCGTCTGCCGCTGCTGCTTCTTCACATGCTGCTTCTCCGGCCGGCGCCTGCTGCTTCTTTGGCCGTCGGTTGCTTCTGCCCGCTGCCCGTCCCTCTGCTTCTTCGCCTGCTCGCCGCCACTGCTGCCGCCGCTCGCCGCCGCTCTTCTCCACGATAGCTCCAGGTAGGCTAGCCTCTTTGCTTCCTTCTCCCTAGATCCTTACCAACAACAAGCATGGCCATGGCTGTGTTGGCCTACCACAGCCGTGGATGTGTTGGCCTACCACGGCCGTGTTGTCCAGCACGACCGTGGTAGGCCAACACAGCCACAGCCGTTACCACGGCTGTGTTGTCCAGCACGGCCGTGGTAGGCCAACACAGCCACGGCCGTGCTTGTTGTTGGTAAGGATATGAACAAATTTTTATGTAATGCTTTATGTAAATCCTAGTATATGAACAAATCTTTTGCTTGCATATATTTGCCATATATTTGTGCTTCTAATCGTAATGTCTGGCCTAATTCAGTAAATTTTGATGCATGTTGAAATAAGATTTAAACTTGTCAATTGTAGCATCCTAATTTGATTTGATTAAACCCTAACATCAATTGTGATGAAACCCTAACATTAATTGTGATGAAACCCTAACATGTACATATCTATTATTGTGTTTGTTGGCCTAGAAACCCGTCCAAGATTTACTCATTAGGAGTAAATCTTGGATAGTCCCCAGTTTGAGACTGTTCTTGAACACCTATTCTCACTTAGGATGTAAGTGTATAATGTGTATTGGGTTTTCGAGAAAATTTCAGTAGCATTTCCCCGTTTGTTCTCTAAGTACATATGTACTTAGAGAACAAACGGGGAAATGCTACCGAAATTTTCTCGAAAACCCAATACACATTATACACTTACTAGTGAGATTAGGTGTTCAAGGATGGGATAGGTGGTACACATTTATTATATATAAGAATGACATCACATGTGTTTGTTGTCCTAGAAACCCGTCCAAGATTTACTCATTAGGAGTAAATCTTGGATAGTCCCCGGTTTGGGACTATTCTTGAACACCTAATCTCACTTAGGATGTAAGTGTATAATGTGTATTGGGTATTTGAGAAAATTTCGGTAGCATTTCCCCATTTGTACATTGGTATAAATTAGAATGAACAATCACTAAATTATATACTGTTTGTATGGAGTCCGGCTTCATTGTAGATAATAGGAGTAAATCTTGGATAGGATGTAAGTGTATACCCTAATCTTGTCCTAATATATACTTGTTTTCTCTTTGATCATAGAATGGATAGATCATGGATGTCCATTCGCAATCGCTGCACCCCAGAGTTTATATCTGGTCTTGATCAGTTTATTAGATTTGCCGAGGAACATAGGAAAAAACCTATAGATAGGTTCTACTGTCCATGTAGGCATTGCGGTAACAACTTGAAAGTCAACACTGGTGAGGAAATCAAAAGTCATGTCATGTGCAACGGGATTGTACAAAGGCTATACAGAATGGCACTGGCATGGTGAGATTTCAAACTCGAAACCAGTAGATGTCGATAACAGTGCTTGGGTGGAAGAAGAAATTGCCTCCGATGACGTAGATGTGAACGAACCAGTTCCAGTAGACATCGTTGATGCGATGCTGGATAGTTGTAGGGTAGAGCACACCGATCCACCTCCTATCTTTAGAAACATTATGCATAATGCTGAGATACCGTTATACACAGGCTGTGCTAAGTTTACGAAGCTTAGCGCTGTGTTGAGATTGTACAAGTTGAAAGCTAACAATAGATGGAGCGACAAAAGCTTCACTTCATTGTTGACTTTGTTGAAAGAAATGCTTCCTGAAGGAAACGAGCTGCCAATCTCAACATACCAGGTAAAGAAAATGTTGTGCCCAATGGGAATGGAGGCCAAGAAGATACACGCATGCCCGAATAATTGTGTATTATTTCAAAAGGACTATGTAGATTTGAAAGATTGTCCAAAATGTGGTGCGTCACGATATAAATTGACGACTTTGGGGGAGTCCAAAACTGGTTCTCCTGCCAAGGTGTTGTGGTATCTACCTATAATATCATGGTTTCAACGCTTGTTTGCAAATCCGAAAGATGCGAAGAATTTGAGGTGGCATGCAGATGTTAAGAAAAATAATGATGGGATCCTACGACATGCGTCTGATTCCCCACAGTGGAAGAAGATTGATCTATAGTACCCCAAATTTGGTGAAGAAGATAGGAATCTAAGACTTGGGCTTTGTACAGATGGGATGAATCCGTATGAGACATTGAGCAACCAACATAGAACTTGGCCAGTCATGCTTGTTATATACAATCTTCCTCCCTGACTGTGTATGAAAAATAAGTATGTTATGCTGTCGTTGTTGATATCGGGCCCTAAACAACCCAGAAATGATATCGATATTTATCTTGAACCTCTGATCGATGACTTAAAGAAACTTTGGGCTGAAGGTGTGATGACCTATGATGCTTCAGGAAGAGAGACATTTCATTTGCACGCTATGTTGTTTTGCACTATTAATGACTTTCCAGCATATGGGAATTTTTCTGGATATAGTGTCAAAGGAGCTAAATCGTGTCCTATATGTGAAGAAAACACTGATTCAATAAGACTAAAACATGGCAGCAAGACTGTATATCTTGGTCATCGAAGGTTTCTTTCAAAATTCCATCTGTATCGTAGGAAGCGCAAAGCATTCAATGGATGGAATGGTGAACGGAGTGCACCTAAACCTATACCAGGGGATGTTGTTTATGAAAGAGTAAAAGACATTGTCAATGAATTTGGTAAGAAATCACAATGTAGTATGGCCACACGGAGTGACAATTCTTCATTCAAGAAGAAGTCAATATTTTGGGATCTTCCTTATTGGAGTTCTTTGACAGTCAGGCATTGTATCGATGTAATGCACGTTGAGAAAAATATCTGTGATATCATCATTGGTACTCTGTTAAATATACCAGGTAAGACTAAAGATGGGATAAAATCCAGACTGGACCTACGTGAAATGGGAATAAGGTCAGAATTAACATAATTACGTGAAATGGGTAATAAAAGAACATACTTACCTCCCGCTTGTTACACGTTGTCTAGAAAGGAGAAAAAGCATTTTGTGAATGCTTGGTAAATGTTAAGGTGCCACATGGTGACTCATCCAACATCCGTAGATTGGTATCAATGAAAGATCTGAAGTTGATATGTCTTAAATCTCATGATTGTCACACTCTAATGCAACAAATATTGCCCGTGGCAATTCGATCTATATTGCCGAAGCATGTAAGGTTTGCAATCACCAGACTTTGTTTCTTTTTCAACAGTCTATGCAGCAAAGTTATTGACCCTGATACTCTCGATAATTTGCAAAGAGAAGTGGTTGTTACCCTATGTCAGCTTGATATGTATTTCCCTCCTTCGTTCTTTGATATCATGGTACATCTTGTTGTCCACTTGACTAGGGAAGTGAAAATGTTGGGACCAGTTTTCTTGCATTGGATGTATCCCTTTGAACGATATATGAGTGTTTTTAAAGGTGATGTTCGAAACCTTTATCGGCCTGAAGGGAGTATTATTGAAGGTTATGTGGCGAGAGAGGTTATGGATTTTTGCAATGACTTTCTGAGTGGTAATAACACTCCTGTTAATGACAATAATATTGAGGAGGGCAAAGGAATTTTGGGATCACGGGTGAAAGTAATCAGCCATGAGCAGTTGGAACAAGCTCACTTGTATATTTTATACAACATGGACAAAGTGAGTGTTTATATCGAGGAACATACCAATTTCATCAAGACACAACATCCTCGAGCAAGTTCAATGTGGCTTGCTAGAGAGCATAATAAGACTTTTACTAAGTGGTTTGAAGATAAAGTCTTACATCAACTATCTCAAACACCAAATGATATTACAGAAACTATCAAATGCCTCACCTTTAAACCAAAACCGAATGTTATGTCTTATGAAGGGTTTGACATTAATGGGTTCACATATTACACAAAGCGCCAAGATGATAAGAGTGTCGTCCAAAACAGTGGGGTCACTCTTCAAGCGTCGACTATGTATTTTGCAAGTGCAAAGGATAAGAGTCCACGTGAAGCTAAAATGTCATATTACGGTGTCATTGAAGACATATGGGAGTTTGAATACATAGATTTTATAATTCCGCTCTTTAAATGTAATTGGGTTGATAACACCAAAGGAGTTATAGTGGATGAATTGGGTTTCACTTTGGTGAACTTTGAAAAGATTGGCGAGAAGGGTGAACCATTCATATTGGCATCATAGGCGAAACAAATATTCTATATCGATGATCCTGCAAATGATAAATGGTCGGTTGTTCTTCATGGTAAAAGACAGTTCATTGAAGATCCTATAGATGAAGAAGAGTACTATGATAAGTATGATGACTCCAGTCCATTCTCAGTTGGGTTTCCAACTCCACAAAATATTGAAGCTAATGATGACTTATATGTGCACGGAGATCACAATGAAGGATTGTTAATTGATAAAAGATCACAATTTAAGAGGCATGTATGTTTATAAAAGCTCACATTATCTTCTAGTTAATACAAATGCTAAATGTTTGCCTTTTTCTAGGTAATACAAATGCTAAATGTTTACCTTTTTCTAGTTAATAAAATGCTAAATGTTTGCCTTTTTCTAGTTAATACAAATGCTAAATTTTTGCCTTTTTCTAGTTAATACAAATGCTAAATGTTTGCCTTTTTCTAGTTAATACAAATGCTAAATGTTTGCTTTTTTCTAGTTAATACAAATGCTAAATGTTTGCCTTTTTAATGACATTTTCAGATGGCTGACCATGATGAGCATGATGTCCATGATGAGCATGAAGTCCATGATGAGCATGTTATCCATGACGAGCATGGCGAGGATACCAATGTAAGTTCTAAAAACATATCATGTATTTCTAAAAAATTCATTATCTTCTAGTTATGTCATATATCCCATATTTCTATATTGCGCTAATTCAGTGGGTTTATTTTTGTCAAATTTTAGGTTGATGATGCACATGTACCCACTGAAGCACTGGAGCAACTTGATGCGCAGCCCCAAACAGTTAACAAGAAAAGGGGCATCACTCTGTTGAAGAGGTTAATAGCGCTAAGTGGTAGTGGATCCAAATTGGTTGTGGAGTTTGATAATGGAGGAAATACAATTGGAGTGAACCGCAATAATTTTGTAAACTATCTTGGGTGTGTCACTCGAAGCCATTGTGGTGTTAAGTATGATAATTGGCATAAAGTTCCTTAGGGGAAGAAAGACTTGATATGGAAGGATTTATGTGTGATTTATTATTATTTGCAATTCTATTTTGTAGATTACAAATTATATTATTTGCAATTCTATTTTTGGATACTAGTTAATAAGAATTCTATTTTACAGAATCTGTTTGCATTGGATGAGAAGCTACATCATAAAAGCATGATGCAACGCACTAGAAAGATGCTTAGGAACTATAGGACAAATCTCAACAGAGAATACATAAAAGATGCTGATAAGGAGAAGAAGTCAACCCTTGAACAGTGGAACTTCTTAGACAAAGAAGATTGGGACAATTTTGTTGCTTCAAGAAAATCTGAAGAATTCAAGGTATTAGGCGTCACTCCCAATTTAATTAATATACGTTGTATTCACCTATTCAAGATTAACATTTAGTGCTACTAACCAAATCATTAATGTGCATACTAACTAGTCCCTCAGTGACGTGCAAAAAGCAAGGCGTGCACTGAATGTGCATGACCACACTATGGGTCCAAAGGGCTATGCAAGCATTTGCCAAAGACTACAGGCAGAGTCTGCGGCTACTCAGGAGTCTGCTACTACTTAGGAGTCTGCCACACCCATGCCTCGCCATGATATCTGGATAGCTGGGAGGCAAAACAAGAAGGGTGAAATAAAGAAGCCCGTAACTGTTGAGGTGGCTGCAAAAATGGTAAAATACAACTCTTAGAGTAATCGTTTGAATATTGATTATTTGTGGTGTTAACTTACCAATTTCTATTGATGGTGATTAGCAGGAGCTGCACGAGCAAAGGAAACAAGGCACGTTCATCCCTCAGGGCACAAGGGATGAATTGATAGTTGCTCTGGGTAACCCAGAGCATCCTGGATGTGTTAGGGTTCAAGCGCTGGTTTGGGCATCAAAGCATTCTTTGGGCCATCCCAACGCAAACCCAGAGCGAGACTTTCACAAGAAGAGGTAACCTATTCTTTTTTTAGAATGTTACTGCAAAAGGGAATTCAATAATAAGAAGCTAATGTTTCTTTTATCCATGTATAGGAGAATAAGAGAGTCGAGGATATAGTTGCTAAGAAGGTCAATGATATAGTTGCTGAGAAGGTCAAGGAAGAAATAGTGCGGTGGCAGGCATCTCAGGCTTCCAATCAGCCTATGGTGACCCACTCTTCTTCTGATGCACAGACTGTGAGTAATCCTGGAGACCCATCGCCTAACACGTCTACTGTAAGTATTGTTTATGACATTGTAGCTAGTCTTTTCAAGATGATATGTTTTCAAGATGATATGCATATATGTATAACATTCTTTACAAAAATTTGTAGGCATTGAAGCCATGCCGCTTAAGAATGCAAGACTATGTTGTTGCAGAGGCGTAGGCTTACCAGTCCCTTCCTGGGGCAACATTTCATGGGACTCCAATGCCGCAGGGCTACGTTCGTGTGAGCCCGATATGTGTATTACCTGATTGGAGGGAAGCTGCATTGCCATATGCCCACCCAGATATTGATACACTTGGTGAGGTAGAAGGCGGGGTGATATTGTGGCCCAAAGCAGATGTCGTCTACACTACTGAAATTGTAAGATAAATTTACATTACTTTATATTGTTAATGTGTATATATGAGGTCAACTGATCTGAAATTATATATATAGGTTAAAAAGAAGACACCCGGAGCACCTAGGCCTCCACCTCCACTTCCTGCATTACCAAGTTGGGTTCCAACTAACCTAAAATACCTGTTAGGTCCTGCTTGTAGGGGAATGGCATGTTGGCTATGGGCACATAATATACATTGCCCTATAATTGTTTCTTTAGAAGTAGATTATGCAGGTCAATCATACAATAGCTCTTTATTTATACAAGATATTATTGAGTTGTTTATGTATGATTGGCTGAATACATCAATGATAGAGACATGGATAAGGTGAGATCTTATTTATACATCCATATACCTCGTGTAAGATCCGGTGATCTGATTTCTTATATATTAATGCATACATAATACATGTTTTGCAGCTACTTAGTCGAAGATGAATGCAAGCAATTTGCATTTGATCATGTGGGTTTTTTGATTCCATCATTGATTAGTATGGTAGCTAAAGACCCTGATAGTGTTCAACAATACTGTATAGATACTTTTACAATTTTTGGTCAGCAAAAGAAGACGATAATAATAGCTCCATTCAATGTCAAGTAAGTTTACTTTATTTATAATTTGGACTTAAGAAAATTCCATTTTTATTGTGCATTTTGAGTTATTAATTTTTAACTTTTTTACCTCTAGCGGTAGACATTGGGAGTTACTAGTTATTGTCCCCAGGACGTTCACTGTTTATTATCTAGATCCTGTGGGAAGTACATTGAACACTAAAATTAGACAGATATTGAGAATGCCATTATTTTGGTGAGAAATATTTCATTTTTATATCCGTTAACATCTGTTATTACATTACTATTTAATTATGCAATTTACTGTGTTACATTAAAATGTAGGGGTTTAGATGCATTCAAAAATGATGGAGGAAATGTCCCAAGGAGAAAGAACCAGCCAATAATTTGGGAGAATGTAAAAGTAAGTTCCCGACTCCAATGTATATATTATTTATGTGAACTGTGCTTAGTTGTATTTTTCAATATTTTGTATGTTTCAATTTATAGTGCGCTACACAAGACAATGGCTGGGCATGCGCATACTATGTGATGTGATTTATGAAGATGATTATCTGACATGCCGCATTGGATATTAATACCATACATGAGGTATTATATATAGTCTCATTAGTTAGTATGAAATATATGAATCTTATTTTTATATTATTACTTATATATACATCATTCTCTTTGCAGGTGTTTAAAACTGACCACACTATAGGTAAATGCTTCAAAAATGTACATGCTCCATATACGATGGAAGCATTAAATGAAGTAAGAGAAGAATGGGCAAAAGCCATACAAGCAGTGGCGATTGTAAGATATAATTGGGATGCTGATAGCGATGCTGAATGATATTTTGTAAATGAATATTTCTGAATGTTTATACATGCCTGAATGTTTCTACATATATTTGAATGTTTCTACATGTGTGAATGTGAGAATTGAATTGATGTCTGAATGTATCTACTTGTGTGAAAAAATATTTGTTGATTTTGCAGGTTTGTGGCCTGTTTGTAGGCTGATATCAATGGATGTCATAAACCTGCAGTTCAGAAAACTGAACTGTAGGTTCTCATCCTGCTGACCAGCCACAGCAGGCCTGCAAACTGATAAGAAAAAAAAATTAAAGTATAGGTGTCGGTTATTTATATAACACCGTCATCAAAGGCCTACAACGTCGGTTATTAGATAAAAACTGACACCTAATATGACAAACAACCCGAACGTGCAGGAAAGCACGGCCGTGGTGGAAAAGGCGTCGCTTATTCGTATAAAACTGACGCCTATAGTACTAAACACGGCCGTGCAGTGAAGCACGGCCGTGTCATCTGGGAGTATGGCGTCGGTTGTTCAGTTGTTAACCAACGCCATAAGTGTCCTAGGTGGTGCCCTTTTTTGTGGCGCGAACCCTATAGACGTCGGCCAACTATATATAATTGATGCCTATAGATCATATAGGCGTCGGTTAGAAAACTGATGCCAAAGAGTTCGACCTTTGGCGGCGCCCACATAGGCGTCTCTTGAAAACCGTCGCCAAAGGGGGTTAAACAACTGACACCAAAGGCATATTCTGTAGTAGTGAGGGGTCAAGGTCAGCAAAAATGGACCCCCTATCACTCATCTTTTCTTTGCAAATGATAGTATTCTCTTTGCAAAAGCAACCAAGGAAGAATGTCTGACATTAGCTAATATTATTAGCTAGTACGAACAGGCATCGGGACAAAGAATCAACCTAAGCAGGATCGAAGTTGTATTTAGCAAAGGAATACCTTATCACAAAAGAGGGGAGCTCCTGGATATCCTAAAGGTGAGAGAGGTGCAGAGACTTACGAAATACTTGGGATTACCAATGTCTATAGGAAGATCAAAGAAGCAGGTTTTCAACTATATCAAAGAGCGAGTATGGAAAAAGCTCCAGGGTTGGAAAGAAAAATTCCTGTCTAAACCGGGAAAGTAGGTGCTTATAAAAGTGGTAGTTCAGGCAATTCCAATGTATGTTATGAATGTCTTTCAACTAACTACGGGCCTCATTGACGAGATAAAAAGTTTAATTGCTAGGTTCTGGTGGGGTGCTAAAAATAATGAAAGAAAAATATCATGGTCGAGCTGGACCAATCTATGAAAGCCCAAGAGAGCGGGCGGTTTGGACTTTAGAGACCTTCATGCTTTCAACCAAGCCATGTTTGCTAAACAACTTTGGAGGCTGCTCACGAAAGAAGACTCTCTTGCTTATAAAATTTTAAAGGTAAGATACTTTCTGAGACTAATATTCTGGAGGCTAGGCGAGGTTACATTCCCAGTTTTACATGGAGAATCATCTGGGGGGCCAAACTGGTCCTATTGGAAGGAGTTAACTGGCGTGTGGGAAATGGTAGAAATATCAGTATATGGAAAGACAGATGGACTGTAGGACAACAGGAGAGCTTCCAGGAAACTCACCCGACACTTGTTCAAAACCTGAACTCGGTGCAGGACCTCATCATTGCTGAAGTGGGTGACTGAGATAGACAACTCATCACAACAACATTTCCACAGGATATCAGCTCACGTATATTAAATATCCCAATTAGCAACCGTCAATAGGTAGACTCCCCCTATTGGTGTCCAAAGGAAAAAGGAGGATTTACAGTGAAGTCGGTGTACTAGCTGAGCCTGTTGGGAAAGGTTGAATATAATTTGACTCGAGTAGCAAACTGAAATGAGCTTTGGCAGGTGGTCTGGCAGTCCCAACTGCCGCTGAAGCTTTCACACTTCCTCTAGAGGGTGTGTATGAGAGGGTTGGCGGTGAGAGGAAGATTATGGGATAGGCACTGTATTGATGTTGGCACCTGTACTAGATGTAACGCCCCAAAAGAAACAATCCCCCATGTTCTTTTCGACTGTACAGTAGCTCGAGAGGTGTGGACAAGGGAAACGATTCATCTTCGGCCTGAGGAGCTAGTCCAGTTGATCCCGACTGAAGCTGTGTGGGAGATTCATGAAAAACTCAGTCAACCGGAATGGCTGCGAGCCCTAGGGATTCTGTGGGGTCTCTGGACCCATAGAAACAAGAGTATATTTTGCAGTAGTACAACACCTCTGGACCAGTTCATTAGACAAGCCACCTCTTATACAGAGGACTTCAGACGGATCAATGAGAAACCACAAACTATAGTGGAAAGTGGAGAAGATGCCGTAGGGGTAGGGTGGAAAAAGCCACCTCATGGGAGGTATAAGTTAAATTGTGATGCAGCTATTAGACAGGGGGGTATGATCAGCATGAGAGGTGTCATCTGGGATGCATAAGGCAATATAAAGGCTCTGGTGGTGGAGAAAGGGAACAACAATGGAGACGTCCGCATCGCTGAAGCTTTGGCAATGTTGACAGCTATGAAGCAGGAAAGTGAATGGGGTTTCACAGCAATAGAGGTGGAAGCATATTCTAAGTCTGTTGCGGATACAGTCCTGAAGCAAAACAAGCAGAGAGACTACCTGGGTCTTCTCATTGATGATATTAAGACAGTAGGAAGCTCTTTTTATTTCTTTTCTGTCACTTTTGTTAGACGATCATGTAATAGGATTGCCCATGAAGTCACAAAATGTGCTCTTCAGGGCATCATTAGCTCTTCTAGGGATTCTTCTGATGTCCCAGCTTTTTTGCTTGATGTAGCTTGTACTGATCTTTCATAATATATAGGATGTTTTCCTTCAAAAAAAACTTGAATGCCAAACATCGGATGAAATAAGATTCATGCAAACAGAACTATAATCATTCAAATTTAAAATGGAATTTGAAACATGTTCAACATGAATCTTAAATAAGTTCTCCACATCACATAAGTACCCCTTTCCAAAAAATAAAGAATCACAAAGGCGTGTAATAATAGCCTTATCACATTTGCAGTCTACTCTATAACCTTCCCTAACTAGAATTATGCCATTGAGGATATTGCGTTGAATGGTTGGAACATGTCTGACCCTATTAAGAGTCAACACCTTCCCCGAAGGGAACTTCAAGTCCACCCGTCCTTCACCTTTGACTTCTACAGAGCTGGAATCGCCCAAAGTCACAGACCGACCTTGAGAGGCCTGGTAAGACACAAATAGGGACTTATCAGCACTCACATGTACATTATCCCCAGTGTCAATTATCCAAAAAAGTGGTTCAAAAATAGAAAGGATTTTAGGTTTAATAGACACATACCCATCATTAAGGTTCAAGGATGTAGTCATCATGTTGACCACAACCTCCTCTATTAAAGATGTGGCATCTCTCTTTGATTTCTTAGATGGAAAATCCTTATTCCAGTTGCCAACCTGTCCACAAGTCCAACAAGGTTTGTTCTTCGATTTCTTCTGGATCTTTGCTTTGGGTTTATGTGCATTCTTAGATATCTTATCTTTGGTAGTTTTAGCAGAAGTAAAATTAACAGTAGGATTTGCATCAGTAGGCACCTTGACCGTTTTCTCCTTTAAATGTTCTTCTTATATATTAATATCCATCATTAGTTCTTCCATTGTATGTGTCCCTTTGCGGTGATTCAGAGACATACCAAACAATTCCCAAGACTTAAGGAACTTTTCTATGATAGATATAACAACGAACTTCTCAGGCAATACCATCTTGACATTTCAGAGTTCATGAACTAGGAGTTGTAGATCATGTGTTTGATCTGGAAACACACTTACCCTCAACCATCTGAAACTTAAGAAATTTAGACACAGTATTTTTCAACACGTTGATTTTCAGTACTAAAATTCTTAATTAACGATTCCCATAAAACTTTGGATGTAGTGACAGACATCTTTGAGTAAGAGTCATACCGTTTATTATTTAAACAAAATAGAATCAAACCACGACACATTTTGTCACCCTTCTTCCAATTAGCAATTATATTTACATTATCAGGAATCATATCATCAGATTTAGGTTCAATCTCTTCTAAGTACTGATTAAAACCCGCAATATTCAGCCAAATTTGCATCTGACTCTACCAACGAGAAAAATTAGTACCAGTAAATTTTTCAGGCATACTACTGGTATCAATTTTATTTCCCGAACCACCCTGACCGACCATTGTTAATTAATGATAGAAATGTGATTTCTTTAAGACTTTTGTTAATATTATTAATGTTGTTACATGCAACAGCAGCATGTGCAAATTAATTAACAAGTTCAGGCAGATCCAATAAGAAATGAAGATCAAACAAAGTAGGAGAACATAAACAAAAGAGTCAGAATTCGCAAACTAGATCTTTCGTTGAGAAACAAATGTGATACTTAAAGAAATCAGTGCCCGACAATCCTTGTGGATAGGTACCATTCTCCCAGACTCGATCCGGCACGAACCTGGAATAGACACATCTCGCTCGCGCTTGACGTCATCTCATTGCAGCACCACCAGTGCAACACAACAACCGCATGAACCTCTGCCTGACAGTTGCGTCTCGGTGACGGAAAGGAGAAAGCCACACTTTGCACAGGAGAAGAACTCCATGAAATAGCTCGAGAATGAAGGAAATCACTCTCTGGATTAGGGCTCTCAAAACACACATGAAACGACAACTGAAGTTCGTTTGTTGTGTGTTTAACCCTAATGACCGAAGGAGTATTTATAGCCACACACATCCCAGTAAGATGCAAACACTCGGTCACTCTTGTACATAATGCAGAAAAATCCACAAAAGAGACACTTTCCAGTTAGGATTAATAAATCTGAATAGGAAAGAAACAATTAATTACACGAGTAATTAATTATTTAGTTGTATCCTAGTACAAAAAGAAGACGGAAGACATTCTCCACAATCTACAATCCACAAGCCCGAGCCCGAGCCCGCGCTCGGCCCGACCATGTGAGGCGAGGCGAGGCATGGCGTAGCACACGTGTACGTGCATGTGTTGTGATGTGGTAACCCCACCCACCAAGGAGGTGAGCATACCTCCCTCCTAGGACCCCTTGGACACTAGTACCCCATGTGATCCTACATATAAGGACCACAAAAGTTCTAGGAGTGAGCAATATGGGATAAAACTTCTTTGCCATTTGCACTTGAGACAAAACTACTTTTCTCACATGTACTTGCTACACTACATTGGGCTTAACCCATGCTATCTACATGGTTGCTATAGTAGCTATATATCTAACGACCTGCGCAACAAGTCGACATCCCACGTTGCTGATAGGTTGGGTCCACTCACTACAAAGTAGTACACTGACCTATATGACAACACACTCCTTCACACTTGGTGGCAGTGGTGGTTGGTGAGACACCCTCCGTGGTTGAAAGAGTTACTCTACAGATAGTCAGGTTCCACCTGAATGTTTGGGAATCCGCAACATATATGAATTAATTAGGTGCACAAGATGAAAAGTCTTGCTAATTTCAACTCCTTCTAGCAACTCCTTTCTCCTCCCAATCATTCCACCCCACTAGTGCTTCCGTGCTAATACAGTACTTCCGACCACATCTTCCTCCGTCGAGCCTTCTAACCAGCGTTCCCACACTAGTACAGTAAGTCTCCTTCCCAACTCTCACCATCTTCTCCCTCACCTCTTCGGTGACATCTTTCCATGTAGCCACGATCCACCGCAACATCTGTCGCACTCCGCCACACCATCTGCCGCACTTCACTGCGTCATCTTCTGTGCTCCACCGCACTATCTACTGTGCTTTGTTGCCCCCTCTTCTTGTTGTAGACAACCTTGCCGTAGTGGGCCGCCATGGACATCCTAACCTGAGCGAGAAGGTTCGTGGAGGTCAGAGAGAGGAGTGGAGCATTGTTGAGAATGGAGTATTGTGGAGAAGATTTGTGGAGGTCAGTGACACAATATAGGAGAGAGGCCTTCATTTGCCCCTGATCAAACATACAGTACTTCAATATTCCCCAATCTAAATCTACTCTCTAATTTCCCCCAAAGGTTATACTTTTATCAAAGTCCATGTTAACAACACTTGTAGGAGTCCAGGTCATCCATAATATTTACTAAAGTATTGTACTTTTGAACTGAGATCAGTAACAATTTTGTTCAGTCATGTTATAGTTTTGGCAACTGCTCCATGTTAGATACACTTACAGAAGTATAATACTTCAATGATATTTACCAAAGTACAATACTTATGTTTATGTTGTGAGGTGTTTTGGTTTCTTTGGTTGTTAATGATAATTACAAAAGTACAATACTTGGCGAAGTGTTTTGGTTGCTTTAGTTGTATGTAGGTAGTATACATTCTAATATCAATCTCATCCTCAATTAACAAACTCATCTCCGAAATTCTCTTCACTCTGGCGACTAGGGTTTTGGCATAGGCATCTCTCTACCCTCTCGGTCACCTTTCTCTCACAGGTCTAAGGTGGAGCGCTTGCTTTCATGGTCTCTCCTTCAAGATGGAAACAGATTTGGCAGATAGATGCGTGAAGATGCAACTAACAGAGAATGATGAGGAACCAATTAACGTTGAAGCCATAGGAAGTGGCGATGAGAAGGATCACATAGAGCAAGCCTTTGTTGCATGGCTGCTGACAAACATAACTTACAAATTTTGGGTGCTTGAGTGAACCCTAACCCAGGCATGGAGCTAGAAGGAGAAGTCAGTGTTCAAACAACTACAAGGGGGTGTTTTTGTCATCCAGTTCATGCATTGGAGGGATAGGAAACAGGTCATAGATGGCGCACCCTAGAATTTTGAGAACAAACTCCTTTTGTTCAAGGAGATATGCAAGGAAGAACAACCTGGGAAGATCACAAGTAACCAATGTTGTTTTTGGATTAGGTTATATGAGATGCCGCTTGGGTACCAAAGCGAGATGACAATAATGAACATGGCAGGGAGGATTGGTGGGTTCCTTCAGTTGGATGGAGACGAGATGGGATGGGACTCATCAATCTGAGTGAGGGTGCTTTTGGATGTAACCAAACCACTAAGGAGAGTTCTAAGAGTTAGGATTAAGGGAGGAACAATATTTAAGTTGGAGGTAAAATATGAAAGGCTGGGAAACTTTTTCTTCTTGTGTGGGATCCTGGGCCATGTGGAGAAGGATTGTGATGGATTAGAGGTTGAATCGAGCCAGATGCAACAATGGGGGAACTGGTTGAAGGCCTCACCACTGAAGATGAGAAGACAAGCAGTTGATGAATCTAGATCAGACAGGAAGGTAAAAAAGAAATTAACTTTCAGGCCAGGAGCAATATCACACACAACAAGTGGAAATGAGGGGCCAAACCGAGAACATGGTGATGGCTGACAGAAGACAAAGCAAGAGGTCCATGATTAGAAAGTGACAAGAGGGAAAGGTATCTGGAAGTGAGCAGAAAGAACATGGAGTAAGAAGGACAACACACATACCACAAGTAGTGAGGGTAGTGCTCATTGCCCCCGACACGGGATGAACTGAGTACAAGACAAGTGAAAGAGAAGGAGGTTGAACATGTCGGTGGTCTGAGATCTGAGAATCAAGGTGACTCAATGGGAAAGGGGGAGTAAGGAACAAAGACCAGGAAGGAGCAAAGATCGGTCATCCGTTTCATGATGAAGGAATTGCTGGAGATGCAAGTACACCATGTATTGGAAGAGACATCACCGAAGGTAGAAGAATAGGAAGCAAATCCCAAGCACAATGCTCATGTGTAGATGTGGGAGGTGGACATAGAAATTCTGACTCAACAGATACAAAAAAGAACAACGAGAGCACAGAAGAAGATTTAGGCTAAATCGTCAAATAAGAAGAAAAAAAAAAGATTGCTACTCGAAAAATGAAGCACATCCCATGGGTCTATAAGATGAATAAAGGGGCACACCTGGGAATACCAGAAGAGGAGGTAGTATAGAATTCTGTAACAAGAAAAGAAATAGGGAATCTGAGATGTGTTATATGGAGGTAGACTCACATGGGATGATGGAGGGAGGGGGAAAGAAAACCAGACATGGAGAAATTTCAAGCAGTAGAACAAATAGGGTCATAATGACCCAAGTAGCAGAGGTTGGTAGTGACTATCCCACGAAGAATAATAAAAATCCTCAGCTGGAACTGTCATGGGATGGGCGAGTCTAACACAGTGAAGGCTCTCTGATCCTACTATGGGAGAGAGCGCCCAAACATAGTTTTCTTAATGGAGACTATGATAGCAGGAACAAAGCTTACAAAAACACAAAAGAGTTGTGGATACAAGGAAGGCTTATGTCTGTCCAGTAATGGATGAGTAGGGGGAATTGGCTTTTGGTGGAAAGATGTGGATGTCAAGATTATGCACTACGCATAAAGGCATGTAGCATGTTTGGTAAATGATTTGTTGGGGGCCGGAAGATGAAGAGCCATTGGTATTTATGGATGGTCCAAACAACAACAAAAGGTCAAAACGTGGGAATTAATGAGGAAATTAAAGGTTGAAGTTGAGGAACCCATTATCTTTTTTGGAGACTTCAATGAAATTGTATCCAATACAGAGAAGAAAGGGGGACCACCAAAAGAGGAGAAAATCATGTAGAATTTTTGTGACACCAAAGATGACTGTGCTCTAGTGGATTTGGGATTTGTGGGAAACACGTTCACTTGGCAGAGAGGCTTAACAGAAGAGATGTTGGTGCATGAAAGACTTGACAAGTACTTGGCTGAAGTGGAGTGGAGGAGCATTTTTCTTACTGCAAGGTTTTCCACTTTCATGTATATGAGTATGATCATGCACCCAATATTGTCTTGGCAGATAATTTTTCCTTTGACGCAATGTGGGTGGATGAGGAGGAATGTGAGGCGACAATAAAAAGGGCATGGGAGAATGGAGGAACATGAGAGATCTTAGGGAAACTAAAAAGTTGTGGTGAAAAATTGCAAAAATGGGAAGAAGGCAAGTTTGGAGAGAGGAAGAAGAAAATAAAAAACTAGAAGCTGAGTTAGGTCTCCTCCAAGCAACACTACCTAATCATATACATCTGAAAAGGCAGAAGAAATGTCCAGAAAGTTGCAATACTGGTTAAGGAAGAATGAGGAATATTGGTGTTCTAGAGAGAGAGTGAAAGAGATGAAAGAGGGAGATTGAAAACAACCTACTTTCACCAGAAAGCCACCAACAGGAGAAGGAGAAACCACATTGAGGGTCTACAAAATGTGCATGGCATATGGAAGATGGATGGAAGGGACATTAATAAAATGGTGGTTGATTTTTTCCAGAATTTTTTCTAGACCAATGACCCATCAAACTTTGAACAAGCCACACGAGGATTAGAAACAAATATTGGAGATACCCAAAACATCTAATTGGAGAGAGATATCAATGAAGAGGAAATCTTAACGGCCTTAAAGGAGATGCACCCAAGTAAAGAACCTGGTCTAGATGGGATGAAGGATATGTTTTACCAAAAATACTGGAGTATAGAGGGGAAGGATGTGACAAGCTATATAAAAAGTTGGTGCAAAAGAGAGAAGAGCATGGTTGATTTAAATGATACCCTGATTGTTCTTATTCTGAAAACTGGGAAACCTCTAGAGATGGGAGAAGTTAGGCCCATCAGTCTTTGTAATGTGATGTATAAAATAGCTTCTATGGTGATAGCGAACAGTCTCAAATAGCACATGAACAATATTGTCTCTAAAAACCTGAGTGCATTTATAATAGGGTGAATGATCAGTGATAATGCCCTTATTTCTGATGAACTTTCCATGTCATGAAGAGGGATAAAGGAAGGAAACACGGTATAATTACTTCAATGTTAGATAGATCTAAGGCCTATGATAGGGTGTAATGGAGGTTCCTGATGCACATCATGGAGAAAATGAGTTTTGGTCCGAAATGGAGAGAAAAAATAAATGATTGCATTACAACTGTCCAACACTCTTTCACCATCAATGGAGACCAGACCAGGAAGATAAAGCCTTCATGAGGACTTCTTCAGGGTGACTATCTTTCCCCTTACCTTTTCATTCCATGTGTCGAGGCTTTCTCTACCTCCATTTTGACTGCTACACTTGAAAACCTCCTCCATGGCATCAAGCCAAGCAGAGGAGCACCACATATCTCACATCTTTTCTTTGCAGAAGGTAGTATTCTATTTGCTAGATCAACTAATGTAGAATGCTTGAAGGTAGCTGAAATGATCAACCAATATGAACAAGCTTTTGGTTAGAGAATCAACTTATCCAAAATAGAAGTTTTCTTTAGCAAAGGAACCCCAACTACTAAGAAGGAGGAACTAAAGACCCTACTGAAAGTGAAGGAGGTGGACAAACATGCTCTCTACTTGGGTCTCCCAATAACAATAGGGAGATCTAAGAAGCAAGTTTTCAGCTACATAAAGGATATGATATGAAAAAAGCTTCAAGAATGGGCGGAAAAACTCCTATCCAAGCCAGGAAAAGAGGTGATGATCAAAGGTGTGGTGCAAGAAAACCCCACATATGTGATGAGCATTTCCAGTTGCCAACCAGAACACTTGATGAGGTACAGAGTGTTATGGCCAAATTCTGGTGGGGGTGAAAAATAATGAAAGTAAGCTAGCATGGTTGAGCTGGAGTAAGTTGTGCAAACCCAAGAGACTAGGAGGACCTGGTTTTAAAGATCTCTACGCCTTTAACCATGTACTTCTGGCAATGGAATTATGGAGACTGGCTACAAACCCAAACTCACTAGTGTGTCATGTCTTGAAGGCAAGGTATTTTCCCCAATCCTCTATCTGGAAAGCAAGAAGAGGATACAATCCTAGGTACACGTGGAGGAGTCTCTGGAATGCTAAAACTCTCTTGAAGGAAGGGACAGAGTGGAGGATAGGCAATGGAGAAGATATAAACATATGGACTGACAAATGGCTACTAGGAGAGGACGATACCTTAGAGAGATTATAAAATGGAGAAAATACATCCTTCACAATGGTTAGTGAGTTGATGATTCATGATAGAGGAGAATGGGACAGATCCAAAATACAACAATGCCTACCCGATTCACTTGTGAGTCGCATATGTGCTATTCATTTGAGCATCACAAAAACCAAGGATGTGTGGTCTTGGTGATCGACGTCGAAAGGGGAGTTCATTGCGAAGTCCGCCTACTAGTTGGGTCTACTGGGGAGAGATGAGATGTGTAACCATATTACACAACCTGAAGGACATATATGGCGAAAGATATGGAGATCAGAATGGCCCCCCAATGTATCACATTTTCTCTGGAGGGTCATAATAGGAGGTATAGCCACAAAAGGTAGGTTGTATGATAGACACTGCATAGAAAATGGGTCATGCACACTATGTTATACAGAGCAAGAGAGCTTACCGCACATGCTTTTCAGATGCCCAAATGCTGCTGACTTATGGGACCAAATGAATCGTAATATACAAAGGACCATCGATGAAATGAAAGATGAGAACATAGATACAACAATAGAAGAATTTCTAGACAACAGTGAGGAAGAAGATAGAGAAGAGATGCTAGCAGTAATGTGGACAATACGGTGGTCCAGAAATGATTGTATATTCAGCAACAAGGCACCCAACAATCGCTACTTATACATCAACAACCTGGCCATGATAAGAGATCACAAGCAGCTCAAGGATGGATAAGGAGGGCACAGAATAACCAACAGCGCCTCACAGGAAGAAAGATGGAAGCCGCCAATAGAGGGGACAATAAAAACAGGGACGGAACTAGAAACTGAGAGTAGGGGGGCTGGATTATATTTATCAGCTATTAGTTGAAAGAGGAGGGGCTGAGTATACAAAAAATGCAACCACCAAGGCTAGAACCCGGGTGTACATTCTATGAAAGTGCTGCTTCTACCAATCTGCCTAGATATTTTACTTGAAACTTAATCGCAGACATTGTATATGTATATAACTAAAATGACAAACACATATATATATATACATTACTATTATTATTTTGGTTTGGGAAAGGGGGGCTAAAGCCCCGACAGCCCCCTGGCTACGCCCCTGAATAAAAGTGAATGTTGATGCGTCGATAGGTGAGGACAATGAGGCAGCGGTAGAGATGACAACTAGGAATAGTGAAGGTCACTTACAAGCAATGGTAGGACACAAATTGGGCCCTAGCAATCAAGTAGCAGTGGCGGAAGCTCTTGGGGTTCCGTAAGCAATTCATGTGGGCAGCCAGCTTGGGGTTAAAGAGGATAATGACCTGAGTGTGATGCATTAGTGGTGGTGCGAACCTGCAACAACACTAGCATGCATAGGGACTACCTGGGTACCATTGGAGATGATATAATTTGTCTTAGATGCTCTTTTGATTTCTGTGTTTTTTCTTTTATTCCTCGTAACTGTAATAAGGCAGCTCATGTCGTAGCTAATATAGCTCGTAGAGAGTCAGGTCATAGTTTCTCCCTTATACACTCTTTCCCTTCTAGAATTATAAACCTCGTTTTGGCTGATTTAGCCTTCTAATAGATGACAGGGTCCACACCGGATTCCCCATACTTGCGTAAAAAAAGGTAGTGTACATTCTGATTTATGTAAAATTTATAAATAAATCTCGTCGGGGGGGGGGGGGATATATACAATGTTGGAGTACAGTACTGTGCACATTCGTTTGACATCGGAAATAGGTAGTATTCACTCGATATTACTGTAAGAGTGGAGTATATGGAGTTTTTGTGGATAATATAATATGTTAAATGAGTGTGTACTGTACGTATGGTTAATTTTTGGATTGAACGAGTGGGTACTTTGGAGTATATGTTGAGCAATTAAATATGTATATGTTGAGCAATTAAATATGATTTAAGTTTTACATTAATTTTGGATCTTCTTGTTGTGAGTTGTGTAATTTTGCCTAATACTGTACTTCACCGAATCTGGGTACTATACGTACGTATTGATATTGGATCTGTATGATGTAAGACATGTAATCTGGCTTAATGATTTGTGTCCTTATATGTACATAATGTACATATGATGTAATTTTGAATTTTCTTATTGTATTTCATGTACGTACGGTTAAATTGAATCTTACGTATGAGGTGATTTTAATTTGTTTTCATTGTTTTAGTTCTGAGTAGGTAATGTACATTCTATTTTTTGTGAAATTTATAAATAAATAACATATGGAGTACAATATTGTACATTCTTTCGATATTTCATTGCAGTATATGCTGGACAAAGTAGGCTTATATTTGTACAAAGAATCTTTCTAATCTTTTTGGGGTTGACGTGACTTGACACAAGTAAATGCTATTCTTCTAACAAACTTATCACCTGGTTCTTTGACAGAGTGTGCTGTTATAACACCAAAGCGACAATTGTCGACATAACTGGTGTAAAAGTCTCTAGCTTCCCGCATAGAGTCAAATGACGATCAAATTTACGGCTTTAAAGAAATCTCTACGTCATGAGGGAAAAAGTGAGAATCATCTTCAATAGGGCTTGAATCAATCTGTATAAGTTAGTAGAAAAAATAAAAAAATAAAAAAATACACATAACAAATGAAGTACTTTTATGTAAACAAGTATTGTAAGAATTGAAGATTATTACGACCTCCAGATCATCGGAAACAAGATCATCGGAAACAACAACTTGAACTAGGATGATAACTTCATTCGGTATATAAGAAGAATTGTTACAGTCTCTCAAAATCCATGTGTTAATATTGTCTAGTACTGTACGTCACTGAGTCTGGGTACTGTACGTATGTTATGACATAATACCGTGGGACATGACATGTACGTATTGTATGTATGAAGTAGTTGTGGTGAATTTAATGAGTGGGTATTGTGCGTATGGCTAAACTTTTGATCGACTTGATGTGAGTTTTGTAATTTTGCCTAGTATTGTACATCACTAAGTATGGGTAGTATACATACTAAATGATATTGGATATGTATGGTGTAAGATATGTAATCTGGCTTAATGATTTGCGTCATTATATGTACATATTGTGCGTATGAGGTAAATTGGCTTAAATTGGATGGTGTATGTATTGTACTATGAGGTCATTGTATGTACGTACTATACGTACAGTTAAATTGTACATCTGATTGATGTGGGTGATGTAATTTGTCTTAGTATTGTATCATTGAAAATTAGTATTGTACGTGTGAAGTAATGTTGGTTCTGTATAATGAAAGACATGCAATCTAGCTTAGTGCTTTGCGTCATTATACATGCCTACTTTACGTGTGAGGTATGTGTAGTTGTTGTACGATCTAAAAAATCACTAACGTAATGCTAGAGGTAGATGTTAGCATAATTATATAATTTAAGGCTAGTGTTGTGTTGATTCTAGAAAATTACGTTATCAGATATTGATATTAATGTTGTGTTGATTCTAGTATTTAATGTGATTATATCTGAGAAAAAAGAAAATAAAAATGCTACAAATTTAACTATTAACGAATAAAGTGAAAAAATCTAATTAGATGGAGAACGAGACTATCTGACAACTGTGACTCGGTTTGGAAAATAATGTCACTAGTACATCTGCAATGACAACAAATGAGCGTTGTAACAAAATAAAACTCAAAGTTGTAATTATTGTATGTACAGTACGCGCTCGTTTAGAAAGAATTGTGGACAAGGGGAAGAAGACTAGGAGTGAGCAACAGTTCTTTAATTTATGAGATTCGGAAAAAAGAAGAGAATGATTAGAGGGAATTTTAAAAACGTCTGGTTTTTTATTTTGTAAGGAACAACTATTTTTTGTATGGTCATTGCATGGGATATCATGCAGAATCGCTGCAGCAGTGGGTGAATATCTCACTTGCCGTGGATGATATCTGATGTGAGTGAATTTTTGTCTTTTCCAGAGAACCAGATAGGCACACGGGTGGCCAGCCGCTTATGGTTAGAATTTTTTCGGTCTAAAAGGCAACGTTTAAAAGGAGAGAGAAAAAAAAGAAGAAACTAGTCACGCCGGCCGGCCATGATTAATGCGTAAAAGAACGATGGTGGGGTCCACGGCACATTCCGTCATTAATAAGAAACAAAGGAAAGTGATGGTTCTGGAGCGTTAAAGAAGCAGGTGATAGGTGATAGATAGGGTTTGTTACTCTGTTCGTGTACTAGTGGATGAAGCCGGAAGCTGGATCACTTCCTCGATTTGTAGCCCCGTATGTGAAGTTTTGTTATACAGCTACAAGGCAATCAACCACAACCATTCCCATTCACACCAAACACAAGGGGAGTAAATGTGAAAGGTGCACCAACCGGCTTTCAATTGCGGGGATGAATGTCCGTCGATAGAAACATAAGATAGAGCCTCCTTATTCAATATCAAGTCAACTTGAGCGCAGAGGGGAGTTGGAGTGAGCGGTGGTGAGGGTCCACATAACATGCTGTATAGATAAGGATATGAGGATGTTCACAGAGTGAATTAAAGAGGCGAGTGGCAGGCGGAGATGGGGGTTTCTCTATGTAGCTGAAGTGCAAGTGGGACCATGTCCGTCCTGGATTTGTAGCCTCGAATGTGAAGTTGGTTGCATAGCTAGAGACACCGACTATTCGCCTTATATATATATATATATATATATATATATATATATATATATATATATATATATATATATATATATATATAGAGTCAGGCTAGAATACACTCGAGTGTATCCGGAGCCGAATACACTCA